>JASTWQ010000027.1:0-1429242 GCA_035220615.1 Leptothorax acervorum | reverse complement strand
TGAAAATGTTCTCTATTTAAAAAATAAATGATCCACGGATTTAAACAAACGTACCAAGTTTATTATATTTTATTTTTCAAACTAACTGTCGTATTTTAGTTGTATTATAATCAGTTGTCTTATAATAAGTTGTGTTATCATAAGTTTTTCTATAATGATTTGTCTTATAATGACTGTATTGAATTTATTACTGTTCATTACTATATTAAATGCCTATAAATTATTATAAATTATAATTATTGAATAAAAATTTTTACTGAATATTATATGTTGATATATTATTATATATTAATATTTTATATAATCGTATGATCAAACGAACTCCTGTGAAGTTCGATCATGATTATGTGACTCCTTTCGTCCGAGTAGAATAGATGTAGTTGTGTTCTCATCCAGTCCTTAACAACAAGCAGTTTAAAGCTCCCTCCAAAATAAAAAGTCACTAGGGACTGAGGGAGCCCTCAGCGCGCGCGTCGCTCGTCACCTCATTTTTTAAAGCTGATACAAATCCTTCTGTTGGGCACAGTGAAGATTCGTCTTCCTGTGGGGTAAACACTGTTAAAGAACAAAAAATAAACCTATACCTTGACTTAAATAACATTGTGTTATTTTTCAACCACCATGTGTGCCAAAATTAACCATCTTAACATCAAGGAGAGTCATTTCAACTCCATTAGTTTAGTTATATTAATTCTGCTCCAGTCAAGTTAACGAACTGATAAGTAGGAGCAGTGGCGACATATCTGGAATAGCTAAAAACGCCCTAAAATAGAGTAATTTGACCCTATTAGTTTAACAGTGAAGGGTGGGAAAGACCTACTCGGACGAAAGGAGTCACATAATCATGATCGAACTTCACAGGAGTTCGTTTGATCATACGATTATGCTCCTCCCTTTCGTCCGAGTAGAATAGATGTAGCTGTTTAAAGCTATAAAGATTTGTATCTCATAAATTACTCGATTAACATTAATTGAGTATTGAAATAAAAACGTAAATACGTATAAAAGGAAATTGTAAGCTCTGAAGCCTAAAATCCAAATAAAGTCTTAGTTTATCTTCATTATAGATACACATGAAGAGAAATTGTAGGCACTGAAACCTAAAATATACATAAGCTTTAGCTTATCTTCCTAGAACCTGTTAAGAAAACAACAGCTGCGTTAAATATAAACCAAGACAAATATTATATTAAAGGTTATTTATAATAACCGTTCTTGTTACATTTTCCGCTGATAAGAAAGAGCGGTTATGAAAAAACTCGCTAGGGTAGGCGAATTATCCTGCCGTTTGACGAACCTCGTCAATACTAGTAATTAGGCATATAACTGAAACATGACACGCTAAATGTAATAAAAGAAAATAAAGTATCGATTTTGCTCTCAAAGCGATTGTATAATTTATCTACTGATCGTTCGTGACAAAGCTGTTCGAATCCGTTTAATATACGCTAGACAAAGCGGATTCTCGAAGTAAATATGTTTATCAGTACCGTAATGTAATTATGTAATATGGATACTATATGATGGGTAATCTTTAAGTCTCGGGAAGGACATATAAGACTGGTTTCGATTGATTCTAGAAATTTTTTACCCGATCTGGGATTTTATATAATAAATAGATCTCCAATTTGTATATTGGGGTGTTTATAAATGAAATTGTATTCTCTGAGCAAACACATATCTTGACCTAAGAGCAGCCACTCGTTTGCAAAAATCCCGCTTTATTCTATTCCCTGCCCTAATTTGCATTAGCTTTTTTTTTTTTTTTTTAAACAAGGGCTTATAACCGATATGAATTCAAGGTTCCTATGATGAGATAGTTTTAAGCCGATGATCTGCTAGGAACATCTAACACTGACGCTATGTCAGGCCAAGACGCGTCTAACAAGCGCTTTATAAAATATTCCCACCAAAACCTGGAAGGTTTAGACTATTGGGATACAATCCCCATTGGAAAAAAGGTTAGGGCTACTTCTATGGATCGTTTCTTAATAACTTTGTAATAATAGAAGCAGGAAGGCATTTATAAATGTAAGATAAACTTCGGTCTACTATAAAAGCATAAGCCACCCGAAAGGGAATTCGGAAACTATGAGCAAAAGATATATTTAGTAATCTGGTGCCATATCAAAAAAGGCCAAAACACTCAAAATCTCCCTAAATTCCGAAGCACCTATGTCCATTCTGACTCTGTCGAGGTAATTCTAAATTCGCTGTCTGCGATATAACTATCTTTCGAACCAATATAGGATGCAAAGAGGTGTAAGTTCCTTACTTTACCCCTGCGGAGACTGTAATGAGTTCCTGTTTACATGTGCAATTGCAGTAGAATTGTTAATACGGAAAAGAAAATCTTTAGATGATTCTTTACTCACGAAAAGTATTAATACGTGTTCTGCTGCTGTTAATTCTGAGAATTACACGTTCAGATTTTACCTCACTTGTCCACCAGACGTGTGTCTGATCTCCCCAGGATGCGCTGCAATTCGTGCGGAAAGCATCTGTATAGTCTCTTGTATATGAGGAAAACCTGAGGAAACTGTCATAAATAGAAATTAGATAAAGCTTGCTGAATGTCTAATTTTACAAGACTTCCCTTAGGGGAAAATCCCCCTACGTTGCAGGACAGCTCTAAACTCCCTTCAGCTGGCAAGTTAATAAAGTTTTTAGAATTGAATATATAACACAAAAACTTCGGAACTAATTAGGAATTAAATTAGATTTATTAGGATTTATGATCAATCCTAGTCTATTCAATATCCGAGAGGTTGCTTCAGCCTTAGGAGAACTTCCTTCGATTGAGTCGCTGTCTTGCAGATATGAAAACTTCTCCCTTTAGAGAGACCGCCTCAGAGACTTAGTCTCAGAATTATTGTAAACATATAAGATGCCGCTGAGATAAAGTAACAGGTAGTACCAACATATATATACATTTTATGTTTTCTTCGTGATTCGGCACCTCTTGTTGATTGGAAAAACAAATCTACAGCATTTTCCGCTAAAAGAGGTAAACATTAGCGTTTTAAATCTTATTGTTCCTTTAATAAGGCTGAAATTAGGATTGTTAGGACCGCGACTGTCGGTTCGACCCCCCGATAGGTAGCGGATTGGTCGTCGCGCTTGGCCGCTGACGCTGGAATTACGTGACAACTTTTAGAACTTAGTTCTGAAGTCCCTGACAGATGGATAGGCCAACCGTCAGCTCTCGAATTAAAATCAGAATTCTGTTCATGGTTGGATATCTCCACCAAAACGGATACTACAGATGTAGTAAAAGCTATAGAGTGAGTACACTCACAATCAGTGTCTGACGGAATTGTATCCTTTCCCAAAGTGGGATTATTTCCCTGGATAGCCTCAGCTGTGAAAATAATAATTGATCTAAAAGGCAAATAAAGTTAAGCAAGTCGTCTTACTGTATGAAGCACGACGGTTGGATCAAAGACCCGATTAGAGACTCGACCAGCGCTCAGCGGCGCGGTTCTTGGCCCTTAGATTAGCTCGATTAGAGATTAAACTCTCCGGTTCGTGATTTGAAACCTCCACCAGATCTGCTACAGGCGTGGTAAGTGGACCAGAGTGGGTACTCTGAGAGTTCGACGGAATCCTCACGTCTCGAAAGCGCAGTCCATGGATAGCTCCGGCAGCCGGATTATCATGCTGTCAAAGCAGTCACTGTAATATATACAGCACATCAGCTGGCTTAGAGACTAGATCGGTGCTCAATGGCATGGTTCTTGTTCAGGTTAAGTCGATTAGGGACATGACCGACGCTCCGCGGCGCGGTTCCTAGTTCCCTAGGTTAAGTCGACTAGAGGATCGACCGGAACTCAGCCGCCCGGTTCATGTCCTCTTGAGTTAGGTCGACCAGAGACTCGACCGGAACTCAGCGGCCCGGTTCATGGTCTCTTAGGTTAAGTCCACTAAGGACTCTTCCTGGACGTAGTGGAGTAGCCAGGAGTCTCGACTGTCTTCTCGCAGAGCCCGAAGGCCGGGTGTTGAGAGGGAGTCTCAGGCTCCATCGTCCAAAACGCGCCGTATTGCCTCGACGCTCCTGAGAGCGGAGGACGAGAAGTGCTAGCGTTGCAATCTCGACGCTGTCAATAGCGGAGATTTTGAATTCGTAGCGAGGGGAATCTGCTGTCGCTTAATCCAAGACCTGACCAACACTCAGCGGTGCGGTTCTGCGTCTAAAGCGAACGGGCTGCTCATCTCTCGACGATGTGTTGTCCCTCTGCGCACCAACTCCCCACTTTAAAGCTCCCTGGCAGGAAGACCCGATGGGCTGGCTATTAATCTTAAACAAATCTATTACAGACAATAAAGATGGACACCGTCCAAGCGTCTGTTAATATTTTGTCGCTGCCGTTTCTCAGGCAAACATAGACGTCGGCCATCTTAGCATCCGGAATCATCCGGAATCTGTACCTCGCGTTTGCCAACGACGTCCCCCCGTCGTCCAAAAACCATCCGCGCCCCGCGGGCACTCGCAGCTCGACGATGACCCTCGCAGGGCGAGATAGCGATCTAGGCCGACGCCCAGGAACTCGACGAGGGACGCTCGGCGATCGTCGGCGGGACCGACACCGCACGTCGGTGCCGATAATGCGCCGACCGCCACAGAATCTCCCGCAAGCCGGACCACGCGCGACGAAAATGTCGCCGCGACCGACGCCATGCGCGACGGAAACATCACCGCGACCGACGACACCGACGGCCGGCATCATCCCCGTCGCCGCCGCCGTCGTCGCCGAAACGATCGACGCGGTCGACGCGCCGGCATCCGCCAGCAGGGCAACGCATGCAGGAACAGAAAAAGAATCGCCATCGGCGCGAAACGCGGACGGCCGCTGTTATGAAACCATAAAATACGTACTTTTTGATTAATATGTCCATGCACGTCCATATAATTCTCTACACCGAGTCTGAACGTCTCGCGAATCGTCTCGTAAACATCTCAGGAATGATCAAGAACGTTTCAAGAAACGTTTTCTGGAACGTTTATTATAACCTAAAACTTGCTTGTGCTCGGGACCACAACAAGAAACACAATGAGGTGACGAGCGACGCGCGCGCTGAGGGCTCCCTCAGTCCCTAGTGACTTTTTATTTGGAGGGAGCTTTAAACTGCTTGTTGTTAAGGACTGGATGAGAACACAACTACATCTATTCTACTCGGACGAAAGGGAGGAGCATAATTCTATATTTAATTTTAATTTATTGATTTAAACGTTGATAAATTAACTTAAGGATTAATATATTAAAGTAATATCATCAAAGTTATTTTTTTATAAACTACTTTTTTATATATAGATGGGTTATGATAAAGTTCATTATACATACATATATATATGTATATATATATATTTAATATATTATATATATTAAATTATTAGTATAGTAAATGAAATTATTAACGATAATTATTATATCTCAGTATAAATAACTCATGAAAATAATTCCTCTAGTAGTTATGCAACAATATTTTGAATAAAAAAAGTATAAATTATATATATCTTTTATTTTATATTATTCTTTATTTTATCAAATTTAATGAAAAAATACAATTGTCAATATCATCATCATCATCGTCATCATCATTGTCATTATAATCATTATCATCATCATCATCATTATCATCATCATCATCATCATCATCATCATCATCATCATCATCATCATCATCATCATCATCATCATCATCATCATCATCATCATCATTATCATCAACCTCATTACATAAGATACATATTAATATATATTTTAAATATATTAAATTTTAATATATAAAACTGTATCTAAAATTTAATATATTTAATTTCTACTACCTGAAAGAAACATTTATTTATATTTAATGTACTAAAAAAAAATTAATATCAATACATTATATTTAAAAAAATCGAGGTAGATACTTATACTTATCATCTTTTATTTATAACTTATACTTATTATCTTTAATTATTATCAACCTTAACGCAGAGTTTCTTACAAACAAAATATGAATTGAATTAAACTTAAACCTGAAAAAAAACAAATAAATTAATACAAATTTAATACAAATGTAGGAAATATACACACCGGGAGGGCTCCGTTTGCCTACAATCCCGATTGCCAACAGCTTCGTTTGCTCACAACATTTTGCCTACAGCTTCGTTTGCCGACATTCCCGATTGCCTACAAGCATTATTGCGCACATGTAATAATTAAAAATACGAACGAACGTTTGCGCACATGACTAAACACATTGCACACATGACTTTATTGCACACAAGCAGATTGCACACATGACATTATTGCGCACATACACATTGCACACATAACTTTATTGCGCACATACACATTATATTGCACACATATGTCACAGGCTTATTGCAAAATCAGCCTTTTTGCAAAAAGACTAGCCTCTTTGCGAAAGGCCGGTTTTTTGCGAAGCACTGATCGTTTCCCAATAAGACTGAACGCACTTTAGGCTTTTTGGCACACATGGGCTGGTGTTAGGCTAGGCACTTTGCAAAAAGTCTAAAATACGTTAGTCTTATTAAAGAAACGATCAAATGCTTTCGCAAAATGCCGGCATTTCGCAAAAAGGCTAGCCTTTTTGCAAAAAGGCTGATTTTACGATAAGCCTGCGACATTGTGTGCAATATAATGTGTATGTGCGCAATAAAGTCATGTGTGCAATGTGTATGTGCGCAATAATGTCATGTGTGCAATCTGCTTGTGTGCAATAAAGTCATGTGTGCAATGTGTTTGGCCATGTGCGCAAACGTACGTTCGTATTTTTAACTATTACATGTGCGCAATAATGCTTGTAGGCAATCGGGAATGTCGGCAATTGGTAATGTCGGCAAACGAAGCTGTAGGCAAAATGTTGTGGGCAAACGAAGCTGTTGGAAATCGGGATTGTAGGCAAACGGGACCCTCCCGGAAAATGTTCATATTATTCAAATAATCGGAAAGAAATATATGTCGCAAGGATTTCGTATTACATAATTAATTTCTTTGCAAAATTTTTAGAGAATTAAGAAAACCGGAATATTATATGAAATAATATAAATAAATGTAAATATAAATATAAATAGATATAAATATAAATTGTTTATGGTTTAAAAGAATATCCTTTGTTTTGCTCGAAAATTGACCTATTTGATTTTCACGTTTGTAAAGTAAGAAATTAAATAGAGACAGAGATTTTTAAAAATATAAATTTGATATTTAAGATACATACCTTTTTTCTTTGTCTCTCCTATTCCCTTCTCAGAGTTTGTCACAAACAAAATATAAATTGAATTAAACTCGAACCTGAAAAAAACCAAATATAATTTAATACAAATGCAAAAAATGTTTATATTATTCAAATGATCGGAAAGAAATATATGTCGCAAGGATTTTGTATAATTCATTTTTTTGCAAAATTTGTAGAGAATCCCAAAAAAACCGGAATATTATAAAATAAATAAAAATTATTAATATAAATATAAATCGATTACGGTTTAAAAGAATATCCTTTATTTTTCTCGAAAATTGACCATTTGATTTTCACGTTTGTAAAGCAAGAAATTAAATAGAGAGACGGAGATTTTTAAAAATATAAATTTAATATTTAAAATATATACCTTTCTTTTTGTCGCTCCTATTCCTTTCTCAGAGTTTGTCACAAACAAAATATAAATTGAATTAAACTCGAACCTGAGAAAAACCGAATATAATTTAATACAAATGCAAAAAATGTTCATATTATTCAAATGATCGGAAAGAAATACATGTCGCAAGGATTTTGTATAATTCATTCTTTTGCAAAATTTTTAGAAAATCCCAAAAAAACCGGAATATTATGAAATAAATAAAAATTATTAATATAAATATAAATCGTTTACGGTTAAAAAAAGGTTCTAAACCGATAATCCTCCTCCTCGTTATATTCTATCATTTGCTCCATTTGTGGAAAATCAGCGAAACTTTTACCTTCTGCAGAAAGCATAGCGCCGATTTGTTCATAAGCTTTTTTTTGTCCTTGTAATATACCAAAACATCGTGTATAATCTTCCGACATTGCTACTTTAAAGCTCTCCCAAAGTTCTTCAGGATGTAACGGCTGACAATGTAATAAAATACGTACAAATAATTTACGAAGCTGTCGTGGCATCATCCACCTGGCAGCTTCAGACATAGCTCGTATCCATTCATCACCATCTTCAATTAGACCTAAAGCCAAATATGTTTCTGAAAACGATTGATAAACTACCCCATTTACAGTTTTTAAATCGTTAAAACTCGTAGCTCCTTTAACAGTAAGTAACAATAATCGTAAATGAAATAATTCTGTTTGTGTTGGACTAACAGAATACATTCGGCCTATGCAATTATAATAATTACTTCGTTTGACCCAGTGTGATATATTTCTGCCATTGATTTTTTCTTTCTTAAAAGTATAATAGTATGGAATTTCTGTATATAAATATTTTCTCGCTTCAACATCGCGTAAGTTCAATGCAAAATAATCTATTAACATAGTAACTTGAGAATTTAAGGGGGGAAACCCATTCGTCGGGTCCAAAAAATCGATTTTTTGGAAATAGTCTTAATCGATTGCTAAACTATTCAAGAATATTCCCTGAAAATTTCAAGTCGATATCTAAAGTATTTACGAAGTTACAGCTTGTAGACGAGCCGGGCGAGCCGCACCCTGTATTACCTTCAAAAACTTTAAACGCGTTTTTCTCGAAACGTGTTTTTTTAATTTGTGTGCACGATTGAAAAAATTCTACTGAACCGATTGGACTCTATTACGGCTCATTTTAAAGATAATTAAATTTTCTTGAATATGACATTTTCTGATTTTTGAAAAAAAATTTATTTAACGTTTTTTTGTACATTTTAATGTCATTTTTTATGCAAAAAATACATAAACTGTGAAAAAACATGCAATTGCAATTTTTTTTTTAAATATCTCAATGTCATATCGAAGCTACTATCCTAAGCTTTAAAAAGAACTTTGGTTTTTTGGTTTCAGATAAAAATTAAGGACGCTATCCTGCACACAGTGATTAGCGAGGCGAGATGTAAATGACCGCCATTTTTATATTAAATTGCAATATTTTTGGACGAAAAAATTATTTTGTAATCTTCAATTATATGTTACAATGTCATAAAAATTTCAAAGCGTTTGGAGTCATTATACCCGAGAAAAAAAATTCCTAAAAATCATGCATTTTTTGACCCGACGAATGGGTTTCCTCCTTAAAGCGGAAGTCATTGCATCTGCAATATATTCATTTTCGATGATTACAGTTTGTTCATTAGGTAGGTGAACGGGCAAACGTATTATAGCGTGACTTTTATTTTGTAATTTCTTACCGAGTATACGCCAGCTAGCTTCTACAGGTCCAACATAACGTGCTTCAATATAATCACGTATCTCATCATGATCAATAATTACATTTTCTGTTATTGGTTCAATTGTTATCGCCGCAGCATCATGACCTTTATAAATATATTTATACAGATATTTAACTAATTTAATACTGGAAACTATTTCGACGTTAATATGGCAATTAAATATAGTTGATAATGTAGGACAGTATGGAACAACATGTCGATTATCAACTATATATCCGCCGGGTCTTTCAAAAGTCTTTCCAGTAGCTCGTCGACGATAATATAGATAAGCATCTTCATCCATTCTGGTCTCTTCATGATACGGTTTAGGGTAATGTTTCGAACATTTTCCATCTACCAAACACCAATCGCCACAAGGCCCGTGAATCATATGTCTCATGACTATATCATGCAAATTACGATTCTCACATGGATCAGGAATTTCTGCAGATATATATTTATCAATAATTTTTGGAGTTGTTATTTTAAAATTGTGTTTTAAAGTAACCAACATATGGATATGTGGCAAACCACGTTTTTGGAATTCAATAACATATACATATGCTGCAACTTCACCAAAAAATTTTTGCTTAGTAATCAAATCTATTAAATAGTCTTTTTTAATATTAAAAACACGAGCGCAAATATCAGGTCTATCAAAAGCTTGTTGACCAGGCAAAAGATTTTCCTCAATTTCACGCCATTTTGGATTAGAGGTCATTGTGATAAAAAGATCTGGTTTACCAAATTTAGCAACAATTGCCATTGCATCTTGATAATTTTGTAACATGTTTTTTTCGCGGTGATCCGATAAACGTAGAAGGAAGTATAACCATTTTTCCAATACGTCCATTTAAGTTATTCGCCATATTTTTTATATAATCTATTAAGCCTTAATTGATATGATTCAGAGCGCAATTCTTTCTGATGAGTTTTGCAATAATCCGTTCTGTCTTTTTCAATTTTTACATAATTGTCTACAAGCCATTGTTGAAATAAGCGTCGTCCTAATAAGAAAACATTAAAGTCATCGCAAATAGCCATGCGATACTTAATGTATTGTCCTCTAGTTATTCGTTTATCACTATTCAATTTCGTTAAATTACGATGCCAACCTCGAGTACCGTATGGATAAAATAACGGATATATCCACGGTTCTACATTAGGATCCATAGTACTAACTTTTTGTAGAATTTTGGTATGTCTATCACGTATTATAACATAAGACTCTGGAATTTCCCCATCATCAGATGTAGAAAAAACAGCAGCAACTTCGTTTGTTCTTTGAGCATTATAATGACGTCGATCCATTCCCGATCTTAACGTAAATAATAATTGTAATTCTGGTAATGATTCACCAAATTCCATTTCTAACTGCCGTTGATTTTTTAATTCTTCACCCATCATTTGATAAGATTGAGCAAATACATTACATTCTCGCATCAAATATTCAAGACCTTGTACGATTTCCAAATCCAAATGCGAGTTCTGATTAAGACGATGATCTACTGCTTCGTTTGTATCCACAATAAAAAGCTGGCCATAAGTTGGATTTTTGTTTTGCGCAGCATACAACGCAGTATTAATTTGATAGTAAATTTGTCCCTGTATTTTGAAGCAATAAGGACCAGGTCGCCTTTCTCGAAAATTAATCAAATTAGCATTAAATGACGCAAACGAAAATGAACTATTGTAACTACGAATATGTTGAAAAAAATCTTTAGATTTTGCATGACTGCCATTATATAAACTAAAAAGAAAATGTGGTATTTGAGGCAATGGTTCCAAATACACTGCACCGTGATTACAACAATCGTGAAATGAATTTCCCTTATTAGATATTTTTTCAGCTGCGAAATGCTTTGCATTGCAATGAATACAAGACACATCCATAGGACCAATATAATATTCAATTATTTTATTAAATGATGTATTATTAACATTTAAACGAGGCTGATTTCTCATGCGTGATCGATAACGAGATTGATACTCTGCACGTTTTTATTTCCACAATAAAATATTTTGTTCCAACACTATATCTGGCAAATTATTATCAGAACTACTGCTGGCTACTGCTTTTGCAGCCTGCCGTCGACGACGTTGATTCTCTGCCTGTCTCTCACGACGTTGTTGTTGAAATTCTACTTCCTCCTCTGTATTACGTTCTATCTTACGTCTCGGCATTTTATTAAAATAAAAAAAATAATTATTATTTAAAATTAATATATATTATTATATATGTTATATGTTAGGTATATTGTATACTACATATATTATTATGTTTATCTTAATTTATTTTTATAATTTTTTAATTTTAATATATTTGATTAATAATTTGAAGAAACAATTAATATAATATTTAGTAAGTAATATTATTCATTAATATAATTTAGTAATTTAATTAAGAAATTAATTAAGAAATATAATTAATAATTAGTAACAATTAACGATAATAAATAATTATTTCTTAATAATATTATAAATTAATAACAATTAAGATAATTAAATATTTAAATATTTTTATCATCATCATCATCCCTATCAATATAATCATCAGAATTATCACAATATCAGCAATATCATCAATATCGTCAATATCATCAATATCATCAATATCATCAATATCATCAATATCATCAATGTCATCAATATCAACAATATCAGTATTATTATCATATAATCTGTATCATATTTTATTTAATTTATACATATATATGTATATATACATGCAATTATTACAATTTTTTCACAATTCTTTTTTTTAACTTCTATTCCGTAAGACAAAGCCCAGTTTTTCCGCACGAGAATCCTCTTGTCATGCGGAAAGGTGCAGTTTGGAATATTAAAATTCCTGTGATCAGGTGAACTCGAACCCGGTTCTTTGTAATACGAGTCCGACGCTTTACCACAAGATCACACTGCTACCTGGAAATGAGTTCTAAAGAAAAAAAAATAACGCAGTTATAATTACAGTTACAGTTTATGTTCATATATACAGGATATCCCATTTTAAAAGACAACCGCAAATATTTCTTAAACAATACGTTTTAGAGAAAAATGTTTCAGACCAAAGTTGGAGGGTTTCAAAAGAGACATAAGATGGCCAACACGTGAAGGTTATCTTCAATTTCTTACATGGAAATCCCCTATGTAGTATATCGTTTAAAAGGGCATAAAATAAGAAAAATTTTGGCGCAAGCCAGAGGTCGATACGTTGACCCGTTCGGGAGTTATTTAGAGTCAAATATTGGCTTTCTCGAAATTTGACCCTAAATAACTCTTAATCGGATCAACGTATCGACCTCTGGTTTGCGTCAAAATTTTTCTTATTTTATGCCCTTTCGAACAATATACTATAATATAAAAGGTTTCACTTAAAATTTTTTAATTGGTCTCCCTTGGACACTGAAAAATTTTAAGTAAAACCCCTCATATTGTAGCACATTGTTTAAAAGGACATAAAATAAGAAACATTTTGGCGCAAACCAGAGGTCGATACGTTGATTCGTTTGAGTTATTTAGTGTCAGTTTGAAAAAGCCAATATTTGATCCTAAATGACTCCTGAACGGGTCAATTCCATTCCATCCCGACCGAATTTGGCGTTTCCTTTAATTATTTGATCATTATCATATATACGGTCGTACTTTAAAATTTGCTTATTGTTATATACGTCGCCGGAAAAAGACGTTCTTCCTCTGTTAAATAGTTTGTTGCGATAAATATCACCACATGCCTCAGTGGTCGAATAGGTGAGACGCCCGCCCGGAAAGCAGGGAGGTCCAGGTTCGAATCCTGGCTGGGGTGATATTTTTTCGCAACATTTTTCTTTATTGCCCTATATCCTTCTATACATATCCCGTCCTTTTTCGAATATACTAACAAGTGTTAGTGGACAATTAAATTAAATTTCAATTTAATTGCGTGAGAATAGGTACTCTTTCTAGCTTTAGTTGTGGCTACGTTTAAGTCCGTAAGTAACGGCGCGTGGTTTACTAGAGTGATGATTTGTACTTAAAAATTCACGAATTTATTGGACAACCAATATCCAGTCCCGACCGAATTTGGCGTTTCCTTTAATTATTTGATTATTATCATATATACGGTCGTACTTTAAAATTTGCTTATTAATAATTTATGACCAAATATTTTTAGCTGCTATTATATAGGGTGTCTTATTTTAAATAATATAGCAGAATATCTCCGAAGCTATTGGTCCTTTAAACAAATGTTTCAAATAAAAGTTTCTAGGTTCTGAGGGAAAAATGTAATATTATATTTATTGCAACTATTTCATAGAAAGCGATGTTGTCAAGATACGGAAGACATAACAAATTTTTTAAATAAAAATTTTTCTCCGCCTATTTTTTATTGTATGACCTTTTTCTACTAATTAATTTGAACAACTTTTGTCTTAAACTTTTTTGTTTATCTAAATACTTTTTGCGATATTCGAGGAAAATTTGATAACTTCTTTAATATTTAGTTTAGATATCTCGACAACTGTTTATCGGACAAAAAATGGTATAGGATTTTTTGACTTGATTTGGTCTCAAGAATAAGCAGTTGCAATAGTATCCCAACTTTTTAAAATACTTGTGTTACACATGAATGAAAGCTCCAAGGAGATATATTTAAACGTATTTAAAAAAGTTGGGTACTATTGTAACAGTATATTCTTGAGACTAAATCAAGATATAATATTCTTTGTCGCGGCGGCTGATAAAACAATAGGGTAAGTCCGGGATAGATGCCCCCTCTGGATAAGACACCCCACCATTGTCATTTTAACCGATATCAACGACATCCAGTGTTTAGTGTTGAAATGACAATGGTAGAGCGTCTTATCCAGAGGGGGCATCTATCCCGGACTTACTCTATATAGAAAATATGAACAAATATACCAAAGGCAAATATATTGTATATATATATATATATAAAAATACGAATAGACAAAATTATTATTTTACGTTTAAATCTCAAAAGAAACGGAAGAGCAGGAAACAAGGAAAAATCAGAAACAGGAAAAATGTTTATAACAGGAACAGAGTAAAATAGGCTTTTTTGATAATGGAGGATAAAATATCTGTAAAAGAAAAAAATATGATTAGAAATATATATATAAAAAGATATATCATTAAAAATGTGTAACAGTACCAATATAATATATATATATATAAATATATATATGAAACAATATAAATTTATATAATAAAAATTTATATATAATCTTTTTTACGACCCAAAATACACCAAATTTTAAAATTTTAAAGGAATTGGGAAGGAGGGCGTTATATTATAAATTTTAGATAAAATTATTATTTACCTTTTGAATCAAGAGGAACGGAAGAACAGGGAACAAGAAAAAATCAAAAACAGGAAAAATATTTAACAAGAACAAAATAAAACAGGCTTTTTTTATAATATAGAATAAAATATCTGTAAAAAAAAAAATATAATTAGAAATACATATATACAATATATATATATATTATAAGGATATCTATGTCATTAAAAATATATAATTAAGTTTATTTGAATAAACTTTAAAAAAAACCGTACACGATAAGCAATACTGATCATTATTATTGAATCAATAGTAATGACATTACGCATCAGTATTTTTGTGACCGTACACTATCAGTTTTAGTATTAATATTTTGCTCAGTATCGGTGTGCTCTTTATTCAGTAAAGATCTTGTAAAATAGATTTCGAAAAAAAAGACGTCTTGCAGTAAGTAATATTAGCATTTACAATCACAAAACGAAATCTTTACCTTTGTTCATTCCATCATTCTTGCCCGTATACAATCAATAATACTTATATTCAGTATTTTTCAATACTGACAGTATTACTGATCGTGTACGGTCCCCTTTATACAGACAATAAAATGATGAAATAGAAGAGAATTAAAATAGAGAAATAGATTTTTTAAAATATAAATTTGATATTTAAGATACCTTTTCTCTTTGTCGCTTTTGCTTCCTCGTCCCTTCTCTATCTTCTTCTCTCTCCTCTCTTTTCTTTCTCTCTCTCTCTCTCTCTCTCTCTCTCCTCTCTCTCTCTCTCTCTCTCTCTCTCTCTGCTTTTTCTTTTAGTTTATATTTTAGTTTTAAGTTCTCTCTCTCTGCTTTTTCTTTTAGTTTATATTTAGTTTTAAGTTTACATTAGTATGCAACATATTTGTAACTTCTCTTCTTACTACTACTCGGCTACTATTATGTTACATTCTAAGTACTTGTTAATTGTATCTTTGCCCTTTAGCCTCGGCTTGGGCATAATAAACTCAATCAATCAATCAATCCTCTCTCTGCTCCTCTCTCTCTCTCCTCTCTCTCTCTCTCTCTCTCTTCCCCGAGCGTGAATTTGTTGTTAGAAAGCCTCCTGTGCGGTGGCTTGACAGTTGAGCTTAAAACCCGGCTTCGCACTCGTGACCAGCTGTATAGGCAGGCAAAGCGTTCTAACAGTTTGCTTGGCTATGCTACCTATAGACTTTTTCGTAACCGGCTTAATATCGATATAAGGCGTGCCAAGAGCGAGTTTCAATTCAATACTCTTAAAAATATCACAGATCCTGCTAAACTATGGAGAGAACTAGCTCGTTTGGGTCTTGTTAAATCATCCTTGGTTTCTCCTCTACGTTTTTTTCTACCTGATCTGTTAAACTCATTTTATGTTTCTGTTTCTAACGCTCAGTTGCTTTGCTCATACGCTGACTTCATTTCTGCTATTGCACTGGTTACTCGTCCATCTCAGTGTCCAGAATTTGTTTTCTCCGCCATTACGCCTTGTATGATTTTTAAGCTCATTTCTGTGGGACCGCTTCATTCGTATGCGTCAGGTTCTGATGGAATTCCGCTCTATATTTTACGTATCGCTTGGCCTATGATTTCATCGTATCTAACTTCCTTATTCAACCGCTCATTAGAAACTTCGTCATTTCCGTCTCAGTGGAAGCAAGCGCTTATCCGCCTTCTTTCGAAAATTTGCATTCCAGCTTCTCCGTCAGATACGAGACCGATAGCCAATCTACCTGAGCTTTCTAAAGTTCTTGAAAGGATTATTGCCTCACAGATTACTGACTACTTAATCGAGCATGACCTTTTAAATCCAAGACAGTCTGCGTATCGACCATGTCATAACACTCAGTCAGCACTGCTTCGCATTTGTGATGACATCAAAGAGGGAATTGACAAAAGATTTGTCACAATCATGATACTCTTTGATTTTAGCAAGGCATTCGATACTGTTCCACATCTTCGTCTGCTCACTAAGCTTAAGATGATCGGTTTCTCCGACGCTGTCCTTACATGGATTTTTTCTTATCTGACTGGTCGTTCTCAGGCAGTGGTTGATGATACTGGCAAGCTTTCCGATTGGCTGTCTACGTCGTCCGGCGTCCCCCAGGGTTCCGTGCTCGGCCCACTTTTATTCTCTCTTTTTATTAACGATATTGGCGGAGTATTGTCGCGTGCATCACACATGATGTTTGCTGACGACATTCAGATTTATCTATCTTGCTCACCGGCTGACATTCTTCGCGGATTAGATTTAATTTCTAAGGATGCGAACGCTATTTTCAATTATGCTGAGTCTAATGGCCTTAAACTGAATCCTGCCAAATCAAAGGCGATTATTTATGGTAGTCAAGCATATGTTAGGCATATTGACTTTTGTCTTCTACCACCTATTACTGTAAACCGAGTACCTATTCCTTTTGTAAGTGAAGTGAGGAATTTGGGCGTTATGTTCACATCTACTCTCTCTTGGAGGAAACACATTTCGCTTGTTTCGCAAAAGGTCCACTGGGCGTTATACAAGCTTAAGTTCAATAAAAACTCACTCTCTACTGAGCTTAGAATTAAGCTTGTGACGACATTAGTTCTACCTCATTTAGATTATTGCTGTCTCGTTTATCATGGCCTAAGCGATGAACTCAACACCAAACTACAGAGACTCGTGAATTGTTGTATTAGGTTTATTTACAACTTGCGACGAAATAAGCATATTACTCCGTACAGACGTCGCTTGGGCTGGCTCTCTGTTGAAAATAGAAGGCTGTATTTTCTTGGGTGTCAAATGTATCGTATCCTTTTCTTACAGTCTCCTTCTTACCTTAGTGAGCTTTTCACTTTTCCTGACCCATCGCTCAGGAGTTCTGATTGTCTTGGCGCCTCATCACAAACTTTTCATATTCCGACCTGTAGAACTGCAACGTATATGCACTCCTTTAGTCTTTCCTCAATTCGCTTTTGGCACACTCTTCCTACTAGTATAACCTCTGCATCTTCTATCGCATCTTTTAAAAACTTTCTTCACTTATTTTTGCTTGCATCTGAAACTGGCTGACGCTCTTGGCCTTCTGGTGTGTATTATATTGGTGCAATGTTACCATCGTCTAGTCGGGTGTCTAGTTTGTTGCGTTACACATAATTATCTTAGTCTAAGTTGCGTTGCGAAATATTAATTAATTAGTTCTTATGCTTTACATTAAGTTTTCTTTTCCGTTCCTGCGTTTTCTTAATAATATTTTTCTTTTAGTTTTAAGATTAGTTTTTAAGTAATGCGTCATGTTGCAATATATTTGTTACTCTGCTTTTCTTTGAGAGCTTTCTAGTGTTCTATGTCTAGCTAATATGTATCTTTGCCCTTTAGCTGATGTTCGGGCATAATAAACTAAATCAATCAATCAATCAATCAATCAATCAATCAATCAATCAATCAATCTCTCTCTCTCTCTCTCTCTCTCTCCTCTCTCTCTCTCTCTCTCTCTCTCTCTCTCTCTCTCTCTCTCTCTTTTTCTCTCTATCCCTCTCTTTCTCTTTCTCTCTTCCTTGCAATCAGTTTTTGACTAATTGCAGAAAAACTGTACAATACCTTTTCTGATATATGTATGTATAGACGAGTATGTTAACCATACAAACTGTCAAAACGTAACCGCTTGCGGCAGTCGCAAATCGAAGTGACTCGTATCAAGATCGAGATCGAGTTTCAAGACAACCAATCAGCATTGCAGAAAAGAGAATTTTTCATGTCTTTTTTATAAAAAAAAATTTTAAAAGAAAGAAAACAGCTAGGTAATTATAATTATCCTTTTTTTTTATATATATTATACATATACAGGGTGTTCTAATAAAGGGGGGCAAAAATTTAGGGAGATATTCCTCACACCTAAAGGATGAAAAAATGTTATATGAACATGGGTGCGGAAACGCTTTTTTCAGGAGTTAGAGCTTCTTTTCTGAGTACGGCTAAATGAGGTTGTGACCTTATCTGCCAGGCAGAAATCAGAAAAATTTAACCTTTAATGTTATAGTTACTTGTTTACATAATGATTAATCCTAAATTGTTTCTTGTGTAAGTAATACAGTCAACAATATTTTCAACATAACTCCTGAAAAAATCGTTTCCGCATCCATGTTCATATAACATTTTTTCATCCTTGAGGTGTAAGGAATATCTCCCTAAATTTTGGCCCCCCTTTTTTAGAACACCCTGTATATATGTAACTGATAAAAAATAAACTTGAAACTTACCTTTGATATAAATTTTCACGAGTTTTTGACCCGTCCTTTCATCAGCCGTCGCAACAAAGAATCCATGATACTATATATGGGTCTGTTCTATTTACCTGAACTTTTTGCACAGTTCAGTCTTTCTCTCTCTATCGTGAAAATAAAAAGAAGAAAGATAAACCGTGCAAGAAGTTTAGCTAAAAAGAATAGGCCTTATTATATATATAGTAAACGTGTAATAAGGAAACACTATTATCACACTAATATCACTTAATTACTATTATTACGTCGTAAAGTGAGTAACATTAATGAAAGACGTTTACGAAGTAATAAACTCATCTAATTATCTGCTTTCCGGTGTGTTTAACCGACAATTGTAAGTACTACTCCAATATTTTTATACAGAAGACACGAAATATACTGTTCGCCGAACAGTCGAATCAGAGAACGGTCGTCCACACCGAACAAGAGCGAACACGTCTGTTCTTTGATGTTCCCACATCAGTCGGATCATTCGCGAACACGAGCAAGCGAGCATTTCTGCTCGCTCGTGCTCGCTAATCCGTATACACCACACGATCATTGAGTGCGATTGCTCGCTCGCTCTTGCTTGCTCGTGCTCGTTCCATTGGTGAGTACGTACCTTTACACAAATTCAAGAAGAAAACTTCATATTACCATATGTCCGAAATGACTTAGTTTTCAAAATACAAGATGTCAAAGTTAAAGGCAAAATTTCATAATTTCCAAAAATTTCGAAAACCACACGGGTTATTTTGATGTCCTTTAATCATACACCAAGTTTCATCAAAATAACCCGAGTAGTTTTCGAAATTTTTGGAAATAACAAAATTTTTTTTTCAATTTTGATACCTTGTAATTTTGAAATCAAGCCGTTTTAGACATATAGTCATATGAAGTTTTTCTCTTGAATTTGTGTAAAAAATCACTCCTTAAAATATTTTACCCTTCTTTTTCAACACCCTGTATATATATAATATCAAAAGAGTTTAATAGTTAAGTGGCAACAATAAAATCTCTTACATGCTTTTTTTTAGATTCAATTTTTAGATTCAAATTAAATTCCTTATTACTAATAAAGTTATCTTATGTGGGATATATGGAAAGGACACAATTATTGTTATATTAATGCGCCTTTATTACGGTGTGTACATAAGCTCCGAGCCATACACCAGTACTGCTCGGTGACGACTGACTGCTCGTCACTCGGTCCACGCACACACTTGCACTCATACTCGCACACCGCAAACACACACATACCATCTCGCGCTGCTCGTACGGATACTACATCTCCCCCTTCTTATTCCGTAGCCGCACCGATCGACGCACGGTTGCCAGAGGATCTGGCTTTTTATTTTCAGCCTTGTTTTGTTCCACTACTACGGAATCATCACATTTAATCAACTGGTTTGCGTGTTTTTTCCAAACCGTCTTGTTGTCTATTCGAATGAGATATGTAACGCCCGCTATTAATTCTTCTCTACGGTGCCCGGCTTCCACGATTCTTTTCCCCCCTGTTTATATTCTCGAGCCATTACCGAGTCTCCCACTTGCAATTTACTCTGTTTCTTTCCCGTATAATTTTGAATTTGACGCGATTGATGGGTGACTATGCAGTCGCTGACCGGCGTCGGTCGTAGTCGCGAAAAACGAGTTTTGAGTTCTCTGCCGAGTGCTAAACTTGCTGGCGTCCTTTGTGTGGCGGCATGGGGAGTACTACGATAATCGAACAAAAATTTAGTTATTGCCTCTTGGAGACTAACGCCGTCCGCCATAATGCATGCAACTTTCCGTTTAAAAGTCCCCACGAAATTTTCTGCCGCTCCATTTGTGGCCGGACAATATGTCGGCGTTGTGCTGTGTCTGATCCCTCCTGCTTTTAGCAATGATTGGAAGGCTTTACCCACAAACGTCGAATAATTGTCCGTAACCAAATGAGCGGGGTATCCGTGTCTAGCAAACACTTCTTCAAACGCTTTTATCGTGTGAGTTTCGCTCATCGATTGCATCATTATGGCTTCGGGCCATTTTGAATGGCTGTCTACGATTACAAGCACCGATTTACCGTCAAAAGGCCCCAGAAAGTCAGCGTGTATTCTGTGCCACGGTGTTGTCGGCCAAGCCCAAGGTGTCAAAGTAATTTTTGGTGGTGATTTTCTTGTTTCTAAACATGCACGGCACGCTATCGTGATTGACTCTATTTGTTTATCAATCTCCGGCCACCACACAAAAGATCGCGCGAGCGCTTTCATTCTCGTAACGCCAAAGTGGCTGTGATGTAACTCTTTGAGCACTATTTCTCTGAGTTTCTTCGGAATGACTACCCGATGTCCCCATAAAACGCAACCTTGATCAATTGTTAATGATTCACGCTTATTCCAAAAGGTTCTCAGGCTGTCGTCAATCGGTGACTTTTCTTCCCAACCATCCATACAATATCGTATTACTTTACTCAGGGTTTTGTCCTCTCGCGTACATTTTCTTACCGCTTTCCAATCGAGGCTTGCAAAATCGTAGTCTTTAACGCAGTTTACATGTGTATACATCGTGTTCTGTAGAATTGGAAATTCTTTAGCATCGTCCTGAGTTGCCGGCAACGGTAATCTACTTAACCAGTCCGCATAATTTTTTTTTCCTGGAATGTGTTTAATTTCGTACTCAAATGGCGCTAGAAATAATGCCCATCGTTGCAATCGTGCTGCTGCGATTTCTGGGATCGCCTTTTTTGAATCGAAAATTCGCGCCAACGCGGCTGAGTCTGTTTGCAATATGAATTTATGTCCATACAGGTACTCAAAATATTTACGCACCCCGAAGATGATCGCCAAACCTTCTTTATCCAGATGGGTATAATTTCGTTCGGTATTCGTTAAAAAACGGCTCGCAAAACATATTGGTCGATCGATACCTTCCTCGTCTCTGTGCGCCAACACGGCGCTTATCCCGTACGGGGACGCATCGCAAGTGAGAACGGTCTGCTTTTGGGGGTCGAAGTGTACTAGCGTTTTTTCGGACAACAGTTCGCGCTTAATTTCTTCGAATGCTTTGTCACAAGCCTTAGTCCATTCGAATCTGTCTTTCTCGAGACATGCGTACAGAGGTCGCAATTTTTGCGCCATGTTCTCAATAAACCGGCTGTAATAATTAATCGACCCCAAAAGGCTTCTCAGTTCCGATACGTCCTTCGGTTTTGGTGCCTCTTTTACGCTCTTAATTTTCTCTTCTAACGGTCGGATCCCTTTTTCGTTTATTCGAAACCTCAAATAACACACTTCGTTTTTGAAAAAATGGCATTTTTTGAATTTTAAACGTAATCCTGCGTCGTTTAAGCGCCGTAGCACCTCTCGTACTCTATCAGTGTGTGTTGCTACTGTAGTGGCGGTAACAAGAATATCGTCTATAAAGACGATCGTGTCCGGTATGCCTAATAATAGAGACGTCATGACCCTTTGAAATGATCCCGGTCCCGTGGCTACCCCGTATGGTAATCTATGGTATTTAAACAACCCGATGTGCGTGGTGATAACGACTAACTTCTGGGATTCTTGTGTTAACGGTAGCTGTTGGTAGGCTTCTGATAAGTCCAACTTTGTGAATATTTTTCCACCCCGTATCCATCTCGCGCTGCTCGTACGGATACTATATCTTATTTTCATTGTTTTTCTTATTTGGTCTAGCAACACCGTTTTTTATACATTAAACAATTTTTTATGTTAATAAAACTTTTTTTATTTTGTACTGTAATTCTTTAATTTCTTACAACTAAATTTGATACTCTATTAAAATATACATACACTCGAGTTAATTTACTGTAATAAAGTCACCCTATATATAACTTATATATTATTGGTTGTGTCATCGAGATAAATCAGCAAAAATATAATTGATTACAACTTCAAGAGAATAATAAATTTCTTTCGCCAGTATAGAATAACAATTAAAGTAATTTAAATCGACCGTGACTGGAAATATATAACGTCTTTCCGATATGAACATATTATTATTCTA
Organism: Leptothorax acervorum; assembly: GCA_035220615.1. Classification (NCBI taxonomy): domain Eukaryota; kingdom Metazoa; phylum Arthropoda; class Insecta; order Hymenoptera; family Formicidae; genus Leptothorax; species Leptothorax acervorum. Next base: position 1,406,322 of record JASTWQ010000027.1, on the reverse strand, counting down.
TACTGGCGAAAGAAATTTATTATTCTGTTTATTATACTCCGTCGACCGAAGAATCGGTGCTCCATCTTATAGTTGTTATTGCGATAAATATTACCACAGCCCCAGTGGTCGAATTGGCACGACACCGGCACGATATACGGGAGGTTCCAAGTTCAAACCCTGGCTGGGGTAAGATACCTGTGTATAAGTCTATGTATATACGCGCGCATGTTTGTAATTGCAATTGATCTATAGATTAGATTCACATATTATAGAAAGAGTCACTTTGCGAAAAGAAAAATAACAAGCTATATTTTTTAAGTATAAGTTTATACATACCTTTTAATACATGAATGAGATGTTTAAGTCCCCAAATTAAAAGAAGATTTTCTAAATAATTAATTTTTTAGACCTTTACAATGTACTTTCGCGCACACTTGAGTTTTACGATGCACTTTCGCGAGTGATGAACGAGCATGTACAAACGCTTGGATCGACGATTACTAGCGTGACTCAAATAATACGCCACTTTCGAGACGAGGTTAGGGACTCGGAACACAGCAACCTGCTCTGCGTAATCCGAAACAAAGCTCTTGCCGCAAGGACACGACCGTGCATGCACGCTCACGTGGCTAGTGATGGACGACAAGACAAGAGTTTCAAGATCTTGTCTTGTCTTGTCTTGATTTTCAAGACAAGAACATAAATTTCTTGTGCTTGATAAAATAGAAACGAGACAAGATTTAACAAATCGAGCTCAAGACAAGACAAGACAAACTAATCAAGATTCTTGATTATTGACAACTAAAATTAGAAAATTACAAATATATATGTATATTTATACAGGGTGGGTTTTTTAACTTGAGACTGCAAAATATCTGGAAAAATAAGCATTGCACAAAAAAATGTTTCAGACAAAAGTCGTATGGTTTCAAGGGGGACATAAGATGGTGGCAATGATTTGACCTTGGATGGTCGATTGAAGCTCACGTGAACGTTACCTTTAATTTCTTACATGCAACCCCCTATATTGTAGTATATCGTTTGAAAGGGCATAAAATAAGAAAATTTTTGGCGCTAACCAGAGGTCAATACGTTAACCCGTTTGGGAGTAATTTAAGGTCAAAAATTGACTTTTTCCAACTTTGACCTTAAATAACTGCCGAACGGATTAACGTATCGACCTCTGGTTTGCGCCAAAATTTTTCTTATTTTATGCCCTTTCGAACGGTATACTGCAATATGGAAGTTTTACTTAAAATTTTTAGTGTCCCAGGGGGCTCTAACTTAAAAATTTGAAATGGAACCCCCTATATTGTAGTTTACGGTTTGAAAGGGCATAAAATAAGAAAAACTTTGGCGCAAACCAGAGGTTGATACGTTAATCCGTTCGGGAGTTAAGGTCAAAGTTGGAAAAAGTTAATTTTTAACCTTAAATAACTCCCGAACGGGTCAACGTATTGACCTCTGGTTAGCGCCAAAAATTTTCTTATTTCATGCCCTTTCAAACGATATACTACAATATAGGGGGTTGCATGTAAGAAATTGAAGGTAACGTTCACGTGAGCTTCCAACGACCATCCAAGGTCAAATCATTGCCACCATCTTATGTCCCCCTTGAAACCATACGACTTTTGTCTGAAACATTTTTTCGTACAATGCTTATTTTTCCAGATATTTTGCAGTCTCAAGTTAAAAAACTCACCCTGTATTACACTTATACCAAATAATACCAAATAATACCAAATAATACCAAAATTTGAAAGAAAAAGAAATTGTAATAATTAAGTCTTATTAATGAACCTTAATAAAGCCTTAAACATTAAATTTTAATAAAACATAAACGTTTAAATATAAATGTTTGTGTAAAATTATAATAATATTTAACACAAGACAATACTTAATAAAGTCTCTTAATATTTGATATTCATATCTACTCGTACTCTTACCAGTAATACAATTTTATGTTGAATTTTAAATTTTAATAACATTTTGTAAAATTTTTTTATTTTTCTATATATTTAGTGATTTTTTTTTCGCAAAAATATATTTTTTTATAACTTTTATAAAAATTTAAAAAATAATAGAATTAAAATAGTGCAAATCAATATTTATACATATAAAAGTATCAAGAATCTTGCAAGAATCTTGCAAGAATCAAGAATCAAGACAGGATATTGATTGTCAAGATCAAGACACAATGATTCTTGATTTTAAAAATCAAGACAAGACAAGTATGTCCGAGTCTTGTCTTGTCTTGTCTTGAATCCATCACTACACGTGGCTGTGGCTCACGATTCCATGCGTGCAACGCTTTCGGTTCTTTAAAGCACCATCGCTAACAAATTCCTGCGCTTCCGCACAGTAAAGAATAATCTCAATATTTAGCAATACTTACGAAATTTAGTAATACTTACTAAATTACCAAATTGCTAACTAAATAATTGAGTAACTGTCACCAAATCATTCTGATAACACTTTTTCATACAAGTTAGTACTAATTATCAAACTGTTTGTTATTTATCACTAAGCTATTTGATAATAAGTACTATATAATTTAGTTGGCTCAACTAAACGCAAAATTGGCCGAAGGCCCCTTCTTGCACCCCTTCCCCCCGCGTGTGTGTGTGTGTGTAACCATTTTGATTTAAAGATTGAATTACAGCATGTGTCCAATGTCTAGACACTTCATGAAGTGCTACATTACCGCATGTGACTGCTACATACAGGACTAAAAGAGCGGACACAAACTACATAGCGGTATTCCTTGTCAAAAACTGAGTCGAAAAGTCCTGAACCACTTTTTTCTATAATGCTTAACAAAGCCGTAATCATTGAGTAAAGTTAGTCCAACCAGCGTCGTTCTTTAGCCGGGCGAACGTCGGTGAGCCGCGCGCCTGATAGTGTGCGTGAGCGCTCCGCCGCGCATCGCGCGGCGGCACGGCGGCACGGCCGCGGCCGGCCGCGGCGGCCGCGCTATGCCTTCGCGCGCGTCGCATGCAATATTCTTACGCATTGTAATAATAGAAATAATTTTTTCTTGCACTAAAAATCACTTTTTACTCTTGTCAGAAGTATCCCCTTGCAGAAAATTTTGATAACGGATAAAACTTTCGCCAAGACATAACTATTATTAACATATAAAAATTAAAACAAATACAAAAAATTATACTGTGTATTTTACAATACAAAAATTATTTTCTAAACAATTCGTTTCGTTAAATATCTTTGCGTTAACTTAATTTAAATTATAACACAAAGCACTTATTGAATCTTTCTACGAGGTTTGCCCAGTTACTCAGAAGTAATAAATTTTTTAAGGGGAATTTACTGTAACAATTAGATATTTAAATAATCTCGTACTTAAAAAGAAATACGTTAAAAATATTATTAAAAGCTAAAGTATTCAAAAATAAAAGAATTTCTTCTCTTATGAAAAGAAGATTTATCCTAAGTCATGAATAACGCTGTCCAGATGTACAATCTTTTTGAAACCTAAGGCAAATAAGAGCAAACCACCGAGCGAACAATATTAATTTTTATATTAATAATAAATAATAACACGTTTAATAACTTAAAACAAAATAAAATACAAACGTTTCTGTCTTAGTTTAGACGCATAAATAAAAGTGAAATGTTATCTTATTCATAAGACATTGGACAGCGGTAAAGTTATTGGAAAAGGTTGAACATAAGGTAAATTACGTGATAACTGCTGCCTTTTAAATAAAATAAAATTGAAAAGTTAGCTGCAATTCGTATGTTTCTTTATAAAGATGTAAAATTCACTTACCAGACAGTGTAATATCAATGTCATGAAGATCTACTGTCTGGTTTCAGTAACAAAACAATGCTTATGAGTTAATGTCAGCGTACGGACTGAAGGCCTAGACTTAAGCGTAAGGTGAAATGAGTACAGAGAAATATCATGAAGCATCATATAACAAAGTAACACTCGTAAATAAATAAAATAAGTTAATAAATAAAACAGGCTACAGATGTCAATTGTGTGGAAATCTCTCGACAATAGGAGAATAATCATTAGAAAGATTTTTTTATTTACTAGTTTATTTATTTACTTATTTTTTTATTTACTAGTGTTATTTTGTTATATGATACTTTATGACATTTGTATGTATTTATTTCACCTTGCGCTCGAGCCTAAGTCTTCAATCCGTGCATTGATCTTAACTCATGTAATAAGCATTGTTTCATTACTGAAACCAGACACGGTAGATTATCACGAGATTGATACAACACTGTCTGGCAAGTAAATTTACATCTTCATGAAAGAACATACGAATTGTAGCTAATTTTTGTGATATTATTTTATTTAAAAGGCAGCAGTTAGTGATTTACCTTATATTCAACCTTTACCTTTTCTAACAACTTTACCGCTGACCAATGTTTTACGAATACAATAACAGTTCACTTTTATTTATGCGTTATTGACAATTAGATTTAAAATTATTGCAAAATGTTACACACAAGAGGGTCTAAACTAAGACAGATACGTTTGTATTGTATTTTCTTAAGTTATTAAACGTGTTATTATTTATTATTCGCTATAAGAATTAATATTGTTCGCTCGGCGTTTTACTCTTATTTACCTCATGTTTCAAAAAGATTGTACATTTGAACAGCGTTATTCATGACTTAGGATAAATCATTTTCTCATAAAAGAAGAAATGTTTTTTTATTTTTTAATATTTTTAATGTATTTTCTTTAAGTACGAGATTATTTAAACATCTAATTATTACAGTAAATTCCTCCCAAAAAATTTATTACTTCTGAGTAACTGGACAAAACTCGTAGAAAGATTTAATAAGTGTTTTGTCTTATAATTTAAGTTAACGATAAGATATCTAACGAAACGGATTGTTTAGAAAATAATTTTTGTATTGTAAAATTTTGTATTGTAACATTTTGTATTGTAAAATACACAGTATAATTTTTTGTATTTGTTTTTAATATGTTAATAATAGTTATGTCTTGGCGAAAGTTTTATCCGTTATCAAAATTTTCTGCAAGGGGATACTTCTGACGAAGAGTAAAAAGTGATTTTTAGTGCAAGAAAAATTTATTTCTATTATTACAATGCGTAAGAATATTGCATGCGACGCGCGCGAAGGCATAGCGCGGCCGCCGCGGCCGGCCGCAGCCGTGCCGCCGTGCCGCCGCGTGATGCGCGGCGGAGCGCTCACGCACACTATCAGGCGCGCGGCTCACCGACGTTCGCCCGGCTAAAGAACGACGCTGGTTGGACTAACTTTACTCAATGATTACGGCTTTGTTAAGCATTATAGAAAAAAGTGGTTCAGGACTTTTTGACTCAGTTTTTGACAAGGAATACCGCTATGTAGTTAGTGTCCGCTCTTTTAGTAACACCCTGTATATGTTGATCTGAGCCTAGCGTGGCTTAGCAGCCAGAGCACGGATTTGCTATGCTAGAGGTCTCGGGTTCGATTCCCGGTAGGACCTAGGAATTTTCGCTCGTGCTCCCTCTCAGAAGGCAATGGCAAATCACTGAGAGTATTCTTGCCAAGAAAAGCCTCGATTTTAGCCGTTCGGAATCGGCGTAAAACAGTAGATCCTATATGCTTGTAATATGTCATGATCAACGTGCGCGCTACAGGCACATGAGGGAGGCTCACTCTGGAAGAAAAAAAGACAGTTAAGCAACCCATTTTGAGGCCCACAACTAGTAATCAAATGATTGAGATTGCTCGTAACACTAATTTTACGTAACCTCGTATTTGGACTAGAAATACGTCATCAAAATGATGACGTCAGAGGAATAATATCAGTTAAAAAACCTAAAAATTGACTTAAGCAAGTGTGAGTGTTGGTTATGAGAAGACATCTCGAGTCCTCCAAACACAGTTTTATCATCGAATTGCTGTTGCAGCAATTGCACATCTCAGTTAGACAACGACTAGTACGGATATTTTAACCAAAAGAAACGAATTTTTATTTGTAAACAGTTCTTATTTTTTAGTTAATCTGTATTCATGGTTTTGCATATATTCTATTTTATTATTTACAATTACGTATTGTTTTACAATTTTTGTAAACGCACGCATTGACGGGATTCGAATCTATAAGAACCTAAGATTCCGGAATGGTAGCCTAGTACTCTAACTCTGAGCTAACAATCTATTTTACAGTAACTATTCTGAAACTTATATTTCTGAGCTCGCGCGATAGAACGAATACTGGGATTACTTAACAACCACAATTCAGTGTTACTCTGCAAATTTCTAAATTTTACACCCACAAATTTAGGTTATACAAATAATGTTAATTTTAATTTGGTTCATTAAGTTATATAATGTCTTATGTCACAATGTCTTTAAATATCATAAGTAATTTCCGAAATTCGGGTTTTAACTAAGCCCTCTCGGTAATTCGCGTTCTAACTCAAATAATCAAGAAGATTACCACCCAATACTAGGAATCGTCTCTGATTAGTATGGTATATACTACTGGTCATTGACTCTCCAAGTATTGGTAGTAAATATACTGACGGCACAGTGTCTTTAAACATCACAACTGTTTTAATATAAATACTATTAATTTTTTAGTATTAGTATTGTCGGTCAAAGTAACAAAAGTGGGGACAGTGTAATCGGAACGCATACCAAACATAAATTCAGGGTACTTTTTATAAAAACAGTATCATTGTTTTATATCTAGTCTGCGTTCCGACATCCAACAACGACAGCGGCCTTGCAACGTGTCTGCAGACTTCATAAATTAACTAGCGGCACGCGCGTTTGGCGTGACGTGTGACGCCTCTACGGGAATTCTGTAACTCGTTATGCAGTATCGTTAATTATGATTATATTGTCGTTGCGCAGCTTTTTTACCACATAGAATACTTGCGCAACGACAACATAATTACGATAACTGCATAAGGAGTTACAAAATTCCCGTACTGACGATCTAACCTGAAAAACTTAACCCGACGAGCTGTGTGTGAAATTGTGTGCACATTGAAGTGCTAATTAGGAATGTGTGTAGCTATAATGTTCCACAAAGACACTGGTTACCCTGTATTTAGTCGAATAAACTTTGTCACATATTGCGAAAAATATGATGCTGTATTTTTTTCTTTCTGATTACTGTTGATGGTGAAAGATATATCAAGTGAAAGTATTGTCACTTTCGACGAACGGCAAACGGAAGCAACATGCAAACCGGATGAGGGAATCGACAATAATTTTGGAACCTACATTATTAGCATTTATATTTATTATTTATTAGAATACAAAATTTTATATTACTAGCACGCAGCGCGCGCTAACGCGCGCGCCTTCTACGTTTTACAGATATCCTTTATAATTTTATAATTATATTTTAATTTTTATTTATTATGTCATTTTTTGTATTAAGGGGTCGTCTCACTGTGAACGCTCGAAAAATTCGCTATTTTTATAAATTTTTTTTTGGCAATACCAATGCAGATAATTGAATGAATGTTTTTAGTACTTATTAGGCATGCTTTAAACAACAAAACATATTTTTTGTAGAATTTTTAGTCAAGTATATTTAATGGAAAATACAACAATGCGAACAAGTAAAAAAAAAAAAGGTTGGTCCACGGCGGACATTGTATCTCCTTTTATAATCATCTGAAACAAAAAAACCAAAAAGATTCTTGATTAGTATGAGTGTCGCTATAGCATAAACCTCCAGAAATAATTTATGTTTGAAAATGAAAAAATGGTGGAGGTTTAAAGAAAAAACTTGAATAAAATTATTCAAAATAGCGAATTTTTTGAGCGTTCACAGTGAGACGACCCCTTAACATATCCAACCAACCCTCAGCCATCCCTCAATAATCCCTCTTTCTTTCCCTCCTCCTTTAATATTTTATTCATCTTCTCTTGCCACGTACTTCTATTTCAACAATCCGTACACTCCTTCCATACACGTTCCCACGTTTCCTGCTCTTTTCCACATCCTCAACATTTTTCTTTATCTCTCTCTCCTAGTACCCTCCTCATCCTTTTTTAACCTAAATTTTGCTACCTTTTTTATCTACTTTATCCCTATTTTTTTGTTAGATACCCTGAAATTCCATGCTCCTTTAATATCGTGTATCCACCCATTGTACTTACAATCTGAAATTTCTCTCCACTTTTCTTTTTTTTTGTAGATGCTTTTTTTTTATACAACTCTTCCCCCCTTAACTGTCCTGCTTTCTCCCCTTCTCTCCTTAACACCTCTTTGTTTTACTCAAAACCTTTTCACATCTTCTAACCACACCTTCCCTCATGTCCCTCACCCTTATCACCTCCACCAACAACTTCCTGTCCACTAACAATAAGTCAAACGCTACTTTTATATCCATGAATAGCAACAACAACTTTCCATTCTTCTGGTGTGTGCTCACCTGTTTATTAATTAAATAGTTCGGGACATAATAAATGTTATTCATGCATAGTTCTCAATCTAGACTCCGTTTGACTCGACAACAAACTCTTCCTTTCCACCTCTCCTATTAATACACACACTTTACATGTTATTTGCATCAGATCCCTCTTCTTTTCCATCTATATCATTCACTCCTTCTACTCCCTTTTTTTTCACAGTCCTTCATGCCTAAATCCTTTCCTCTTATCCACACGGATATCGGTTGATACACGGTATTGGTTCAAGTTTACTTTTTCCTTCCCTACCATTCGTTATTCCGTCTCTTGTTCTTCCACCTCTACTACGTAATCATTGACCGATTCCCCTGTTCTCTAGCTATAATCTTCTACTCCTTTTCTTTACTTTTTTTACTACCGATACTATGACCCCCTCCTCCCACTCTCTTGGCTATTTTTCTCCTTTCCAAACCCTATTTCCTTCCATATTCATTCTTCTTTCTCTCCTCCGTACTTCCATACTTTATTTGGAATTTCATCTCCGCTCATTGCTATTCCATCTTTCAACTTCCTTACTACCTCCCTAATTTTTTTCTCTTCCATCTCTATTCCCTCATTTATCCCTTTTCTTTCCCTGTTTATTGCCTCTACATGTGTCCCTCCGTTTTAACCTCCTTCATTTCCTTCGTCCACCCATCTTTTCAACTCCTTTCTTTTCTTTTTTCACATAATTTCTTATATACTTGCCTCTTCTCCATATGCCTATCAAATCTTTTTTAATTCTTTTTTTTGCTTTTTTACACTCATCACTATCTTTTTCTATTTAACATCAATAGAAAGAGAGATTTTTCATTTTTCACGTTTCCACCCCAAGGGAAAAGATTCATGATTAACCCCCTGTCCTTCAGATCTTGCCGGAAGCTCTCCAATGGGAATGCTCAGTCTATTATATATGTTTATGGTTCCGATATTCATTGCCAATATATATTTAAAATTTATAATGTACGTGACGTAAACTATAGATTTTTAGTACTCGCAGTGAATATCGGAACGCAGCCTAAAATGTATAGCGTAGCATAAGCATAGCATAAAGGCTGATTTATGATGGCTGTAACCGTTGATTTAAGCTATAAGCTGATCAATCACAGTCGAATGATAGGAGAACAATTAACTGTAATTGGTTTATTTTTTACGGCTCATTGCTCTGGCACACTGGACGCGATAAGTGATATTCAATGAGAGCTCTGCTTTTTCCAGAAGTGACTGGAAAAGCAGATCTCTCATTAGCTATCGCTTATTGCTCATTGCGTCCAGTGTGCCAAAGCTATTACAGCTTAAGAGCCATGGCACACAAAAAAAACTTAAGCAGTAAAACGTAGGCAGTAAACAAATCAATCAATCACAATCCAGAACTTAAGACATAACTTAAGCGCTAGCAATTCTAAACTGTTGATTTCCTTACTGCCTACATTTTACTGCTTAAGTTTTTTTGTATGCCACGGCCCTGAATCAACGGGGATATAGTCATCATAAATCGGCCTTAAGACCGCTGAGGTACGATTCTGTAACTCGTTATGCGGATAACGATGTCGTTATATTGTCGTTGCGCAGCTTTTTTCCCGTATTATACCTGCGCAACGACAATCGGTATGTGCATAACGAGTTACAGAATCGCACCCCTGGAGCAATAAACATCTTATGTAAATTAATATGACGACTTTATGCTGGATGCTAACTGGTTTAACTCATTGGCCTTATGCTATGCTTATTCTACGCTATGCATTTAACGTCTTAAACACAATCTTAAGATGTTCTAAGCCAATCACAAAACCGTATTAGCATCTTAATGCATGATCTACAATCCGAATCGTAAGTCGTAAGAAATTGACCAATCACAGTTGATTATTTTCCTCAAATCCGATTGTGATTGATCAATTTCTTACAACTCACAACTTCGCATTGTAGACATATTACTTAAGACGATCTTGAAATAAGATACTACTACGAATACCGATTATGATAATATTATTTATAAGTAATTTTTAATGGTGGATAAAAGTGACAATTACATCTCCTTTACATCCATTAGAGTTACAATTTTATATAAATGTTCTGCTATTGAAATGTTACTTATTGTTAGACAAAGATGTGGAGCTCGTATTTTTAAGTGTCTGTATGTATGCACGTATGTTGTATGGAATAGAAACGTTGAAACGCTATTTGTTTTCATAATTCGGTAAGAAAAAGTAAGCAGTTATAATCACTGATGATAACTTTATTTTATTATCAAATTGTAATTAAATCATTTATTTCTATAATGGAAATATTTTTCCTACAAAAAGATATAAAGTGAATGTTTCTTCTATTCTGTAGCAACACTTTCCACAATTAAGTTCTCAGCTGCAATTAGCTGCATATCTTTAAACCCATGCTTCGATGTCTTTTCAATTGTGAAATTTGGCAAATTAACGATTAATCCCTTCTAAATTTCTTCAACGCATTACTTCAATAATGCATATATGCCTCTTCTTCGGTACAACCTGCAAAAATAAACATTTCTATTTGATATCATTCAGTTGATATTAATATGTTCGCTGTCTTACTTGTCAACGCCTTACCATATTTGTAATATCTGTCTAAAACAGATATGGAGAATATCCCGCCATATCCGTGAGTCGCATAAGGAACTTTAACGCAGAACGTTAAGTAATCAATAATTCTGGTCCTGAATCTTTATCATATCCGGCCAGTAGCATATTAACAAAGTATTGGAGTCCTTCTTCTAAGATATTTGGCTAGATTTCTCCTTATGAAACAAGCCGCAGCTTTGGGGGACAATTCATATAGCCATTTTGCATTTTGTACAGCGGAATATTCTTTCTAATGTATTTCGAAAACTGTGTTATATCGCCTGATTATCCGGATATCGCCATGACAAGTTTGTCAGAGATCTTGTAGAAAATAAGAATCACATCTCACCTAACTAAGAAATTTTTTGTAATAAGTATATTCGCAGTGATGCATTGTAAAATATTTCACAAAATATTTACCATAAATAATTCATATAGTCACCCAATTATTTTAAACAAAATGCAGCAAATCAAATGTTTAACAACTTTGTCGTAATACGACTTTAAAAATTCTCTTAACTATTTCTTGAAAACTGAACGAAATGAAACAAAACATTTTATAATCTGTAAAAATATATATTTATTATAAAACAAAAAACAATTATGGTACGGTTACGTCTGCGACGATGAATCGCCATGGGTGTGCCCTTCTCAACCCGAAATCCGGTTGCAGGGTGACGAATCCGTATGTCTCTATTACGGACCCGTTTGCCGCTACCGCTGTCACCAGCGGAGAAGGCGCGGCCTTCACTCCTGTCACCTCTGTCGCCATCACCTGCAGAGAGGGCACATCAGGGGACGCAGACCTCTGTGGACCGTGTTCATCGACCAATACAGCACCAGCCTCAACGCAACACTAGGGGTGCATTAGGGGAGACGCTATTAACGCTATAAATGCAAACGCTATAAACTACGTTCGGGGAGCCAATAGCGCGATAGCGATAGCAAGCTCCCCGAACGCAGCTTTAAGGGTGCATTCGGGGAGGCGCTATTAACGCTATAAATGCAAACGCTATAAACTACGTTCGGGGAGCCAATAGCGCGATAGCGATAGCAAGCTCCCCGAACGCAGCTTTAGAATAAAATTGCAATATGGCCGATGATGCGAGTTGTGCGAGTGCCAAGTGTGAATAACGAACGAGTTATTTATTTTAACTTTATTTATTGAGTTTTATGCCATTATTTTACCTACAGCTTTTATTTTATCATAATTACACAGCAAAGAGAATACTACCTACATAACCTGTATCATCAATTATTTACCATTCTTTGCACGCGCAGCATCTTCTGGAGACAATTTGATAGAATAATTTAATTCTTTGTTCTTCATCAAACAGATTAATTTCAACTTTAGTTGGTCCTTGGTCCATTGTTGGAATTGACATTGGTTACGTTTCGTTATCTGCAGTATTCTGAAAGAGTGAAAGCAGCCCCCATACGCAATCAAGTGTTTGAGGAGAGAATAAGCGCCAATAGCATTTCGTGCCTCACCTCGAAAATAATAGCGAAAATAGCGCGAGTGATGACGTCACGCTGCCTTTAGAGTGACGTCATCATCGTATATCATAGCGCCACAAAGCGTCTCCTCGAACGGTTTTGGACGATAATTGTGCTAATAGCGTGCTCCCCGAATGCACCCTTAGAATAAAATTGCAATATGGCCGATGATGCGAGTTGTGCGAGTGCCAAGTGTGAATAACAAACGAGTTTTTTATTTTAACTTTATTTATTGAGTTTTATGCCATTATTTTACCTACAACTTTATTTGATCATAATTACACAGCAAATAGAATACTACCTACATAACCTATATCATCAATTATTTACCATTCTTTGCACTCGCAGCATCTTCTGGAGACAATTTCATAGAACAATTTATTGCATTTTCTTCATAAAACAGATTAATTTCAACGTCACTTGGTCCTTGGTCCATTGTTGGAATTGACATTGGTTACGTTTCGTTATCTGCAGTATTCTGAAAGCAGCCCCTATACGCAATCAAGTGTTCGAGGAGAGAATAAGCGCCAATAGCATTTCGTGCCTCACCTCGAAAATAATAGCGAAAATAGCGCGAGTGATGACGTCACGCTGCCTTTAGAGTGACGTCATCATCGTATATCATAGCGCCACAAAGCGTCTCCTCGAACGGTTTTGGACGATAATTGTGCTAATAGCGTGCTCCCCGAATGCACCCTAGAAGGATACAAACGGACCAGGAGTGGGAAGTCACATCATCTCAGGAGATCCAGACCAACGAGCCGCCACTGCTCGTGTCACAGGACACGCAGACCGAGGAGCCGGAGCGATCTTACACGCCACCCGGGACACCACCTGCCTGGCGGAAGTCCGGCCTTTGGCGGCGAACGCGGACGCTGCCCGCCATCATCTGGCGTGAGCGCCTACCGAAGTAGAGCGAAGAGACCAATCGGCCCTTTTCAATCATCTCAGGAGATCCAGACCAACGAGCCGCCACTGCTCGTGTCACAGGACACGACCGAGGAGCCGGAGCGATCTTACACGCCACCCGGGACACCACCTGCCTGGCGGAAGTCCGGCCTCTGGCGGCGAACGCGGACGCTGCCCGCCATCATCTGGCGTGAGCGCATACCGAAGTAGCGCGAAGAAACCAATCGCAGGGCCACCGAACAAGAAGAGCCCAAACGGCCCTTTTCAGGGCCACCTTCAGCACACTGACATATCAACACATGTATATATAGATTTAAGGAAATCAGAATAAATAATCTATTTATTGGATACAGCGCCTCATAGCTCACACGACGTTCCTATACACGCTGCGGCGTCTCCTACCCTGCGGAGGGCACGCGACGCCCGAACGATAGTGGCAAGCGGCCACAAATTAAATCGATATCGATTTAATTAGGGAAGGGAGAGGGAATTTCTAATGTTCCAACAATAGCTGTGTTTTAAGTCCGACAAATAATTAATCGGCGCGCAGTTTAATATGTTGGAAAATACGCGTATTAATACATATATAAGAAAATAATTATATTGAGCTGCCTAAGATCCAAGCTTGGACCGTATGGCTATTTCCTTTGTATTGATTTATATCTTAACGGTCTTAACATATATTGTTTATTCACGTCGCCTGAGAAAGACGTTCAAATTATTGTTATCCGGTTATTGCGATAAATATTACCACATGCCCCGGTAGTCGAATTGGTAAGACGCCCGAACGGAATGCGGGAGATTCCAGGTTCGAATCCTGGCTGGGGTAATATTTTTCGCAATAAGTTTTTACAGTGATTTTAATATTAAATCGATATCGATTTAATTAGGGAAGGGAGAGGGAATTTCTAATGTTCCAACAATAGCTGTGTTTTAAGTCCGACAAATAATCGGCGCGCAGTTTAATATGTTGGAAAATACACGTATTAATACATATAGAAAATAATTATATTGAGCTGCCTAAGATCCAAACTTGGACCGTATGGCTATTTCCTTTGTATTAATTTATATCTTAACGGTCTTAACATATATTGTTAGAAAACAATTATAATATATATTATCAATCTATACTCCGTTCCACGAGAGACCATACTTGGTTCGGACGAAAACTCGTCCGTTTCGCGCGGTCTCCGCTCATAGAATATACGGTAAGTAAATAATAAATAATACGGAAATAATAATAATATGAAATAGTATAAGGTACGCCACGCTCTAGGAAAACTTTACCCCCACTTATTGCTCATCTATGCGCAGAACCAAGTATGGTCTCTCGTGGAACGGAGTATACATATAATTCATTTTAATACAGAGTAAAATATCTGTTAAACTTACTCACTCCCTTTCCTTTCAGCTTTTCCTTTCCCTCTCTATCTTCCTCGTATTCTTTGTCTATTATCCATCTTTCTTCTCTTTCTTCTCTGCCTTCTCTGGAGACTTATCTCAGAGAAGATTAACTTTTTATTTCTATATTCTCATCTATTCTCCCTCTTGTCTTATGATTTATATGCTTATTTATATACCTTTGTTCTGATTAACTTTAACTTTTCCTCTTCTTCTTTTTAATATTTGCTTTTTTATCTCACCATACTTCATGTTCCTTCTTTTTTTAAATGTATTTTTTCTTATTTAATTTTTCCTTTTTCATCTTTTTTATTACTTTTTCTTCAGCTCTCTATTCTTCTCTTTTTATTCTTGACTATGATATATCTTCTTTCCTATTTTCCACGGTATTAACTTTTCTTAATTTATAATTAAATTCTTTACTCACATACATTTACTCCTCTCCAGATCTCTTCAGTCTCCGTTTGTATGCGTGTACCACTTTCGCACCTCCTCTGATATGGTTCAATTCCCTTTTCTATCCAAACATTTCTTTACACTTTTCTATCTCTCTTTTTCCTTCTTTTTTTTCTCCATCCTTTCAATTTTACTTCTAGTAGCACGTGGTCCAACTCCGTTCTATTTTTTTCTTTTATCTTATCTCTTTTACCATCTTCTCACTTGTTATTATATAATCTATTATATAATTTTATATTTTTCAATGTTAAATAAATGACACATAAATAGTTGTAATAATTTCACACGTAAAGTTATATTGATAAAGTTTCTGTACTGTAAAAATATTTTTATAACAAATTTAATTTATATTCTGTAACAAAGAACAATAAACAATCAATTAAATAATATATATATTTTAATATTAACAATAGAATTTTAAGCTTGATTAGCTAATTGATTAAGTAGGGTAAAAAATTGTTTTTATAACAAAATATTACTATTTCTTTCTATAAAGATTTAAAAGCTTATTATTTACTGTTAAATCGGTTTTAATAAACTCTTATTAATTTTTATATAAATGCCATTTACAAATTTTGTTAAATTATAGGTAACTTTTTTGCTTTTGACTGATTTCGTATAATATTCACCTTATATTTGAACGGATGGTGAGAGAAATAATTGATGTAACGCCCGGAGAATGTGGGTTTTTGATACCAATTCGTCAACCGATAGTTACCTTCCCAAACCGTATCGGTTCCGCAAAGAAGACGACGACACAGATTACCATCCAGTGTCTGGAGCGATATATTACTACTAATTGTAAGGCGATAAGAAAAGTGTGTTTCTCTAAGCTTTCAACAGTTACAATGGTTGAAGTCTTACAGAAACCACTATTCTTGTTGCTAAGGATCGTCAGCATGAAGACTTGAAGAGAAACCGACGATGAGGCAAGCTGATAGGACTAAAGGAAAATATATATTATAAGCAAACTGTCTTATTGTATGCCTTATTTTACTGTTAGGTTTATAAATACAGTGACCGGCATAATATAGTGACACTCCCACAAATATTGTACATAGAAAAATCTTTTAAATTAATTTTAAGAGATTTCTATATACAATATGGGATGGTCACTTTATTATGCCGATCACTGTATGTCCTTCTCGTTGCGCGTCACCTTGCCGTTGGTGAGAGGGCTTAGTAATCCTCGTGATCCCTTAAAGCGATTTGCCAGTAATTAAACCCAGGGACTTCGGTCTCTGGCCATACTGGCAAAGACCTTTGAGGAGAAGGGATGAATAACTAAGAGCGCGCATAGAGGGTAGTGGCCCTTGAAACAAATCCACTCCCTGCAATCCCAAGATGTAAAAGGGATGCAGGGTATTTTTTATACTTTTATATATTTTTTATATTTTTATATTTTTAAAATAAGAAAAATTGTGGCGCAAGCAAACCAAAGGTCAATACGTTGATCCGTTCGGGAATTATTTAGGGTCAAAGTTTGAAAAAGCCAATAACTCCTGATCAATATTGTAGTTTGTAAATCGTCAGTAATGATAAACCAATATATTTATTCTAGTCGACTTAATTGACACAAAAACAAAATAATTGTTTACAACGTTTCGACCGTATTTTTTCGGTCCTCTTCAGGTAAACATCTATAACATCTAGTCTCGCGATAGACGAGTTATCATTGTCAATGAGCTCATGTCAGCTATACATACTTGTGGAAAATCGATGTAGAAAGCATTTGAATAATCAAAAAATCTAAAATTCTTCCAATTATGCCGATGGAATTTTTGGAACGGTTACCGGTTCCGAATCTTCGGGTGTATACCGCCATATGTTTCACCATCCTGTCCTGCTCCATATACTATGCCACTCAAATAATCAAGGATCCTGCTTGGAGAACGAATCACACGCACGTCGATACACGTTGTAAATAATTATTTTGTTTTTGTGTCAGTTAAGTCGACTAGAATAAACATATTGGTTTATCATTACTGACGATTTACAAACTACAATTTTGGTCAGGAGTTATTGGCTTTTTCAAACTTTGACCCTAAATAATTCCCGAACTCTGGAGACGACGTCGATCCAACCGATCCGAGAAGTCTTGGCACGCATCTTAAAGAACTCTTGGAATGTATGGTGGTGGAGCCTGTCTGCGTCTGGACTTTAATCAACATGGCTTACCGCATGTTGATTAAAGTCCAGACGCAGACAGGCTCCACCACAATACATTCCAAGAGTTCTTTAAGATGCGTGCCAAAACTTCTCGGATCGGTTGGATCGACGTCGTCTCCAGAGTTATTGGCTTTTTCAAACTTTAACCCTAAATAATTCCCGAACTCTGGAGACGACGTCGTTCCAACCGATCCGAGAAGTCTTGGCACGCATCTTAAAGAACTCTTGGAATGTATGGTGGTGGAGCCTGTCTGCGTCTGGACTTTAATCAACATGGCTTACCGCATGTTGATTAAAGTCCAGACGCAGACAGGCTCCACCACCATACATTCCAAGAGTTCTTTAAGATGCGTGCCAAGACTTCTCGGATCGGTTGGATCGACGTCGTCTCCAGAGTTCGGGAATTATTTAGGGTCAAAGTTTGAAAAAGCCAATAACTCCTGACCAAAATTGTAGTTTGTAAATCGTCAGTAATGATAAAAACCAATATATTTATTCTAGTCGACTTAAGGGGGGATCCTTATGTAGACGGTCTAAAAAATCGATTTTTTTTTTATTGTAATCAATAGTACACTATTCGTGGAATATATTCCCAAGGTTACAATAAAAAATTCGAAGTTTTAAAGGCCTCACAGCCATTTCTTGCGCGCAGGTATACGTGCGGGTATACGAGCGGCGAAAACTTTAAACGCGTTTTTCTCGAAACCACGTTTTTTAAATTGGCGGGCACGATAACTCAAAAACTATTTGACCAATCAAATTGGCTCTGTACGTACACATAGTTTATTAAATTTACTAGTCGGTGAACCTCTAAAATTAATAAAATAATTAATTTAAACAATTTTTATTGAATTAATAAAGTTCACATTTGTGAGTGAAAATTGCATTTTTTTTAAAGTGCCGCCATTTTGTCAATTTTCAACTTTTTTGCATTTTTTTAGGTTCACCGACAAACTATGTTTATAAACAATAAGAAATCTTTTTGTTTTCTTTTTTCAGACGAGTAAACAAGGAGCTAGAATGCCCGCCGTTTAAAACCGACGCTTTTTCTTACGCCCTATAAACATATTATATTATTTTTTTTTAAAGTAAAAAAAAATTTTTTACGTACTTAAATCTTCAAATAAAATAGCCCAAAACTTATCAGAGCGATTTATTAAATAGTTTCTTTTAAAAAAATTCCCGAAAATCCCTTTATTTTCAGTCGTCTACATAAGAATCCCCCCTTAACTGACACAAAAACAAAATAATTATTTACAACGTGTATCGACGTGCGTGTGATTTGTTCTCCAAGCAGGATCCTTGATTATTTGAGTGGCATAGTATATGGAGCAGGACAGGATGGTGAAACATATGGCGGTATACACCCGAAGATTCGGAACCGGTAACCGTTCCAAAAATTCCATCGGCATAATTGGAAGAATTTTAGATTTTTTGATTATTCAAATGCTTTCTACATCGATTTTCCACAAGTATGTATAGCTGACATGAGCTCATTGACAATGATAACTCGTCTATCGCGAGACTAGATGTTATAGATGTTTACCTGAAGAGGACCGAAAAAATACGGTCGAAACGTTGTAAACAATTATTTTGTTTTTGTGTCAGTTAAGTCGACTAGAATAAATATATTGGTTTATCATTACTGACGATTTACAAACTACAATTTTGGTCAGGAGTTATTGGCTTTTTTAAACTTTGACCCTAAATAATTCCCGAACTCTGGAGACGACGTCGATCCAACCGATCCGAGAAGTCTTGGCACGCATCTTAAAGAACTCTTGGAATGTATGGTGGTGGAGCCTGTCTGCGTCTGGACTTTAATCAACATGGCTTACCGCATGTTGATTTTTCTTGGCAAAACCATTCAAAAGCTTGTATTTGGTGAGCTACGTGCCTCCGAGAGTCAACATTTGAAAGACAAGTTCTGAAATTTTATTTTTTATAAATTTATCTTTGTTCTTGGAGTTTTGAACGTACAATACATAGACGAAGTTGTACTCTGGTGGGCATGGTTTATGGCGCTCGGCTTCCTGAGTCTTCTTAACTTGGTACGCGTACAAAACGGTTCGGTGTAAATTAGGCCATTAATTAGATCTCCCGCGCCGTACAGAACACACCCCGCGACTACCCAGATTATGAGATACGCGACCAAAAGTTGTTTCGACACGTGCTCCATAGTCTCGACTTCGTCGAAACCTCCGCCGAAAGCCAGTAGAAGGAGTGCGTAGCTAAGGAAAACCGGCTGGAAATTCTCCAACGAAATCACGATGCCCCCACCGCCAGACATCTCGGGATCGCGAAGACAATAGCACGTGTCGCGAAATATTATTATTGGCCCGGCATGTTCCGGGAAATCGCGAAATATGTTCAAGGCTGCCCTCAGTGCTTAAAGCATAAGGTGGCGCAAACGCGCCCAGCAAGGGCATTACACGCCACGCCCGTCGCACGCCCGTGGCAACAAGTAACGCTAGACCTGATAGGACCGCTTCCGCGATCCAAGAGCGGGCACACATGGCTCCTGACCATGCAGGACCAATTTTCGAAGTGGCTCGAAATGCGCTCTCTGCGCCGCGCCACCGCATCCGCCGTTACCACGCGTATTGCGGAAGCGATCCTATTTCGCCACGGATGCCCCGACGTCATACATTCGGATAATGGCACGCAATTAAAGTCCGCAAAACTAGAAAAAATGCTCGCCGCGCACCATGTGCGCCACACACACACGCCGGTGCACGCGCCTCACTGTAATCCGGTCGAACGGACAAATCGCGTCGTTATGACAATGATTTCGCAGTATGTAGACAAAAGTCACCGAAATTGGGACGAGCGCATACCCGAACTCCAATTTGCGTATAATTCGGCAAAGCACGAAGCCGACACGCAAACACGTGCCGACGGTCGGCTGCAGGATACAAAGGTCCGACCAGCAGCAGCGACAAAAATTAGAGTGGCTCACAGCACCACCTCCGCCGCCCCCAGGACGAAAGAGGACCATAGCGGCAAAGGCGTCCACAACGGTCAGACCAGCTCCGACCCCGGCTCCGGCCGAATGTTGGCCGCCGATATCTGCAGTACCAAATAAACCGCCGGCCGACGCACGGTCGCACGTACCGCCGACCGCCAACATCGCGCCAACCGTACGATCGACGGCCACGGGGATGAGAGACCAGATGGAGACCGACCACTCCAAGCCGTAGGCCCAGAGCTACCGCCGCCGAAGGAGCACAAGGACACTCGAGGGGGACGCCCCGCGGAGGTCCGCGTCGGACGCTGCGCCGCCACCCCTAAGAGCGGGCTGACGGTCCCGCCGCCTCCGCCGGACGCGAGAGCATGCCCGTCGGCGCGGTCACGGCCTGGCCAGCCGGGCCCGCCGGACGTCGGCTGCAGAGATAACGGCACGGCCAGCCGGACTCACCCTATAACGCCCGTTTGAATACCACGGGCCGAATCAAGGAGCGGATCGAGGAAGGAGGGATTCGGCAGCGGGATGTGGCGCGGACGCCTGGGACAGGAAGCGGATTCGGTGTGCAAGCGCGGGGGCCCGCGGTGATCCCGCCGGGCCGCAGGAGCTGGATCGTCACTACCGTGTCAGCTACGACGAGAGCCCCCTGTTCCGACCACCGACAGCGGACCCAGGGAGGAGAATTTTGCGAGACCGCCGCTCCGGTAAGTTAAGTGCAACAATCATAAACCCCCTTATACCTAATATTGTACCTAATCTTTCCCCTGCACCCTTCCCCCTCAAATCAAGGTCAGCACACTCTTATAATTTCGTATAAACCTTCCCTTAACCTTAATATAATATTTTCTCTTATTTTATTACTGTACAATAACTTTCATACTCCAGCAACCCAAAAGTACCCTGAGTATCTCATGTTACGAGCCCCACGCCTTGCGGTTTTACGATTACCAAATCTAATCTCTACAATTGAGCAACTCAACATATCCCGTATTTTCCTATTAATATGACCTTACTCTATCGCTGCATGCAGAACTCATTGCCAAATATTTATTAATTATATAATAAACAAGGTTTAAAGACTCATATCCATGGCACTTGACAACATCCAATTTCACAATTTCTTTCTCTGCAACGACTACACGCACGATCAAACAATGAATTTTTGCCTAAAAAGGTTTTACCTCAAGGGCAATAAGTTCATGGTGGAACAAACAGATAGGGCCTATTAGTTTAGCAGAAACCTCGCTATCGCATATTAGGAGCCTATCTCATAATAGGGGACTTTCCTCTATATATTTAAAAATATTTTTAAAAATTTAAATATATTAATTTTATTTAGTAATTCTAGAAAATGAGACCACCACCAGTAGAACCTATCACAATTAGGTTGTTGGACGGGGTTCGACCGCAGGATTATCCGGAGCGGTATTACTACCTGCTGCAATCTGACTGCGTGATCGGAATCGTCCCCTGCTATGTGCAGGAGTACGGCTTTCCGCGGAAACGGCTGGGCGAACTTGGAAAGGGAGATTTACATTTAATATATCTATAGTAATAAGTATATATGTTTATATATCCCCCGCGCATGTATTCTGTAACGAATATTAGTTATAAAGTTATAGTTGAGAGAGTATGGATGTGTGTTGTTAGCATGGTAGTAAAAAGGATGAGAGTGTGAGAGGAATGGATGGATGGATGAAGTATTGTAAAGAGTGGGATAGAATGCGTGTCGATAGCGGAGAAAAATGTAATATTTCTTTAAATAAAAAATGTTACATTATATGTTGCAGATTTATACATATTTATCATTTTATAATATTTTGTATGAACAGTTTTAGTTATGTAAGACGTTTTAGTATATTACTTTTTATAATACAATAAAAAACTGAATAAATGTATAATATGATTTAAAAAAGTTAAAATTTATTATCCTTCCACCTCTCCCTTCCAATTCCTTAAATTGCGTTAATAAAATACTTAAAATTTAAATACCGGACGATAGAACGCTACCGCGTCGCTTAATTATAAAAGACTGTGACTTTCTATTTTAAAGAGCAAATCTTTTAGCTTAAATTTATTTTCCTTTCGCCATATCCATATTCCAATTCCTTAAGATTAGGTTGTGTCCTTTTAGATTATAATTAGTTGTTAAAATCAAATAGCTATTAAATTATTATCTAAAGTATTAAATTAATAAAATACTTAAAATTTTTAAATACCGGACGAAAGAACGCGAATAGATATATGAATAAGGAAAAACACCTGAGAGCAGGAGAGAAGACGCAAACAGGAGCGGGGAGAGAATACGAGGAGATATAAGTAAGAAGGTGAGTATGATAGAAAGAACGCGAATACGTGATATAAATGCGAGAGAGAACGTAAATGTGTGTGGGAGAGAGAGAAGACGTGAGCGGGAGCGAGAGCTAGAAAGATAACACGTGGGAGATATACATGATGTGACATCACGCGGGCTGCAGCGCTCTTGACCCCCTCACCACGGAACCCCTACGTGGTACCCCCTACCCCTACCCGCGGACCACCGTGGCATCCGTTCTCCTCCTTGCAGACCGTAGCGCGGACCCCCATCCCCCACGAACCATAGCGCGGTTCCCCTCTCCCCGCGGGCCGCCGCGACGTCCAAAAATGTGATTTCCCTCCCCGCGGACTATAGCGCACGCAGCAATCGTGCATCGGCGCTAATGCATGATTTGCAATATTGCACATGTTCGATGAAATTATCGGGACATTGTCTTTGAAAATGATATTATTGGGTCATTGACTTTTGCGGCGGCGCTAATGTAAGATTTGCAGTTTTGTATGTATTATCTTTAACTATAATCGGTTCATCGCTATTGATTCATGATTTGGTTTATCATTTAAAATAATTATTTCTGCTAAAGTATTAAATTATATCCAAAATATTAAATTAAAAATATTTAAAACAGTAAATACTGATTCTTATCTAAAGTATTAAATTAATAAAACATTTAAAAATTAAATACCGTGTGAGAGAACGCTAATAGGTACAAATGCGTGATGATAAACTTGTAAAATTGTCATCGCGCAATAATTATTTGTACATGAAACCTGCAACTAGGCGTTTGCGAAGAGAACACCTGAAAGCAAAAGAGAAGACGCGAACATTAGGTGAGTATGAGAGAGAACGTGCAAGCGCGCGATGATGTCACGCGGACCCGCGGCCGATGTGAATGGGAAAGAGAATAAATCGTTTTGTTCTTATTGTAGTATAGTATTTTTAAGTATATCTAGTAATAAGTATATGTTTATAGTTTCCGCGTGTACTTGCGGCGTACGTTACTCGCGTGCGTTACTATTTCTCCCGACGATTCTAAATTGTCAAAACCATTAGTTATAAAGTTATAGTTGAGAGAGTATGGATGTGTGTTTGCATCATCATCTTTTTATAATTAGGTGTTATAAATTTTAAAAAACTTAATAAATGTATAATATAATTATAAAAAAGTTTAAATTTATTATTCTTCAGCCTCTCCCTATTCCAATTCCTTAAATTGCGCTATCTATTTTATAAGATTAGTTGTTATAAAATAAATATTTATTAAAATATTTAAAAAAAATATTGCATTATTTCTATTTTTAACAGCAAATATTTTAAAAATATGCACCTGCTCTAGTAATAGATACGCGAATAAGAAAGAACATCTGAGAGCGGGAGAGAGGACGCAAACGGGAGCGGAGGGAGAATACGAGGAGGTATAGGTAAGAAGGTGAGTATGAGAGAGAACGTGAAGAGGTAAGTAGAGAGAGAATGTGATATGCAAGCGCGGTGATGTCACGCTGATCTGCAGCCGTCGCGAGCGGGGGCGAGAGCGAGAAGACGCACGCGAGTGATAATTACGCGGACCCTCCTCACCGCGGGCCACCGCGTCCTCATCTTCGCGGCCCATAGCGCGGTTCCCCCTCTCCCGCGGGCCGCCGCGATGTCAGAAAACGCGGTTCACCTCTACCCGCGGACCTTTCGCCCAGCATTCCCCACCACTCCCCGCTCAAAAACAAAAAGCCGCTCAAAACAAAAAGCCGCTCTACATATGAGGGGTGATTTCGCCCTTTAAAGCCATTTTTGGGCCGTAACAGAAAATTTATAAATTCATCAATTTACCTCCCCTACATGTGTGGAAAGTTTTATAATAAGAACACCTATGTATATTTACCCGCAAGGAAAAATTTTGTAAAAAATTTATTTTTTGCATCTCTTATATAAAAGAATATAATTGCGTTGTTGTTATATAATATTATAAAATATACTTTTATTTTATTATATTTTATTATAAATGTACTTATAATTTTTGAAATAATATATATTACCAAACAATATTAAACATAACTTACAAAAGGTCAGTATCAAAAATTGCATATAATTATCATCAGTAAACAAAATAAAAATAGTAGTTATACGAATAAAAGATGGACAGCGTTAATTCTATGGTTGATCAACACATATCCTTTATTCGTGTAACTACTATTTTTAATTTGTTTACTTACGATAATTATATGCAATTTTTGATACTGACCTTTCGTAAGTTATGTTTAACACTGTTTGATAATATATTGTTTCAAGAATTATAAGTACATTTATAATAAAATGTAATAGAATAAAAGTATATTTTATAATATTATATAATAACAATGCAATAGATATTCTTTTATATAAGAATTGCAAAGAAATAAATTTTTTACAAAATTATTTTTTGTGGTTAAATACAGGATGTCCGTCCATAAATGTCCGAGCAAATATCTCACAACTGATTAAAGTTATAAGAAAATTATAAAGAGAAAGTTGCACAGTTTTTAACCCGCAATAAATCGCATGTAAAAAAAATTTTTTTACTCGTAACCTTTTCAAGTTGAGAAGATTATAATCGTTTTTGCTTCCTCATAGAGGAAGCTTTGTTTTCATAAAAAAATTTTTTTTTTAGTTGCCGCTGCCAATGTGTTTAGAGTGTTCTAAAACGTCGAAAAATCGCAATTTTAAAAAATGTCCGTATGTGTGTATGTATGTGCCAAATTTACCGAAATTTTTATAACTTCAGAACTGATCAACCAAATCTTAACAAATTATATATGAAATAGAGGTAGAAAAGACTGAAGAATATAATAGAATTAGAGAAATTGCCAATATTTTAAAATTTTAACCTTTAAGGGGATCCTGAACCCGTCTGTTTTACCGACAAAAGTCTCTACTCATACAGCGTCGCGTTAACTTGACAGAATTGAAAATGCTTCTCCAGGATTGCAGTACATACATCAATGATTCAGGGAAAATCTCATTTTATATGGAAAACGAGAAAAAGTTACGGAACTACAGATTTCCTTATTTTCATTTACCTCAATATGGCGTCTAGTTGGCAGACGGCCTGTCAATTCATCACAAGATGTGTTTCATATAAAAGATATACCGTTTGTACGAACGTGAAAACAAGTTTTCCTGAATTGCAAAACACGAAACAACATTATTGAACCCTTGAAATGAAGATTACAAGTCTAATAAAGCATACGATGTGTATGTGTGTCGTGCGTATGTGTGCGTGCAATAGGTGCTATTCTTGACTATCTCTGCGATGATGTCAATAATAGGGGTCCTGTATACCGAAAAAATCCGTACTCATACAGCGTCGCGTTAACTTGACAGAATTGAAAATGCTTCTCCAGGATTGCAGTACATACATCAATGATTCAGGGAAAATCTCATTTTATATGTTTTCACGACTTGTCAACTCTAACCTTGGCGGTGTATCTATTCTAAAAAGCTGGAGCTGTGCGAAAATTTGTAGGGTTGTCGGTAATTTTCGCACAGCTCCAGCTTTTTAGAATAGATACACCGCCAAGGTTAGAGTTGACAAGTCGTGAAAACATATAAAATGAGATTTTCCCTGAATCATTGATGTATGTACTGCAATCCTGGAGAAGCATTTTCAATTCTGTCAAGTTAACGCGACGCTGTATGAGTACGGATTTTTTCGGTATACAGGACCCCTATTATTGACATCATCGCAGAGATAGTCAAGAATAGCACCTATTGCACGCACACATACGCACGACACACATACACATCGTATGCTTTATTAGACTTGTAATCTTCATTTCAAGGGTTCAATAATGTTGTTTCGTGTTTTGCAATTCAGGAAAACTTGTTTTCACGTTCGTACAAACGGTATATCTTTTATATGAAACACATCTTGTGATGAATTGACAGGCCGTCTGCCAACTAGACGCCATATTGAGGTAAATGAAAATAAGGAAATCTGTAGTTCCGTAACTTTTTCTCGTTTTCCATATAAAATGAGATTTTCCCTGAATCATTGATGTATGTACTGCAATCCTGGAGAAGCATTTTCAATTCTGTCAAGTTAACGCGACGCTGTATGAGTAGAGACTTTTGTCGGTAAAACAGACGGGTTCAGGATCCCCTTAAGGGCTACATCTCAAGTCTCAACAATTGAGACTTTTCATAAATTGAAGTTTTTTGACAATTTAGTATTAATTATTGGCAATTTTTCTAATTCTATTATATTCTCTAGTCTTTTCTACCCCTATTTTATATATAATTCATTAAGATTTGGTTGATTGGACCCAGCTTTATAAAGCTTCTATGTATGTACAAATTCTCCGAAATTCAAATGTGTGTAACAAGAGAACTGATCAATCAAATTTTAAAGAATTATATATGAAATTGGGGTAGAAAAGACCTAAGAATACAATAGAATTAGAAAAAATTGCCAATATAATAAAAAATGTGTGTAAATTAGAAACTTGCGCATTGCTTCTTATGTACGGATTCCCCAAAATCTCAAACGTCTGTATCTCAAAAACTAATCAACCAAATCTTAAAGAATTATATATTAAATAGGGGTAGAAAAGACCTAAAAATATAATAGAATTCGAAAAAAATTGCCAATATAATAAAAAAGTGTGCAAATTAGAAACTTTTGCAAATTGTCCTATGTACAGTTTCCCCGAAATTTTAAAAGGCTATAACTCAAGAACAAATTAACAAAATATTAATGAATAGTATATAAAATAGGGGTAGAAAAGACTGAAGAATATAACAGAATTAGAAAAAAGATTGCCAATATAATAAAAAAGTGTGTAAATTAGAGCACATTGCTTCTTCATAATTTTATAATTTGATCATTGAATTTGGCGATAATTGGTAAAGATGTTCTTTTTTAATAAAATTTGGAATTTTTGGAAAAATGTTCGTGGTTGCTCTAACTTCCGCAAATTTTGAGATATCGGGCTATTTCTAATTAACAAAAAAAAAAAGAGGAAAAGAGAGGTAGAGAGAAACAGGAAATGAATAAGAGAAAAACAAAAAGAAAGACAGAGATAGAAAGAAAGAGAAAGAGAAATAAGGTATTTATTGTAAACATAAATAATAAATAATATGTATTTTTGGGTAAATATATAGAGAAAAGTCCCCGATTATATTCACTAAACAGCGGCTAAGTCCAACACCAAAATTAATTCACAGAGACTAAGTCCCAACTCGTTTATTCGTATAGGATATGAGCACTGCTTACGCTTTCGCTGATTTCCGAAATCGAATACGCGCGGCCCTCGCCTTTATATACCCTAAGCTCGATGGGAGGAGAAAAGCGATTATAAATCATCAAGCTGTCACCTTACTCACAAATTAATAAAGCTACGTATTTGAAACTTAATCGCTGGCTTAAATTATTGATTTACGTTCACATTTTGTAACTAACAATTTGTTATAACCCTTCTTTCTATTAGAATTATTATATGAGTTTTTATAACAGCGAATTCGCGCGGTACGGCGATCGCGTTCCTATATCTCGTTGTTGATCGCATTCCGGAATTATCGATCGCATTCCATAGCGCCCAAATAACATGTTTATCGAATAATAAGTTTGCACGAAATTATTATTAAAGTTAGTTGAGCTAAATTGTATTCTCAGGTTATAATCTTAACACAATTCACCATTTTAAACGATGACTTTTACAGATTACGTGGGTTAGCGGCCGTCGAGTTCGCTCTCGCGTAGTTTCTCGGCGGGCGGCCGCGAGTTTGTCGATTTAGAATACTTATTACCTAACTTAATTATAAACAAATTTAAACTATAGATTACATTCGCAATTGTTATTCAATTTATAAACAATGTTAGTATTTTCTTAGATTACAATTTTAGCATGACTGATAATTTTAGTGGTACGCTTTACAAAGGTGAGTTACGCGGTTTCGCGGGCGTCAGGCTCGCTATCGCGAGTTTCTCGCTCGGTTAGAAAATCGAGGCGAGCGGTCGGCTCGTCGCGAAGCCGCGCTCAACGCTGAGTAATTATTAATTATTTTTAATTGACGAGTTTTATAAAATTAATAAGAACAATCAATTGTACTGTACGTTTTAGAAGAGTGAGACTGGCGAATAATGCCGATTTAATAATACGCATAATTAGGGCTGAATTGAATAATAGTTCTCTTAACATAAAAGGGGGGAATCGTCGGCGACGTGATCGAGGCATTGAGATCGCTTGTGGAGAAGAAAGCATGTCGGGAAAATCAATAAGTGAATGTAACGAGTCTGCGCGAATTCCGCGAACGCGCCCCGTTAATCAGAGCGTGCAGGCCGGCGCGAATCACGTTGGACGTAACACGTGTTTCCGCTCGGCCCGTGACCATCAATATCGCTGCTCACAAACACATACACTCTCATTCGCGATAATACTTAAATTTCACAATCACACCGTTTTTGCACTCGATCTATCGAATTACTCTGGGAGAAATTTTGACCGTTTTTTCTACAGTTAAGCAACTTAACATTTTAGTTAGTGCCCTTAAGTGAAAATTATCTTTGCGTAACTGAATATCGACAGAAAAAATTCAGAGAATTGACTGGTATAACTTAAAAATCTTTGAAATAAATAGAAAACTAATTGCGATTTTTAGTTACACGCGCAAATTAGGGTTTCAAACAATCCAAATATAATTTTATTACTAATGAGATACATTTACTTCGCCAGTGTATAAATAACCAAATTAAATTTCTTAATCGACGAAACTGGCACTCCTGACGGTCACAATCGTCAGGACACTTTAGACCAAGATTCCGGTCCTTCTATCAAAACGCTTAAATTTAAGCAACTTAAATTAATTTAAGTTGCTTAAATTTAAGTTGCTTAAATTAAGTTGCTTAAATTTAAGCGTTTTGATAGAAGGACCGGAATCTTGGTCTAAAGTGTTCTGACGATTGTGACCGTCAGGAGTGCCAGTTTCGTCGATTAAGAAATTTAATTTGGTTATTTATACACTGGCGAAGTAAATGTATCTCATCGTGTTTGAATATACACCGTAAATATCGGTGTTCCATCTTATGATTGTTTAGATGTACTATTGCGATAAATATTACCACATGCCCCGGTAGTCGAATTGGTTAAGACACCCGAACGGAATGCGGGAGATTCCAGGTTCGAACCCTGGCTGGGGTAATATTTTTCGCAATAAGTTTTTACAGTGATTTTAATATTAAATCGATATCGATTTAATTAGGGAAGGGAGAGGGAATTTTTCCATCTTAATTTAAGTTGCTTAAATTTAAGCGTTTTGATAGAAGGACCGGAATCTTGGTCTAAAGTGTCCTGACGATTGTGACCGTCAGGAGTGCCAGTTTCGTCGATTAAGAAATTTAATTTGGTTTATTACTAATCGTGGGCCCCAAAGTGGGTTGCTTAACCGTCTTTTTTTCCCATAGTACGTCCGAGTGGCTCTAATCCGCGAGATTTGCTCCCTACAAAAACCGCCGGACGTAACAACTGCTGACCCGCGGTAGGATTCTGACTAAAACGATCGAGATAAAAACACGGAATGTGCTTGCGACGCCCACGCGTCCGTAACGTACGAGACGAACAGACACCTGTCGCGACCCGCGACATATTGTCGTCCTATAACAATCACAGCAAATTGCGACGTGGCTCGATCTTATAATTATCTCGCGAATGTAATTATCGGAAGTCTTGGTCTTAAAATTATGCTACGAATAATATGACGCGATTTATTTTCTGCGACATTCTTTATAGGAAAACAGACCAAGACCAATATATACCAGTTGAAATAAGAACTAATTAATGAGAGTGTAATGTATTTCACTGCAAAATACTAAAATTTTATTAAAATAAAAAAATAAAATTATGTCTAATATTAATCAAGTCTTCACAAACAATATTTGAAAACAAGAAAATACACAACGCCCACACTTAATTTTAATTCTCCTGTCAGTATTTCATTCCTATTTATAGACACGCTTGTATGCATTTCATCATCCGCGAGGATCCGTACTTAAATTTTTCCGGCCGGCTTTTCCGGCATGTTAAAAAATCCGTGATATCTCAAACTACATGAGTTGTATATGTGTGTATATATGTATTATATACATATGTTAAAGAAATGCTACTTACAAGCGCGACAAACCGGATGTTGAAGGTTCTGCAAACGAGCCGGAAGCCATCTCAATTATTAATGTCTTCGTGTTGCTGCGATCCCAATCTGACGGCTGTCGAAAGCGACTGTCGCTGAGCTGAGCTGCGATGTCGACGACGGGATACTTTGATCTCGATGTCTCCCAAATGTCTCGCCGAATAGACTTGATGAGTACGGCAGCGCAGACGAGCCAGCTACTCGGCACAGTGCCGGTTTATATCCTTTTGTTGACGTCTGCGCTCACACGTAACCTTCTTTCCATGCAGCCCCGCACTAACTTCTTCTTCTTATTTTAGTTAGTGACCTCGATTCCCTATAGGGCTCGATATGGCTAGCGCGCGGTCAAACCCCCGCACTACCATTTGATAAGCTCTGGAGCACACTCCTTCTCCCTCCTCTCTCTCTCTCTCTCGCTCTTACTCTCGCTCTTTCGCTCTCGCTCTCGCTCTTTTCCCTCTCCTCTTCCTCTCTCACCCTCTATTTTTTTCTCGTCTCTGCAGAGCTGCCTTTCTCTCTTATACGACAGAACCTAATAAATAATTTTTTGACTATAATAAAAGAAAATTCAAATTTATTCCACTTATTTGTTCGTCGTCTATTTGATTAATTTGATAGCTTACTTTAACCTGAGATTTACGATATTTTAATTTGCATTTAATATAGCCAGCTTTTTTATTGTTTACAAAGAAAGCCCGATGTAGACAGTTTAAAGCTTTTCGAATCTATAATTAGTTTTAGCTCTTGGAAGTTATAGTTATTAGATTGAGTTTGGACTTGCGTATTATAAAGTAAAAAATTAACGTCCAATATGCTTAGACATCCGTAAACTGTTATGATCAACCTTCCTTCGAGTTTTCAAAAGCTACTGATAACACCTGGAGACAGGTCAATGTTTGTACGCCAAACTTTCATAAGCTCGAGACTCCTTCTACTATTCTACATACTAGATAGTCTCGGTGCACGTATCGCATGTGAACTCAGAAAAAGCAGATGAGACTTAGCGATTTTTTTTTATATTACTCGCGCATTTTGACTGTTATAAATGTACCATCAATTATACGATGTGTCTCTCTCTCTCTCATAGATATATATGTATACATATATACATCACGAAGACCGTATATATGTGTGTATTTTTTACTCTATTAAATTCCCGTTTTATCTTTATAATTATAACAATGATAGATATTAACGTTCTTTTACGATAATTCCAGGTTAATTACGTTCATGTAACCAAATAAATTTTTGTGTCGTTATTGTAGTATAATAGCATGAGTAAAATTCAATTATAATGTGTATAGTTAAACATCGCAAAGGAAAACATTAAGTTAATGTCATTAACACACCCGTTTGCACGTCTGACCATACCAACATCTATACTACTTGAGAAAAGCGAAAATAATGCTCAGCAGAGGAAAAGAAAATCATACGGTTCGTTCGCAGTTTCTGTTTCTCTATGATTTCATGCATCTTTGCAAATATGAGAGAAGGAGCCATGTTTCTTTGATCCACGTGTTTCAATCCTCTATTGCATAACTTAATTCTTGTCTCAATGCTAGATTCATTTAAGAACCAGAAGTACCACATAGAGATACCACAAATATTTGCATAAATTTTATTCAAAACAGAAAATACCTGTTTTCTAGCAACGTTGCATTTGTTTCTTACTGCGAAAGAAAATCTATACATTATTAAATTTTGTTAACAAAGCGTTCTTTATTGTATTTATTTAGTTCGCGTTGCTCGGAGGTAATGTAAGAAAGATTCAAGAATAAAAATAAAGTTCACAAGCACAAAAGATTAATCTCAGAAATGATTAATGTGCTAAAAACAAAGGTTTACAGTCCTTGTCACTCTCGCAATAGACTAGCTTAAATTAAACCACATATAACGTGCTACTTCAAGCAGCACATTGAAGTGACACTTCATCAGCCTTCGTTAAACGCGATCTCGCGTAATAAATTAGACATTGATATTATATACGTGTGTTCTTTTGTTACGATTGAATGTTTTACGGCAGCTTTGTGAATAGAAAGGGGAGACAAGGATAGAGACAACACGTGAAATTTCGCGCATCCGAAATAATTTGACTTATTTCTGAATTGCGGGTGCGTATTCCGTCAGGAGTGCATTAACTTCGCACTCG
Source organism: Leptothorax acervorum (assembly GCA_035220615.1). Classification (NCBI taxonomy): domain Eukaryota; kingdom Metazoa; phylum Arthropoda; class Insecta; order Hymenoptera; family Formicidae; genus Leptothorax; species Leptothorax acervorum. Next base: position 1,373,323 of record JASTWQ010000027.1, on the reverse strand, counting down.
AAGGATGAACAATTCGTTCGGATGGGATTTAATTCTCCCGCAATTCTTTGACGCTCACGCGCGCGCTATATCCTTTTCGCAATGATGACTCGTTCCGCGCGGTTTACTTAAAACTCTTAGCTTGTGCACTACATTCAAAATAAAATTACATAAAAATTCACTTACTTTTGCAATATATGTAGAATATAGAAATAATTACTTTAAACCGACTTTAATGGCAATTTCATATAACAACTTTCCGATATAAACATTGAAAAACTGCGAGCCAACTTGTTTTGTCGGATTCACACAGCACCTTTCTATATAATTATATATTATATAATTATATATTATATAATTATATATTATATAATGGTATGTTTACGTCATTTGTGGTTTGCTGTTTTGAAATATTGTAACTAGCTACTTGATATTGCTTATTAGGAGAATTATATAAATTCCATACTTTTATTACGCAAGACGCTCCTGAGATAAAGAGTCACGTGTCCTGTTTATAAGCATCCAACATCTCGATCGTTGCTAAATAAGACACGAGCGACAAGAGGGGAACAGTAGGCGTCGACAACGAAATCGACCGAAATGTGTAACTTAAATCCCGGCGCTGATGTAGTAAATAATGTATGTATAACTTTCCAAAATCGGATAACTTATTCTTCGCCTAATATCGTTGGAAAAAATACCTGAATAATAAAAGCTCCGCTCTTTATTGAGTTAATTCATAAATAATTTCCGCTACAAATAACAATAATTAATCTTTTTCTTAGAATCCAAAGAATAGTTGAACGGGCTAAATGAGAGCCAGGCGCGGTTGTTGGTGCACAGGATTTAACTCCTTTATTTGAATTTCACGTTATATACTGATCTTACCTAACAACTTTTACATTTATCTGGTAGTAAAAGGTCTCTCACAGTATTATAGCAAGTTAGAATTATAACTGGGCACACATTGTCTTATAAAATTTTGAAAGCACCCGACATTAAAAAAAGAATTATATTCGTATATATATCCAATTATAAAATTACTTTTTTAAACGAAATTTGTTTCTTAAGATGATTTTTGGAAAATTATATATTTGAGCTGGTTATGATATATATAGACAATATATAACACTTACATTAAATTAAGAAGTAGTCTACCATGTAAGGCAGTTGGCTCACGATCCAGAAGTCCCGAGTTCGAGTCCCACTAAAGTAAGTGTGTTTTTCAAAATTACAAAGAGCTTATTTTCAGATGGAATCGTCATAGACAGCATCTTAAGAACAAATTTAGTTAAAAAATAGTAATAAAATTTCAATAGTAATAAAATAAATATAATTTTTTTTTTATATTGGGTGAATATCGGAAATCAGTATCGGCCCAATCTTGGGCTTAGATTCAAATATATCGTTGGGCCTATCTAAGAACCAAACTTTGGGCCTATATCGGTTGCCAATCTCGCGCGATGGTTACGCTCCAAGGTGAGTCCAAGGTTTGGCCACTTTACTGACTCTCAATCTTGGGCTTAGATTCAGATATATCATTGGGCCTATCTAAGAACCAAGCTTTAAGCCTATATCGGTTGCCAATCTCGCGCGATGATTACACTACAAGGTTCGGCCACTTTATTGGCCAATTATCTTTACTTATATCAGAATACCGATGTTCGAGATTGGCCCAATGTTTGGCCAAGTTGACTAACCCGACATGGGTAGTCTGAACGACAACTTTATTAAGGCCGAAATCGTAACAAGTTTTCGTGTAATAAGAACTACATGTCACCGCAATTAAAATATTTTCTTTTATAATATATCCCGGTCAGATAATTTCTTACATTCCTTACAAGATGTTCACATTTCTGTCAAACTCAAATATTTATTATGTTTTTCGGTAATTACGATCCATGGCACGAATCTCTATATAAACTTACGGTCTGATATATTCTGTACTTTTACATCTGACAGCAGTAAAATCTGCGTTGCTCAGCGAAGAAAATTTATATAAGACGATAGAGAAGCATAAAATAATATATAAAAGTATCTGAATTGTTTTAAAAGTGAATAAAAAATCTATACGTACCTCAAATGATATAAATTTCCTTGAAAGTATTATCTGCAATCAACAGGTCCAAATCGACGATGGCTTCCATCGATGGCTTCATCTGCAGATTATGTAGCCAAAAATGTTCAGTTATTGTTTATTGGCAAAGACATGAAACAACTGAATCCAAACCAGCTTGGCGCGAACTGTTATAAAGTTCCGTATATAATAATATATTATGATAAGCACGAAACAGAATAACGTATAAATACGTGTTATAACGCATTGTTAGTTCAATCATCAGTTTTCTCTTTTAATGTTTTAATCTTATAATAATTAATTACGTTGTAAAAGTAGCTCAAATTCAGAAGTCACAAACAATTGAAAACTTTATATTAATAAAGAAAGACTAATAAAACATTTTCTTCAGCGCGATGCCTTGTCAGAGATAAGAAATATTACACTATGATGAGAACGACAAAATTATTGTTACCTCTAATGCGTTCAAATGTGAGATGTAACGAAAAAGATAATATACTTTTTATCGACTTTGTTAAAGAATAAAGTTACTTAAAGATTAAAATAAAAATACTATAACAGCTGGATTGCTGTTGCTGGTGAAGTATATATCAAGTGAAAGTATTGTCACTTTTGACGAACGGCAAACGGAAGCAACATGCAAACCGGATGAGGGAATCGACTAATTTTGGGAATCGAATAATTTTGGAACCAACATTATTAGCATCTATATTTATTATTTATTAGAATACAAAATTTTCTATTATTACGCCCGCACTGAGACAGTCCTTAATTCTGTATTATATTTAAATTATTTGATAATAGGTTTATTTATTTCGCCTATTTTACGGGGTATAGACGGACTCTCGTTCCGTTTACAATCATATAATACCTAATACCTGCCTCTCTCCTTTATCTCTCAATTATTGTTATCCTTTTCCCTTTTCCATCTGTCACTCTCTCTCCTCTGCCGCTTTTCTCCTCTTTTGCCGATTTCCCTTTTTTACATTTCTTTTGAACTCTCCAATTCGCTTTTCTATCCTACTTTGCTCGTTTCGCCACACGCTTTCCTCTCTCTTTACCGCATCCTAATTTATGTCTCGCTCTTCCGTCTATCATTCCGCCATACCGCAACCGAAATACAATTTTCTTTTAAACGTCTTTCGCTCCATTCACTCTCCATTCCATCACTCCCTCCCTCCCCTCTCTCTCTCTCTCTCTCTCTCTCTCTCTCTCTCTCTCTGATAATTTCCTTATTACAACGTAAAATAGATCATCGCAAAATATAACTAATATATATATCACACATAACACACATATTATCATCAACATTACATTAATTACATTAATTATCGGTAGCGACTAGCACATTATCTGTATACATACACTATAATATGTATTACACACATCACCAATATACATTAGATACTAAAAAAAAATATAGAACACTTTTCATAATCTAAAAATTAGGCTATTTTTAAACCGCTGAAACTCGGCAAAAAATTATCGTAAACAAAAAATTAAAAAAGCAGTTTGAAGCTTCAACTTTAACGCGCTGTCGATGTTCTTTTTTTTTTATTAAAAAGTCGACATAATTTCTTTAAAAAGTACAGGTTTAGTATAGGTTTGGTGCAGGTTTTCAAAATCGTGTAATTTGGAAAATTAAAAAAAAAAGCGTTTTGTAGGCAACATGTAGTTTATAAAACTTTGAGTCGAATTTTTCGAGAGAAAGTTTTTTATCGAACTGTTATCGTTTCATCGATCGCGAGTGAGGAATTACGGATCAATTCAGCACGCTCGATGTACCTACATTATGTGATTATATGTAATAATAGCGCGCCCTTAATTTTCCAAATTTACCATCTCGACAGTTACAATCTCGACAGTGTTTCCTAAGGTAACGCGCAATGACGGCCAATTCAAAAAATCTCTACCAAGCATAACTTGACATGGTATAGAACTATCTGGCACAGTAAAAAATTTTAGTTTTGTATGCACGCCTTTAACCTCTACGTGGCCGTAGAAAAAGGCGTCAATTTTAATCCGAGAGCCGTTAATCCCGTAAAATTGAATATTATCTTTAACTGCATAAAGACGCGATTTATCAAAAAGAATACTGGTGCGAATAAGACTAATTGGCGATCCTGAATCGATCATCGCTTCAATTATATAGCAATATAAATCATTATACCGATCATTGGTTCTTAGTTTTATGGTTACCATGTAAGGCGGTAACACGGTCGGCTGCTCCAGAATTGTAGGCCCCGTCTGTGCTGCAACATCCTTCGTCTCCGCCGACGCTGTCGAGGATCGTCCGCGCCGCGTTACAGCTTGTCCTGACTGCCACCGGGAACTTTCGGCCGCTTCACCTTCCGTAATAGACGCCTCCGTCTGTGCTGCAGCATCCTTGGTCGCCTCCGCCGACGCTGTCGAGGATCGTACGCGCCGCGTTACAGCTTGTCCTGACTGCCACCGGGAACTTTCGGCCGCTTCACCTTCCGTAATAGACGTCTCCGTCTTTTCGTTGCCGGATGTCTTTGCTCCGTCCTTTTTTGATTTACTATTGTTTAAGTTTTTATAATTCGGGGGTATGTTCTTGGTCACGTTTCTCAGCAACTGTATATCTCGACGCATCTCTCGAACCATTAACATCATCTCTGTGTGCATCGCATTAATCGTGTGATCTTCTTCACACGATGCTTGAACGGATCTGCACTGGAAGAATGGATCTTCTTCACTGCTACTCAAAGTTTCTTCTGCCCCTCGCATTAATCTAGTCAGGCCCCACGCTCTGAATTCCCGGCGCTCGGCTAAAATCCGCCAAATGTCCGAATCGTGGTCGCTCAGCCGCTGTATGAGTTTCGCTTTTGTCCCCATTGACGAGAGCCCTCTCTCACGGAGAGCTTCTTTCAATTCAACTATGGTAAATTCACTAGGCTCCATCATCGACGCTCGTGCTTTTCAATCGACAAATGCAGCCACGCAGCTCACGTTTCCACAACCACAACACAGTTGACAGTGCTTGGAAGCCTCGCTCACAGCGGATGCCACCCGACTCGATCACTGCTATGGGAACCCTTTGCCGATCTGGACCACTTAGCCACACCAACGAACGAAATGACGTTCCTCGGTGCAAGAACTTTCAGAACAGTTTGAGCTATTCGAGCCGACGTACGCGCTTATATAGAGCCAGACAGAATCCCACTTCGAGATACACAACTTATACATATATACAGCTTATATACGATAATGAGAGATCACATCCCCTCACGTCAAGCAAGCCAATAAGCGGCATAACATCCTCGTTATCTAATCCGCGGATCAGTAGAGGGACGGATCGCGACACGTGAGTCTGAGATTTGAAAGAACTTACCTCGTCGGGGAGCGAAATTTAAAGTGAACACGTGTGACGTGAGCGATTTCCCGCACAAAGAACTGCTTGCTTACATCGTCAAATGAATTTATACATGCCATACTAGAGAAAATAACTAGGGGAAATATGTAACTCTCTGTCAAAGGTAACGAATGTGGTTCATGCATGTGGGGCATTTTATATAAACCCATCGTCCGATAATATTTCACCCGAACATTTAATAGACAATAGATTGATCGAGGTTGTCCAATAATATCTATGACATAACAAACATTGCAGGAACGTGTATGCGTGTCAACAAATCCGCGAGCAGATGTATTCACAAGAGAGCGTGATTCTCTTGGACAAAGGCTGAAGGATGTGTGATAATGAATGAGAATCACATAGACATCTCCTATAGTACACGATAAAGGCTGGTCCATATCTTAACACATATTTAATTTAGGACTCATGTTTACATTTTCTTCTTGCTTTGATGAATACTACCTGCTCTCAAAATATGTAACATTTGCGGGTTTTTTTTAAACACCCTGTACATAAAATATTGTTATTTAATTGGATTCTAAATATCCATTAGGCAAACTAATCTTTGTCTGAAATTTAAAGAATTAAGGAGGTTGGCGCGTTTGATGAAATATGAGACAAGTCTATAATACATACAGAAACAATACGAAAGTTAATTATATAAGTATCAACAATATGTAGAAAAAATTTCATTGACTTTTACTGTTCCGTTTTGAAGATATTTAATTTTAAATATATTAATTTTACATTATAAATAATAAATCTATACAAAGCCTTATTTCGTAGATATTTTCTCTTTATTTGAGACATTTGCATATAAAACAGAAATTTAAAAAATTGTTATAATTAGGTACAAAGTAAACATTTACGTTTGTTCTGGTAAAGTTTCATCTAAATTGACCGTACAGTTTGAGAGAATTTTGTATTTTTTGATGAAAAAAAGCAAAAATACAAATAGACGACGCCGTGTATGATTACGTGGCAATGTGTCATCAAATAAGCGTCTTATAACTTTTATTTTATCATTTTAAAAATATTTAATAACATATAAAATTAATAATAATTATGTATAATGACATTAGCAAATTTAGATAATGTTTTTATTTTTATATTATTATTTTAATCGTTTTACAAAATTTTAAGAACAAACTGTTTATTGACTAGCTCTGCTAGCGCGACAATCTCCTTAATTTATGCTTTCAGATTAATATATATAGTTGCCATTTATTTAATATTAGTAATCAATATTCTTAGATTATACATAAGCTTTGTTCTTTTTGACTAGTCAAAAAAAGGGATGTGTAAAAGTGGTCGATTTTTGCCCCCAAGCCGGCAAGTAAAATTTGTATGTTCTTTTTATAGTTTTTAGGCCACAGAATCACGTGGTGCAATTAGTTTTCCACAAACATGAAGGGAACATATGTAAAAATGTGAAAGAAGTGAGTAAATAAGCAATCACGGATGTGCCATAAGAACGAGATACATAGTGATCTTCTTTACTGATTCTAACCCTCGAAAACCATCGGATTTTACACATCATTTGGCCCTGAAAAGGGCCAATTCTAATCTATAGTTCGGGAGCCGCAATCATGTGTCTGCGGTTATGTATGTACACTCCTGGTTTGCACGCGCGCGTATGTTGATAAGATCGATGGTGATATGCTCGCTTACACAGCGAAAAAAAATGTATCATATATTTGATGGTTTTCGAGGGTTAGAATCCGTAAAATAGATCATTATCCGTAAAATATAGATAATTATGTATCTCATTCTTATGGCACATCCGTGCTTATTTAACTTTTTTCACATTTTTACATATGTTTCCTTCATGTTTATGGAAAACTAATTACACCACGTAATTCTGCAACCTATAAAAACTATAAAACATCATACAAATTTTACTTGCCGGCTTGGCAGCAAAAATCGACCACTTTTACACATCCTCCTTTAAAAGTAATCTTTGCCAATAAAATAATTGCCCTGCGTAAAGACGTCTCATTTTTATGGCAATGCTGATTGGAAAGATCAATTTTTCCAAAAATCGTAGTTTTTGATTTTTCGAAATTTAAAAGTTCCGATTCCCATGAATTAATTCAGAAGGGCACATTTATTAAAGCCAAAATTGGCGATTTTCCTGTATCAAGAAATCATTAGCCACCATCGAGATGTTAAAATTTGCTTCCAATGCAACAATTTATGAAACTGATGAAGTAATAAATTATTTGTTATTTGCGTTTATATTACCATCGAACCATGAAGTACCCGGAATGTATCCCGGTAACACTGGCTTATGGTATAAAATGTTAAACTCTAGGTCTGTTTTTAACCTTTCGTACTATAGTTTCGTACGTGACAGCAATCGAGAACTTGAAATTCGCGAGACTTTATATGGAACGATAGAAAAGTACAAGGTAACATATAAAAGCAACCAAATCTTGTTTTGGAAATTAATGCAATGTGAGATATTTACAGTGCGTCAGGTGTCGTGAGTGTTCTTTGATAGTAATATGTGCAATAAACTGTTTTAAATCGATATCATTACAAAATACAATCTCTCTTCTTTGAGTCAATTTATATGTATTTGACAATTTAGCGATCGCATACGATATTTATAAAGGACTTATTAAATCATTGCCTAACGTTTTTATCATTTAAATTCTTTAAATATACATATATAGTATATATATATATATATATATATATATATATATATATAAAATGTTATATATAAAATGTTATATATATATATATAACTTTAATAATTTATCAATAGTAGCAATGCGATTGTCTAAAATCGATAATTGCTGAATTATTTATTTAAATACATTATTTCAGGTACATTATCTAAAGACGTAATATGTGCTTACCAACAAAAACAGTAATAAAAGATGGAAAATCAGATCTAGCGGATATTTTATTTACCGTCATCCCGCAAAACGTTGAGCGTTAGGTTGAATTAGCCAGCCTCTCGCACAGAAGGCAAAATCGTTTGTCGTTGACGTGATTTACGTGAGTTTCGAGATTTGGTGACGCGGATATTGCATGCGTCTGGCGCCCAACTAATTGTTTTGCAAATTGCCTTTCTGGTGCGAGGGACCCGTTAGAGAGACCCGTCATCCTTTCTCTCCTTTGATCCGCTTATAAGAAAAGGCGTGACTAATTTGGCCAAAAGTTGCCAACCTCGCGTTACATGTTATGTGGCTAAAAATGTTTGAATAAAGTTTATTTACCTAAAAACAAAAGAACCAGTAGGTCTAAATGTGGATGGCAAAATCTGGTGCAGCTTTCTGTCTTATTCATGCAGTAATTTCGACGACAATAAGTTATAGTTAAAATAATTTTAATGTCAATTTAAATTATTAATTTTCAAGTATTGAGAAAGATTATAAATTGCATGATTTCTGTTAGAATTATAAAAATAAATATTGTATCCTATTAAGATATGCTTATCTATCTATCTACAAACTCTTGTCTCGTTCATGCAGATGGTGATAAATGCATGTTTCCAAACTACACCAATAATAAAAGGGAATGAAATGTACTAAAATATAAAAAAAGTAACAAACTTTAGTTTAACTAATTTTGCATCTCTTATTAACTTGGTTACAAAATTATACGAAGCAATAATGAAAAAATGAATATTTTATCTTTTCAGTTACCACACGTTGGATCCCTACTTTTGATTTCGGTTATATCATAATGAGAGTGACAACATCTTCATCGTAGATAAAACGATGCATCTTATTAAATATAAAGATTTACTTATTCCACCAAAAATAATTAAGAACCTGTTACAGCGCCATTCAGCTGTGTCCGATGTCGTTGTAGTTTCTGTGCTACATATTGCTGATAATCAGCATCCGAGGGTTTATGTTAAAAAGAATCACGGAGTAGAGGTTTGAAACTAATTGATTTTTTTTATAAAATTGACTAAAACTTTATATATGTATAATTTTTTATATAGTTCATAAAAAGTTTACTTTGTTATATCTTAAGTAACAAAACAGGAGCTAATAGAATATGTTGCAGAAAATCCACACAATGGCTATAAACTACGTGGAAGCCTGTTCTTTAAAAATAAGATGCCATATTTTCCCAAACAAAAAATCGATCGAGCTCTAGTTCAAAACGAAGAGTACACACATTTTATATTTTATTCATAATCAGTAACATTTTTTAAACAAAAAAGAAACTGTTATTAATGTATCCAAAGATCGCTAAATGATTTTAATGATAAACTCTTTGTTCAATTTAAAATACTTTTCCTTATTAGAAATATTAAGGGAGATTACCATTAGTTATCCAATTATATAATTTATTGCAGCATATAATTTTATAATTAAATAAAGCCTTAAATTATAACAAACTCCTAAAGTTAATTAAAGATTCTAATTTAGATAAAAACTATTCGGCTTCATAAAGTTTGAATTCTGCTTTGCTCGATATTTGCTTAAAACTTGAAAATTGTTGATGAAAAAACTGAAAATCAAAGAATTTGTTATTGAGAAGAAATTACACTTCTTTTCAGCCATTCTGCATAAGATTAGATTAAGTAATATAAAAAAATTACACAACTTTTCAATAAACATTTTTATGTACATAGAAAAACATAGGTATATGACGAGATATGTCTATCATTAAAAGCGTTTAGTCTTATAATAGCTTGCGTTATTAATAGATAAGTACATTTAATATTAGGTAATGCTAATTGATGTATTGTTATTATGTAGACAGTATTAAAAGATTTTACAGTACGAATATAATTATTAAAATGTTTTGTGCATAAATATGTAAAATAACGGACGAATCTACTTAGAAGAATTTAATAGTCTAAGAGCTGACGACCCTTTTGGCAAAGTGATTTTGTAAAATACGATTTTCCGTTTATACCTGCATCATGTACGACTCTCCTTCGATAATCCGAACACCTGGCTGGCCGTACCTGGGGGGTTTAGAAGTACGCAGGTAAGAAAAAAAAAAGATTTTCAAGTCATAGTATAAGTCTTAATTTTTATCGGATATTGATAACTGGTCACTCAGGAACATGCAAATAAATTGCCAGTTCGATTGCTCGGGGGAATTAGTCGCCAAGCTTAATTATAAATAATTAAAAATAATTATTTTTACGTCACACTATAAAAGCTGGGTTTTTTTAGTAACAAGTATAGTGCTAACACATGCCACCCAAAAAAAGCCAAATAAAAATTTTGGTGGCAACATCTCTAAAAAAATATTGAAAATGCACAAAGCCGGCAGAGAGGTCTGACGATGGCTGAGTGGAGGGGATAGCGTGCTATTTAGTGGGTTCGTTCCAATTCGTCATTATCGATGTCACTATCAATGTCACTCTCACATGAACCAGAGCCATCTTCTGAAAAATGAAAATTGAAATTGATAAATTACTCTTGCATTGTTTTTTTAAATGTAAAATTGGGATTAGTTTACACAATGTGTTCTACATATAATCATATACAATTATATATTATATACAATTATTACATTTATATATATTACTATACATGGACAATTTTTTCTCATTTCCTCAAACTTTATATTGTTGTAAATAAAAGCAATGAGAAAATGATTTTTTAAATCTTCTTTTTATTATTTTTCTTACCTATATATGTACGAACAGAGATTATACAAGAAATAGAAAACATATAAGGACACATTTTATTTGTAATTATATATATAAAATTTTTCTCTCAAGTGCATAAGACTAATTGTTAGTTAAATAACACAAAAATTATCAAATTTCTTAATAAGTATTTTGATATATGTATCTATATTAAAATGTAATAAAGTGTTGTTATTGTTAGAAATATTTAGCCATATAATAGTTTGCATTATATATACATTTTTGAGTATATAATAGCATTCTTTTTGCATCAAATAGTTAATAGTAATAACAGATTTTAAAATACGAATGTATAAGAAAATATTTTTAGCATAAAGTAATAGACGAATCTACTTGACGAATTTGATTGTCAGCATATTTAAATAATAAATAATATATATTAATCCACGGTGTACCTATCATATGACTGAATGAAAAGATTTTGAATTTATCGAAAATAAAGAAAACATAAAGTTAAAAAAATTGTGTTGCAATTTTTTTTATAAACATCCCCTTTTATATCTTTGATTTTTTAAAATCACATTATCTATAACTTGTACGTACACAATGTCCTTAATTAAAATCATTTTGATGGCAAATTGTGATATTAATTTCAGTTAATGAAAATTTCTTTTATTGATTAATACAAAGGAAATGGCCATACGGTCCAAGCTTGGATCTTAGGCAGCTCAATATTATTTGCAATATGTATTTAATACGCGTATTTTTCAACATATTAAACTGCGCGCCGATTATTTGTCGGACTTAAAACACAGCTATTGTTGGAACATTAAAAATTCCCTCTCCCTTCCCTAATTAAATCGATATCGATTTAATATTAAAATCACTGTAAAGAACTTATTGCGAAAAATATTACCCCAGCCAGGGTTCGAACCAGGAATCTCCCGTATTCCGTTCGGGCGTCTTACCAATTCGACTACCGGGGCATGTGGTAATATTTATCGCAATAACCGGATAACAATAATTTGAACGTCTTTCTCAGGCGACGTGAATAAACAATATATATTAAGACCGTTAAGATATAAATCAATACAAAGGAAATGGCCATACTCCGCTCGGCTGGCGACCCTCACAAGACATGTATCAATTAATCGACCTAATGATCTACTCTCATATGCTTTAATACATTGTCGGCAATTTGTTTCAATGTTACATGATTTTTCTTATTTATATTAGAGGGAGGTCAAAGATAGCTTTAATAATGACCGTGAATAATGCGACGTTTATATAATGTCATAACGTTCCTTGAGCATACATCAGACGAGTTCATAGTTATCGTCGGTTATTTCTAATGAATGAATTACATTTGTGGCTTCCGCAATTAAGGACGATTTAAGATAATAAAGGCGTTAGTACCTAATACTCGAATTATTATGTATCAAAGAATAAATGTATGTATCAAAGAATAAAATGTATCATGGAACGGTCTCTAATCGTTATAATTTCCCGAAAAAGTATAGGCAACATTATCTTTGGTAATCTAATGTTGTTTGTAAATGCCGGCGAAGCGCTTATCGATGATATTGCTTGTATGGATGTTCCTGCATTATTAATAATTAAATTAATCTTGCTGCTCAAAGCGAAGAAACTATTCTCAAAGAATTCTCTTTCAGTAACTTTTCTCCGTGTCCATTAATAATTCTAACTCCGTCTTAATGCGATCAATTTTTGTTGAGTTTGTCCAGCCAATTTTAGCTTGTATAATATTCTTGCTTGTAACGGTGAACGCATGGAAATACTTTTTGCAACTCCTACACGCGTTTTTTATATTCGATCGTCTCTTCTTTAGTACTTGAATTCTTTCGTCAATGCTCATTATTTGTAAATGAGAACGAGCGTATGGAACTAATGAAGGATAATTAAGAACGATAAAATTTGAACTGTCAATTGGAGACTAACTTCTTACTTCTTAGTGGTCGGAATTATTTGCACATTTGCGAGAGCTACGCCTATTTCTCTCCCTTTGCCTCTCTGCTCGGCTGGCGAGCCTTACAAGTGACGAGCGTGCCGCTCAAGCCAGGACTAACTTCTTACTTCTTAGTGGTCAGAATTATTTGCCACATTTTCGAGAGCTACGCCAATTTCTCTCCCTTTGCCTCTCCGCTCGGCTGGCGACCCTTACAAGTGAAAGTAGGTATTGCTTCAGCTAGCAAAAGCTCGATTAACGTTATATTTCATTATATGTATATATATATCATTATATGACCAAAAAGACGTGTTTGATGTATTATGACGGAGTAAAATTGACACAGATTGCTGATGTCGTTTGATTACATTTAGGCCGCGGCCTATACTTCAAATTTGACCTAAAAATTATTTAGGTCACCTGGTTTTAGGTCAGGTATCTCGTATTTTACTGGCCTGATCTGAAAAAAAGCATTATCATTTGCGACGTAAACGCGCGACCACAGGCGACGCGACCTAAAAGCCTTATTTGCTTGTTCGAATTTGCTGCAAATTCAGGCTGAGCTATTAAGTAAGATTAGAGTAACTCTAGGTAAGATTAAACGGATGAATTCGTGGCTTAATCAATGAAGAATTTAAAAGCAATCAGAATATAAACATGGATAAAAGGTAATTATAAATTATTTGTACAAAATGTGTATAATAGGAAATGACACAGACAATTACATGTCAAAGGAGAAATGATACATTTTTCACATATGGTTGATATTGGCACTGCTTTTAGATTTTCTGAAAATTTACGTTGAGAAAGAAAAAAAAGTTTCATATATAAAAATTTTTTTCTTTCTTAACGTAAAGTTGTCAAGTCCCGTGTCCGTTTGCGTGTATACTTTAATCCTGGAAAAGGATTTTTAATTCTATAAATCCAATAAAATATGGCAGCTGTGCGAAAATCACATTTGGATCAACATTATCGACATCGTTGGAATTCGCCTGCCAGTGCAGGATCCCCTTAAGCTGAGCTTTATGCACGATTTATCTTTTTACGAAAAAGTGAAATTATAAATTATTAAATCAATAATTTAAAATATGAGTCGCGGAGGTTGGGAAGAGGGAAATTTCAAAAAACACTATAAAGGCCAAAAACTGTTTGCATATTGCAATTTTTGCAAAAGAATTATCCAAGAAGGATGAGGGCGTTTTGCTCCAATTTTCTTTTTCTCTATTTTTTCAAATTTATATAATTGTGATCTGCCAGACATGTAAAAGAGTAAATATTGATTAATAAAGAAATATATGTGAGAAAGATATGTGAGATTTACAGGATAGCTGAATGAAGGAGTCGATTTATGAAACTTACCGTATAGCCTTTTATTCTTTATATGAATTATATGTAAGGATCGCACGTGGCACTTTAATATCAGTCAATACTGTCAATAGTCACTAAGAGGATTTTAAAGCCGTCTGTGTTACCGACCAAATTCTATATCTGTCCTTGTATAGACAATGATAATAGACAAGGATAGACAAGGTTATAGGCTATATAATCTTTTGAGCAGCATATCTTCTTTGTTACGTGTCTGAGCTTAATTCTAATTACGGTATGTTATTTCTTCATGTGGTCCGTTGTCCAGGCTGGTCTCATTTTGTAACAACAAATTGTAGAATGTTTATATGAAGCAAATGTGTTGTCATGACTTAACGTGAGAGAATCTGTATTTCTGAAATTATTTTTGTTTTCGGCATAAAATCGACCAGCGTGGATATCATTAGTGCATATACTTTAACTTCTGAAAAGGATTTTTCATTCTGTAAAGCCAATAAAAAGATGTTACTAAAAAAAATCGGTAATATAGAAATTACAGGCGGGTTTAGGATCCCCTTAAGAGGAGCGCAATGTCTTATCGATTCTCGTATTTGGACTTTAGCCCTTTTCCGTGCTCAGTATTTTCCATAATGTGTGGAAAACTAACCATCATGTCCATCATTATAAAAGTTTCGACCAATCGCGTTGCTCTGAAACGCCGAATCGAGCAACGCGATTGATCGAATCTTTATGCCATCCTGTGTGAATATGAACACGATCTTTACATTGAAGTTACTCTTACAGTACGAATCAAGAGTGAGCATCGCGAAGAAAATAGCAATAAAGAAAAATATACCTTTTTTAAGAGTGGATTGCGTAGCAATTTAACATTTAATAAAAACAAAATTAGTTTTTTAATATAAAAAATCGGATATTGCGGCATTACATATTGAACTTTTTGCGAAGTGCATTAAATAAACATAATACGTTAATATAAAAATAAAACATCCCTTTTACAGTCCACTTTACTTTAGCATAAAATTTAACTCTTATTGTATAAAAAGTTTTATATTAGAATCTCAGTGATCGTATGGAAAGATATTTTTGTCTTTGATTCGGAAAGTGGAGAAGTGTAAATTCTCTTGAGCGATAACGTAATATTTTTCGCAAAATTTTTTACATTAACAGAATAATGTACCTATACATATATATTTTTAATATTATTAATACAATGTTATATTAATTAATTTGCACTTATTACTGACATTAATATCTATATGTGAAGAGGTGAAATTAATACGGTGAAAAAATCACCTTTCTCAACTAAAAAGGGTTTACATGTTCTAATATTTAACGTAATATTTTTGGAAAATTTTTTTACATTAGCAGAATGTAGGTATATTATTATCAGTACAATTATATTAATTAATTTGCACTGATTACTGACATTAATATCTATGTAAAAAGGTGAAATTAATACGGATGAAATCACTTTTCTCAACTGAAAAGGGTTTACATGTTCTAATATTTAACGTAACGGTACTAACGATCAATAATGAAAAAGAAAGGAAAAGGAGAAGAATTTTAACGAGAACAGATTCCATCATAAACATGACACATGAGTCTGTCGTTCTTGAAACAAAGCGTCGCATGTTTAGTTACGCGCATTCGCTATATCAAGCACAAGCGCAGCGGTAGAGAGGTAAAGAGGAGGTAGTGAGGATCGATACGAAAATTGAAGGGTTGAAAGATGCCAGGATTTCACCATTACATGTACATAGTAAAATCAATCAGATATATTTTATATTTTATTGTAGTAGATATTAATATTTTTATTGTAGTAGATATTAATCAGAGAAAACTGCATAAAAATCTTCGCCTACCATATTGTCTCACGATTACCATGATTTCCAGGGTAAATTTTAAGAGAAAATTCTCTCCGTGTACTTTACATAATTCCTTTCACATATTATATTTTTATATAGAAATGTTAAATCCGTCATTGTAAATTTTTACGGTATTATGATAGTATAAAGTTTGTAAGGCCATAAGGCATAAGTTTTTAAAATTTCTGTTACATTACATGTGAAAGAGTTGCCAGAATTAGAGATGTGCGATTTTCAAAATTATGTATCGCGATTGTGATCTTCCTTAAGAATCGCAGTGAATTTGATATATCGTATTGCGATTTTTATTTTATATTTTTAATTCTGCGAAATTTTGTACCAGAAACGCAATTTTGAATCACGTATTATTTTATATCGCAAACACTATTTTAAATGTTCCTTGTTATATTGTGTAGTTTTAAATATTATGCGATTTAAAACAATTAAAATGTATAAAAAAATTTTTAAAAGTGTTACTTTAAAAATAAATAAATCTCTATATACATATAAAGTAGAATGTCTATCAGTATATGCTCCCCCACTATTAACTCCTAAACCCTTTCACCGACCTGGACCAAATTATGCATTATTACTCTCTAGACCTATGCGGAAAATATGTGTATATTATATATTCCTCTTCCACAGATTTCCCCACAGATTCACTTTTGATATCAAAGCCATTCCGGGCTTTACCTAAGCTAGTAACATATACAATGTATAATAAAATGAAACAAATTTCAAACAGATTAATTAAACCATGTCTAGTGTTAACGTCCAGCGTTAAGCCCGTATCAGACTACGGATTGGAATTGAGATTGGATTGGACCAATGCAGAGCAAAGTTCGCTTCTTGAGATCAATTTTCTCTATTCCGATTGGTCAAATTTCAATCCAATCTCAATCCCAATCCGTAGTCTGATACAGGCTTTACACGCCTAATTTTGCGATTACTTTCATGTCGCGTCGCGTAATGTTCGTAGAGAACTAACAACTAAGATCGAGATCGCAGCGTATTTTTTGCATGTTTTATTCATCAATAATGGATTTTGCGTGTGAACGAGCGTTGAAAGCGTCGAAGCAGACGATGTGTAATTATATTAAAATATTTTTATCTTTCGGTATATGCAACCAGTGTTTTCGGCGTCTCGTCGAGTCGTCATTTATCAAAATAATAGTACCCCAACTTTTCTCTTTGGTGGAAACATCTTCGAGCACTCCGAGCAGAGTAATATAATTTAAAGTACCGGAATGCCGGTTGCCGGACTGCTGTTCAAGAACCGAGAATTTAGCAATGTAAAGCTCATTGTATGCGGAAGAGAGCTCTACGGCGCACAAAGCAATTCTCGTAGGTGAGATACGCAAAAATATAGAGCCTTAGGGGAATTGTACTTAAGGGCGGGGTAAGTCAATTCGGCGAAAAAAAGGCATGTTTTTAAGATTTTTTTTTTGGCGTAACGGATAGTGTTCGTTTATTGAAAAATTTACATATAATAAAGTAACATTTGAACAACATTCTCCTAAATTTTCATTGCAAAATATTCAAAATTGAGCGAGTGAAAATTAAACCCCGGAGGCGCCTCGAAAAAAAGTTGGTTTGCGGTGTGCACCATAACTCGCAACAGAATCATCTGAAACAAAAAAATCAAAATGCATTTGTTAAAGGAGATGTTTCTCGAGGTAATGACGGGAGGATTTTTTTTTTTCGATTTTTCGATTTTTCGTAGCACTTGGGAGCCAAAAACCCGATTTTCGCTAAAAAAAATCGGCTAATTTGTTGTTGAAAAATTAGTAATTATTAAAAAAAACAAAAAAGCTCTCGACAATACCTGGTGAATTATGTGAAGAAGTACTGTGCAAAATTTCAAAGCGATTGGTCCAGTAGATTTTGAGTTATCGTGCACACGGACTTCAAATATGACAAGTCTCAGAAAAACGGTTTGAAAAACGCAGAAGAGTTTGGTCGCTTAGCGCTCATTGCACATAAGTTTGAGAACACTTCTCGATTGCATAAAAATCTGAGAAAATTCATGCATATTAAAGGTACTCAAAAGATTAATTTTGCATAATAATAATTCCAATATGTTATTAACAAAATGATGAAAAAAAAAAATTAGTCAACAAATTTCCCCGCAACCCAATTTTTTTTCATGATTTGTTCATTTTTCTGAATACGTATGAATTTTTTCAGATTTTTCAATTATCTTTGAATTTTTAGAAATTCAAAATAAAACTCGATAATTTTCTTATACTCACTCAAAGTCGTCGATGCCAGGTCCGTAGAGCAAAAGGCTTCCATCAAGATGATCGAGAGCATCTTTTTGCGTTTGTCTACGCAAAACTTTTTAACACATACAGCGGTCAACTGATGTATAGACTAATGTGCATACTAATATACACCATGCCTCGAATATACATAACGGGACCGGAACAGGCCCGTTTATCAAGAAATTTATTCGGGGTCGAAAAATACAATAGCGCGCCGCGCAGCTGCCGCCCAGGTATAAAACCCGGCATGGAGCAATAGACGCTCAAATACTCATAACTTCGTCAATTTTACTCCGATCGACTTGAAATTTTAACACAATATTCTTGAGATATTATGCATTCATTTAAAAAATTAAAAAAAAATGGAAAAAAAAAATTTAAAGACTTTACCCCCGCCCTTAAAACGACATATCCGGGCGAAAGGACATAGTGCTAGTTTTGTGCTTTATAGCGCTGCTAGAGAGGCGCTGGTACATTTAAACGTCGAAATCCATCATGTTTTTAATGCGTACCTGTTGCAAATTGGTATAATGAGTGTAGGTACGCTTGTGAATGGATATTTAGCCAAAAACTAATCTAATCAAAAACGTAAGTATAAAAAATTATTTTGGCACATTTTTGTTTAGCTCATTACTTTATTTCTTTGTTTGGTATCTAATATTTTTATGTTTTATCATTGAGTGTTCTTATATGAAGCCATGCTGTTGCACTTAGAAGTTTTACTGGGCAAGATAGGTACTCTCGGTGGTTTGCCATTGCCTTATTCCGAGAACCCGAGAAGTGGCAATCGAATAAAAACCGACAACTCTCATCTGCGCCATGATTGTCATGATCGTACTTCATTAATATACCATCGACATATTCTCTATGTCGATGATTATGATAGAGCTCATCGTCGAACATTAATAAGATCGTCCGTTCGTAAGTGCTCGCGGAGAAATATTTATATTATAAACGTATGTATAGCTTTTCCGCACATTGATGCACGCTCAATGGAAATCGCGCGATGAGATTTGCCCCACGGTGTTTTCTCGCTCTCCCGTTCAGATTCACCGCTCGGCGATTATATCATAGTGTTAAAGCGTCAGTGCATACGCATAAACATGTCGCGTATAATAAGTCGGTTGCATTCGCAGACACGAACAACATGGCTACCCGCATCATCTGCATCTCCTCTTTTTCCGTATACGATTCATATCGCGAAATCGAGTTTGTCGCGTGATTTACGCACCAAATCGCAGTTGATCACAATTTATATTTTACTGTCCCAAGTTTGACAATAACTATTTTATGTGACTGACAATGAGTACAATAAGCAGCTTCGTGAAATATAAAACGATTATATATGAAAATATAAAACGCAACTCGTCGCTGCATACCATAAGTTTTATTAGGCCGCCCTTGCCGACAAGCGTGTATATCTATGCAGCAAATGGTACCACGCTTTTTAAAACAGCAGTTTTTAAACGTTTGTTTATTTATTATGCAACATTGTGAGACTTCATTTACATTTAGCATGAAACGGCTGGTAAGAAGTCTGCTGACTATACTGAAGTAATTGCATGAGATTGTGTGTGACTGTGAAGGGATATGGTTGTCAATAAGAGCAGCCTTAAGGGAAATAGAATATGATATGAAGCGACGATATACATATAACATAGCGCGAAATATATGTATACATTTAAATTAATCACTGCAACTGGATCACGGACATGCAGTGTGAAGATTCATTATAGATTCATGTGTCGTCATGTATATTTTACAACGCCAAATTTGGTGTTTCCGAACCAAATTTTGCAAGAATTAGAAAAGTTAATTGGTCTATTACAAACATTTGATGTGAGTTTAATGTAAAACTCGATTAATTTAATAACTTAATGGAAATATACACACATAACTAAGTTTTTGAATTAACTTCTTTCGCGCGCGCGTGCGCAGGTTTGGCTGGCTTCACGATCGATATCTATGACATCTCACTCCACACCGATGCCTTCAATTATATCAAAGTGATTAACAAATCTTCTGTTTGCCTTATTAGCCCAGCTTCAGAAGCCTAAGCCGGCTTAACTTCATCTACTGAAATCTACTTGACATCGCAAATTAATTGCCATTGCAGACTCGATTGCCGAATATGCTTAATGCATCGTATGCAATGCAACAATCACATGATGTTTGAGATGATATTATATATATATATAACGCGAGTCTGGCAACTGATAAATTCTCTCTGAAAAATTCGTGTGCTATTCCTTACTTTACAAACACACACTCAGGTGACACACATAAATTATGAGATAGCAGGTAATTGAGAAATACGTAGATTTTTGACAGCAATAATCGCTATCAACACTCAATAGACGTGGCTGCGGGTGGCTGACATCCCAACAAGCCTCGCAAAGGTATATTTTAATACACAATTGTCGGGCGCGGTCATGAGTTAAGTAATTCTGAACGTGAAATTATCGGTGACTGTAAGGCGGATGGGGCATGTAATCTCCGAAGCGTAAACTTGTGAATCAACACGTTCCACGGTCCAGGTGTCAATTATATTGAAAATACACAGTTTTAGGCATTGTTATGCTTCAGATTGCCCTCTGAGCAATTAAAACAAAAAAATATCAACATCGCCCCTCGATATTGCATAAAATTCATACGCTCGGACTCTGATTGTGTTTGACGACACTGTTTGACATTTGGCGAGAGATAGAATATCTAGAGCGCGGCAGAGAGAGAGATAAAAGCGTGTAACGGGGCGAGTAAACCAGCCCCGGGATTCTGTAACTCCTTAACGACATTTTCGGTATCGTTGCGCAGGTATTATATATGGTAAAATAGCTGCGCAACGATCCGACAACTGTCGCTAAGGAGTTACAGAATCCCGGGGCAGGTTAGAGAGAAAGAGAGAGAGAGCGAACAGGAGCAATAAAGAGAAATGTAAGCGAGCGTGAATGGCAAAGGGGGGGGGGGGGAATAGCGGTGGAGAAGAGAGAGTGATACATGATGGATGGTGGAAGGCATGAAGGACAGTAGTGGCGAGAGATGGAGAGATAGGCAGGTGTAGGAAGTAAAAATTTTAAACGGAACGAGAATCCGTCTGTACCCCGTAAAAAAGGGCAGATTAAATATATCTATCTATCTATCATAAGGAGATTTCTCTCTCCATTTTCTTCAAAACAGATTCAACATAAGTGTTATATGATTATTTTCTCCATTTTTATCTCTTTGATTTATCGGACTTTAACCCTAATCAGTCACACTTCCCGAGAATCCCGTACCGGTCACACTGGGTGAAATACACCCCAGTGTGTTTGCACGTGTATAAAAAATTTTAGGTGACCTTAAAAAGAAATAAAAAATATCTTGTTGTAGTTTAAGTCTTCCTTAAAAAGACTGTATAGGTTTGATTTGCAAAAAAACTACCTGTAGATGACGGCAAAAGGCCCATTTCTATTGGTTTACTGGGTCGTTTTCGAAGTCAAAAAAACGCTGGGGTGTATTTTACCCAGTGTGACTGATTAGGGTTAATAAGACTGTTGACAATTTTCTTCGTATCCCATTACATTTCTAACCGACATACTGTTCTACACGACTTCTTTTTTATCAATCTGACTTATTTTAATGTATTGTTAATCTCCTTGAGTTCACTGCTGCTGAACTTGAGGTGAGCCTCTCCCTTCTTTCTTTTTCATTACAATAATTTTTAACAACTACATATTACATTCCTCCTCTCAGGGGAAATCATGTTTATTTTATTTGCGCGTATACCAGCCCGTTTAAAACGACATCTCCTCAGGAAGAGAGCCTCCTACCTCGGGATCTGCAGTAACTCTGTTATTGTAATACAATACAACAACCATCAATAAAGCTGCTATGAAGATGGCTCGAAGAAAGAGCCGAAACGTTCAACATCATATCTGAAGCATTTTACATTTTTTTGCGCACCGCGTACCGCGCCTGACTCGCATTTGCCGTGATATTATTTATTTTACATTTTCACGAGTCCAATTATATACTTATACAGTTATTAAATTTGCTTACCAAAAGAGAATACTTAAATTAAAATATAAACTTAAATTTTCTTTTGCATATTGAAAGAACAGTTTTGCTAAAGTATCTAAAAATTTAGCTGGATATATAGAGATCTGAAAATAATTTTACTAAACTATTGAAATTATTATGTCCGTTAAAATAGTAATATTTTGCAGTATTATTATCATTTGTATACTTGTGAGCTTTTGTAAAATCGTAGATAATGGATTTATGATCGCTATAAAGATATAATTAAATTTCTGTACGGGAGGTGTGCTTCGGCGCCCAGGTATACGTGTGCAAACACACACATGCACACGAAGCGCGCAGGACGCAAAACGAGGGAAATAGTACGTGGTGGGAAATAATCAATAGGTACTTCAAAATGCCATGCATCGTGTAACGCCAAGCGAACGAGAAGAGGAAGTATAGGTTTTACAAACATGATATCCCTTCTATCCTACATTCGGAGAGCGCGCTCATTGTCAGCGCTATTGCATCATTCAATCCTTGTTTTACGTTTTTACGTTATGTTGGAGCAGTGATAAACGATAAGAGTGGCGATACTAGTAAAGCAGCGAGAATAAATACATTAATTTATATGTAATTGCATTTATATATTATGCTTTATATAAACACTTAAAGGAGAGTTGCCGAATGTGTACCGATTACCTATAAATCGTACCTCCTCAATATTTTAAATTATTACTTAATATAGGCAACATTTATTATCAAAAATATAAACAAAATAAAACATTAGTAATATAAACAAAAAACGGGTTACATTTTGTTTCTTCGTGCGTGCTAACAACATTTTAAAAATTTAGGTACAACTGATGTTAATTTCTGATCAATTTATATAGCTGATAATAATGTTAGGTAATATAACTTTATTTCCCCGGGGGGGTTTAAAGGGCGTTTTCGTTTAAGGGGCGTTCCCAACTCTTTTACAATTTACAAATAAGTAATATCCATCAAAAACCCCGGCCTGGCCATTTGCGCCCTTTACAATCTATCACCCTTCTTTCAAACAATTTTCATCCGATTGACTTGAAATTTTAACTGTAGCTTCTCAGATGAATTTAACAGTCAAGTACAACGGGAAATTAAAAAATATATAAAACAAAAAAATAGAGGCGAGTTTGAATAGAAAGTAATAATTTTCGACCATAATTTTTCGTATAAAAAGTGATATATTTTTTACAAATTTTAATTAATCGAAAAATGCGCTCGTACTTGACTGTTAAATTCATCTGAGAAGCTACAGTTAAAATTTCAAGTCGATCGGATAAAAATTGTTTGAGTTCTGCTGCGTGCCGCGGAGAGGGTTTGCTAGTGCTATAGCGACTCATGCACCGCCATTTTGTAGAAATAAAAATTTTTTTTACGTACTTTAATATATGTGTGATAAAACTTATAACTTTTTTTGACCATATATTTTATTCTTTTCTAAAAAAAAGAAGGCAGTCAAAAATGGGAAGTTACCGTGGTGTCCTCCCTTAATCTCAAGCCTCCTCTTACCACTGCAATCCTGCCGGCTTCCATCTTTCCTTTCCATCGTTCCTTTCCTTCCTCTCTGACTCTGCTCCATCCCCTTTCCTTTCGTCTTCCTTTCCTTGCCTCTGCTCCTTCTCTCCTCGTCGCCCGCTCCTTTCTCCTTTTTCTCCTCTCACATCTAACCAGAAACTCAAATTTATATACTTTTCCTTACATCCACCCCCTTCCTCCGTCTGCACTCTCATTCCCTTCTCTCCATTCACCCCTCTTTCCCTCTTTCTTTTGCTTGATTCCTTCTCCCTCTTTATACCCTAACCCCGTCTCCTTCTTACACATCTAATTATCTCCTACCCTCCTTGTACCACCCTCCATTTTTCCTTCTTTCCGTCCCAAAATTACTCCACCTCGCCAATTCGTATCCTCCTATTGTTCTTATCCCTTTTCTTCTCTCCATTCTCGCTTTCCTTTGCTTTGTCCTTCCTTTATCCCCCGTCCCTTAGCTAATAATAATGTAATTATGCAATTTTATTATAAATTCTTGTATTTTTATAAAATAAGATTTTTTGTAGAATATTTTACATTCTTTTCACTCGTACACTTAATAACGTACTCATGCAATTTTATTATAAATTCTTATATTTTTATAAAAAATAGGTTTTTTGAATATTTTACATTCTTTTTGCTCGTACATATTTGCAATTATTATAAAGATTGAATCGATATTTTTTTTTAAATATTAAGTTTCTTAAATCGCACCACAATAAGATTTTATTTATTAATTATTAAGTATTTGATCTTCTTTTATTTTTTTAATTATTTCTTTCATTAATCTTAATGTTTTTAAGTACTGTTTTCCATAAATTCGATATTATTAAGGAAATATAATGTAGAAGAGCCACAAGTATGACTTGGGCAACCGGTTGCCTATAGATCTTACCTTTTACCAAAAAAAACTTATAACAAATTATTTGTTATCGGTGAAAAGTTAAACATGTAATAATAAATCAATAGATGCCTGAAACATCAAGCTACAATTTTCAACGTTTGTTTGCGTATAAATCACTACCAAATGGGAAATATAATAGAAAACATCTTAAGCAGTACCCATTCGGCAATTCTCCTCTACATATTGTATAATTACAATTGTTTACATGTTTTATATAAGCACTTACATATATATTAATGCAATTATTCTCACTACTTCGCTGTAGTATTGCCGCTCTTATCGTTTATCACTGCTCAAACATACCTAATTGCACCCTAATAAACAATATTTACAATATAAAGGTAGAGTGATACAATAATGTTAATAGCACGGTTCCCGAATGCAGCCCTATTTCTATAGCTGTTTCTCACTCATTCGACCGTAGATTTTTCTTGTTTTTCTTCTTTTACACAGATTTTAGCGTTACCAATGGTCATTTCGAGCAAAAGTATTAGCACATAAGTAGAATAAATATGTGTTGTGGATATTGTTCTATATTATACAGTTTCTACCATATCTAATAACTTACAAAATTTATTCTGTACATTGATCAACCTGGTTCAAATTTGCATTACTCTCTAAACCTCTGCGGAAAGTATAGGCTACCATGGATACCTTCCCCCACAGAATTCCCCTTAATTGAGATCAAAGCTCAAGTAACGCTGGTCTTTAACATTTAGAGGACGGGCAGGTTTTCTCATGACTTTATGATTTTTATTTATAACTTGTATGTATACAAGTATGAGTATGTAGTGTTATATTACGAAAAACAAGCGACCCCCGTGGAGCTTAAAAATGGACTTCCTGTCCGGTACATTATAAAAAAAATGGAAAAAATGCATAAAACATTCATATGATTGTAAATTTAAAAAAAATTATTATTTATATTTAGTTTCGAATGAAAAATATATAAATACCTTTTGGCGTTTTTGGGCGCCGTTTTATATCGCATGCAATTTTGCGATTACTATTAGACACCCAGACGCGCGCTTCGCGCGCGCTATTTAGCCTTGATACACACAACTGTCAAAATATATATATATAGAGCGAGAAGCGGTAGCTGTCGAGCTGCATCAGCTACGACCGGATCTTCCAAAGATGGCAGTTCAGGCCAACACGCTGATTATGATACAAAAGTAAGTTTCATTTTCAAGTTAGGACCATGGCACACAAAAAATCTTAAGCAGTAAAACTTGAACAGTAAGCGAATCATAGCCAATCGCAGTCAAGACCTCAAGGCATAAACGTAAGCGTTAGCGAATCTATACTGTTGATTTCCTTACTGCTTAGGTCTTACTGCTTAAGTTTTTGTGTGTGCAACGGCCCTTACAAATTTGATTTTGGACGTTCCACAACTTTTATAATCTAATAACAGAAAGAGATAGTAGCAATAACTTGAAAAATATGTGTAACGCTGATTGACTATCGTGTTGTGAGGGCGTAATTTTCTTAACGTTGCCGCGCTATGAAAGGTTTAATTTACCGCATGATTTAATTTATCCGTATGATATTGCAGATCGGGGACTGCAAAAGTAAGAAAAGTTTATAAGAATTACATTTGTAATTTATAGGACGTAAAAATAGAAGAGGATACAAATAGTACTTCTGATTACATAGGTGAAACGAGTGACGATGAACACAGCAAATCCACAGCAGCAACCCGGCATTGTATAGTAAGTACGAGCGAGCTTTGTGTGTGCATATCATGCCCGAATCACACAGCTTTATCGAGTTTCACATCGAGACAGATTAGCATAAGATAATAATTTTTCGAACGACACAAAATTAACATATAGCACATTGATAAGGAAGAAAATTATAATAATACTGTGAAATAAAATTGATAAAATTGATACAAAAAAACCTTTTGCATATAAATGCTTTTCAATAAATAAAGGATACAGGGGAAAAAATGACCAAAGTCCACTTTTGTAGAAATTGATCTAATCACGCTTTCTTGTGGCATTTTTAAAGAACTTTCATAATTCTTATCTATTTTGAACAAGAACAGTTACAATTTATTGGAAATAAGGCTAAAGAATTGTACTGTGCTAAAAAACGATCATAGTCTACGCGCCTGTAGGGAAGAATTATCAGAGTCCAACATATAACGTAAACACTATAAGAAGTTCCGCTGAGTTTCAATATTCACTGCCAGTACTAAAAATTTATAATGTACGTAACGTAAATTATCTGATGTCTTAAAACTTATTGCTTTTTTCTCCGGAAATTACTTCGGAGCGATATTTATTGTTTTCTCCCTGTAATATCCTTTAAATAATTAATTTCCCGGACCCGTTTTCGCGTTCATTTTTCTCCCTCTCTTTCTCGCTCCCCTTTTCTTTCTCTTTCTCTCTTTACGAGCTCCATCAATCACCTCGGCAAATAAGGCAAAAAAGAGACTGCTCTCACGAGATCACGCATCATTATTGTGGATATTTCGCGATACTATACGTGGCTAAAATCAAGAGGAAAATATTCTAAGCACAATATTTTTACAATTAGAGGAATTTCGTTTTGTATCTATAGTACGATCTTGCTATTCTTAATATGAACTTCCTCTTGTATACAGATTATATAATATTGTTTAAAGAGGACAATCTTTCTATTTTTAATATCAATTTCCTCTTGTATACAAATTATACGACATTGTTTAAAGAGGAATATTATATATCCTTACTGGATTTTTTTCAAATAAAAAGAAGAAACTATATTATGAAATTTATTTATTGCAGATAAATACAATTCTCGATCGTCACTCATTTTTGGGCCGATTTTACAATCTCCGATTAACTTGATCCTTCGATTAAACTCACTCTTCGTCTCTTTTTCTAAGGGGGACAGAAAGGGGGTTAGGAAGAGATGCGGAGTGAGTTTAATCGGAGAATCAAATTAATCGGAGACTGTCAAATCGGCTCAAAGCACTAATTTACAAGAAAAGCAATCACTTGGCTAACATTTGTCGTTTTCGTACGAAAAATGTGCGTCGAAAGCGTAAGCCTGCCCGCTGCCGCCGTGCGAGGAAAAAGAAGAGAGAATTTTGCGCACGCGGCACACCACAAACACACGCACACACACGCGCGCGCGCTCCGGCTACGTAAATTTGTCCACAAATAAATTTTTATCCTCCAATTTTCTACACGGAAACCCGAACTATTGACGCTGAACGCTGCGTATATCGAGCACCGACTTGCACGGACTAGATGAGTTGCCACTGTTTCCAGCCGGGCTTATACGTAAACAACTGAGAATCGCGTAGCTGTGTCGTCCCGGTCGCCCGTTTCGCGGGAAACGCCATCCGCCGTAAACAATAAGCTCGACAAAAACTACCATCGGATCTTATTACGGAGATGTATCGTTACTCTAATAAAAATGTGCTCTAATAAAACTCTGCGTAGACGAGTGAATTATCGTATAAGATAAAAGTATTCTATTACTATACAGAAGTAACGCTTGATACGTAGAGACCTGGAGGCAACTTCGGCTAACCGCCGCCTGAATTTTCGCTGTTTCTTTTCGTCAAGAGGTGTAATTTGCGGAGAAAAGATTGGAAAATAGCGAGGAAAAAAACGCTTTTATCTCGATTTATCTCTCATTCAATTTATGTTCTCACGTTTGATTTATTTATTTCGGAGCAGCGAAGAGCGAGCTTTGAGCGTCGCAAAGCACCGCCGATTCTTACTTCGCGTGCTGCTTCGACGGATCGTTACATTCACGTCACCGATGTAATTATGTGTCCCGCACAAAGTTAATTAACTATAACAATGTTGGCTTTATATGACCTACCAACATGGAAACCTGTTGCAATACACTCGGCTTGCAGCTGATCACGTTTGCGAGATAACATCGACAATTTCCAGCTTTTCTCCTTTTTTGCATTTATTCCTCGATAATTCAATAACTATATTGCAAATTTCGCCAAACGGTATACTTAACATTTCTTTTCAGTTTAAGCCAATATCTACTTCATACTTCGGCATTATCAAAAATTATCGGACACCCTGTATAAATACGCGATCATCACACTTGGCGCGTTTATCGAGATTGTTCCAATTAAAGAGGCTTTAAAGTAAATATGAACTTCGTGATTTCCTAAATAATAATCGCAATATTTCTTTTATGTTCTCTAGATCTTGAAAAAATGACACTTGTACGTCACGAGAAATTGAGATATATTACTTACAGATAGGCAGCAACTGCTATTGCTGTAACATAATTAAACGTCGTTCTTATTCATGTCACGATATCAGACTCATTCCAAGCGCGTAATTTGAACTTTATATTTTCTGTCGTCCATCTCGATAATTGCAAATACTAATAAATCTCTCAATCTCCAAAGAAATATCAAGGAGTTAATTATACAGGCTTACAGGCTTGTGAACGCATTGTTGCTGCATTAATGCACGTGATTAAGTAATTAATTAATCACGTGTGCATTCAACGTGTTCATTCTATTATGTTATCGTGCAGAACTGACACTTGCAAGATGTTTACGCAATCTTA
This sequence comes from Leptothorax acervorum, assembly GCA_035220615.1. Taxonomy (NCBI): domain Eukaryota; kingdom Metazoa; phylum Arthropoda; class Insecta; order Hymenoptera; family Formicidae; genus Leptothorax; species Leptothorax acervorum. Next base: position 1,343,878 of record JASTWQ010000027.1, on the reverse strand, counting down.
TTATTGCATTTGATATTCAAGACAAGGAAATGTAAATGAAATCTGACATCTCAATTAAGGGGGTTCGTGCATTTAGGTCATATGTAGTTAGCCCGGAAAATGTTATATGAAATGAAAGGTTAACGTTCCTAGAGTGTGTCTGTAAAAGTTCGGATTTTTTAACCGATTGGTTCCGGAGATATATGTCCGTAAACTTTGCCAATTTAACGCGGTGGGGTAGGACCTATGCGAAAAACGAGGCAAAAGCGCTTATGCTGCAAAAATTGCAATACTTCAAATGTACTTGAACGAACCAAAAACTGACGAAACGATGCAATAAACATTTTGTAAGATACAAAAGCCCAAGTTCATTGACCGAACCATATAATAATAAAACGTAATTTTCGATTGACTAAATCGACAACACGGAACTGATGGCTGGACTCGAGCGGCACTAGCGGCAGCTTCACAACGTCGTACGTGTCAGCTGATGCGTAAAGCGCATACTTATCTCAAAACTTTCAACGTTTACCACGTTTGTGTACGTTTGTCTCGAAACTTCCCTTACGTCGAGGCTGCTCGCTCATATTTAACAATTGTACGTAAAGGTTATATAGATCGCGGCGACGAAGAATGCTTACCACGCGTGCTGCTGACTGGTCGTGTATTCGTGTATATCGACCGTGCTCACAACTCTAGTAAAAGAAGTGACTTTTGTCTCAATATTTTAATTACGTAGAGGTCGTATAACATTAAAGATGTCACAAATAATAAATCTAATTATATGCTGATTTTTACGGACAAAAATCACACTTATTTATCACTAATAAAAATAGTTGCCTATTTGACTTGCAAGTACTGCATGAACCACCTTAAGATGCAATTGTTTATACTTGTACATAGTATACGTATAACACGCTATTATTTGCTACGTTTCATTTATTTGGTTCATATTATTACGCTTTTAAAGCGCGTACGCGGCGCGCGGGTTAAATCTAAATCTAGGTTACTCACATGGAACTTACGTTTGAAAAATAGCGACAAAGTCGTACAAAACTTTCTTCGACCGCAGGTAGCGGTTTCGCATCAAGCAATGTAATACGGTCTAAAAAAAAGTTCTTCTCTTTTTATGGTAAGCGATAAAAAATTTTCACAATTTTTCGCCAACAAATGTCAAACACGATATTCATATTTAGATATTTAAAAAAACTTCTTTACGTTAAACTATTTTATTATTTTTAAAAAATTATTTTGCAAACGGGTGAATTTTAAGCTCACAAAAAAAGATTGCGGAATTACTAACGTGAAACTTCTATTATTTCTACTAATTTGCTTATATTTTCATTATTTGCTTAATACCGAGAACCATGCGCTTATGTATATAACAAAAATAAATCATGCGTTCACTGTGATCGCATACGTGATTACTTGTGGATGTTGTGACTGCACAGAGATCATTAAACTGGATGACCCGGCTTACACGTGTCGCCCTAAGTGCGAATAATTATTGCAATTCAATCAGCGCGGTTTACTAGACATTAGCGCGGATTTACGCAACTCTCTGTGACAAACGACTCACATAATTTAATTTAACTTAATTTAATTTATTTGCAATGCACCAGGAAAAATAAACAAGTATACAGGTAATACAGGTATATTTATAGTTGTACATGCAAAATGGTAAGGCGCCAACGAATGTTGTTATTATGCCTACTAGTTATTATAATGGTATGACGGTATAACATAAAATAAACACGTGTAATCGCACGCGATTACACACTTGTGAAAACGCAATATGGATGCTGAAAATACGCTAAGCAAATGCGGGTGATTTGATGAAATTAGAAGCTGCCGCTTGAAAAGTAGATAGGAACAGTAGATAAAGCCATTATATTGTCGCTATATGTATATTGTATCGACATAAGTCCTATACTGTGTTACGGCGAATATAAAATCTATTCTAAAGTCGAAGTAAAATAATCTGATAATTTTATACTGTAGACACGTGCTTTTATTTTGTTACTCCGCTTTACACTTTTACTCCGTCTAATGAAGATAATAAAAAGAAAACACTTATTTCAGTTACTCCATTTATTACAAAAATTCAGTCTGGTCACTACAACGTCGTATAATATTACTTTAACAAACTAACTCAACAGTCCCTCGTGAGCTTTCTGATACCAATTATACTTTTACAAGCTAAATACTGCAGTCCGATCGCAGTCCTTCGCATCGCTGACTCTACCTATCTATCACCAGATAAACTATTTTTAACTTTTCTAAGAAATTGAAATATAATATTTTTCTTCTTTTAACTCTAATTCTTAACTTCTAACAAGTGTATTTCAGAGAATTTAGTACAACTCTTTATTAGCCAATATTATTACTTATCAAACTTCGTTATAGTTTTATAACGCGGCACATTTTCCAAAAATAACAAGCTTGAAACTTTCTCCATCGGAGTTTAATCGGCGACCTTACTTCGAGACCTCCAGTTATATTCAACAACTTGATTATCACAACAATACAACTTAGAAACTTCTTATGTCGAGAGTACGATAGAAGGAATACAACGAAGTTTATTCATCTGAATACGCCTATCCAGAAATTCAATCAAAGTGTTTCTACTGTATATTTGCTTAATTCAAATTTAGTTCGCAAAGCTTTTTACTTTCAATCGTTTATAATATAAGAGTTATTAATATCTCGACATTTTTTTATCAACAAAAAAAGATTAATTTAGAGAATCTTTAGAAGCGTAATGGAAGCACGCCGGTCTAATAAATAAATATTACGTCGTCGCGCGTCTGCTGCGCTCGCATATACACTGACGCACGCATCCATTCACGAACACGTCGCGCATTTTCGAATCGGAAATAAAGAGACTGCTGACTTTAAAGACCAAAGAACATTTTAATTAATTAATCCTTAACGGCGGAGCAAATATGTTTAAACAGATTTGCAGTTCCGGTATAAACCAAAACCGGTTGCCATATGATCCATCCAAGCGCGCCTCTTGACGATCAATATCGGTCGGCGCGGCTTAAGCCCGGCCGACTCCACGGAAGATGCACGCGTAGATGCAACAATTACATATCGCAATTATTATGGCATTGCTTGTTAGCGAATACGTTATAATGAATTTTTGGAGCTTTTACAAGGTTTTTTATCGGGTTTTTATACTTGGTAAATAACCACGATAACAAAGCACCGCGCGTGCTTCCAAAAAGAACATTAACTCCCTGGTGGAAAAATTTATCAGAATTTTTCATATTATTAATCAGAATTTCTATAACAATTTTTTAATTTTCTCAGAATGCGTAGAATTGTTCAAATTTTTTATACAAATTTAAACGTTTTTTAAAAAAACAGACAAAATAATAATAAAATATTTTAGCTAGATCTTTCACGTCAACACGTCTTTGTAAACATCTGAATAAATATGAGAAAATCTGTGCAATTAATCAGATATTTTTATACATACGGATACTGAAATATTCCGAAAATCCTCATCAAATTATTTCTGAAAGTAGGTATCTGAGAAATTGTTATATATTTTTTTAGAATTTTTCATAAGTCTCAATTCTTACAATATTTCTGAGAAAATATAAGAAATTTTTTTACCAGGGCTTCTCTCTATATTGGATGCGGTCTTGGAAATTAGTATGTCAACAACGTCGTTTTCGTTCTGAATATTTCGCTGTCAAAAGTGCAACGTTCTGAATATTTCGCTGTCAAAAGGGCGACGATACTAATGTGATATTAATGCCAAAAGAATATTCAATGCATTACTTGTTATTTGCGCTGTAATATTCTGACTCGCGAGCTGTAACAGTAGAAATATAACTGACAATGAGCAAAAAATAGGGTATTTTTCAGATTACGCGTATCTACACAAATTCATAAAAAAATCTGATTGAATGGAGAACGTTTTCAATAAACATCGAAAAAAGTACATAATAGTAGCTGTAAGTCGAAAAAAGATGTCATAGTTAAGAAATACGTCAAAATATTTCGTAATTTCTTCTCTTTATAATAATAATATTTGTGTAAATTATATAAAATAATTGAAATTGTTATAACAATTTAAATACGTTCCACATTTTTCTTAGATACAGATAAACAATAAATAAATGTATTTATAATGCTTTGTGCTCGATATTTAACATTAATATAATTTTATTACGCACCGCAGTAAATTGCATAAATAATTTTATATAGGATATGTACCTATTTAATTTAAAAATTCTCATTAAAATAATAATGAGATAGGTACATGAATTACATTCAACGCAAAAGCGCGCTGCACTGTTAATATATATGTACCTCGAAAAAACCCAAGCAGTATCTTTATTTCAAAAAAATAAAAACCAAAGTGGTACATATCACAAAATTGCGTTACCTTATTCAATCTAAGTGATTATTATCTATTACAAAAAAAAAGAAATAATATCTTTAAATTGCGCCAATTATATACCTACATATATATTATCTTGAAAAATAATTGTACTTTTAAAAAATTAAACCCAAGAGGTAGTATCTTTATAAAAAGGAAAGAAAAAATAAAATCCAAGTGGTACGTATCTATATGTATTCCTATTGAAGAGAAAAAATTATTCGTCATTATCGGAGAAAGCGGGATTTTCGCGAATGCTCTGTAATTTGTAGGGGTGCGACAGGATTCTCCCAAGGTCCTCGTCCCTCTTAACATCTTTACAAACAGCGTCGGGCGTAGACTTGGAAGGGACACTAATAACTTCAGTAAGCTGCATCGCCGTGGCGTACCTCAGTGCCTGAAATCGATAATAAATTATATATATATATATATATGTATGTATACATACATGCAAATATATCGTAGCTATGTTACGAAAGACCGCAAAACGCTCGCGCTGATGTTCACGCAAGGTGCACAATTCATGCGAGCGACGAGCGTCGACATCCAGACGGACGTCCGGCATAATTGGATCAATCCATGTGGCATTGGTTTTGGTTCCGAGCCAATTTAATTGCCCACGCTGGGGCTATCACGCACAGTCCGACCCCGCGTACGCTACTTCAGCGGAAATTAAAAATACTGTTCAGAAGTATAATTTTCACCGCGTATCACCCGAGGCGTCTTTCGATCTCTAGCAAAGGATGTTTACCCCATTTGGCTTCCGACTGTTGTACTGTCGGCATGCATAGCACAGGCAATCTGCTCTCTACAGTCAATCTTTGAATATTCGTTATACTCTCTACGGATTCGACTGCAGTCGTATTTGCACGTGACGCTAAATGTGGCGATTTAAGCTTTAGGCTTAAGATAACATCACATTGCTATTTTTATGTGAATAAGGAAAGACTCCAAGAAAGAGAAGACAAATTTTGAATAAATAATACTGAATAATTTTGAATATTACTTGATACAATCTTCAATTTAAGTTCATCGATTAATGTCAAAATTAAAAACATATTAAATTCAGTTTTAAAAGCGTTTCTTTGTCACGATCTCATATAATAAATTTGCAAACTTACAAAATCTCACAATTTTTAGAGTATACCGTGAAATTAAAATTGCAAATAATAGGTTACTTTTATAAGAATATTTTATAAAAAGCTTTCAACTTATACATAGTGTCATATATTAAGTCATTTACAATTTAATTATCATATAACACATTAATCAGCGCGTTAATAATATTTCATTATTTAAATAACATATCAACAAATTAATGCAATAAGTATATTCTTTTGATATAAAATTGTAATAAAATAATAATAATAAAATTGTTCCTTCTCTTAATTATCGCTCGTGTGCTCGTGTTTACTTGATTCAAAAGTTTTTGAAAATCTAAAAACGTAATTACACAAAGCAATAGATATTAATTATTTTTGATTAAAAATGTTTTTAATTACAGTGACGAAAACAGTTCGAGTTCGAAAAGCGTTAATGCCACAGAGCAATCGGAAAATTAATAACAAACAAGATTACGTGAACACGCAGAATGCACGATATGTAATTAGATTCGCTCCTTTGATTATGTCCTAGTTCTGGATCTATTTAACAATCATGTGCATACGCAGTTGCCGCGTAAGCATCTGCTTGCAACATTCGACGTGTAAATTGTTTTAACGCACTCGGTAATCGACATTTTATCCGAAAATAGCTGACGTCAAGGTAAACTTGAATCCCACGTATATGTATATCACGCGTGTATAGTTTAAAAGAAAAATAGATTTACTGTTTCAAAAACCATAACTTGCACGTGTTTTCCAACTGACAAATAGACTTGCTGTGATTTATTTTTCATGGATGTCAGCTCAAGCGATTCTTTTGTTTATCGCAAATTACAAAACTCAAATCACATGGAAAGTTATTTTGCCTCTGGCTGATTGTGAAAAGTTCATGGGTGAACGCTATATGGAGAATAACGGGTTAGTACAAATGCATATTTAAATACATATATTACTTGTCACGAGCATTATGCGTAATAATTATGTATGTGCATGTCGTGCATATCAAAATACGATAATGCAACATTTACCATGCATGATTGGCAAATCCTGCATAATAGGCAAACCCAGGTGCGCGTCGAAAACGCACATTATATTTATATGCGGTTATAATGCGCTCTAATACAAAGAGCCAAATAAAACATACATGCTATAGCCATTCTGCCCTCAAGCAGTGATTTTGAATTAAACAGAAGAAATGCGGGCGCGTTACAATTTAAATTTAAATTTCTCTTTGCAAATCTCGACCGATAAACGATGGTATCCATCACCATGTCATTTAAATTATTTAAAACATTCAACGTTACAAGAAATTATTTCGTGGGTACCATTTTCGTAATTTCGCGAATAATTTAGAGTTCACCCTCTCGATGGACAGTAATTTTTCTCGACATGAGGGAGAACAGCATCATTAACCGTGTCAAGAGATATCGACAAATGTACGCCCCAGTTAATTAGCGACCTGTCTCAGTTTCGTTGCGCCCGTTTGTGCTAATCGCATCGCAAATTGCATCGACAGGAGACGATTGAATACAGCGCAAATGTAATTCGATCTCGAGACAGTCCAATGGCGAGCTGGTTTCGTGCCTTTTTAATTGGCCACGTCATTATGCGCCATCATCGCTGGTTCAGCGGCGATGATACATCGAACAGCCGGGCATAAGCGAACGAGATTGAAAAAGCGCGAGAAAAATTGTTTGACGGGTTGCAAATAGATCGCGTTGATGAACGTATACGTTCTATTTCTGTGGGATTGCGATTACCCGCAATTTCGTTTTTGATTGACTCCACAATAGGATCGACGAGATCCTATTCAGATCACTCGCTTTTGTTTCCCTCAGCGGATTGACCTTCTCGCGTTGCGTGTCAATATGAGTATGAACTAATTCTAAATGTCCGGCAGCGAGATAATGCACGTCCGAAACTGTTCCGGTCTATTGGAATTTATATCCGATCGCCGTCGCAAATACAACTGGTATTTTTGTTCCGTTGCTCAGAACATATATGATTGTTTATGGAATCTTACGAGGAAACATTTCGCGCGATATTGACTGACTGCTTTAAATTCATCGAGGTTTTCTAAAATTCTATGGAAGATTTGAATTGTATCTCTCATTTTATTTCACTTGTTCTTCTCATCTTTTGTTTTTAAATTATAAATTATGCAGTTTTAAATAACTCGGCAATATTTTTATTATAGCAAGTACGGAGTAATCAAATTAGGATAATTATCTTTGACCTATATTTATATTGATTAAGGTTTGAATATATTTTTTAATACTGTCGCATTTCTGTGGCAAAAGTAACGATGACGCAAATCGCATATGTGCGCATAATTTGTGTAAACTTCCGTAGAAGTAGGCTTCCAGCGGGCGCGCGCTACTTTATATGTATATCCGTTAACCCTAGACTACATAACTGAATTTGCTCAGCTTCAAAGGCAAAAGTGGGGTGGTAGGGCATCCCAAACTTCTCGGGCGTCTCAATCCTTCCTATCAGCAGTAAATTAATAGTTTAAATAGTGAATTTTCTTCGTTTTTTAATGAGGAAAACGATGATGTATATAACATGTTGTTTATTGTCAGATAAATTCTGAAAAAATCCATTTAAAGCAATGGCAAAAGCGCAAAATGTGCAAAAATGACTTTTCTTACAAATCGTTTGGGGTGGCAAGAAACCCCACATATGTAGTCTAGGGTTAAATTAATTAAATACTTGAGAAGATAGATAGTATATAAAATATAGTTTTACCGAGAGAAATGTTTCAAAATGGCGTAACAGACATATACGGAAAGCGACTGCAATATATCAATGAAAGGTTAAAGGATGGTAAAACGATGCATACTGACTTCAAACGAATAGCACGATAAATATTTTATTGCGTTATACCGCCGAGGTTTTATAAAGCTTTAGAGTTTAGAATCACGAGCGTAGCGAGCGAATTCTGTATTGCTTTCACTTTTAGTAAGCAACGTTTGCTTTAAAACTCATACCATCATACCCCTGCAAAATCACAGACAATCAATCAAGAATTTCATTATTTCCCAAGGTTGAGCGACGGAACGTCATTTCGCAAGTTTTGTGTAAAAGTCACCATCTGCCACGGTAAACCGCACGTGTACTGTTTCTTAATTTCCCTCTGGGGACTCGATCAACAAGAGAGATGGATGAAGCGCGTGAAGGTGAAATGTAATAAAAATACATGAAAATTCGGGACTTATTAACTACGTAAACAGTAAATTGTAACCATTGATTTTTTTCAATTAGTTATAGGGGAGCGGACTAAATTTGTGGACTTCCAACAGAGCCTCACAAATATATTTGCATTGATTTTTTATTGAAATATATTGAGCGAATTTTGAATTAAGCGCGATTGTTCGTACACGTCTCGTCGTCGCGTCGGCGGTATTGATCGAAAACGCATCTCATAATTTACGACCCTCCGTGATGTTTACCTCGGCAATACCGTGAACTCGCCTACTGCGTATGGGGGTCGTCAAAAGCACAACGACAACAATGCGAGTTTCGCACTACCTTTCGCCTATCCCTGCGAGCAGAGTACAGCACCCAGATTATGTATGATGCCATTATGATAGCGGGTACGCATACTCCTGCTATGGTAGACGCATCCCGTAGAAACAGATGATACAGTCCGAGCAATGTAACTGCGAGAGCCGTTCCACCCGCGACGTATCTTCCGACACGATGATCCTCCTGACAACAGAAATATCGAATGCGCATATTTAATGAACGTTTTTTTGCGGCCGAGCATTTATCGCGACCGTTCGCGTTTTGCATCTCAAAGTCTAATGAAAGTTCTACGGATCGTTACTTTTATCCGCTATTATATGACGCGTCTCGTTGTTAGAAAAGACTATCGATATGCAAACATCGCCATTATTTTTTATTTGTCTTACGATGCAAATAGCACGTTTGATTCGTTAAAGCTGATATAATCGTGAGAATTATTCCTTTTTTATGAGATAAAACAGTTTTCAAGACAGTTAAATCGCGCGCGCGTTTCATTTTTCCATTCATATCACTTTTTATTCATATATAATCACTTATTTAGCTCAAGAATACTGTAAGAAAAAAACTGGAAAAGTTAAAAAGCTTCAACACAAGAACTACCAAGGGGGCCAAAATAACCTGTTCGACATTTTTTAATAAGTTATTATTCATTTTTAAGACATCTTAATTTCTGAAATTTTCCCTGACTTTTATTGAAATTATACAGATAATTAATTTTATTAATTTTATTAATTTGTTTTCTCTTTTTTTTCTCTCTTTTGTTTTCTAAGATTTCTTTGGTGGAAATAAATATAGATTAATCTCCGGTAGTTCTAGCAAAAAGAGTGTATAAGAATGCTTTTAATAATATCGTTGAAATAAACACAAAAGAATCCTCCATCTCGAAAAAGATAAAACGTTAATTTAGATGAAGAAATTTTATTCGATAAATTTTGCCTAAATTGTTAAAATATGTACGAACGCTCTGTATTGTGTTTGCCAGGCGATAAACATAATTAACCGACGGTGAAGTGATGAAGCTTGCGTTTCAGTTTCGGAGCAGATATGCGAAACATTGCGACGGCACGTATTTAGCCCAGAATTCATTTATTTAAAACTCCTACTGGCTCGATTGTCAAGTCCGCGTTAACAGTACATACAACATTACACCTGGCAAAATTGTAAACTAATTAAAAGGCGTGAAAAATGACGTTAAAAAGCTAAATTATTCTAACAATGTACAGCGTTATTTTTCTGTGCAGTGTTTTTATATTCAAAAACAATTGTTGTAGTGTTAAAATATACCGAAGATTCCCATTTTGTTATAATTTAATATGTGAAAGCAAATACTTATGTATTTCAATTCGGCAGCTGTCAAACGGCTTGTTTTTGTCTTTAATTTTAGCACAATTTAATTCGACGTGGATTAAAGGAGTATTTTAGATATATATTTTACAACTGATCTATTCCATCAATTACAAACGCTATCGTGTTGAAAATTATTTTTATTTTAATGTACGTTGCAAGAATTTTCATGATATTTTTCTCGCTTCTGATATCATCAATCCAAGAGGCGTCTGCGAGCGACAAGCGCGAAGGACAATTCATAAGCGAAGTGCGAAAGTCAATCGAAGACAAACAAAACGTGAGGCACGTGAGCATCAAAATCTGACGCGTCAGATTGCGTCGAAAGTATCAGATCCATTTCCGTTTTTTCCGATGCGCAATTTCTCCCGTTCTCGCGTACATTTTGTCTCTCTTTATTTTTTAATCGTCGCGCAGCTGTGACGATTCACGTAAATCTATAGTCTAACGGCGCTCAAACACCTTGCTTCGCTATCGAATTCCAATTTTATTTTCGCCGGAAGCAAATACGCCGAAGGCAGCGTGGAATAACGCCGAACGAGCATTTTATTCGCGCGCAATAAGCGTGTATCGTTGAACAGCCATAACGGAGAAATTTGCGTAGGGTGGATCTAAACGTTCCGCCTCAATCGATAATTTCGTGCGAAATCCGCCACGTCTCCCACGCGAGATGATGTTATAGTATATACATTTCTCCCAGCAGTTAAGGCCCGGACACGTAGAAAAACTTAAGCAGTGAAACGTAGGCAGTAATCGAATCAGCCAATTATTGCACAGTTCAAAACTTAAGACATAACTTAAGCATTAGCAAATCCAAACTGTAGATTTCCTTACTGCCTACGTTTCGCTGCTTAAGTTTTTCTATGTGTCCGGGCCTTTACTCCGCGGTTATAAGATCGCACCGCTGCGGTGTTATTTCGGAAAACCAACCGGTTGAGCAATAGTATTAAGGGTGTCCCTCGACGAAATGTCCGACGATCTAAGCGGCATGGCACAGTGAAATACAATTCGACTCTTTGTTTCCAATCTAAAGACCTTTGTCACAAAGGTGATCCAATTTGGTGACACGTAGCACAGTCCGTCGCCGTGATAAGATAGTCTTTGCCGTTCCGGTGAAATTTTATTTACGATTATAGACGCGTCCCTTGATTACAATACGTTAAATGAAATAAAAAGTCGAGCTCGGAAATTGTCGCTCTGTTCTCCGAATTGAAAATTTCACGAGAGTTTAAAGCCGCGATTAATTGAAAGAAGAAGGAGAGGTGGCCGCTTTCCTGCTTGGAAAATATTTCGCGAGGTACAGCGAATTCCATAATTCACAATTAACCAAAATAAAGCGCGATAAAACCATCGCGTGTTATCACACCGTGAGAACTTCAAGCGTTTTCTACTCGTCGGCGAAAATCCATTTTCTTCTCGCACTCGCACAATAGGCGCACCGCATACAAATAATATGTTAACACGAGCGTTCACGGTCGCGCGTAACGAAGCGACCCGCGAGATAATTCGGTCGCACGATCCGCGGCTTCTGATCGATTTTGCGGAAAGGCGCAGAAACGAGAAGCGTGCTTTGCTCGCGGAGGACGGGTCGTGGCTTAAATTCGAAAGCGCGCGGATCGCGCATTTACACCGTCGCTCACCGTCGGCACAATATAAACCAGGCAAGCACGTTGGCATAATAAACAAAAAAGACGATGAGCACGGATACACCCACACAGACACGTCCGCAGCCGCCGCCGTCGATGATAGTGTGCGCGTACCGAGCAATGAATTGAAAAACATTCGGCTTTTGCCAAAATTAGATTATCCTTTCCTCGCTGGTTCGCGGAATCTCGCGCGGACGCTTAGCGCGACTCGATGATCCGTCATTCAAAATTGTTCAAGCTAGAAATTTCAACAAAACAGCTAGATGATATAAATAATATATACCTGCCGAGATTTGTTCAACGTATAGAGATTAAATTTCTATTTTCTTGGGCTCCCCAGATGTTCTTAATATTTCCTGAGATATCTTACAGATTTCACCCTGTGATTTTACCCTAATACAATATGGATAAGCAGCAAATTGGTTTGTGCCATCCGACCTTCTTCCAAAATTCTCCGTCCGATCCATCTAACCATGTATCCGTGTCAGTTGCTTTCGTTTTCCACGTTTCTTTTCCTTCCCTCCTTTTTTTTTTACGAGAGCACAAAATGTTTTTCACGAGTTGTACGCCTATACCCTTAACCGCACATATAAAGCACGTGTCGTACCAGGCATACCGATCGCACCGTAATAGGAATAATCAAGGCTTAATCGATTCAGCTCACGTTTATTCCGATTTTCAATCGGATGGGGTCACCTACCGAGGGGAAAATAGCGTATTACGTTACTCATATATCTACGAGATCAAACGCCCCCGGAACACGTGCGTCACAAAAAGTTCGACCCTAAAAAAGTTTCTGCTTTGATCGCAACAAGAATTATTGCGATATGAAATGACGGACACGCTTATATAAAATCCTCTCGTTACCTTTAGGCAGAATTATTGAGCTTTTACAATTTGAAGTGTCTCACATTATATAACAGGAAAAAGGGGAGAAGAGAGAACGCATGTGCTTTATGAAAGCTCATAATTGCCCTATTCTGCTTTTTTTTACCCATTGAAAATACATATGTGCAAAAGCTATTGAAAAATGCGACAATTTATAATTCGTAACATAGGTACACCCTCGAAATGATCGGAATTATTGGAATTCAGATTAAAATTTGTTTCCATTTTCTGTGCTTTAATTAAGGGATAAATTTTTATTAAAATCCAATTCATGCGCATCAATTGCCCCTGACGAAGTTGAGACAAACAAAATATTCAATCCTGTGGAAACTGGATTCGAGGTAAATCTCGAGTGGCGAACGTGATTCGTATTTCCGATACGTCATGATCTTGACAATATATTTCAAAATTACGGAAATTGAGGGTAGCTCACTAATACTAAATATTTACCAAATTCGCGTAATTTCGACAATAAACATGCAAGACGATGAGCACGGATACACCCACACAGACACGTCCGCGGCCGCCGCCGTCGATGATAGTGTGCGCGTACCGAGCAATGAATTGAAAAACATTCGGCTTTTGCCAAAATTAGATATCCTTTCCTCGCTGGTTCGCGGAATCTCGCGCGGACGCACACATTCTCTATACGATATCCTCGTGATTGATCGCGAGCGGAAGTCTCGCGGCAAAAGTAGATTATCTTATATCTTCGTTGATAATAATTATTTACAAGAGAAAACATGAAAGACTAACTACGACGACGCTATTATAGTGTCACGATAGAGCGGAATTTCGAACTCGCGGCTCATGTAACTCGAGTAATTTTGCTACCGGATTGAAACTTTGTTCACGAAACCCTCGAACTTCTAAGATTAAAGGTGTACATAATTTCCACATACCACCCGTAATTTTACCTTGATACTCGCAACTACGCGAACTTCGCAATATATATGTATATTTTCGCATACCGCGTGATTTCTCACATCGATCATCCACTTATCTGCAACGTGAAAGTGCAATAAACCTTCCTTATATCATTCAATTTACCTACATTCAATCTCTATCTTATATACGAACAGCTTACAAATGTTTTTTCTTTCTTTATCTCTTTTTTCTTTAAGAGACATAAAAACAGTTTTCAAATTATATATATTTAAACTAAGGAAAAAGTTTTTTCTCGTTAATCAATTATTGGCGGAATATACCATTACTTTCTAAAAATATTTAAAGTTTAATTAACAAATCTTCCTTAGTTTAAATATATATAATTTGAAAACTGTTTTTATGTCTCTTAAAGAAAAAAGAGATAAAGAAAGAAAAAACATTTGTAAGCTGTTCGTATATAAGATAGAGATTGAATGTAGGTAAATTGAATGATATAAGGAAGGTTTATTGCACTTTCACGTTGCAGATAAGTGGATGATCGATGTGAGAAATCACGCGGTATGCGAAAATATACATATATATTGCGAAGTTTTCGCGTAGTTGCGAGTATCAAGGTAAAATTACGGGTGGTATGTGGAAATTATGTACACCTTTGGCTTTTTCTTTTTAAATATTTTCTTTTTAATGTCAGATAAAATCTTCTTTGACGATAGGTATTTTAATTATAAGCTCAATTAGCAGGGCATTTAACGTTTACCTCTCTTCTCCACTCCTCGGGCGGAAGAGGATGGGGGATCAGTGCCAGAACGAGGGTTCCCGGGTGCTAGTCAGCCTCCTACAAACACCGGGAGGATGACGGGGTGGTGGTGTCCATGACACTCCGTCACATACATGAGGCTGTGCCTCAATAACAAGAATGTGAAGTGTATGTGCGTTATACACTCCTCGGGGCAGACTGCCCTGCCGGGAAGGGCACGGGGGGCACTCGAAAGTCTGCTAATAACGTTCCCGTGTGCCTCCCAATACGTGCTGAATAGGACACCCGCGGGGGTTTTAGTGGGTAGGCTATGCATGGGGTATTTTTCGCGAAGCACGTGCATAGAATATTAGAATCCCACACTACTTACGGCTCCCTCCTCGGGAGTCGAGGGTGTCTTTTCAAAGATTTCCCCCGCGTAAAAAAAAAAGAGCATTTAACGTTAACAGTTAAATTTGTTAAATATTTACAGTACATACAACATGTTTTATGGCAGTTTGCGAAAAACTTTCGCTAGAAAAAGATCTAAATTCTATATAGCTTTAGGGTATTTTATGCGATGTGCCCAAAGATATTACAAACAATATAATAAGCTTTCTGTTTGTACGAATTTTGCAACATTTAAATTTATGTTTATATTGGCTTTTCTGTGTTAGAGGAAATATATCGTTGACCAAAATAAATCTCTCGGTCATATTTCCTAGCAATACGAGGACTTCACGTATATCCGAAATTATCAAAATTAAGTTTAACCGTGGAATATTATATATGTATTTGCTGTTCGCAAGTATAATTAATATACAACCACATGTAGAAAACTTTTAATTGCATGGCTTATCTTCTCTTTTGAACGAGCGCTCGCGATCGACGGGCGGTGTCCTAAAGCGAATTAGAAACGTAATATTGATGGCCGAATCCGTTTTTATGCCGGAATTACGAGATAAACTTAACGTGACAAGACGCGACGGAACGCACCTATTTTTTGTAAAAAAAAATGCAGTTGAAAGAGAGGAAATCTGTGGAAATTGGTTCGCCGAGAATGCCGAGATAGTACTTCGCCCACCAGAAATTAAATTGTTTGTTGGTAGATCACTTGATAAGGACCCAAAGCGCGAGTTCAAACGTTGTGACGTTATGTTTAAATTATATATTAGCCAGTTGCAGTCGAAATAGTTAGTCAAATTTTCGAATATTACCGCCCACGCACCTTCGTTTATAGGTGCAATTTCATTGACGCTAGAAACCAGCGTCAAATGGGGGTCACGTGACTTTTGGCGTCAAGAAAATGTAGTGGGGGAAAAAGTTCAGACCGTCTCAGCTTTTTCAGCGTGCCGCAAAATTCAAAGGTGTTTAAGGTGGTTAAAGGTGTTTATACAATAAATGACAACGAGAATGAAGTAAGTAATATATTAATATTATATGGTAGATATGGAATATTTTGATCATTCTTGTGCATAAATATGCTGCTTTTTATGGTATTAATAAGTTATGATAACTCTACATTTTAGGTTAGTTGGATATATCTGCAAATATATGAGTGATTAAAATAACTTTTGTAGAGGGATAGAGCTATGTTTGGATTAGTTGGATATGTTAAATAATTAGTAATAAACAATTACTTACAAGGAAACCCACGGAGGTGTCCCACTCTGATCTTGATGAGCTTTATACATGTTGTTGTGTAGACAAAAATAAAAGATACGTCTTTTTTTATACGTGCCCATACGCATGTTTAGAGGGTGAACACCCCTTCGGAAAAAATCGATTTTTTTCTTTCGGGCCAAATATCTCCGAAACTATAAAAGATAGAAAAGTTTTCAAAAATGTAAATTAAATGGCTTCAAAAGTACTTTGAAATAATAACAAAATATTTTTTTTATTTCTTTTATTTTTTAACATACCCCCGCCACCAATACATTTTTTTCAAAATTTTAAAATTTTTTTATCACCAAATAAGAGGTTGTTTTTTTACGAATTCAACTATGTATGATAAAGTTATGTTACGATAAACCATTTTTGAGAAATAATTATAAACGCCTCTGTACACACTTTATCCGTGTCCGCCTATGCGCTCGATTCTTCATGCAACGCGTTCTGTTTGCATCTTCGCGTACTTACACCTAATAGAAGATCACTAATACATTTGGAAAACATTCTACGTAATCATTGCCAACGGTCTCAAAAGATCTTCTTTCAATTGAATCAGCAGATTTCCAAAAGTCTACTGCACTTTTTTTGTATTCGAGTGGGATTTAATCATTTACACATGTCATTTTCTTCACATAATATGATGCTTCTTCTTCCTCACTTTCTTCTTCTTTTGTTATTAGTTGTGATTCTGGTACATCAAAGGAATTTAGAAAATCAAGAGAATCTTCTTCTTCTATTTCATATTTTTCCTCATACATTTGTTGTAACATATTTTCTATTTTATCTTTAACTTCGATGTCTTCATTTGTGAAAGGAGTTTGTAGCAAATTAGCGGCAGTATACAGCAGTATTATAACGTTTCTTGGATTAAACTGCATTTTACCTTAAAAATTATAAATAATATATATGATAACAGATATATGTTTAACATATAATTAGTGATCATGCATAAAGAATGGTAACGTTTTATTATATGTTCATTGTATTTACATTATAATATTTCTGGCATTAACAATTTTTTTACACTTTAAAGAACAAGCATATATAATACCTTCTTTTAAAATATTTTGTTCTTGAGAAATTTGGAAAAATGAAGACAAATAATTTTACGCAATGTATAAACGTCTGTGTTTAATGTTTCTTCCACAAAAGTAGTTGCCACGAAACGTTTCTTGATAATACTGTGAGAAAAATACAACAAATAAGAACCTTTGTCATAATTAACTTAAAAAATACTATAAAAGTTAAATTGTAAAAAAAGTAAAACATTAATAAACATTTTTTTCCAGAATATTAATACATACCTACAAAATCACACGCAGCAATTAATACACAATAAAACGATGTCACGTATTAAGCTAGCGCTCGTAAAGCGACAACTTTTATACCATTACCCCAACGAGGCTCCCGAGTTAGCTTTGACTTCTCGTTGTCAGCGCTTTGAGTTGTCCTTCATATCAGCGCTTTTGGGTTGTCCCAGAGTTTGCGCTCTTGGTTCCGGTGTCGGTTTGCATCGGACGATCGGTCGTCCAATGCAATCGTCAGGTTTTTGGATAAAGTGCAGATTCAACTTATTTTAGTAGCGAGAGTCGGATTTCTTATAAATAACGGCTGTTGCTAGGTACTATATTTACTGATTATATACGTTGTGCGCTCACAACAAAAGCTAGGCGACTAATGTGTATGAATATTATATAATTCGATATAATAATATATAATACTTATTATTACTTCGATATATAAGTCACCTTGTGATGTCTCAAATTAGAAACATACACATTTGATATGCGTCGCGCATGATTTGATTTACATTATTTACAATCTATGATTCAGTTGTTATGTCTAGACTCTAGAACACGATAAAAACTTCCATGATTACGTAGAATGTTTTCCAAATGTATTAGTGATCTTCTATTAGGTGTAAGTACGCGAAGATGCAAACAGAACGCGTTGCATGAAGAATCGAGCGCATAGGCAGACACGGATAAAGTGTGTACAGAGGCGTTTATAATTATTTCTCAAAAATGGTTTATCGTAACATAACTTTATCATACATAGTTGAATTCGTAAAAAAACAACCTCTTATTTGGTGATAAAAAAATTTTAAAATTTTGAAAAAAATGTATTGGTGGCGGGGGTATGTTAAAAAATAAAAGAAATAAAAAAAATATTTTGTTATTATTTCAAAGTACTTTTGAAGCCATTTAATTTACATTTTTGAAAACTTTTCTATCTTTTATAGTTTCGGAGATATTCGGCCCGAAAGAAAAAAATCGATTTTTTCCGAAGGGGTGTTCACCCTCTAAACATGCGTATGGGCACGTATAAAAAAAGACGTATCTCTTATTTTTGTCTA
This sequence comes from Leptothorax acervorum, assembly GCA_035220615.1. Taxonomy (NCBI): domain Eukaryota; kingdom Metazoa; phylum Arthropoda; class Insecta; order Hymenoptera; family Formicidae; genus Leptothorax; species Leptothorax acervorum. The sequence goes on along the minus strand of JASTWQ010000027.1, from coordinate 1,325,343 downwards.
CACAACAACATGTATAAAGCTCATCAAGATCAGAGTGGGACACCTCCGTGGGTTTCCTTGTTAGTCATGTTCGCATATATAAACAATTTCAATGGAATGGGCTAGCAAACAAAGCTCGATCTTAGTGCTTAAAATCTTGTATTATAAATTCAAAACATTCAAACGTTTCGGCTTTAAATGTGGCCTTCATCAGTGATAAACAATTATAACCTTGGTCGTTTTAATTTTTGTTAAACGTTTGAATGTTTTGAATGTGTAATATAAGATTTTAAGCATTAAGATCGAGCTTTGCTCGCTAGCCCATTTCATTAAAATAATTAATAATAATTTTTTTTTAGAAAATTGCAATGGTGCAGACATGCGGGGTTTGCGAAACAATTTGCAACCTCGCCGATGTGGACGACCACGCATGTCTGGAGGGATTCGGGTGTTATGTCGACGAGACGACACGCTATTTTTACCCGCTTTTAAGTATATATTTTATCTTCTATAAGTACATTTTATTATGTTGTAGGTGTATTTCACTAAAATAATAATTTTGCAGATGATGAAAAAACCATCACTACGCCTGCCATAAGCTCCGATGTCGACGAATGTAAACATGTAGTTGGCGTCACATATCCCGAGCAGTACAATGCTATGATAGTTCTTGTAGTTGTAATATAAAGAGCCAGCATTATGGGGACACTAAAACAAATGGAATTATATAGCTAGCTCGCCAGTTGCCATAATTAGATAATGTCCAATAAAAGAAATACCTGAATAGCAACATGTTTTCCGTCAATTGCGCCAATGCAGTGATTAAAATTTCAGCAATCTTTGAAACCTTGTGCGATATTGAGCCAATCTTCCTTACTTAATGGAAAAGGAAGCACTTTTTTAGCAAGGCAATCCCATAATGCTGCACATGTCTCGGCAGTAATGTTTGACACTGTCGTAGTTCCAACAAGATACTGGTATGACATGGAGTTCATTGAATCACCAGTAGCCAAGTATCTGAAAAAAGATTCTGTATGTAATATTGTCTTTATGGAAAGAACACGTTTGATTTAACATATCCAGCTTACCTTAATGTCATAGATAATCGTGCTGCAGCAGGTATGGGATCTCGAGTCACAGTCTGTTTTGTGATATGAGGTGCAACAAAATGCAGCGCAGGTCCTCAAATTGCGATAATGACATCCGCATATAGTTTTTAAACTTGGGTTCATACCTCGATAGAGTTGGATATATTGCATGGTAAAACCCATACTTATTTCTCAATCTAAATATAGGATGTACCCAAAAACGCTTTTTTTTTGTACATCCGTTTCTTTTTCTCCTCTGAATTCATCCGCAATATTTCATGCACAATGACAACTAGCAGTATGTCATTCAGGAGTTGTTCCTCTTGAGCATTATTCACCTGCCTCGCACGTTCTGTCACCCATGTACGATATTTTTGCATGAAGGCCATTATGTTCAAGTTTGATAAAAATTTTAATTTAATCACTACACAAATCACGTTATCATACAATGAAATGATCAATTAACTGAAGGAAGCCTGTCAATACTTAGTATACATAATTACCTTTTTGGACATATATAGGAACTGTTATCGCAAATCGTAAGCGGCGGTTTCACGACGCGCACGTTTTGCCGCTTAGACGAGCGGCAAATCTAGTCACGTGACTATATTTGACGCTGACGCTGGTTTCTAGCGTCAATGAAATCGGGGCTTATCTCGCGGCGATCAATACATTCGACGGAATGGCGCATGCTTTCTAGCTGTCAGGTAACGCGTCGTAACACTGACATATATACTTATCGATCCGCGTATATGTTGCGAATATTATCACAGAGATGGCGTATATGCATGCAAAGGATGCAAAGTGATAAACTGCCACACGCTCCAAAAAAATATAAAATATTTGAAAAAATGCTTTTATTAAATTTTGTAATTTCTTACAATTTAGTTTATCTATCTATTAATCTAATTTTATTTTATTAAGCGCTTCAATACACGGATATCCGTGGAACGCGGAACCGGTACAGGGCACGATATTGGATATATGAAATTTTTCGGAATGGATTCCGATCGCAATTATTTTTTTCCTAGCTGAAAAACACAATAAAAAAACTATTAGGAAATAACTAAATAATTCCGATCGGAATCCATTCCAAAAAATTCCATACCTAATAGGTGCCTAGATCCATCAGGTAACGAGTGAGCGGACAGGTAGCCCGGATGCCCGAGGATTCAGAGCTGTAAAATTTAGCGATATAATTGAGAATTGATTACTTCTTTTTGAATATTATTCCGTAATAGTGATTGCATTCTAACGTGCTTTTATCAAGAAATAATTTTAAAAAAGGAATAAAAAGTAATAATAAGAAAATCTACGTTAGTTCTCGTTTAATTGGGAATGGAATGAGCTAATTTAAAATTATTAAAAATATATCTATAAATATTATTAAAAATATTTATGAGTGTAAAAAATATTTTAATATACATATCTGTACCTCAGAGGTAAAGGATCGTATGTCCACTTTTTGTCAAAATTAAGTTAGTAGATACTATTTCCAATATATAGGAGCTTAAATTTTAATATAGTAAAAGGTTTTATGTCTATTACGATTAGTGTCTAAAATACAACGCTTAGAAAAAGTCGTATTGAAAAGTTTTATAGAGGTACCTGATTTTTATTTAGCGGTAAACAATCGCAAGTCCCTCAGTTTTGGTCAGGTACAATGTGTTATTGACAATTATACTACAAAACATGTCAGTTTCATTGCTGTAATAAATATTTAAAAAATTACATTGCTACTTTTATTTTACATTTAATAAAAATATACTTTTTCTCCATTTAAAACTTTGAACGCCGTTTTCTCGAAATGTATAAAACTGGACATACGATCTTTTACCTCTAAGGTACAGATATCTATAGTTCTATAGTGTACACGCACATGTGTGTGACAGTTTCCCTTTCTGTCAATTAATAAAAAGGAAATCAAATTAAAGTAAAAACTTTCTCTTTCATTTGATTTCCCATTTATTGATCGACAGAAAGATAAGCTGGCATGCGCATGTACAGTATAGAACTATATATGTATATATTAACTAGTTCGATCGGTAAAGTAACGTGAAAGCTTTAAATACTACACGATAGCGACATCTTTCGCACAGAATACTTTTGTAGCTACAGGCCTGTTCTCTGTTGCTGCACTGCTGAACTAGTGCAATAAGTTAGAGTGGAACAAGTATATTTTCTTTCACTCTAACTTACTGCACCAGTGTGCACTAGTTCCCAGTGCAGCAACAGAGAACAGAGACCTTACATTGTATGTATCATTAGATGATAAACATTAGATTTTGCTTTTGTGCTGTGTAAAAGTCAAGTTCTATACCGACTCCAAAAGCAAAAGTTATTTGCCAAACATGTAAACTATTTGTCAATCTTTAAAGCTCGATGCATACATTCAATAAAAATTTTACATTATCATATATTATAACTACTGCAAATTAATTTGTAGTTAACGCTAAAACTATCAAAACAGCAATATAATGCAATTAATACCAGAACTAATAAGGGGATCCTACAGCCGTATGATTTAGCGACAAAAATGTGATTTTTACACAGCTGCCATATGTTATGTAAAAATTTTTTTTTTCTTAACGTAAAGTTGACAAATCCCGTGTCCGTTTGCGTGTATACTTTAATCATGGAAAAGGATTTTTAATTCTATAAATCCAATAAAAAATGGCAGCTGTGCGAAAATCACATTTCCGTCGGTAAATCATACGTGTAACTGTTGATGTAATTGTAATATGTATTTAAATTGATTAATTTGCTATCTTTTTCCTTTTTTCAAAAATATATAGAATATGTACCTATATACATATATTTAATATACTTACAAAATATATATGTATAGATGAAATATACTGTAGGGTGAACAAATTAATGTTTCCACCTAAATATCATTTTTCCTACATATGCATAAGCAGTATAAGATATATTTTTTACAAAAAATGTTTCGTACAAAGTTGCTTGACTAAGGTTTCGGTCCACAATTGACGCTACAAATGTTTTGAAGCGTTCTTCTTCTCCTTCTTTCTTCATTGAAAGAAAGGAGAAGAGGAATGCTTCGAAGCATTTGGAGCGTCAAGTAAACCGCAGCCTAAGAAAGACAGAAGACAGCGATATCAATTTGCTTACAGATGTCGCCACTTTCAAGAAATTTATTAATCTGGAATTACAGAACGTAATTTTCGTGCACGTACGCATTTTTATTGGATTTATAAAATTATAAATTCTTTTCCAGGATTAAAGTATACACACAAACGGAGAAAAGACGAGTCAACTTTACGTTAAAAAAGAAAAAAAATTTTATACTTTTATAATTTTTTTTCTTTCTCAACATCATAAAGTTGACTCATCCCTTCTCCGTTTGCGTGTATACTTTAATCTAATTACAGTTTTTTTATGTATTTTATATATATACCTATATATGTACTTCGTACGTATATACCCAAGAGATATAATTCAAAATAGTGCAGATATAAAAAACCTGCGTATGTATTTTTACAAAATTTCAATAAAATGTATCCATCATATTGGATCCGCCATTTTGAATTTTAATGTCATATTTGAAGTCAGCGATTTTAGAAGCTTTTTATAGACATTTTATATCCATTTTATATAGATATTACATATCCATATAAAGAAAGAATAATCTTTCAGTTTTATAATTTTGACACATGGTGGGTCTTCAGTCCATTGTGCGTTGCTGGAAATTTCTTATTACAGACATTTCGCTTTTGTCTGCGCATTATACTCGTTAAATATTGCTGGGTTAGCTAAAACCGACCCACCTGCACCGCTTTAAGCCATACGCAAACCGAATCGATAAATTCCAGACCTTAAAATTGTAATTGCCATATTCCACGAACGATTATTCACACGTAAAAAGAAGACGCGTGAACTAGCTGTAGATAGCTGGCGGCAGGATTGGACTTATATAAACCATCAATTGCCGGCTTGGAAATCACGCAATGCAATGAAAACTCGATATCCTTGAAAGAAACGCACCAAGGTGACGTGTGTCATTATCCTGACCGTTATAACGACGATAATTATCCTCTGTCTCGCTCCCCTTCGCTTTTTCTTATAATTCCATGGGAACGATGACGACGACGACGACGACGACGCGAAACCAATAGGTACACGGCACAGATCAAAGACGACGGGATCAAAGCTATGCCGACATCATCGTACACTTTTCCAGAGAACCACTGAGAGGGAAAAACTTGAAGAGTGAATTTTGCAGGGACAGCATTATGCCATGACTTCTGCAACAGTATATTTAAATCAATAAATAAAACAGGCAGTTAGAGCCGGGCGCAGTAAATAGTGTGCAATATATTAATTAAGATTAAAATACAATAAAAACGAACGTTTCAGCCCTTAATTTCTTTGGGCCATCCTCAGCGTAGTCATATTCAAATCACCGCGAGTTACATTAATGTATTACGCTTCATTTGCGTAATATATTATTATATCCAGTATGCTCCGAATGCTTGCACAGGTATCTTTGAATTTATACGCTCCTTATGGACACACTCAAAGGACATAGCTCTCTCTTCGTTCTTCCTGGCTTTCTAACCTGGGAGTTGAGACATAGGAAGATGCCTGGTTTGCTTTGGAGCATTCTCTTGACTTTATTTCTCTATAGGACACCATGAGCAACAGATAAGGACCGTATCTTTCTTGACTATAGGGACTGCAAATTTAAATATTGACAATATGAAGTAATGTGACTCGCGTTGATTTTCGATTTAATGTAACTCGAGGTGATTTGAATATGACTACACTGAGGATGGCCCAAAGAAAGGGCTGAAACGTTTGTTTCTATTGTATTTTGATCTTAATTAATATATTGCGCACTATTTACTGCTCCCGACTCTAACTGCCTGTCTTATTTACTGATTTACTCAAGAGAGTCTTTTTCAATTTTAAGTATATTTAAATGTTCGCAGAAGCGAAGGCAAAGCTAAAAATAATTCATTGAACCTGAATATATTGAACGAACGATAATGATCATTAGCATAATGCCATAAATTTATCTTGAGATCCTATAAAGATACTACAATGTTAATAACAAAATTAACAAAAGTATTCAGTCTTTGTATGTACATGTTTTGATGTACCTATACGTGTTTATGTGTTTGACAGAAATTTAATTTTAAAAAATTATATACATATAGGGGAGACCGGGGCTAACTCGACACGATTTTTTCAAAAGCAATTTTCAACAACTAATTAAAGTTTTCAAGCGAATTCAATGGTACACATTCAAAGAGTGTTCCTTTAGGTATAAAATTGTTTAAGAAAGTTTTGCTGTACGTCGCTTTGTTTTGCCCCCAGGAGAGGAAAAGTGACGCGAAGACAAATTTTCAAAATTGAAAAATGCCGGGGCAAACTCGACACCCCACCGGGAAAACTCGACACTCTATCTAATCGATACAATTTGATCTGAAACTTATTTTTTTATTGTCTGAAAATGAAATATGTTGTTTATCGTGTATTTAGAAAATACAAAAATTCGGAATAAAGCAAAACAATCATTGGAAATAATGAGAAAAATAATTGTTGAACTTTCAGTTATCTTCTTCTGAACTCATGTCTGAAAAACAATTAAAGCGGAGTCTACAATAAGAATTTAAGGCGTAAAATTTAAGTTTTAAGCCTTCAGCCGTAAGAAATTGACAAATCATAGTCAAATATGAAAAAAATACTCGACTGTGATTTGTCAATTTCTTACGGTTTAAGGCTTAAAGCTTAAATTTTATACGCCTTAAATTTTCATTGTAGACTTCGCTTAATATAGGTAAACTCGCGATTGGCCATGCGTGCAAATTTGTCATGAGCCATAATAAACGACAATTTGTCTTGACACCCCGAATATTTCTGCAGCATGTTTGATCTTTATTTTTTCCTATTTACGGCAAGTACAGCTTCTTTCATTATTTCCTTATCTATCACTGGTCTTTTTCTATTGTATGTACAAACCATTTTGCTGCAAGCCAAAAGCAAATGACTTATTTACAACGCTTTGTCAAAATAGATTAGTGTCGACTTTGCCCCAAACGTCGTTTTTCACTTTTGTCACTCCAAAAACATAAAAATTTTAAAAATATGCAAAAACGATTATCGGATTCGTATAGAGCATCGAATTTTCCATCAAAATCACTCAATGGTAGATTCGTAAGAGTAAAACTCGATGAAAGGGTAGAAATTTTCGAGAGATCAGAAAAATTACTTTTCACCATCGAAAACGCTTATGTCGCACTAGAAGTTACACACTACTCAGAATGTCACCAAATTCCGTTGACAACACTGGCACATAAAGACGCATTTACCGTAGGAAAGGCAAGTTTCTATACGATAGATTTAAATGGTCAAAAAGCCTAGTGTCAATTTTGCCCCGGTGTCGAGTTAGCCCCAGTCTCCCCTACAATAAATTTGCCCCATTTTCTTCTTATTAAAGATTCCATTAGGGTTAGAAAAAAATAATCTATTATCTTTTTTTTAGTACAAAATCTATAAAACAAAAATTTAAGAACTCACATTCACATTATTAATTCACATTAGCTTTTTTATTTAACTGTCTTTAAAGCGGAGTCTACAATGAGAATTTAAGGTGTAAAATTTAAGTTTTAAACCTTAAGCCGTAAGAAATTGACAAATCACAGTCAAATGTGAGAAGAATATTTGACTGTGATTGGTCAATTTCTTACAGCTTAATGCTTAAACCTTAAATTTCACGCCTCAAATTCTCATTGTAGACTCCGCTTTATGCACACGAGAAAATCTCGAGTTAATTCCTAATTATTACAATTCTCCCGCGAATCTATTTAGCAACACTGAAATTCTTGAGAAATCGATACATGAATGGTGTTTTAAGCTGAAGAAAATTACCGTGCAATTTTCGTGCTTCGCCGATTTGCAAACTGACCCGAATACATCGAAATAATCGTTTCGTTTTCAACCGACCTTGCACGTTTGCGATTTATCAGCACGAGGCACGAAATATTTCTCTCTGCGCTGAGTTCTGCATACTTCTTCCTTTTTCTTCTTTTAAACTCTCATGGAGTGCGAAAAGAAACGACGATGCGAGCCTGTCGCCTCCTCTCTTTCCGTGGCAAATACATACACATGTTCGTACTGGAAACCGTCAACGAGCATTTATTCGGTGACTGCCTTTTCATTCTCGCAATAAAGAGATTAACGTGTCACTTCGTTGCGTAAAAGCGTCGAATCACGCGCATAATGTCGCACAATATTTTGGCATATCTTTCTCTCAGCAATTTTAAAATAAAGAATTAAAAGTACGTATATTGTTTACTAATAAATTTATTAAATTACGTTAATAAAAGATAGATTAATAAATTATCATATATTGTTCCAACTTTATATGATTTTTACTGTCGGGAAAACAGATTTTTATTTTTAATGCATTTTTCATTCTTCAAAGGAATTTACAGATACCTACTTTTAACAAGAAACCAATAAATAATAATATCGTCGCTTCTGAAAAAAAGAAAATCGAATTTCAGGGAATACTTTGCACTGCACAAATACATCGCGCGATCCTCTGCGGACATGTAGAAGACGCCTGTTCCGGAAGAGACGAGTGTCTCCATCGTCAACCGCCGCGCACATCTCCGCGTTGTACCCGTGACATACCCCAATTTCATAACGCGTGAATACCCGTTCATATCAGCTCGTGAAAGCCGTTTACGGTCGGCCCGATGCATGTGCGAGCGAGGGCCTGTCCGCCTATTCTGTAGACGAATTTTCGATATAAATCAAATGAGAGTCCCTCCCCTCGAACTCGAAGGATGAGATCCGCGACGAGGATGGAACGAAGACGCACGACGGAGGGGTCCGCGTCATTGTTTCGCCGCTTTCGTGACGCGATGAATAGAACGGCCGCGAATGAAGTTAATCCGCATTCATAATCGGGGGGAGGGGGAGGGGAGGAGGCGCTACGGCTACGCAATGCGTACGTGTGCGACCTTAAGAGATCATGCCCGTGAGCGACGCCATTCACGCGTTAATTCTCTCTTTCTTGCGCGTCTTCCCCCTTTCCCTCATCTCTACCTGAATGCGACTGGAAGCCCTTTCACGTGTCCCGATTTTGTCGTCTGGTTGAAAGAAAGGCCCTCGGCGAGCTTCGCTCTTGAACCTCGTGACAACTCGACCGTAGAAGTGCGAGAAAAAAACGCACTTTTAACAATTATCCCGATTGATGAGTTTTGTCGAATGCGACGACAGTATAAAATATAATTATCACAATAATTATTAATCCTTGAGAGAAGATATTCTAGCGTCTGTGAAAATAATATCTAATCGGAGATAACATCACTTATCACTGTGTCGGTTTACCTTTGCGGCCGATGCTGCATTATTAACATAAACAACACGTGCTGAAGGTAAGTACTCGGAATTTTTATTTCTACGAATAGACTAACAACAAAAGCACTTAAGTGCAGTTCTGCATGCTCTGTAACACGACTAGCAACTCGGTTTACATTTTGAGAACGTTCAAGATGAACTCCGTTTCTCGGATCGCCGCACTCAGCAACCGCATAAACATTGGCCTGCAGCTGCGGCTTATAATCCTTTCTTCGTAACCTCGTAACAGTATCACCCACCATATATACCTTAGCCTCTCTACTTGACCCCTCTCGTCGCGAGATGATTTTCCGTTATCGAGCTCGAGCATTTATTCAAAACGATCGAAAGTAAAGCTTTTTTTTATATAACGTTAAATCGTATTATTCTGCCAACCGTCGATTAAAAAAAAAAAGATAGGTAAATTAAAAGTATTACGAACATGATGCAGTCTCATCTGTCTATATTCATTTCAATCGTACTCTGTATGAGGAAAATGTTTTCGCATCAACCACCGTAATAATCGCGCACGTTGTTCTAAAGATACGCTACTTTATGCAAAACCGTCGACCGTCCGCTTTTAATTAGCAGGTATCGCACGCAAGAGCAATTTCAATCTGCGGCGACTCGTTGGAAGGGATATTCGAAATGGCCTTGCACCACGGAGGGACAGACAGCGTCGTGTTCGTGCATCTGTGAACCGATTATACTACCAGTCTGAATGGACATGGTAGCTATTCGTGTCTCAAATTAACACCAACCGATCGAATAAGGAGAAGCTATATAAGGCGTTGTTTGAGATAATATGAGAAAATAACCGCCCGTTTTTCGCTCGTATTTTTTATTTTTTGACGTTTCCTAAAAAGAAAACGATTCCGCGTACAAACTCGAGCGCATCATTCACTTTGCAAACGTTTTATAATCCGGATTGCGTGATCAATGTCGAAAGGCGGAAAAAAGGGAAAAACATCTGTAAAAATGAAATAATCCTACATAATCCATTACTTATCGTACAGTTGACAGAAACGCTCATTGGCGACCTGTTTTGATAATCTTTCTTTATATCGATACGGTAGACCTATCGTGATAGGCAAGATAGATCACCCGCTCTTGTTCGTATACCTTGATGCATCACCGTCTCGATAACAGGAGGTAAGCGGGGTAACGGTTTGTTGTTGCATCACGGATACCAGCGATCCGATTTAATCTCAGTTTCATCGTACGATGCAAGCGATATCGAATGCGGAGCGCGGCGCACGTGGAGTAAATAAAACGACCCCGCAAGATATATCCCAGGCAAAGGCGATTGACCGGCGCGGGCGACAAGTGCAATAAACTGCAGCCTGTTTATCTTCCGTTAGCTGTTCATAGAAAAGCTCGAAACGGAGCAACGAAATGTCGCGCGTCCGCGTATGAGAGAAACAGAAACGATGAGACAAGTGGGAAGGATGTTGCGTGTCGTGTCGTGAAGCATCAGGTCTACGAGGCTTGACAAAGTAACGTTGGCAAAGACCAAAAGCCATGAACTTTATCTCCGCCTACGGATGTTTTAGTTTTCCCTTCTCCGTGTTCCCCTCATCCGTGTCCGTGTCGTTTTATATTTGGAAGTACAGGTTTTCGTAATATTTTTGTGGGTCAGTAGATACATTGGATCGCTGCACGACTGTCTGGAGAAATGGAATACAGCGCTCGCTTGAAATTATCCCCGTATCTGGCTCTAGAAAGCGCGGCTGCAAAAAATAAACTCTAGGGGAAAAAAAACGAGGAAAATTTAAAAGTAATCTGCATAGATAACTTTTACGTTGCAGTGTAGCAACCGTACTGCTTGAATAACTGGCTGTTTGGAAGCAGTTAGAAACCCCGCTTCTAGAAAACGCTACCCCACTAATTTCATATCCAGAATCCAATAAAATTGTGCCACTGCGCGGATTACTCATCGACGGAAGAACAGCGGGACATAAAACTCCTGAGTACTGAAAGTTGCAATAAAAGTCATGCACCCTGTGGATTATTCTCCCTTACGGGCAATAGTACGCCCCATACGAATCATATTTCCCGCAGTTTGATGCAATCGTATTGATCGTGAGAAAGTTTAGGACATTGTTTTATGCGTAATAATATTTTTTTAACAGTAATCAATCTATGACATAATAAAATTATTTGTAGAATAAGTACCGTACGCGAATTTAAGTAGACAATATTTTTGCTTGTTCTAATTTCCCAGTTTGATGCGCAATCGCATCAATTGTGAGAAAGTTTAGGTTTAGGTCGTTTAGGACATTGTTTCATGCGTAATGCTATTTTTTTACAGTAATCAATTATCAATCTATGACATAATAAAAGTATTTGTATAATAGAATACCGTGCGAATTTAAATAAACATCTTTGCTCATTCTCACGCAGTTTCACGGAAAAATCATTGATCAACAAAAAGACATACTTACGTTAGAAATTTTTCATTGTAGTTGTAGAAGCGCATCTGCTTTTCGTCGCTAGTGTCGTCGATCAACCGGAATCTAATCGAGGGGAAAGCCGCCCCACGAGGTTCCCGTATAGGCCCCATGATGCTAGAAAGCGCGCATATTCGGGACATTATGCGAGGATGTATCCCCGAAACCCCGTAGATTGGCGACGTTGCTCGTCCCACGAAATTGCATCAGTAATCCCCAAACGCCGTCGCCTGCAGCATTTACATAAAAATAATTAAACGCCTTTCCCTCAATGAGAGCTCGATATAAGATGAAAGACAATTATAAGTTTCATCTCACGTGAACATGTTTGCCTAAATTATTTATGGAATTATAATTAGATGTCGTAAAGCGTTGTATTTGAAAATTAAACATGCTCTCCAAAGTATAATCTAAGTGCCGAGGATTCACTTATATATAAATCGCTCCGTTCTCAACGATAAAACGAAAATTTTGTTTATATATTTTTGTTTACACATCAATAATTACTTTTTACTTGTTCGAAATGTAAAATGGAACGTTCAGTCAAGAAACATGAGAATAGATCACGTAGTTACGCAGCAAGCAAAAAATTGCCAAGCATCACTATAGTATTTATTGTTGCGAGCCTCCAATCACCATTCGAATTTTACGACACACGCCGGGTATTTTTACGACGACGACCAATGAATACGATCGATTTTCAAAGCACCCCGATAAGGAAGCACCGCGTTTGACGTTTTATTTGGCCTCCCCGTCCCAGTCGTCATTAGCCCCGTCCTATTACGAGGAAGACCGTTCGATTGGATCCCTCTTAACTATGTCATCGAGATGAAAGGCAGGAACAAAGATGTAAAGAAGACGTTGGGTCCCCGAAGCTGAGACTACCTTTTCCTTGTGATGAAACAAACGAAAAAAGCAGCACATCGATGTATATATGTATATTTTATACACTACTACCGCTCATTAATTTCAATACACCCCTAGATTTGTTGATTTCTTTGTAAAGGATGAACGTGATACATGTGATTTGCACAGAAATAAATAAACCTGCTATTATAAACACTTTCAGCACTCGCATGCATCGTATTTATACATTTATAAATGTATCAGTTTCGAGATTCTCTAAATCCGTGTTAATTTCTGTCATTAAATTTATTAATTTTGCCCGCTCCAAATCACATTGCGTTGGATAACCGCTCTGTAAATTTCCATCGGTTTCGGATAATGCTATCGTGAAAATGGATCTCAATTCTCACTATTCTTTTTACATGTGTAATGCTTCTGCAGAATATTAATTGCCCAATTTATACATTTATAAATATATAAATACGATGCATGCGAGTGCTGAAAGTGTTTATAACAGCACTCATTTCTGTGCAAAACACATGTATCACGCTCATCCTTTACAGATCGAGAAATCAACGAATTTGAAGTTGTATTGAAATTAATAAGCGGTAGTGTACATTGTATTTTCAAACAAATGTATAGAATCTGACTTGTTATAAAGAATATTCTGATTCTTCTCTTCCAAATGCTGACCTGTAAAAATAATACAGGCATATATTTTAATAAAATTTATAATCCTAAATTTATTTTAAAAAATTAAGCGTCTGCGTATAAATAGGCATAATAAAATCTCCTATTTTGTGATTAATGTGCATCTCATTATATAAAGAATTAAGAAAAGATTAATCGTAGAACGAATGGAGGAAATTGCGCGAATAGGAAGAGACAATGAAGAGGGTACGTGGAAGAAATAGCAAGCTGTTCCCGAGAAATCGGGAATGGGAACGAGCTCATTCAACGCCGGAATCCGTTCCCGAGAAGATGCCGGAGCTCCCGGGGTTTGCGCAATGGAACGGTGGCGTAAGGGGTTCCACGACTTCCACGCACCCCGCATATACACGCGCTTAACGTGTACGGGGGCGCGCAAGAACATCCATCAAGACCAGCATGGCGCACCGCGAGCACGATACGCAGCTGCTGATCTCCGCTCTTCCATGTCGAGCTCCGACACGCTCTCTGGACAGGCAGTGGGTCTCGACGGGATCTAAGAGGGTAGATGTTTGCACGGGGATAAGAGTAACCTCGAAGACGAGGGACAAAAGGGGGGCCTACAAGACTCACGATCAACGCCACTCGACTGGATAACTTTATACTGCGCGATTTGGCTTAAACTATGCAGGCAGTTAAAAGAGACGAACGATACGGAGGGATGTTTAAGATCTCCTTGGAATAGAGAATTCAATCCTGAAATTATTATACAAAATGTCGATCGATTAGAAATTCTGCTCGTTATCATCAGGTAGTGTAAACAAGCTAAGAAACCTCACAAAACTTGTCTCATTTTTATTTAAAATTTTCAATCAAGTTGTTCTATTTATTGCCTTTTCTGAATAGAAAAATAAACTATCAGAAAGTAAAGTCATAAAAATTAAATTCCATTAGTTATATAAATTCGTTGTTTTATCGCTAAAAATATCTTTAAATCTCAAATAATATATGATTACATACTATGTGGCTATATCTAATATTGTTGTATGAAATACATATATTTGCTATTCTTTTTAAAGATTACGAGTTATAAGTTTGCATAATCTTCGCTACGCATCGATAATGGATACGTTAACAAATTTTATGATAACGATGCGCAACGAACGGATATCAAAAACGATCGCGGATGAACCAGGACGAACGATGGAAGCAATCTAGTCGAGTGTCATCAAGAACAAAAACCGGATACTCTTTTCTTTCCGCCGCATAAATCAACGTACATTTATGCACAGGCTTTACGACTTTTGCATCCCGAAGCGAGCATACCGTCTTCCCTTTTACGCGCGTCTGCGACGCAGTGTGGATATTTCAACGCCAGTTTCGCAGCCCGCAGTCAAGATCTTTGTCAGATACTTAAACTTTGATATTTCCATGAATTTTTTAGCGCGTCATGAATAAGCGTACTGCCGCGTACCCGCCATGGTGAACGTTTGTGCGTCGTGATTGCGTATTCGGGCACCTCGCGGCTGTCGGCATACGGTAAACTTTGCCGCAAGCTGTTGCGACACCGAGCGCTGTAACGCGCGGAGACAATCGAACACTGTTGGGTACACTAGTGGCATAGTGGGTGTGTTCCACTTGGTGCTCACAACGCTCGTGAGCATCATTCGTCCTTGTTTAACATTTGAGAAACAACAAGAACGAAATTATTCTAAGAGCGTAAGTCAAGTAAAACGCACCTACTGAAAGCTCGAATGTCGTGAATCCTCACGTTAGTCTCGCGCATGTAAAATTCGACAAATGAGAGAAGAGAGATTTTTACATACTATTAATAGTATGTTGTCCGACAGCCTTGATTCTTGAAAGACTAATAGCGATAATGACGACAGCGATATGATTCTATGATTCACTTTGGACAACCAGAAAATACACAATCAAATCAAGATTATATTATATGATTATTGATACAAACAATAATTCTCTCGATTATATCTATGATCGCTGCCATTTTAGTTAAATATCAAATTTCTTGCTGTTATTTTCCACGGCAAAAGAGGCATTTCTTCGCCATTTTAATCTGCGATGATTAAAAAAATATGGTTGAAACGTAAGCCATTGGGCCGATAAAGTTAAAAAAGTGTGGCACTGCTTTCATCAGAGCGCGGTAATTAGAAGCTTGAATGTTGAGTAGTCACGCGAAAGCACACACCATACCGTGGTTCGGGCTTTGCTTCGTTCATTATGTACGATGTCTAATAATAATCAAATAATCTCATATCTGTTCATCATCTAAAGATTCTAAAGGACTGAGGGTGCACTGTGCACGCGCGTACACGTGTCTCCGTAGCTGTTTTAATGTCGTCGCGATGGCAGATATAAAAGCGAGAACGATCGCGAAAGACCGGCACACATCGTTCGCTTTTGTTCATTTATAGTCCTTCAACGCAAAATGCTTACATTCGTAATTTTTTTTAAACTTTTCTATCTTTATTTTCGATATCTAGCTAGCAGTTTTGATGCCACGACAAGGGCGGATGAGGAAGAATAAAGAGGAACTGGAAAGATGTGATTCACAGACGTCTCCTGCATCACGTCAAATATATTTGCTAAAGCTTTTGAAAAGTTCGCGAAATTTAGATTTGACGTTTCTATTTATCATATTTTGTACGTTCACGATATTTGCTTTGCCCTGCATTCTCATTTCACCTTCACTCATTCGAAGTGCAATCGTAATTTCCCACATAATATACTAACAATAAGATAATTAGTCTACATAAAATTGTAAATGAGCTATTGGGCAGAATGATAACATAAAACGACAAAAGTAGAACATCAATTTTCGTACATAATTATTTTATCGTAAAACTTTAGAATTCTTTCGTTACATAAAATTATAAAAAGATATAATAAAAAGGGACTATAGATTTCACATCAACTATTATTATAAACTGTTTATATAAGTAAAGTCATAGTAAGGGACAATACTAGATCAAAGTAGCGTATTTTACACTAAATATTTTCGCAAAATAAAGAAAACGGACTTACATCGTGATTTCACCAAAACACGATAAAACCCATTCTATTATACAACAGTTATGATAACACGTCATTTCACTCCATTAAAAAACTGCTGATGCCAGCGTCATCGATTTCCTCGCCGTAAGGAGCGAGCGAAGTATCGCTCATCGGCGTCATTTGATCGCGATAACGCGGAAGAGAGGCGAGGCGCCAGTTTCACGCGCGCAATAATACGTCGAATGACGCGGCAGTCTCGCAGGACAATCGTTCGCAGGGCGGTAGGGTGTCGAAATGCAATTCATCATGCTGCAGGCAGAACTAGAAAGAGAGAGAGAGGGAGAGGGAGAGAGGGAGAGAGAATAGTATAGGAAATGTCAGGACCGGTGGTAGACGGGGGTACAACGGGCCCCGGGAGCCTCTCGGTGCCCTCGCACGCACTCGACGCATCAATCTTCTTCGCCAACAATGTTCGCGTAAATTACCCTCATCGATATCAAAGTGACGAGGGTGGCAGCCGGCGACGCGGACGGCCGGCGATGGAGCTTGCGGAAGAGATCGACCCTTATCTCGCGCGCGCGTTAGAAAATTGAGTTTACAGAGAGACCCTCGTGAGAAGACCCGTCCTCGAAAGAAGGAAAAAACCCGATCTCTTTTCTTCTTCCCGTCATTCGCATACGATGAACATTTCGTCGCCTGCCCTGCAACGGCATCCGAGGGTTTTAAAGTGTTACGAGAGCGGAGAGGTATCAACCTTTCCCGACAACAACGTAAATATAAGGGAACGTAAATAAAGTTCTGATAAATCTTTCTTGGAAATCTACTTCGGTGTATATTGATATTATTGCGTGCGATAATTTATTAAAGAGAATAATTCCAACATGCTTTATCGTCTCATTAAATCTAGAAGATTTTATATTATTTTTATGATAACATAAAGCGACAAACGTAGAACATTGATATACATCAATTTTCATACATAATTATTTTGTCGTAAGATTTCAGAATTCTTTCGTTACATAAAACCATAAAAAGATATAATAAAAAGGGACTAGATTTCACAGCAACTATTATTATAAACTATTCTCTTTTGAGAAATTCATAAAAACTGGCAATTTTATAATTATTTATTTACCAGTGTAAGAGTAGTTTTCTTGTTATTCACTCTTGCTGAAAATTTAGATTAGGAAAATATTATTGGAAAATTCAATTAATTGTAAGTTCTATTTACACATGCATTCAAGCACATTTATTTATCATATTAAGTTTAATTCTTGAAGGTACGCACGCGTACGTATAAAAAAGATATAAGATTTATAGGTAAAATGATAGTACATGGAATTTCTTTACACTGATGTGAATTTCGGTACGAGGAAGGCGAGTTGTAAATTCAAATATGCACCTCTGGATGCAGCGACATCCCGATCGCGCTATAAATTATTAGCATAGTAGCACGCCCCGAGCATACCCGCGATATGTACACGGCAGAGAGTTTGTAATGCGACCTTAAATCTTCTTCAGGCGTCTTCGGCAACTCGGAGGCCGCGGGAGAAAAGCTGCGGGTAGGCGAGGGATTATACCGTAAAAGTTTCGACCGAATCAGCGACGGCGTTAGTGCGCCAACGATAGCGAGCTTAATGTACCGTTATGATCTTTATGGCCGCCGTTTATAGGCCATTATGATTGAGTTTTCGCGCCAAAACAGACTCGGGACGCGGAAAATCTTACGGGATCTTACGGTCCTCGCCGTAAATGTCTTCAGAAACGGCTGAAGCGAGAGAAGTCAGCATTTCAGAGAAAATTATTTTTTAAGTACTAAGTTTCCACGCTCGTCTCCACTCGTGATAATTCAGTTCAAGATTTTCTTAAGTAACTTCGCTCCTAAGAGGAAAGAGGTAACTTACTTTTATACAAATGAAAGTAAGCACTCTGCTAAGCGCTGTTGAATATAAACGTTTTCATCCCTCGTTGATTTACATGCCTTTTTTTATTTCCTCCTATTAATCGATGTAATATAAAATTCTAAAAAAAAAAGGTGAAAAAAGGCGCCAAGTGTAGGCTCGAATAAAAATTGTTGTACCAAACTATAGTTCGAAAAAACCTAAGGCAGGAGTTTCATTAATTAAAAAAAATAAAACTCAAGAGGTATGTAGGTTCGTAATGAACATCAGTTCATTAGTCGTACATTACTTCACACTGTCAACTTGTCATGCGTGCACTAGCGGATAATGATTCGTTTCCTAAAGTAATGGAGGAACATAGAGGCCCAGAGGCGCCATTAGTATACGTTACGTCTAAACTGATAAAAATCTATGCGAATTTACACAGGAAATTTATTTATTTTTTTGGTAAATTTACTTAATTTTTATAGTTTTTTACTTGCATTTTTTCTCTTGTTTTAATTAAAAATACAGGAATATTATGAAAAATTAACTGAATCTTGTATCTTTACAGATCATTTGTAAATTAGCTTCCGGTAAATCACAATTTTACATTTCACAGATATTGCAACCGTACAACAGAGGCGACGATAATAATAATGATAACCGCGACGTTTCATTGCAATATCTCCGCTCGTTAGACACGTATACGAAAAATAAAAACACTTATTATGTAATTCGAACCCAAGCTATCGATTGAGCCTACTCAGAACTTGATCGGTTGAGCCATTATTAAGATCTGATAATATCGGATACTCACAACTCGCCGGCTCGCGTAAAGACACACGGTGCGGTCTCACGCTATGTGCGATATGCACTATGCACCTGATGCAAGACAATACCATGTCTCTTGATAACAAAAGCTGTCAACCGATAATAATCCACTTTCCTATTAGGATTCAGGTGCCATCTAAGGAACATCATTGTGCCTGGTAAAGTCTCTTCTTGGAAGCCCCTTAACGAAGCTTATTTAAACCATCCTCGAAGAGCCGAAGGGTGCTGCCAATCCGCGCGTTAATTACATTAATTGCATTAAATCTTCTCCGTTTCGTACCTATTAACCAAAAACTGGAGAATTCTGATCTTCAAAAGTTCTCCGTGTGGCGTTTCTCTTTCCCCGATATGCAGCTATTTCAATCAAAAGGGAGGGTGGTATCGCGAGCAAACCCACCAAGATACTATCTACAATTACGCGGCAGCGTGGTGTATTGCCGCACGTTTTATCGGCGCGATCTCCCGCGATTAATTCGATAGAGCAAATTGCGATTAAAAAAACGTGCCTGTCGTGCCGTAACGACCGGACGGTAACCCCGTTATGCGTTTAAGTGCACGCGACAGAATGCATAATGCAGATAGAGTCACGACAGGTCGACGAGCCTGGCGCGGCTCGTACGCAGGCCCGCCCGAGATAATCTGAAGGCAAGATTATCTGAAGCGGTGGTGACGAGCCGTTCCTTTCGAGAGGAAGCGTGTTAATCCACTTCGTCCGCGCGCGGGGACTTGGACTTTGGGACTCCCCTATTCGTATGATCGACTACGTACCTCCCGCGGGAGATACGCTGTAGTTACGAGGTTCAAGATTAGCTCCGAGATCCGTGCCGCAGTCTCCCTTCCTACCTCCCGCACGAGTGAGGTGGAAACGATTCTTACTTCTTACTCCCGGCATCGCGACGAAATCGAAAATCCTTATCGCTCACCGTGCCGCATGAGTAACCTCTTCTTACGGTTTATCGACATTTTACGATGCACGCGCGACAGCTTTATCTGTATTTATTATACATCGCATATTTATCCGCTCACTCGGAGCCGTCGCGTCGCAAGTTCGGCGACTAATGTCTCCGAGGAAAATATTTTTACCTCACTTCCAGTCCCGAGGTTATCTCGCATTATGATTGTAAACAAACGTCTCAGTAGAAATTGAAACTTACAATTAGTCACACATTATTGTGGTACAGATAGTGCTATTATCTTTAATAAAAGCAGTTTTTTAATAGAAATTTTACTTAAAATCTATAGTCACTTTCGATATTTTTAGTGAAGCAATAAGAAGACAATTCACTCTGATGATATGGAGGATAATACAGAGGATGATATAGAAAATATCAGTTTATCTCCAGATGTATGTATACACTTTAAAAAGCCCATAAAGCTCATAAAAGCTGCATAAAAACGGAATGATTAATAATATACGTGTATTATTTTAGAAGATTTTTGGAAGAAAAAATAATGCTCCATTTCAGATAATAAAAAATATTTTAGTAGGTAAAAAAAATCCATTTTGTGAAGAGATATCGAATATACGGACCACTAGACATATAGGAAACTACATTTTAGATACGTTGAAATCTGATCCGAGTTTTATTGGCCAGGTAAAACATTTTAAAGATAAGACTTATTTTACAAAACGTTATATTATGTATTTGATAGCAATACGATTGACACATCTTGCAGATCGATGCAGAAACGGGACGAGAAACTACGTTCGAAGAGATGAAAGAGAAGAGCGTGAAGTGTGCATTATGGCTGAAAAAACAACATATTCGTCGTAACAACGTAATAACAGTGTGCACCATGAATCAATTAGATGCTTACGTGCCATTCCTGACGGGTCTATATATCGGCTGTAAAGTGAATCTGTTGGATGAATATTTCGTCAAAGGTAAATTGTCTTGCTGCTTTACAATTACTTATATTTTTCTCTCATTTACTTATTATCAAGGACGTGTAGGAAATTTAGATTACTTCCTGAAGAAAATCAAACCGAAAGTAATCTTCGCCAGCGCAAGTTTTGCCATGACAATCCTCCAGGTTGCCTGTGACGTTAAGAAGAAATGTAAATCATTGCCAAAAATCGTTGTTTTCGGTTACCACAAAGTTTTTGAGAGTCTCAGTTTAATTCTAGATAACCAGACATTCAATGAGGATGCTGTTAACTACTTTTCCTGTTCAATAATAAGTTTAAGTGAAACTGCGATAATACTGTTTTCTTCGGGTACAGATAGCTATCCTAAGGATGTAGATATTCCACAATCAGTTTTCATGGCTCCGCCAGACCAGCAGGCACCTTTTATGCGTCGCGATGACATTGCAATGTGGTTTGAATCCTTCGGTTTTATCACCGGCATGTTCTTAACTATTCGTGCTATCATTTCGTACGTGACAGCAGTTAAGGTCAAGCCAATATTCCATGCGGAAAAGACGTGTAAATTAATAGAGAAATATAAAGTAAAGACATTCAAATTTTTCTAAAAATATATGAAATATAATATAGAATATAATGTATGTAAAATGTATAAAATACTTATTTCAGGTAACGTGGATGTTTCTTAAAACTGATATGTGCGCCGAACTAGTTAAATCCCTCGATCTTACGGAATACGACGTGTCGTCTCTGAAGAAAGTCTTATTCGGCGGTTCGGTCGTCAATCACGAAATTCATGCGAATCTTATCAATTCGATACCAAACGCTTCTATCATTCAAGTATATAGTGTGTACAATCGTTGTAGTTATAATCAAAAATTGATAATGCAGATGCGATGTCTAAAGACGATGGATTGTTTCAGATCTAACTGAAACAGGAATAATCGCTTACCAACGAAAAACCGGAAAGGTTGGATCTAGCGGTTACGTGGGTAGAAACATTCGATTGATGATTACATCTTTATATCCTTCAGCCAAAGAAACCCCATTAGGTCCAAACATATACAAGGCCAAATCTGGTGCCGTTCTCCATACATGATGAGAAAGTACTATAGTGATACCACATCTGATGTAAACTATTGCGGTAATTTCTTTCAACTCCTTCTAATTGATAATCTATAATTATATTCTTATGATGTATTATATAAAACTCTGAGATTATACATAAGTTTTTATGAAAAATACACATTTAAATTAATTCGATTAGAGAGATGGAAGACAAGTTGGTTCCAAACTGGAGATGTAGGCTACTACGATGAAGATGGCAACGTTTTCGTCACCGAGCGAATCAACCAAATTTTCAAATATAAAAAGAAGACAATCTTACCGGTGGAAATTGAGGTTGTATTACAAAATCATCCGGCAGTGCTCCAGACCGTTGTAGTACCCATGCCATATTCTCTTGAGGACGAATATCCGAAAGCGTTTATTACGAAAGTGCCGGGAAAAGAGGTTTAGCAATTCTCAAAGCTTCATTTCTTTTAAGATCGATCAGAATATACCATATATTATATGCAAAAGATTGATATTAATATTGTACTTTAGGTAACGGAAGAGGAACTGGAACAATGGATAATAGAAAAATTAGGTTTGAATAAAGAACTTCGTGGTGGTGTGATATTCCTTAGCCGGATGCCATGTATCTCAAATGGAAAAATTCAAGGAAAGATATTTAATTACTGGGCGCAAGCTGAAGCATACAATACAAAATGTTCATAACCTGCTCACGATCCATATCAATAATATATTTTAAAATTAGTAAAGGTAGTTAAATGAGCTAAATGCATATTTAGTCTTGTGGCTTTAATATTATACATTCTGAAATATATAATATCGTAATTATAGCATATATAGTTATAGTACCGTATATATTATATATATGCACAATGTGTCTATAAAGTCTGTCCCTACCCCCTATATTTCGGTAACGGCTCAAAATTATGAAAAATCGCGAAATACGTGTTCGATCATTTCGGGGGGCTACTCGTTTAAGAGGCTTGGGGGTTGTCCCCTAAAAGGTTCCTAGTTCCTAGACGGACCTAAACTCAAAAATTTCAAATGAAACCCCCCCACCCATATTGTAGTATATCGTTTGAAAAAACACCTTTGACCATAAATAACTCCCGGGTCGACATATAAACCTCTGGTTTGCAAAAATTTTCTTTTTATATACAATGCCTTTTTAAACAATATACTACAATATGGGGATTTCACTTAAAATTTTTGAGTTAGGATCCCCCTGGGACACCCCTTGAGGGACAAGTTTCCAATCCTCTTAAATGAGTAACCCCTCGAAATGATATCAAACACGTATTTCGCGATTTTTCATAATTTTGAGCCGTTTCCGAAATATAGGGTGTGAAGACAGGCTTTATAAACACCCTGTATATATGTATATACATATGGAAAAAAGGATGACGTATTACTCCTTGTAAGAGCGATCGACTTGAAGCGAATGTCAGATTCAATCCGACCTTCTCTCTTTCATCCCATGTATGTCTCGATTTTATAAAATGTTGATTAAAGAAGTAAAAATTGTGAGGTGGATGATAATCCGTTTCCATACAAAAAACTATATTTAATATTTTTTTATTCTTTATACATATTGAAAATATTATATATAATAAATACTATATATAATATCGTATCTATCTATATGTATCTATATCTATATATCTTTATGTATAATAAAATAATTATAATATTAAATTACAAATTAACGAAGTTTTAAATATGCATTTTTATTATAATAAGACAAGAGATGGATTTATATACCATCTAGCTTATTGTTAGTATACTTAATATAAAAAATATCTTCGTACTACAAATACACCACAAATACATAAAACAAGTACAAAACTGGAGCAAGACATTTAAAAATCTCGAAATCTTGTATGCACATAATGTCAATATACACGTATATAATCAATTAATTAAATTCAATAAAAAATAAACATATTATTGGTAAACTGTTTTCTGTTTTGCGTGCAAATATGTAAAGTAATACATACATAAATGTACCGGAGAAAGCTCGAATTCACTATAGTATAAATAAAAAGTAATGAATAATGAACATTATCTCTCGCGCATGTTATGTCATTTTAACTGACTGCATGACGAGATACGCATCGCGCTTCATTAAGTTTTGTAATTCGGAGGAACGGCTTCGCAAGCGAAACAACATCGATAACTCCGATATTCAATTAGTCCGCAAAGAGAGGTGGTATCCAAATAAAATATATCCTCCGCAGAATATTACTGTATCGCGTTTGTTTACTGTGGTGCACGCACCACAGTATTTTACAACGGTGACCCTCTCATTAGTGAAGCGAAATTACCCGGATTCGATTATCTTCCGCGGCGCGAACGCGGAAGCGCGCCGTGCACCGTCGACGGGCGCTTCATTTTTGCGCGCATATACGAGCGACATTTCACTCGACTGCTCTTAACGATCGGTGATCAATTCGACCGGACGATTTCACAGTTTCGACTTCCGGGATCGCAACCAGGATTGCAACCTAGCTGGATCAAACTGTCTGGCCGCCGCGCCGTTCTCTACCCTTCGCGTCCGCCAGCCGGCCGGCCGGCCTGCGTAGACAAGGGGGCAGATAAAATCGGTATTACGTTTAGGGACACGCACGTGCAAACCTATTAACGAACGCACGCTCACGCGTCCGACCGCGCGCGGGCGCGCTGTAACTCACATTTGTAACACACGCGTGCAGGAACGCCGACGATCGCCGTGATTTACGTGCCGCCACGATCTCACCACCTCCTGCTCTCTCCCTATCTGAATTTCGTGTCATCCTATTAACCTCTGCACCCACAGATTGCTATGAAATTTTGGAAAATGCCCGACTTCCTGATACATTCTCTATATGTTGTGACGGAAATAATTTCCAAATCTATTCCCAAGTTTCAACGGAAGTATATTCTGATTCAATGATACAATAATATTAATTTGATGGAATTTTATAATAGCGCGATAATCATACCAAGCTAAAACATATTTTGTGCTAGATATGAGCTGTATCTATATTAAAGCTTTCTATGCACATACACGAATATATTTCATGTTACACCTAATTAAGATATGAGAATTAATTCATAAAACATTGGTAGATTTCAAACTCTCTTATCATATGCCGGCAAAATTTTACTTTTGTAAAAATTTTAATACCACATCTTCAAACTAATTCTTCATTAGAATATTAAATATTAATTTTATATAAAAATTAAAATCAAAAATTTATATTTTCTGAATTTAACAGTAATCCACTAATTGTAAGACTAAAAGTACAATATCACACAAATTCATGTTCTTTTATGTCATAAACATATACAATTCAGAGATTTTAGAATAGATTTATTTATTTGACATTATAAGTATTGCAGAAATTCGAGTCAAATATATAAAATAGATATGTAAATCTCACATTATGCAAAAAATATCATTCTACTTCAATAATAACGCGAGAAAAACGGAATATTTTCTTTAATGTTGCTTTCTTATTTATATTATTATATCCTATTTTACATACTGTTTGCGCATTTCAAAGATATCTTATATATATATATATAGCGGCACCACCTCCGCCGCCCCCAGGACGAAAGAGGACCATAGCGACAAAGGCGTCCAAAACGGTCAGACCAGCTCCGACCCCGGCTCCGGCCGAATGTCGGCCGCCGATATCAGTATTATCAGTACCAAATAAACCGCCGGTCGACGCACGGTCGCACGTACCGTCGACCGTCAACATCGCGCCAACCGTACGATCGACGGCCACGGGGATGAGAGACCGGCCACTCCAAGCCGTATAGGCCCAGAGCTACCGCCGCCGATACCCGTGGAAGTGGAGGAAGGACATATTTTAATGGTGCCCTACTTCCACGTGCACGTATCACGCCAGCACAAAATGCGCTCGAGGGGTAAGCGGTGGCACATCCGCTTCAACCGGACCGGGACCGTGCGGAGCATCCGCCAGATTCTGCCCCGGCCAGAAGAAGCCGCAGCGAATGCAGCCCAGTATTAGGAGCGCCGAATTCGCGCTCTTCGAGGAGGAGGGGTGATCTAACGATGCGCCCCGGAAATCGCATCGTCCCGACAGGATAACCGTCGAAGCCGCCCGGACGACCATCCGCCAAGCGAGAAAATCTAAGATAGCGCTAAACAATGTAAACGCGCAAACAATTAGTTTTCCTCCAGAAAAATCGATAAACATTCGATAAAACGGATTCGCTTTATCCCGCGCTAAAAGGATTTCGAGATAAAATTAATAGAAAGTTCAACGAGTCGTCGAGTCCCCCCCTCCCCCTTCGATTCGCGTGAGACGTTCAGTTATGATCCAACTCACCGTCGCAAACGGGATAGGTAGCGTCACGCGCGTTACCGTTGCACTTCCGGCTGCAGCGCGGCCGTGGCGGGGACGCAGACACGTGGTCGCGGATTCTCGCCCCTTTAGCGCGACACGAGCGAACTGCGAAGGTCGCCCGCCGCCGCCGCGGCCGCCGAGAAAAGGAGGAAGCGCGCGCCGCGCGCGCGGTGGTTGAATAAGGTCGAATATAAGGGCGGGAGCGTGGCGCGTGGCTGCGCGCGCACACCGCAGTCACGCTGCCGCCGGTGGATCGGAGTCGGACCGCGTGGTCGGAGTACTCCGGCGTCACTCGTCAGTAACGCCGAAGCCTCCGGACGGGAGAGTCACGTTCGACTAGCGTCCAGCGAACGGGACGAACAACTCTCGTTTCCTCAGTGTCTTTCTCATCCTACGCTAAATTGCCTTCCGAATTTCGACTCTCCGCCCTCTTAATCGCTTCGGTGCGCGTCGCGAAATGACATCGATCTGATCGATCTAATCGATCCGAGTGCCACTGCGCGCGACTGCCGCGACCGTCCGATTCAAACGCGAAAACTTTCGCTCCGAAGTCCGAATCGCTATTGAAGGCTCGACACTTGCGTGAACTTGGTGACAATCGGCAGCGCGCTTTCTTCGAGGACGACGAGCGCGACCAGCGAGTGCGAGAACACAGTCGCAGATTTGCCGGAGTCATGAGGGCGTTCGCGCGTTGCCTTCTCGCGCTCGTCGCGACGGCCGTGACGATCGTCGTCTCGGAGCCGGACGACCATGCGAAGTCGCTGACGATACTCAAGTGTTGCCGATACGGTGAGGAGCTGCGACCGAGCGACGCGAGCGGCGACGGGTTGCCGCGCTGCGAGCCGACGTCGAACAAATGGAGGCCACTGATTTACTCGCCGAGCCATCAGAAGTTTAATGACAATGACGACCTGCCCGCCGACTGGCACATCGTCGACGGCCGACGGCCGGAATGCGACGACATCACGGAGCCCTCGGAGCTGATCCACGTGCCCTACGGGTCGGGCAACCCGTTTATCCTGCTCGACAATGGAAACGCCCTGCTCGAAGTCGGCAACACCGACTCCTATCCCGCTAGTCACTACTGTGCAGACTCGAACGCCCTGCTCGTGTGCATGCCGAAGAAATCGGCGGGCAATCAGGCCGCCGCGACCATGAAACCGCGGGTGCGACGTTGCTGCGGCGAGAACGCCAGTTTCCACGAACGCGGGTAAGTTTCTCGCATATAGAGTTCCTTAATACGTATAGCTTTTAGCTTTGCCGGTCGGTTTGATCGACCCATCGACAGATTTCTTTTTGTGGTTTTGCTCCTTTTTGGTTAGGAGCGTAGGCGCCTTCAACCCTGTCTTTCGGTTGTATAGCGCAAGACTTTTAGAACTAACCCATGACCCATGACAGGCAAAAAAATTAGGTTAGGTCAGGGTAGAGGCAACTATGTTTAAAAACCGATGTAAACTGTTCTTTTATTTTGAACACTTTATACAGAAAGAAAGTTGCTCGAAGTAACTTTTGCCAGGATATGTGCTACGACGATCTCTGTTAAAATTACAAGCATTGTCAATAATCGGGTAGAATTTTTATTGGATATTTATCATTTTATTTTTAATTGAGGCAGGAAAATTAGAAGAATGTAAATTGTATATTGGGTTTCACACAAAAAAATTAGGTACCAAATAAAACAAGCATTTTATTAATTAATGATTTCGATCAAAATTCCTTTTCTTATTTCCAATAGTTACAAGAAATTGGAGTCAACCCAAACATCACCCTGGAACTCAAAAAAAAAAAAAAATATTTAATTATAAGTTAACCCCAATAAAATTTAACTAAAATTTCCTGATTGTAAAATAAATAAAACCACGGTATAAAATTTATAAAATTCAATATTTATTCGGATTAAACGCATAAACGAATACAATCTCACAATCAGATAATTATTTTAATGTATTGATCCAAAAATGCAGAAATCAAACAATTGGATTTGGAATATGACAAATAAATAAAAATATTCTATATATAAATATATAAGTATTATGTGTGTACGTACTACGTATCACTATATAATGGTATCTAAAATAATTTCTCATCTATAAAATAAAATCAATAGCTTTTTAGGTCCGAATTACCATACGCGAGACAACGACAGACTGATCTTGACAACTGAGAAAACGTCTATTAATTCGGACCTTAGTCTCTTATCCGGATGTTACGAGATAAATGTTTTAAATTTATATATATAAGTTGACGATTTACCTCTCTGATGAAATAGTAATGGATTTCGTAAGTCTTTGACTCAATCACTTGGTAGGTAGCTACTTGTTTATTTACCGAGTATGTACCGTTTGAGTGAAATGCGTTAGACTCGCGTAGAGCGACCTTGACGTTTATGAAACTCGTTCGGTTTTTATTCGAGAATGTTGATGTTGCGCGAGTGAGCTAGTTTCCTGGCGAGTTCTAGCGTGTATGTCAGTAAAATATATTAACCTTTCAGCAATATCATATTGTTTTTATAATAAAAATTAAATCATGTATCGAGGCTGACGATGTTGAGATAAAAAATATTTTAATGGTCAATATTTTAATTTCACGGTCGATTTAAATTACTTTAATTAAAAAATATTTATTGTAACCTTTTTCATGTGCTTATTTAACTTTTTTAGTGATGATTTAAAATAACAAAAATACAAAAATACGCTACGCGCGCACGGAAAATCTTCCATCAAACCTATGAATTACTTGTGACTCACCAGAAATACTTAGACGGAAATCTTTCGAGATAAAACGCATCGAGCATGAAGCTTAACACGGAACTGTTAACTGTTCCGAGACATATCGGCATTGACAATAGATTTTTATCACGAAATTCTTCCAGGTGTACCCCTAAAGAGATTAGACGGACCAAGAGGCGTTAAATACTTACCTATATAAATACTAATAAATACCTACTTATATATTATATGTAATATTTCGATCTGTGTGTGTGTGTGTGTATGCAGAGCGTTAAAGAAATACCTCGAGAAATACGTAAACAGAAGACAAGAAGAAAAGTTTTTGGCTACCTCTACAATCTCTCATTTTAACGAGCGACTTCGTAAGAAATACTTTTTTTTTGTGTCAACAGAAATACTTGCGTAATCATAAAAGAGACTGCGGACGCACCACCTCTGTTACCAAATACATCGTCCGCCGTCGAGATCGTGACCGGATTCCCGACCTGCTCGAAATCTGACAATTTTACGATTGTCGGAAACGCGATGGATGCTGCGTTGCAACCCAATGGTAGCCTGGAGATAAACGGGGTCGTTTTACCTAGCGGCAAGTTCTGCGTCGAGAGGATTAAGGAGCTTGACCAGATCGCTAAGGTGTTCGCCTGTCCGGAGCATGCTCCACAAAGGTCAGTAGGAGTGACAATTGAAATCGTACATACGTTGCGGTATATTTTTGTTCTCGCTGCACTTGTCTATGCCGCGTTACAAAGGTCCATTTACAAACCGATGATAAAAAATTTCTCCACGTTAAGATAACGTTACGACGCTGCCTAGCAATCGCCGTGTTATCTAAAATGAAACTTATGAGAACAAAAGAACGTTCAAATAAATAGGTAAAAGTTTCCGATAATTGGGGAATCTCTATCTTTCACTATTCTTCGCTCCTGATATCTCGTTTGATTTCACAACATGGTTTAATTGCTCTTTTATTATTTCTTATTGTCTACGTATAAATATTCCCATCCTGCCTAAAAATAAATTAGTATAGTATAATATAGTATAATATTATTTGTAATAGTATAAATATAGTATAAAATATATAGTATAATATTATTTGACTTTCTAATAGATCCAAAAAGTACGTCGTAAATTAAGAAAACTGTTCGAAATAGATTCTTGCCTAACGTTTCTTTTAAGCAATAAATATTGGTTTTTTTCCGTAATACACATTGCACTATTAATTTAATTATTCCATGAGCGTGCCGTTCTGACCGATAACTCGATATTAAACGTGCGCGTAAATCGGAGGAAGTTGAATATCGATCCCTCAATTATGCAAAGCGAATCCTCTGTTCTTCTTATTCCCTCGATCATCGTTCATTCGTCCCGCGTAATGAAGAATGAAGTCGACTCGCGGCCGGTTCCGGCGGTCAAGTCGTCCGACCCACTTCAAGGCACTCCGAGCACGATCCGACTTTTTGCCTCGTCAAGTATCGCCTGCTCCGATCTGAATTTATCGCACGACTTAATTGCGCGTTCAACGTTAGGTAGCTTGGCTGGAGCGAGGGATAAACGGTGCCGTTTCCTACGTAAGTTGTTCTCGGGACGACGCGACGCGGACGTGTCGAGGAAACGTCCCGGGCCGCCTCACTTTCATCATTGCTCCTCGCCAGGTATTTTCTAGGTCGCGTGTATCCGAGATCCCACGTCATCCGGGATTCCATTAAAACGTTCTCACAACTGGATAGCGCGTTTCCGCGCACCAGAGCGATGAGCGATATAAACGCTTCTGCCCGTAGGTGTTGCGTAAGAAAAATGGCATTGTCATACTTGCGCGAGGTTCTTCTTTCTCGTCCCGTTATTTCTTAGAATTTTAATGTAATTGAAACAATTCTATAAATCTTTCCTTTCTAGAGTTGATATATCTTTTAAAAAATAATCCCGTGGTGATTGAATCCAAAGATACAGGAAAGTGCTAATGTTACGTAAAAAGCGACATTATTTCAAAGTCATAATATTTCTCAATAGAACACTCTGAGACGTTGTCTAGAATTTTTCTATCCAGAAAGAAACGTTAAATTGTCACGAGCTTTTGTGCAAGCGTTGTCAGAAAAGTTATGGCGAGATGCAGATATTTTTGCATTATGTAACAACCCAACGTGCTAAACGTCAGGTGATTTACGATATATGTCACGTAACGTAAGATAGGGTTAGAAGATCTCATTCGCCGAGACACGTGCGTCCCGCTAAGACGAAGGACGAACCGTGATGGATTGACGGGCAGACATGCAGGACATCGCTGATAGTAAGATCCGAGAGTTTCCGTTCGGTACAGACGTACCTAATGTCATGTAGTGTCGCGTAGTACATATACAGCGAGAATTCCCGCTTACGCAGAACGTGTCGCTGGCGGGGATGGTGTACCAATGAACCGTGTTTATCTCCCGGATTCAAAGTGTCGCCAACGCGGTATTTAGCGAAAATTACCGGGTAGAATTTATGGCAAAAGTTTAATCGCCGTTTAGGTGCATAAAGTAACGTCGAAAATGCGATTAGCGCCGCGCGTTTGCGCCCGATGCAGGACCGATTTTGCAGAAAGTTACTCGGTTCGTATTCTATTTGCGCTTGTACGTGTGCATACGGGTCAGCTGACACACAGCATTTTGTTTCCCGTGAAAAATTTACTCGCCAACTACTTCAGCGGACGGCAATCAATGGAACAAAACGTGGTCGGACGCGGTGGACTTTTTTTCATCGTGAATGCATTTCGCGAATAGAGTCGGTTGGTTATCGCGACTTTTCTCAAAATTGGATAAAATCAATCTTTGACGATACGTGTGTTAAATGCACATGTCGGACTTGAAACGCGATGTAATCGAGATTTCAAAGCAGAAGTTGTTGTTATTATTATTATTTTATGGCAAGTTAGAAATACCTAAAGCAATTTTTGCAATTTTTTAGAAAAAGAGCTTTATCTTAACTAACAAGTGATTTTATACTATTATCGTAAACACGTATATTCATTTTTTGCAATAATTATATCTTTATTATAGAATATTTAAAGAAGGTTTATGACGCGCGTAGATTTTTTTATCTGACAAAAGTTTCCAGTAAACCCTGCAGAGTGAGTCAAATCTTTGGAGATCTGGAAGTTACTTTCCCGGCGACTTTCACTCGGCATGTGTGTGAGTGATCGACACGAGTTAAAGCCACCGTAAACGATTCTGTAAACGGAAATCCGTCTGTCCTGAATGCGGTCGCATCGTGACATCGTTAGTCGCGATGAAAAATTATTTCGCTCAAATCTTCCAGGAATCTTAATTAAAAACGGACGTAACGATCGCCGATAACGCGGTATTATTTCCGTTATAATCGATCGAATATCTGGCTCACTGCCCACAGCTGGCAGTAAGCCAATCGGTCAATTGCCGATGTGACGCCGATAAAACTGCCCGAATTTAATTAATCCGCCAGCGCGAGAAATAACGAGAAATAGCGCCATAATTCGCCTTTTTCTTTCGCGACTTTTTGTCCGTAGGCAGTGAAAAATATCGACAGAACCGACACTGGAATTTGCATGTTAAATGTATGCTAACCTTTCTTTCCGCCACCATGTAAAAAAAAAGAGATTTACACTGGGGAAATAGAGAAAAGAGGAATTTATGGCAAAAGTACGTGCGTCATTGTAACGGCAAATTGTCATTTTTTTTTACGTTAATTATTATTGTTATCGCACGATATCGGTTAACAAATTATAAATTGTTTGGATTTGAAATTTGTCGCTAATTGTTGCAGGTATAAATTATGTGTTTATTTAGGCCTTCTATTAATGTATGAACACATAATAAAGCATAATATCATAGTAACTCAAATTAAATGATTCTGTTATTTAATATATACGTATGTTATATTGATCCATTGTCTGATGTACAATTGAACAATGCGCATGACAGTGATGGATTTTGTGAATAAATATTTAAAATAAATATTTAAAATTTAAAGCAAAAAGGAAGCATTATCGCAAAACTGAAAAATTTTTTGTATTTTGCCAATTACATGTGTGTGGTGGTCGGCTCATTAAATTTCATGATTTTTAAATGGAACTTTTTGATTTTTATGATTTATACGTCCAACAGATTTAGATGAAGACTAGCCAAAGTACCTAATTTACTCAAATCTAGATAAAAACTATCCAAAGTACCTAATCTATTCAAATTTTTTCAGACCTGCGGTGAAAGCGACGGACATCAGATTCACCTTGTATCCCGTGGGCTTCATCATTAGCGCCGTCTTCCTGGCCGCCACCCTGGCGGCCGGTTGGTTACTACCGGCCTCTCATCACGTTCTGCACTGGCGTTGCCAGACTCATCATGTCGCCTGCCTGATGATGGGCGATATTCTCATGGCCATCATTCAGCTCGCCGGGGATTCCCTTCATGGTGCAAGTTGTGAGGTGCTCGGTGAGTCTTCATTATTGCCTTGTTAATTTTTTCACCGCTGCTTCTTGCCTTTCGTAAGGGCTCGTCCGGCTCGTAGAAAG
The DNA here is from genome assembly GCA_035220615.1 of Leptothorax acervorum. Classification (NCBI taxonomy): domain Eukaryota; kingdom Metazoa; phylum Arthropoda; class Insecta; order Hymenoptera; family Formicidae; genus Leptothorax; species Leptothorax acervorum. The sequence continues at coordinate 1,291,683 of JASTWQ010000027.1, read as the reverse complement.
CGATATATTTACGGTAATTTCACGGTAGGTCTCGATGCTGCAGGTATGGCAAAGTGATGAATATAGAGGCAAACCTTTCGCATTATCTGTTTTCCTTCGATATTCAAATGTATCGAAGGCGCAAATTTATTCTGTAGCTTTCTGTGCATTATTTTCGGATAAAAGAATATGCAAAAATAATATTTAGAATCTCTAATGCAATTTGGCGAGTTTTACTTTTTTATAATCTTTAAATATATTTTATATTGCCATCCGTCGCGCTATCAAAAGTGTCTTACGTTATACAATATGAACAGGTATACCGGTATATATCCGCGTCTTTAATGTGAAAATCTGAACTTATCGACATTATTTAAAATGTTGTCCTCACATACACACAGGGTCTGTCTTTATATGTCGCGTTTCAATTCCATCCGGCTACCATTCGCGATCTTCCACAAGATAACGCGAGCGTCCGGAACATTGCTGGAATTCACAATAAACTATATCTAATAGCCGCGTAAACGGAAAAAACGGACAATTCGCTATTTATCGGAGCGTGGCGATCAGCCAATTCGCTTCTTTTATTAACGTCCATCGGTATGAATCGGAAGCGACGCGACTCGGATTAAACGAAATTGAAAACTAACCGGATCTTCGCATTGAATGAGCGTTGACATATCAAAAAGTAACGAGAAGGGTAATGATTTCGCGAAATTGAAAATCTGCGTATAAAGAGTAATCTACTAGTTTCTTCTTTGATAACTTAACGTGTCCTATTATTTAATGTTTCGCTGAATTTTATATTTACAATACTTATTTACTTATTTAATTATCGGTTAATTATTAGTTGATAGGGCTTTCGACTTACGAGGGAACACGATGTTGATTATCCACACAAATGTCAGCCCGTATAACCGAATGCGCAGATGGAATACGAATTTTAGCCGACGCGACGCGACGATCGAGGTCGGCTTTATTTGCCGCCCCGTCCCCGAAGCTCAAGGGGTAATTATTCGGATAATCGTAGTAATCCCTCGCAAAGCTCCGCTTCTCTCGTCTCGTTCCGATCGCGAGAATCGATTAGTGCGTACACCCGTGCGAGTCCGGCTTCTCCGCGTTGTAATGGCGCGCAGCGGCTCTCATTTGCATGAAGAATCGATTACGCAGATTCCACTGGGGCACCGGGATGTTTTTCCTATCATGATCTGCGTTTAACCATTCGTTCTTACAAATTGGCACGGCTGACCGTGTAACTGTAGACCGGAGATCATTGTCGCTCGTGTTTCATCTATGTCTTTTCAAACACATTTGAAAAAATGATAATGTCTTTAAGGAAATTTGAAAGCATTAATATGATTTATAAGAACTCTAAACTTTTAGAAAACAAGATATTACTTAATGTTGGATAAATTTGAATTTGATATACAAAATAGATATCACTTAATATGTACCTATATTATAGAAAGAGATGTCAACTTCTCTTTATATAATTTTCGAGTGAGGAATTACTCTCGGCGCGGATATTTTGTGATATTATTTTTGCAATAAACAGAGTCTATTGCGATCGAACAACAGCTTTCACAATTTTCGTTGAAATAATAGTCTTAACTGAAACCGGTTACGAGGTCGTGGACCTTCCGTCTACGAAAACCGAAGAAAGGAGAAAGTGGAACGTAGCGGCGAGTGTTGCTGACCCACAATCTCTTTCGTCGATATTCTCGGTTTTTCTCTTTTTCTCGACTCAAAGAGAGTGTTACTTCGCGTACCGTGAGTGCTCTTCTAACAAGAGATTATTTGCTGACATATTTAATCGTATCAACTAAGATTTCCAACTTTCTCTTACGGATTCCTATAATATCTTTCGGAATCCGACACTTCACATGCAACGGTCCAATAAATTGACAACGTAAAAGCTCCTACATTCACGTAGATTACCCAAGAAATAAAACAACGAGTTAAAATAAATATTAACCCTACTGGCATGGGATCTAAAATACACCGCAGTCTGAGAAGTCTATTAAATTCACGTACGGAGTAAAACGTTTTTGTATCGATCGAATGCTGCACAAATTGCTTCGCAATTAAAGAACTTTTGCACTTATTTTTAGAAGCCATAATACATATATAAAATATTATCAATCTTTATTTGATTGTAAATTATCAAAGAGAATGACAATTGAGATATAATGTTGAAGTGTAAAATACATCCCACATATAATGTAGGATTAATGTGATCATTATTTAAGAAAACGTTATAGAGTTATATTTATATCGAGTCATCCTCCTGATTGATGACTCGTCAATTGGATTACTCGCTGTAGGAATGTGAAATAATTATTTCCACATCGGAATCGAGCAAATCAACAAGATAACGTTTTTTGTTGTTGCGTTACGAGATCTAGCGGGGGAATCGGTATCCTCCTCCTTAGTCCTTGCGTGCTTGAGCATTTCTAATTCGCAGACGCACGCATTGCGTATCCCATTACGGCGACGCGGATGTAGCGGATGTATCACGATACGCGAAGTCACGTATAAAGGTAGGAATTCCAGCGGCGACGATAACGGTAAGCTGGATTCTTTTTATTGCGAAACAGCGTTCCCCCCGTGCTTATTGTCTCGCGGAAAGCGCGCGAGAAACCGCTCATCGATGCGTTCGCGACGCGTGCATCGCTCCGACGGCCTTCGACTGGCATCGACTGAAAATCATCGAAACGCGGAATGCGCCACGATGTAATTTTGAAGCATGCCGAATTCCGCGACGAGTTCACGATGAACGGGGGCGTTCACGCTTGTAGCGTGTTCGCCACGATGCGAATATGCAATAAATGCAAAATGTTTCGCGCGTTCAGTTGCACATACCTTTTTTCATTCTTTTTTTCCGTGTTTTTATCTGTGTAGTACCGAAACAATCTGATACTATTTCAATATACTATTTCGGTATACTATTTCAATAATTCAAAATATCGAATTTTTATGTACGAGGATGGCTCAGAAATTTCGTGTATACTCTCGTATAAATTATGCTCGATAGTACGAGTAACCGAATATTATTCAGAGGATGGTGCATTAAATATAACATAAGAATTAAATTGTGGCAGCTAGCATGTACCTATAAATTATAAGAGAACGATGGAAAATTTTATGATATCATAAAACAGTGCGAACGTATCGATTGATCTTAACGCCGCGCTGTCACGGAAATAAATATGAAATATTCTACATTCTGCTCGCCATAGCGCAACATTTATAATTCCTATATGTCAGTATTAATAATTTAAGTATAATTATGAAATTATTAATTTCTGTACGTCTTCAAACCGCATTTGATATTTTAGAAGTCGTTCGATATTTTCTTCCTCGTATCTTGAATTTAACATTTATATTGAAATTTCTCGCGTAATATTACAATTCTGCTGTTATAACATTTTTCACTGATATCATGGATATTTAACGCGTCAGTCCATACGATGAAATTGCATTCCATAATACTAAATAACATTCCAAATAATATTTAATAATCCACATGTTACACAGAACATTTTGCAATGCGTATTTCTCACCGAGATATCGAACATTATGTTCCACCAGAACATGTTTAGATAGAATTGCATCGCGAATGCGATGTAACGCGACCTTCAAATAATGAGCATAACTATGCGAGCGTGCTGGTCGCAGCTCCTTTCCAATCGAATCCGTCTGTGATCGTATATCCGATATCGTATTGATGTCCGGTTGTCCAACGGGATCACATATTACGCGCATCATCGATTTTGTTCTCGTTATTTGAACGCTCCACAAAGCGAAACAGACGACATAAGAGAGAATCTTGGTGTATTTATCTTGAACCTCCTTCTTCCCCCCGACCTTCCCTCCGCGATGCGCAGTGTCTTCCATGAAAACATCAAGGAGACCCTCGCCGTGACTTTGGCTTTGACCGAGAACTCTAATGTCGCTCAGACGTTGGGCGCCCATTTAAGGAGAAAACGCGCCGCCGCGCCGTAACGTCGTCTTGAATGAGGGACGAGAGAGTAAATCAAAGCCTCGTTGCCTTTTCGAGACGTTGTATGCCACGTTATATGCCGATCTGAGAGACGGGACGTGAAAGAGGATTTTACTTGATTGGCAGGAAATTCCCGCTTTTGGGAAATCTGCTATTCACGCAAGACCATTTAGATGAAGCGATATTACCGCATAACAGCATTACAGCGAATCTTGTTTCGTAACTTTATCAAATCTCAGGAGAAACGTCTTAATTATTAATCTATTATTTTAACAATGTAGATATACATATAATTAAGATATACTCTATAACGTAGATATACAATTAATTTGTATATTATTAGTAATATACATATATTATTAGTAATATACATATATTGACTCATTGTCAGAAGCACTTGCGAGCCGATCAATCGCATCTTTTTTTCTTGTTTCGCGTTTATATCTTTCAATCTCTTGATATTGTCGTATTTCGTGAATTTCTTCGCTCACTAAGTAACTCGGGGAACCCACTCGTCGCGTTTTTTCGTCCGTCGCGCGAGATTGCTATATCCATAATGAATAATAATCTCCGGACCAGCGACAACATATCGAGGAAAGAAACGATATCTTCGGTATTAATGATGGCAAAAACCAGCGAAGAGTCACGAACTTTTGTTCCCGAAACGGTGGGGCACATTACGGTCGCTTCCTCATTTAAAGAATCCCTCTTTCATTGAAGAAGAGATAAATTTATGTCTACCGGACGCCTGCTTGACCGTCCTACGAGAACTTTCTTTAAAGATCCTATAGGATCTCGGAATACTCATAAGGAATTCATTCTCGTAAGATTTCAGAATTTGTGATGCACATTGCACAATATCCAGATATTCTGGCACTGCTTCATAGAGGTGTTGTAATGTACTTATTTTGATAACAAATTACGGGAAATTTTACTCTTGTGTATAAAATAAACAAGATGATAAGGCGTAACTTGAAAGATAAAAGTTTTAAAATAGACGATTTCGATATTTATTTAAACTTTGATTAAGATTCTCTGTCTCTTTCTCTCTCAAAATTTTGTATATCACCACATGCCTCAGTGGTCGAATTGGTAAATCGTCACGGATCGAGGGAAGGTTCCCGGTTCGAACCTTGGCTGAGGTGATACTTTTCGCAATAAATTCTTTACAGTAACTTAAATATGATACTTCTTAATTAGTATCAAAGTCGATTATTGATTTAAGTAAGGGGGGGGGGGGGATTTTAATGTTCCAACGAAAGTTGTTTTAAAGCCGACAAACAAACAGCACGCAGTTTATTAGGTTGGAAATATGTATACCTACTTATTGTTAGAAATACACAGAAATATTATTAGGCTACCGAGATTTGGCTCGGATCGTAAATGGCACTTTCTTCTATATTCAAAATTGGTTTTTACATAATTTCTTATACTTACATTATGCAATTAGAGGTTAAACTCAAGTTATACGAATTATAAAACTTATTTATGCTATACTTTTTGCAAAAGATTTTAAAAAGAACTTTTTAAATATTAACGGCCGGAAGACGATTAAGCTCGGACGATAATTGTAGCTTTTGATAAGCCTTTAAGCCGCAGGCTCTGTGAAGTATATTGTAACGTTCTGCACCATGCCACCCATTAACAATGAACCCTTTATAACTATTAACTGTTACGCCTTAAGAAAAATGTATACGCACAGAACAAACGCGCGGGAGCAGTGCACTGCATAAATAAGCGAATCACTGTTTCGTCTTTTCTCAAGCGTGACCGATGATGCAAGGTATACTTGTGACTCAAAAGTGTGGAAAGCTGATTTTATGATTAGTAGTGATATCATAGTTGATATCATAGAGATTCCTAATCCAGTGATAGATTCGGGAAAATTACTTTTATCAGTTAGTAAGACTAATATTTATTCGTGGATGCTTGATGGAATTGAATCTTCCGCTTTCTTCGAAAACTTTGTTTGAGAAAGAAAGAGAGAAAGAGAGAGATAAGCATCGTATAGGGCCTAAAAACGGAATCTTTGCCCTGCTTTTATCTATCATAAGCCGAGAGATATCTTTCGCTTAATTCGGGAACACGCACTGAGGGCTGAGCTAATATCAGTTGTTATAGTCTTTTAATAGAATTTACGATAACATCTTTAGGTTACTCGTCATATTAACGAGTACGAAGTAAAAGAGTATACGTTTATTTTTTTATTCTACTTCAGTCACTTTTATTAACGCCAAAAATCCGTAATTAGGTGTTTCATATTTTATTTGCTATGTAAACGTCGTCGTATGAAGTTCCATTAATGATAGATGGCATAAGGCGCCATAAGGAATCGTCGTGTACTTTCTTGTCGAATGTACTCGACTATAAATAGGGAGGGAGAATCGCTCATAAAAAGTCAATGAGTCTCGCGTTCTGTCTCGTTCTCTCTGCGTGAATATGTACTTTCTTTCTCTCACTTTCTCTCTTTCTCTCTCTGCCTTATGTGCCTGTTTACGCGTACGCACACTCTGTGCGCTCACACGTCGCTTCAATATGGCAAACCGTGCTTTGGTTCCCCGATATCCATATGCGGCTAATGGCAATGGCAGAATCTTTTTTTGCGCGGTAGTCTGTATCGATAGCGCAGTGCATTCGCCTCTTTATGCGGGATGTGTTTTAGCAGGGATTTTTTCATTACTCCGTCCTTACGAATCTCGCGAAACACGAGGCGGTTTGGGACGCGGTATTTGCCCGCTGCATATGAAATGTCTCATTTCCGGAGTTTGAATTTCGTAAAAGGTTTTTCGCATATCGAGGTAGATTATTTATTTTACCGGAATGCGTGTCTTTTTTTCTTCGGAAAAGTTCCTTAAGGAGTCTCTTTGGCAAAAATGTCAAGAAATATATAATTTGAATTAAAACGAAATATATCTCGAAATTCTTGAAATTAAAAACAAATTGTTATTTTACGTGTATCAATAATATACACGTGTATCAATAATACACACTTCGATAATATTCCGTTTGTGAAATCGCATATATCTGTCTTTTAGTATCGTTGAATTTATTTAATTTGTTTTGTTATGCTGTTATCAAAACATTTAATGTTCAGTATACATAACTTGTTTCCTACCCGATACGTTTAACGTTAAAAACATATACATATGTATAAAACAATTTTCTCGTTCGAAAATTGTTTCCTATAACGTTTCACAGTTAGAATATGTGTGTGATCATTATATACAAAACAAAAATATAATCTTAATGCTTTAATGGCGCGTTTAATAGTGAAATTACACGGAATCAAGCTTAATACTAGTTATCCTCGTACGAAAGGCTATATTATAGTTAACGTTGCAATTTGATGCGCCGTTCTTGCGCGCATCTTTATGAATGCCTTTTCGGGGTGCCTCGTAAAGCTTCCCGTTTTTGCGCCGTCGTTCGCAAACTCACACGACGCCACGACCGTTTTGTCTCGGTCCGCGCAACAAATCGCGGCGCGCCGTTTTTATTTGCGGAGGACGCGCGCGGTGATTAAAGAGCGGCGCGATAGTGGCAGGAAATAATCCCTTTGTAAAAAGAGGACGAGTCCGCGTACGTTGTGCATTGTACGTTTTAGGTACACTGTACATGGGTACAAAGTAATTACGCGAGAGACGCAATCTGGAACGCGTAAGGGAACACACGCCTTTTTTATCGCGTCCCATGCAAGTTTCAGGCGCGAGATGCCAGTCCGATTAAATCGGAAAGAGAGAGAGAGAGAGAGAAAGCATTGATAAAGTACACAAACGTTTAAAAGAAACGGTGGAAAAAAGAAACGCAAGATAAAAGGATTACTCTTATATCTCTCTCAAATTAATTTAGAGAGACTGGTTGGATATTAACACGGACTTAAATAGTGTATTTAGATTATCGAGAGACACAAAAGTGTTTTTGTTTTAACGGAGTTACTGCCTGTTTGCAAAATATGAAACAGACAAATTACAAAAAACGCTATTCAATTCAACCATATGTTTTTCCTTTAAATAAAAGCTTTTAAGCTATTTATAGCTTCGAATATGACGTATTATCTATACATATCACTGTTCCTATGCGTTTGTATCAACACATTAAGATTGTGATTGCGATTTCATCCGCCAGCATCGCGTAATTGGTAGCAGTAAATCCGCCCATCGCTGCATCGGTTATCTCGAGATGAACGAGCTAGAGAACATCTATCACATTTGCAGAACGACAAAGCTGTAATCAGATTGTCGACGGGGCACCACCATCGTGTCGAGACTTCATCGAGAGCAGAAAGAAGGGGGAGGCTAAGGGGTCCCCATGGCGCCATGGGACTCTATCAGAGTTTTCCTCCCTCCCTTCCCGCTCTTACTCTCCCCTCGCCCATTCTCTCTCATCATTGCGCCTCATTTCTTCCGACGACGACGTGATACGTCCCAGTCACGTAACCCTAAATTGCTCAATTATTTTCCAATCGTTGTCGCAACTCGCAACCGATCACGTTTGCAGCGGTGTGTGTCCCGGAAGCATCCGTATCGAGTCGGAACCTACGCCAGACATTACGTCTGCCATCTTCACGAATTGAGTCCGTGGATCCGACCGGAAAATACGCGCGACTGCTCTTTTCAAGAGTTTCTACAATAGACAATTCTGCCCGAGAGATATTACGATACAATCTTTGTTCCGTGGATAGAATCTCTGTCTGTCTCTTGTTTGTTTATTAGTCTTCGTCGAGAGTCGTAGAAAAAGAGCGTATAGCTTTGGGCAAAACGAGTAGATACGTAACTTCATACAATTTTCTGCAATTCTCGCTGTCTTTTCTCCACCTGTTCCAGACTACCGCGCCGCTTCTAAATGATTGTCGTATACACTTCCTCGAGATTTATAATATATAAATGTACGTAAACGTCTCTGTGTGTGCGCGTGATGTTTCAGGCGCGTGTGTTTACATTTCTTCAGACAAATTTATCCGAGTGCGAGGTAAGCAGCCTCGGATCCGAGTCTCTGAACATTAAATTGCGAATACTTGGCAGAGGATTTTCCGGAATGCTTGATTTAGGCGCGGGTCGTCAAGGGAGACATTATGCGGCGCGCCGTAACTTTGTAGGACCGGTTTTTCACGGTACGTTAGACCGAAATGGAAATAAATAAGAAGCGGCGGCAACGGTAGCGACGATTACTGCCGCAAGCCCGGGCAATCAGTTTTTCCGGGTTTTCCGGCCGCCCGCGCGCCGTGGAACATCGCCGCCGTGGCGGAAGAGCAAAGTGTACACAGAGTAGACGGAGCTCGGAGGCACCTCCGGCCGCCGAGCCCGTCGCGTCGTGCCCGGAGGGAAGAATTATTTCTCTTCGTTCCATCGCTTCCTAACCTCGTTACGGAATGAAAAGGAAGCTCTCGTCGGCGTGTTCAAGTTTGGCCGGTGACCGGAATCACACCGACGAGGACAAACACGCGATCGTTTTCGTCCCTCTCTCCCTTTCTTCCTGTCCCTTCTCCTATTTTTTTTTGTCCGCCCGTTTGGCGCGCCGTTCTCGTCCCCGCAAAACAGGTTTTGGTGGATGGTGAGTCGGGGGAAAAACGCGGTTGCACACCCTATTCCGTGCGGTAACTTCTCTCTCCGCGTATTTCCGATTCGTCCCACCGTATGGCGATATCGCCTAACGAAGCGTTTTCTCGCGTCGTCGTAGTGCGCCAACTATATCGAGCAACTCTATCGCGTCGCGATATAGAAAATCGATCCGTCCCGCGGAAGTTCGCGGGATTTATGTGACTTCGTCGCTTTAGCTTTAGCTGATAGTTTATCTACATCCAAGCTGTTTCGAAAACAAATACGATATTTATTTGTTTCTTTGAAAAGTATACATATACCTACATATCGAATATTCTACTCTATTTCCCATTTTTTGTATTAAAAATATCAAATATTGAAATATATATTTTTTTATTTTCCATATTAGAACCTGATTCTCAGATGCATTCATAAAGCAAACTTCTGTTCTGTGATATTGATTTAAGGCATAAACTCGTTCCTCTCTCAATGATGAACGCACTTATCTCGGCTTCGCCGTCTCGCTTGAGAATCCAATATTTGAAAATTCAATATTGTACGGTTAAACCTATCTATGGATTCTACAGAGTACGTAACGCGCGTACTCCCGGATATTGCCCGATATTAGAAAAAGCAGACTGCGTCGAGGACTACGGGAAAGATCCGTCGGAGGATCCGTCGGAGGATCCGGGCGGCCGACGTTGATCTCGCCCTTACTTATGTCGCGACGCGAGGGTCGAAAACAGACCGGCGTCTCTTCCTCTCCGTCGCACGCACGCACGCACGCACGCATGCACATTGCACGCCCTTTCGCATCCCTCCAATAAGTTCGGAAGGATGATGAAGCGCCGAGAATCTGAGCGGAAAAACCCGTCTACGCTCGCTCGTTTCTTTCGCTGACTTTCCGGCGCTCAAATATAGGCGCACACGCCGAGTGCGGCGAACCGGCACGGAAAAAGAGATACGAAAAGGCAACCACGTTCCACGAATACAGGGTGGTTTGGTAATTGCCAGCGAGAGATAAGTGATACTTCTTGTTGCGGAGTAAATCGATCCGCGCGAGAATAATTATCTCCCGTTAATGGCTGCACTAGGCTATCTGTGGTTACAGTGCGCATGCGATATCATATGTTTACTTTCGAACGTAAATGGTGCATTTTTTGCGTCGATGAATAATGAAAGTAAGACAGAACGTACTTGACAGAAGTGAAATCGTAGCTAAGTTTTCATTGATCATAACAATATCATTATCAAACGGATATTTTTACCCGATTTTTATTTATATTTATTTTACAGATATAAGATATCCAAGAGATTGTTCTTTTCTGTTTCTTTCCTGACTATAATTTTGGTTGTAATATATAGTGCAAGATATTAATTAAATCTACACATAGAACTAATTAAATTTGAAATACTGACGCTGATATTACATGCACATTAAACTGTAATTATAAAAAGTTTGGTATCAAAGTTTTAAAAGAATATTGTTGCAAATCAACGTATCCCACGATAAGAAGTTATGATATTTCTCTTAATTAGTAAGTACTGTCAAAATTGGACAAGAATTTCCAGATAAACAAATGCAAATTTCAAATTGCAGATTTCTTTTCAGCACAGTTTGATCTTATCGATGATATTTTCGTGCTGTAGCACTCTTGCAACGTTTTTTTTCCCCCGAGAGCCCATCCAATTACGAAAGCACCCCTAATACGCGACGTCGCGTCGGCCGTTTGGAATGCGTCCATTTTACCAAAACGAATCCGACCGTGCGTAGTCGCGCAAGCGGAGTTTCCGGAACTCGCGCTAAAACAACGAGACCGAGGAAGAAGCGTCGCGACGCCGCGCCGCCCGCGCCGGCCGCCTGGTACATCGCGGCAGACGTGGTCCAGACAATCGGTAACATCCATTCTCGGCCGCGTTTCTTTTCTCTTCCCTCCTCCTTCCTCTCTCTCTGCCTGGCCCGCGTCCTTACCTCTGGTTGTTTGCGCGTGTTTATGTCGAGTTTTTATCCCCCTACCCCTCAAGTCGGGTGGGGGTTTTCCGTTTTTCGTACTTACCCTTGTTTGTCCGTTCCGCTACGCGCAAGACATTGAGACATGGTAGCAAGAAGATGGAGACGCCCGCTCGAGGTTTTTTCTTCTACGAACGTGGACGATACCGGAGTCTCTTGAAGGTGGCCAGATTTTTAAATTGCAAAAAGGAACAGTGATGTTTCCTCGATCTTCCTCTTCGTCGTCTGAGAAACATCGCTCGTTTCTCTCAAAAAAAGACAATATGTTGACAAATTCGGAAGAGCTTTTATGCACGGAGTAGGTATACGCGCGAAGAGATAAAATTCGTTGTAAATCTGTTTCTCGTGACACCTATCCTTTTTCTTTATACTACTTTTTCGCAACGTCTACTCAAGTCACCTACCTATTTTTGCCTTGGCGCTTTTCTTGCCGACTGCGAGCCGGAATCCCTTTTTGATTGACGTAAAATTGCGATAAAACGTAAAAAGGTGAAGAGGGCGCGAAGCCTACTTCTTCCAGACGTCCTATCAATCTTTCGGAATCCTCACGTCTTTGGGCTTCAAACTTACAACATACTTTTTTTTAACGTTTCGATCCACTTTTCTCCCCATCTAATCCTCAATCGATGACTTTCGGTGTAATATCTCATTTTTAATCGCCTTAATATGTCCGCTTCTTCGAGTATTTGCGCGTGATAATAATAAGCCCTAAACCCTCGCGATGTCACTTTCCAACTTTCCAAGAAGATTCTCATTCAACATTAACAATTAACAGCATTCGGATACATTCGCTATAAATATCGATATTGCTGAACGAAAATTTGCGCCGTGGGGGACGATAAGACGGAATATTGCAGTTCGATATGAAGACCGGCGCCGCAATGATATTCGGAAGATTTTCGCAGTCTCCTAATCGCGAGAGATGAACGTAATAATGATATTGCAGGGAGACAATCTTGTGACGTGTATATTCATACTGTCATGGTAATGACGATAGTAGTCATAAATTGTCGTCGGCCGTGACAGTGCCAAGCGCATTCACGATTACGACGATAATAAATTGGTGGACAACGACTCGGAGGATCTATACCTTGTCATTATTGCTGCGCTTATAGCACTCCCCTGGTAGTCGATTATATATATATCGCACCTAGTTTACTTTAGTCACTCCGTAAGTTGATATCCTACGAAGTGATATTCTCGGATCTAAATAAGCGAGAGAGAGACAGAGAGAGAGAGAGAGAGAGAGAGAGAGAGAGAGAGAGAGAGAGAGCTTCTGTCTCGATTCGTTTATTTTCTTTGTCCGTTTATTTTCTTCCAGTGGTGCTCTTAATTTTTCGAAAGAAGTGGGACATTTCTCGGGATCTAAATAGGTGACCTAATAAACAACATTACGCTAAGAAAATATATATAGATTAAAATCAATGATAGCTAGGTTCTTTTAACATGAAAAAAATAGTGATATATTTTATATTTTGCAGAACTACGTGTGTTTGCATCAAATAACGTTGCGAGTTCAGTGTTTGTATTATTTATTTTTTGAAATTTTATAAATGTATACAAACATAATCCGTGAATAAAATAAATTGAATAAAAGCAACAGAAATTAGACGGCTATATGGTGGACATATATAACTGACCGAGTGAGTTATTTCGTCACGCGCACGCGACTTTAAAACTATTATAGTATGCGTAGATGAAATAACATGACGTTCAGTTTCATTTTGAATGATTTGCAAACTCAATGAAATCCATTCGCCGCGTTTTGAAATATACTAATATTAATAACATCTCTCGCGACATGCATGGGAACAGCTGTACCTGGAAATGGAGAGGCCGCGGCTCGGGCGCGGACGCGAAACATTTTTCGCGGCAATATGTCCGATTAAACTCACATGACAGCGTCGCGGCAATAATTCACGTGGCCGCGTTTCCTCCTCTCCCCCGTCGTCGCTTTTCCCGCCGTTTTCCCGCCGCTCTTTTTCGGTAACGTTTTTAAGGCCCGTGGCGTGGCTAATAGGAAAAGATTGTGTCTCGCTAGGGTGGCCGTAGCGCCCCGACGTCGTTCTCGCGCTCGATTTATCATCGTGACGTTGTGCGAGGTCCTGCTCCGCTCGAGGGGGAAATTCTCTCGCCGTCCGGTCCCTTCGCTGCTCACCGCCACATAAGTCTCATTCCGTGAAATTAAAGACAACTCGTGTAGGTTTGCATCTCACGACCCGCGATTACGCACCGCTCGCTATTCTTCTCGATACAAATTCTCCGGTTCGATGACGATTCGCTTCACCGTATAACGGCGACCTCCACGTCGGAAAGTTTGTCTGGCAAACCTATTTTCCTCCCCAGGCCTGTCATAAATATTTATTGCGAATAATATAGATAGGACATTTTCCTCCGTCGCAACAACGGCAATGAACTAAACACATGCTACATTGACACGAGGTGCCTATATATACCAAGAAATTGGAATCGCATAAGTTTCGCTGTGTAAACAAATAAACTATATTGTAGTTATAATTATAATAGCTATAATTGTGGTTATAATTATAATAATGACACATCCTTACATTTACTTACGAGACCTAATTGTCTCGAGCCTTACGAGCCCGCAAATTAAACAGCAACGTATGATGTTGCGCATTTGAGAGGGATATTTTTAGAATCCCGCTTTGCTGACTGACGCGACTCTCTGAAGTGAACACAAGTGAACAGACTGGTTCTTTACACGCGCACGATTTTCGAGAGATTGTCATTCCTTTTGAGGGGCGAGCTCTTCAATTATCCGTCACGCAGCGCAGCCGAGCCGCGGGATGAGATTCCAGTTCGGTGGGGTTCAGCAGCGTGTTGCGTTCTCGAGTATCAGTCTATGTCGTCTCTCCGACTCTCCCGCTCGTCTCGCCACTCTCCCTTCTCCAGAGCGGGCGAGAAAATTTGAAATAAAAAGCGGGAGAAACCGCGCGGTGGACCCTTGGCGAAATTTATTCACCGCGCCGGAACCGAAGTTAGCGACCCGCGGTAGCCGGTGCGGCGCTCGCAACAGCATTACGCTGTGAGAAATAGTATCGTCCCTGATCCGCCGCCAGTAATATCCCGTTTAATGCATATTCAGCAACCGCGCGCGCGCGAACGCGCCCGAACGGGTAACTGCCGGCGGAAAATCTAGGAGTGTAGATTAAGCTCGGTAATTTCGTACTTTCACTTCGGCTCATACTTATCTATAATCTCTCTCTCGTAGTAGTCGGCAAACCGCGAGAGACTTATTGCGCGATAAGTCGCTTTAAACTGGACTCCAGTCTAAGCGCAAGTGCCTAATCCCATATAGAATTTTCGTAATTTCACGTGACAGATTGTCGTGTGGTAGCAGTAAGTTTACCTCGTTTCGTAATCGTTTACCTATACACAGAAAGAAAAAAAATATTACATCGACGCGGTCATCATGGTTCAAGAAGCCTTTACGCGATTTCAACAATTTTAATCTTGATTTACTCCTTCCTTTTTCTATACCTCGAAAATTCTAGAGAGGAAAATGTATAAAGAATTAATTAAACTGAAATCAAAGTTAATCAATGTGAAACACTACTCAGTTACAAATGTATAATGTCCTATCGAAATTCTCTCGATATTTAATTTATAACATTATGGAATCTTTGATGGCACTCCCATTTGTAATAATTGGATTAGAACGTGCGATGAGAGTAACAATGAATTATGAAAGCGTCACGTAATTAATTAATACTTACTACTGATTGATTAATAATTATCATAATTAATACAATACATTCATATTTATATGTATATACGAAATACTCATTTTAGGGAGATAATCAAATTGTATAATTTAATCGGTAAATACCAATTTCACAGGTTGTTAGAATCTCAACATAATAACATAATATGTTATAACGATTACAAAGACATTTAGGAAAAAAGCGGGATCGAAAGTGCTTAAAATCTAACTTTCATTTTACCGAAATTCTAGTGGCTCGAGAGTTTGCCCATAACTCGTATCGCAAAAGTATTTTCGAACGGGGCAGAATACAAAGTGCACAAGCGTGCTTTTGGCGGCGACGGACAAAAAGGCACACACAGCCGCGATCGATATTTAATATTTGTCCTCGCCGCGCGGCCAGCGGCGCGGTTTTTCTCCCTTTTCGGCACGCGCAGTTCAAATTTACTTGGAAATTTCGCACGGCGATTTTATTACGACGAAAGTTTATCCGCGAGAGAGAAACCCGTATTCTCTTTCCCTTCGCAAAACTGCTTCTCTTCCCTTCTCCACGCGAAAGCGCGTCGCTTGACGCGCCGTAAAAAGAGTCGCCTTGCCTTTATGCGGCGCGCAAAAGTCTCCGGGCGAGAAGCCGAGGAGCCGTGCGGTTTTATCGTTGAAAAGCGCGTCGGAACTCTTCTTGGCACGGGATCCAACCCGCGCACGGACGAGGCTTTTCCTTTTTTGCGGCGCGCGCTCGGATAGCTCCGGACTTTCCCTTTCTCTCCTCTTCCGGTCTTCTCCTCTCTTTCCCGCTTCTTCTTGCTTGCGCGCCGCTCTTCGCGGCTCCTCTTCTCCTCCACGTCTTCTCCACCTCATCCCGACTGTGATGCACTTCCCCGCGGCTTTATTTACGTGTTTTCGGCCGAGCACGAGTGTCCTCGAATAGCCGCGAGAGCACTCGCCCGTACACTTATCCTCCTCCCGGCTTGTAAAGGAAGCCTCCGTTGAGAATCATTGCGCTCCTCGCCGATCCGATGGGGTGCGTCCGGCGTAACGTTGAAAGTAATGAAATTACGCCGGATTTTCCTTTTTCCGTCGCGGACAAGCGGAACGCCGACGCATTTTTATGGAGATGGTCTTGCGGAACGTTTACGAAGAACAGTGAAATTCCTGGTTCTGCAGAAAACAAATCGGTAACCAGCTTCCCTCGAAATAGATTGATTTCAGCCTTTGTCGCTTCCTCACTAAACAACTCGTTGAAATTTCGATTAACAAAAAGAAGCCAAAGAAATATTCTTTTCCATTCAAATTAAGAAAATTGTTAAAAGAAAAATGCGATATTAACGAATTTAAAAAAAGAAGGATAAATTAAAATGTTAAGGTGTTAAAATGTAAAATTATTGCATATAAAATATACAACGGATAAAATTAATGAAAACTTTCGAATTTTGTACTGTCAATTTTCTTCAGATATAATAAATTGAATCAATTTTATCCGCTGGAGAGACTGGAGAACTTATTAAGACGCTTCTTTGACGCGCGAGGAGGTCAATATATCTGTAGGATATTGTAATAAGTAAAATTATGAAATGTATCGTGCCGATATATTATGCTATAAATATATTACGATGAATATAGCTCATTGCATGTTGTTTTGTCAGTTAATCGATACACGAATTACACGTGATAATTTAAACGCACGCTTGTTTTGTAAATATCAAACGTCGGTAATAACATTATATGAAATATATCGCTATTGTTTCGCTAAATTCGATATGCGCAGCATTGGCCTAAAGCTACACATTATTCGCTCGCATAACCGGAAACATTAACGGCCGGGCAACAAGCGGAGTCGGCTACTCCGTACTCCTGGGCGGCCCGCAACTCCGAACGTCAAGAACGAGAATCGCGTGTCGACGACGAGGAAATTGAAATCCATAAGGTATAAATGGTAAAGCCGGAGGTTCGAGAGATTTAACCGGCATTACCATTTCCCATCGCCACCTCGTTATTTCCTTTTCGCGCGATTTCGTGCATTCGCGTGAGCTGTGCTACGTGCCTAGAATGCCGCGGACGCCGCGCCGCGCCGCCGCGATCTCCGGAGACGAAAAAGAGATACGCCAGGTGTTGCTACGTGCCGAAGCCCCGCGGCTATAGTAAAGCGCCATATGGTCGCCCCATTGGCAGTGATGTATCACATTTCATGGTGGCCACCATCTATGAGTTCTTTATGTCATTCAACGTTCCTTATTTAGCACATTGACGAGCGAAATAACGCTTTGTAACGTGGTCTCCCGTGACATTTATATAAGGCGTGTCGCGCCGCTTTTCCTCTTGCAAATCCTTTTTAAATGGATTCAGAACACCATAATAAAAAATGCATTGATTAAAGAAAAAAAGTAAAAGAAAAAAGACGCAATATTGCATATACATATATTTAATGTAGTGTAAAATAGTGTTATATATTCGTAAACCAAATTCCAAGCCGGATATCACGAATTTATCTCATTTCCATGAAATGGTAAAAATTAAATTTAAAAAGCGACGAAATCCAAAGGTAGTTTGTAACGACGCCGTTGCAATCCGTAACACGTTATATTTTGATCAATTCGAAATTTACTGTCGCAAATTGAGAACCACGTTCCTCGTTTGTACGTCGATCAAGCGAATAGTACCAAATGGTCGCAAACATATCGTATACGCGTTCTCCCAAGGTGATTTTAGAAACGGTAAGTGCGGCAATGATCGTAGGCGTGGGCTTTTCTACGTCGATTAAGCTCTCCGCATGAGAAGGCGTGGCACGTTAAACTCTCCTTTCTTCGTACGAAAAGGGAAGTCCGCACGGAAGTTCAAATTGTGGCAAGTGCTCTATATAATGTCGACGCGCTCTGAGGTGTAGCGCGCTGTCGTCATACGTAGCGATAAAAAGCAGGAAAACAGAGAATATGGGGTACGCGATGATGTGTGAACTTTAGAGCTCGGAGTTAGTCTCGGGTTGGTTCTGCCTGTGGCCGGTGCGAAACTTGTGCTCCGACATATGCGCCTCGAGCTGTAATCGTTCCTCCGCTGTCGGAGAGCTCGAGCGTCATAAATATCACGCGTTACTGCCCCGCGTCGGATCAGATGCATAAACGCTCGCACAACTGCCTCCAGCTAGGATTGTTACCATCGCGGCTGGAACGGTGGGCTGAAAATGCACGCGGTTGCTTGCTTCATCGGTCGATCAATTGGGAAAACAATAGGACTGACACGCGGCAAACGGTTTTAAATAGGCTGGCAATCGCGGCTGCAGCGTTTCCCGAACTGTGCTCGATTCGAAGAAATTGGATACGCGTAAACGAAATAAAATAATTGTTTACAAAAGCTACCTTATTTGATGATTATAATGAGAGATCTGCTTCTTATTCTTAATTAACAAGAAAAAAATAGCAAGGAATAATATAGTTCTACAAATTAAAAACATGAAACGTCGCGATTATAATTATTTCGATTACAATAAAATTACAAGTGAATTTGAAAGAGGTAGATCACCAGAGATCAATAAATCAAGCAGAATAAATAAAATAATATAATTGCATGCGCGAGCAAATACGTCTTTATAAACATTACAGAGTAAATAAAGAAGTGTACACAAAATAGATTTCATTTACGAAATATGTTCTGCATTATTATTAACTGTACGAGAAATAAATTAAATTTGCGATTGCAATTATCCGCGTACAACTCCGCAAATAAATTTAGGAAATTAATCATTTATTATTATTCATGTATTGGACGCGATCGAAATTTTATGCTTCGTATGCGTATAATAATTCTAATTAACGAGCGGCAAGTTGACTTTGCGTGCAAAGCAACGTACGTTTAATCCGAGTTATTGAATCGAATGGAGGTCGAGCGAACGTTTTAACAGCATCGTTATCAGACTTTTCCCACGAGTGCGGTTAGCCGATCACGCCGAAAGCGCTTAACGTAGAATATAGAATTTTCCGGATAGTGGTATCAGAAAAAAAAGTTGGAAACGAAAAAGCGCCTACGCCGCGGGTTATGTGCGGAGTGCGGTCGATAAGCCGGAGTACCGCTTTCCGAACGCTTCAAAACGTTTCGTTTGCTTATAGGCACGTTTCGTTATGGTGCAAAACGACAAAGTACAAACCATATTCGTTCCTTAATAATGCGGGAACGCGGTCGCTTTGAGGGTCTCGACGTCTCGAGGTGCTAGGGAGAAAGACGGTTAGTCAAGTCATCGCGCCGCTTTCGCGTTCGAAGTGTGCCAGATGCGACGAACGGATTATATGGAACATTATGAGAGTCACGCACTTTCTCTTGCGGATCTTTTTACAGATCCAGCGCATTGAGCTGAACAAACACCGAGCTGTTCTTGCATAAAGAGATGCAATCCTTAATTTTTCAATTTATTTTCGCGTTCTCTCTCTTCGTTGCTTTAGAAATTATCCTTCTTTAGGTAACAGAAAGCTCGAAGGAACATCTTTAAAACTGTCGAGCGTTGCAATGACAATCGTTTGTTGCCCGTGGAACAGCGGTGGTGTCGCGGCGTTTACTGCGGTTTCACATTGTAAACGAAAGGGCGACGTTAAATCCCGACTAAAGATTACCGCGAGTTTCCGCAGGGAGGAATTTCGTGGGTGTCGTTCCTACGTCGTCGTCGCGGCGATCTCGGGTTACGCGAACCAGCCGCAGCCGTAAACTGGAACGCGTAACAAAGACTCCTCGCGGCGGGAGAAGGCAGCGGAGAACTCCGGTTCTCGCGAAGTAGAGCATGAAGCGAGCGAGCGAGCGAGCGAGTGCGGAGTCGGAGAGAAAATCTGAGCGTTGTGAACTAGCGCTGCGTATTAAGAATGCACGCCCGTCGCGTCGTCGGGGCGAAATCGTATGCGCGGCGGATGTTTCGTAGCCAGTCCCTTTGACGGTCCGTTTTTGTTTGCCTAGCCGGGCACTTCCGGCGAAATGATACTGCGCCTCACCTGACTTTTTTATTGCTTCCGAAAGCGCCGTGCGATAAACGAGATATAGGCGTAACTACGACCGCGTAAGTTTCTCGCTGCCGGCGCTTCGTATTTAGTTCTCGGAACTCATAATACCTGTTTAGTACGATTATCATTAATTGAATTTTACATTTCGTTCCTATTACCATTACAAAAGTTACTTTTTCATGTTTTGGACAAATTTATACCTTTTTGCGGACAAATGCTGAATGGTATTCTTTATCTCGCATTAAATCGATATGTTCTCGCATCGACTTAGTTTCTGTGCAAGTTCGCTGGTTGAATACTGATTATCATACTCGATAGAATCACGTTTGCAATTCTAGCGTCTATCAATTCAGCACACTTGCATCAACATAGTTCCAATTATGAAACTGAACTATCTCGCGCGTTTATATTAGCGTCCCTCTCAAATTTAAATATTTACCTTCACCACGTACTCTAATGACGCTTCGCTTAATAACGCTTACACCAAACGGCTTGGAGTTGCGGTATAATCCGCGCTTCATGCTGGCGACGCGTCATTCTTGCACGATGGCTCACGATGAGTAAGCCCGCGCAAACGATTTTATACCGATGTCGCGTGCTCGTGACACGACGACCGCTCGTTCGAGTTTTACACGCGTTTTAACACGAGCGATCGCCCTCGCGCACGGGCTAAATAAAAACTCGAACTCGATACCCGCGCTTTGACAATCTCGCGTCACGATCACGCTCCACGCTCAGCTCGTCCGGTTCGCTAATCACGCTCGCGGGTAGTCGGATCGGCCCAATTGCGTCCATAGGAATCGATAGGTGCAAGATTCGTATGACTAACGAAGACCCATCGCGGCCCAGAAACGTTCGATGATTTCAACGACAGATACCGCCAATTTACTCTTGTATCTCTGTATCGGTGGCAGGCGTATCAACGAATTTGTTGCAGCTTCATTCGCGTAAAACGCAAGTTTGATCGGATTATTACTGAAATTCATGCAAACGATTAATCTATTGATTAATCGTGAACTTCGTGCGTCATCAGATCGGAAATAAACTGAATTCTGTAAATTAATCTTTGCGATTTATCTGAAAAGTCCTTACGCAATAAACCCGGTCAGTATTTTCTCTTCTAGTATTACGCAAACTGTTCCCTCTCGCCTCGTGCTTGAAAAAAAAAAACGGAAACTTCAGTGGAGCGCGATATTCGCTCCAACAACGCTTCACGATCCCGTAGGTCCATGTTGCAGTTCGCTATATCGTTCGCGGTTAGTCGGATTAACATGCCACAATCGGTATCGAATATCAACAGGAAAAGTACGATTAGTTCACGACACCGACGTTGACATAAAAAGAAGTTAGTTCTCCTTGAAGATTAACCGTTACGTCGCCGACGCGGCCGCCAAGTAATCAACCGTTCTCGAACTCCGATCTCCTGAATACATCAACGCTCTTTCTTTTAAGTGCGCCGATACTGCGGATACTTGATAGCAGGAAATGTGTCGTTTAAACAACAATTTCTTTTAAGATTGAAGTCGTTAATTTATCTTACAAATCACATTTCCGCCTTTTTCAGCTAGATTTGTAATTTCTTGTTAAGAAATGTTTTTACACGAACAGACACATATCTTCTCACGCACGCGCGCGCACGTATTTGTAGATATATGGTGTGCGTTTAACTTAGAAATTATATTTACCTCTTCCTTCTATTAACATAATTGCTTGATATAATTTTTTATCAATTTACTATATATATGAAACGTGTAGACATTTTTTAATGATATTTATTCAGGCACGGCTAAATTTTAATTTTAAAGTACCGCTTCTCAGCGCACGAGAAATATGATCGTCACTGTATAAAAAACTGAAGATCATGACTCGTGGTGCTCCTTTCTAATAAGAGTCCATTAGTCTCCAACACCGCCTGACCACTTTGGAAAATTAATATCAGCCCAGTCCTGAGAGATCCTCGATTAATGCGCGCACGCCTCTAGAAGACCCGTGCACTTAAAAAAAGAAAAATATGCAAACGATATCGCCTATAGGTATCTTGCGTCTCTTTGAGTCCTTTAGAACCTTAAATTAACGCTTAATATCTTTATCAGTAGATTTTCTCCTCTTTCCACGCCGGTTTATTTTATGCATTATAATTCTCGTGGATGTGAGATAAAAAAAAAAGAAATTGTCGCCTGTGCATTATCGTTCTCGGATTTATGAAGAGAAGCTCTCTGAGAATTCATTAAAATATTAAGCAATTTATGTTGAAGCGATTGCGGCGAGGCATTTCCAAGACGGGAGTGGTTTAAGGGAATGACTCTGGTGGTCTCCATTTAGGAAGCGTGGTCGGTACAGCAACGCGATAGAATTCTACGAGCGATCTTCGTCGGCATTATTTTTTCTCAGACCCTAACAAGCCCCGAACGATGCTTCTCGTAAAGCTCTTTCGCTCGTGAACGTTCCGATGAACTGGCATAATCTATTGCCGGAGAAAAGTCCCTTCCGCTTCTCGTCGCGACGATGTTATCCGTATAGAGGATTTCCTCTTTCCTCTTTTTTCCTCCTTCGTTGGAATTTTCCGTAAGCAGAGCTCGACCTCGACGGTGCATTTACCAGTCTTGCGTGTTTCTAACTTAAACCACATTCGCGTTGAACGAAAACATATGCCGGGCCACTGCTTATGTTAGTAATATTCATGTTTTGCGAGCGAACGCGTCAGCAGTCAGAGAGATTTCATTTTCGTGCGGAGTAGAAGCGCGATTTGCTCTTGTAGACGTAAGACGGATGCAAAATGGTTGATTCGCCCAAAACGCATTGTCTTTGATAACGTGTAACGCGTGTCATGCACGCATGTCGGACAGATGGCGTCCAGACTTTTCACTCGGATTTAGAGAATAGTGGCGCTCAGAATTCGGCGGGATATCGACAGCACTGATTTGGCAGCTGTCGAGCGCGTTCGGCACTCGTCCAGCTGCCACGGTTAATTTCTCACCGCCCCCCCCCCCCCTCCTCCCCCTCCGCCGTTAGAGCTGCAATTACTCCTGACTCGACCGAGGTCGGTCTAATCGGTATACAATCTGCGATGCAAATTTACTGCAATCTCAACACGGCACGCCTTCCAGCCTCGGAAGGGTGTAGCATGATTATTGATTTATATAATTGATACCATTAAGTCAAAAGGGAATCGAGTTTCTGGAGGAGCACAAACAGCCGTTTCTTACTCTTTTTACTACTGAAATCTGGAAAAGACTCGTGTACGTACGAGGATATATGAAATTTTGGTTATCAATATCCACTTCAATCGATAAAGTGACAAATTTTGAAAGCAAGCATGACTTTTTACACGCGTGATTTTTTTTTCTCAACGCATTTGCTTAAATTGTAAGGAAACAGATATGCCACGTCCTGTCGAATGAATTGAGAAAAAGAATGACTCGTTTGATCCGCGTATAACAATGTGCACCTTGTCAGCTTCACAATCACCGTAATCATACACGGACAGCCCTTCTGGCGCGCTTCTGAGTCCTGTGGGAATGCGTTTATCGTCGTGCAAGGATTTTGCGCTGGTAGCCAAGAGGATTACTCGATATTCCGCACGCGAAGGAAGACGTCCTTCCCTCGCTTCCTCTCAAATCGACTGGCTGCTACTGGCACCCCCGCCCCCCCCCCCTTCCTCCCCGTTTCCCTCCTGTCCCCCAGGCCCGGTCTGTCGTCCGCGAAGTCTCGCGAGCCTGACTCGAATTTTTTATTAAATCCTCGCCTTTCCCGATAATGGCGGACTCTTTCGTCGTGTGTATCGAGATGAAATGCGATTTTTTTTTTCGCCGCTCGTGCACGCCGCGGACGAACCCCTTCACGCCCACTGGGGTTTATTTACTTTCACTCCACCCTCCCCCTTTCTCTTCCAACCCGTTTCGTGCCCCTTTGCATGCCTTCCAATTGGATGCTCGCCCCGTTTGGCAACCCTTCGTTGCGCACTGTGCAAATCAGAAATGAAATTCTTTCACCGTTCTCGTGCGGCTTCCGTGTGCACAGGTGTCCCGTTTATTCTACTGTTTGAGGACGACCGCATATATACTCGCACATTTCTGTACGTATAGTATATGTATATACGTGTACCTGCACCCAGAAACATTAAATATGTAATGTATAATAATGCTTTGTGTTTGGGAAAATGTCATGAATGGCATTCGAAATATCTCTCAATAACACGCGAATGGCATTAATGAACTTTATAGATTTACCACTCTTGCAGTGTAATTCAATTATTCACACACAGGCGTCCTTTATATGGATTTAATTTATATTTGCAGCTTAGTTGCTAAAAGGCTTAATATTAAAAACTTAAAGTACAAGACAGATAGTCAGACAGATTGAATCGATAATGGAGTCGGCCGCTTAAACGTTCGCCAATTGAATGTAAATATCAAATCGATCTAAACTCTACCCGTTTCCGATGCATCCTCTGCAACATACGCAGCTTCTCGTAACACGCGGAATTTCTCCTTTGATCCAATCCCCCTTCGATCGCTGCTACGTAACGTTAGCGGAGGGTCAAGTTCGCTCTGTGTGTAGGTACGTCGTATTCGAGTATCCACTGGAAACGCTCTGGATTTTTATCGGAAACATTTCTCGGCGATGCTCGAAATAACAGAGATAATCGAGTATCTCCCCTGGCGACGGATCATCCCCAACGTGCACCCAACGTAACTCGCGCCAAATCCGGTGCGGCTCTCTCTCTCTCTCTCTCTCTCTCTCTCTCTCTCTCTCTCTCTGGTCTCCCTTTCTCTCTCTTGTGTATATCGTGGCGCTCTCACCTTGATTACTCACCTGGGGTTCACGGCACCAGGTATGCATACCCGCATGTTTGCTCGAATAATTGGCCGGGCTGTGCGCTGTGCGCTGGGCCAGTCCCCCGAGAGCAAAGCTCGTGTAACGAGAGAGAGAGAGAGTCGCTTGAAATTCAATCTACCATCTCCGCTACGTGCGCAGCCGATCACGCCGATAAGGATCGACGCGACGGGCGATTTGAGAGTCAGCGGTCAAAATTGCTAGCGATCGAGTCGCGACGCGATTCGTGCGTTCGTCGCGGCGAGCCCTTGAAGATCGATAACGTTCGACAGCATTGCGCAACGGCTATTCAGTATCAACCCTTCGCTATTACGCTTTCATAGGGAACTGTTACGCCACTTTAGCACTCGGTGCAACTAGACTGACGCGCGAGCAATAATGGAAGGACCGAATTGAATGGACCGGAATATATTTTACGATTCAATCGAGATACCGAGAAAATTAAGACGGAAGGAGACTTAATAACTCTCTTCAATAATTGTTTGCCAATTACGTTTTCTTACTTTTTGCTTTTTAGAGGGTTCACTTGCAATTTTGTACAAAAAGGGATTGTAAATCGCGACGTTACGGGAAACGTTGGACTTTTGTATTTTCTCCGTATATTAATCAGTGACTTGTCTCTCAAGCACTCTTCATTTTATTTTACATTATAATAGCTGAGTGCCTCTACCTACACCCCAAACACTGATCAACCGTTGCCGAACGCTCTGATTAACTTTGATCTCAAGTGCGCGGCGGGATCATATCGGAATGAAAATTCCACAACAAAGAGCAACCGGGGGCGGGAAGGGGGAGGACTTCTCGCAAGATTCGTCTCTTTCCGCGGAACTCGTAAAAGAGTTTTAAACTCCAGCCGTTAAAGCGAACGAGCGGATTGGTTTTCGCAGTAAAGCCCCGAAGTGCTTCGCGATCCGCGTTCTTAGACGCCGAGAGGAGGAACGCTTGAGAGAGAGAGTCTCTTTTCCACGGTATTACGACCGCTTATTTTCTTCCGTCAGCAAGAGTTCCTTGCCACCCAGGAAATTTTCTCGTCCCGTTGCATCTCTCTGGGCGAACTACATCGTGAAAGGTTTGTTAACTTCGCGAAAAGTGCACCGCCGCGCCGTCAGAGCGTTCCGGGAAACGCGAGTCGCTCTGAAAGGGTGCGGACACGGCATTTTGTTTCCCGAATCAAGGAAACGTTGAGAAACGTCGCGATATAAGATGCGTCTTTGTACCGTCGAGGCTGGAACGAAGTGGTGCTCCTAACGATCTTATCTATCTCAATGAGCATTAATTAGTATTAAAAGAACAAAGATATTATCGTGATGCTTCATTGTCTCTCACGTCCGCTCCTCGACCGAAAGTAGGTAAATATCACGCCGGCACTCCGGCAGGCACTAATAGGCGCAATCTACCCATCCAGCACGTACGTACCGCGGACTACTCGTAAAGTCAACCGGAGAAGAGGCGCGCTTGCGCCCACTTGCGCGCCTCCGCTACGACAATAACGCGCGTAACGCTATTACTGTGCGCGCTTATAATTCGATTACAGCCGGACATAACCGATAATTTAGTCCTGATAATGGAACGCAGCGCGGTTCCCATCGACGCGGTATGCCGATGGCCCGCCAAAACGCTTTTCGCGCGTACACCTGTGCAAATATGCCGCGCCGCATCCGTACCGTCCGCGTCCGCTCCTACGCGTCCGCGCGCGTTGTGAAGCGACTCTTTAGCCACCGCCACGCCCGGGACAAAACAATGCGAAAGAAACGGAGTGCGGATGGCGCGTGGACACCGACAAAAAGTGTACAAAGCGTTGTTTCGACGCGCGCACGTAAATACGCGCGAGAGAGCGCGTATGTTAACGCGCGTTTGGTCGCTGACGTCCGGCGAGTCGCATCCACCTGCGAAATCGTGTAAAATCGAAACGGGTTTACATATACCGAACCCCACGAGATACAAAAAACTAAATACGAAATCGATTCCGCGCGCGCATTCTCCGCGTTACGTATTTGGCAGACGCGACGCTTTTTGCGTTTTTTGGAAAAAAAAATATTGCCTATTTGAAGAAATCATGCGGTCTATCGATTTCTTTTTACATATTTGATCCTCTCTCCAGTCATTCACGAGTTTAGGTTTTTCGATTTTTCGAAATATATTCTATCTCGTTTTCTGTGACAGAGGTTTGTTCGAACAGGTCTATGAATGTTATTTACGGTCTGAAAACATAGAGAAAAGTAAATTTACATTCTTTTATCAGGCATTCTCGGTGTTCGCTGTTTCGCGAAAAAGTTCAACATCGATAGTTCATCGTGTGCACAATCGTAGATTTGTTTTCTGGAATACCGTATCGCACGTTCGTTGTTTTACCTCGTATTACTATTTATTTTATCTTTATCGGTTTACATATACAACGGCGAAACGCGGTTATGGAAAAATATGACATATTCATTCTTTCGGTAACATCGCAAATTAAGATTTATAACTGGTTGCAATTTTTGACAGAATAATATATTTTCTGTTCGCCTGCAAAAACGTGTTTATTTCGGCGCGAATGTCTGTCGTATCAATATTTTAATTTCAATGCGCGACATACGGGTGACATCGACAATAAAAGAAATAAATAATAACCGTACTCTTTATTACTAATTTTTCAACTAAAATACTTTTCAGAAGTCATTTTCTATTTCTTACGTGGAATATTGATAACTTACATTTTTTATTTTCCTTTAACAGCACATCGACGATCAATTTTTCGAAATATTGAAATAAATATTTATTTATAAAGCTCAAGTTAACGTTGATTAACACGATAAATATTGACGTTTTACGCGACGGGATAATTATAAACCGCAACATCGGCGATTACTCTAAATTTTTTATCGTTTTGTACAGCTCTCCGATCACTGCATCGGTCGCAATCAGCGCGACGAGTGGCATCGCGGATCACGCGATAATGTCGAATGGAATAAATCAGCCGGGATTGTGGGACACGAACGAACGGTGGCGCGCAATCCGGCGGCGACCCTGTTAATTATTGTGCCCAATTAGCCGCGGTTTCGGACGCTCGCTCTCACGTGTCCGTCAGAAACGTGGAATGAACAAGCGGCCGGTTCTCTGGTCGGCGTCCCCCATAAACGAGTTTCCGGTCACGTGGAAAGTGCGCGAGTGCGCCAAGGCGCATTCGGCGCGCCTCGTAAATGCACCGTACGTACTCGCTGCGTCTGCATTGTAAGAATCGCGAAATTACTTACAATAAAAAAATGATTTATTCAGTCAACTTTGCATTACACAGTACTTAGATACAATACGACGAGGTCTGGATCGTATCGAGGAACTGCAGAGAACTGAATATGCAGTCCGAGGCTTTCCTTTTTATAAGACCCAAAAGGGTCTTATCGGTTTTCTAGAGATTTCCAGAGTAAGTGATTAAGATCTAGAAATGATTCAAAATAAGTGTTTTTCGGCCTCGGAATGATTAATCGCTAATCGAAGAAAAATTATAGTTGAGAAATTTGTTTTCGAAAGTTATCTCATAGTTACTTAAGATAGAATAGTCTAGGGTTCCTTATCGTTATCGCATTCCTAAAGGTAAGTACGTGGACGATGGTCACACCTCCTTTCTTATAAAAAAATTTGAGGTATATTCAAATTTTAGTTTAGATTAATCGCCTTTTAATGTTAGGGGTTCTATCTCACGATTTACAGGCGGAGTATGAACGGTAAAATGCACATGTTCCGTTGGCGCAGTATAACCAAAACTACATTGATTGCAGCAATTTTCGATCAATTCTTTGAACAAGTTAATGATACTTGAAAATAGTCCAATTTTGTAAAGAAAGACAAAAAGGATGGAACCAAGTGCTATATATCCTGCTATATGGAGATAGTACATGAATTTTTCTGTCCAAGTAATCGTTCTTTGGTGCGTTGATATTCGTTCTGCTATGTCGTCTAGTTCATCTAGAGTCTTTCCTAAAGTTTGTAAGCGTTCTGGTTCGATATGAATTTCTTTTATTAAGTCCATTGGTATATCTGTCAATTGATGTTTTGAAAGTGTCTCGTTAATTGATTTTTGATCTATTACATGAATGGTTGTGTGAATTTTGATTTCATCTTTAAGTAAGTTATCAGGCTTTAAAGTTGCTGCATCGGAATTTACTATACAGCCTGGTTCTATATGGAGTATAAAATTTTGATAAACGCGTACATCACGGGGTATTTCATCGGAACAAACTATATGCAACAGTTCTTCTTTTGGAGCAATTCCAATCCAATCCTGATTTGTATGAAGCTGAATCCATATAATGTTTTGAATTTGCATAAACTTTGTTGTACATTTTTCGGTATTGCGCTTTGTCAGTATTTCGGCTAGACAATTATCTTTCATACCTACTTTATACTCGGGATATATTCGTTTTAGTAACTGATATTTTCCTAACTTCTTGGCTGCAGTTATTTCTAATTCATTAATCGGTATGTATGTCTCTCTAGACTGATCTATTAGAATAAGTCTTTGAGTCGTATCTATGATCGATTGCCACCTACGTTTCAGCCACTCATGTTTGGGAAGTGAGATTACTTTGGTTAATTCAAAAATTTTATCTTCTATTAAAGGAAACAAGAGCTGGACTATTAATCGTTTTCCTATCAATGCTACTGATATTTCACTTATGTCTATAAGAGTGGCGTAGTATGTTTCTTCTAAAAGTACCGGAAAATTTTTTACGTGTTTATGTTCTCTAAGCGCGGTAAATAATTCTTTAGGTGATAGAATATATGGCTTAACAGTTCCTTGTTTTGCGTCAACAATTAATTCCTCTGTTTTTCTAATATCATTGGTTAATTTTTGCAATTCGTCATCTAAATCTAAAAGTACCTCGTCTATCCAAATATTTGCTTCATTAATTTGCGATAGGTTTTTAAGACGATTAAATTGTTTGTTTACATAATTTATTGAATTAGAAATATTCGCGATAATTTTTTCATTACTACTTAATGTTTTAAGTATAACACTAGTTTTATTCTTAACATATTGAATAATATTTTTCTGATCAGTGTATAGTTTATCTAATTCGCTATTATAATAACTCGCGTCCGAATCGGCTAAAGTTCCAAATAACGTTTTGCTTATTTCGCCTACGAAGTTAAGCAGTCCGCGCTTACCTCTAGTTTTTCTTTGAAATCCCGCTAAGTATAATACGTTATCTAATTCATTCGCTGTTTCGTTAAACTGTTTGAGGCGTTTTCCAATTCGCTTCTTAGAGGAACAAACCCAGTCACTATTATTAATTTTATAAAAACATCTTTTGTACAGTTCTGCATAAGCATTCTTAAGTGTTTCAAAATTCTGTTCTAAATCTAATAAACCGTATCCTACTACGATTTTCCATTGTTCATGGTATATTTTTACGTTGCTCAATGTTTCGAGATAAATAGTTTTGGTGTTCTCAAGTTGTTTGATTTCGAATTTTTCTTTTCCTTTAATGAGATGACCCTGGAGAGCCAGTAGGAGAAATATCGAAATGACTCTTCTCAGATTCATTTCGTTCACCTATAATAAAAGGTTTAATGTCACTTCGATGATATTGTTTAACTTCTGTATTCTTTCTAACATGATACGTTATAAAATCGTGTCGTACCACAGGGAACGGACCTTTCCATTGTGGTTCAAATGATTTTGCATTGAAGTTCTTTACGAGCACCAAATCATTATTAGAATCATTCGTCTTTGTAATCGCTCCAGTGTCCTTTTTAAATACTACCAATACGTCTCGGTTTTTGCATGCGTTGCTACGATATGGTTTGTCACATCTTTTGAATTGTTTTCCGTCTAAAATTAACCCTGGAATGGCACACATGGGTCGTTTTCGTCCTCGGCATTTATACGGTGCGTTGCCTTAATTGCTTTTTTCAAAGATTAAATTAACAATTTCAAAATTAAGATTATAATGTTTTTATTGTTTTAATTTATAGTTAAAACCTTAAAGAACATCTATGAATTTTTTCAGAATTTTTTAAGTTTTAGATTGTTTAATATGTCGCGAACGAAAACGACCCATGTGTGCCATTAGAAGGTGCCGAAAAATAGTGTGCCATTCCAGGGTTAAGCTTTTATTGGAAAAACTGAAGTTGTTCTTCGTAAAAAAGTAAAATCCTATGACTCCTTGATTAAATATCACAAATTTAACCGGTGATTTGGTAATTGACCAACACGTAGGTTTTTCATTTGGTTTTTTATATCTTGTGTCACGTCTGTTAATGTGAATACTTTCTCTGCTAGTACGCCCAAAGTGAGCGTTTGCTCGCGAGAAGGGCTCTGTGCGCGCGACATTGGAGTGGTTATGAAGATTCTTGATTCTAATATCTTCGTATCCGTACTTGATTCTGTTGAGGTATCGGAAGTAATGATTTTTCTTACCGCTCTGTAATTTGTCCACGCCAGTATGATTCAGTTGGGTTCGATAGAACGGGATAATCTTCGGGTTTCTTTCTCAGAAGTAACTAGCACGACTAGTATATTGTCCCCGAAATAAAAGTGCTCGGTTTTTATTCGCACAAATTATCCCGCACAGCTGCCACCAATTGTAAGAATCGCGAAATTACAATAAAAAAACTATTTATTTAATCAACTTTACATTACACAGTACTTACAATTAGATACAATACGACGAGGTCTTGATCGTGTCGAGGAACTGCAGAGAACATGAATATGCAGTCCGAGGCTTTCCTATTTATAGGCTTATCGGTTTTCTAGAATTTGAAAAATTCTATGACTAATCGCTAATAGAAGAAAAATAACAGTTGAGAAATTTATTTTCGAAAGTTATCATAGAAAATTATTATACTTAAGATAGAATAGTCTAGGGTTTTTTATCGTTATCGTATTCCTAAAGGTACACAGAGAATTTTCTCTTAAAATTTACCCTGAAAATCTGGTAATTGTGGGACAACTTGGCACCAATCAAAATATTATCGGTAGCGATAGGAATTTTTGAAATATACAAAAGACATTTTACACACAATTGTAATAAAAATTACCAAGCAGGAATGCGATAACGATAAGGAACCCTAGACTATTCTATCTTAAGTATGATAACTTTCTATGATTACCAAGCAGATGGGCAATTTTTATTACAATTGTGTGTAAAATGTCTTTTGTATATTTCAAAAATTTTTATCGTTACCGATAATATTTTGATTGGTGCCAAGTCGTCCCACAATTACCAGATTTTCCGGGTAAATTATAACAAAAAATTCTCTCCGTGTAAGTACGTGGACGATGGTCACAGCATCATCAGCATGGAACACGACAGCCCGCGGCGACGTATAATCGATAGCTCCGCTGTCGATGATTTCGATTACGGGCTTGGCTAATGACTTTCAGGCTTGAACGAATTAACTGCGGGGCCGACATGGGCATGTCGCGTCGTGCCGCCGCGTCTGTTCCGAGCAGTCGCGCGACTCACTAATGCGAATATGCGAAACGAGCCGTGCTTCTCTCTGTCTGTCAGACGCTACTAGCGTCACGCTAGTCAAAAATTATCGTTAACATAATAACACTTTTGAGCCAAAATGCACATATATTATGTCGCGAACATTTTTTATTACATTCTGGAAAAATAAAGGTAAAGGGTTCATGTTGTAATATTTTATGACACTCTTACGATAATTATAAAGAATTAACCTTTTTAGATATATTTAATTAATTAGATTATATATACATTATACATATATACATATATATATATATATATATATATATATATTTGTATAGTGAATCCTTTGAAATATAATTAAAAATTTTTAAAAATTTTATTCTTACATATTAGATTATTTAATCATATCGGTTATTGTAAAAAATAATTATCTAATGCTTCAGAAAAAAGTATATACAAAAATGATTATATTAATACAGATAGTTATTAAATCGTTATTAGTTAAGGTAAACAATATTTTACGAAAATATTTATGCGACGTATCTCTCTATAAAGCCTATAAACAGGATATTAAAAGATATAACATTATGCCGCTATAACCTTTTTATTGTAGCCGTCAATAAGGCTATTAGCACGTTTCGCTATCGTGATGGAGCTCAGCCAATGGAAAGTGCAATTCTTATTGACCTACGAGTTTCACATGCATCCCTAATGAAGCCTTTTCACCATTGAATAGAATTAGCATTGACAGAATGTCGATAGAAAATGCGCAAACACTTGATTTAGAAAGTTAAATCATCATCGGAGACCATAATGGTAAAACTACGATATCGGAGATTCACTTAAGACACCATAATTTATCAATTTTCTATGCTCTCTCTCCTCTCTTATTTATGCGGCGACATTTAAGTTTTCATATTTTGTGGAAATATTCAACCATTTATTTGTTTCAACATACTTTAGGGTCACTTCGACCAACTCCGATTAACTTTAATCGACGATTAACTCGATCAGCAATTTCGTCAATAGCAAGACTTTTAACTGTATAATGTATATGTCGTTCTTTTTTATTTTTTTTAACCTATCTCTTCGTGATTTACCACTTCGTGAATAAAAGCTGCTTTTAATATAACAAATCTTTTAATTTTTTATTTTTGTCGATTAAAGTTAATCGGAGTTGGTCGAAGTAACCCTTAGAGAGCGATTTAATAGTATAAATCATAAGCCCATGTGTTATAGGAAAAATATTTGAAACTTTCAAACTCTTCAGACTTCAGGAATCTACAATTCGCTTCGTGACTTTTACGTATCGCGCGCCATACGATTTACGAAATGTCTCTTTTACGCAAAATGTCACATTGGAATTCACTCCTCCTGCTCGCTTCTCGTTACTTTGATTCGATCGAACCAACGTTCCTTCTTTTTTTTTCCCCGATATCGATCAAATAGCACGAAATAATATGCAATCGCGGAGCATCTGGTAGGTCGTAGGAAATCGAACGATCTCCGAAATTGAATCAAACCAAAGCGGAAATTGCGTAATCGCGCGAGTTCTCCCTATGCCGCCCTATGGGAAGGTGGAAGAGAGAGAGAGAGAGAGAGAGACATTTGCCTACTGGGACATTTCTGCGGGCGCGCACACACCGGGTGCCAACGAAAAGCACCGTCGGGAGTTCTCCGCGCCCCTTGCTCATCGTCCTCTCTGTCCCTTCCCCTCTCCCCTCGCGTCGACCACCGTCCGGCTATCCATCCGAATGAAACCCAGGGCCGGGGTTTCGGTTTGCATTCGGAGCATGTCCGCTGACCGAACGCGTCTCGCATTCTATCCGAAATAACGCACTCTCGGCCGAAGCGTTGTTCCGGAACGACTCCTGCTGCCCGCGTGGATGCGTGCTGTGACCGCACGCGCGCGCGCGCGCGCGCACACGCGATTATTACTTTTCCGCTGGCCGAGTTCCCAGTCTATCTTGCAAGCCTTCTGCAATTTCTAAGCGGGACGATTGCGTTTCCGCATGTAAGCGTTTGCCCGAGTCGGATATAACTGGAAGAAGTCAGCCCTCCGGCCTTTGTATTGTATACCTATCATGATAATATGTTTCGCATTATGGGATAAACTTGTATAATAGAGTGATGGAGATTTACGTTGCGACAACTTGATCCAATTATTTATCCAACCAATCTAATCTACAATGTTAATGAGGCATTGATGTGCATATATAAACTGCAATTTTCCTAATAACGTCCTTGTATGGCCATTGGCCATTATAAATGATGAAAAAGATTTAAAATAGATTTTCGGAGTCAGTTTACGTTTAAATACAATTTACAACAGTCCGAATTAGTTTACCATCGCTTGGATTCCTCACTATTCTGGTTTGCTTCGGAGTTTTCTAAACAACTTTGAATTTTATTGTTGTGAGTGGTCGTAAAAAGTGAGGGTCAAACAATGTTCAGTCATCCTCTGGAATGATGCTTTCTGCCGGTGTGGGTGCCTAATTTATCCGTGGAGGGATCTTAATCCCTCGCTCAAGGCATTCTTCCGGAACAGTGCTGGAACGTTGGTTGATGTAGGTGGCTGTCTCGGTCACTAAATTAAGAGATTTCCTAGCTCAAGTGCTATCGTTGGATACTTGATCCAAGCTTCGTAAGTTCTCTACGTTAATTACCTGACTAAAGGAACTGTACGTGGGTCGTTGTTCTTGTAACATCGTTTACAGCTTGACAAATAATTTCTTCTCATTATATATTTCTTTTTAACTTCTTCTTCTTAACTGCGTTCATTATTAAATTTTACATCTATGCGTTTACAAACATTCTCCAAATAACGATGCTGCCGCAAGCGCCGTTAACATAGACATCCCGCAGATATGTCGTCCATCAAAGAGACTTTCCATCCCGATTAATGCGAGACAGCTGCGTCGGCGCAACGTTCCGCATAAAGTTGACAAATGTTACGATTCCACGCTCTGTAAAACTGCCAAGCGCCACTCTCGAGCGATCAAGATACACCCGACCGGCAATTTTCTGGCGGTTTTATTGCATGACGTATGATTTACAGACGTAACACCGCCTCTTCGAACAACCAGCTATTATGTAGCGGGTCGATCTCCGCGCTCTGGAGTATACGATAATCTTCGAAATCCGGCCGACGCGGCCGCGCCGCGCCGCGCCGCGTCGCGCCGTTTCCCCATTTCGCTTGGAATTCCAGGCGGAATTTTTCACGAGACCCATAGACGAGAGAGGGGCTCGCCGGTTAATAGTCCCGGTGTATGCGTGTACGAGCGAGCAACATTGGAAAGCGGCTTAACCCTTGAGGACCCTCGACTTGGATCGACCGCCAACTCGACGCGCGTATATGTCGCATCACGTCGGTGCACGCGCGCGTACACGCGCATATACATACGCAGGGGGAAGAGGGTCTGATGGTGCCACTTGTACATATCTCTGGAAAGCCGCTGGAATTCGTATGCCAGACAGCCGACGTGTTATTATATCTCGTGCTCGGTGCCACCGGAAAATTCGAACTTCAGCCGGCCCGGCCGGCCTTTTGGCGCCGCGCCAGAACGACGATCCTGAGACCCGTGCGTGGTTACGCTACGCTATTGTGCAATCGCGCGAGAAGTCTCTCAATACGATACATATTCTTCGCCGTTTCGGTCGTTCTAACCCTTTTGTCTCCCTTTTGTTACCGTGCGGGGTGCCTACACTTTCCTCTGTTGGAGACGCGACGTTTCTTCCTCCCGCTGATTGTTCTCGGAGTTGGCGGTGTTCCTCGCAACTAACTTATCATTCTGTTGTAGAATTTCCATAGCTATTCCTAGCTAAATGGAGATGCATAAAAACGCACTTTCTCCTGTCAACTGCTCCGATGAAGTCACCGATCACTCGTTGCGCATTTGTATACTTGTCACGCTAGGCGCCATTTACAGCTACATAAATATGCATATGATTTATTATTAGTCAAGAACATTTGGAATGATTTAAAATATTTTTTTAAAAGAATTTATAAATTTATTTATACCATAGAATTTTTATAGCGATATTAGAGCGCTATAATTTGAACCTGCATATTTTTTTAAAAGTATTAAAGGCAAGACGATAAAGCATAATAAAGAAAAATGAAGCAAATAAAAAAATATCTCTAGTAAGCAAATCTGATTATACAATATTTTTGAAATTAAAATGTTTTCAGTTACGTTATATACATATTATAAAAAACATTTCCAGCAACATATTAAAGAATATAATAAAATATAATATTAATTTATTATATTATATAAAATATAT
Organism: Leptothorax acervorum; assembly: GCA_035220615.1. NCBI lineage: Eukaryota > Metazoa > Arthropoda > Insecta > Hymenoptera > Formicidae > Leptothorax > Leptothorax acervorum. Next base: position 1,254,912 of record JASTWQ010000027.1, on the reverse strand, counting down.
CCGTTCCGAATTTAAATTCTACCGCGATAGTCGAGAACTAACAAACATCTGCTCAACGCGCGCATTAAAGGCTGCATTCCGATATTCACTGCAAGTACTGTAAGCATCGCTCCATCTTCGTTTGATATACGATGTGCAACGAAGACAGAATGATGCTTACAGTACTTGCAGTGAATATCGGAATGCAGCCAAAGAATCATACGTAGGTACCTACCAAACCGCAATTCCCTCATCGTATTTTAATTTTCCCCCTAGACTCCGTAAAAACAGAGAAATGCTTCGCACAAGTTTCGTCCCCAAAGCGCAGTAAGTTCCCGAAATGAATTTTTTAGGACGCTCGCTAATTGACGTCTCGGGAGTCACCGTCACCGTTTGCTCACCCTTCTTTTTCCGCAACAACGGGCCGCGTTGACGTCGATGAAACGGCGCGTCCGTTAATTCCCGGCCGGTCGCAGGAAGGCCGATCTACAACGAGGCCTCGACCACTCCTCGTTCGTCGCAATCTCGCGCGAGGGAAAAAGGAGGAGTATCGAAATTCTCGCTGTCCCGAAAATTAATTACGGAATGTCGGCTCGCCGTTGAAGGAGGAGGAGGAGGAGAAGGAGGAGATGGTTGGGTGGTTATTTCCCAGGTAATTCGTCACGCTGCCGTTTAGCGAGGGGTTTGAGGCTTGGTCCGCTCGAGTCAGGCTACTCTACAGTTGCCAGCCAACTCCGTCGACGTCATTCGCCAGCAATTTCAGCAACACTCGAGACACATTGTGGGCCCTCGCGTAACGCGCAATGTTCCGACGAGACGCCATATAAGTGGAGATGCCTCGAGTAGCAACCACGAGTCTCTCCATCGTTCAGTCGATTTGTACTCGTGTTCATTCCCTCCCTTTCGCATTACCGCCTCGCTTTCCACGCTCTGATTGGCCTCCGCTCGTTACGTCTAAATATAACAGAATTTCGCTCGTTCAATTCGCGTCCGATTGTATTCGCGTGCGCGCGGAAGTGAAAAAGACGACGAAAGTTTCGCGGCAATGACGACGGACGGGTGACGAGGACGAAGAGCTCAGGGAAACGAGCGAGCGATTTCGAGCGGAGCTCGAAGCAACTAGAGCGGGATATAAAGAATCGTTTAATAAGCACAGCTCGGAGAAACACAGTGCTCGCACAATAAACTCTCCATTTTTAGACGCGATCTTAATCCGCTAATCTATATAAAGTAGGTTATTTAAAACAATCTCTTTTTTTTTAATATATAAAGAAGGAGATTATATTATCCATTTTTTTATCATAAATTTAACGTATATAAAAAATAACGATGGTGAATAATCTTCACGAGAGATAATAAATAATCCAAAATTATTTCTTTGACTATAAGTTTCCTTAAATACAAATGCATAAAATACACGTGCATGATCAACAGAGAAAATTAGCCTCCAGTATAAAGATGATTCCACAAACGAACAAATAAACCACTTCTCTCCCGAAGCAATCCGAAGTGGCGCACCGCGCAACTTCTCGGCTCCCTGCTGCTTTGATTATGTCACCCATCGTAAAGTCTTCCCCGCGACACTGCGTAGGGCGGGAGCGGCTCTTTTCGGGATACGGACGGGAATAAAAATGTCTACTTCACCGCCGACGGCCGATTTGTCGAGTCGGGTATTGTGTCGCGAATTCGTACTGGGCGGTCTTAATATACACGCGCGTGTTCCACGGAAGCGACACGCAGGGACAGTCGGGATATATTTAAACGCACTACAGAGCTGATTCACCGCGAAGTTTCATTAGCGTTACACACGAGCACCGTCTGCTTCGTGTGGTTCGGAGCCGAGGCTGCAGAGGATGCTGTCGGAAAATGGACCGCGTAATGGAGATTCTCAATTCGATCAATAAATTTTATATAACGTGATGGCAATGAAATCTGCTATAATTAAATCAAGATTTTAATGCTCAAGGAAAGAATTGCGTAATATGATATTTCAGAGTCGAGTCGTATCTACGTAGAAGTCGTAGAAGAATATTTGGGATTAATAGTGATGTTGTTTTGGATGTTGTTGGGAATGAGGGGAACAATAACTTACGCGTTATTTCACTCGGGTTAAACGCGGTTGCACGAACGTGTCATACCGAGGCTCATGGAAACTAAACATCGACGGGAGGCCGAAATTACCCGACATTTGCGTATCTCCATCTCACGAACGACGATTGACTAACAATGCAGCGTGGCTGACGGGTGTTCCAGGCGGAAAAGCACGGCCCATCGCCACCTTTATTGTCCGGTTATCTTCGCGGTTGTCGTAACGCCAGGCGTTCCAGGCGTTGCTTACAAGCGAAAGCAAATACCGTTCTCCTTGTAAATTAGGGCGAGTCGAGGTGTACAAATACGGTGATGTGTATATAGAACTACCGTTTGTTTTCGCTACGATCGCACAGAACACGCGCCATTCTGCACGTACGTTCGAAGTGCATTCCTTCGGGCGTCGCAACAACCTGCGTTGCGTCTTGCTGCCTGCGGAGATAACGACTACTTTGTTTCTTGTTCAATCTTGGCGCGCAAGAAGAGGAAATAGGACAGGCCGATTAAATCTTGACCGCAAAGAACGTTGCGCCATACGCAGTGTGCAATTCACCGGTTTCGAAGAGTTATACTTTTCATCCACGCGTTTCGTTCGTTAGAAACGTCTTATAGAATATGTAATAACGTGACACGTTAAACATTAATTGCTACGGATTTTTCTGGCTTAAATTAATTTATTCTGTCACTCGTTTAATTTTCGGGTTTATAAGTATAATTCTCACATATTGTAATATTATTATTACAATTAGGTATAAAGCTCAACGATAAAATTAACGTGCAATACTATTACTTCCGGCATCGTTTCTGCTAAAATTAATTAAGGCATTTTGTTCGTTAAAAATCTTACAGAATACGTGATAACGTTAAATATTAATTGCTACGGATATTTCTGACTTAAATTTATTTATTCTGTCACCCATTTAATTTCTGAATTAATGAGTATAATTTTCATATGTTGGAATATTTTCATTATAAAGTATAAAATTTAAAGATTTAACGTGCAATATATTATGATCTCCATGATCGTATCTCATTTTTCCTAAAAACAGTTTATATATTTTATTCATTAGAAGTCTTATAGAATGCATAATAATGTCGTACATATGTATATCTATTAAATATTAATTACTGCAAATTTATCTGATTTATATTATAATCCACTATAATTGTTATCTGAATTAAAGTATATACTTCTTATATGTTGTAGTATTTTATGACGGAATGTAAAATTCAATAATTTAACATACAATATATATATTATTATCTTATTTCTTCTAAAATTAATTAAAATATTCGTAGGTACGTACTAATTACATGAATGTTATTTACTGAGTAGCATATCATTTTTTCGACGAATCGCGCTATATTTTTACGCACTATGTACGCTAATCGTGATTACGTCAGCCGCCGGCTCATAAAACTCTAATTGCAATTAAACGCGCCATTTTTCCAGCACGTACGCGAATAGTCACATTTGTACTCGCCGTGCCGGATTTATGCCAGCTATGCATTTCCGAATCCGGCGCGCGCGCGATACGTCAGTTTTATTGCGTGCTTGATTAAATCGGTTTACGTATGGATACTATGCTTAGCGACGATCCACGATTGCGCGATATTTCGAAATGGTAGCCATTCTGCCGATCGCATTTTATATGTGTCGTATCGCGTGTTATAGACGTGGTCGCGGTTGCATGTGGCCGAATCGACGATAATTATTAATGTTGTAACGAATCGCCCGCTCCGATATCGCGTGTCATAGATCATACACACTGCATGTATTCTGAATTCCCCCCCTTTCGCTCGTTCGTCGCGCCCGCGTCTCGTTTTCCGACCCTCCCGCAATTTTCGATGACTATTTATCAGTCTCTCGCCTGTCGTCGCCGGTTTCTGACCCGGCAATCCGCCACGGACTAACAGACCCATAATTGGGTGTCGTAAATTAAAAAGAAATTATTAGCTTTACAAATTATTCTTTCCACCTACTATACAAAAAGTCAAATCTCTCATAGAAAGGCATGAATAAACATATAAGATTTTGTGTTCTCTTCCAGAAAAAACAAGAAAATTAAAAAAGTGTGTATCAGATTCTAAAAAATGTATGTATAATGGGGGGAGGGGCTGGCGTATCATTTTGTGGAAACTCAAAGTTGAGAGTTCTGGCTTTATTTTTGTTCTACAGGAGTTCTGTTAACATTCATTGCTAGATTTTAAAAGATTTATTGTCCTACATAAGTTTTCTAGAAAGAGTTCTGGCGATAAACATTGTTTTTTTATTTTTTAAATGATTTAGAGAGCTCAAAGAAGTCTTTTTGGGTGAGACCCTAGCCGATTTTTGACAGTTCTATGTGTTCTAAAATAGTTCTGTAACTCTGATCTTATTTAGATATTTTATGCGGAGTTCTGACGAGAAATATTAGTTTTGTATTTTTTAAACAATTTTTATCACCCGTAAGAAAGGCATCTTTACGTGAATAAACGTGAGACGCTGGTCGACTTTCAAGAGTCTGTGTATTTTAAAACAGTTTTCGTATATTATATAATACCAGGTATTATCCAATATTTTTATCGCAGAAATGCGAAATATGTATTTTCAAACTCTCTGTTTTTTTATAAACTTCAATAAGCAGGTCCTGTTTAATTTGCAGTATTTAATAATCAACACTGCAACATATTGTGAGATGAAATATCGCGAATCGTAAAACTTTATGTGTTTTACATTCTCTCATTTTCATCCTCTCTTTCCCCGTTTAATTTGTCCTCGCGCGAGTTTCCCATCCTCGTTCTTCATAACTATTTATCAGCCTCTCATCTGTCGTCGTCGCTGCTTTCTCGACAGTCCGACGTATAATTCCTCTTCGTTCTGAAATGGTTTTTGGCGCGAACGGCGCTGCCGTTCGTTCCTACTGGCATTACTCCCGCGGAATTATCAGCGTTACATCGCGCTCCGACAAAACCTCCCCGGTGGCGCCGCGTAAATCACTAGATGCGCTCTCTCTTTTTTCGAGAGATAAAAAGGCAGAGATACCCATCTCGCAGGTAGCGATCGTAATCAACGAACGATGCAATTTTCAGAAATAAATAATAATGTTTCGAGTATTTACATAGTTTTATGTGCGATGTAATTTTCTATTTTCAAACCTTGAAATGTAAAGAAGCGGTAAAAAGAATTCTGAAATAGTAAAATATTATGTATGGAAATATCGACCGATTGTGCTTTGATGACAACTTCAAAATAAACGATAGAATCTTTTGTAGAATCGATCGGAGTAAGATATTTGTGCGCCATTGTTTTTTCGGCGTTAATATATTATACACCTTTCATTATCAGATAAATTTATCCGCCTTTTGCAGTCGTGTGTTTTGCAGCTGCGAGAAAATTTTCGCGAGCAAGTTAAAGCGCGCGAGCTTTCCGCGCATTCAATTTCCTTGTTGACCGATCGCTTGCCCCATGAGACTGTCGCCAACTTTCGTAATTCATTAAGCGCGTAATGTTGCACGCGGTCCTACCGAGTTGCGGCCCGGGGAGAGTTCGCAACACGCGTCGAGTCCGATTCCAGTTAAAATCAAGGCGGTATAATAAAGCCACTGTGATCCAATTACTTCGAGCAACGATGCCGTTTCGTCGTGTTTAACTTAAATGAGCGACGCTAAGGCCGCGTGATACCGGCGCATTAACATTCTCTCTTTGCACGACATGGATTTAAAAGAGAAAGAGGAGGAACTTTTTTACTCCCTCGAGCGAGTCATTCGTTTATGCGGTCGTTTTTATCATCTCTTTCTGTTACACTTGTATTTATTCACGAAAACGTCGCGCGCGATAAAAGTTTAAATAAATGCGTGTTGTACTTAGGAGTATACTTGATCTTATCGAGTCTTATCGAGCAAAAAGTTATATTTTCAATCATCTCGTGACATTGATTACATATTGTTGTTGATGACGTATAATTTCATATAAAATTCGCCGCTTTTTAAATTTATATTACATCGAGAGAGAAGTTCAATTTCCTCGTTGGGGAATGAACGAACAAATGTTTGAGACTACTCATATTATACTGACATTTAATTATAAACGGGCTTTCAGATTGAAATAAATATACGTTTACGCTTTCATATCGCGTTACTGCCGACAAAGTGCGGCGCAGCAATAACGTTAACACGCACGTGCTCAACAAGGGGGGGTGTCATCCCTCAGGGCAATTAGATGTACTCTCCGGGAAAGAAAAAGATAAACGACGGGTCAACCCGCGCAATCTAATTCCGAGATCCCCTTCCCCCCCTCTCCCATGCAAATCGAGGCGCCCTTAACTGGCTGACGTTTCAACCCTTGACACTCACCCTTGGTGGCGCCATAGGGTCGTACACGTAAACACCGCAGTACTGCTTCCTTCGACTCTATACAACGTGACTTAAATTAACCCCAGCTGCTTCACGCGCTCTTCCTTCCTTTCTCCCCTCTTTCGGAGCTCTCTGTTCCGGAGTACGCTCTAAAAGCCAATCTTAACGAAAGGTTCTTCGTTGTAAAACTTACGAACTGGGAAATAGGCTTACAAGTCTATAGGGAGTATTCAATTGTATAATTGTATTAATTTGTTTGCTTGCCTTGAATACTTCGGTTTAAAAAGATAAAAATTGAGATTTTTTTATTCCATAATGATGTTTAATAACATGTATGTTATTAAGGTAACATTTATTTTTGTATATTTTAAAATTAAAGTAACATTTCATATTTCTATTGTTGTCAAAACTTTTCAGAAACAGTTAAAATATGTAGTAGGTATTGTGCTTTCATTGGATAAGAACATAATTTTGTGGTTACATAGACAAAATCACATTAATAGCTATTTATCAGATTAAATACATATTTACATAATAATTAAATTCAACAATGATTGAATCAATAATTAACTCTACAATTAATATAATTCTATTATTATATTATTGACTAGTTAATTATTATTGTATTGTTATTAGCTTCCTGTATTTACTAGTACGCCTCTCGCTATCCCGGAAATACACAGTATATTTCGCTCAGACATAATTTCTCTTGACTTTTAGGACATGTTACACTTCTCCACGAAAATAATACGCTCTTGACACGCGACATAAAGAATACCTCTCCAGAAACGAATATCTTTCTATCCCGCCTCTCGTCGTTGCTCGGTGTAACCGCTAGTACAAGATCGTGTTTTTATCTAGCTATCTTCTCCTCGTGTCTCCGCATCGCTGTTCACGACTCGTATAAATCATGATGAATGAGAAAACAAGCAGCGCGCATTGTACTTGAAAACATCCCCCGCGCGATATTCCCATCTTTCCCTCTCTATTCCTTCTCTCTCTCCCCCCCCCCCCTCTCTCTCTCTCTCTCTCTCTCTCTCTCTCTCTCTCTCTCTCTCTCTCTCTCTCTCTCTCGCTCGCTCGCTCTTTCTCTTTCGACTCTCAGTACTAATTCCAACAAAAGGACCACTGCTGCACACGGTGGATTCTACCGGGCGTGGAAAATGGAAAACACACCGCGCAAACACGATCCGCCTCCGCCGTCCGAAACACGTTGCCGGGTGGATTTTGCCGATGAAGGGTGGCAGTCGCTGTGGGGTGAGACACCGAAACGGTTCGCCCCCATTTCGCCTGCGAGCTTTCCAGCCTCCCCGGAGCCGGGCGCTGGTCGACGAGGGTGGATGATAGTGTGGCGATTCACGGATGAATGTCGCCCGAGTTATAATTGCAACGAGCCGTAATTAGTTTTGGAAATTTAATTATTTCTGGGCCGCGCGATGCCGGCGGCTGCCGTCCCGTACCATGAAAGCCTCCCGGCGAAGAATTATTTGACGATTTCGCCGCCGCGTAACGTACGCGTTAATCTCACTTCGCCCGTGACTCCGGACGTCGCGTCGGGATGGGGATGGTCCTGTAACTAGGAATCGTTAGTCCACGTTTCCCAGAATGGACACTGTGTTTTACTTACACACCGGCTAACTGCCGGCAAAAGTAATTTCTCTGGGATTTAGCCAAATACAAGTTTATCGTCTCTCATGCGCACGCATATGAGGACACATGTCTTATTAAATGAGTCCTGTCGCAGTAAAGTTGTCGTTGCCTAACATATTCGAAGAATATCATACACATTATAAATGTTGAATCGCTTTTATTAATCACGTATATCTATAATCCACAAACTAATGAAGACATAATCATAATCATCGGCAAATTGAATCTTATAAGATATTTTTTTTACTCATATTTTGTTTAACTTTTTCGTTTAACTAAATGATTAAGCCGTGAATCTATATAGTTGGCTCGACGCCGTAAATCATCAGAACGAATCCACAGATCGATCTTTAAAATCGCGATTTTGCAACACTGCCCGAAGGCTGCTCTCTCCATTAGCGATATGAATTTTCGCGTTCTACACATGCCGCCACTCGTGTCGATGTGTGTGTACAAAGTAAAAGTTAATTGAACCCGTGGCACGCAGTCAGGCATGTTTACACTGTTATTTATCTTCTCGTCCGTAGAGTTTTTGCCATTTCCGTTAGGAATTGCGGCTGAATAGAGACTCGATTAAGCGATAGTCACGCGATGAGTCACTCGCTGCCGTTATTCATATTTTTACGCACGAGGACTTCTATAATTGCACTTTTGTCCCGAGGTGTGAACGAGGTGTGTAATTCATAGTGCATGCAACAGAGTGAATGCAAAGAGCTTGGTCTGTTAGATCTTGCATGCACTATGCCTTCGTACGAGCCTCAAGTACGTACTATTACGTTGCTAATATATGCGCGTTGCGAAATAGAAAGTATCAATAAATCTCGATATTAGTTGGTATTTTATCGCAAGGAATTTAATATCGTTTGTCTTTTTTTATCGATCGCCTGCCGATGCGTTTATAGCCAGACACTCCAGACAGCTATGAATATACAAATCGCGAAATTAAATTTATGCACGGCTAGATATCCGTGAAAAAACGATTATGTAATTAATGATAGGTGCTTTATACGTTTGTAGGCGGGTTCGAAATTTTATCGCATGGAGCCAGCGAAATAAAAACATTCGCGCGAATACATACCTATGTTGTTTTACATGGGTATTTTATTATAGCAAATTTTATTGCGAATATTTTATATTTTGTGAAGTGCCCTCTGTTTGTGTAATTAAACTTTGAAAAATTAAACGGTAATATTTCGATCATTAATGAACGGCAATGTAATGATTTAACAATCAACGATCGACGTCGCCTTTGTTTTAATTACAATATACATTTCACCCTGCCGTGCAGATGACATACCTATATTCGGTCGTGCATTCATCCGCGCTTATTAAAAATGAAGTGGCTATTTGCAAAGGAATGTTTGACAAGGTCTAAGCGCGAGCGAACCAGCATTGGCACATTCGTTATCGCCGTCGTTATGCATGGCTTTCGATTGCGTTTTTAGAAATTAATGCCCGCGTTCTCTCGCGGCTTGTGTTCTGCGTTCATTGTTTTGTATTCTAAGGGCCAGGCGCACGCGACGCTGTTAAAAATTTATCAATACGCGAGCCGCGCAAATATCGAAACGATATTTCATTCGTCTTGCTATAGAATCTTTCCATCGCTGTCATGCTTTTGTAATTTAGCATAGGTACCTCCGCGATTTTTAAAGAAACGATGAAAGTTAAAAATCTATTAAAAGTTAAGGAGCAAGTTAAGAAAGAAAGAATAGAAGATTTTATTTATTTTAGAAAATGATTAGTTTTTATTTTTTAACGATACAAAGGAGATAATAAGTTAATAACTCTTTTTTATGGCAGATATAATAATTGTATAAATTTCATCTATTCTGTTCCGTTAATTATTTTTATTTAAAATTTATTTTATTACAATTTGAATTAAAAAGTTTAAACATCGCGTTTAAAGTTTAAACATTCATATCTGTACGTATCTGCGAAGTATACCTATTGTCAATGATAATTGTCGCTACTATTTATGTTTTTGATTTTCATAAAGTACGTTGAATAGCACTGTTACGAAATGATGTTTTAATACGACGAAGATTATCACTCCGCGTAATTTTCGTCTTCATTAGGAGCAGACGCGCAGATTCTAAGGATGAATGCGGGCGACATTCTTAAAAATTTATAAGACACCACCAGTCGCACCCTCTCGTCGACTTTTCAAGCAGATCCTCACAAAAGCTGTCTCTCTCCAAAGTTTTTGTCCGACCCTTTGCTTGCGTGTCGCACCCTCGAAACTCGCCCTTTCCCGTATATCCACGGTTTATAAATCTTTTAAGAACGCATCAAGGTACTGAAAACCGACGGCGTCTTTGTGCGACGAGCTTGTTTATCTGTTACAAAATGTCTGGAATATGTTAAGAGTATAATGCATTATTAAAGAATCGCACACACATACACGCACAAACATAAAATAAATAATTTGCCATTGGACTTGCGAGTGTGAAATTTTACATACATTGCTATGAATAAAATATCTGAGCAAGAAAGCTTCAAAGAAACGATCGATACGGCTAACTTGACTTTTCTGTTTAAATCAATATTTGATAATTAAAATTAAATAAAGGTAAAATGTTTAACGTCTTACACAATGTTCTTACATAAAGAAGAAAAGCAAATCTCTTCTAAACCTGTTTAAATATTCATAAAGCTAACGAGGATTTCTCATTATGTTTCAGCAATCATGGCGCACTTCTTCTTCCTAGCTGCTTTCTTCTGGTTGAACACGATGTGCTTCAACATCTGGTGGACGTTTAGGTGAGTCGTGATTTACTTCCCGTTATTGCTCTGTTTTCACAAGATAAATATTCTTCCAAGAAATTCATACTTATGATGCACTTACGCGAGATCCGTTACATATTTAGTAACAAGTACTACAAAGCATAGTTGAGAAAGATTGTCAGGCAGGTAGTCAGAGGAGGTATCTGACTTCGTATCACGAATATCTGAAACTTCGGAACCGATAGTGCTCGATACTTTAGAGGGTCGTAAAAATGCGCTACTGCCTTCGTAGAGTAACCGGAATTTGCGGAATGCCGTTATACCTCTGACGACGTTATCGATAAGAATGTTCGAAAACAACAGAGAGAAAAAAAAATACTCTGGAGCAATACGGATATTCCAGTCACCGATCTGTTGCGTAATAAAATGCCGTACAGGTCACTAACACGTGTATCGTTAAGTAAAGCGAGGCAGTTAAACGTTGCAGAAACAATAGCCAATTCCTACGATTTGAAAGAAATTCCGAATTATCGGGAACTCGAAGCGAATTGCAGCGGAAAGTCTAGGAAGAGTGAGATACGATAGATATTTATTTCGTAAACGGATAAAATGCGGATTTATCGATTTGGACCGGTTTAGCTTATAGCGTCTCTTTTATTCTAGATAATAACAAAATACCCAATTATTCCGACGAATATCGATGTGCAATAATGGCGGAATAAATTCTAATTAACGTGTCGCCTCATTACGGTCCGAAATAATTATACAATGCGGATAAATCGTCCGTAGGCAAGCGAACGATTATAATAATTGAACTAAATTTCAGGGAAATTTTGTACGTTTCTTGCCTACGGCTAATTAAAGACCATTCATCCATACGTAATTATAAAAAGTACTGGGTCGCGCAAGAGAACATACAAATCACAGACGCAATTGTATCCTCGTTTATAGTCACATCGTTCACATAATCGCTGAGATTAAAGCAGTATACAGACTACACAAAATCATTCTCACGATTTACACAATGAAATTCTTTGACCGGTATTTTCGCGGAATATTTCTAGACAAAAATATATCACTTAATAAAAAGTGATTAATGATTGACTATTGATATAAAAAATAAACCATGTGGGATCCCGGAATGAAAACCGCGGGCTAATTAGTGGATAGTAGATTAAGAGTGAAGCGTTTTCCGCGAACTGCTGAAGAATAATAAATCCTTATATTATATCCAATAAATTATATATGCAAGGGATTTAAACGTGTATATACACATTTCAGATAGGTCTTATGCAATTATTTATGTTAGTAATTTTTATTCAAAATATTAAATCTTTAAATAAGTTTTAAATGAGCCTTAGATAAACGCGTTAAAAATGTAATTATGCGCCATGATCTATAACCAAAAGATACATAAGTACTCTGATTACTAGCAAGATTGCCTAGATTGCTGTCACGATGAAAGCTTTGCTCGTTGGGAGAACCGAATGCACGAGAGATTGGATCAGGATCACTCGGTCGACTGGTTAATGCGATGCAACACGGTCACTATAACGGGTCTCTTCCTCGTCTCGTTCCCGGTACTCGTGGTTCCACTCTCTTTTCTGTTTTGTTTCTTTTTGCCTGTTCTTTCCTCTCCCCAGCACCGCTCCGTTTCTCGTCGTGTTTCTTTGCACGTTATTTTCATCGAGTCCTCTTCTCGATCGAGAACTTATCCATCGTCTGCATCTCGCCACGCGTAATTATCTACGCTCGCAGTTGGACGTGCCGATTTATAACACCCGGCACGAGGTAAATTGATAACAACTTTAGTTATGCAGTCATAATGTAAGAATTTGAAAAAATTAGCGTGCGATCGACTTTTGTATTGATTCTTCTATTCTCACTTTCATATTTTATGCAAGTAAATCGAAGTGCAAATAAAGTTTTGTATTAACGGTTTTATATTAACGATTTTCGAATAATATTCGAGAAAGCATAATATATTTGAAAAATTTAGTAATATTTTTTTATATTTATCAAAAGGAGAAACAATTTTTATAATCTTATTTTGATCGAATAGAAAGTTTAAAAATAAGAAGAATCATGAAATTTAAAAATATATTTTCAACTTTATATTTCATTATCAGATATTAAATTTTATATAGTGATTTCTTCTTTTTTTATGTACAGTAACTCAATAAATTGAAAAACTAAATTCTAAAACTAATAGGGCATGTCATAGCTTCTGTTTTATTTAAACTTGTAGTTTGTTAACATGGAAAAACATTTTTTTTTTAAAAAAAAAAAAGCTTATCGTTGTCCGTTCTATAATATTTTCCATGTGCATCTGAACTACGTGAATTCACAAAAGAGTGATATTTTTTTGCCACTATAACATATAATTCCACAAGATTTGCATAAGACATACCGTATCCTCACATTTAATTATGCTGGGCTGGTTTCTGCGCGCAATGTTACAAACCGACACAGGCCGAAATTTTGGATCCAATTGTGGCAAAACACGCAAGCAATAAAAAACGCTCGTTAACGTAATACATTCTTTCTTAAAAATTGTTTCCTTATAATATCGCGTTTTTAACTCATGCCGTCAGGAAACGTGCCTCGTAACGTTTCAATTCGCGTCATTCCTATAATGCGCGGATGTAAACCCGCGCAACAATACATCAGTAAACGCTAACTAGCCGCGCGTAACTAACGGTATCCCCGACTTTTCGCGGATTGGTAGCGTGGGTGGCAACTAAAAATATTTAAACGCGCGCGGCAAGCCGCGGTAAGCATGTATATATTGTATATCAACGGCCCTGACTTTTCATGATCAATGCGGTTCGATGAACTTGCACTCTCGCATCGTTCACACTTTTTCTCCGTATTCGCGTCTCTCTCTCTTTCTCTCTTGTGCGCGCGTACACACGCACGCACACACACACACATGTCAAAACTGTCGGCGACACGTGCGCGTGTATCCACTTGTTGAAGTGTCAGCGGCACGTTGCGCGTTCACGGTGGCTGCCTCGTGTGCCCCGTGATTTTCGAGCTGGAAAATTATCCTGATGTCATTTGCGGCTGCATGTGCGCGCGCGTTTCTGCACGGTCGTTGCACTGACCAGTGACCACCACTGTTGCATTGCCGATGATCTCTTTTTTTTCTTACGGTCTGTCGACTCGCTACTGTCGGCGGTGTTCGCCTATCGCTTCGCTCATCGCCGAATTAACGCGTTGTGCCATACGAGATGTTATTGCTCAACAAAGCGAATACCGCTAACCCTCGCAAATTTCTGGCGGAGAAATTCGCGAACGCATGGACAACTTGAAATGAGAATAATAATACATTTTCGTACATGCTAAATAATTTAAATCCAAAGAACATCTCTAACTTTTGAGAGAGAGAGAGAGAGAAATAATAAATGATCGATAAAAAATCAATCACATCGCAAAATAAGATAAAACAAAGTTTTAGAAATATCCGAAATATTTTTCTAAAAGAATATTTTTCAAACTTTTATTTGTGTAATTTTGTTTAAAAAAAAATATGTTTTATTTAATCTATTAAAATTTTTATCACTGTCGAATGGAAGATACTTACTAGATACAACTAGTAACACCATTTAAATGATTTAATTGTATCAAGTAGCAGCGTTCCATAGAGATCCGTTTTTAATGAACATACTCTATTGTTTTCGGTTGTATATATTCCAACGATATTCGCTTGCAAGTACGTCGTTGGTTACAATGTAGAGCACGGCAAATTGAATCGATTCCTATCCGTGTAATTTTCTTGCGTTGAGCTTCCGTGACAGAAGCAACCGAAGGGCATTCGACGCCACCTCCCGTTGCGTCAATTAGTAGCGCCTGCGACATTACACCAGCAATGGGAGCCCGATGCCATCACCGTTACGTTTAATTGCACGCGAAGGCCGCGCCGTGCGTTTTCCCGTGCTTATGTTTTCCGCCTTCCCTTCTCCCTCGCTCCCTTTCTTTCTTTTTCTCTGTCTCTTTCTCGTGATCTCGATACGCGTTCTCGCGCCTCTATTTTCTGAGAAATTGTTCAATTACCTAACATCCAAGCAGCTTCCCACGGTCACTGCAACCGCTGCTGTGCCGTCGCGTCGCGTCGGTGCGCGCACGCTCGCGTCGCTGCGTGACCTCGGCTAGCATTTAGCGTTTCTTCTCTAAACGAATTTGCATTCCGGTCGCTGCCAGCATCTGCCGTGCTGAAGCGGAGCATGGATTTTTCACGAAGTTAATCCGCGCTCGGCAGATCTCTGTCGTTTGTTCCCTGATAAAAATGTTCTGCCAGCAATGCTTACGCAACGCGCGAGTAAATCCAGTGCACGTAATAAACGCAATGCACTCTTTGTAACAATGTCTATCGTCGGATCGTACAATTAAAGTCGAGAATTCTCGCGGTTCGAGGAGAGCGAAGAAAAATTCATGAGCAACGATTTATGGCAGAGAACAGAAAACCCGTTTCTAAAGATGCTAATCGAGAATCAATGTATCAGTTATTAAAAGTGTCGTTATTAAAACTTGGTGTTTTAATGATAATTTATTGAAAGAATGAATTCACCTTCAATTTGAGCAACACAATCAGTCATTGTCAGCAACGAGGAAACTAATGTCAAAGACTCCCTACAAAACAATGGTCGAGCCAGTTGGCGAAAAGCAAAACAAAGCCGCCGTACATCGTCCTGCGTGAAACGGTCGAGTGTTTTGCCGTGTGTGTATTAAAGGACAGTTCGTTAAGGTCTTTTCTGTTCTCCCGAAGGACTAGTTCATTAACTTCGTTTATCTCGCTCTCGATACTGGCCGCCTCAATTTCTTCGGTCGCGACCGAGTGAGTGTTGCGATTGATTAAAATAATCTTGATGACGACATCGTTATATATACTATAAATAAATATGTTTTTGATAAAAATTTTACGCAGATAAAAATAAATGTATACGCGCATATAATTTGCACTTTAGCAAATTGCACCAAAGTAACTTGATCCGTTTAATCTACATATATATGTATATTTTCTCTTCATTCCCTAAGTGACGGTGCAATTTGCTAATATCTCGTTTATCATCTTATCAACTGTGAAACGCTAGAATTAAAAAGGTGCTTAATCTACTAAGAAGAGGCTATGATGAGATTAAGTATACCGTGATTAAGCATACCGGATTTATAGCGACCGTATCATAATGATAGTCGATTAATCTCCCTTCTCTGCTCCGGAGAGCAACTCGTTATCTTCCTTCCCTCGTTCTCCAGAGTCACCAAATTTTTTTCCTCGGTTCTCCTACTAATTCGCTGCCGAATTCCGCATCGATGAGCCGCGAAACTCGACAAATTTCCGCTTCGCCAAATCTTCCTGGAATTCACACAACGCGATTTACCTTCTTTTCGCCGCCCTTTTGTTTTCCTCGATCTCTTTTATTGTTCCTAAAAGAACGCATTTGGGTTTTGCGGTCGGTTAATTATAAATAAATCGATTCTCGTCCATTGACAGCTTGTTCGAACGTCGAAGTCGTTGCCAAGAGGAACGTGACCTAAATATCCGAAACTGGGCCTCCGTGAGTGAGTACTCATCAAATTTAGCAAGACACAACGGCCTTCTTGTAACTGTAATGTATCCAACTGGCCCACCCCGGAAGGAAGTCTCTTTTTTCACCGTCGATCACGTTTGCGCGAAATTATATCTTATGTAACTCGATCTTGTCGCGAATCATTGGTCTTCTCATTGCACGAATAATTTCCCTTGAGAGCCATTTACATAAAGAAAACTCCTTCTGAGTGTTGTAAGTGTTGTTAGTACATGTAAAGTTGTTTATATATATATGCTATATGCGTATATATTTTTACAATAATTTTTGAATCACAATTAATTAAAAGAAAAGTAATTTTGATTAAATGAGCTTAATAAGATTAATTGTGTTTTACAAATTATTTTAAGATATCTAAGAATTATTGTAAAAATATATGCATATAGCATATAATATAGTAAATAAGTACATAAAAAATTTATTTTCTGAAAGAACATGTGTGCAAAAGATACAAAATATTAGTAGAACAAAATTCATTTTGTCGTTTCGCAAGAAATGTTAGTTTTATTCCTGTTTATTACCGAACAACTCAAATGTCGACAGTCGAAGTACATCGGCGCGTATTACGCGAACGATCGTCATCATCGGTAGACGCCGCCAAGTGCTATAAGCTCAGTATTTGAGATCCCTCGGGTCAGTGCTCGAAAATCAACAAACCTAAGAGCGAACTCGCTCGTCCGGAATACATCGAACTCGATTCGAGTATGGCGAGATACTCGCGAGAGATCCGTGGCCGGGGCAGTCACAGGCAAATGCAGGAAACATGGCTAACCGACGGCCACGACCGCAAACGCGACGGTCAGCGAGATATCTTGTTGCGACGGCGGCGGCCGCAGTCTCGAGGATCCGACGAAGAAGTTCCTGCCAGACCGAGTTCCGAAGTACGAAGTCGAGCGGTTAAGCTAATTTAGGGCCAGGGACGGCAGAGTAACCCCGACCCACCTCGAGAGATATCGAACCCAGCGAGATCAAGCGGTAAAGCGAAATCGCGCGTACAGGTATTCGATTCCGAATGACTAGAAATTATTCTACCGACTGCAACAAAGTCTTAACCCTCTTCGACAACGAGCCTTTCCTTTACAATACCGATCCTTAATTTGCGAGTGCCCGTACAAGAAAATTGCTAAAAATCGAGGCCAAAAACTGAGAAAAATGATTTGAATCGATGTAGCTTATTTGCGCCTTACGAAGTTTGGGATTAATTTTTATTTGGCGAAAGCATTCGGTAAATAAATACACGTAATCAAGTACATGATATACTTATAACGTGTGGATTCAGAGGCAAAAATGTAGGTTTCCATAGATGTTTCTGAACTAAAAGTTAAGAGTCACCAAGTTAATCTCTAAATTGGTTACCCCACACAGTTGCACGCGAGAAAGTTCCGCAAGGAAAAAAAAAAAACACTGCGCTTCGTCTTTCTGGAGCGGGTTAATGACTTCGGTATCCCACCTTCTCTTCTTCGCGGCGCTGTTCGTTACGCGTTAGATAATGCATGCAAATTGCGTTAACGTAACGTGACTGCCGACTCTAAAAGCCGGGGACCTCGACCGGTCTGCTAGTCAACGACCCGCCCGTGTAAAGATAGACGAATCGTCGCTGCGCTCACCGATGCAGCTTCCATCAGTTCCATCCCGCAGCCTATTATGCGACTGTCGGCAGTGTCATGAATGCGTTCCCCGCGGGAACCGCTGGCAGCAAACCGACCGAGTGAGTCGCGCGAGCTTAAAAATTCAGAACGCGTGCTGCCTCTGGCCGTATTCCGCTTTTATCCGGATTTTTCCGGAGTCTGCATGGATACTCGGACTTCCGCGCATTGTGATCTTTCCGTTCAAATTCGATTTGTTCCGGATGCGCTCGTATCCGCGGACCTCCTTGATTCGGTTCTCGCGCAACTGACCGTATCGAATATCTCAGAATTGGTGAGGCAGCATCTTGAGAAATCTATTTTTCCTTGTCGGAGGAAATTGCTGTTCTCCACTTTTAAGATTTTGATTGAACGTCGAATAACGCTCCGTCGTTTATTCTTATCTCCGTAGTTCGCGTGCGAACGTTATTACTTTACTGCGAGATCCTTAAATAAAACCAATAACTCTACTATAATATACTGTAGAGTCGACAGGTATTTAATAGGAAATAATGTACGACGCGAGAGTTCCTAACAGACGTAAATAATTATAGGATAATTGAAACATTTATTGCCGCCAGATTTCGTATTAAATCTCTCTACGCATATTGCCAAGTATTGAGATACGAGACGAGGTTTCCAACTTGCCTCGTTAGCTACCGTAGAACATTTCCCCCTTCCCCCCTTTCTCTCTCTCTCTCTCTTCGTGTTACATATATACATGATGAGTACCGACTCGCGCGGCCAGAACAGTTCGAGTGAATCACGCGAAGCCTTTACAACTCACGCGCCCCGCCGAGGTTCTCCGCGCGCGAGCACGAAACTCCATCGGGGTTCTCTTCGCCCGCGTATTTTTGACCTTCTCGTAGTACGTGCTGCATGAAAGATATTTTCCACGAAATGAAGCCGGGCCCATTACCATGATCGACATCTCCTCCCTCGGCGCGTGATGAAATTCGCTGTACTGCGAACCGTGATCGCGAACCTGTGTCGTAGGGAGAACAGAATAGAAATGAATCACGGCGTGGCGGGTCCGTCAGGACATCGTAGCCGATTTCCTTCGAATCGGATCGGGTATATCTCAGGAGCGTTGCTCCTCATTCGAGCCGTGTCGCGACTACATAATGCGCCATTTGCATAACACAATTGCACGATACAGTCACGCAGGACAACGCTGCCCTGCACGTCCATTCGATTCCGTGCTTTGTAATAACGCAAAATAACGATGTATTATAGTAATCAGTATTAAATTGCAGCTATAGCTTTTTGCTATTTCGAGTACCACGGAACAGTACCGTGGTACTCGAAATGCTTCGCACGAAGGTGTAACATTCCTTCATTTTCTTATCGCTGATCTATGTTATTCTCTTGTAAGCTTGGTAGAACGAATATATGCGATGTTAATAAAGATAGGTACCTTGTATCACAGTATTCTGTTAAGTAATTCAGAAAAAATTACACGCATTAGACACATGCTTAGATACGTTTCCTATTTATCGTATTTTCTAATGTCATGATCTAATTGCGGGTTAATTTGCCGCAGGCAAATCTCGTCAAGAATATATTGAATTTCATAGATCATCGGCGCTCGTAGCGGACCAACAGGAATGTCTTCGCAGACATTCGCGAGAACAAAAGTTGCCCTGGCACGAATGTACCTTCAAACACCACTATATCAAGAACGCTTCTCCGGTACCGTGAACAGACCGAGTAAATCATGAACGGTCGTTAGAATTCAGAGCCTGGTTCTCTTGAGACCGGAGCAGAGAGAGAGAGGGAGAATCTTGGCGAGCAGTGCCAAAGATTCGTTCTGCGGCGTGTAGGTACCTCTTGTCGATACTTTTACGCTTCTTCTCTTTCTCTTGTTCGATTTCTTCCCTCTCGTCTGTACCTTTCTCTTTTATCTTGATTTCACCCTGTGGCAGCGTAACCCTACCTCGCGTTTCTACCACCGGAATCCGGAAATGGGCAAACATCCCGCGATAAAATTCTCTACCCGCAATAATCGATTTCTTAGAAGACATACCTTTTATTCTTTCGTCGTATTAATTTAACAACTTTAACAAGTTTAATATTTTATCCAATACCTGACCGATAATCAAACTGTTATTGTAGTAGAGGCATGTAAAGTGTAAAAAAATTCCGTTATTACATTACATTCTTTTTTTCGTGTAATTTGAGAGAATTTCTCTACTATGTTCCTTCCGTACTCTTAGATTATCGCTCGTTTGCCGATTTTTAGGAATCCCTCGTTATACCATAGCGTAATCTCACGTTCCATCGTACTTTTCCGCGTGCTTTCGTAATCACGTTAAAATTCCTCCTCCGTGATCTCCGCCCTCCGGATCCCCCGAAGCGTTCGCTTCGTTAGCATACGTTAATTTGTTGATAATTAATACGATGGCAATTATACTTGGCGTTTCTTGTTCCTCGCTTTGTACACAGACCCCGGGACGGGAGATCAACAGAGCTAAATTTCTCGTCATTATCTCCCGCGCATTCTCCTCGTTATGTAGTCGCGTGTACCCGGGGAACGTCACGCATGTGCGAACATGCGTTGCCGAGGCTGGTGCCAAGTTACACGACAATCTTTCGCCGCATCGCCGTTTTCCATTTTGCTGCTTCGCGGTATTCCTATACGATAATATTATGCAACGGCGGCACATAAATTAGAACCACGCGGGGACGCGCGGTTACTCATGATGTAATTCAATAATAAACTGCAAACGCTTTTACGGGCGACATTTATCGTATGCGTACGCAAAGTAACACACTACTAGCACTAGGAGAGAAGCAGTTCATTTTGACTAAAAATATCTGTGTAGATTTTAAGTCTTAGTCTCTCTCAATTTCGTTGCAGGAAACTGCGCGAATTAAAGTTCTAACTTTCGTGTATTTTCTTCTTAACAACTTGCAGAGAGCCGTTTCCAAGAACGTTAATTAAACTTACCTAAGATTTAGCTGATTTCTTTGTTCTTTCCTTGAGAAACGAAACAAGAAAAAGTCAAGCGGAAAATCAGTCAAATTTCAATCGAGTTTTATCGACGGATTGTAACAGCACGATCGCGTATATAGGCAAAGCAAAACCAGTTTCGCAATTTCGCAACAGAGTTGATGTAGGATCTGTTTGCTCAAAAAGTTTTTACGTTCGTTACATTCGGCTGTAAACCTCGTGTAGCGCTCGCTTACACAGGACAAAAATCTCGATTACGTGATGAAACGAGATCGCGGACGGCGAAATGAACGACCGAGCAAAATTCGAGGGGGAAACGCGATACGACAGTTTAAAGTTGTTCTCGCGGCCGTTGGTACGGGACGGGCATTTCAAATCGGCGTATTTATGGAAGAGCTTATAGAGCGGGAATCAAGCGAGAAGGTATAATTGCATGCCGAGATGCACGAAACGACGCAACGTACAACTCGCCCGGCGAGTCTCCGACAGTGAACCCTCGGAAGCGTGACATTGTCAGGGATCGTATTGCACGATACGCTCATCCTCCGTGACCGTGGCTCGCAGTGATTGCACGCTTAGTCAGTCAGGGTTGGTTGAATTTAAACCGGTACGGTGCAATGGCAGATACAATCAGCGGCCTACCTCAGGCCATCGATTAAGCAATTTTTCAATTCGAAACGCAACGACATAATTCTTTCGAGTCTCCCATCTTCTGCGTTTTGCTCGCTACAGAATGTATGTATTTAAGTAGAAACGATTCTCAAACACGTCACGTATTGTCTCGTATTTCGGCTTTTAGTCAGCAACGAGCAATCTTTTGTTCGTATCTTTCTTGATAAATTCGAGCGAAGATAAGTGCTTTTTATATCTCGAGTGTATAAATAATCACCCAATGAAATTTATTAGTATAATTGTGACAAGAAAATAATTTAAAACACAATAAGGGCCAGTTTTTCAATAGTCGCTTACCTAATCTTACCTAATCTACTCACTCTTCGTCTCTTTCTAACTATCCCTTTTATGTCTATTTCTACCAATGTAGATTAACTTTAATCTCGGTTTAACTTGCTTTTTATCTTTTTTTTTAGTTTTAAGAATTAGAAGAAGATGAAAGGCAAGTTAAACCGAGATTAACGTTAATCTGCATTGGTAGAAATAGACATTAGAAAAAGATGAAGAGTGAGTTTAGCTAAACTTCAGTTTAAACGACTATTGAAAAACTGGCCCTAAGTGCCAGTTTCACCATCTCCGATTAACGTGATCCTCCGATTAAACTCACTCTTCGTCTCTTTCTAATTTTCCAGTTAGAAAGAGACAAAGAGTGAGTTTAGCTAAACTTCAGTTTAAACGACTATTGAAAAACTGGCCCTAAGTGTTATAAGATTTGTCCGCTAGCATCTTACAGGAGAATATATACATTTCTATAAGTACCAACATATAATATTGACAAATCTTAAAAATAACATTTAGGAAAGGAATTTAAAGTCGAGACGCGTATAAAGGAACATGTTTGCTCGCGTTTCGAGCGCCTGAAGTTTTATCCCGTCCTTCCACAAAACGAGATCGTTTTTGCGAGAGCCAGTCAAGCCACGCGCGGTGTGGCGAGCTCGCGGAATGACGCTGGCGATGGAAAAGGAAGCGAGAGGCAAGACCGAGACGGACGCGCGACGGCGGAGAGGGCCGGGAAGAGTCGTCGACCTCCGCGGCCGCAGGTTGCACCTGCATCACCTGCGCCCGAGTCGGGCCCTGCCTTCGCGCCTCCGCGGACCTCGGCGAATGCTGCAGCTTGATCCGTCGACGAGAAAAAGCCGCCTGTCCGGCGTCTACGACGGAATCCGGCGCGGAACATCGCAAACGCGAACGCGCGCGGGCGCGGCGCAACGCGGCGCGTTGCAGCGTGAAATTCTCGAATTTGCAAAACCCGCGGTTCCTTTCGCCTCTTTGGAATACGCGGCAGGTGCAGTCGGTGCAGCCGTGCGAGGCAAGCAGCTCCTCGGGTATGCCGCGCGGGTTGTTCGTTTCCCGGTCGAACGCGCCGATAGGAGGATTCGCAGCTCGAATTCCGGCGTAGATAGGCACCGTAAAATTCCCGTGATTTATACAGGATGCACTCTTGCGGTTTCTCCCGTCGCCGCGTCGACGGAATTGTTAGAGCAATACAAGATAGATTTTTTTCATTTATAAACACAACGCTCTCTCTTTCGATATATTACGTATCTTTGTGATATAAGTAGTCTTAAGTATAACTTTCGTTTATTCAAACTTGAAGGAAAATTCAGATTTTGCTATTCAATTTTGGTATTGAGAGTCTTGTGCTTATATTATTTATACTATAATATTCACGGAAAGCTTTTCATTTTTAATATCTTAAAAAAAATTATCGCTGTTAATACTTTTATCTAAAAAAAATCAATTTCAAGCTAAAGAAAGAATCTACGGGTGAAAAGAGGAACAATACGAAACCGATGTGACACTCTCAGCAACTTTTCGTTTTTTAATAAGATAAAGTTCTGACTCTGCAACATGTGTGCTTTTGTACCCGCGCGTTGTGAAGGGAAAATGCACAACACGTTACATAAATTCACGACTATTCGAGTTCTTCCCCGCTGTTTTGTATTCGAATACGCAAGGGAAGAACGCCGGTCGAAGCTGAGCATCTGTAACGTAAAGCGTAAAACGCGCGACGTAAAATTCTAAGGTGAATCCACATCAAGCATATACACAGGGGGATACGTAGAAAATATTTGCAAATACCTATATCACGGAATCATGCTATTGTAAGTCATGCTCGGTTATCTTTGCAGAAAACGCACGTAACTTTCTTGATCTTTGAGAATATCATTTTCTGTTTAAAAGTCTTCTCTTCACAGAAAAGTCTTTTCCTCTTATAAATAATTTAGCATAAGTAGTATATGTATAATAATTTAGTACAAAAAACAAAGTCAATTTTTTATTATACAATAAATATTTAACAATAAAAATCGCTTTGTAATTATATATGTTTAGAAAAAGTGATATGAATTTAAATTACTTTATAAATCAATACAAAGGAAATAGCCATACGGTCTAAGCTTGGATCTTAGGCAGCTTAATATTATTTTTTATATATATTTTAAATACGCGTATTTTCCAACATATTAACTGCGCGCCGATTATTTGTCGGACTTAAAACACAGCTATTATTGGAACATTAGAAATTCCCTCTCCCTTCCCTAATTAAATCGATATCGATTTAATATTAAAATCACTGTAAAGAACTTATTTTGCGAAAAATATTACCTCAGCCAAAATATACGCGTATTTAAAATATATATAGAAAATAATATTAAGCTGCCTAAAAATCCAAGCTTAGACCGTATGGCTATTTCCTTTGTATTGATTTATATCTTAACGGTCTTAACATATATTAATTGTTAAATTACTTTAATTATAAATTTATATCTATGTGATATTTAATTTAAATTAATTAAATTTCTTTATTTCCCTTTCAAACACGAAACGTTAAAAAGAGAACATAATTTAATTTCAAAAATAATATAGAAAAAATAAAATGCTTTATTAATACATGTATATCTACATCAATATAAATGTTACGAAATGAATTTATTACGAATATCCATCAGATACTCCTCATAAATTCGGCGATGTTTGAATTACAATTGTTACATCCATTGAATGTATTTTAAACTTCACGAGAGGTGGTAATATTCGCAGCGAAAACGTCATGTCACTTATGGCGGTTTCAAGTGCGCGAAGAGAGAACGTCATATGAAATTTTCCGAGGCGCAACGCGCGCATTTCTCCTCCCTGGATGGGAGAAGCGCGTGAAAGAGGTCTCGTAACAGTGCGATGTGAGGATCTCACACCTCCGCGACTCGCGTGTTTCTTTTCCGTCCTTTGAAAGCGTGGAAATACAAATCTCCGCGCTGCTCCGCCGCGCCGCGCCGCGCCGTCCGTGAATTTCGAAAACCGGGTTTTCGCCCGGCGCCAAGTGGCGTCCAAGAGACGTCAACGTGTTTTACCACAGTTTCCACCGTCGATGGTATTTTCGTACTTGAATTATTTCGTAATACTTTTGTAAGGGCACGGCTAAATCTAGTTCAGAGAGTTCTGTCAGTTTCTTATTGCCGTTGGCTCCGTGCCACCTAAATGGGGACTCCCGCGCTTCTCTCTCTCTGTCTCTCTCTGTTTCTCTCTTTCTCTGCTACGCTTATTAGAACACATCTTTGAAAATACTTATAGAGAAACTCGTCAGCGCGTATTTATTCGCGTTTTTACACCGGCCTGTATCGCTTACACGAACGACACGATGATGTAAAGCCAGCGTGGAATACACCAAGAAAATAATTTTGATATTTGAGATGGGCGATGGACGGTCGGATGTTACACAATGCTGCATAGATAACGATACCTGGCGACTCAACGTTCACGTACGTTTTATCTGCGGTTTAAAGTATCTCCCGCGCGTCTCGTTGCGTATCAAATCAAAGACTCGCGCCGCTTATCGGCTATTGTTGAAATAATTGCTCCTTCCACGAAGTGTAACGGTAACGCGATCCTCGTTCTCGATTTCTAGACCGAGAACACGGTTGACCGCCGCGAGATATGCTATCGACGACGACCGGTATTCATTGTGCGCTCGAATAAGCGCTCGTTGTCGGATTAATTAGTGTTGAGAGAGCCTGCGTACGGGAGAAGCGACTTCGTGGATGATAACGGTGCGCTCGACTTTTCCGCGCTC
The DNA here is from genome assembly GCA_035220615.1 of Leptothorax acervorum. Classification (NCBI taxonomy): domain Eukaryota; kingdom Metazoa; phylum Arthropoda; class Insecta; order Hymenoptera; family Formicidae; genus Leptothorax; species Leptothorax acervorum. The sequence goes on along the minus strand of JASTWQ010000027.1, from coordinate 1,229,229 downwards.
GAGAGCAAAACGGTACACGGTTGTGTCCCGATATACTTTGCCGTTGGTATTCCCATCATTATCGGAAGAATGTTTGCAATTTTTAATTCTTTTCTCCCCTGAAACCACCCTATCTTTAATCGCAGGTTTATAAAGACGGCTTCTCATTTTTAAAAATTATTACTGAATTTTTTTATTACACATGTTTCGTTTCTACAGAAATTATCCAAAGGTTGTAGAACCGTCGTTTCATGCTCGCAACGATCCAATCGACTCGTGTGCGTACGTAATTACGTATCTTCTTAACGAAAGGGTTAAAAGACACAGGAGTAGGGCGTTAAATGTGGAGATCGTTTATCTGATCACGTCAAAGCGGGAAATTCCAACGTACCGGCACTTTCGCGTAAAGCCTGTGGCCGGCTGCGAGAAATTATACGCTTCGAGCGACGCACCGCCTAATTGTCGATCCAGTGGAGCGAGGTCATCGCGATCTCACGTTAGCCGCTCTCCCATTTCCGCGAGGAAATGAGAAAGGGCGCCGAGCGCTTTCCAAGAGGCCTCGACGAACAACGATGCGACCAACCAGCCGATCGGGAGATCGGCGACGGGGCGAGTTCACTACGTTAATTAACCCCGATAATTGGGTACGTGCCAGCCGCGAGGCACGGGCTATCTCACACGGGACTTTTTAACCTTCCTCTAAACCAAACTGCGACATATATACATTCCGCAAAGTCAAATATTAGACTTGCAGTTCAATCGGAGGTCCTCAATATTTTATGATTTAGATTCGGAAACTTGCTTCACTCGATGAGTTTCACTGTTAATCACGAAGTTTCGATTGAAATAAGGGATTCTCGTAAACTGATTTTATTTTTTTCCATAAAATTTTGGGGTGATTTCCAAAGTGATTTCACATATCTGTGACACACGTTGCAATCGGAGTATCGATGAATTAATCGAGAAAACGACGATACTTTATGCGGAGCGCTCCGTCTCGCGTCGCAGCACCGGGCGGTTGAATATTCTCGACGTAATAACGAAGGTATGTCCGTCTCCTCCCGCTACGCCGCGGAAAATTGTTGAAGGTCTCGTTCGAAGGGACCAAAGCGACGGAATTTTCGCGAAGAGCATATTCACGAGGACGTACATTCCGTACACGTAGATGCACTTCGTATGCAAGTTTCGTCGCTGGTCGTGGACCGCCGCGGCGCGTTGAGCCGCGCCGCCAGCCTCTTTATTTCGAAAATTCCGCGTTCCTCGCCGCGAAATAATGCCTCGGTCGTTCCGACGATTCATCCACGGACTATCTCCTTCGTTGCGTCGTACGCAAACTCTAAAGAAAAGTGCGTCCCTCGCGCTGGCCGACAGCAAGAACGTTGGGGATATTGCATTCCTCATTAGCGCAAACGAAACGGACATTTTTAATGAAAAAAGGGTACGACGGTACGCACCGTAAAACTTTTATTCTTTAAAACTTTCTTGCCTACACGCTTTATAACTTCCCTGACGCGATCCTCGTGGACTCGTGGCGTGATCAATTATCGTCGCGTTCATTGTTTTTCGGCCTTCATTAATATTTCATAATAAGCAAATGTGATTTAACAAAAATGTAAAGCTGTATAATTAAAATCGGCCGGAACAACATTTTAACACCAAACAATTTGATATATTTTATCTCGTGTATACTATCGATAAATGATTGATTGGATATTTGTTAGATGTAATTATTAGGAAAATATTTATAATGGTTGCATTATTGATGTACATGCGATGCATTATAGCTGTCAATATCGATTTGTGATAAGATATCGTCGGAAAGTGGTTCTTCGAGAACTCTATACCTATACGCGAGCATCGATCGAAGATATGAGATTGGGCGTTAATTGGCCGTTCTAGACGTCGTTGAAGCACGTCGTCGTCGTCGTCGATTGGTGTGATCGTTGACCCATTGTCGTTCTCTATTAGATTAAAGGGTGTACAGTGCACGATATCAATCAGCGGTGCTCAAAGAACAAGTGCAACGACACTGGGAGCGATTCTCGGAAAATCTCGCCTCGCGAGCGTCGGCGCGACAGAAACGCCAGAGCTATCGTTTCGCAGAATTTACCACATCGTCGTATTTACCGCTAAGGCAACCATCCGCCATCTCGCCCCCGTTCCGAAATAATTGAATAATTCAGACAACCTTGGGTCGCGTCGGTTCACCGTCGCGTCAAGAGCGGTCGCGTTCCAGCCATTCCAGAGGTTCTCTTTGACGATCACGAAGCGTAAGATGCGAAGGTTAATTAACAGTTTTAATTCGAAAAAAGTATAATAAATCAAGAATTTTTTTTACGTTATCAATGATTCTTCCTTTATATCAAAATAATATCGCGAGACGATACAATTCGTACAATTTAAACATCGTACGTCGCGAGCATTTTAGATTCGGCGTTTCACGCCCGAAAGTAATAGGTCCTAAGTTATAGGTACGAAGCGTAAGATGCAAAGGTTACTTAACAGTTTTAATTCGAAAAAGGTATAATAAATCAAGAATTTTTTTTACGTTATCAATGATTCTTCCTTTATATCAAAATAATATTGCGACGATACAATTCGTACAATTTAAACATCGTACGTCGCGAGCATTTTAGATTCGGCGTTTCACGCCCGAAAGTAATAGGTCCTAAGTAAGCCAACCGCGATCTCACCCTCCAGCGATCTGTCAGCGATCTCTTCCCTCCTCTCCCCCGTTACCTTTTGCACAATGCTCTCGAAAGCACGCATTCGCCTCTTGTGCGTGGAGAAGCGGCGTGATCTTCACCAGCCCGAGCGCACAAATCAGATTTTCACCGTTTAATGCGCCGTCAGATCTCGCCTCGCCAGCGCGTCGCGCGCTTCGGGAATCGCGTCGACGTCCGTCAGGCCGGTTTATTGCGTTTCCCGGCAAGGTTTCATCTCGTTTTCACGGTTTGTTTCGTTTTCCCTTTTGCGTTTCCACGGTGGAAAGGGATAGGTCGTGCGACCCCGCGATTTTCACGGCGCGTCGGCGACGTTTCTTCTTCTTCTTCTTCCTCGGCCGCTCGCGTCTGGCCCGTCTCGTCGAGAGACGAGATATTCTCGCAACTTTTGACACTTCCCTCTCGCCGAGGCTCGGCTCTCACAATATCCCCCTGTCCTCTACCGCCGTCCCGTCCTTCCTTCCTTCCTTCCTTCCCTCCTTCCCTCCTTCCTTCGTTGCTTCCTTCCGTCGTGTCGACTCCGCTACAAAGAATGTCTCTTCACGACCTCTCTCTCATAGTCGAGCCGACTTTTTCCACCACGCCCGTCGCGCTAAATCGAATCAATTTACGTGCACGCTTCAAGAAAATTCCCAGTCATAATCCTGTCATGAGAACTCTCCCGTGGTTGATTTCTTACTTATGATTTATAGGATCGAAGATAGGGTTGAAGATGCACGTGTCAATATATATACGATGCTATTGCTTGCCTCTTCTATAAAATAGATCTATTTATTTTTTATACTTTATAGTGAATTTTTTGTTCCTGTTTAATTGATTAGATTTAATTAACTATACAAATTTTTCTTTGCTATTTTTTCATCGCAACAGATATATAGGGTGATTGAGAAGCAGTTACTGCCACTTACGGAGCTCAAATCCGGGTCCTATATTCTGAATATTTACAGCGAGTTACACTAATTTGAAGGTTGTTTGTAAAAGACCTCTTTCTTTAGTTAGAGGAGTAGAAGAAAATTAGAAATAAAGAAGAACTTTTCAGAAATAATCCTTTCTTTAATCGGAAATAATAATAATAATCCTTTCTTCAATTGTAATTTTGTAGTTTAGAATACTAGCCAATTAAAGAAAGGATTATTTCTGAAAAGTTCATTCTTTATTTTTAATTTTCTTTTACTCCTCAAACTAAAGAAAGAAGTCTTTTACAAATAACCTTCAAATTAGTGTAACTCTGTAAATATTCAGAATAGAACCCGGGTTTATATGACATTTTTTGCTCAAAATGTCTTCAGAAATAAGCTCCGTAAGTGACGGTAACTCCTCCCCAATCACCCTGTATCTTTACTGATTTAAAAATAAAATTTCTTTAACAAAAGAGATGCAACACGAGATATTAGAAAGCTGTAATAAATTACGAGTTTCATTAAAACATTTCAGTCTTGTCGGAAAACATGTCAGTAGTTGATAACGATAGAAATTAGATATCCAGTACAAAGTTTACCACAGAAATCTAATAAAGCACGAAATGTTATAGCGGCAGAGTTTTTAATGGCATCAAATTAGATTCCTTTTTCTGCTTCTTCTTTTTTTCCCGCTATGTCGAGTTCGTCGCAGCATCATCTCTCGTGAACTTGAGCAGCCACCCTTCCTCGTTTCCCCGTCCGTATCCCGAATCGAGTCAACCCGCGCGGCTGACATCCGACGCCTCGATTTGAGTTCTTCCTCTTATGGGAGATCTTACAGCCACGTATGCGAGATGTCCTCCAACATCTCGTCGAGACGCAACTGGATCTTCTTACGTCAGTATAAATATGTCGTATATGCTCGGACGAAAGATTGCTTTATGCCAATCAATACTGTAACGTCTAGACCTCAAGATATGCGGCGATCTCTTATGAAATCAACAGTGTAATTAATTAATATATAGAAAAACACATGAAATCTCTTCAAAATGTCTAACGTTTCAAGAAATTCATCCGGTGGCCTCGTTTGGGAAATTCATCGAATCTTATTCGCAACTTCAGAGGTTCTTCGATGAGTCCACCACCGCGTCTTAGAAGCGAATCAGTTCGCTTTGAGAACTCAATAGGGATTGTCTCTCGTTTGTTTGAAATTAGGGATTGTCCGTACCGGATCCTTCGCAAGGGAACTCAAAGGCTTTATTCGAGCCCTTCGCGCGTGAAGGTTCTTGCCTTCATGGGTTTGATGAGCAAACATGCGGGATTATTAAACCGCCATTGAGATGTTTTGTCTCATTGATTTGTTTGACGTAAGGGAATTTCCCTTCGATTTTGGTCGATCCATTTCGTTCTTTATTCATATACGTTGTACCACTATAATAATTATTATATTAATTATTATGGTATATGTATATCTATATACAATGTATATGACGACGAAATAAATAAAAAAATAAAGTATAAACAAAGACGAAAATTACATGAAATATTTAATGAAGAGGTAACTGTGTCTTATGGGATAGAAAATTCAAAAGAGGCAATTCTTCATGCACGCATGCGGTCTTCGGCTTCCGTAGTTCTCGAGGATTACTCTCGCGAACCGATACCCTCGTTTCGTTTCATCTCACATCGACGTCGCGTCGGCGACGCGCGTTGCTCCTTTTTGGAGTTTCCTGCTGGCGCGACGCTACCGTAGCGGAGGATAATCTTCGTCGTAGGCAGCGAGTGAGAGCTACGACGAGCCAGAAGGAATGTTATTCGCCGCGGGGGTCGCGCGACCGTTTTGCCGGGACAGATTTATGTAGCAAATATTTGCAAGACGAGCCGCCACGTCGCGTCGGTTCCGCCCCTAATGGATTGGACGACTCGCCGCGCCGTGCGTCGCGTCGTTGACTTCGTTTCTCATTTTTCGTCGACGGCGTGTATCGCCACGCGGCGAACTAGTCGTTCCAATCCTCCTGAAAGCCCCCGGCTTTGTCTCCTCGGGAGGGATACCGTGTCTCTGTCAATGTGTAGCGACTCGGACTGATTCGGGACTGCCTTCGACGCATCGCGAAATGGAATTCGATCGAAAACTCGGACGAGATTCGGGTCCTTCCTCGATTGAGACATTAACGATTGCTTCTGGAGCAATCCGTGGAAAAATTGCTCGCGTTGCGATTTTAAAAGCGCGGATGTATTCCGCTTCGGCGCGATTTTTTTGGATACGATGGATAATTGGCAATCAGTGCGGGCCGACCGTTTTTAATTCGCCGTCGGGCAGAGTTCGCGCACTCACGAGCGGAAAAATTAATTCGGACGCCGCCGCCGCGCCGCGTCACCGCCGCCAGGGTGAAAAGAACGAGGAGGAATCGGTTGAACGAACAGACGGACGAACAACGATGTGCGTAATTACGTTCGAAACAAATTTGACTCCGCTCCTCGAAAATCGCTCGTCTCCGGCGCTCGCACCGGCAATTACCCGCCGTTTTGTATAGTTGTTACGGACGTCGAACCGGCACGGCGCGGCGCGGCCCGCCCGCGCCCGGCGCCGTGGCGTGGCTCACAATCAGTTCGACTCGGCTCGTGTATATCTCTCAACAGCGAGTGACTTGTTAACCGGAAATTGAAGGTCGGGCCAGAGACAGCGGCCGTTTGTGCCTGGCGGTGCGTCGAAAAAGAAGGGTCGTGATAAACGAGTTAAGTCGGGGCGACGCGGTAAGGGGCCAACCTCTGCCAGGCGCCGTGTCTGTCCAGATTGTGCGCCCAAGAAACGGAAGAAACGGAAGAAGGAAACGCGAATCACGCTACGATAATGCGTTTGGCGCACCGAGTACGATTTAATTGCGCACTGACTTGCGTGGCACTCTTGTCTCAACTCCATTATCTGGAACGGAGTCTGAAATTTTGCGTAATACTCCGAGAGAGCGTTGAGTTTTTTGTTTTAATCTTTGCAAAAATATTTAAAATTAAAAAATTCGACGAAAAAATTACTCTATATTTTTGCAAATTAAAGCTTTGATAAATGAATGGCAAGATTATAATCTGGGTGACTTGAAGAGATGTATTTCAAGAGAGAATAACGATTTAATTAGAACAATTTATATTGATCACACCTTAATTGGGGTTAACTTGCGTTGCTCTCTCCCTTTTCCCCCTACTCGCGTTTATTGGTACCCGTCTCTTTTTCAAACCTTTATATATTTTAATCTAATTTACAACCTGTTCTCGTAACATTTTTCGTGCTCGCTTTTAGAATACACTTTTGTTCCTACTAAGCTGAGAATAATAAGGGCGCATTACTGCTCTTTCTTGTCGCAGCTAATCCAATTTCAAGCGCGTGAAAGCTCTTTACCGAGACGTATTGCGCGAAAGGACACGGAACTAAAAACGCTTCTCGTGCATTCGCTTCCTCAGCGATATAATAAGCCGGCGTGTCGCAAGAAATAAATTCGCGTAAAACACGTTATGTCGTTACGATAAGACGAACGATATTAGCCTACCGTCTCGTTCCCGGCATAAACCGGCGTCTGTTCTTGTCGGTTCTTGCAAACATGATTTTCGCAAGCTTGAATGCTCGCGTCTCTCTCGTTCTCTCGTTTGCTCTCCGTCCCGTCCGATGATCGTCCGCACAACGAAATCGTTTTTATACGCGCCCGCCCATGCGGTTGCTCAATCCCTTCTGCTCCTTTCGGTTCCTCTCCCGAAAAGAATTGTATAGTAATACGTGTAGTATCGCAAAAAAAAAACTAATTTGCACGCGTTGCATATTCCATTAAGCGGCTCGAGAGACCGGCGTTTTTGCGCGTTCTCTCCGACGACGACGGTGACTGCGACGGTAACGACGACGGCGACGCAGACCCCTAATCTGATTTCGGGCAAGGGAAAAGAAAAGATCGCGCCCTCCACGCACAACCACTTAGGGACGACGCGCGTGGCATTTCCCTAGGCTTCCCCGACGGATACCTCGCGTGCCTTCCAATACGCATTCTTCATCGCCATCTCGCCCGCCGCCACGCATTCCGCTTAGTCGACCGATTAATTACGTGCCGCCGCGCCGCGCCGTGTCCCCCTCGCAGATTGCACGATTCGCTGACGCGGCGCGTAAATGCGAAAACTTCGACCCGCCTCTTCTCGATTCATTCGATTCACACGGCGTTTTAAACCTCGAGGCCTGCCGGCAAACTCGCGATGAACGGTTTTAAACTGGCAACCTCACGACGACCCTAACGACGAAAGAGCTGCTTGCCTGTAGTGTGCGCAGTCGATCCAAGCAGGTTTTCTTTTTGCTAGCTGAAGCATGTATCAGCATCGAGGCGTTTATGGTATATCTTGACATATCTTAACGCTCCAGTTCCTCCAGTTCGTGGAATCTTTGGCAGGTGTTCCCCGCGATTACACGATATTACTTACGAAAGTAAAGAAAAAGAGAATGAAACAGCGAGATCAAGTATACGAAAATAACGTGTGCGTTACATTTGCAAAATCTCATATGCTGCTATACTGATATGCAATACTAAATTAAAGGACATTTTTTACTACTTGAGGATATATTCTAAAAATATTGATTAAAGTATTACATAATGATAATCGAGCGCGTTGGAGGTCAATATACGATTTTTCTGTTGTCTTTTGACACATCAACACAAATTGATAAAATGCGCATTTGAATAAAGTTTCTTGATTAATCTATTAAAAAAAAAATATCTTTTTTTAAATATTCAATCATTTTGCAATATAATTAGTACCGCATTAAAATCTTAACCCTTTTTTGTCAATGAACACAGACCTACCCGTATTCAAAGCAACTTAAATGTTAAAAATTTTTATATTAATTCGCGAATTGTTTTCTGACGCTTCAGATCCCCATCCTTGTTGTAATAAGCAACAATTTTCAATAAATTTTATCTTGATGTCAATTTTACCTTTGTAGCACAGTCGCCGTGAAGTCGATTATAGTACGCCATTCGAATAAACGTCGTAATCATCCGAGGAAAGAATACGATTCGTCGTCGCAATTTTATTTTCTACATCCGGATGCGATTCGCGTCACGCCGCAGGCTACCGGTCGTCGAAAAAGGGAGAGAGATGCGCGAAAAAAAAAAGATTGCTTCGCTCCTCGTTGCGGGGAACTTTGCCGATATATCAAAACAATGGACTCCGCCATAAAACAAACAGATCGGCGGCAACCGGCGACGCGCCTCGATATCTCCGGACGCGCGTCGCTCCGCTATCTCGGTGTTGGCATTGAATTACGACGAGGTGTCCCAAGTAGGAAGTATCTCGCGTGCGACGAATCGTAAGAAAACACACACGACGTGTTTGTGCTCCGCGTGGAAGCGGATAGACGGGGTATCCATTGTTTACAAGGCGTCCGGTCCGTCCGGGAGCGGGTGGATGCGCGTCGGCGTTCGGGATCGGTATCGCCGCCGCAGACGTTATTTTCCGCGGGATTCGGGAATATAAACCGCAGCCGCAGCGGATTAATTACGTATCTTCCGTTATTAGATTAGTGCTTGTGTACACCAAGAGCGAGTCTCGCTGTTTGCGTTCAATATTTGCGTCGTTTCGTAACGGCGATCGATTCGCAATATAGCGATTGCGATATAACGTATACATATGCGTTATATTGCGCCGGGATTACATCAATATTTACGCGGCACGTGAGACATCGGCAGCGCTTTCCTCGAAACGCGCGCTGCTCCGATATTTCGTTTTATATCTCGCTTGGCTGGCTTCCACGTCTCGCCGTGCGTTCGTATCGTGTCCTCGCGGATCCATCGAAACATCGATGGAAACGTTTAATTCGAAGATCCGCGATTGATTGCGCGTGCCGCGCGAGAGTGGTCCACAACATTGCGCCAGAGTGCCGACATCAATATTTAAGTATTCTAGCGTCGTGCAGCACTCGACCTTTTTACTGTTCGAGTTACTCGATTTCTTGCGGTGCGGAATCTTTCTTCGCCCGCGATAAATCATCGAAAAAACATTAGCGACGATGGAACAGACAGTAATACACGCGTAAAATGGAGAAAGAACGTGCCTTTTCTTCTGTATTGTGGTTAATGGCTCGTAAAATATATGGATAAGATGTACGCGCATAGGTAGACCGATCACTTAACTTGCGGCGATGACCGCAAAACCATTCGCCAGATGTGTTTCATCGCTCTTCTCCACAGCGCGCGAGTGACGATCGTGTTTTAGAAACAGCGACATGTTTTATTGAACAACGTTCTACCATTCGTCGCTATGTTAGACAAGATTTGAGAGATACGGGAACACCGTTTAGGAAATGAGTCAAACTAACGTCATCATCGTCTTTACATGAATACATCACGAAAGACAGCCGTGTTCGACAGGCATAAACACATAACGCTACTCTTCTCGTCCGTCTGTTGTCATGACTTTGTTTTTAAAACGGTAATCACTGGCACGCTCCGGAAAGCAATACTGAAATGTGTTTTTACTCAGCGACTTGAACGTATATTAATCTACTTGTTAGAATTCAAGATCTTTTCATTTTTTTTTTTTATTTTTTTTTAATTTAGGAACGTATGGTCGCTTAGGCTTCAGGCTATTTCAAGCTATCAATACTATCATCGACTTCACACGTTCACAAAGATTTTTTTATTTCAAGCCATTTCGAAGAATTTGCGAACAAGAAGGAATTTGAGGAACCCAAGATATCCCGTATACTTATACATTCCTACGCCGCGATAGAATCGCTCGGCTATCGCACACGCGATATCGTTCCCTTCCAGAGCACGTTTAATTCGAGAGATTCTAATCTCTATCGCACAGCCGTGTGGATCGTGCCATTTCGCGAGGATTACGTCAATATTTACACGGCAAGCGAGATTCCAGCGGATTTTCCGACCGTTCCGACTCCATACGTACCTTTTCCCGCGACGGATCGCGGATTCTAACGGGAAGTTGTTAACTCCGAAAGGGATCGATCGCGTAGCGCGCTTTCGCAGTACGGAATCGCGTATCCGGTATTCTCCGGAAACGAGGGAGAAGATGCCGTATCCTTTCTTCGTGATAGGTCGCCTATATAATATCGGGATAAAAGATCGGGCTTCGAAAACGACGCGCGGGATGTAACGAAGACATAACGAATACGTCGGAAATTTTTAAACGTAAATGGTTTCCACTTCGAACTCCACCAGCCTGGTTTTTATAAGTATCTAAGGGATTCACTTCTGTAAATCAAGCATTTTAGAGATCTGACAATTAGAGCTACCGACATTATCTAGCTATCCTATCTTTCCACTCCAATCTTTGTAGAACTTTCGGATTTTGGATTTTGTTCTAATTATCTAATTATTCTAATTGGATTTTTGTCAGCGTGAGAGAGGCCCCCAAGAAAATTAAAGCCTTCATTACTAGACTGCAAAACAAGATACCTACCGCTATTAAATCATTCCTCCATAAATCTAAAAAAATCAATATTCGTCGTATTTAAGGAAACTGGTTTCACCGGTTTTGTATCATTTGTTAGAGTTAATTTTGAGATAATCCATGATATTCGTGAGCTTGTTTTTTTTTACATCTTCGTTTTAACGAACGTTTATTGAAAGAAAAAAGTTAATGAACGTAGCCTAAAAATACACATATAGCTAATGATGGGGTCCTCTCCACATGAAGAACGAGTCCGCTCATGCAAATTGCTTCGTCTGGGTTTACAAGGCCGCGATATACGGTTATATCTACGGTTACTGATTCGCTGACCGAAGGTGATTAACCGACGGTCCTTTTGATGTGGGATAAACAAACACCGGCTGGTTTGATCACCGCGACGTATTGGCCCGGTCGTAGCCGACTGCGACTAATAAACATACGGGCCGGCCGGCGACGACGATGACTCCTTCCTTCCTTTTAAGCTACCGGCCGGGATACCTACGCGTATATGTTAATTAAACGTCATAGAGCCACGTGGAAATCGCTCGAGCGAGAACCGATCGATACCGCTGCGGCATTAATCGAATTCCGACGGTCTACCATGCGTGACGTACGCTAGCTTGGTCTTCTGGTGTACAACGACATTGGCGCGAACTTAGGTGGGCATCTCTCTCTCTGCCTCTTGTCTCATAATAATTTATCTGCTATCGACAGGTCGCGTTAGCGCGCAATAAGTCTCGCTCCGTGATGCTCGATCGCGCCATTTCAATTATACGCCAATGCTGTGATCGCGTTTCATATATTTTTAATTATCACATCGTTAATATTAACATAATTATTGATGTTGCAAGTCTGAAAACATTTCACATAAAGACGAGTTGTATCAGTTCTATCGTTGTTAGTCGCAATTTTTCCACCTTCTTTACAATCTTTTTTATTTCATTTATTTTCTTCCTCTGAAGTTTGAATACGTACAAAGTTTGTTTCATTTTACGTGCGCAAAGTGTAAGGAAAACCGTGTCTGAGAAGTAGGTACGTTTACTCTTCTTGAAGAAGAGTACTTTATTTTTTTATTATAATATATTTTTTATTCCTGCTTAATTGCACTTAAATGGTATGTGATATATTTTATTTTACAAAATTAAATTATTGTAGTAAATTACAATGTGTAGAACAGAGAAACTTTCCAAACAATATAATAAATGTTATATTAAGTAACAGAACGAAACCAAATTGTATATAAAAATAATTTTTTTATAAAAATTAAATTTAAAAAAAAATTATTTAAGAAATTTTATTTCGATCACTTTATACATAAATTATCATTAGACTTTCATTGAAAACATTTTGTCCGCTTCTTACAAAGTAGCGTGCAAATATGAGGAGATACTCTTTTTATATTGAAATTAAAAACGTTGTCCTTAAAATATTGTCGATTGAGTGCGAATAAAGCACATTCACGTTTCAATGTCATTCAATACGCGTACAAGCGTATAAGAGACTCGACGGCAAATTGATGAATTCGGCGTTTCCTCATTAGCAAAATGATGCAATTAACATCATATTCCCAATTAGGACAATTAACATTGAAGGGTAATTAACTTTTCAAAATTTTTCGTACGTCTAAATGAGATTTAAGGTAATACGTCGACGGTGACGGGATTAAGCCGATGATTTATGACACCTTTCTTGGCGATCAACGCGCACCTACGAATTAACGATCTCACGTCGACAAACGGCGGTCCCGGCCATGCCTCTTATCCAATTATTCGACGGCTATTCATCGGACGTTGACGCTTTATCGAGCGAGAAAAATTTACAGCGCGTTTTCACGGTACATTGGGGCATGAGGGTTGAAAGCCCGAGTAGTAAAACAGTCGCAAGGCGGAAGCGGGAGGAAGAAAGAGAGAAGGATAATTAGCCCGACAGCCGACCCGAAGACGGCAGCAACAGCGACGGCGGGAAATTGCTCGGTCGTCGGGAAGAACGTCGCCGCGACTTTAACTCATTTCATGAATGAACAAAAGCGGGCCCCAGGATTGGTCCCAGCAACTAGCGCGTACATCCGTCGACGCGCCGCGCCGCTTCGCGGAGCGGCTTTCTGACCCAACGTTTTAATTAATTCACCATATTTCCTTCATCGATCCGTACGCGACGGGAGTTAATTGCAATCTGGAATAGTTTATAATTAATGAGAGGATTAACTGTAGGCGAGAGAGAGGCGCTCGCCGACAGCCAGCTCGGCACTCCGGCGATTCTTTCGCGCTTAACCATTTTGTCGTGCATTTGATTAATGCTCGGCGATTAAGATGCGCCGAGGGGAAGGTGGGGAAGTCGTGTTTTTGACGGTAGACACGATACTCGCCCGGTGCCGCGTCGTGCTGTTAATTAATTATCTATATAGCGCTCCTCCCGTTCATCGCGATGCAGCCGGAAATTACATAATATATCTCATTAATGACACGAACCATGTACAAAGATACGTGTAGCAAGTTAAAAATTGTGAATTTATGGTATCACTTTCGATCACGATTCGAACTTTGAAAAGAATGGCCGTTTATCAATTCGAGAGACATCGAAATTTGTTCATCAGCTTATTAAATGGATAATAAAAACTAGTTTACTATATGCATTTCAAAAATATAAATTTTTTACGCTCTTCTTTATAATTTATATCTCGTATTTAGTTACATATAAATTTAAAAAATATACCGTCTCTCTCTCTCTCTCTCTCTCTCTCTCGGTGAAAAAAGAAAAAGATACTGTACTGTTCAACCACCGTTCGCAGGTGAGGGTCAAAAATTGGCTGTGATGATGTTTAAAAGCCCTGTCACTCGGCTGGCAATTATTCGCCTTAATTAGTGGCAAAGGCAGGACGGGCAACCGCGTGACAATATCTTTCTCGTGAATATTCGTCTGGGGACGACCGCCGCTACAATTTGACGCCAGCTGCCAACCGGAAGCGGTCTCGGAGACCGGCTTCTGCAGTAAACAGTTAGACGAGATCCGTTAACAGGAAACACGCCTGTCCATCGTGAAATTTCGGAGCAAAGTTCCGCGTCACGCTTCTCGGCATCAGCACGAAAATCTAGAAGAATTACTTGAATTAATTGGCACGTGACACTTTTGCAATAAAAGATTTTTGTTTCTTTGGCACTATTATTTCATTAGCAAGAAGATATTTGCTATCTTTTATTATTCTATATTATTTATTTAATTGTTATTATTATTTTGTCAGTACAATCACAAACTTTGGATAAACTTTCGAAAACTACCCACGCCCATTTACGTATTCTTTGGTGAAAATATTTCGAATGGTCTCCAAATAAATGCCCTTAAATGGATTTTTACCGATGAGAAAGATGAAGAGAGGTCCACCTCACACCACCCCTGCTTACAGGGCGAAACGAGGTCTGTTACATAACTAAACTATTATCGATAAAAATCTCTATTTAAGGGTATTCATTTGGAGATCATTCGAAACATTTTCACCAAAGAATACGTAAATCGGATGTGGGTGATTTTCGGAAGTTTATCCTAAACTTTTACTATTTTGTTTGAATTACAACACCGCAATAAGTTGCGGTATTTTAAAATATTTGCAAACTTATATCTTCACATAAATAAATGAAATAGATATCAATTATTGCGCCATAGCTGTAGGTAATGATTATAAAATAAGAGCCAAATTAACGGTATCTCTTTGTATAAATCTGCTAAGAAGAATAGACGAAGAAAAGGATATAATATATAATGTATAAAAAGAAAAACAAACTGAGAAAATAGATGGAAAAACTAAAAGAAATAATCTACATATCAGAGAACGAAATTAATTAAAGACAGAAATGTCTTATCAAAGCAATAATCGCGAATATCTTTCGTCTTCCAATTTAAAAGACTTTACTTTTGCAAATATCTTATCCCGCATTTAAAAAGCAATTTTGTTAACCGAACGTTATTTATGTTGTAAATCATGGTAAGGAGTAGCAGATTAAGAGACTAAACGCGCGTATTTTTTGTTACACGATAAAATAAGTTGACGACAAATTCGACGTGGCGCGCGCGTTTCCGGGTGTCGCAGAGAAATGGAAACCGCGGACAATTGCTTAATTGCGCCAGTGACGTCCCATGTAATCAGGATGCCGTCGTTTGGACGCATTTACGACGCACCTACGCTAATTCGCTCGACGACACATCGCTCTTTCCGCTCTTTCCGCCTCCTTTTTGTTCGCTTCGTCAGTGAAAGATCGTACCGGGGCGTTTCTACGAACGGCCAATTTGAAGGAGCATCAACGATGCGGCAAAGGACCCGCACTGTTTATAATTCGTAGACTGTCGTAGAGCATCGTATGTCGTATGGAATGTCTTCACAAAAGAGCCTCGATGGAGATGAATCGCGGAGCCTCTTTAGTTCTGATTTGTACGCGGTACGTGTAGACCAGAGCTCTCTCACAAAAATCGTTGCTTATTTCAATGTAAATATTCAATTCCGTTTTCATCAGCGGTAAATCCCATCGCATGTGATTAAACTCGACGAGAACGACGCGTATTCCGAGTTATTAACTTCAGCGAAAATAATGAATCGCTAACGTTTTAATCAATGTTTACCGATAAAATTTCAGTGATTATCGGATTTTAAAGTATCTTTTATTCCCTCTCTTTTTCTCTCTCTCTCTCTCTGGTAACGGTACATTGAGGAGTTGTCTAAATAACCATGGAAGAGCCGGCAAATAAAACGAACCGCGGAGACGAAAATATTGCGCGTCGTTGATTTACATCGTGTCAATGGTAGTAAATAATATTCTCCGCCGCGGACGAGTAACAGCGGCCGCGCGCGTTAAAAGTCAATATACACGTCGGATTTCGTCCCGCGAAAATATAACACTACGACGCAGCGACGGGACGTATTTCAACCGAGTTATTTTGCCAGCAGTCTGATTTTACGATAGCGGACTAGAATAGTTCTCCTTTTAGATTCCTACGCGAGGGCATGAAAGTGACGACAATGTAAAGAATTCTGCGAACGGCACAGACGAGGACAAAGATACTTCTGTCGAAGTACGAGCTTATTTCTGGAGGCACGTGATGCACGTTTCAAAGTTCGCGGTTCCACATATGCATTATCGATTCGTCCTCGGAACGGGATTTCGAGTGCTTTTAAAGATAAGGATGGCTGAAGGTGGCTTTAATCCTTAATTTAATGTTTGACCGCGTTTGATCGATACATGATTTATTCTTTATGTTTCTATTCTTGTTTTTATTAACAATTTTCAAACGCCCGATCTCTGTTATCTGTCTCGTCCATTTACATATTGTCATAAATTCTAAATCTAAATCATGCTGTTCATAGTACTAAAAAATTGCGTTGACAGCTGCGTGTTTATGTTTGCGAGGCTTATTTAAGTCATGGCATCGTAAAAGCGTCACGCGATGACTTGTGTTAATTTGTTTCAGGCGAGTTAAATACTTTTAACGCTTACTTGATATCTTTATTGCACGATCATAACCGCGTAAAAAAAGTCTTTCATAATTTATTTTGCTTTTTGAAAATTTCGTGTAGATTCTCCCCTATCAATACCTAACTGGCCTTACGGCCCATAACATAAATGCCTACAATTTTTGTTAAATAAATTTTAATTAAAAAAGGTTACCAGAATACAAATTATTAGAGAAAATTATTTTTTTAGATATTATTTAGTATTGTTCTTTAAAAAAATGCGAAAGATGAATTTTATATTTTTCGAATTTGTTTCACACATCGTAAAAGTTTTTATCACTTTATAACTCTTTTGTAAACGAGAGATAAATTTTTTAGGAATATAATACAGCAATGTGTCAATCCTTTCTTTGTTAAATATGTAGGTATCAACGACCATTCGTTTTTATTTATTTCTCAAACCGTTAGATCTAAAAAATATCTATTGTAAAATATTGTTTCACTTTATATTCATCCATACAAATTTCACTCACTGCACTTCGCATTTGACATGCTTTTTTTCCGCAGATCCTGATATTCCCACCGTTTTCATAACTGTGTTTTGTGTTCCGCACAAAAGAGTGACTCATGCGGAAAAGTATCTTTGAGACAGAGATAAGGCTTCTCTTCTCTTTCCTTTCTCCCTCCCTCCCTCTCTCTCTCTCTCTCTCTCTCTCTCTCTCTCTCTCTCTCTCTCTCTCTCTTGCTCTCTTTCTCTTTAAACGAGTACAAAGGGATTCCATTACCGGGCGCATCGAGGTATCTCATGACACTGGCGCGAGCGTCTCGTACTTCGATTAATAAATCTCTGGAGACTAATCGATCGCCCTGTGTCGCAATTTCCTGCAGGACTCCGGCCAACGTCAGCCCCAATTTGCCAAAATCGGGGCGACGTGTCGCGCAATCGGCAGACCAATCGCTCGTTCGCTAATGGATTTATGATTTCAGTCATTCGTGCGAAAATGCGTTTCGCCCGACTCGCCGCGGCCGCGCCGTGCGCTCGCACACATATCCACGGAGCTATCTCTTGCACATTTGCGCTTGTATAATGCGCTAAATATGTCGGAAAATTTATTTCCGGAATGAAATGTAAATACATATCGTCGCTAATGTATATTCTACTCTCGGTAACGATCGGCATCGCTACGTTTAAATAATTCATCAAGTCGAAACGAAACTAAAAGCTTTGCCATTTAAATTGCATAATCATTTTTGAATCCATCATGCCAATTATTGCAGTTATATCTTATATATGCTAATTTACGTCGATCCCGGATATTATCGAAAACGCTTTTGCCGCCAACGGATTGCATTTATTTTTGTATTTCATTCGTTTTATTCCCTCGTTTCTCGAAAGCTAATCGTACCAAACATCCCCGATAAATTGAAAGATAACTCGACGGGATACAGCTGCGGTTGCAAAATTGCGGGGCTCCGCGCTCCGGAAAGAAGATTCTTCGTAGAACGGTTTTCCGTTCGTGGATCCAACAAGAGATGCCGGAAATGATAGGTAACATGGTTTTGTTGGCACCAGCCGTAGCTTCCTGTCGGGGCCAGGCTTGAGAAAACGAGCCAATATCTTGCGCCGACAGCTCGGACGGACCCGAGGCTGCACTGGTCCAATTGCCCCGACGCGACGTCGGAAGTCGAAGACTTTCTCGCGCGCGGCAAATCGCGCAGCGCGCTCCTCAAAAGTCCCGATAACGTGTCCGCGACTGCACGTAAGAGTTCAGTGATCGTATCAGTATTTAATCCGCGAGAGATAAAAATTGCCGTCGAGAAACTTTTTACTTGACGTTTGACCAACGTAAATGGAGTGTCGTGTCCAACTTTTACACAAATTAGAATTAAATTAAAGATACCTCTCTCTGATCTTTACGGACTAAGAAATTTTGCAAAATTCTGGTACCTTCGTGCGTCCAGAATGCCGAAGGCCCACGGCGACATGTTTGTTTACGCTGTATTCTTAACCACACGTAATCTCACGGTATAGACAGAGAGTGCAGCGGGGAAAGTTATGCAAACGATACCGAAGCGTGGTACTTACCGTATATCCCGTATATACACACGCCACCCGGCACCCGCGCTCGCGCCCGCGCCCGCGCGCGTTTACATATAATTCGCGTCGCTCGGTCGATTCGCGCGGAATTATGCAATTTGCACACGGGACGTATGGAAATACGCGTTTCCCGTGCGCAGTCACGAAATTGCAGACTCGTGTATTCCATTCTTCATCGTTCTTCGATGATTCAGCTGTCACGGTGAGGGGCCAGACGTCGTTTCGGATCGGCTGTATCCCGCCTACATCGAACCACGATGAAACGTAAATATAAAATGCAATCTCGCAGAATCGTGCAAAACAATACGACATGACTGCACGTTCGCTCGCCTGTCACCTTTCGAGACGAACACACGCCGGCTTTCGACACGCGACACGCACTTAATTTGCTGCGAACTACAAATACTACGACAACTTTTTGCGATACGGTTAGCTCATGTTGGAATCTTATGACCCTAAGCCTCGCTTGTACCGATAATTAGGTCCTTCTCTCATTGCGCACATACACTTATCTCGCTTGAATAAATACGCACAGCGTAAATAAGACTCGAATGGCTTCCTGCGAACCGGTCGTGTGACGTAAATCGATGAGATAAATAGATCGTGCGATTACGCAAGGCCCAAACGGACAAAAATGAACTTTGCATCGACTTATCTATCGCTACATGCAGGCTGCTCAGGAACACGGAGAGTCCCCCCTTCGGATCGGTTGTGGCTTTTCTAACGGCCACCTCGCGATGCCGCGGACCGTAACACGATACCTTTGCGAAACCTCGAGCTGTAACGTCCGGTCTGGGGCCTATGTCGTGCGTAGCGCAAACGAATGCCTCGGTCGACGCGTATATATTCAGGACGAAACGTCGCGTCGTCGGCGTTCTCTCCCCTTCTCATTCCTCCCTCCCTCTCCCCCTATAATTCCTGTCCCGTGGTCTTCTAATGAAACGGTAATTACGACCGCTGAAAGGCGTATCGATTTCGTCTCGCAGGAAGCCTACAAAGCGCTCGCGGAATCGCTCGCGATATCTTAGCTCTAGTTTTCAACCGGAAATAATACCGGGGAAATTACAATCGACGCGACGCCGCGCGGATTTGAGACACAGACGGAACATGATGATGATGAGCAACGTGCGAATTACATTTTCGCTCGAGAACGACACGCAACGGAGTTCGATTATACGAACATCCATTAACTTGACGTCCAATTATCCGATCGTTCTGTTACCGTGTATACACTGAAATAGAGTGCTGATATTACGCGCGATTCGCATTCAATTTTCCTCGAGATAAGAAATAACGATTCGTGCGTCTCATGTTAAGAACGCATGAAAAAAAAAAAAGGAGTGAATGAGCTATGAAAAGTCGCGATTTAGATGATCGAGTGAACATTGAAAAGGAGTCGCACGGATAATTTATAGTATTTTTATATACCTACGTATACATATATATAACGCCACTGGAGTTTAATGAGCGGTTGAAATAGTTCCAATTTCCGTTTACTATCTCTCTTCGATTTTTTTCGATCATCTAAATTCTAAACTACGACTCTTTATAGCTCACGATTAATTCTTTTATACGTTCTTAAGATGAAACATATCGCTGTCAATAGCACAATATTTTACTAAATTTTATCGATTGCTCTATTAAATGCTCCATGAAGTAATGCGTCATTACAATCATGACTATACCACTTTTCCGGCTACAATTAAAAATAATAAAACGTACGAGATATCACGAAGTATCGCGAGATTACCTTCCGTATTACATTCCGTGAGAAATAATATTGATGGTATTATATCCTTCCGAACTGCCAAGCGGATCTCGGTCTTGGATTCCCGGTAAAACCAAAAAGGAATAGCAATGACGTCAGCAGTGGCAGGAATGCGATAGCCAGTGCTTATACTACCTACCTACCTGAAGACCGCGGCACGGAAGATATGGGAGTCCTTTATGGCAAAGGCAAGCGAAGCCGGTAGTTGATGGGAGGAAGGGGAGGGAATGCGATTTTTCTCATACTTCGAATCGACCTTTAAGGGGCAATATAATTTACAGCGTGCGGTCGGGTACGATGGTACTGCAATAAGGGGTCGCCTCGCGTTATTAATGCACGTAATTATGCCTGAAAATGAGCGTGTCATAGATTACGGACGATCGCGCGCATAACGTTATGCATAGGCTCGGGTTCCTTTCACAGCGAATAAAAAGCGGCATCGTGCAGCGTGCTGCGCGTGTCGTGTTAATAATGCCGTGCGTAATGTCGCAACGACGCAAGAAATAAACGTATATAACATGTTCGACTAATTGATTCAATACGGCCTTCGACCGGCGGTACGGTGCACGGCGTACGGCCGCGGCGTCGTGCTCGTCGTTAGAAAATCTCGCTGCAAGAAATCGCGACGGCTGCGTTTCTTGCGAGCGGCGAGCCTTCATACACGGGGGTCGTCGACACGTTGGCGAGGAAAGAAAGGGAGAGATAGGGGAAAAAGAGAGAGAGAGAGGAAAACACCGCGCGGCAGAGAGGCTGCAGTCACAATTGGCTAGCTCGAGAACCCCGTATAGGTCGACGTCAGTTGATTATGGCCTTCGCGTGGGTCGTGTTCCTTTTCGCGTGGTGCATCGTACCACACGCTGGTGAACACCCCCGCTCGCGAGAATAATGACAGCGCGCGTGACGGCGCTTCGCGATTATCATTATCCTCCGCAACGCCGATGCACGTCCGCGTAGGGATACCTAATCGATTTCCATACAGATATCTCGCGAGGCAACGTTGTGGCGCTATCTGATCACGATCTGAACATTGACGCTTTTTTAATATCGAAGATACTCGTGATTTATATATGGTTCTTAATGTACACGCTGTTAATAAATTACGTGATTTATTATGCGATTTACGATTGCGTGCAGTGCAATTTGTGAAATATAATTGGTAATAAACAATTCAATCATTCGAGATGAGTTGCTAGACATCCGTCCAGACAGGGTCAGCTTCGTTTCCTTCTCTCAATATCCGTTGTCGCAAAATATTCCAATTTCGATGAATAACTCGGTACGCTCATCGCTCAATCGGGTTCCGGCAGACGGAACTCGGGAAGGACGGGGGCGGGTCCGTTCGGCCGATCTCGACATGGCAAAGGAGGGCTTTTCCAGAGCGACGGATGGGACACGGCCGACAATATTTCGATTTTCATTTAGACACGAAGCGCAGCGACACTTCGAACGAAACAGGAGTTTTAATTAAAGCCACGATCCCCCCCCCCCCCCCTCCCCCCCCCCCCCCCGCGGACCCCCACCGATATTCAAATCAGTAATCCGCATCTCGCGCCGCGCAGCCTCCGTCGCGCGCCGATGCAGGCGGCGACAGATGGCCGGACTTCGTCATACACCGGGAAAAAGGTGTCTGACGTTCTGCAACGACGTTACGGACGCCCGCAAAACGTAGCCCCGCACGGACCGCAACGTCCGCGTCGCACAACTGCGGGGAAAGTTTCGCGGCGTTAATCGCTAAAGGATTACCGAGACGCAAGAATCGGACGGGAGTCATCTTGTAACGACGAAGATCCGGGAAACTTTGATCCTTATTTCGATCTGATCCTATTACTACGAGAATGTAATCTTATCATGATGCTACGTGATAATGGCTCTTATGATCATAATTCGCAACTTTGCTAATGAGACGATCGAGAATAAACACGCGCAGTATTTTGTACATTATCGACCGAAACATCTATCAGACATAAATGATTAGCCAAATCGTGAGCCTGAAAAGTATTTGACGGCTGTATCGTCGTAATTAAATCGCTCAGTTCCCTCGGCGGGAGATAGCTCATAAATCATCCCGGTAACGTCTGCGATCGACGGCATTTGTGTTGGACAGGTAGAACTCGGGTTTATGGCAGTAGAATAGATAACATCACGAAGGATTATGAATGATAGAATGTATTGTATTTCGCTCAAAGCATCTTTTTGTCTCAACATGAATAAAAGTAATTTCATAAATGACGTTTTCAGTGCTCAACAAAAAGAAAATTGACCAAATAAGTCTTATATTAGAAACATTCCATTCCTTTATTTTCTAAAAAAGTCATCATATATAAAATTACATTTACATTTTATAAGACGGACAATTATAAACAATATAAAATTATTTACGAACAATACGATTGTTTTACGAAATATGTAATATATCAAATATAAGTTATATAATAATAAAGAGAATAGCATTTTATATGGTTATCACTTTTTATATTATTCACGTAATACTTCATTTTTTAATAGCTTTTGTATAATGTTTAATGTTTCGTTCTTGTCAGAAGAAAAGTTAAAGTCTCTGAATAAAAAGCTCATTGATAAAAGTACTTGCACTATGTAGCACCAAGGACAAGGACGTGTTAAACTGCGAATTGCGAACGCTTCCTTAAAGCTGAGAATGGGTACTTGGGAACAATCACGTTTTCAATCGTGCAAGCTCTAACTTCCGCGCACAAACTTCATCCCTCAATGTAACTTCATCACCGGGCCGGTACCACCTTGTTGGAGTAAATGAGCGAAAGAAGCGAGGAAACGGGAGGACAAAGAAGAGAAATCGTGCGCGCGCGGCGAGAGAGAGAGAGAGAGAGAGAGAGAGAGAGAGAGAGAGAGAGAGAGAGAGAGAGAGAGAGAGAGAGAGAGAGAGAGAGAGAGAGAGAGAGAGAGAGAGAGAGAGGGGGAGAGGGGCGATCGGCCGCGCAAGTTCGCCGAGACGAATGCCAAACGATCGAATGAGAATTTATCGGCAGAAGTTAATCGTGGTGCGCGGAAGGGAGAGAAGAGGAACTCGACAAGAACGGAGGATTTCGAGGACATCGTTTTCTACCACCTCTCTTATTGATGTTGGTCGTGGGTGAGAAAGTTACCCACGTCTTCTTTGCTCACCGCTCACATGTCGCCCACATGTTCAACTTCTTCCTGACCGCCACCGGTCGGTTCTTCCTTCCTTGAACGGCACGAACTTAATTTCGCCGGAGCGATCCTTCGGTGATCCTTATCAAGATTCCCGTCGAAGGCGGCGATATCCTCTTAAAACGTCTGCTACGGCAAAATCCGGTTATCTTTTTCGCTACCGAGGAAACGAGTGCCATTAGTTCACGAGAAGTGGCTTTCCCGTGGACTTTACGAGTAAATTATGCAAAGTACTTGTAACGAAACAGAGAAATGGTAGAAATAAGCAACCCTTTAGAGGCATGAAAGATTCTTGAGAAAATAGATGTTTTGTAATTTTTTTTTAAATTTTAATTTTTTTAAATTTTTGTAACAATATCCTGTTGAAGAAATTAATTGTATTTTTTCCAACTCTCGGAAAGTTGCATTCGTATTCATTTCACAAACGGATAATTGACATTTAAATTTTGTTATTTCGATTTAAAGGAGAGGCAAATTCGAGAAATTATCACGAATGACGACCAATCATTTGCCGTTCATATTCAGCCGTTTTGCATGCACGGTTTCGCATCGTCGTCACTTTCCATAATTAAATGACACATCCGTTCAATTACCGGTTAATTCCATTACTCGCGCGACTAATTCGTTATTGCCTTTCGATTTCCGCTCACGCATCGCCCACGCGTGCGCTCGATTTCTCGTATCTTCTCTTCCTTTCGTTTCATCGAGTACGTCGCCCGGGCTTCGTCGCGTTACTCCGACGACGATAGATTGCCTGCTAGGACGTTCGCCCTCAATAAATTTAATAATCCCGGCTTTCATCGGCGATTTTTATCCGCTCTGAAGAATCGATCTGTTTTGTCTTCTTACAAAAGAGCAGCCCTTGACAAATGGCCGCCGTAATGCACTGCCGACACTTTCAGTTATCCGTACGACTTTATTTAACAAACGACTGGATGCTGCGAACTAATACATCATTTCTCTTGTTATTTCGTGCGCAGTTCGTTTCTCCTGTTCGTCCTCAGTTCAAACCAACCCAGCCCTCGAAGATCGTAACATTTCTCTCTTGCCTTGTCGCTCTTTCTTCTTCGCATCGAAAAAGCGAATAGTGTATTTTTATTTCAGTACTATTCCTTTTTCGTAGTGAAGAAAGAGATATACCATCTGAAGCTTTAAAAGCGCACCGCTCCTTTTTTGCGCGCTCTTATTTCGTCTAGAGAAATAAAGAGAATGGAAGCAACGTTTCTCGAAATAGTAAGCCGCGAACGAGACGTAAGCGGGGCAAAGTGAGCCACAGGAGCATCACGGTATTTCCGACAAGTGCATAACTGTACGACTCCGCGACTCTTTCGTCGCGTCGTCGTCGTCGATCGGCCGATCGACCGCTGTCTTCTGATGCCCTCCCTTACTTTTAAGTTATTTTTAAGCGGCGACGACTTCGAGACGGGACATCCGTCGAGGGACAAGACAAGAAGAGGAGCAGTCTCACACACTCTCGCCTCGGTTTCCGCCTCGGCTAGATAAGAGAAATTCTCGGAAGGACGTTACTCGGGATCATCGTTCGATGGACCCGCTTAAATGCGTCGCAAACATCGGCAAGAAAGTCGCCGACGTTCGCTCTGCTTGCCTGGAACTAATCGACCGGCAAAACGCGTAACGGGGTCGACCTAGCAAACTCGCCACTGGTATTCATCGGTATTCTTCCTAGCGTTCTCTCTCGCGCGAGAACTCTTTCCTGAGAATACTATAAGAAAAAGGCGCAATTTACATTTTTTATTTCTCGAGAAGTGTTCTAAGAAAATGATATATTCTGGGAAAACGATAATAAAACCTATTTATCGGAGAATTTCTAGTAGTCAGGGTATATAAATATATGCATATATAGACGTTATTTTCTCGCACAAAATCTTTAAAATATTTGTTTTTTTATCGCTATTTTCGTTACAGCGATTATTATAGAGAAGTATAGTAGTAGTAGTAGTAGTAGACAGTAGAGAGTGGTTCTAATGCAGTCCCTGACGACACCTAATAGATTATACATATATAATCCTTTATCTTCTCACTCTTGTGGTTAGCTAAGTGTTTGGGTCCAGCCTAGAGCCTAACATCAGGCCTATTAGATTCATCACCCTTGCTTTTTCGAAGTTCTGGGGACTTAAGAACATTCGTCCACAGGTTCTGTATCTCTTGCATGAAAGTGCCGGGCAGTGGTATAGTATAAACACGCCGTCTTCTCTCTCGTCCCTACATAGACGGCATTCTTTCTGCTCCGCGAGGCCGAGATTAAACAGGTGAGCTCTGAGTAAGGGTGAGTGACCCGTAAGCAGTCCTACCGCTAGTCTCTGTTTGTTCAGAGCCAGTAGTTCGTTACTCCTATTTGGTCTGATGTCTCTCATCA
The DNA here is from genome assembly GCA_035220615.1 of Leptothorax acervorum. NCBI lineage: Eukaryota > Metazoa > Arthropoda > Insecta > Hymenoptera > Formicidae > Leptothorax > Leptothorax acervorum. The sequence goes on along the minus strand of JASTWQ010000027.1, from coordinate 1,203,343 downwards.
GAATTTTGGCCTGGCGACAAGTTTTTGATGCCTCCCACCTGGCCAAGTACTCTTTTCTCAGGCAACATCTGATGTTTTCTCTATCAAGAAGGATATTCCTGCCACTTGATTAATTGGTATTGGCAAACCAACTGGGAGTTTAATTTTCTTAATAAGGCTACCTCTCAAAGGTTTATTCCACACTCTGACAAGCATATAACACATGTTCTGTCCTGGGATCTCTCATTTCATCCCTTCTTTGCTTTGGCAAGAAATACGCCCGGTTGGTTTGCCATTTCCTGCTTCCTTTTTAGTCAGTGCTTTACCTGCTTCCTTTTTAGTCAGTGTATCCGCGACTTTGTTCCGGGATATTCCTTGATGCCCAGGCACCCAAAATAAGGCACCCCATCAATTATTATAGAGAAACTAGAGAAAAAATATATTCCATGGAAGAAATCACTGCGTCATCAAATTTAAAATCGTGCAAATTAAATATATGTGCAAATAATATATATATATAAATTTATATTCTCAATTGCGAATAAACTATTATAGAAAATGGAAAATATCGGCATATGGTTGTAATGTGATCATGAAAATTATTGGATTAAAAAACACCGAGTTTTAATCAATCACGATTAAATCTGTTGAAGCGCGTATACGGGATAATACAAAAAGACACTCTATTCGAAGTAAGACGGTGCAGAATATAAATATTTTCAAGAGTTTCGCGCGGGGGATATATCCTGCTGAAGAACTTCGGCGAATCCGAACGTCGGATTATAACGAGAACGTCATGAATGCGTAACCGGGAGCTTGGTGGTGCCGCGTCTCGCGGCTTTATACGGAATATAATTCCTCCAATAAATAATTCCCGCGGTCGCGATGCCTCGGGTACCCCCTCATCTTTAACGGTTGCGCAGACGGCCACCCCCATAGGAGACGGGATTTTCGGAGAAGTCGCTTTCTAAGCCGGATTCGGGCCTAATGGTGCGCGCAATTATTCCACTCCGAAGGGAGGCCGATCAGACACGACCGTCCCGTCCCGTTTCGTCCCGTCTCGACGCGGCACGACGCGGCGCCGGTTTCTCATCCGGCTCGACGTTTCGTTAATGGCAAGCAAACTGCACCGCCAAAGTTGCGCTAAGTGCGGAGGCGGAGGAGCGCGCTTGTAATCTCTTTCCGCGTGACGGACGTGCCGCTCGTAAAGGCGAACCGCGAAACTGATCTGGGTCGAGGGGTTCTCTCTTCTTCCTTTCGCTCGCGGGACCACCGAGGTAGACGTCGATGCATCTGTACTTCTGACTAATCCACTATGCCAGTGAAGATCGTAGATTTGCGCGGTCTAGATATATGCACGTGATATCATTTAATATTGAATCGTATTTCGTTGCATTTTTTATTGAATTTTATTGCGAAGTTTGGATTAGTTTCTATTCGGACCTGAAAACAAACGCTGCAGATTTATGTAGATTTCATACTATCTTATCTAATTACATTTTTTCGTAAATATATGAATTTATCGTTTCTTTTAATGTTCTCGTAAAAATATCTTACAATTAGTATATGTCTTATTTTATGATATATGGACCTATAGCATGTGTGACCCGATATTGATTTGTAATTTGTAGCCGCTTATCCGATTTCGTGTGATATTTGCGATTTAGATTCTTAACGGTTCGCTGACTTCCAAATGTTTTCGTAGTGATCTCGTATGGTACGGTGCTGGAATGCGTCTCGATTGAGATGCAGAACGAAAGGATAGGAAGATCGATACTCAATGCCATCCCAGCATCGTTTATTGGAAGTCTTGAGCTAATGCGTTTCTTCCACGTATATTTCTTACGAAGCAATTTGAATGCGCTTCGAATTGTATTAATGCTGATCAATATTTGCAGCACGTTGCATCGAATTACCACACCCTCTCACTCGTCTTTGCTGGATGGTATGCCGGCAACTTCTAAGAGAGAGCTATTAGCGCTATTACTAAATACTTTCGAAAAACTTGTTCCATCTCCGTGTTTATCTCAGGTCTGTTTAACAATCCTCTTTTCACTGTGTACGCATCCACCGCGGTTGTTCGTTCGTGTCGAGAACGCCTCTCGCGTTTGATTAACATCCATAAATCTGTCAAATGAAAATGTCATTTTGCTAGACACTTAAACGAATCTCCGTGCAATCTCGCGACGCACTTCCGGAACCGCAAACGGCAAGCCGCCGCGGCCGTTTCGACTTCCGCCTCTCTGTCATCGTTTTGTGGTGGATGATTTGCAGCTGCAGCAACGCGCTCAACAAAAAGCGAGGAAAGCAGCGGGGAGCCGCCGCGCCGACTCGATTCCGTCCTTGGTTTTATCGCTCGTAAAGCTGGGTCGGACGGGCCGTGGCGGCAGCGGACACGGATCGTATAAACCCCGCTCCGACACCCTTCTCGCTCGCGCTCGTAACTCTTTCCGATCTTCCTTAGCCGCCCACATGCACTACCGTCGACGATATACGGAAGCACAACGGAACGGAAGTCGAAACGGGCAAGTGCTCGTTAATACGCGGCTACGATAAAGCGGCGCCCTTGCATCAAATATCCCTGCGAGTACGAGCAAGCGTACAGTTCAAGGCTGTTCTGAAGCGAAAGCGGTTGTTGCAACAGCACTGCAGCGACATATGTTATTCGCGGAATATAATCGTGCAGATAAATTAATATCTTTACACTCGCTGTTTGATCATCGCAAAATGAAAGAGGGAAACACCCATGCGGTTTATACTAGACAGAAAATGATCATTTACGATTGTAAGAAGGGATATTCTTGCGAAGATAATTTGAATATTTTGGATTATTTATTCACACAGATCTATAGGTGAATACGTGCCAGGAATATGAGACATGCAGTAGTTCTTCATTAGATTGCCTCTACCAGTTATCAGTCTAATTCAGGAGAAATGGTCTAGAATTGACGCTGACCGCAAATCCACAGGAGCGACGTGGCTCGATCGACTGAATGTCGAAGGAGGGACCCTTTGATGAGGCACCATGCGCGCCCGGCGGGACCATTCAACTCGGACACCCACCCTTTGATCCGCCATTTACACCGGCGGATAGTGTCGATGTAAATGGCCATTAGAGACTGCCATGCTAACCCGCAAACCGTCATCGTCATATGTGCGCGCGCGTCGATTGGCCGGAAGCCGATTTTCCTTGACGATTATCGCTCGACAAGATCGTCGCCGTTGAGTCTGGAATGCCGTCGATAAATCCATAACGCCTAGTCATGCTAATCAATCACGAGTCTGCATGGATGCCACCGTCCTGACAGGCATTCGCTGGCGTTCGCGCACGTGTTTTTCGGAAAACCGATGGAAAACCTTTCTCAGCCGGTAGATAAAGGATCCGTCGCGTCGCCAGTATCGCAGAAATTTATTAGGATTTACACGAGTCTTCAGGAATGACGTCGGATTTATTGGGCCATTGTTCACCGGTATCCGCGCGATTTCCCGATTCCGCCGCGTAGTTCCGAAAAACTTTTTTGGTCAAAACAATCTCCGATTCGTTTTTTTTTCTCGTATTTTCTTCCCACTTTCAGTGAAAAGTCTTGAAACAGAAGATCTTCAATATTTAATGCGACGTAATACATGAAGATTTAATTTAGCGCATATTATTGCTATAGAGAATTGTAGAATATTCTCATTTTTTTTTTCTTCTTTCTCTCTCTAAAATATTTCTTTATATCATGCATGCACATATCGCGCACACATTCATATCGCAAAAGTGGAACTTAATAAAGAGCCTCCACACACCAGGAAGCCAATATAGTCGAGCAACTTGATAAACATTTCAATCGATACCAGCAATGAAATCTGTACGTATCGCAACTCGCGATAACAACCCGTAACAGAGAATCTAAACAAGACTGAAATAATTATCCCTCTGGCCGAGGAAGCGGAGAATCGAGGCGAAACTATCGCACGGTTAGAAATTTGGAACATTATATTCCCGTGGCGAGTATTAGAGCGCAGATTAGCACGCGATAGACGGGATAAACTGGCGAGATAAACTGGCGAAAACAGAAGAAAACAAAAAGTACCGCTATCTGCCTCTCGCGCCTTATCCGAGAAAACCGCGTCGTCTTCGAGAGGGAGCAGACGCTAGACGGCAATTCCGCGGAAAGAAAGCCGTTTTAGGACAATAATTCCGCGGCTGTGATAAAATTATACGCGAACAAATTATCGCCGCCGTTTCGTGTCGCCCTTCTCGGTTGATCGTTCGATCTCCTTTCTCCCTCTCGCTCGCTCTTTCCCTTTCAACCCCCTTTCGCTCGCCATAAACTCCGACGCGCCCGGCACTACTCCTGGCCGCTCCCGTACTCTCTACTGTTCCGTATTTGCGGGCCTTCATTTGCAGATAACCACTCGTGGAACCACCAAACAATCAACCCTGCCCTAGAGTGCATGCTTCTCTCTGTTTCCTTCCTTCCGTCCTTCCTTCCTTCCTTCCTTCCTTCCTATACCTTCCTTTCTTCTTTACTTCGTTCGCGCTGCCTTTTCTCACACTTCCTTCCGATCTTTCGCTCTGCTTCTGTCAGTCGACACGCAGGACAAGATTAAAGGGAAACACGGAAAAAGCATAGTCTGTATTACTGACTTGTGAACATCGAATCGTTGCAAGAGTCACGTTATAAAAAAATAATGATAAAATTAGAGGAATGAAATATTACAATGAAAAGTACAAAAATATTAGGAGAAAATTACAGGTCTAGACAAAGAATAACAGGGATGTGCCTCACTGAACACATGGCCAAGTTCAGGGTTAGACAGAAACTTTCTGTGTTGCGTGTCATTACCAGACACGCAGGGATAACGAAGGGTGTTACGATAAGACTTAGGGTCTGTTTCGTGTTCAAGCTTTTTATGTGACACAACTAGTTATTCAGCATTTCGTTGCATCTCTTTTATATAAAAATTAAATAAAATGCATTGCTGAAAAGCGTATATAATAAATAATTTGGAAGAAATTAAATGGATTGAATATTTTGTATATTTTTCAGATAGAAAATACATATTATATAAAGTATAATCTAAAAAACACTACTTTTAAAATAAAGTTAAATTAGCAAAGAATAAATTTGTACAATTAATGTTTATTCTAATACATAATATTCTACGTAAACTCTTTTAGGTAGGCTTAAATTACTACAGGTTCTTAATTACAGTAAACTAATTGTAAGAAAAACTGGTTATTTGGAAATATTTTCATATCTCGCAAAGTAGTATTAACAAAATTTCATGAATTGCTCTGAACATTATCTATCGTGAGAAAGACGCGATATACAGGCGAACGATACACTCGACGGCCGTGAATCTCAGGTCGTAAAAGCGCGGTCGTAAATTCGCGACCCCGCGCTCCAGCGTTATTCGTACAGAGCTACATACCGGTTGCGCCGAACGATTTTGCATCTCTGATAAGAGAAAGGGAAGCCGTTGTTCTCGAAGATCGATGTTCCGGGCGTTCCGAGACGAGAGAATGACACCGCATAAATTCTCACCCTCGTCCCGTATAACGCGGGATGACGTTTCGGGATTTCCCGCTCCCGCAAACCAGCTGCACTCGAATCGAGACCACGATGAGCTATGTCTTTCATTTCCTTTCCCCCCGGAGCCTCGAGTTTGCTTCTCTCTATCCGCTTGCTAAATGGACAGGAGGGACTGGATAGCGCCGCGAAGTCTATCTTCGATATCATACATCTTAGGTGGGTCGGTAGGAAATCTATGACGGTCAGTAATCCATGAAGATAATGATAGTTAACGAACTTCATTATCGTTCTTAAAAAAGAAATCGAATCAAAATGAAAATTAATAGCAGATCCGTAATTAAGAATTACTTTTGTTAGCTCAATTTTCTTTAAAGCGTCTCGAAAATAAATCGTGATCTCAATTCTTAAATACTGCAGTTAAATTTCAATGATATAATTCCAGTTTTTTTTAGGTTTTTGTAAAAGGGAATATTTGTAAGTTTTTTACTTTTAAAATGATTTTATAAAAAAGAACTCTTGTTTTGACTGTTTTACGTCACGGCGCGTATCGCAAGGAGAAGGAAGTGGACGTGACTGTAATTCGCGCTGACGTACTGTAATAATATTTTTGATGCGCATTACAATATTGACAATCCATCTTATATGGAAGTGGCTTGAGCGTATACCGTACGTGGCAATACAAAAGATGGCTCAATTCCCTGTTTTTCGGACGTCAACGCTCTATAGCAACAGGACGACCGCCGGTCGTAGAAGGGAAGACTGTCGCTCCGGTAACTCCCGGTGTTTGTTTTCCTTCTGGTCCCTCCTGTTTTTCCTCCATTAGCGACTTTACCACCCCCGCTGTATGCCTTCCTCACGGCTCCCTCTCGCTCCCTCGCTCGCGCCATCGCCGTCTTCGTCGTTTTCCTCGGTTACCCCACGTCAACAAACACCTGACAACTTCCCGTGACTATCGTCGGAACGACTTCTCAAGTTGCCTCGTAGACAACGTGCCACCCCCTGCGGCTTCCCCCTCGATTTGCTCGCTTCGTATGAAATCCGCATATCGAGTGCGGAATTGCCTCTCCTACCTTCTTTCATAATACCGCGGCATATCAAGCAGTCTCTTTCTTCCGATGGCTATCTATATTTTCAAAGATGAGAAGATAGCATATGTTCTCCGCAATAGCTCCCGGGAAGCTAAGATACTAAGCACCTTGCCACATGCACTTCAAAAGCAACCATCTCGTCTTTTTTTCTGTTGAAATGGCTTTCTCTCTCTCTCTCTCTCTTTCTCTCTCTCTCTCTTTTTATCAATACCTACACTCTAATATAGAATTCAATTTTCATCTTGTTGTTCCAAACATTGATTTTCGACACTTAAAAAAACAATATAATAGGATTATATATAAATTCACAAAAAATTGTTTTTTAACATTTTTTACATCATATATATATATACATATATAATAACATCATCTTTTGTATCATATTTATACGTATTTTAAAGAGTTAAAAAAAGATTGACTTTATATACGGTATTTTTAGTTAAATCGCTACACACGCAGCAGGACGGTCTATTATTGTAAACGACACATTCCTGGGATTTTTAAATCCACGCCGTTTTTACGTGATAAAAATATACGATCGGTCGATTTGTCGTTTGATCGAGTGGATACACACTCGATAGTTTTACAAATTTCACACGGGATTTATATTTTAAAATATCCTACGCGCACTATCTTTCTTTCTCTCTCGACGCAGCTGCGTCTGCCAAGGTCGCGCATATCATCTCTCCTCTATCTTTGTTTGTGATACACATCGAAACTAGGGAGATCAGACTTCCTGCCTCGTCTTCTGCAACGCTTTTGATTATGCAATGGCATTCCTCGAACCAGTTATACCAAGGACGCATACCACTCGCGTACGCCTCGGGTATCGTTAGATCGTATCTAAAAGAATATAATCCTACAAGTGAAGGGGGTGACAATCATCCTGAAATACCAGTTAAGTCTAGACGATCATAAACGTGTCGGAAGAATTTTTCTAGACAAAATTAGTCTTGGATCGTTTTAAGATCAAACTATGTTGTGACATCGGTAAAATTATTTCTCTCTCGGTATTAAACTTTAAGCTATTTCTGTGTGCGGAGTTCTTATAATATCGTCGAATATACATTAATCTCTAAGTGCGTATATTTAACACTGAAGCAATCAATCCCGTGAAAAAAAATTTAAAATTTCTTATTTTAAATTAAAAAAAATTTTATATCAATTTATTTTCCATGAACCACCCTAATTCCGTAGCTCTGTACATAAGATATAGGCCTATATGTATCAAAATAACGTTGGTTATCTTATCTAATGTTTAAAGAAATTTTCATCTTTAATAAGCATCGAGATACAGGAGAATGCTATTTGACGTCTGTTTGTATTGTCTGCAATCTCACAAACAAGACTGTTTTCATCTCAAATATTTACTCGAGTAGTTTGATGTGAGAGTTCCTTACGGAAGCAGTTCTTACAAACATAATTGGCGAAGAGAACTTGCCAACGACGCTAACAGCACGTTTATCTCCTTTAAAATGCACGAAGGCTGCAATTCGAACGTTCGCTGCAAGCTGCAACAGGCGATTCGAAGGCTCGATTACGCGCGTCGTGTTCCGGATAGCGTTTTCTGATATTTCTCGTATCTCCACCCACTTGGCGTAGCGCGGCTTGTAGCGGCGATTCCGCGATTCTTCGTGTCTCACGGAAGTCGAAGCTACCGCGATCGCGAAATAGGCCTCGGCACGCCCTCTTCTTGTATCCCCGGCTGTCGCCGATTGATTCGCGGCGGTGCGAGGGAGAAGGAACGAAAAGGAGAACGGAAAAGGCGCCTGGGGCCGCTTCTTGCCGAGCAAGAAAGTTCGCTGTTCGTGCCGCACGCGATAAGTAGTAACGACACGTGATACCCTCCGATAATCACCGTCATTCCGTGATGCTGCGATACAGAGCGATACGATCGAGCGCAGCAGCTTCGATTCGGCCACGTCGCTCCAGACAGTCCAGACATTGCAGCATGAGGAAGCTCGGGAGTCGGGAGAATTCTTTTACTTTTCTTTCGTGGTATATGTGCACGCAACATAGTGTGCATTTTAAGAGAATGCTATATTAATACCTAAAGTTAATAATGTGAGGATGACAAGAATGGCATTAAGCTGTTTAGGTACTCTTCATCACGACTTACGAATGGCAAATTAATCGAATGAATGATAATGTACGATATTAACATACAATGCAATGAAACGTTCTTAGATTCTTTATTATATCAGAGAATCAGTGACTGTAATGATTATTATTATCTTGTTGGACGTTTTTTTATGAAGTTTTTTTTAGCGATTCATCCGCGCGCTTATGAAGCACGTTCCGGAATTTATCCACCGGACATTATATACATATATATTTAAGAATATGAAGAATTCCAGCTCGCAGCCCTTTTCTTGCGGGAGAATTCCCGGTACTTCTTCCCGCGTCTCGGATTACTATCGCGGCTTATTGGTAACGGGATGGTATTCACGAGCGACGACGCGGATAAGTAGCGAAAGCTATGAAGCAAAAGGGATAGGGAGGAGGAGAAGCGCATCCGAGTATTCCGCAGTATAACAATAGTAAACCCCTCTGTCGTCATCTTCCTTCCCGCCGACATAATCGCCGTCTGATTCCGGATGTGCGATATTGATTATCCGGAAACCGAGCGCGGGGTGGGCGCGAGCGTTGTGTTTCTCTCAACGAGCATTCGCACCTTCTCGACGCGAGAATCGAGAATTACGTTCTCGCAACGGACGATGTCGATCCGAGGAAGGCGGCAATCGTGTTCGCGCACGAGAGGCAGCGTTTCATAATTGTCACGTTCGTTGATTATCGTTAATTAAGGTCGCGTTCTCAGATCCTCGTTCGCTTGTCCGTCCTAATCGACCTAATCGTACATCACCGTTTTGCACTATCTCACGCGTTAGAGAATCAGAGGTGACCTTAATCAGCGACAAAGGTGTCTGTAATCTTCGATTGCCCGCGGAAACTGGATGAACCGTAAACGCTCGCGTGATGTTCCTCGCGAGAAAATCTTAATTACGCAAATGATCGCATCTACAGCAATGTAAATAACGTAATCAAGAAATTACAAGTAGTTACGTATCGTAATCTCTAATTAATTAGAGATATCGTTATCTCTAATTAATTAGAGATTACGATACGAGACTAACGTTTAATTGCTATGGAATTTCTGTAGAAGGACGTTGCTCTCAATTAATTGTTGCATTGAATTAAGGAGGTTGGAGCAATGTCCTATATATAGAGTTTTGTTTTCATGATTAAACAGTGTAAAGCTAGTCTTAGAAATGATTAATAAATAACATGTTATCATTGGGACCAGAAAATGCGTAAAATCGCAATTTTGTCCCATTTTTATACTTGATATTGTTTAAATAAATTATTTAAAAATTGAAAAAAGAATTTAAACTTAAAAAGTTAAAAAACCGTGATTTCAATTCTCGATGTCACAGAAGTGTAACATAAAAATTTCATTCATTTTTACCATACAGGAGCAGAGATACATAATATGATATTTACACACATAAAGGGTATATCTATAATATATGTATATACATTTCTGTAACTTTGAAAACGAATATCTTCAGAACGGAATGGTAGAAGTCAATGAAATTTTTTCTACTTATTGTTGATATAATTAACTTTCGTATTATGTTTGTATTATTGACTTGTCTTAGATTTCGTCAAACGCTCCAACCTCTTTAATTGCACGCAGTATGTAAAATTTATACCGTAAGGTAATATGTTGTAACGCGTCCCAGATATAGATCAGATACGTTTACTGAGAATTCGCATAGATTTGCATGAATTACTCATTGGATAATTCCCATAAGCCGTTGCAATTTATAGTCTATTAGGCCGTATCCATTCCTCGATCTGTGCTAGAATGAGATGTGCCGCCGGCAATCGCGGGGGCGGTGATAAATAGATAGATAAATAGTAGGAGAAGAGATCGATCGATCTTCAGATTCAGAAGAACGCGTAAACAGGTCGAGAACAATGGGAAATTGAGGGGGGAGGGGAGGGACAAAGGATAGATGGATACCTTGATCGACGATGAATGAAGGGTGAAGGAGCCGTCGAGTTGAACATTTTCGCGTCTCGACGAGAAGTTTCCGCGCGCTTGAGAGCCCTCGAAACTTTTCAATAAAGTGTAAACTTACTTTCCATACGTCTCGAATGACAAAGTTCGTTCGTTCCGTCGCTATCGTTTTTCGAAGGAATTTAGTGGTGCTCGAGAGTTGTTCTCGAGGGCGTTGTCGATAATCATTTTCGATGCGCTCTGGAGAAGTTTCTGGCGTATCCTGCAGCCTGCTCCGCTTGTGACAGGACTCGTGCGTGAGCGTAGAAGTCGTGGTAATGCAAATTACTCCAATGCACGCTCGTACGCAGATGAGCCTCGAAGGAGGAAAAATATTTTTAAATTTATTTGAAGAAAGTTGTAACAAAAAATTTTCACGTTTATATTTTGAAAGTCCAAAGTTGTAACGGCTTGTATATTGTCTTACGGTGTAAATTTTACATAGCATCTGTAATTTAACACAATGAGGGAGAATGTTCTTCTACAGAAATTCCGTGTGGCAATTAAATGTTATTCTTCCTAGCGCAATCTATGTAATTCGCACTTTAACATTTTCTGCAATAAAACACACGCTTAAACGCGCGTACAAAACCGCGGGAATGTAACGCGGAGAACGTCGACGTAATAAATAATATCTTTGTGTCCATCTTGTTTCCACGTAACGAGCCCTCCCCGTTATACGTTATTCTCCACGAGACGGTGCTCCTCCGCCTAGAGTTTGGCGCTCTAACGGCCGACACCGTCGCTAATTGCCGTCCGTATAATTACCATATCGGAGAGATAAATATAGAGCTCTTACCTTCTACGGCCAACGAGACAGCGCGCGCCGACATTACGTCCGCGCCGTTTAAAGTCCGGGAAAGATAGCGCGGGGGAGTGATAAAATATGAGCTTCGAACATACAAGCAGCGCGGCGAAGATTCTAACGAAGTAATCTACTCGTCGGCGAACCGCCTTGTTTACGTATTAATAAATGTTTCGAGCCCACGCGCTTTAATATAATCCCTGCGGCGATTTGTCTATCGAGCTGTTTTGAGAAGCAAAAAAAAAAAAGAGATCAAAGCGCTAACTCTAGCGTTCTACTGTGGCAGGGAAGAGAAGAAATTCGCGAACATTGATGTGTAGCGTTAGATTTACGATAAGAAGGCTCGAAGATTTATATGTGACTGCGCTATTAGTCATATATCATATATATGTCTTCGAGTTACTATTTCTTGGATATTGTGAAACTTGAGTGTCATTTAAAATAAATCTCAAATACGTGGCCGCGATGCGCGATGCGACGTTTGCGGCATAATAACCTGCACGAGGAAAATGTTATTATTATATATATTTCGGTTGTCGTCCGCTCCCGTATTACGTGGAGGAAGTAATATTCCAAAGGAAAAAAGCTCATAACAAGATGTGGAGTCCACAATAGCTGTTACGGAGGATCAAAAGATTAACAATGGCCACCTGACGTCCTATTTAATAACCGACTTCGTTATCTCGGCTTTGCAACCTCCATACGTGCACCCCGGAACTCTTTCGCCAGTCAAGCACGAGACGCAATTACGCAATAAGCATCCTCTGAAAGTACAACGTTTTCCGTTGAATTGTTAAAATGAGGCTTCTCTTTCAGAGGGATTCGTTATGTCGCAAAAATAGCTCGTATCTCCGCGCACGAGACTGATCTTCGTATCAAAAGTGGAGAAAAAAAGTTGCGCAGAATCGTCTCGTCGTCATGGAGAATGACAACGCGCGTTGTTACTCGCATAATTGCGTCCTTGATAAAAGATCCATGCTCGATTTAGCACCGAAAACATCGTCGCGCAGCACGACGAACGCACCCACGCGTGCCGCAAACGGCAGGTGACGGTGCCCGGTGACGTGATTTTCCCGACCGCGACGACATTTAACGTCCGCTCGGCGCTCCTGTGCCGGGGCTGGAATGTCTCTCTGGCTCGATCTCCGTCTCCACCAGGAAGCGGGGTGGAGAATTATCGTGGCGCCGCGGCGCGCGGCCGCCGCGCCGTGCCGACGTCGGAGCGAGACGTCGCGGTGAGCGGTCGCGAATGTTTTACCATCTCTCTTCCGTCTCTCCGATTCTGCCGGCTGTTCTCTACTTTCGCGCTCGAGATGGCCGAGGAAGAGAACGAGGGAGAAAGATGAAACGAAAGAGAGACCGGGAGGAACACGGCACGTACCGGCGGTGGCGACGCCTAATTAACTGCGCCGGAAATGAGGCGTAGGTACCACGAAATTAGTATCTTGAGATATCCACGCGCGCCCGTCCGTCCGGACATCTTCACTCGTTCCTCTCTCGTTCTCGGCGGAATGCGCTCGCTAGATCTGCCGTACGTCCCGGACATCTTCACCGCGCCGGAACGCGTCCTGGAAGAGAACGCCGAGTGAAGCGAACTTCTGAGATAGTTGCCCGACAGGTGCTTTGTGTAACTTAATCAAGGGAGGTATCCACGAGAGAACTATCGTCGCTCCTTTCATCGCCCGACTGCATCTCAGATTTTCCTTAACAAAAACTTAAATGGACACCACGTCTTTTGCCTTTCAATATTAAAAACAGAGCTTTATAATTACGTCTGAAGATAAAAGCTTCTGACGTTGAAGTAATCGCCTGCACTCCAAGACTACTGCGAGATTATTTTTTAGTTGAGAAAAGATCAATTTGAGTTGATCAAAGAATTTATAGGCGAAGGATGAGGCGGCATACTCGAGGGATATATATTTTTAATCTAGGGTGTATTTTGCTGAAGAAAAATGTATATCATGCGCACAATATGACGTACTATATAATTATAAATTGCATATTCGGACCGCCATTAATATTCATAACGCTATTCGAGATTATTGTGATATCTTTTCATGTAATTATAAACTCTATTATTTAATGTTGCACGCTAACAACAATGCACATTTCATAAACAAATAAATATGAAACATAATAACGTGCAATGTTGATTATGGCGCACAGGTACTTTATTATTTATGAGCGACGGAATTATCTGACGTGCAAAAACGCAACTGAGTCCCCAAAAATTGTTTTAATTTTTTACTTTTCAATGACACGCTCATTACGACGCACACCTCGCCCCCTCTCTCGTTCTCTTTCTCTCTCCCCTCCTTCTATATGTATTTTTTGAATGTGTGTTCGGATTAACTTTAGTAAAAATTTATATAATGGGGTGATTCAGAGAGCGGATATACAAAGAGAATATTTAAATGAAAATGTCTGTCTGTACCAACTCATATCACTTAGTTAGAAAGCTTTCGCTCATGTCAGTGTATTTTTATTCTCCACATGAATCGCACAAATTATACAAAATTACCTACATTAAAAGAATGACGCTAACAAGAGAGTACATTATAAAATGAGTTTACTGTAGAAAAGCACCATGTATTTCCGGAAGAATAAAAATATTACGGGATATATATTTTTTAAATCTTTGCAATATATTGCATCCAAAATATGATGATACTTGTTTATTTATTCTTTCAATACATATATGTATATTTCAAGTAAAAACTTAATAATTACAGTTTTATGAGAAAATGTAAGCAGTTTAATTTTTAATGCAATGTTTGCTTTATACTGATAAATGTAATCATTTTACATATATCAAATATTGCAATACGACTTCGATTTCTATAAAAAATTTATTAAAAGTTTATTTGCGTTTAAATTATTATTCTTTATTTATCAAATCAAGTCAGAAATGATTTATTATTTTAAACTATATGTATATATCTTTTCTCCTTGTATTCACTTTTTCGCTATTTCTCATTATGATTGTCGATATTTGCGTTAGGGTGCGATTTACGGATAACAACCCCTCACGTGTTAAGCCCCAACGTTCATCTCCCTGCCACGAGTGTCATTATGGCGACATTAAACTAGCCGGACAATGACAAAGCTTTACGATTTGGTACGTTACGAGCAAACGTGCCGAATTCTCACGCAGTTTTATTTTAATAACCAAAAGATCGATGGATGACAACGATAATCTATGGTACCTCTATTGTATTATTACGCTGCTACCTCCTAACGATAGAAATAATTATCCCCGAGGCTATTATTACTTCTATGTCGTGGCCAGAAGAAAAAAAACGTTCTCGAATGGCTTTTTCGTCCTCCATTCATCCGCTATAGTGGAGAGGAAAAGCGGAAGAGAGAAGGAACGGATATACCCGCCTCGATATTTTATTTCCCTGCAGCGTTTCTCACAATGCCGCGTATTCTCCTGACAATCGCCACGCTCTTCGCTGACTGAGCCCACGCTTTTTGTTGCTTTCAGGGATTTGCGACCAGTGAGCTTGGAGAAAGGTCAGGAGACCCTTAGGCTCAGAGTCTATGCCTGCTATGCCTGGGGTGGGCCCTTCCTTGTCGCCGGTCTTGCCGCGCTTCTGGATCATCTACCGTCTCATCCGCAGTACACGTTTCTGAGGCCCCGCTTCGGCGAGAAGCAGTGTTGGTTCTACGGTAAGTTCTTACCTCGCCCGGAGTCCCTCGTCACTTCTGCGTGAATTATCTTATGAACTCGCCCCATCTACCGTTACCCTTTTAGGCGTAAACTATCAGGATTTCGTCAGATTTGCATCTCCTGAAATAATAAGGAACGACTAAGGGCAACCCGTGTTAAGCAAAAAAATATCGAGAGGGGCTAAAGTAGAGAGCAAGTAACTTGACTTTTGAAATAGTGACCGATTTCAAGATTTGAGCCGGTATTCATCGTCGGATCTTATTTCAAGACCGTCTTAAGTAATGTCTTAAGACGCTAATACGGCTCTGTGATTGGTTTATGACATCTTAAGATTGTACTTAAGACGATCTTAAATATAAGATCCGACTATATGAATACCGGCCATGGTATCGGTTTGACGTAAATACCAAAACGAACCATCAGGATGGAATAGAGTGCAAAAGTAACTCGATTTTGGAAATAGCGACTGATTCCAAGATTGGTATGGCTTTTAGCGAAAGTACCATGACAGGAAAGCTTTTAGTTAGTTTAACCCTTCGTGGTCACACTTATTTACAGTTTTATAATGGGGTCAAAACGCTGCTGTATTTACAGTTTTCATTATTGTGACTTGAAAAAATTACTGAACCTTCTTGAAATATTGTAAAACCTGCCGCCAAATTAATTTTGATAATTATTTACTATTAACATATTAGAAAAAAATCTCAAAAGTTAAAATACATGAAAAATTTGTAGGGTCATTTTAACTTCACAGTGACCATGAAGGGTTAAAACCGTTCAATATAGAACCAGGTAGGTTTATTT
Organism: Leptothorax acervorum; assembly: GCA_035220615.1. Lineage (NCBI taxonomy): Eukaryota > Metazoa > Arthropoda > Insecta > Hymenoptera > Formicidae > Leptothorax > Leptothorax acervorum. The sequence continues at coordinate 1,187,409 of JASTWQ010000027.1, read as the reverse complement.
CTAACAAAGGATATTGTTGTCCTTGTTAAGAAGCTCACGTTTCGCAACTGAAATGTCGTCGTTAGCAACGTGATATGAAGCAGACGGTCGATATATACATACAAATACGTCTCGATTAAATAGAGTGATGTGTTCGTTACACGGCTAGCGCAATGATACAATTGGGGACGAATTGCTTGTCGGACGATAGTTCGAGCTAGATCATTGCTCTAATTAAACTTGGCAACATACGGTTGCGTACATAATCCAGACTCCCTCTCTCGACAATACTGTATCTACAATAATGCATTATTATACCGAAATGCGCTATTCTTGCAATTCAAAACGATCGACCGGCCCAATGGGAATTATTTACAACCACGTCTGCGTAATTAATAACTGCAATACATTCGTTTCCCTTCAGACTGGCTCCGCGCTACGGGGAAGCCTTTACTATTCTCGTTACCAATAAATGATTCAGCCACTCACAAGCCGAATAATCGATCATTCGCTTGGCGATTAATATCAACGACGGAAGGTGCCTCATCCTTATGAGTTAATTTATTTTCTTGCTGCAATTAAAGCCGATATTAATCACGCAGGAGGGCATACAAGATTGCTTATCAGTCGATTTATTAAGATCGGCTATCCTTAACATTATTGTAGCGATTAATATTGCTGTTTATTTTATTTTATTCGTTTCGGATTATCTTCTTAGATGCAACATGCCTCAATCGAGTTATTCGTTTGATACACTTTAAAAAAAAATATGCAGAACCGAAAATCGACAAAGCCTTCTCCTTGCGAAAACTCGAACATATCGTCTCTCTCTCTCTCTCTTTTGTTCCGGGTATAACTTTATAAATTCCAATCTAAATATCGAAACATACGCAACTATATGCCTGAAACTAAAGTTATTTCACAGTAATAAGATATCGATTTGACAGACAATAATAGAGCTTATTATCGAAAGTAATACGTTGCGAGCAGACCGTTATCCGACAATCCCTTGTGATCCGATTATTCCGCCAATTAATAGAACTGGTCATCCGCGCTCTCGCAGTGCCGATTAAATTGGTTTTGTTAATCGATCGGGTGGTGTCGAATTAATTGCTAATGAAGTACCGTCATCCGGCACCGACGCGACCAACGTTGAAAAATAAACTGACGTCACAAATCGTTGCTACGCACACATAATCAGGGATAGTGATTACTCTCTTAAAAACTTTATTTTTTCTTGTTAGAATCCCTGTTGATTTAAAAACTTTGTACTCGTCCCTGATTACTTTCTGCGAATAAATGACTATTCAAAGTATCGGAAAATGGGTATTTCCGTTTTCTTTTTTTGCAGCGAACAAATTCAGATTGACAGAGAAATCCGCGGCTCAAAAAAGTTATTTGAATACACGTGTTTGCATTTGCATGCGCTTTTATACGAAATACGCGTGTAAAGAACACGCGAACATGGTACTTTTATTATACAGACACGAAAGATATATTTATATAAATATATGCATTAATACATCATTAGTACAGTCGAGTGGCTGCCACTCGACTCGCACAAGAGGATTACACGCTCCCTGGAATATTACATACAAACCATATACGCTCTCACCGTGTGTACGACTTTCCCTCCCTTCCCCCCCCCCCCTCCCCCACCCCGGACGGATACATAATTATCCGCGCGTACAAATAATCGATTACAATAAGGAACAGAACAGCGGCCGCTGCCGCGTCGGTACTGCGTGGCGCATTAGCGAGCGCGGATACTTCCGTTAAGCGGATTACACGTCGGCCGAAATATTGTATTTAAGTATGACGTAGGGAGGCCGAAGATCAATACCCTGCCCCCGGAGCGCCTTTAATACCCCGGATCCCCAATAATAACCGGCAGACGCGGCCTGCCTGCGGATCTCCCTGCGAATCTCTCGCGGACCGAACGGAGATAATAAGGTTCAACGTCGTAACGGCGACGAGGGGGGGGGGGGGGGGGGGGGGGGATCTCTATTCAGTGCGTCGGGCTACAGTTTGTTGTGCCTGGCCATTTAACGACCCGTTTCCCCACGTAATCCACATCCCGCAATCCCGGATCCCGGCGCGTAACGCTCCGCGTCCTAAAGTTCGCCTATATAGATGTGCGCGCCGCAAACACGCCGCCGCGCTCGCCGGTGTATTAATTACGCCACGCCGCGATCCGTGCCGCCCACGCCCCGCTGATTAACGCTCACTTTTTATACATGCCGGATCCGCGGATTCACCCTTGTCGCGGCCAAAGATTGCAATTACAAACAACTCGTCCACCCGCGTTTCTCGACCACAATCGCCCGCGTGCATATGGAAGGGTGGAGGGGGAAGTGATTTTTTCCCCATCGGATAAAAAAGAGAATACTCAAAGAGTCGACAGGAATAACAATTATCCGTGCCCCCTGATTGCACGCGCGATGCACTGATGATATTTCGCAAGCTCTGCGAAACAACTGTGACTTATAAAACTGCAGTAAAGCGACAGAGTGGCAAACTAAATGGTATTCCTGTGCGCAATCCATTGAAAACATTGAATATTGTTATTATCCGGAAAGAAAGTCGTATTAACTTATAAATCTGTAGATTGAAATCAATACTATATATTCACTAATATATGCATTTTCCTATTTTCAAAAATTTTGATTTGAAAATTCTGTTGACTCTCCTGTTGACTGCTTTCTTTTCCAAACATTCGAGAAGAAAGCGGTCAAGTTCTCGCAGCTTCTCGCAGAATCTTCCGGACATGAGTCTCAAAGTGACGAGACGCTCTTAAAATGATGAGACGGCGAGGGGAAAGGGTATTTCATGCTGTGAAGTTTAAACCTTTCGCCTTCTTTACCTTCTTGCAGTCCCATCTCTTTTCTACCAAGGATACCTGGGTGCGTACAAAAGCTACACCTGGCCGATAGATCTGCCCGCTCTAAATCGGGATAATGGTATCTCGTGGGAAACTACATCGGGGCTTGTTTCCCCTGACACAATGCTCCTGCAGGAGACGAGGGGTACCGTCTGCGCTACAAGCAGGCAGCTAACCTTTCGCCCCCCTCACCCACGCTATAACGGCACTCCATAACAGTATAGGCCGAGGCGATAGGGTAGAGAGATAAACCTGGCGCCAGCTAGTCCAACCCCGAACCCCGTCGTGCGAAACGGCCGAAACCCTCGTTCCCCACTATCTCGGAGCCCGAGTATACGGCCCGTACTAATAGGAATGCGTGTATGCACGTTTAAATGGGCCCCGAGACTGTCCCCCTATCTTGCGTTTATATCCTTTGTTTCTTGACTTGTATTTAGCATCGTCGCGACGAGCGATAATAGCGCTTTTACGTAGAATCGATAACACTGAAAAAGGTACATAACGAGTTGTTTCGAATCAGTCTTTTCTTGACAAAAGTAGCTAGGGATAGTCTGTGAGCGACTAGCAATTAGCGATTGAAGCTAAGGGATTATAAGGGGCTTATATAATCGGTATAGGCTAAGTATAGGTATTATCAGGTATTATACTCTTGCTGGTAGTGCATATTGCGAAATAATTTTGTCATAATTTACTGCGTAATTTAATTCAATACGTAATATTTCTGTCTTTGTGCGGATGGTAATTTAAGTGGATTAGACGGGCCAGGCGTGAGTAGCATAAAATATTATAAAGGGGCTCTTTATGCTGTTCGGGCGTTACGCATCACTGATTTATGGCAATAAAATCGCTTTCATGAAATTAGAATAAGTAGCGGAATACCTGCGGGTGTATTACTATATTGTTATTACTATATTATCAGTTTGATATACAACTATGCCGAGAATTCAGGGTTACTCCGATAACCCGGTTGCAGCCAAAGCAAAATTACCATGTGAAATTCATGGAACTCTCCTCGCTTTTCCCGCACATGCATGAATATATATGAGAAAGTACGTATCGACGACTCTAAAAGCGTTCCTATTGAAAAAAAGTTAATAGTGCTTACAGTGCTTTTAGAATAATAATAATAATATAATAAATTTTTATTTTTACAAATATTCTATAACTTTATATGTATAAAGCTATAACATATTTATAAAAAATCTATAGTCATAGTCAATTATGAAATATATGTATAATCATTGTTATTTATAAAAAAAATATAAGTTATAGTCAAGAAATCAAAAATTTAAAAATGAATATTCAGAATACTGTATCCTACACGGATCACATCATCGGGCTTGTATTCATAAGATCTATTAAACGAACATTTTGTTATGCTTCTTAACGCGATTACCGAATGGGAGTCGAGAGAGGGACGAGAATACGGAAGAGAGACGATCGTACATAGTGGCGATTGGAATAATCGGAATGGTAATGAAATGCAGAGGGAATTATCGGATGCTAAAGAGCCGCGAAAGCACCCCGTACAAACCCCGTCCCTAAATCCTTCTTTATTTATCACGCCATTTCGTTTATTACTCGGTTCAAGCGGAAACGAATTCGAAATTCAGATACACGGAATATATTTTATTGTGATTAAGTTAACGGAGTTTTTACTGCACGTTATTGCACGTTGTACGCGCTCCCCAAGGAAAATGACTGATGTGTAACGTCTCCCCTTTGCGAACTAAATAAAAGCAGTCGGACTCCGCTCCGATCCGAGAAACTAGCCGTGATTAACAGCGCGTCGTGCATAAATCGGAGCTACGACGCAAGAACGGGAAACGCCGGGATGAAGAAAGACTAGGTGAGAAGAAAAAGATGCGCGTGAAGTCACGCGGCGCCGTTCCTCGCGATTGATTTAGCACAAACACTTTCGGCAACGAGCTAATCGGATTTGACCGTGGCGGAGGTGCCTCTCGTAAAGTATCGAACGGCACGCGTGGACATAATTCATTTATGTTTGTTAGGGGTTGCCATGGGAGTGAGATATAACTCGTGTGAAACAGCTATTGTTGGCGACCTGCCAGGACCCAGCAAATATAGACGGCGATCTCTTGCGACCGCAAGATTCGAAAGCCGGTCCCCCGCCGTGGTTTATCCCCTTCTTTGCTTGTAACGCCTTTATCTCCTCTTTTATAGTGCATCCTCGCGTATTCTTATTCCGCCCGGTAGTCTTGAGCAAGATGCACAAGCTGAAGCTACATCTTGGGCTGGTTTTTTACGCGTCAATCGCCCGGTCGAGACGAGCGAATGTCCCGACATTGGGGTAAATCTTTTATTGGCTGTTAAGGTTTTGGGGAAAATAAACTAGATTTCTTTCCATACGTACGCATTATCATTTGAAACCATCTTGCCGCCATATACCTTGAGAGAGAGTTTCGACATAATTATTATAAGTAATAGATACTTCTTTTTCAGAGTGTACATTTCCTTTCCAGAATCTCGTGAGTTTACTTCTTTGCTACGTTGATATGCTAATGTACCGTGAATATGCTACACGCATGTTCTGTTTTTCTTATGCGAATTTTGTTGAAAAAGTTCTCGAACTTTATCTTCATAATTTTTGGTTTACTTTGGTTTGCCTTATAACTTATTCAGTCTTGTCTCTTTCGAAATATGTTCCTTCTCGATTAATACACCACTTCCAATGCCGTTTTCACTTCTGGAAGCATTTTTGGTATGCGTTTTTCAGGATCGTGCGTAAATCCGTCTGCGAACTTTCCTTGATGTCTTCCTTGATGTGTCGAATTCTTTGGCCTTTCAACGTGGATTTTGTTTTGAAAAAAGAAAAAGTTTGCGAGAGCCAGATCGAGGAGATTAGGAGAAAGAGGCCTGAACTATAGAAAGGCGTTGAAAGTGGTGTATTAACCGAAAAGGAAAATATTTCGAAGGAGACAAGACTGGGAATAAGTTTTAAGTAAACCCCCAAAAATTATAAAGACAAGGCTTGGGAAGTTTTTGAACAGACCTCGCAGAGGCTCCAACTCGACTTCCTGCGTTCTCCATTTCGATATAATTCTTTCTCAGTATTCATCGTAGTTGGCGCGAGGTCCGGCATGCCTGATGGAAAAACTTTGTCGGTGTCAGACAGCGTCGTAGCAAGACGTCCTCCGATCCCGTTGCGGGACCGGTTTCGACAAAGTTAGGGAATTTCGGCGTGGCGTCGCGGCTATACGTACGTACGTTGCATTTTGAGACGACGCCTTGATGAGCAGCCGGATGAGAAAGAGGCTCGGAAGGAGCCCGGAATACAAGTTTGCTTCTCTGCATTCGTTTAATATTCCGCGCCTTCCCGGCGGACATCGGGATGCAAGTTAGCTCGGTTATCCGAACAGGACCCGCTACACGATGTTCCGAAAGTTTCGTGACGAGCCGCCAAAGTTTGACGTTGAGCTCTCGCGGAAAGCGCCGGTTCTCCGACCACCGGGAGGTAAAAACTGCGATTATTCCAGCTGGCGGCGGAGGCTCCGAGAATTGCGTAACAATTAGCGAAGGGTTGATTATCCGCAACAACTGAAGCAGATTTTGAAGCGATTAGAGAGATTTAAGTCTAATTTAAAGGACGCGAAGCTTATAATAGCTAATATCTTGAACCAAAATAAATAAATTATTTGCACAAATAAATTATTATTATTATATTATTACTATTATAATTATAGGTTTAGGCTTAAAAACAATATTATTTCTGATGCCTCACCTTTTGAGATGCTCCTCTCTACACTTCTATTCTTGTTTATAATAACTCTTATTATTTTTACTTTAATAAAATTATTATTATTATTACGAATATGAAACGTTTGATATTTTTATGTATTGACTATAAATTGTTAAATATAATTTTTCGCATATCAGATCTTGCGTCGGCTCTCATAGCCCATTATTTACTTAATTCGTTATTATTATTACTCTTAATTTTATTGGATTTAAATTCTACATTTAATCGAAATTTGCGGAGCGCTTTGGATAATATAATAATAATAAGTCAAATAAAATTTTTTAATTCCGTAATAAAATAAAGCGATATAGTTGAATCGAGAACAAAGTGTACATTGCAAACATCAATGGAATGTCAGGATATTTCAGAGTTTTGCAATTAATACATTTTAGCTCTACGTTTGTTGGCTTGCGGAACGACTAGTGATCGTTGATAAAAAGTTACGGAGCTTGAGTAATGGTTATTCTGTATACAAAGCAAATCTGTATTCAATCGTTCGGTTTCGCCGCAATTCACTGCCTGTCTGTAATTTTCGCGTTTGTTTTATTTCGCTACATCCGATATAAGCCATGCATCGTGTTTAAAAGGCCGTTGTTTGTATTTATTAGAGTCACATGACACGTACTGCTCGTGTTTTTTGTATTTATCTCGTCTAAAAATGCTTTAACAAACACAGTAAGGAAAACATTGGGGATATTTGTCTATATGTCATTTTATTGGATAGTTAAGCGTTTAAGGTTCGTTGATCGGGTATATTCGCACGCATTTTAAAAAAATACATGTCACGTTGTTTTATGTGTACTATATATTCATTACCGCGTATCATGTACGTACGGTTTTCGATCACGAATTTGCAGTAGAATCATTTTTGTCGACGCGTACGACGATTTGACTTTTACTTGTACAATGAAAAATAAATTGTCACGATTATTTTTTTTTTAATAAATTATTAAAAATGTATAGATTTTTTATTACAGAGAGATATTAGATATTATTTATATTGTAAGTTTTTAGATAGATTGTAATGTTTTTCTTGTGTCATCGAATTGAAATCAACCAAAAATTGTCACGGAAACTATAGTCTCTGCCAAAACAAAAATCAAGAATTTAATTAATTTAATTAATGTCTATTGGTAAAAATAATTAATTTTAGATTTTAGCATCACTATTTGTTCGATTCAAATCACTATTGATCCGATAAATTCCTAATAATGGACGAGCTAAAAGAAAGAAGAATGATCTTGTGTACGATGCACGTGGAGATTGGCCAGAGCTTATTTTTATAAAGCCAACATCGCCACATAATTTTAAAGCATTCTCTTAAATATCAAGCGCAAAATAACGAAAAGCTTATGCGCGCCGCCTAAATCACATTACCTTAAATCACGTTAGATTTAATCTCGCGACCGTGCCAAGCCTCATGACAAATACTCGAGCTTGAATTTTTTAGCGGATTGCCTGAAAAATTTAGGATATTACGATGATATTGATGATCCCTTGTGGTCTTTATATTCCGTACGTACAGCTTTTGCGATAGGAATTTCTCGGGTCGTTGCTCCGACACTTTATTTCCGTCGCGAATCTATCGGGCGAAGATCCGCCTCGAAAAATAAAATCGAGTCTCTCGATGCCCGTGACCGATCAATTCGATGTATGGTGGACTCGCTTTAAATTTTCGTTGTAACTTCCGTCGAGAAAGTTCTTGAGAAATATCTCCACTGGGTCAGTCGCAATTTAATATCTACGCGAAGGGTGTGCGATGCGTAGCCACTTGAAGCTTTTGCGTTAAGGATTTTATTTATGGATTTGTTTGCAGACGCGCGGATGCCTCCCCGTAGCCGATAAGTGGCTACGGGAGGAGTCCTCGTGGAAGCCTGTTTCTGGCAGATTGCATCCGTAGTTATGGGGTTGGAAGAGTCGTTGGAACCGGTTGGCTGTGAGGGGGCGAATCACCCCGATAAAAGCGACTCGACCGTAGAGAGTCGGCCAGGGTTTCTATCACCAAATTACCGTGAAGATCGAAACAACGGGCTTCGAATCGCGCGTGAATCCTGTTTTTACTGTTGCTTTAAATTCTTGTAATTCCGTAAACTGCAGTGTTCGAGATTTTGAATAATTATTTTACATTTTGACTGTACATAATATTGGTTTAATGAATCATAATTATTTGTTTTAATAATTTGCATTATATCTCCACTGGGATATAAGAGTGAGAGTAAAAGAGAGAAAGAAAGAGAGAGAGAGAGATGTGGATATATATTTTATTATTCCATATATAAACTGGAGGAACATAATAATAATATGTAAATTAATCCTATTTTGTATAACGCAACTACATAAACTCATTTATAAGGTCATATGTGATTGCACATATTTTCCATGCATTATTTATACATTTTGTCACAGAATAATATAGTCAAATAATATAATCAAATTGCTAAATTTTAGGATTATTTCATTTCCGATATTACCTACATGTGTATGGAAATGAAATATTATTATAGCATTTTTATGCTATCTACGTGAAGAGTCAGAATTTTCAAATATCTTTTTTTCGCAGATGGAACTAATTTCGCTTAAATATCGCGTATACTTTTGTTGTCGCATTATAAACATATCATAAACTGGAACTTGGCGTATCCGCGCGACGGCATAAACGGTATTGCCCGTAGAGCAATATGAATTCGCGCATATCGCAAATATCTGCGATACGCGCGGATTTAACGAACAGACATGGGATACGGATGTCTGTCTTGAACTTGAAATCCGAGCGTGCGCGCGTACCAGCGCGTGCATATCCCGGGAATTCGAGGAATCGCGCAGCCTTGCACCGGGCGCGCGGAACCGGGAAACCGATCCGATCCGATCCGACCCGACCCCGACCCGCGATTGGGTAAGTGCACGCTCCGCGTGATTTACCATGATTTCTGCTAAACACATATCGCCCTTTCCCGCGCGCGGACGCAATTTCGACGGGATCACCGGCATGGCAGCGGTCGCGTGATCGCCACGGAATACCCTCGTTGTTGTAGGTAACTGTAACCTCGTGCAGAATTCACCACGCTCAATCGCGCGATCGCACGCGCTCGCCCACCTCCCTTCGAATCGAGTGGATTTGCCACTTTTATTTTTGTCCTTCGATTACCGAGCTTCGGCTTATCGCGTGAAATACAATACAATGTTCCGTTAGGGCCTTAATAATTTTGCGTTTTCTCTAAATGCTTTTTCTCTATAAAAAGAAAAAAAAATGGAGGGATTTGCAAGTAAATGAGGGAGAGAATTATAACGTAAGCGACAATAAGAGACAAAGGCTGCGCGGTCGTTAGCTTTGTTACCACACTTCCGCATTTCAAAGGACTGCGAGCTATATATTCTTGGCATACTTTTGAGCAACAAGAGTTTATACGAATGTGAATAATTCTGAAAACTATCCTGGTACAAGAGGAGCAAAAATATAATTTCTAGTACACCACAAGAGAAAACACAGTCTTTCGAGCGACATTAAATCGAACGTTTTTGTCGCATTTTTGTTATTTTATCTAATTCATGAAATCGTAAAAAAAAACGGAGTATTACAATATTTTCATATTTATTCCGCGGTAGCTTTTAATTAAAAATCGGGCGGTTAATCCCGCGGCTGGTTGTGGAGCGAGGAATAATTACGTACTTTTTGGAAATGGCGCACGCACACCACGAGGAGAGCGAAAAATTTAATCGCTTGAGATATGTGCGGGCGGGTGGTGCGTAAACAACGCTATCCGCGAGAGGGAGAGACAAATGTGCAATGACGCTGCAGCAAAGTTATCGGCTATCGAACATTATTGGATAACGGAAACAAAGTGCGTCTCGCCCCATTGGTTATTATCGCTCGCGATCGCGAACTACCGCGCTCTCCGCGCGACGCGACGTCATAAATAATTAAGAATAAATGCGAGCGACGCGTCGCACATTCGGACGGTCGTTCGAAGGCCGACTTCCGGCCGGCGCGACGCCCCTTATTTTCTTTCCGCCGTAACGCGCGCCCGCGCCGCCCCGTCGATACGTGCAAGAAAATAAACCGCGCCCGCGTCGGCACTGTCGGCAGGTCGACACCGTACGATTTATTTGTTTGTCATAAATCCCTCCATCTATTTCCGCTCGCGTGCGTTACGAAAGCCTGATGCCTTCCGCATTCCGCGCCTTTCCCTTCGCGTCTCTAAATGGATTCATCGATAGATTGAGAATTGATAGATTATTGATAGATGATTGATAGATAGAATTTCGTAATTCCGTAGAACGAGAATTACGCGGGTTTAATTAATTACAGGCGCGAACGGGATGATTAGCAGCGAGTCGAAATATTGAGTGATTGAGTCTCAGCCTTTATTTCCGGGTATGCAAGGATCGCAGGAGCGTCGTGCTGCGTTTTCTGGCGCAAACGGCTCGTCGCGGTCGTTTCGAACAGATGCCACGAATCGACGAGATGCGACGCCGAATTAAGCGCCCGCGCCGCGGGGATAAACCCCGCTGTCCATTCAGTCCGATCGAGCGGTTTATTATTGAATCCGTTTGCAATGCGAAACAGCCACCGCTGTCCGGGTATTTGCGCCGTTCAAAATCTGGAGTATTGACCTGACTCTGAGGTCGTACCGCGGGCGAGAACCGCCATATGATTAATCCAGGTGCAAGAATCGTTTTCGTGTTGGCAGGTCGTTATAGCGAAGCCAAAATAGAAATCGGCGCTCGTTCCTCGTGGAACACGGATTCTAGGGAGCTCGTCACTACCGTTTTAATCGCGTAAACGTCTCGTCAGCGTTATTACTTACAGGAATTGTTAGGCTCCGTTCACGTTTGCGCGTGAAATTAAAGGTTAACACGGTAAAAAATTATGCGTTATTCTCATGAACAACGTCAGGAATCACAATATAAATATCACCATGCTTCACTTAAATAAACAATTTAAAATATTGTTCATTATAATGCAGCTATGCGAGCAGAATAATCGTATTGTATAATCGTAGACCGCGGTTTTTTATCTTGTACGAAATTTTAAATCCGTTCTGTTTGCCTTGCAGGTGACATGGAAATCCTGGCATATTTCTTTGGACCGATCGGAGTGCTGCTGGCTATAAATCTTATGTTTTTCGCCGTAACCGCTCGCGAATTGACGTGCGGTCTCTGGAAAGGCGAGTTCGTAAAAAGCACCACTGAGAGGTAAGTAAACATTTTCCTCGTCGCGGTTTTAAAAAAAGGGAACCGAATAATATATCTTGCTTGTTCATTTTTCAGTACTGTTTCCGTAGCCATAATTTATAATGTTTCAACTGTTTTAAACAAACATGATACTCATTTGCGTGTTCTATTCATAAATAACAACCTTTACCAGAGAAATTTGTACGGAATAACAATGTTTTTTTTTTCCTTCTTTTGCACGGATATTAATCTATTCTTCGCGCCACGAAAGGCTTTTGTTAATAAATAAATTTCTCTGCAATGCAAAATTTGATCTTTCCCTATAATAAAGCAATAACAACGCTTGCATATCGTATTTACGTTTCTTTATCTATTATCAACGAAATGATTAATACATTTTACTCCGTAACGATCAGTTGAACAAAATATGGAAGAAGATACGATATTAATCGAAGAAAATCGAGCGAAAGACGGGAGATGTCGGGATCAGGGAGACGTGAATTGAATCGTGTTCTACGAGCACTGTATCTCGGAGTATCCATGTATACGAGTACTCGGAACTTATAGTCGATTTATTGATAGATTAACGAAGGATTGTCCTGCAGTTTGGTAGGATTAGCTGAGACGGCGCGACTCGGGGCCGGCCAGCTGATGGTCTTCCTAAATTCAGCAGAATAGCGTTGCGAGCCAGTTCTCTCGAGGCGTTTGCCAACCTTGCGGTCGACGGATATGACTTTCGCCGGCATTCCACGGTGAAAAATAATAACGTTGTATTCCCCCGGCGCAGCATCCTCCCGAGATCGCGAGAGATTCGTAAACACATGTCGCACGTTCGCACGTTCGTCACGCGGGACATCGGCCGGCCAACCAGTTCTCCTTTGTCTCGCGCAAACGTTTACCTTACATTTGACCGTGAGACTTGACGAATATTTGCCTCGACGCGTTTTTCTGCAGTTTTCGAGGAACGGCTGTTAGCAATGAGAGTTAAAAGACTCACGACCTTGCCGATTTGCAAGACAAGATAAACTCGTTCGCGCGAACTGGAGGATCTGCTTATCGTATCCTCGACTGATATTCGTTCACGCCGCGGAGTCTGGTCAATCGATTCAATTGAACGGTCAATTTGTGCGATCTATTTAAAGATCGAAATGAAACGATACTTGGACGTATGCGTGATGCAACGTTTTATCGCGTGAAAACTTTACCTTGTAACGTTTCGTTATACACGACGTCCGAAAATCTTTCGTATAATTCAAGCTTAAATAAGCGAAGACGCGCGCACAAAGCAGTAAGAGATCGAAGAGCATTGAGTCGAAACACACAATAAGCTCGTTATATCGGAAACGTTCAACATTGCTCGTTACAACGAGTTATTTCCGAGCGAACCATTCCGTAGAAGACAAAGTGCATCGCTGCGATTTGTTCTTCCCTGAAAAGACGACGAAACGTATCGATAACGCGCACACGCGAAAATATCGATGCCCTCGCAATATCTCTAGGAATATCCCGGAATTGTGCCAACAGCCGCGTTTACGGGCCCGTTTCCGACACGCTTCGATGCAACGATAATAAACGTGACGTTGCGCACGGCCGCCGCCGAGAAGCAGGAACGCCCGATCGTTTTGGCGGCTGCGAAACGACATTCTTGCCTCGGAAACGACCAAGTTTTATTGGCCCGAAAACGCTCGGTCTCCCGTTTTTCGCGGGAATACGGGACTTTATTTTGGAAACCGAAGGACGGCGCTTGAGCTCGTTGAATATCAAGGATAACTGGCCGCGCGCGAAAACGAAAGGCGAAAGGACACGTGGAGTGAAAGCCAAGGAAAATCCTCGGAAGTATCAAAATCGTCCACTCCGACTCCAAATTTCTTCTTATCCTCTACGACTCTAATATATTAATATATATGAACAAAGGCCTGTAATACTATATAAATCTTATTTTTTACGGTTCTATTTGTTACATTAAGCCCCTATTTTATTGGGTAATTTACTAATCGTATGAGTCTCTTTGTATTTAATTTTAATGTTGCAAATGAGTTTTAATAGATTTTCAATTCCAAGTTTATGTATTTGCTAAGATGTAATTTTACTTGATACGTGAAACGTCGAGACGCAGGAATGCCTCACGCGCAAAAACTTCAACGTGGGAACGTAAAAATATATTTCTCGGTTTTTTTTTTACAACGAAAGGTATTTGACACCTCGTACTTTCCGATTTGCACAGGCGGACGGATTCTTTTTATAGAGCGCAGACTTCGCGCGCAGGGAGGTTTATTTTATTATCTTCCAGCCGATATCAGGCAATCGTTATTTTCCATTCGCTCGACGTCCCTTCGATCCGCTTACATCCTTTCGCTCTCTTCGGGATTGATATTGACGATCCCAATTCGCGATTTCGACGACGCTATTTGCCTGTCGTGATGTACGTACACGAACACAATACGGCCATTGTTGGCAAAGGAAACGTAATGGCAATATGCAGATTTCGCCTCATCCCGGGCTTGTACTATATACCTTCGACAAGAACGGATTTCGTTCATCATGTACGTTTGCATAGTTTCTGGAACACCCCGACGTGGATAGATTGCCTTGCGAAAACCTGCGAACATCATACGTCGATGAGAATAACAATATTATTTTTTATGCAACGCGCCCAGTTCACAGTGACTTTTGCATCGATCTTCTTGTCATCGGAAAAGAATAAGATAAATTTAACCGATAGGATAACCGATACTTTGGATATCCCTTCACTGTACTTTGCGGAGATATTTATTTTTATCATTTTATGTTATAGTTCAGTTTAAAGCTTGAAAACGTTCAGTGAAACTGTGATTATAGTTCAACGAATACACATGTCAAAATTTGAATAGACAAATATGCTCATAAACATCAAGATACATGTCAGTGCATTTTTAAAAAATTCTCTTTCGTTTATTGGATGCAACGAATATAAGCTCAACTTGATAATTATAACAAACGCATTGAAAAAAGTGACCGAATAATCGCAGCAACCGTCTTTGAAACGGAATGACGATATGTCGTTGCCACGCGCATCCCTAGTAAAAATTTTACTTGTAAGTGCTTGTTTGGCTAATGATTAATTACTTATTTTGAGTATTAAAAGTCCTATACTGTTGACAGTACTTTTAATACTCAAAATAAGTAATTACTAATTAATCACTAGCCAAATGATCACATGCAGTATTAAATTTCTGTAAGGGATCGCGGGCGGAATTCCGGCGTAATATACATCCGCGAGAAAAATTGTCGCGAAAGAGATCGTCTGACATTTTAAAACGTCCCACGTCTGCCCACGCGACCGGCCGGATAGTTTCGGTGTGGCGCCAAATAACGTGTACGGACGTCACGTCCGATTTGACATTTGCCGGAGGAAAGAGGAGCCGAGCTCGAATTATCCTCTGACAAAAGGCGACACGGTGATGGCCGCGGGGAGAGGGGGTGGGCATAAACGCGGTATGAAACACTCGCAATAACTGTCCGGAGGGCGAGTGCCGTCCGACGTGCGCGGATCCAGTTCGCCAAAAGCCTGATGCACTCTCTCGCGTCTCCGCCGCCGCCGCCGCGCCGCGCCGCTATACCCTTTTTCCTCTCGCGGTCGCGCAAAGTGGAGATCTGTGTTTCCTCGGTTCCTCGCCTCGCAGCCGAGATAGCGGATTTTCACGGGCAAAAAATATTTTATACCGACACCCTCGCCGCGCACGTCCGAGAACGACAGTATTTCTGTACTCGCGACCGCAGAGAATAGTCTCTGCGTGGAGAACAAGAGAGAGAGAGAGAGAGAAAGGGAGAATCGTATAAATATACTTATATAGACAGTATATCTCTACGACACCTGGCCTTCGCGTCTGTCGTCCGTAAGCCGCCACTTCGTGGCTTCGCGCTTATATCGCGGAAAGAAGGATTTTCTCACGCGGTTATATCGTACCTTCCACGTTTCGCCGTGATGTGGATTTCTTGGTAAGAGAGTATACCTACCGGGAATCGCGAGCGAGATCTACAAGTGCGGAGACGCGTCCGCTTGGCAAGAAATTTTATTACACGCACACTTTTATATCGCAATTGCAGCTGGTATACTTTCCTTTGTGACTTGCTCATATTTATCCGCCCCATGTTTCTACCCTCTTTTCCTTTTAGTATATATTCCCGCGTATGTTTCTGGTCGCCGGCACAACCTGACCACACGGGGTTCTAGAAGGGAAAGATATTTCCGTGACCCTTTGTAGTGGGCACCGCGATGATTGCATTCTAACAGTACCATAGCGAATTTATATGCGTTGATTGCAAAGCCCATGCAGGCGGCCGCGTCGTGTCTAAAAATAGCGTATGCCGCATGGCTTATGAATGATTAACTGCGCGAACGTCAAGAAACTTCGAAAGCCGCCTGACGACGAGTAAACACGACCCGCGGTGCCCGGTGCCGGCGGTGGTTGAAATTTTATTCGATGTCGTCGACCCCTTTCTAGCCGCATCAAGCCGTATTTGATATTTCCCAAGTCATCGTCGCGCAAATTTCTCCCGGCCCGGCCGTCTACTCGTGTCAATTAACTCCCGTCGTCGAGTTCGCGGACCTTCCGCCATTCTTGCCGTCCGCGAAGATTGACATTTATTTGCAACCACGAATAAGCGCGCACAAACGCTCCCCGCCCGGCGCTGTCTATTTCAGATCGTTTTTCGTCCGCTCGCGCTCCGCGATTCCCCGCCGCTCTTCTCGGCCTCGGCGTCGTCGGCTTTCATCTTCCGAGTTTAGCTCGTCCCTTCGCGCGCGCGACTCGTCCAATATCCATCGTTTTCGCTCCGTCGATTAAACGAGATAATAACTTTGCGACTCCCATTGCGCTCCTCTTCATTGCGGATTCGAGGTCACGTCATAAATGCGCGGAAACGCGAAATCTCAGCGGAATCACAGCTCATCGAAGTTCATCTCACCGCGAAACTCGACGTCGATTATTCTTCCTTAACGGTTTACAATATCTTGTATAGCTATGAAAACCGCATTATTTGCGAAGGACCGATGTGCGAAGATGCTTGAGCGATCGATTGTCTCATGCGTAATATAAAGAATATGATTCTATCTATATGTCGCCAGGGATTTCGTGTGTAATCCGTTTTCTTTTTCTTTACAAAATTCCTAAGAAATCCACAAAAATCCGGGATATTGTGGAATAAATAAAAATTATAAATATAAATTTATATAATTACATTTATATTTATATAAATATAATTATTTATAATATATTTGTAAACATAAATTAATAAAAATTTCAACTCACAATTTCACTGACAGAACCTAGGATTTTGCAAAATCATTAGTAAGATTGTGTAATTTTTATTCATTATTCATTATAACACAGTATCCCGGTTTATTGTGGATTCTCTAGGGATTTTGCAACAAAAAAAAAACGAGTTACACGAAATCTGCGGCATATATATTTTGAAAATAGAATTTTCTCACATACGTATATGTACAGATGCGTCTTGTAACAACCTCACTCGGTTGTTTGCTCGACGACGGAAGAGAGCCAAAAAGGAAAAGGCTATAACACGACGATCGTTCGAATCGCGCGTTTCCCGTTCCCGCTTTCTCGATCCTCGATAATGGACATCTTCCTTAGGGTCTTTTGTACCCAGAGCCGTTGCCTCCTGAAACTCTCGCGTTTCTCCTCCGCGCGCACTCTCATTTGTTCTCCCGTTCCTTCTCCTTATTGTCTCTCCGTTACACGCCCGCGCCCGGCCCGGCCCGGCCCAGCCGCGCATAAAACGGTGGCAGTGGGATTCAATATTTACGGAGCTTCCATGTGTGGACTGTGGACCATTCCACCTCATTCGCTCGCATTCTACCCCTTTCCCCCCCGCCTTCTCCATCCCGTAGGAATTCTCCCCGGTTATTGTTGTTCGCCATGCGCTCGTAATATTGACCCTCGCGCAAATTATATCGTACTTTTCCGCATCCACACGCTCCAGTCGATACATCCCACTTCCGGTCGCGCTTTGTTCGATGCGCGACAGCTGTCATGGTCGATCGTATCGCATTCATTCGGCAAACGTTCCAAAAAAAACCCTCTCGTTTGCTCACAAGCTCGCTCGCGATCTGATGAAATTTTCGCGCGGGCACGCCGCCGGCGAAGGTAATATCGCATGGCGCGCTTCTGCGAAACGGAAGCTTCGACGGAAGCGTAATATTACCTCGTTTATAAAACAGGATCCCTCGCGCGCAGACAAGATATGTTTATTTCACAAAACTCCCGCGGTTGTAATTATTTTACACTTAAGCTTCAACCGTAGACGTGAAGTCTCTGCCACTTATTTTGTAATTTTGACCAATTACGTCTTTTTTTTTTTTCAGAAAAGACACAATTAATATTGAAAAATACAAAATAATATCGCGGCAAGCATGTACACAGAATGAAGAACAATTATTTTTATTTTCTTTCTTTTTCATATCTCCAAGAGTCCCTAGAACTCGACATCCGCTGCACCAGCGTATATCCAAATACGCGAAAAAAATGTTCTCTCAAGCGGCTGCTTAAGCTACTTATTCTACATATTTTTCCGTCTACGCTTAAGACCTGCGCAATAAAGGCAGAGAGATGTTTAGATCCCCCTTAAGATTAAATCTTTTCAGCACTCATTTATGATAGCATCACCTTACACCGTTAAAGCGATAAGACTCGTAATTGAAACGACATTATCACGCGCTTTACCGCTGGCGCGCTATTCTCAATTTCTGCCTGTTCGCCGACACTCTCGCGACTCGAGTTACCGAACCGCCCTCGCGAGGATAACTCCGGTCATTCATCTCTATCGATAGACGGGATATTCCCATATCATTTTCGACACCATTCCCGTCTCATTCCTTCCCGTCTCCTTTCTCTCGACGTTATTTTCGACGCTCGTCCGTTCTCCCCTTCCGGGGTGCCTCTCCACGGTTTTCGCGCTCGCGACGGCCGAGTGACTGCACACGCGGTACGTTCATAATAATTAGCAACGCCAACGAAAATAGAATTCTCGGTGGCTACGACCGACGTGGCGCGTCAGGATAACGTCGCCGCGCCGCGCTATACGCGTTGTGCCGGCCGGCTCGCGCGCGGAGCGACATTACGATGCCCATAATTCTGCGGATACCGCCCGCCAGTGCGGTTTACGGTGTGTTACGGGCCGCGAATATTCTGACGGGGCGCATTAATAACGCTTTGACTTCGGGGGCCCCGTGCGATGGGGGACGCATATATTATACGGGATGCAGAGCGCATCGAATCGATGCTGCCGGCGCGCGAGTGCGCGCACTCGCTCGCGAGACCTCGCATGACTCGCTTGATAACGGATAATGACGATCTAAACGGGATTTTCTAGTGTACGCCCGTTCCGCGACATTCCGCGAGGAATTCCGTTCTCCTAACATTCGGCGCGGAAATCGCAGAACGGGTTATCGAGCTACATTTTATTCCGCGAGACGGAAGCTTCGAAAAGTCAATATAGTTAAACGAGGAAAGCGCCAATTTATAATTGCCTATTATTTGATCGCCTATTATATTTATAACGAGACGGAGCGCGGTCTCGCATATCAAATGAACAATGTCAATTAATCGTGTACCATTTACATTCATTACGCATGTCACGTGTGCAGTCACTCGGCGAGGCGTACGATTGCTTTATTGACCGTCAGAGAGAGAGTCTCGTAGCGCGATAAATAATTTCTTGCATTCGTATCGCATTCAGCGACGTTGCTAGCACAACGATCGTTACGTATAAACAATAGCGAAATGTCAACCGGGCTATTACAATCAATTCCACTCATGATCTTTCGTGCCTGCGGCCTCTCCGGTTCACACGTGCGGACGAACCGATAGCTTGGCTGAAATTACAGACGTGCCCTCGGACGTGCCCCTCCACATGACGTCTCATTGTCATTATTTTATACTTTCCATTAGTCCCTTTTAAGCGGAGTCTACAATGAGAATTTAAGGCGTAAAATTTAAGTTTTAAGCCTTAAGCCGTAAGAAATTGACAAATCACAGTCGAATATGAGAAGAATATCCGACTGTGATTTGTCAATTTCTTACGGTTTAAGGCTTAAAGCTTAAATTTTGCGCCTTAAATTCTTATTGTAGACTCCGCTTTTATATAATAGGTGTTTTAAGCCTTAAGAAATTGACAAATCACAGTCGATTATTCTCCTCAAATTCGACTGTGATTGATCAATTTCTTAAGGCTTAGGGCTTAAAACACCTATTGTAGACCGAGACTTATCGTCGTCTCGTCATACTGTCTTTGAGATTCTTTTATAGGATACGCTATTTCGGAATTTCGTGCAAATGTTCCTCCTGATTTTCTCGAAATCACGTCATTGTCTCGTGTTTTATATATCTCGTATTTAATAGCTTTTCCGTTCGTTCCTGCTTCCAGGGCGACGCTGGGCCGCATATGCATGAAGCTGGTGATCGTGATGGGTATCACCTGGGTGGCCGACGTTGTCTCGTGGGCCGTCGGCGGGCCGCAGTACATCTGGTACTTCACCGATCTGATAAACGCCTTCCAGGGAGTGCTGATCTTTGCGGCGGTTGGCTGCCAGCCGCAGGTCCGTGCGGCGCTCAAGAGATTCTTCAGCAGGAACCCACAGACAAACGCCGGGAGGCAGGGTAACGGCCACAGCACGACCAGCCACGGGATGCCGAGCATGGGCGACAGCGTGACGCAAAATCCGAGTACCAAGACCGCGCCGTTGGAGACCATCTGCTAGAATGGAGGCTCTCCACATCTCGGCGTCGATCCTCCGGCACTCGCGTGGTCCCTCCGAGTCTCGCGTCAGTCATCGTTGCGAGAGTCATCGAACACGCTCGGTTAGCCGATAAGCGCGACGAGAGCAATCCGAATTTGAATCGTGATTGAAGCCACCGAGAAGTCAGCCTCGCGGCTGCAATTCATCACTCGGAGAAGTTTCCGCCGCGGGAAACTTACACGGGGCGACGAGCGAAAGGGTCGTAAACGGGGACCCGTGAATAGTCTCCATTCACCGGGAGACCGGCGATTGCACTTCGCGTCGACGACTTGTCACGCTGTCATAAACGGTACCGCGTCTCTTCCGCTTTAATTTTTCTTCGCGAGCGAGGTATCGTCGACAAGCCTCGCGCACGGGTATAACTCGGTAATTCAAGTCGACGATACAAACATCGCTGTATAATAACGTCGGGCTGATCGATCGAAGGATATTTCCACAGGATCGATTCGGCAAGAGTTCTTCTCTCAGATTTGTCGACCCGTGAAGATCGAGAGACCTCGCTGAAAATGTTTTCTTGTTGACATTTCCCAGACAATACGCGAATTCGAGAGAGGAAATGTCTGGAGAGCACCCGAAAGTGTTTAGAACGCCTTCCGAACGTATGTTAGGTATGTTCTGTACCTTCTCGCTGTTTGAGTTGTCGCGATAGCGCAATTTCGCGCAGTAGTACGGAGAGGAAATAATTATTTACGCTCTTTCCTATCTAGCCGTAAAATTTCGCACCGAAAATACGGATTTCTACTCGTAGAAAAAAAAAATACGGTAGCAACAGAAAGTAAACGGACGACACAGCGTTTAAATGCGTGTGCAAGGTAAGTCCACGTGAGACTTGATTTACCTGTCGCGAGCTACTCGGACGGAATAGTCGTTAACTCACCGTCTCGCAACATCTGTCGAGCGAAACACAATTGGAAAATCAGCAGCGCGTATACGAATTATCTGAAATCTCGCGGCAGTATAGCTTCCGGACCGTTCTCGTTCGGGCACGCGCTGACCGCCAACAATCTATCAGATTGCGCGAAGCACAGGCGGCAAACACACTACGTCCTTAGTCATTGGATCTGAGATCTGGATACACTCGCGCCGACAAAGATAGATCGCGAAATTTCGCTGACGAAAGAACGCGAACGGCTAATTGTCCATTCCTGTTTTGGTACTGCCGGACTTACCGCCGCGCGCGCGCGATCCATCTTCTCTGACATAAGCAATTACTCACCGTACGCAATTAAGAGAAACTCTTTGCTGGCGATATCTCGTCGATCTCGCATTTTAGAGCATTTTCGTGTACGTTCCTCTGGGGTTTTTTTTTTTTCTTTTACGTGCGGTATACGTAATATCAAAAGCTGACAAAATAGCGCGAGAAGAATTTGATACCTCGGAAGGAATTTTATTTATTTCGGTTCACGAGATTTTGAATTGCAATATTTTAGCTCGAGTTCGACGCTTTCGCACTCGAGGCACTCTAGTCGACCAGACATTGTACAGACGTCTGTAAACATTCGACGTACCTATCACAAGCACGAGACGCGAGAAGAAGTGCAGAACATTCGGGGCGACGGGTGTTCATCCGGGTAACGCTAATGTTTAAAGGGCACACGTCTATTTCGATCTTTTCTGATGTCTTTTTTAATTGCGAGCTCCGCATTGCAATTACTACCGTGTTTTATGTACCGTGAATGTTCATCACTGAATGTAACGGGTGTGTGTCCGGTGCGCCTCGTCGCCGCCTGGATACGATTTGAAGGCTATATATTTAAAGATTTTAAAAATTTTCTATCCGTCTGAAAAAAGGGTGTTGAAAAGGGTGTTCAGAATTTACCTTCGCTTGGCGATCGGGAACGCCAAGAACGCGTCTTTATGCAGCCCCGCGAATCTATTCGGATATATGCATCGTTCATAAATCAGAGTTTGTAATAGCTCTACGCCGCTAAAACAGACAATGACGCGTACTCTTCGGACCTCGGTAGCGGGCAGAAACAATGCGTGATTTATGATCGAGGCGGGTTAATATTCTTTTTTTTTCTCCAGCGGACAACGATATTCATTGATATTAATAATATCGGCTCGCGACGAGCGCAAGTATCTCTGCCCCTCCCCCCCCCGAGATTAATCACTTTTAACAATGGAGCGTCGTATAAGCTGCGCTATTACGCGGCAATTTTGCGTTCTGAAACGACTTCGCCGTTTTACGGCAAGGTTTTTCGGCGGCCAGTTTTTGATCATGTAATCTTTTACAATAATTCGTTATACAACTACTCCGCGTAATCTAATGTAATCTTTTTATATATGGTTATTTATTTAAATATTTTGAGGACGCGATTTTTATGGGTAAAATCTTTCGACTGGAACGAGAAGAAAGTATCGCGTTACGTCTGTTGTGACGTAGCGGTAAAATATTATAACGTTCGACTAGAGCAGAAGCGAGAAGACAGCTTCTTTGAGCCTAATGATCATTGTGCTCTCTCGAGATCTGGGATACGAGAGAGTTCGGGACGAAACTGCGAAGGGCCTCGCCTCACTTCGTAACTTTCGTTACGCCTCGTATTACCAAAGGACGATCGGGGGTTCATCACGGGTTTCCTTTTAAGGGCCTTCTCTTCTTCATTATTCATCGGATGTTATCGAATCTAGGAGCAATCGTTTTTCCGTTTCCCTTAGCATAAATCTGCATCGGCGTCGTTAGCCGCGTCTGGCCCAGGGCGGCCGTGGCTGGCATTAAACATGCAACATCGTGGCTCCCGCAATTTATCACTGATCACTCGAACGGTCCTGTTTTGGCTCGGTACCGAGCGAGCAAGGGAAAAAGAAAGAGCTCCATTGCGCGTACAGCGCGTAAAAACGTTCCGCACGCAATTCGCGTGCACGCAATTTGTCGACGTGTGTGCAGCGCTGCTCCGCGCAGTAATCCGTTTGTGCGACCGTTCGGGAGTGGATCATCCCTTTACGCATCCTTTTTCTCCATCCGGTCGTTTCTCTACAAAGGGATCGAATGTCGATTTCAACTCGGTCGCTTGGGGAATACATTTTTGACCGTCGCCCGATGACCGTCGCGGAATGACACGACGAAAATGGAAAGAGTATAAAATTGTCTGTTTCTAACGATAATTTTAATCTCTAAAGTGTTCCAAATAATTTTAAATTATCCAGACGTACATGTTTCGGCGCAAAGCGTTGAAATATTTCCTTTTCTCTGAGGAAGACTTTTTAAAAGTTTATCTCCACTTTATATATACAGAGACGGTTCGATATATCTCCTTGCGTTATAAGTATTCTTCATTTAATTTTCCGACGAAGGGAAACGGATACGCCGAGGAAGGACTTCGTGAAAGGGAATTCTAGAAGGACTCCCGCGAAGCTCTATATACTGCCAGAGATACTATATCAAGTACATGAGACTAATGACTAATCAGGATATACTAACCGCGCAACTGCCACTCTTGGAAAATTCTCGTTTTTTTCTTAGTATTATGAAAGTATTAACGATATATATACATAGTCGCTCGATAGCACAACGTATCACCGAATACGTCGACCTATGTTGTACGATTTTTCGAGCGATTTTAACGCGACGAGATGTGTCCTCTTCGCCGGGGGAACAATGAACACTCGTAGGTACGTCGCGCTTTCCCGGAGGCTGCGGATTCAGGTCGCTTCGACATCTGGCCGCTCTCTGAGGCGAAACGGGACGTCGGTTTCGCGTCAGGCCGGGCTTACGATCGCGAAGCGCATCCGTAAACGGAATCACGTGTAGGTAGGTCAAGGCATGTAATCGATGTCAACTCGTGACAATACACACTAGGAATTCAATGCCTTCTGAAATGCCTTCCAAACGCGGCGTTCCGCACGCCGAATCGTGTATACAACGAGGAACCGGACAAGCTCTCGATCGGTTCCTCGTGTTTGACCCTTTAGCTGCGGCACGTGCAATCGCTTTCTTTCAGTCAAAATCTTTCCGTCGAGACGGGAACGAAGACGCGACAAAATGTCAGGATATCTATTTAATGCGATCCGAATTCATCATTTCCATATTAATAAACGTGGAAAATGTCAAATTAATAGGAAAGCAATATATTTATTATAATCGACTTAACTGACAAGAAAGACATTTCCGACCAAAGATTTTTGGTCCGTTGGTGTAATATAAATAATTTTTTTTTTTTTAATTTTAAACTGCTACCTAATTGGCTGTATTAATAGGAAAGCTTCGATTAATTTTTTACTAATTACTTTAATCCTTTTATTCACTTTCTCATCATAAAATCCTCAATCTTGAATCAGATATATACAATATACATATACACGGCGTTCGCGCGCAACTGAAGGATTAATAACACGATTTCGCCGTTCCAATTGTTATTTGTTCCAAATCAGCATCTGCATTTAAACATGGCGGTGAACGGATTACGCAAGTTTGCGTGTGCGATGTATTTCGTTACGACGATCGAGAAATAATCGGGAATAGAATTTTCAACGGCGTTCGTTTCGTTTTACATATCCCGACGGACGTATCGCAGCACGAGAAAGTATACTCGGGGTCGTTTTACATCGTTATCAGGACAAAAGCATTTCATTTCGCGATACGATGCATAACGAAGAACAGCGGCGCTTTTTAATCGCACGGAATTGTGATTGCTGATCAGAAACCGATATAGGTAGGATTATAGTTGTACGATGTAGGATTGTCGGATATGTAGGATTATAAACGGAACCTACTCGCCCGAGTTTTTGAGCCTTGGCGTACGAGATTGGCGTTTCAGTTCGTTCGACGCCGAAATTTAGTGATTAGGGATTAGAGATTAGGGAAGTCAGTTGTGTTTTACGTGTATCTATCTATATAGAAAGAGACTGAAACGCGCGTCCATTATCCATCCGGGATTCAGCCGGGATTGTCTGATCTCTGAATAAGAGTACCTACTTGTTGTTATTTATCGGGAAAGATGAATCTGTATCGAATCCTCATGTTTCCCGTTTTTCTTTTTAAAACGCGAACCAACCATGCAAAAAGTGGAGCAGGGCGACTTGTGATTAGCGTTACGAAAAGCGTCACAAGCAGATTCTTTCCTTTAAATCCATATGAAAAAAAACTCAAAAGCTGGATTGATTTTGAGTCGTTAACGATTTATGGGATAAAAGCGTTTTCGCGAATTAAATTTATCTTCGGCTTGATTTCAAATCGTCTTTAAATTTTAACGTGGATTCCAATCTCAAACTCGGTGACAAACTCAATATATAATCTTGAATATCAAAAGTTTCAACAAATTATTATTCTCCTTACATTCCTTGGTAAAAATTCGTAAGAAGGACGCTCCTGGCGTTTCAAATGACAGCCGCAAATCGCACCGTGATAAGCGCAAACCCGCTTGTCTATTTTTGAAAATCAATCGAGTTATTTACGATCAGAGAATCAGGTCGTCCCGGAAAATCTCGTTAGTTCCTTCTTTTTTTTTGTAGCGTATACGACCGCGAAGTAACGTCGCGGGTTCGACTGGCTCTTCTTTCCAGTCTTCATCAAAGAACCCGACGTGGCTGATTGATCACCTTCTCGCGAGGAATTGATCCTCCGCGATTCTCCACGTCGGGGAAACCGACATGAGGAAATCGGGCCGGCGACGTTATCAGCTGTTTGTCAGCGTGTAAATGTGTACGTTTGTCGCGCTTAATTAATTGCGCGACAGTGCGTGCGTGTGAATGCGTGCGTGTGGAAATCCGCGTGTGTAATTAGCGTATCGACGAGCAGCAACATCGTTAGAAAAAAATAAGGGAGAGAATAACGATCGCACCGGATAATCGAGAGAATGATTAGCATATTTCGCCGCATATAGGTAACGATTTATCAGTAAAATACCGCGAGCGGAGTAGCTCTCTTCTTAAGTCGCGTCCGATACGCAATAATTTAAGGAACTGCTATTTATCGATTTGTAAAAGCGCGTATTTGTTAAGCAAGTCATCGTCACACGACGGCATTCGTAGCTGATCACCTGCCGTCGCACTCTTGTAGATAACATCCTTATCATTATTATCGCACTGTATTATTGTCATGCTACTGATACTATTTTATTTTCTCCTCTTATCGTTATTATAATTAATATCATTATTGTAATAGACATTTGTTCTTTTTAGCTAATTAAGCACACCGTAGATGTCAAGGCTCTAACGTAACGTAAATCACTGCGATGTTATATGTTCGTCCTATGCGATAATTAATGCGATGAAATTAATGAAGTGAAATCCGGAACCGAATTGTCTCCAACGAATTATTGAAGATACTCTCTTCTCTCTTAAACAACCGCTTTTATCCAAAACGAATATAATTCTTGCGTTCTCGTATGTTACACATTATATATAAGTAAGCTTTTGTTTCTTTTCCTTTTTTTTATTTAAATTCTACGAACAATAATTGGAGAACCAAACGTTCCAAGAGAATGAAAAAATCAGTTTAGACCTAATTGCAAACTTTCTTTTGGCATGCGAAACACAAAAAGAAGCAATTAACAGATATTATGTTTAGACGTTACAATCGCACGATATGTCATCGTTAAAATTATTCGCGTCAAAATTACTTCGCCATCTCGTTTAATGGCTTTTTGGTCTCGGCCACGGTTCATCGCACGACGAATCCCACGCTTGTACATTAAACTCGTTCGTAAGGTATAATGACGATAGTGTCTCAGAAGAAGTACGAAATATTATGATAATCGACGATAAGGAAGTAGCCTTAAAGTAACTTATTCGTGGTAGATTGTTGACGTAAGATTTAGACACGCAGCAACACGTACACGTAGCTTGCCAGTACGAGTAGTATTAAGAGATTTACACTCTTTGGACTTCTTCGCGGCTCGATCTTTCGTACGATCGAGACTCGAAACGACAAATATTGTTCGCTAAATCGACGCGAAGTATATCGTAAATATATAAAACAAATATAAAAAAGACTGCGTATAACGCACGAGATTTGTTGTAAATTGTCCTGTTGATTCGACGTCGAAGCATTATTTTCCAATTCGCAATAAGAGCGCGAGAGAAGTTAAGATAAATTTTGCAAAGAAGTTAAATAAATAATAAGTAACATGATGCATCTACATACAGCGGCGTGATTATATTAATTTGCAGACGATTGTTTATTGTACCGCGACAGTTTTGTAATGATAGATACTGATAATCATTTATATATCATATATATATATACATCATATATACAGTGGACTTATTTTAACTTGCAAATCGAGTGTCGAATTTAACATGGGCGTATTTGTGCAGCATATATAACTATCTCCAAGTTGAGCGAAAACAAACTTACTCGACGTTTTGATACTCTTTTCTTCTACATACGAGATCGGTTCCACTGCCAAAAAATAATATCGCTCTCCTGCGTCGTGAATGCGAATTTACTAATTGATCAATATTCGAGAGCGAAAACTTTGTTATAAAATAAAATTGTACTTGCAAAACCAATTTTTTGAGAAAACGGAGGCTATACAATGTAGACAATAGTGTTAACGATAGTCTTATATATCTTAGTGGTAACGTCATTAACCGTATAGAACAAGAAACATTTATACAAATGATCGTGCGTCGTCACCGATCGTACACCATTCCTATACAATGTATCGTAACAGTATTTGCTATTATATTAATGGTAGTAAACAGGAAAAACTGTTAGTACAAAATTGTATTTTAACGACTTTTATTTATCCCATCCCAATGATATTGCCCAAAGGAAAAATACGAGATAATATCGATTACGCTCCGGGAGAAATTTTGACCGTTATTTTTGTAGTTAAGCAACTTACCATTTTGGTTAGTGCCCCTTAAGTTAAAATTATGTTTGCGTAACTGAATATCGACAGAACTAATTGAAAAAATTGACTAGTATAACTTAAACATCTTTGACATAGATAGAATAGCTAATTGCGATTTTGAGTTACGCGGGGTTAACTATAAATCTCGCTTAAGAGAGAACTGTGACGTCACAGTATCTCTAAATCTGAATTACATTTTTGCAAATGTCAGTTGTCGGTGGAAAGTTGAGTTAATCATCTTACAAATGCAATTACCTTACCTCATGTTCATAACCTACATAACTTGGTTAACCAAATTAAAATTAACATTATTTGTATAACCCAAATTTGTGGATGTAAAATTTAAAAATTAGGAGAGTGAAATTGAATTGTGGTTGTTAACACGAAATGTGTTTTCTGGAAAAGTTTGAGTTACAACTCTGTTCTTAACTTGACTATTCAAAAATCAGTAATCCGTTATCTAAAATAGATATGTCGGTAATCTGAAATCAGGAATTGATAATTCAGAAATAGGTATGTTTAATCTGAAAACTCCTTACGGATTCCGTAACCGTGATTTCAGATTAAACATACCTATTTCTGAATTATGCTTAATCTGAAATCACGGTTACGAAATCCGTAATCGTGATTACAGATTAAACATACCTATTTCGGAATTATCAATTCCTGATTTCAGATTACCGACATATCTATTTTAAAATTATAAGTTCCTTACTCTGCCATTAGGCAGTCAATGTCTCGCTGTGCCTGTTAGTTCTTGTTTTCATCTTGTATTACCTTAAGGGGATCCTGCAGCCTAATGTTTTACCGACATATCGCATTAGAAGAAATCTTTGAATTGGCTTTACAGAATCGCAAAATTCTTTTACAGAATTAAAGTACGCGCAAAATTTTAGCGCGCAGCGGTCGAGTTTGTATTAAAAACGAAAAAAAATTAAAAATCTTACTTATTTTTGAAACGTAGAGCTGTCACCTGATGACTACAAAAATACTACAGTTTATACATGTATACAAAATGAGATAGAGGCGCGCTAGGGAAAACATGTAAGAATAATATCGTGCAAGTAGAACTAAGATTCGAAGCCTAGAAAAAAAGATTTTCTCTAATTGCATTTTATGAATGCAATGTAGGTTATTGTAGCTAGGTACTATCCTTGTCTAGATCATTGTCTATACAAGGACAGATATAGATCGGTAACATAGAAAATGGTAATTTTGTCAGTAAAACATTCGGCTGCAGGATCCCCTTAACTATCTTTTTTTCTCCCAGAGCGGTAATAAATAATCTTAAAAAGATCAACATATATATATATTTAAACACTTTTATTTAGTCGCATTTTATTAAAGCATAAGTTTTTTCCATATACACATCTGTCTACAAGTAAAGATTTATAGCAGCGATGAAGAATAATTTATAATAATCTATATCTTTCATCACATGTATAACGCAATGTTCATCCTGAAACAGTTCCGTGTCGGACATATATCACGTCGAATCAATTTTTAATATAGGACACAGAAAACCTCTCGATATAAAAGTTTTGAAAAGGATTATATCGATTGGGCGAAAGAACAGAAATGATAATCGATTCGCCGGTAACAATAATGCAGTAAGCTACACAATGAGAATTTCCAGTATCTTCAAGCAAGGCGTCGCAGGACATCAGTAATATACGTAGAGGGATTCCTTATATCTTCTAATAAGCCTGCAATGTAAAATATTTACATTTCAATAGGATCAAACAAAGACGAATAATTGAAGGATTTGAAAACAAGAATGAATTTGATAGTTTATAAGAGATTCGTTTAAAAAGAATTATAAAAAAATTTTAGTTAATGAGCTTTTCGATTTTTTACAAAACTTACCAACAATATCGTAAAACTCCTCGAATGATGTGCACGGTAATAATTCATCGCGATACGATGAAAGCACGCGTTCCGAGGCTTTTAGCATGGCTTCGTCATTGTGCCTGATGTATTCTGCCAGAACCGAAGGCCATTGGTCGTCGGATAAAACATTTACTTTCTGTAAGCGTGAACAGCATGATTTAGACAAATAGATGTAATTGCTGTATTGATACGCAGTTAAAAATGATTAAAGTTACTACCAACCTTAAAGAAGTTTACATAAATAGAATCCACTAGACCGAAGAAGATTAGAATGCTCTTGTAAATAGCGTAATCTTTGGCGCTTGGTTCCATAATGGTCTTCGTAGTGGCTGATGGGGACACGTAACGTTGATGCGCGAGGACGAGTAATCGATTGAGGTGTGTAAGTTTATGCGATTTCCAACGAGCGGGTGTAAGTAGAAGTAGCGAAAGTGTGCACTGATACAATGGACCCTCTGCTTCGTAACAGCTGTCGAGCCACGCCGAGCCTGGCGGTACTTCTAGGTAAGTCATTAAAGCTTTATCTTCTCTGGTTGCCGATCGCGTTCTGCAAAAACAAACATGAATTTTTAATATCGACAACACAACTCTTGTATTAGCCTCCTACTGTTTTTATTTCCATTTTGTTAATCGTCGAGTCTTTCTTCTCTTTATTATATATAATTCCTAATATCAAAATATCATGAGATACTTACGTATTAACGACATATAGAGCCATGTGTATTAAATACGGCACTATATGCATATTTGATTGGGGGCCTCCACCACCAGTGTCCTCGTGGAAACTCTTCTCTTGAGCAAATCGCAGAAGAAGAAGCTTCAGATCATGAACGGTCGATGAGTAAGATATATCGCGGTGACTAGTGCATTCTTGCAGGTAGGTATTGTGCCTAGCTAAACAGCTGGCGAATGCAGACTCCGGAACCTGCGGGCCCCACAACGGCAGCAATCCATTGCATTTCGTATTAGCGTTCTGTAACGCCGCGCTTTCCCACTCATCCCTGGCGCGTGCCAAACGCACTGCAGACATGTGGCAGTCTACGTGGACCACGTTGAAATGTGTGACAGTCGTGTAGCCCACAGTTTTTCGTTGCTTTGTCTCAAATTCTTCTACGTTGCAGCGCTTTGTGAATGTATAAACGCCTAACACCTGTAGCAAAACAACGATAAGAAACGTGATCAAATGAGATTAAATAAAAACATATTTAACGCTTCTAATAATATAAAATACATAATGCTGATATATTGTCGCTAACAGAAATCGATTCTAAATTTCCTAAAATACAGCGCTCAATGTCCACGTATTCCTAATTTTAAAATATGTAACGAAAAGGGTAAAAGAGTAAAAGATATATTACCATATTTGGTTTAAACTTGTATCCTTCACGACAGATAACACAGATCAGTCCAGTCTCATCACCAAGGTCTTCCATCTGCTGAAGAATCGTTCCGCTGGCAGTGACCTGGCCCTTATCATTCGTTTGCATACCAAGTGCGCCCAATTGTCTCTCACGCATCGCCATAGCTAAGCGTTTCTTCTCGCTACGCGTGTGCTGGCGGGCTTCTTCAATGAGTTCGGCTACTCGTTTATTGGTGCATAAAGCTTCCAACAAATTCTCCGCTAGCGAGCCAACGTGTTCGTTTGAAGACACTTGTTCCAGCCGATGGATGATGCTAATAGTTACTTGCGAGACTGCCAACTACAACAAAATAAAAGAACAACAAATTATTACAACGTTATTTACTAATAAAACGATTATAAAGATAGAATGATACTGTCTGCATTACCTGAGTCGGCTCATGATCTGTAGCTAACCCTGTGAGGAATCGTAAGATATACTTCAGAGCTGGTTTAGATATGAATTCCTTCAGCTCGTCACTATCTGTGCGTAATAGCGTGGGTTTAACGCATGGGGCGTGCACCTGCAAAAACATAGAAAAAAATATTCATTAAATTCATATATAACATATTCATATTCTACTTATACCGCTTTATACTTACGGTAATATACTCAAAGGCATCTTTCACTATGCCCATGCTAATGATATAATCTTTCAGCGTATTACCAATGGCATTTCGTTCAATGCCTTGAGTGAGTATGCAGAACAGTTCTAGCTTCTGCTCGTCTTCAGGTGTGTGTTCAAAATCGAACTTGTAAAAGTTCAATACAGGTTTGAAGTAATCACACAGGAGTGCCATTTTCTCTTTATTGCCGTAAGTCAACGCCGCCAAGACTCTCGCGAGGTGCGCGAGCACGTTAGCACTTTGCCTGACTGCCGTCGACTGCGTGCACGACAAGAGCGCCTTGATATGTTCCGGACCACCGAGAGTGCACGAAAATGCTTCAAATGCACTGAACGGTTGCGATGCCGCGTTCGCTAGTATCGTTTCCATAATCTAAAAACAACGTCAAGCGTTCACATATTGCTCATAGCATAGCATCAAGTCAGAATATTTTCTTTGCCATTATACTTACGTCTAATAATTGTTCAGTAATTTTTGCTTGAGAATTTTCTGGCTCTGTAGCGAGACAACGTTGGAGAACATCCAAAAATACAGTTACAGCTCCCAATTCGGGTTTACTTAGAACTTCTTGATTCTTCTTGACCTTCACACACAATCTAAACAATTTCAATAGAACTTGAAGAAGAGGTCTTGCACGATTCACGTCGTGTATCGCCGCCAATCTGTCCAACATAACTTGAAGACCGCCACAATCTGCTAGTACATTTGCCATTTTATAAACTTCCTCATTGTTCACCTCCTGCTCGCTGTTGGCGTTCAAAGTTTCGACAAATTCTTCGGTTGCATCTCCAAGCAGACCGCGCATACGATATATTACGCGCATGGCATCGCATTCACCACCTTCCAACACCCAAATCTTCTTATACACCTGGTTAAGAAAAATAAGATATTATGTTCACGCTCTCGTGGGAATAGTATAAATTTTCTAAAATATTCGTATAAGAAAGCAGCAATAAATATAAAGTAAATATCTTAAGATAAAAAACCGTGAAATCGACTTTTACCTCTTTAACAGGAAGATCCAGACTGATAATTTTGTTATTAACGAGAAGTTCCATTCCGTTATCGTCCTCCAAAAGTGCAACTAACTCGCAATCTTGACAAATCTTATTTTTGACATCTCTCATAAGTGGACCCAGGCCAGGTTCTAAGCTGCTGTAAGGATTTCCTAACATTCTTCCCTACGAAAAGATTTAGAAAAAAAAAGTTAAAATATCCTTTATGTAAGTATAAAGATCTTATTCGGAAACCAACACGCGGACTCACTTGCAAGAAATCTTCCTGTTGTGGATCCTTCTCAAGCGTCAAGAAAAATTCTCCGATATCATTTTCCTCCGGATAGATAATCGAACACAATCTTTCAAATATGAACACTGGGGTACGAACATCTTGAGGATTCTGCTTTTGTATCGTTTCAACGCAAATTGCCATAAATGCCTTAGTTTCCTCTTCGGTGCCTAATACACAAAATAAAAATTTCATTCTCGTGTACACGAGCAATGATTATTGAAAATACGTAAGAAACTCTAAAATTATTACCGGTAGTCATTTCTTCTAAAAGTTCCAACAGCTTCTCTTGCGTATCATCGATTAGTCTGGTACGTTGAACAACGAGTCTCCTAAGTGAGAGATAACCGTTTAACACTGCACCGACTAGTCGACCCTTATATTGCTGCTTGATATTCTCCTGTTCCAAGAAAGTCGCCAGAAGTTCCGTGAGCATCTTCAAAGAGTATCCCTGAGCCAGATCGCTGGTTAAAGTAGTCTCTTCTAGCCTGTGCAATTCCTCTATTTCTCGGGTCAAGAGTTCCGCTAATAAAGTCATAACACCGCGTAT
Organism: Leptothorax acervorum; assembly: GCA_035220615.1. NCBI lineage: Eukaryota > Metazoa > Arthropoda > Insecta > Hymenoptera > Formicidae > Leptothorax > Leptothorax acervorum. The sequence continues at coordinate 1,153,268 of JASTWQ010000027.1, read as the reverse complement.
TGCCAGGAATTGCTTCCAAGGCGACTGTCTGATTAAGCTTTGATACAACGTGAGAAACTCGGTGCTGCTCTCGCCGGCGGTACGTAACTCTTCCAAGTAACATGTTAGCAAGACAAGAACCTCCTTTTTCCTTTCTATGCCTTGGCATAGACTCTCGATCATATTACAAGCGACTTGACGTGCCAGACGAGAACTGGGATTGAAGAGAACTTCTTTCAACCAGGCGCCGTCTGACAGTCTCAGCGGTTGAACGCCTTGATGCCTCATGCAACGCTGATGCCACCTGTGTCCGTATTTTTCCATCAGATACAACATGCGAGCCTCCTCCTAAAAACAAATTACGAAGAGAAACAATAAGTCAAAATTTCTAGGTTTTTATTATTCTAAATGTATTATTCTTAAAATTTTATTAGTCTAAAATTTCTAGCTATTATCTTTTCATGATAAATATCACATGTATAATTGTATAATTACGACCTTTTAATTATTTTGCTTTTATTGACTTGAATGTTAATTTACTCGCTTTACTTTGCAACCAACCTTTTTAAGAGGTTTAGCTGTAGATGGTTCCGTTTTCTTAGCCGGTATGCGGCGAAGCCATTCGGAATACGAATGCTTGGGATCACCGCTGATCCATTTCCCCACATCAATACTAACGTCTTCCGGCGGTTGTACAGTCGCCAGAGACTCGATGGTTTTATCCTAAAAACAAAGTCATGTGAAAAAATATACATTATATACATTACAAAGAAGGAGAGCTACGTTCGGTTGGATGCTTACTTTATTTTTCTTCGACACCGGTTGATCGGGTTTGATGAGACCTTGAAGAATTTTCAGACACGGCAATATGATACTTTCCATTACGACGGGACTTTTCGATTCTTTACAAGCCGTTAAAAATAGCTGCATTACGCATCGCAATTTCTGTTCCCAGCACGAGTCTTCTTTTTGCACGAGTGCCGCAAGAAGAGCCATTTCGTGTCGTACGGCGACTGAGAGATTAGGGGTGGCGACTCGTCCGCGAAGTGTCAGCGTGATTCGATTAGTTAGAAGCGAACATATCTCTTTGGTCGACTGCGCGTTATCTCTCGTGACAAGGCACAATAGTTGTCGCACGTCCTCTTGCATCTGTACCGTACCCTTTCGCAAGTTGTGCTCCACGAGCTCCTGGATTAGTCCTTGTTTGCACAGAACATCTCTGGCTACACTCTTGGTGGCTAATGCGCGTAATAGTATCAGGCAGTGTTCCGTTGCGGCGGACGCACATCCGTAACAGCGTCCGACCGGCGAAACTATCGTCTCGTCCTTCATGACGTCGTTCGCACTAGACGTACCGTAAGACGACTGCAAACTACTCTGGCCACGTTGATTTCTGTCATACGCAACGAGCTCCCTGCGACAGGCTAGAACGCGTTGGATAATTTTGCTGAGCTCCTCGAAGGAGGTCTTGCACTCGCCGCAGTATCTTTGAGCAAGTAGCTGAATCGCTCTATTCACCTGGGTACTGCCAGATACCTGTATACCATCTTCTAATCCTCGATCCAAACGATGCTCAGATATTTTAACAAGAAGCATTTCCAATGTAGGTTTATTAGATATCAAAGTTTTATACACTCGGTCCGCCTTTTCTAGTAGAGTATTGATGGTCGCCACAGTCTTCTTCCGATCGTCATCGTTTTCTATGGGATCAACAGCACAGCACGGTCTGCCGGTCAGGGTGTAATCAAACTTGGCGTATTTGCAGAATCCGCAAGCGTGACATAAGAACGGATCTTTCTCGTCGTAATTAATCGCTCGGCACTTGTGGCATTGGAAAACGTTTTCGCCGCAATTCGCGCATATACCAGGATTCGCCGGTACGCTAGCGGAACATCGCGGGCACTGCAACGTCTCGGATGAGGCTTGAATGTTCTCATAGAAATCGGCATACTCAATCATGAGATTGCAAGCTACTATCGGCAGCGGGAATTCCATCTTGACCTCCGTCTGCCCCTGGGCAAGCGTAATCTTCTTCGCCTTGTGCCACATAGCCGGTTTATTCTTCAATTCTACGACAGCCTGCACTGACCGATTGTTGTAGTAAACATTGATGGTACGGACCATCTTCGTTCTTTTTAGATCGCCTATACGGAGAGTGATGCGACTGATGGTGTGACTGCCGACTAGCTTCACGATCTGTGTCGTTGTTGTAAATTTGGAATCTACTTTAATCGACGACAGCTTGATCGTTGCCATCGGTACTTCGGGATTATTGCATACAAGACAAGGCTCACTCTCCAAGTAATAGCCGTCCAATTCAACGAACTGTGCCAGATTTACGTAAAGATTCGCGTTAGGATGTCGCGCGAGTAACTGATTCTGCGCGTGTAAAACGGCAACCGCCTGCTCCATGTATGTGTGCATCTTCTTTCCAGCATGCGGCGTTTTCAGACAGAAGTAACCAAGTAAATCGACAAACTGTGCCGCCTTTCTGCCATAAGCTGGAACCAGAGGCCACAAACGCCATAGAAGATCCAGCAAGACTTCTTGATCAGTCGGTCCACAATTTCTATAATTAAAAAAAAAAAAGGTTTTATACCCCTGCATATTATATTTTATATTTACATCTATTTCACTTCCATTTTGTTCAATAATTTATTAAACTTTTTGAATAATAAGATTGATAACTTACTTGTAAATTGCTAGTATAAGAGAATGTGCTTGCAAACGAACGTTCGTATTGTTCGTTTCAAGGAGGAAAGTTTGTATAAACTTCATCAACAATGTGGGATGCACTTGCTTTTGAATTTGTTCGACTAGAGTCAAACACTGTGCCTCTTCGAATTTTGCCTCCGTATCAGAATCTTCCGATTTTTCGCGTTCACGCCTCTCTTTTGTACCAGTCGTCGATTTTGATTCCTAATTTAAAATTACATGAATATTAACATGCTTCAGGGAAAAACACTCGTATAATAATACAATCGTATAATTTGATATATTTCGTTATATTTACCTTTGACTTAGCATCCTTCGCTTCTTTAGACTTATTATTTGAACAAATAGCACATTGCAACAACTGAAGCACCGTAGGGCTTACACCTTCGTCCAAGAGTGTCGATATGGCGAAAAGGTACGACAGAACTGTGTTCTGTTTTAAGCAGAATCGTTGCCAGTTTCCTGTGCGACTGGTAGCAATTTCCACGCAGGATTTGAGATGTTCGATTAATTCCACCAAGGAGTCGTACGGTAGATTGATGGAATGCGGACGAGCGTGCGGCGGATCGTAACCACCGGTAGTACAGCACTGTTGTACGGACTAGCAACAAGAATTTGATATAATATTCAAGCTTAGTTTACAAAACTATTTTTATTTAATAAAAGAGAGTATTATATGATAAAACACACACCTGCACGTGAGATATGAGGGCGTGAAGATCCCGTAACTGTCTGTATTTCTCCTTATTGCCGCATATGAAGAGCAACAATTTACGCACTTGTCGTCTGACGAACGGCGTTTGATACAACATCATGTATTCGCAAAGATAGTAATACCATGGCTGCACAAATTAAAAAGAAATGATTAATCGTCTATTTTTGCAAACAAGGAAAAAGCTGTCATTAGAAACTATTAGCAATTACCTGTTCGAATGCAGGTTGCACCACGGTACTTTCTGCGTACTTGTGCACCTGATACGGCAACCGTAGTACCATTTCCGTCAATAATTGGGGATAGGGTTCGAATACATCACCAGCATGGCCCTTAACATATTGCCGCAGAAAGAACGGTGACATATCCGGAGGTGATGTAGTAAGATGTTCCTTGAGTAATTGGCCTCCGATCATAGTACCGGACTCTTCTGTATTGGTACTAATGAACAGAACATTTTCGTTAAATTAAGATGACGCATGGCTTCTTATGTGAAAGCGATAAACTCAGTTTTACAAAATTTTATAATTAATTAGAAAATTGTGAGTAAAAAAGTATGAGATGAATAATTTCGAGAACCCATTATTCGATAAGATTAAAACGATTGATATTCGTGAAAAAATTGATGTTGTTATCATAAATTGCACTATTGAGGCTACTGAGACATGTCGAAGCTAAAGTAAACTTACGTTTTCCAATAATCAAGTAAGGCCTGTAATAATGTTAGACAATAGTCGATAATACCAGCTTTGCTCAGTATCGCAGCAGTAGTTTGTGACACAAAGTTTGGATTATCCGAGGGAGTCTTCGCGGCATATTTCGAGCGAGACATAAGAACGCCTAAGAAAATAATAGTAAATCAATGGTAATATATGTACAACATATTGGCCTATAATTGAGATAGACAATTATTTACTTACTTAGTAAGCGCATGATAACCAAATGAACTTCCCTCTTGTTGCTACGCTCGCATATGTTGTTTGTATCTGGCTTGTCCATCTCCAGCTCTTTCACGAGCATTTGCAACAAACGTTCTACGCACGCTTTGTCTCTTTCGTCTTGACCATCAAGATCAGCAGTCAACATTAACACAACCTGGTAGAAAATAAAAGCTTTAAGATTATCTTTCCACTTAATTTTCATTAAATACGACCAGTAATATTATAAAACAGTACCTGCATAAATGGAATGGCAAGCACTCCTCGAACATTTATTAAATTGGGTACAAATTGCGTAAATCTGTCCAACAATAAAAGCCGTATAGCATGTAGTTTCACAGTAATCTCGCCAGTTGTGTCACTTTCCTGCTCAACGCCCTGTTCTTGCTCAGTACCTTCTTCTTGCTCAGTGGTCTAATCATGGTGACAAACAATAATGCATAAATATAAAACATATTTGCATATCACTCACTTAATTGATTTCACGATTTCTCATGTCAGAACTTCTGGAATTCTATTATCAGGTTTAGGCAGAACCAATAAAATAATAGATATGCATTCAAACAATACATTCTGAATGTATAAGATAATGTAGAAAGAAAATGCATTAGTATACATGTGCAATATGATTACTTAATGGTTATAGGCTTTTTGATAAAAATGATGAATACCTAATATATCAGAGTTCCAAATAAAGTGACGTTAAACTTCGAAGTCTTAATGGAGTGTAGTTTAATTTTAACTCGGTAAAACTTTTATTACTTATTTTAAATAATTTTAGTTTCAATAACCATATATTCAGTCATTAAAAAATTCTTAAATTGATATTTTATATATAATATTTTATATACAAAGCAAATATTGAGATACACATGTTACATTCTATATTCCATTCAGACTCCGACAATTAAAGGGATTCAACGAAGTCTTATAGCACGTTGTTAAAATGTTTAATGAGATCTATTCAATCATATATGATTTGATTCTTTTTATTATATTTTTGTGGCAGTGTGGGTTAAAGGCAACTTTTGAGAGAACGGAGGCTTAAAACTTTAATTATTAAGAATTTAATAAAATGTAATAATAAATAAAAAAAAAATTTCGTAAAATCTACTTTCAATATAACATTAAAATTAGAATTTACAAAATTTTTAGGTATGGTATATGTATTTTTTTACGGCAATGTAATGCACTAATAAATAAAAGTCGATCTAATTTTCTATAAGAAATATAAATGCAGTGAATTTCGCATATACATATGCATATTTTATGAATAAATTATGATATATTTTGGCTTTGATGATTTAACTGTAAGATCAATAACTATATGTAATCACTCTCTAAAAATTTCATGATTAATTTATGAAACATACACAATGATATAACAAAATCTTCAAATAAAAACTCGTGATTTGATGAAGCTTTCGGTAATGTAGACATACACATGTGGACAAAATCTAAAAATTTAAACATGCGAAAAAATAGAATTCGGTCAATTTAAACTACCAGATTGGAATTAGAGACTTCATAAAGATTTCAAAAAATTTCTTTTTTAAAATCGCTCATTAAAGATGAATTATCAAGATTTCAGAATCAACTAAATACCATCAGATCAAACTAAGACGTATCAATTTCAACAACGGTAAATGACAAAACAAAAAGAGAAAGATATCACATTATAAAGAAAACTGAAAAAAATGCTTCTATATGTAATAATATATTAATATATCGCGAAATGCGTCCATCATGCGCTGTCGCTTCTCTTGCTTTCAAGAACGTAAGTCTGCTAAGTAAACCTGTACTACAGAGTACACGGAACTTACAGTAAAAGTTGTGGGTACATCTAGAGTATTAGTTTCAGAGCGTGGCGCTTGATTGACTCCAATTCCAATCGGAGGCATAGCACTGTCGGGAGCATTGTCTCCGTACGCGGAGCTCCTGCCAGAAACATTATGCTCCCCTGTCATGCTGTCAACGGCGCTGCCTCCGCTATCGCTTCCACCGCTCTCGCTACCCTTGCTACCACCACTACCACCCTAACATAAAATGTGTCCCAAGCGTTACTACGATTTGTGCAAATACTAAGACTCTGTTGATCCACGTCCGCATACTTTCGGTAAATAATGCCAAGGCAGAATACGTATGCTAAGATATAACTCACTTGCTCGGCGGGAGATGTCCGAAGAGTACTACCATCGGTAGCAGCGGTTGATCCCTCATCGTCGGAACCACCCGCAGAAGCGGTTGTGTCAGAGTAATGTCCACCTTCTTGGGCCTGATTAGAAAAAATACCGAGTTCTCAATTATCAAATATAGAAAATATAACTAACATAAATAACAAATAAAATCTAGACTACACTTATGAAGACAATTTATGCACTTTATGCGGAGAAACATTACCTGAGCAGCATTTGGTACTTGAACTAATCCCTGCACCGCTAAATTTTGCAAACTTTGCAATGTAGAGCCGCTTAGATTCTGAAGACTTTGTATACCCTGTAAATTAGGAAAGCCTTGCTGGAATCCTTGCCGCAGTGCTTGCAGATCAGCGGCTCCTTCGTGGTCTTGCAAACTGAGGGCTATCGCAAGTTCTACCATCGCTTCGTCGTCAGCGTCTGGCGGCATATCGAGCAACTGCGGGAAATTACCCGCGCCGAGCAGTGCTTCTAATGGATGATTAACTACCCTCGCGGCGGCCGAATTTTGATTGCCTTCGGCGCCGAGCATGACCGCCACTCTGTCCACTGCCTCGACAGCTTCGATGTCAAACTGCTGTTCCACATCACGCTCTACCGTATCTTGAGATGCCTGTGATGGAACGGACGCGGATTTTTCTTCGGTTTCAGGAACTACACCTACAAAAATATCGATAATAATAATGAAAAACAAGTGATAAAATATAATTGTCACTAAATCTTTATCTCAAATTATCTATAGTTATTCCTGTAATTCTAAGACATTTTTATACCTGGAGTACTGCAGTTGGGCGGACTCGGTATATACACTCTTCTGCGTCTGTATCTGGGCCTGAGCACCCTGATTATCGCATGCTTGGCGCTAAAACTGATGGTGGTATCTGAAGACAGTAACAACTGCAGATACAATTTGGCGGCTATCGCGGTATTATTTTCGACGTCGCATATCGTAAAAGCGTGAATTATCTCCACGATTGCGTGAACCGTTCCCTCGGTGTGCGTAAGTCCCGGCACGACTACGGGAGCAAGTGCCATATTCTTGGGATACGCCATATGTAGAGACCACAGTATCTCCATTAATTGGATGACCAGATGTTGATTTACATCGGCCTTCGTGCTCGAACGAGCTTCTAGGCGATCTTTCTCAAAAACAGGTACTGGAAACAAATGATTTCAGACGTTACATGTTTGTCCATTTAACAACGTCAATAATTTATAATACATACCGGTACTTTCGTCAATTGATTTATTTGCATATTGTTCAGCAAATTTCGCGAGATTATGCGGGCGGGAAACGGCAATAGCACGAACAATAAGCACAAGTCTGTAAAAGTTCTCCGCATCTATATCCGCAGGATCGTTAGCTTCTCTCATTGATTTCAAAGACTCGAGTACGTGTGATAACAATGCATAATCCTGAAAAGCGCGTAAAAAGATGTAAGAATACATATAATTATTAAAATTATTAACGAATAATTAATCGTATACCTTGTGAAGATGATAAGTCTGTTTAGTGCTGTGAAGAGCAGCTAACAAAGCTGTCGTATGCATTTGCACTGATGGTGGAGTTGGTAATATTAACAATCGTGATGCGACATCGATGGCTGTGGTTTTCAGCGAGGTTTTGTTGTCATCGTGCGAGGATAAGATAAATGAAGATTCCAAGACTTCAAGAACGCTGGATATCATCCTGTAATTAAAAAAAAAATTTTTATTTAATATTATTATTAGATTAGTACAATTGAGATAGACATATGTTACGTTTACTGATTAATATAAAGCATGTTTTTATATAAATTAAATAATTAGTATATATACAATTGGTGATACAAGCAATACAAAAATAAAGGAAAAGTAATTTTAAATTAAACTTAATAAATTGTTATTAAAATGTTTGTTTCCCAATTTTATCAAAGACAGTCAGGAACAAATTTTTCTTTCGTAAAAATGGTCATTATTTATAAGTTGTTTATGCATTATTAATTGGTAACACCAATTGCCAAATCTACTCCTCTATATTGTTTTTGCAATAATAAAATAATATATCCTTACCTTTCCATGTTAACCGAACTATCCTTTGCCGTTCTGATACAATATATGCTTGGATTAAAGAATTCTTTCTTTATCAAATAATTAACTTATTATGTACTTCATATATTTAAAAAAAATCTATTAACGTACTTGTTGATTGAAGACAACGGTGCAGAAACGATAGTATTGTCAGTTTCATTATTAACTGTCGTCACTGGTGCGGATGTTGGTGGACAAGATGGAATTTCTTCTATTTCTTCAGGCCATCCAAATGCATCCTTGGTTTTACCATATCTTAAAAAACAAAAAATCTAGTATAACTAATAGCAAGATTTATACTTATCTGTATAAAATTTTTTTTTTATTTAAAGAAAAGATCTGATAATATTGTACTCTTACATTTTGATAGAATCAACCATAATAACACCCTCTTGATCTTGAGATGGTCCAAAAGTGATTGTCAATTTTTTATCAGCTTGGAGACTTTCTTCCCTCGTTAAAGGTATGTCGAACCACCGGCTCCTAGTTAGCGTAGTCCGAATACTTCTACCAAATACCTTTACAAACACAATAATTATAAATTAGATTTAAAAACAAGTCTTCACATACTACAATAGACATATCGCAACTCACCTCAACGTACAAAGGTGCCTTTTGAATGTCCTGATTGCCAAAGAGGACTCTTATTCCTGTCATTACTAAAATCGCGTCGTTATTTGTAACTTCCACATTGAAGCCCATAGATTTCGTGGAAACCACGTACATTCCGGTGGTGTTTAAACGATGCTTGATCTGTGCAACATTATAGATCTGCAGTAGATCGTTACCGCCGAACTCGACATCATTCATCACCTGACAATGTTCGAAGAAATCAATGGGAAATGTGATAGATCCTGACGGTTTTCCCATTTTATTAGCTTTCTTCTTCCGCGTCGGTTTGATGCCGGCAGTAGTGCTAATCGGCTGCACAGTGGACGACATCCAAAATCCAGTTTGCTCCATACCGGCCATATAGATCCTCAAGCTTCCGTCTTCGCACAATAGTATCAGAGTCGTGCGGTGCTCGGCGTTCGAACTGGGATGTCGAATCGCGACCATGTCCATGATCTTTGCCTTCGCGGGCATAATTTTGATCTCCTGTATCATGATTGTATCAGGCTTAATCATTAATATCACTGGATTATTGCTGGTCTGTAAGATAGAGCAGACCAATCCAGGATGATTCGCCACCTCGCTCCATTGACACAATGGTTGCGGCTGGTTATTGTTGGATTTATTGCCGTTCGTTTTGTTACTGGCAAGATTAATTTGAAATACCACTGTAATGTCGGAGTCCATGTGCTTCAGCGGCGCTATGAAGCTCTTGCCGCAAACATAACTGAAGAATAGTAACTGCAGAGCGTGAGAATAATAAATGGAGACACCTCCGCCACCTACTTGACCAGTGTCTTTTATTTCCGGATGATAAACGTCTAGCGTGTTTGTCACATAGAAAGCACCATGCTTGGCTTGGCTCTCCTCATCCATTACTTGACTGTAGATATATCCGGCAGAAGACATGAGTAACATGTGGAACGTACCGTCTTCCACATGCATAAAAGTGCAATCTCTTATCTTTCCTGTCGGTACAAGAAAATAGTATTGTGGACTTAAAGCGTCTTTTCCCAAGTCGTAAATTTTAACGAAGTCGGCGGTGACTAACGCTAACTGCGTCTGTGCGCCAGGGAGCCACAGCGCTTTAATAATGAAGTTCCCGCTTTCGAGCTGTGGATGTAACACCAGATGATCGGACACCGTTCCAGAACTGTTGAATGTAAGCACGTGACAATCCTTGAAGCCACAAACGGCCAAGAAGTCCTCGTTCCATTGATTTCCAGTGACCGAGAGGACGGTGAAAGGTACAGGTGCCGATGCGAGCCTTGTCAGAGTTAATTTTCTTTTAGAAGAGTCAGCTTGCTTCAGCAGCGCGCTAAGTTGCAGCACTGTTATCTTGCCCTTCTCGTGCGAGACAGCTAAGTGTTGTCGTTTACCGTGCGGTGACGACAGGCAACACATGGCGACACGTCGTATCATATGAGCGGACAGTAACTGTCTGATCGTTTGGCCCTGATCTCCCGAATAATTCATTCTAACGTTTTCAAACGCGCCCTCCTGAGATCCCAAGGTTGGTAACATCAGCTGATCCGTATGCTCAAACTTCTTGTCAAGTGTATGTAAGCGTTTAAGTGCCAATTGAGCTCTCGCGTGGCAACCAACCGGGGAATATCGTTGGCAAGACGAATCCACCGCGGGTACCAACACGCGCATCAAGTCCACCAATGAAGATACTAATCCACTCTTTGATAGTTGAGAATATATCCAATCCTTAGATGATTCTAATTGCTTCGCTAAATACGCTTGTTTCTGAGTGTCGCGTCCACTTCTATCATGCTTGTCGTATAAATGCACAGGACTGGATGCTCTTCGGCGCAAGCTACTCGTGAGCAGCAGATTGCTTTCCGCGGGTGCTCCAGCATTGTTGTACGGCATGTTACTGCCTACCTGATGTTCTGAACTCTGCGGGCTACGCTTTGTCAGCGCTTGGCACGAGCCATCGTCCTTGGCACCACAATCGCAGAAGAAATTTCCATATTTGGCATATGTGACATCGTGGCCACGATGACAGACTCGTGCGCATACCGTGCAAACTCCGACTCCATCAACCATGTTACACGTATGACAATGATACCAATGCTGATTCATAAACTCTTTTTGCGTGATCGTGAATGTGCACAGTTTGTTGCAGAGACTATCCTCGTCCGAATCTTCGGCCGCGCTATCATCATCGTCATGTGGAATTTCATCCACCCAGTCGCTATCGTTCACATCGTTATTCGGTACAGCACCCTCCCACGGTGGGCTAATAGCTCGATCTTGGGATTGCGCCTGCTGCGGGCAAATCGCGCCCACTATGTCGGCTATGTAGTTCAATATACAACACTCCGCTTCAATGTACGGCGATGGTTTGTCGAAGGACTGCGGATCCTTGTTCATTATCTGCTCCTTGCAGAGCTCGACCCATTCAATTGCAGCTTTGAATAGCAATGTGTGTCCTTTTTCTAGTCCAGCGTCAGCTAGTGTAGACATAATGTGCATTAAGTGTACAAATCGATTTCCTTCGATGGTAGGAGACAGAATATGGTACGTTAGTGGTATCAGGACTTGAAGAATTTTTATCGAGACGTTCGCACTAAAATTGCTTTTATCTTTCACTATGTAATTTGTAAGTGCCCGCAAGAAACGACTGTTCTCATGAATCGTAAGCTGCTCGTCGTTGCTGGTTGCAGGCTGATTGCTGGAACTATCGGAAGTTGCCCATTGAGCTTGTTCGTTATTGGATGCGTTATTTCTTTCATCCGGTTTCTGACTATCCTCTGATGTGCCAGAAACAGTTACCAATGTATTCGCAGTACCAGCTGTGGGCGTTGGTATATTCGTTGTAGAAATAGTCGCCGGTACGTTTGTTACTCCCAATATAACGTGTCTTAACCACGTTTGTAATTTCTCATCTTCGACGTCAGCAAAACTAGCCACTGAATTGCAGAGACGATCAAGCGATCCGTCACCCGGTTTTTCAGTCGTTCTGAATAACGCGCTGAAAAACTGGAAAACGTACGTGCTAAACTGTGGCGAAGCTTGAGGTGACGTTATAGACAATAAGATGGACACAAGACTACGATTTGAGTCGGAAGCGAAGAACAAATCTAAAGCTTTACATCCAAGAGGTTTTTCCAATAATCGCTCCCAATATTTTATACACTGATCCAAAATATCCTCGTCAACAACAACCTTAATGGATCCATCTGTATTATCGGTATATTCGATTATCAGATTGTAAGTATGATTTAGCACAAACAAATGTTCTCGCAAGAGCCGTGCCTCATTATCATTATCCTGTCCTAATAATTTAGTCAATGTGTTGGTAGCCATCTCTCGTAGATAGTCAGTACGAGCATCCATTGACAATGAAATGAGAATGTCCACGGCTTGAGAATGTATGTCGGATTGTGGTTCCGGGGCTGTTGCAGAAGTGATGTATTCCATCATAAATGAGACCAAGCAATACAGCAAATTCTTCAACGACGGATTAATAGAGAACGTTGGATGTTCAGATAAGGAGCTGACGTGATAATTCACTGTAGTAAAAATGTAGCTCTCTGCTGGTATTATATCGTTTGCATATGTATTCCATGGCACAGGAGCAAACGCAATACTCTTCCACTTGTCCAGTGCGGATTTAACGCAACTCGGCAAAAATGAAACTAATGACGATTCCGTTTCCCAATTTGCACCTGCCATTGATAAAATGTTATCTAGAATCAAATAGTCCCGCATACCATATTTTCTATGTTCTTCGACAGATTCAAACGTATGGTACAATATGTTAGATCGACATGACAATAGAATGGCATCTGTCAATGACAAAATATGCGGTAGAATCTCTATTATCATTTTAGTCCTGTTTGAAGGCGTAGAATCCGCATTCTGCGTACTCTTAGAAGTTTCAATATTCTCAGTAGGGTTTTTTGATATACTTTCATCCATAAGAACTTGCAGCTTTCCTATAACTGCAGCCAGTATACATAACGAACCAAGTTTTGGCAATGATGCTTTTGGCATTATTTTGTCAGTAGCACTATATTCGGGTTTAAGCGAAATAATACAATTCTTTGCGAGGGTAACGTCATATTTAAGAGAGTTTACGGTGGATGATACTGTTTTTAGCAAATTTTCCGCATATTGCGTATACATTCCTTGCTTCACTAAACAGTCTTTCATCCAACCGGTAAAAGTTTTATATGCAGCTCTCGGTCCCCATATCAATGAATGAAGCAGCATAGGTCCAGCTGGTATCTCCTCACCAAGAGCAAGTTTATTCATGTAAGGAGTCGAGGGAGGCAACATTAATAATAATTCCCAACATATAGAAAAGCAATATTGAATTGCACATAGTCCAGTGAATGTAATTTTTTCCTTATTATCAGCACCGCCTTTTCTGTGCATATCAGTTTGATTGAGTACATTCAGGATATCGATCAATGCATCAACCAAGAGAGGATATTTCATTTTATCTGGAGTGCCCAAAATAAAGTTACAGGCCTGTAAAGCGTAATAAATATATTTTATATTATATAAAACTTTGCAAGACTACTTATTGTTAGATAAAAGATTCGATTTCAGCTCATTGCACAGAAAATATTTATCACAAAAGTTAAATACTTAAAAGAAAATTTTACTATAAGAATTGTTTAATATTAGATTTCTATTATCATAAGAATTATTAAAAGTGGCGCATGGAAACTCTTTGTTGTAAATTAAAATAGATAAATATTGCTAAATATCATTTCAATCATAAAAATTATTTCTATAAAACATCGTGTTTTTTCTAAAATTAATCCACATATGAAACGTACCAATCCATCCAACTTCGGTGCGTCTTGGTTATTAAAATCTGTTCTTGATAAATTATAAAAACGTGGTTTCATTGAAAATTCATCTTGTGAACCATATTTACGGTAATTATCTTCTATTTCTACCCATGGAGTAAAAGCCCTAGCAGTCTGTTTATTTCCCTCTTTTGTATCACACACTAAGCTTGTCGCAGAAAATAGATTCCATTGTACCTGTATAAAAAAAGAAGAAAAAGATAAAGAAAAATAATTATTACTTTGCAAAAAGTTAAAATAATAAACCTTTAGAGAACGGAAAGCCTATTCTTAGGCTTCACGGGGGTCCCTTATTTTTCGTAGTATAACACTTTAAAACATTTTTGAAAGTTATAAATAAAAATCATAGTCATAAAAAAACCTGCCCGTCCTTTAAAGGTTAATCATAATTAATATAATAAATGTACAAGATGTTTACTACCACTCAGGCTGTACTTTTGCACTGGTGGCCCTGGTATCTTGCTATCTCAATTATATTGAGATAATAATTTTCTTTAGCATTTGATAAATTTATGTCATTACAAAATCATAATATTGCAGATGATAAATTATTAAAAAAATTAAAATAAGTTAAAATATATACTAAATATTTTAACTTACTTTTTTAAATAATTTACATTGCAATATAAAGTAATGACAATCTATAAGTATTATATATATAATGCAGTTCGTAGAATTCATATACAAATATGGTGTAATAGAAATATATAAATGTCTTACTTGTTCAAGCAATACTGGATGCGCATCATACAGATGCTTCATCATGTATTCAAGTAATAATAATAGTCGGGATAAGTGCAACAGTTGAGAATCTTTCATTGGCGTTTTGACTGCTTCGCTGCAACGCACTGCACCACTTCCAGTTACAAGTAATACAGATTTCTTTTGCATTAAATTTAGAGAATGAAATAGAAAGAGAACCAACTGGGCATGTTCGACGTTTAAATCTGCAGACATACATTAATAATTAATGTTCTAACAATAAATAATAAACTATTTTGGATGTTACATATATTTAAAAATTTTGCTACATTAACAATTACGTATATCGAAGAAAAAAATACATAAATAAGTACACAACTAAACAAATTAATACAATAAAGAGAAAATTATATTACAGCTTTAAAAAATATGTATATATAAAATCATTGAGATAAATTTGCTATATTCTACCTTCATTTTCAGCTTCATACGTTGTTTGAGGATTGCATACATTCTCAACCATAGTTGTTACTAACCGATGCCATATACTTATACACGCAGCTTCTCTTTCTAATTGCGGCTTCAGCAACAATACCTAATAATTATAAAATCTTTTAGAAATATTTTATATATGCTAGATAACTCATCAAGATTGGACATAGATTATCTTAAAAAACTTTAATACAAATGCAGCGTCATTAAATAATGCACCTGTGCCAGTACGCTGAGAGTTCGTGGATAGACTTGAAGAGGCCACGTGGTAGAGCTACTGCTTTCTGTAGACCAAGGACTCACTCCCAGATGTTGAAGCAAGGTATTTTGCAGAGATTCGCTTAGTGTATTCCATGCGAGTAAGTTGTGAGTGTAGCGACTTAAAGCTTGAGAAAACTCCGAATACATAGCGCCCAACGTAGCGCCGTAAAATGCAGAAATTGTGCCTAAAAGTGCAACTTTGTATTACAATACTATGCTTTTAATGTAAAATGTAAGAAATATAAAATGTAATATAAAATGTAAAAGCAAATGCCGAAACATAAAAGATACCAAAAATATAATAACTATATAAATTTACCTGTCTCTGTTCTAGCTGTTTCATGATCTAGATCTCTTATAATCGCTGCCAATATTACCATTTGTTGCTCAACTAAGCCATTAACCACATATTCACGAACGTATGTACTTCTACTACCAATTAAGTGCTTATTCATAAATTGAAATATTTTTGTTGCAAGTGAAATATACTAAAAAAAATAGAAAATTAACAATTAACTTATTTGCTACAATTTACAGCAATTATAAACATTAATATCTAACATATAATATATATGTGAACATAAGTAATATATCCACATCAAATATTTATATTAATCTTTTATGTCAAGATGTTTTTTATAGATTATTAAAAAAAATAATAACTATAGAAACATACACCATGGGGCTCTCGATTATCAGGAACAATAGTGGTAATGGTAGTGCGTTCCGCACTTGCTTCGTTATTTGTTTCTTTATTAGTATTTGTTGAAGTCTCGTCCGATGGAGCAATGGTTTCCTCAAACCATAATCCTAAAATAGGTTCGCTGTCCTCCTCTGCCGACATAATAGTTTGTTCTATACATATAGCGAATATGTATCAGTTTATTAATAAAATTACCAATACATATACAGGTGTTTCTTAAATAGCGTTTACTAATTACATAGCGCTATCCCTTATAAAAAGTTGAATCAGAAAGTCCTGAACCATTTTTTTCTATGCTTAATAAAGCATTAATTATTGGTAAAGTCAATCCAATTAGTGCCATCCTTTAGCCGGGCATATATCAGTGATCTGCGCGCCTGGTAGTGCGCGTTCACGCACACTAGGTGCGCGACTCAATGACGTACTCCCGGCTAAAGGACGGCACTGATTAGAGTGACTTTACTCAATAATTAGTGCTTTATTAAGCATTATAAAAAAAAATAGTTCAAGACTTTCTAAATCAATTTTTGATCAAGAATAGCGCTGTATAATTAGTGGACACTTTAAAAAACACCCTGTATATTAAAATAAATGTATATTAAAATATCACATTAAAATGTAGCCCCCCCCCCCCCCTTAAAACCCCCTTCGAAATTTTGTTAGACAATTTTTGACACAAAAAATGAATAAAACGCACAAGGATATGTACCAATTTTCGTAAAATTTGAAGCCCAAGTTTAGACAATATACAGAAAATTCCGAGTTTTTTCGGAAAACTGGGAGGGTTCCCAAAGTTTTCCGAAAAAACTCGAACACCCGTAGCTCAGAGAGGGTGCGTTTCCGGACATGTTTATGCGAAAATTTTACCTTCTTTTGACCTGTAGAATATGCCTCTTTTCTCTTTACTATCAATTCTGAGACACCCTGTATATACCACACTATCTTCTATAACCCCATTTTACACTAAATAGTAAAACTAAGCGCACATAAATATATTATATTAAGTGGATTTGCAATGTTACCCTCATCGGTGGAGTTCTCCGAACAACTCAAAAGATCTTCATAGTATGTAGTAGAATCAGATTGACTTAATGCATCTCCTTCTAAAGGATGTTTTTGTACTCTTTTCAATGTACATGCCTGCGATAAATAATATATACATCAAAAATAAAATATATTATCAATATCTTAATATTAGTACAAATGCATATAAAATAATCCAATACCTTTCTGTAACTAATAGTAGCCAGATAAAATAGCAGATGATTTAATGGCACTGCTTGTAGGAACGTTACTGCTCTTTGCAATGCTGTAGCGGTAGACAAGATATCCAGCGGCGCTGGTTCAGGAACTGCCACAACCACATCGGAATTGGCTTCAATAGATACATCTTCCAGAAGCGCGCTCATTAAATTCAGTGCATGTGATGCTAATGCCACTGATAATACGCCAAATCCCTGTTGCCTAATTATATAAAAAAAAATGTTATATTATTAAATATTATTAAAATAAGACGCACACACAACACATTGTGTTGGCCATTAAAATTACAACATTGGAAAAAATGCGTCATTTTGAAACAAAACTTGCAAGATAAATAAATCACGATAGAATATGGAAATGGAAGTGATTACGAGCACAGCACGTATGGAAATAATCATGATCTAATGTCATGTATCATGAGTAATCTACCGTGTATAAATATCACGTATTGATATCTTACGTCTTTCTTAATGTTACAATTGTAAAGACCAGAACTACATAAAAGAAAATACAAAATATAATTTCAGGATAGTTTTAAGTTTTTGCAATTAAACCCTCAAAGTAAGATATGATAATATATATAATATGTAATAATTACACTTTCATAAGATTTACACGTCCACTTCCGTCGCGAGCTTTACTTGGCGATTTTCCCTTTTCTTCTTTTCCTTTATCTGCAGCACTAAAACTGCTCACAGTTAATTGCGCTTGCAATCCAGCGACTAGAAGCCATACTCCAATAAGTAAATGATTTTGCAGAATCTATAAGTAAAAAAAGGTATAATTAATAGATATATAAAAAAAGATTAATATGTTTGTAAATTGACATTAAAATCATAAAATAATGAATTAATGTAAATACACAAAGTAAATACTCAAATGTAATTACAATTAATGTAAATACTCAAAATTGTTATATTATAAAGCAGACAAAATAATTTTTGCAATATCAAAGAGAAAGAAATCTCGTAGAAATTACTCACATGTCCTCCTGCACGCGTGCTATTTTTAATAACATTTGATACTTGGCCAAATATTTCTAGACTCTTCTCAACAACCGTAATTGCTAATGTATCGTACTCCTCGTCGGTAGTTTTTGTATTCTGATTGGCTTGACTATTTGCTGCAGTATTTGTACTACATTTAGGTGATACCGCATTTGTTATGCCAACTATGCTTGACGCTGTTGCATTTGCGATTGAACAATACAGACAAGACATAGTCAGCAGCGACAACTTTTCCAACTTTTGTGGTGTCAAAGGTTCAAGTATCGGGAGAGAGATCACGCTATGTACAATATTAATGTCACTAACGACAGAGTGTAAACTGTGTCTTATTGTATGCGCTTCTGAGGCATTCGCTGGTAAGCTGAATCCTTTTTTAGATAAATAAGATTGGTACTTTCTGGTATAACGTGACAAGTGTAGGAGATTTAAACACATATCCAACAACGTATCACCTGCTCCCATATTCTGCAATGTGCTTATATTGTTTGCAATAAACATCATCTGTAACATAAATCATCAGTATTTTAGTTTTTAATTCATTCCAATAATATTAAAATACTACAATTTTAACAACAATTATGATTACATATGTACAATAAAGCATGTAATATCATAAATGTAATTTATCAAAAGTAACATAGTTATGAAGCAAGGGAAATTATTATCTTGCTTATTGTTGGTCACAAAGAAACATTTATATTTACAAACCTTAGTGTCAGAATGCGTCTCGCCTGCAGCGACATTAGTATTTTTGTTTGTACTATCCATAGAACTTTCATTAGTGAGAATCGAAGATGATGAAAAATCTTGCAACGGCATTGTCAACTGCTCGAGAATACTGGTAGACAAGTCGCAACGAGATCGCATAGATTCTTTTACAGATTGCTGAGCGGATTCTTTTTCCTTTCCACCTGACAAAACTGTTACATAAGGCGGTACTTTGGAATTTTTTATTACAGAAACAAGAGCAATTTCTTCTGCAGATGTAAGTAAAGATTGTCCTGTGCATAGCGCACGTATCGGGAGTAGTAACTGCTTCGTGGTCAAAACCGTCGATGCGGTATCTCCAGATTGTGCTTGTTGTTGTGGCAACTTGTCCACAAGATAAGTAAGCAGCACTTTGCATGCTTGACAAACAATAGGTATTTGACTTTTGGCAACTGAAAAGGACGTTTTGTAAGATTAGATATGTATATATTTATACCTAACATATGTAAACAAGCCTATACTATACATTGGAAAAACTAAAGTATTTCAAATTATTTCGAATTATTTCTCCAGGATTGTTCTAAGAGATGCATAAAGCAAAGAAAAATGGAAAAAGAGAAAAGGAAAATAAAATATTCTTAAATCTCTTAGGTAAGATACTTAAGCAACTCATCTAAAACATCTAAAGCCTGGTTGCACCAACATTGTATAACTTTAGCTTAATTCACTTTTCGTCTCTTTCTAAGGGGAACAATTAGAAAGCGACAAAGACTGAGTTAAGCTAAGGTTAAAGCTATGCGACTTTAATGCAACCAGGCCTAGGAGTATTTTACCTTAAATTATCTAAATGTTTTTTATCTAAGAATATTATGTCTAAGTTATCTAAGTGTTTTACCTATAGAGTATTTTATTAGCTAAATATATTTTATCTAAGAATATTTTATCCAAGTTAGATAAATACTCCACAAATACCTAAAAGTATTTTACATATTCTCCTTTTTTTCCGTTATTCTTTAGTCTCTCATAGCAATCTTGGAATAACGGAACAATTGGGAGCGCTTCAGAATTTTAAATAAATGTATATGTATGTTTAAAAAAAAACGTATTCTGGTATATAGTCATCTGCACGCGGATGCGCGATGTTACTTACACGTATTTGCGCAACCGCTAATACAATCCGCCGACAAGGCAGCGACCGTCGTGTAAAAAGTATCGTATTGATCCTCGTGGGAGACAAATTTGTTTTCGCTGTAAGAAAAGAGAAGAAAAGAGGATGAATGTTACTGCCGAATAAAATAAAAGGTCTGATGAATTCGGTTCCGCGGTGACAGGCGGACTTCCATTTCTATTCCGCTAAGGAACGTGCTTTTTTTGCGCCGAGAGGAGTGCGGTTTAAAACGGTCGCCGGATCGCGACGAATTGCACCTACCTTTTAACGATGCTCTTTACGAGATCGATAACGTCATTTTTATTAAACGAACGCGGCGATATTCCCAATATCGGCTTCATCACCGTGGGCCACTCATCGTGACCACCACTCTTCGCCGCCATTTTCGATACTGAACAATACGAACTGTCGAACTAAAAGCTTCAAGTTTTCGTTCTCATCCTCTATATTTGTCGCCGACCTTTCATTGGCGCTTTCCGATGTAGCCGATGTTCTCACAATCAGGAAAACTCAGGTCTGTTCTTTGTATCTGTCGGGCCACGTTGCACTTTCTGCATTTAAAAATTAAAAAAAATTTTGTATTTTTGTGTATCTAGATATAATAAAATGTTACATTTCATGATAGCTCATGATAGCGTTCCAATCCAATAGTAGAATTAACTAATATGTCCACAAATTGAACGTTAGAGGTAAAAAGAGGAAAGATAAAACGGTCGATGTACGAAAAGTTCAGTTACAATAATATCCATTTATTTCCTTCGAAAAATCTCGTAAATTATAAGGATAATCTACGACTTTCATGCAGTTTTTTTTTTTTTTTTTAATTGTTTTTGCAGCTGAAAAATTGAACTTTGGAAAAAAAAAGAGAATAGACAAAAAATGCAATTAAACTCGCGGACTGCACGTGGACTACTGGGATACCCTCGAAAGTGACAAAAAACTAACAATAAGTTAAAAACACAATATTGGACGCGTTCAGCAGACACAACTGTTGTATGTACCACTGTTGAGTTCGTCTTATCAACACTGCGTTGATTGGTTGGTTCTAAAAGTAAGTTCTAAAAGCCAATCACGTTCGACTGCTACTGACAATAGAGCGGCTTGGTCTGCTGAACGCGCCGCCGGATCAAGAATTTCTTAAAATAGATATTTGAAAATACTTATTTTTCAAATTATATGTCAAAGAGTAATTATCTCAGACAATACCACGTCCAAAATCGGGACATAAGACGTCTTACGAAATGATGTCTAAAATATGTCTTAATGACGTCTTATGTACCGGTTTTGGACGTGCTGTCTGGATATAAATTTATCTTTAATAGAAACAGAGAAAGCCAAAAAATATATTTAAAAACTGATATATCCTAATGGAGGATTCACACTGCGTCCGATGTTCGACGTACATACGACGATCTGACATCCAATAGGAAATTTTTGTCTCTAATAATAAATTCTTTTATTGGATGTCGGATCGTCGACCGTCGTATGTACGTCGAATATCGGACGCAATCGGACGCAGTGTGAATCCTCCATAATTCTAAAGTCTCATATAAACCGGTCTTAAAGAAGCGAAAAAATGACATGCAGGTCCTGCACGAAGGTTCGGTTCCTCCCATGATTCCCATCGTCCCATCCCGTGTACTGTCACGTTCAACAGCTGATATCAGTACCCATACCCGCCGGATGTTAATCACAGTAAAAAGATCATACATTCAATCATGCTGCCCTGCAAATCGCCCGCGGTACATTCACGGAAGTGTTTAACGGGGGAAACGTTATTACAGATAATATGACGAAAGAGTGGCGTCAGTCGCTGGCGGTTAAACAGAGGTTCGTAGAGCGACTCTCGCGTAGGTTATGCGAGCCACCTTATCTGTCAGGCCACGTACAGTGAGATGGATAAGCACATGTATCTATGGAGGGGCGCCGACAAATTGTCCTTCGCGTTCGGCGACAAGCCGAACGGCGTCATATGCAAGCTCGTCACCGTCAAGGATCACGTTTTCGCAGCGACCACGACCAACAACCTCTACCACGGGGAGGTGTCGCTTCGCGAGACCGCCTGTCCCGCGCTCGTTTTCAAACGGGCCCAGTTCGACGTCGTCGACCTGGCATCCAATTCCGAGCACCTGTTCGTCGTGAATACTAGCGGGCATGTTTTGAAAGTAAATCCTCAGGACATGAGTGTTGTAGATTCGATCATTCTCAAGGAGGAAGTAAAATATTGTAGCCATGGGTATGTACGCCAAATGACATGTTTCTCCATAATTAAAATTTGTATAAACCCGTCCTTATTTCAACTGTTGTCCTATCTTTATTTTTACTATTTTGTTCCTTTTTTATTATTTAATTATCTTATAATAGGTACATGTAAAATTTATTCTTATATATAAATTTTTCTATAATACATAAAACATACAGGATATATTTTTATATGTTCTGTTATTTATCATAGATATTTGCAAGACTCATTGTTAGCTGGATATAGAATTAATAAGGCTGTTTGAGTATTTTGTTGATAATGTTATATTTATTATCAGTAAGCATAACATGATTATAGAAAAGACGTTCAATTCTATTTGCAGATATAAAGAAGAAAATGAGGTAGTAAAGGTGAAATTTATAGCGGTTAGCGATCAAGCAGCATTATTTGTTACGGACAGTGGGCAGTTATGGGCTAGCGGCAATCAACCTCAGATAGATATAAGTAGTACAGAACCAAAAAAAGTTAAATTTTTTGAAGGGAGGACAGTGTCTGAGATTGCTTGTGGTTCCAATTTTAATGTGGCCGCTGTGAGAAAAACCACCAAACTTATAAAAGATGATACGGACAGTGAAAACGAGTTGGAGGAGGAGATCTTTGTTAATTCCTGTCCACAATGTCTTAATAACGTTATGTTAAGTCCTGGAAGTGTAACATCGTCAGACACGTGTCTCACTGGCCTTCACGCACATCAGTTTAGCGAAGATCGTTCGACGAATTCCATCAGTGCTTTGTCCACTGCCAGTAAAGAGCACATTCCTCTGCCAGAAATGGACAAAAAGGAACAACCGTCTGACATCGTTGAAAATGGCGAGGAATGTCTGAATAATTTAACAGATTCCGACAAAGATGAGAAAAGAAATGTTATATTTATAAACACAGAAACTGCTCGTCAATTTCTAACCAGGCAGCTGTCTTGGGTTTCGTCCTATGGAAGCGCCAAGGAAGATATACCCATGGAAAGTGTTGATCGGTCAACAAGATTGATAAAGCAAAATGTCTCGAATATGGCGAACTTAGTGTACGAAGGGGTTAAAAATGTAGGAGGTAAAGTTGTAACTTTATCTAGACATATGAGCGGTAGTTCTGATATTAATGAATCTAAAGCTGATAGTAATGAAAACTTAGAAGAGCAAGAAGATACTTATATAAAACCTACTGCAACCAGTTTGGCACTGAGCTTACGTTGCGAAGAATTTCCTTGGTCATCGAGTACTGGCTCTTCTGAACACGAGTTATCCCAACATGGCTTGAATGAAAGGATCAATACATTATCTCGTACTGGTAGCAACATATTGGCGACAGAACTTTGGACGTGGGGTGATGTACAGTACGGGCAATTGGGAACAGGAGATATTATTAAACGACCGAGGCCGGTACAAGTAACGAAGCTTTGTCATACTGGTGTCAGAAAAATATCTTGCGGTGCCTTCCACGTGCTTGCTTTAACACTGGACGGCAGAGTATTTGCATGGGGTCGTAACAATTTTAAGCAGGTCGCTTTGCACACTACAGTAGATCAAAGCGCTCCTCAGTTGTTCACCACCAAATTATCTTCCAATGAGAGAGCTATCGATATGGCAGCTGGCAATTTACATAGTTTAGTAATGATGCATCATGGTTTATATTTTATAGGACAGTCGAGGTAACTAATTAAAATAGAAATCGCCTTTTTTTATTAATGATTTTATTTATATTTAATTATAAATACATTACGATTTCAGTAAAGTTGGTGATATGTTTCAACTTGATATACAAAGCAAGGATGAATCAAATAGTCCGAGAGAGATTTTCAGTTCTGGGCAATACAGTTGTTGTTCTGTGATAAACGAACCGGCAATAAATGTGTCACAAGATTTGATAAACGATCAGATCTTCCTCGAAGAAATGTTGACTGTTTATCAGAATCTTATCAAGCCGTTTCAAAAGAAAAGCGGTGTGACCCATGAAGCCAATGTATATGAAACACTATGTCGTTGTTATGCAGAGTTGATGCACTTTAGCGTTTTAAATGTCATAAGTTTATGGGATTATTTTAATCATATTGGAGAAGCGTATGAAGTCACAATTGTTGCCAATATAGAGGAATTTACTACAGTATATAAATACTATTTGAATGCTATTTGCGATGTTATATCTCTCGGTGGTTTTATGCATATTGCAAAACTCATTGAAGTGCCACAAGTAGTATCAAATTTATTTGTACATAATTTAAAAAGTAGTGATGTAAAAAAACATAGCAATGATATTGTTATAACAATGGCATTACAGCATCCTTTATGTAAATTAAACAGGTAAGTTTATATACAAGTCTTACAAACTACTATTTATTATTATATATTTATATTATATTTATATTAATTATGGTATAATAATATAACATTAACTTTGGATATATAATGGCATTTCACTGAAATTTCTATGCAGTAATATGTATATATATATATATATTTTTTTTTTTTTTATTATAGATATAAGAATTTGATTCATAGTTTAATAAAAAGTAATGGCACAAAGATGGGTGTTGAGCGATTACAAGAAGCTCTTATAAAATGGGAGCAAGTACACGATGAACAAGATAAGCGTCAAAAAGAGGCAGAAGCTACGAAATTGTTTTGGGAAAGTTCTGGGAAGCTAGGAGAATCGCTAAGATCTCCAAATAGAAGGCTCATTCGAGAATCAAGAGCACACCCGCTATCGATACTTAATTCTGGTAGATTTTCATCGCATTGGTTTGTTTTACTAACGGATATTTTCATACATGTTACTGGCAGTACACACACAATCCATCCGCTTCGAACGTTGTGGGTAGAACTTCTACCAGACTCTGAAAATGTGCAGGTACAAAATCAATAACTTTATTATTATTACTCTATTACATCATATTTTATAATAATAAAAACTAATATAATAGCACAAATGTATATATAAATAAATTTATACATTTTTTAGAATGCTATATCGGTTTTTACACCAGAGGATAATTTCGTGTTATATACTCCTACTCCTTCCGAGCGAAACGAATGGTTGCATGCCCTACAAAATACTATAAAATGCAGTTTGCAAAGAGTGATCGGAAATGTGCCTCCATTAGCACGATCAAGCTCATTTACTTTCACAAAACATAATGTTTTTAAGGATGCAAAATATACTGGTTTGTAAAATTGTATTAAAATATATTTGACTGTGAAGAAACGTTATATATAAAAAAATATTTTCACTAAGCGAGGCACTAAGTTATGTCACGAATTTATAGGACGATGGTTGAATGGTAAGCCACATGGTTCTGGGAAATTAGAATGGTCAGACGGTCGTACATATGTAGGCCAATTTCATAAAGGTGTTATTCATGGTACTGGAAAAATGGAAATTCCAATGCACGGTGTATATGAAGGCCAGTGGAAAGATGGTCAACAAAATGGATATGGAACAATGAAGTGAGATTCATTTCTTGAAAATATATTCTATAAAATGTATTCATGCTGTTATTAGAATTTATTATTCTGTGAAACAATCCATGTGTGTATATGCATAGAAACTTTTGTTTCTATAGCATGATTCTCGATATACAAATTATTCACAGAAAATTAATATGCAAGAATATTTTTTAGGTACATTAATGGAGATTTTTATGAAGGATACTTTAAAGATGGATTACCTCATGGCCATGGTGTCAAAAAAGAAGGCCACTTTATGGCGTCAATTGCATCTGTTTACATTGGAGAATGGGCTGCTGGCGTTAAGCAAGGTTACGGAATAATAGATGATATAATGACAGGTAAATATACATTTATTGCGTTAAAACTGTTAAAAGTAAACTACAAATACGTTAAAAGTAAAATACAAATAAAAAATCCTAGAAATAAAATATAACAATAATTATATCATTTTTGGTTAATATAAAAATTACACATTATTAATAATTCAATGGTATTATAGGTGAAAAATATCTTGGGTCATGGAGCAATGGCATGAAACATGGTAATGGTTTGATCGTGACACTGGATGGCATTTATTATGAAGGTGTTTTTACGCAAGATGTCTTAACGGTGATTATACATTTAAACATATTTTTTAAATAAAATATTTTTAAAAATAGGTTATTGATTTTGACATTATACATTATAGGGTCATGGAGTAATGGTATTTGAGGACGGCACCCATTATGAAGGTGAATTTAAGTCTGCAGGAATATTTTGTGGAAAAGGTACGTTAACATTTCGAAGTGGCGACAAATTAGAAGGCAACATGAATGGTGCATGGAATGAAGGTGTCAAAGTTATTGCCACATTGCATATGAATAAAGCTAGTGGAACTGCTCAATCTAATTCAAAACCAGCGTGAGTACCACTTGTATTATTACAATATTAAATATTAATATTGTATAAAAATTGCTCTATCAAAGTAATAAATAGAAAATTAATTATTAGTTAATTAATAGTTAATTAGTTAATTAATAACAATAGTTTTTTATATTATTCTCATTCTTGTTAGGTCTTTTGGAAAACTATGTGTACCTCCAGATCAAAAGTGGAAAGCGATATTTAAACAATGCTATCAACAACTTGGTGTATCTGAACCAGTCACCAAAAATTCCAGTTACAATGAAAAATCTGTAGAAACGCAAAAAGTATGGCAAAATGTTGCTAGTATAATAACAAAATCTCATCAAAAAACATTGCAACGAAAAAAGCTGTCTGCCAATACTTCAAATACAAAAGAAAAAAATAGCGAAACTATCGATCAGCTAGATAAGATACCAGGTTTTGGACGTGATAAACTCACTAATCAGACTTACAACGAAGTTCATAAGTATTTAGTGAAAGCTTTCGAAAGCCCACATCATCCATTGGGCGCTCTTTTGACAGAAGTAGCTGCAGTATATACAGCTACTTATGGTGGAGTAAGAGTACATCCGTTATTACTTAGCCATGCAGTGTCAGAGCTTCACAGTATTACAACAAGAATATATGAGATCGTGCTTCTATTATTCCCGGCTCTACCACGTTGTGGCAAAGAGTATGTCCTTGAAATTGATGGTGAAGAAGAGTACGTAGTATTATGAAATCTATAAAAATTATATCTAAGATTTTCAAATCAGTAACGCATTTTGATTTAAAAATATTTATTTTTAGGCAAGTCATAAGCGCTGCCGCGATACTTCATCCAATATTACTGCCACGTGTACATTCAGCACTTTTTGTATTATACGCCTTACATAATAAAAAGGAGGATGATGCATACTGGGAAAGATTGATGAAATGGAATAAGCAGCCTGACATAACTCTGATGGCCTTCCTTGAAATTGATCAGTAAGTAGTAAATTTATATATAAACAGTAAATTTACAGCAAAAAATATAAAAAGTTACTCATTGTATAGCGATATTCTACTTTATTATAATATTGCAACTGTAATAATTATATTTATATTTAACTTTTATAATTTCTTGCATTCTCTTATAAAATTGCAGGAAATTCTGGAAAACTACGAATGTTATGAGCATTTCAGACAATTCATTACCATACCAGCAGGAACCATATTTCAGTGAAGCTATAGAAACTTTGCAGCAACTTAAAACAACTTTTTCGCCTTTAGAAAAGCTGTTAGTGGTCAGAAATACATTTGAACAAATGACACAAGTAAGAATAGATAATGTTGATATTGCTGTTTATATAAGCGCGTCTAAATAAATTATTTATATTAATGCATTTTTTATATTTAATAATAGGCAGTACAAAAACAATTAGGATCTACGTATTTATGGACGATGGATGAACTATTTCCAGTGTTTAGTTTTGTTGTAGTGCGTGCTAGTGTGTTACAATTAGGGAGCGAAATTCATTTTATTGAGGACTTTATGGAGCCATACTTGCAAAATGGAGAACTTGGCATTATGTTCACTACTCTTAAGGTCAGATATGATTATAACAGATAAAATAGAAAACAAGAACTATTTAATAAATTAATTTAATAAAATAAATTAATTTTATTATAGGCATGTTACTACCAGATATTACAAGAAAAAACGAACATGGGTGATTAAAAGCTATGTTCCCACAAATATATGGTACAATGAAATTATCATTATATATATACATATATATGAATAAGACATATATAGGTGAGGATAAGATTACACTCGTAAACACATAACAAGATAAACACAGACATAAAAAGTATGTATTTGTGTTATAATAAACAAAAGTGATAATTTGCATTTAGGATACATAATGTAGGCTTTAGTATCCTGATTATGTAAAGCCAAAGTCAGACGATAAGAAATGGCATAACATATCAGTTCACTTTGTCATTATAAAATGTATATAAGTTTACTATTGAAAGATAATTATCATTAGTTAATTCAATGTTCTACAAATAACGCTTACATATATATAAAAACTGAATTACAGTACTTCCAGTTATTTGTTACCTAAAGATACCATGCATTTAAAAGCTATAGAAATGCATAGCTCAATATTGTGATAAGAAAAAAGTTACCTTTATTTATATATTGTACATTATATCTTCTCTACATTACAATATTAGCTTACAGGAACGCTTAGAAAGCTATTTAAAATTTGCATATGATTGCTTATCATTATTAACTTTTTAATTTGTAAATATATTATTTTTAACAGAGATTTCCTTTTATACAATTTGCAACATGCATATTCATTTTAATATCCCTTTACGGATTTATTTATTATAATTTAAAAATGAATATATACCATAATACATACTACTATAACTACTGTAATACAAATGAATACAAATGAAAAAAAGAGAGGAAATAATCCTCGTTAACTCAACAAATTGTTTCTATTATAATTCATATAAAGAGTATATTTCTACCTTGTAATTTGCGAGATATGTACTAGATATCTGTTAACAAATTTCATATATAATCCATTGAAATATATGTTTGTATAGTATTGTAAGAGATATACATAATAAATAATTAATACATAGGTATAGATATGTATTAATTAAAATTGAAATTGTAGGTATGTAAAAGATATTTACAATAATTTTAAGAACTTGTTTTTTTAAACTATTTTAAACTATTTCAGAACGCGCATATGTCACATAATTATGTTATATTAAAAAAGTTAAATTTACAGTTTTATTTATAAATATTATTTAACTATGCTGTTATATGTGTTCCACAAATTGTCTCTCTTACTTTACTTTTATTTTATTTATATATGATATTAGTTAAACAAAACGTTTCCTAATAACTAGCATGTACCTGAAACATATTCTTTATATTAATCCAAAAGAGCTCGTTCTTATCACTCGATATTTATCTATATTTATCATGAATTTGTAATTTTATCTATTTTTATCAAAGAATCATATAATACAATTGTTTTTTAATTACAAAAGACAGAAAGTGCTTATAAAATATTTCGTTATGCTTTTATTAATGTAGATTATTATACGCCTACTTCTTTGCAAGATTAATCGTGTGGGCTCTATCGGATTAATATATCATAAATGTACAATAATTATTTCCAATACGCCATACACATTTTGTAATACGTTTGTTGAAGTCGAAATTAAGAAATCAAATTGTTAGCATCAAATAATACAAGAGATCAAAGATCACATTCCCGTTTGAACGTGCATTCAGTTAAAATTTGGATTAAGGACTATTGTATTAGTCACAGTTTATAGAAGAAATTACATTCCCCGTTGTAGCATTCCAAATATCCAAAAGTTGTAGAGTACACGGAATAGATATTTATTTACATAATAATATTCGAAGAAAATGTATAAGTAATAAAACATTAGTCTTGTATACTATATTGATATTAGGTACTTGCAGCAAGCAAGATTATTGAAACAATAATATTATATTGGAGATATATACTTTTTATCATAAAAGCGGAAGCGTGAAGCGATTAGTTTACTATCAAAAGCCCATCAAATTAGGGAGAAGTTTGTAACAGAATGATAGGTATATCAAATGAGTCGCGTTATTTCTGAATGATGTAACATGTGGAGGAACTATTGGCAATTATTTTGTATTACTAAGAACAGTACACTACTTAAAAAATGCTATTAATGATAGTAATTTGTACTATTAGAAATAAAAAAGGGGTCACGCACATATAAAACGGCATAATGAGATCTACGCATCGTTCATGTGTGTATCAATTTAATAACATAATTATACATCCGATTTACTTTATAATCTCTTTTTTCGGCGACATGAAATTCTTCGAATAGTATAAAATATATTATAAATTTTTAAACAATTTTGACAATGTTCCATTGTTTGTATTTCTTAATGTGAAGTAAGAATAGATTATCAGACTTGATACACAATCGACCGATTATGTTAATCTTAACAATTGTTTATTCATCGTCATTGTAAACAAATAAAATGTTCAAATACATAAAAATACATATTTTCTTCTATCATTAAAAAAAAGACCACTCCTCTTATGAGCTTTTCAATTTTAAATCTTTATTTGGCACATGCGCGGTCACGTAGGAATCGTGAAGTGGTTGGCAGTGGCGGGCGAACGTAGAGGGAAAACAATTGTCAGGTCAGGGATAGAATTATGAACAAAATGGAAATTTGATTGTTGCGCCAAGTGATACAGTTTCGGAGATTTTACTCACGATAAATGTGAAACGCGTCATAATTGTAAATAAAAAAACGTCGTTTGTAAACGAGCTTTCTGGTGTATGGAGCTTTGTAACGGACGGAATAACGGATGTCTGGAAATTACGTCGCAAGCAAATATAACCTGAAATGTAAGCTAACCCCTTTATACTTGGACATCTATTAAAATTTGTACACAAGAATTTTCTACAGCGACACAGCGAGAAACATCGCTTCACCGCTTCTGGGAAACGTATGTAATATTCAAGCATATATTGTGAGGTATTTTAAAAATATCTTTGTATCTTAGAATATGTGACATTTGTTATATCTTGGAATATATGACTAGAATATATGTTGTATCTTAGATCTTAGAATACGTGACAATTATTTTATTTATGCCGCAAATAAAACGTCTAACAACGTAAATTTTTAATGCAGAATCTTGTCCTTGGTAAAAAGTTCACTTATAAGTATATAGAAACCATGTCGAAACGCAAATTTGATGCTATGGAAGATATAGCTAATAAGCAACCGCTTAAAAACTCGCTAGACTCTGACGAAGATGATGACGAAGTAAATGAGGATACCTATAACATTATGAATGAGGATGAACTTGAAGGTATCTAGATTTAGATGTGTAACGATATGTAGATAAATCAATATGTTTATTATTTTTATTGTTGTCAGTTATTATTTTATACAGTATTTATATAACTATGGAATAGCTTAATTTTATTTGTATAGCAGGTACAGAAGATGGACCCTCGGCACCAGAAGCAAACGTGGGTTTTACAGCATTTAACATGAAAGAGGAATTGGAGGAAGGTCATTTTGATAAAGATGGTCATTACCTTTGGAAAAAAGAGAAGCAGATAAGGGACAACTGGTTGGACAATATTGATTGGGTCCAGGTCAGTAAGACAAATAAATATAACAATCTGCTCCTGTGGATTATAACTGATACACATATGTAAAAATGCTTCCTTTGTAGAAATTTTGTACTTCCAAGAATTACGTTATACTCCAAACTTTTAAAACAAAGTATTCGCCATTTTTTAAATTATGTAATAAATTCCGAGTATTTAAAAAATAATACTACATGCATTTTTATAGATCAAACCTGGTTCTACTGATTTGAAAAAGAGTACCAAATCGAGCGAAAGTCATGGTTTGGGAGACAGCGATAGTGACGATGAAGAAGATATTATGTTTGATCCTATTCCATTGTATAAACAAATTTTAGAGTATCTTAAACCCGGTGAAACCGTTTCAAGAACGTTATGCAGACTTGGTAAACACAATTACTAATAGAGCATGTATTGAAATTAACACAAGTAAATATTGGTTGTCCCAATCCAGGAAAAGGGAAAAAGAAATTGACCACAGCTGAAAGATGGAAAAAGAAAAAGGAATCTAAAACACAGGAAGAAGAGGAAGATCCAAATTCTGTTAACATAACAAAGTTAACAGAACTGGCAAATGAATTATTAACACGCACGGGTAATATGGACATATATCAAGAAAGTTACGAACAAATAAAAAAGAAGGTAAAAACCTATAATATTTAAACCCATTATATTTATTATTATCTTTGTTATAAGAAATTATATTTTGCAGATTGAACAAGCAGATAAACATGCACACCCTTCGAAACAAGAAGCACAGTTAGACATGTATGCTGACGATTTTGATGAAAAGGAGAAGGCAAAACTGGATGACGCCGATAGTGGTATGTAACGCAACTTATTAATGACATTTTCACGTTACTATTGTTACTTTTCTTCCTCGCATACAAATTTTTATGTTTTATATTGTGGACACGTATACATAATGCACATATACATACCATAGGAAAAACAGCGGAAGCAAGCAATGCGGAAGAAACTACCTCTCTGGAAGAAAATGTAACGTGGGATCTAAAATGGTCGCAAGATGAAAATGCAGAAGTACACGGGCCTCATACTAGTCAACAAATGCATGCCTGGGCAAAAGAGGGATATTTCAAAAAGGGAGCCTGGGTTAGAAGAACCGGACAGCAGAATCAATTTTATAGTGCTGCTAGAGTAGACTTTGAACTTTATCTGTGACATTTCTATTAGATATAAAAATGTGAATAAACACAGATATAAAAATGGTCTAAATATTATCAAAGTATCACGAGCTTTTATGAAAGTTATGTATTATAACATTAATGTATGTAAAGAGTTTTTACACGAGAAAATAATAGATTATTATGAAACCTGTGTACACAAATTTAAAAGGAGATCACGATGTAATAACGCGATATGTAAATGGCTCAATTTATGTTTCAACAATTTTAATTTAATAAAAATGTAATTTTTTTATTCTCAAGGTTTTTTTAAATTTTGTTTTATACTTGCAGGGAGAGACCCAGGACTCTTCAAAGAAAGCAGAAATATTTCAGTATTAATGAGTTTGTAAGAAATTTTACAATTGATAAATATTTATGTAATTTAGAATTTTAGACAAACATTCCCAATTTATAAATAATTTACTCCTATTTATTAAGCCAATTATGATTAATCTTGTGTAAATTAGAGTTGGTCAGACCATCTCTCTCTAGTGTAAATACGATAAAATACTAAAAAGTTTTGGGTGTTTATATGCTATATATAAAATTACAAATTGATTTAAAAATGATCATTTCGTAATTTTAAAAAAATTTAATTTTGAGGTGCATGATAAGCAGTATTCAGATAACAATTTCATTTATTCATCAAATGTGATGTCTAAAATAATGTTAACTGTCAATATCAACTGTTATTTTTTTGCGCATAAAGGATGCTTACGTTTGCCACACGTGCATTTTGATGGGTTATTAAAAACCATCTGGTACTCAAATCAAGACGGAACTAAGCTCGTACTTCAGACTTCTTGCGTATTCCTACGGGAGTGGCGGGGTTGCTAAAATTTATGGTCCGCGGAGCGTGGTATTTTTAAATAGGATTTTATATCCCTAAAATAAATCTATTTGTACCGTACGGTATAGTCTACATAGATCTTTATTTATTTAGTGGAGCGAAAATCTCTTTCCCTTAATTCTTATGTTTACTTTGTACGTTCCAGATGGGAAATGCTTTCTTGAGGCGAAAAGTAAAATGTCTCGCCAGAAATAAAAAATATGAGATAAGACTTGGAAATCTTCGCATTTATTTATTATGAAAAATAACTCACCCTTTTTTGTCCATTATGTTATAGGCACATCTAATATATATGATGATGCAATAGTTGCTCAATCTTGCATGGAGTTAAATGAAAGTAGGAAGTTCTATATATTTTGACTAGCACACAGACCACAAGGATATTGTGCAAGAAAACTATAAACTATAAGAAGGAAAGGGGAGAGGGTATGAAAGTATATCTAAATAATAGAAGAGACAAGCAATAATATATCGCATTAGTACAATAATGAATTATAACGAAACTATAAGCCTTTGTTGCATATGTATAGACAATTGGCACGTTTTTTTTACTGAATATAATTTTATTAAACGTTTTGAACATTTTTTTCTTAGCAATGTACGAAATTTTGTATACGTAATTACTTAAAATATTACTTTAAGTATTTCGTGTTCACGCAAAAATCGTTCAGACACGAATATCTGAGAGTACACGTGTGCATGCATATATATATTAGATCTTAGATTTGTATTATGTTTTACACACAGGAGAAATGTTCCCAATTTTGCGGTCGTGCTCCATCGAGACTCTTTCATTAATCTCGAGTCGATTTTTTTTCAATAAAAATTATATTAAACACCATTTGTGCGTATAATTTTTCAACTTTCAATATTAAACAACTTGCTACAATGTAACTTTTAATTAAAGTTCCGTTTAAGGAAAGTTTACTTGAAATGTACTGGAGCGCGAGATTTTAACACGTACTATAGCGACTGCGAAGTTTAGCTCGAGAAGTCGCTTTAATTTTTAATCGTCTGTGATACATAATACGGCGACTCTGTTAATGCTTCTCGATATTTTTATTAAGGAAAATATCTATTTTAAATCGGTCAAGCGATCTCGCTGCACATGGACTACACAGTGGACTAAAGACCCACCATGTTATACCAAAATTATAAAACTGAAAGATTAATCTTTTTATTATAGATATGGAAATGCCTATAAAATTAAAATGTAAAATTAAAATTCATAATGTATCCACCATATTGGATACATTTTGAATTTTTATTATTGATTGCGAGATATACATAAACTACCAGAGTCCAGTTTTTCGCACGAGTTTTCTCTCATGCGGGGGGTGGGGTGCAGTTTGAAATTTAAAAATTCCTATGATCAGGTGGACTCGAACCCAGTTCCTCGAGGTTACGAGTCTGGCACTTTACCACTAGACCACACTGCCACTCCAGTATTTTCTTTACACCAACTAATTCATCTCATTATTCTATATATAAAAATATTAAGATACTTATTAAGATAATTATTAAAAAATTAAGTTTTTTAGATATTTGTATTTTATGTTAAAATATACTAGAATAAAATATAAAATATCTCAAAAACTATTTATTTTTTGATAAACTTAGCTTAATACTTTTATATGCAGAATGACTAGAGGAATCATATTATATAGAAAAATTCATATAATTTTCTTTTAAAAAATGGCGTTTATAAAAAATATTGACAGTGGCGCCATTTGCGAATGAATGAATGCTATATTCATATATGGTCCTGCTGAAATAATCCAATAACTTTTGTTTAACAAATTTTTTTTTAATTAAAAACAAAAGAAATTTGGAAGAATAATCGTTTAAAACGGAATATTCTGTATCTAATAAAATATCTCTTAATAAAAAACGAGAAAGCACAAAAAGGCGCAAGCCAGTTTTGAAGATGCTATAGTACACAATAACACCGTATGGAGCCTAGGATAAATAGATGGTCATTGGTCATATATGCAAAAATCAATATATTACATAAATAACTGTGCAATATTTAAATTTTATGTTTATATTGCTATCTTCAATGCTTATAATCTTGTTTATCTCACCCAAAAGATGAAAAGGATCATACATAGATTGACTTTAGAAGTTAAAAAATTCTCAGATAAAAAAATATTTTACGAAAGAAAGTTAAAAATATCAGTTTTATATATTTTTGACTTTCTGTTCCTATTCAAGATAAACAAATTACTCTTTTGACATATAATTAAAAAAATAAGTATTTTAAAATATCAACTTTAAGAAATTCTTTATCCAGTATCAATATTTTCAACTTAGTTTTTTGTCACTTTCGAGAGTATCCCAGCCCACTGTGGAGCTAGCCGCAGATTTAGGAACATCCTGTGTACGCGCGTACATTTTCGTAGGTATAAATCCGTAGCTCATCTTGAAAGGTCAGAAGAATTTCAAGCGAGAAGCATTAAACGTAGAAGTCCAAAGTGTCTAGACTAGATTACAGTAAGAACTATACGAGTCGACACTTTCTTGATAGCTACACGAGTCGATCTCTTTATCGGGAGGATGGGTCTAAATATGACTACGTTACCAAAAAGTGCGGTGAAACACATGCAATGTACAATGTACCGTCGCTCATCAAAACCCAATGTTTATCGTGCGTCCAACAAGTTCATCAACAATTACATGCTTCTCTCGTAATCAAGACTGTGGAAAATATTTATCTTCTTCGAATTCACATAGCGGTAAATGAGAATCTTTCTTGAGCAAGTCCTTTTCCCAAAATGGACCATGCTTCTAGTTATGTGTTGATAAACAGCATCAAAGAATTCAAACAAAAATAGCATGAATTACGTGAAAACGTTCGTTATTTCAATCAGGAACTTTCCGCGATAACCAAAATGACACGTTCGCGTGCAATTGGAGCTTGAATAAATTCGTCATTATACGATGCTACAAATGGAATTTTTAAACTTCAAAATTCGTACAAAAGAGATGAAAGTACGGAAATAAATGTATGAAAACGACAGAACAAAACGCTAATTTTAATATAAATATATATTTAAATATAAAAAGCTACAAATTTATCGTTTGATCCAACATCAAAAGAAACGGTTTTTCTCTTTTATTAAAATTATTGCGTATATATGTTATATATCATTTATACAAAAACAAAACAAAAAAGCGCACGTGCTTGCATAAGATATCGTATTGAATTATTCCAACTACAGATTTTTTAACAAATAAAATAAATTATAATACAAAGGAAATCGTGATTTTTTTCTTCCGATTTTCTTCGTTTCTCCGATAAGCTGGTCGATCAACGTTCCGCCGAGAACGCAAGTCGTTCAGATTTGCTACAGAGATACCGAGAGGGTGCACGAAGCAAAGTGGTGAAAAGGTACGTTGCATTACATCCACGCGACGAGAAAACGGTACTTTGGTCTTCCTTTTTTTTTTCAAGCTTGAAAGAACGCAAGGCAGCCGGAGAAACACAGGGGTGACGTTCGGACGAGGGCGAAGACAAGGGATAAGGACGACACATACGAGCAACACGAATCACGTGCCGGTCTCATAACGCAGGCGAGCGTGTCCTCGTGCGAGATAGGTATTTCCCGTCGGCTTATCTTTATTGTAGCGGCTCACACCTAATCGCCTTTATTCCTGGTCTCGAACGACCCGAGTTCCGCGAGTTCGAGTCGCCGGGAATATTTCGGGAACGATATCGTATTGCCGTTATGAAACCGGCGCCGTGAGACGCATACGTATACCACACACGCACGCATGCACGCACGCACGCGCGCACACGGGGAGAACAAGTAAAAGGGGCACTCGAATATGGACGTTCACGCACGTGAGAGTACGTCGTGATTTATCGGCGTCGGAACGGTCCGGATGCTTTTTTACTTTAGCGGGCAACTTTTCCGCGCAAGCTTACTTCTTGTATATAAATCACGAAGGTGATAATAATAAGGTCGTTACGAATGTTGAATACGTACTGCGCACGGTGATTTATCGGCCGGCATATAGGAGCGTCTTTTTAATATCTTAACAAGCTGCCACACCTGTTACCCTTCTTTAATTTACACGGGAATAAACTCGAGAGAGATATTTCCTACGGAGCGAAGGAAAAAAAAATGTTTTTCGACCGTTCTGACGCCAACGTGTTACACGGGCTTGTGTGTACATACAAAAATAGCCGCCGTGCAGCAGCGGCACGCCTCAAACGCATCGAAGTCTCCGAAGTGCGGTTTCGAGGGGGAGAAATGGGGGGACACTCGCGGCTGAGAAGAGGAAGTGGAGGAAGAACGAGGAAGGACGGCTCGCGAGGCCTTTATCCCTCTTCAGGGTGGCTACTGGCTACGGTCCCGCCAACCCCTCTCGGAATGAAGCGCCTCACTCTCTCTCTCTCTCTCCGCCTCCCTCGTCTTCCTCTTGGTCGTTCTCGAGACGAGATGCACGTAGCATGACTAACTACCATGACTAACGAGTCGGGCGAAGTGCCACCGAGGAATCTTGGCTAACCGAGCGAGAGAGAGAGAGAAAGAGAGAGAGAGAGAGAGAAGGTAGGCAAATACTTTCGGATCGAATATTTCGAGCTAACGCTCGAGGGGTGGTCTTCTCGAATCCTCGAATTCTCGAATTACCTCTATATGTCAGAGGATGAATAAACGAATAGGCGCTGGATGTGATTAAAGGCGCGAACAGCGTGCGGGGGCGAGGTGTTAAAAATAACGCTTGAACAGTCACGTGCATGTGTTACACGAGAGCCGCGCGTTAGACCAAAGGTTCATATATAATTACTATAGGCTCATATATATAATTACTCGTGCGCCTTGGAGTTCTCGGATCTCATATTTCCGACGTTATCTTCATTGCTGTACACGTTCGGAGAATGTAGCCTCTCGGTTCGTTCGTTCGGATGAGGAGTTGAGATTTTATCTGTGGTGATTACTTAGAGACCGTGGTTTATAATCCTGATGAAGTGAAGTCTTGGGATTTCTGTACGAAACAAATGTAAATGGAGATGGGCCGATGGAAAGGGTCTTAGTCGTAGCCCGAGCGGCACAGATGTATTGTGGATACTTGCTCACGATTTAAGCTTAATCGCGCGATTTGAATGGCACAGAGAGAGAGAGAGAGGGGGGGGGGGGGAGGTATAAGATAGAGAAATGGTTGGAGATGAACACCTAATGTCGGTAATCAAAGTTGTAAATTGGATCGGATTCAATTCCTTTCCCCATCGCAGTTCCTTAATGTTCAAATGACAAAGAAACAAAGAGACGCGACTTATACGTTCAATTAGAATTTTGATCTTCCTGATTATAGTGATTATCTCTGTTAAAAATTATTTAAAAAAAATTAATCCCATATTCATCATACAACACTATTTATTAATCATTGAATATGCAAATTATAATACGCAAATTATTTTCACTGACATCAAATATACAAAGTGAATTTTGTAATTATAATATACGTAAATTATTTTCACTGACAACTAATATTCAAAGTTAATTTTGTAAGTATAAAAATAATAAAAAAATTTCTCGTTAATTGAGAAATATAAAACGTATTTTAATATTTAAGGGTAAAATTACAATTTTACAGAAATGTGACGAGGAGGGACGAAATCCATAGATTATATCTCAACACGCGCGCTTTCACGACGTTTGAAATCGATCATCTGTCTTAAAATTCCAATAAAGCCGAAGGTTCAGAATTTACTGACTTTCCCCTCCCTCCTTCCCTCTCTCTCCGTCTGTCCATCTGTCTTTCTCCCTTTCGTTTTCTCTGCTCCTCGGCAAGTCCGTCGTAAAACTTTGCATAATCAAAGAAGTAGAGCCGGTCGTCGAGTTAAACTTCGACGATCGATTGCGCATTCCGCGTTTGGAACTTCGAGACTTTAGTGAGCCAAAAGACGGACGACCCGTTTCGGCGGCAGGGCCGCCGAAAGCAGGAAGGCTCATGATGCAGCTCGCTAGGTCAGTGGACCGCACACGGGAAGCACGTTAACAGGATTTTCATTCAAGCCTCTCTCCCTCTTTCTCTTCCTCTTTTACCGAGCTTCTCGCTTCGGGGTGGAATGAATTTTTCAGAGCGCCAAGCGTCCCAGGACGAAGAAAGGCTTACGAGTGGAGCCTGTGGAGCCCGCACACGAGAACACGAGCCCTGAACGTTTCGTTCTAATCGCATTAAAGCTAAACGCTTTCACGGCCCTCGTAAATATAGTTTCGTCGGTTTCCCCCCTTCCTCTCTCTCTCTCTCTCTTTCTTTTTCCTTTTTTTCCGCGCAGCTGAGTAACATCATTTTTTTAACGGCCGCCACGCCGTTCGGCGCGAATAAACGTTGATGCGAATCGACGGGGATTGCCGACTATCTGGGGAAACTGTGAACGTTTCGAATGGGAAGAGAACGGCGGTTTCCATACATTTTTTATGATACCATCCGCATATCGAGCGACGCGACGGCCCGAGAACGAGAATCTCTCGATATGGTCTCGTTAGAGACCGCGTTACCGCATAGTTGCGTATCTCAAGGAAATTGACTTTCCACGATCTACGAGGAGACCTTCACGCAAACAACGAAATGTTCCTCTAATACTTGCTATTGGTGATCTCTCTCAAAATTTATGACACCCAAATTTATGACGTTATTTCAACAGCTACGAAATTAATTCCGCCCTGTTCCGCTATTGATGTTCCATCGCCAGATCGATACGCATATATAACGAAGCCCCATCATTATGACGATAATGATCGTTTATTATTGCAGGAAAAATTAATTATACAGAAGAATACACGTCGTGACGTACTACATTAGGAAAATATTGTCTCGGTACACCTCTTTTCTTTGACGCTTTAATTTAAAGTTTATCACCTTCTATTCGCTATACGACTCGGCCGAACGTACGTTGACGATTTTAAAGAAGCGCGTCTTTAATCTCTCTCTTTCCCTGTTCCCTCTCTCTCTCTCTCCCTTTAAATTCTGTCATTGTGAAAGTTCGAGCTCCCCCGACCCGTAGTAGGAAAATGCGATTCAGTAACGAGACTTAATCTCTGGGTGCTGCAAACTACTACTACTACTATTACTACTACTACTACTCACGAAGTTGCCTTACAAGCGGATCCAATTAGGAAGTTTTGCATATTCCGTTAGGTCTCGTGGACGCGACGTGCGTTTGGAGGCGTGCGCAAATAAAATAAAAAAAAAAAGAAAGAAAAACACATATACACAAATAGGTTCTCAGGATCGTAATCGCGGATTCGCGTAATGACTTCTGTCGTCGTTCACGTCCGGGGACGTACGCACCGGATGGGTGCACAGTGCACACGTATTTATATCGGTGCGCAAGACGGAATCGCTACGGCGAATCGCAAGTACAAGCCTGTACGATGATTCCTATAACGGAAACGTACGCACTTTATTCGTACTGCATTGAGTATATTTTCGTATTCAAAACGTAACATCTTTCTTTTCCAAACTTAACATCATAAATTAATAAATAAATATATATATATATTTTATATTTATATTTTTCGTATGTATTTGCTTATGCTTCGTATAAATGTGTCCTTTGTAGTTTATCCCTAAATATATTCGGTGTGTAATGTGCTTACAGAGTAAAAGGTCGTAACTATTATTGCTTCAATTTACAAATACTTCGTACGAACGAGGGATCCCTCCCTCTGTCGGTCGCAAAAGAGGGAAAGAAGTCGGATTCGCGACTTATATGAATAAGTAATTTGCTCCCTTAAGCGTGTCGCGTGTAGAGGAACGTGTTAACGTAATTTTTCAGCAGAGAACTCATCGCTCTTTTATTAACGGCGCTCTCGACTGCAACTCGAATTTGCAAACTGTGAGTGCCTGAGTATCCGGATATTCGCTCGATTTGAATACGAAAATGACAGATCAGATATCTATAAGCAATCGCTCATTTATAATTATAAATATCTGAGTCAGTTTTATATATATAGTCACAGCGTTATATCAAAATTTAATTAATCATATCCGCCGTTTATTTATTATCCGAATAATTTGTGAAAATTGATGTGTATAAGTAAAGATACTCGAGTAAAGGTATTCAGATCCGGATACTCAAATACTTACGGATTATATTAGGATTATGCAAATCTCCGAGTCCGAGCTTAAACGAATGTTTCGGATACTTGGGTATTCGAGAAGAGGCCGGGAGAAAAGGGGGGATAATATAAGAGCCCTATTAATCAACTCCTACAACGGTTTTGACGTAGCTGACAATAGTTTAGTTGTGAGCCCCGAGTCTGGAACGGACCTTACGAAGAGTATTAATGTCTAGGTATAGCTAGTAATCTCTAGGAGGACCTTTAATCGACTAACGCGACGCCAGCTTTGATTTGATTTGTCACTACTTGTTCAAACGGATCCGACAGAACGAACGCTCGCCGGGTCAAAATCGGGCCACTGCATTCGCACTGAGCCAGCGGATT
Organism: Leptothorax acervorum; assembly: GCA_035220615.1. Taxonomy (NCBI): domain Eukaryota; kingdom Metazoa; phylum Arthropoda; class Insecta; order Hymenoptera; family Formicidae; genus Leptothorax; species Leptothorax acervorum. Next base: position 1,110,625 of record JASTWQ010000027.1, on the reverse strand, counting down.
TCAAACTCGCAATCCTCGCAAAATAAATACGGGCCCTCTCGTGTGTTTCTCTTTCCCTCTCACGACCCGGCCAGTACAACGCACTCTCGCGCTCCCGCACAATTTACATTCCGAGTCAGATTGTGTTCCCTCAGTGAGAATGCATCCTGGCTCTCTCTCATTCTCTCTCTCTCTTTCACTCTCTTCCTCTTTCTCTCTCTCGCTAGCTCGCACTCTCTTTCTCTCTAGCAACGACGCAACTATCTCGGAAGACATTTCATTTTCACTCGTCCACGGTTGCTTCTGTTTGTCCTGGGGGGATAATTTCAGCGTGTCGCGCGCCACGACCCCACCGATTTCTTACGAGCCAAAAGCACCACCCGTTCTCGTTCGAGCAACAGAATTTCGGATAATCCGCTTTCCCGACGACGACAACGACGACGACGACAGCGATGGTATCGATCATTCTTCTAACGCCAAGTGGAAGGCAATGTCCAGCCACAATCTCGACGCCACTCTCGCGTCTTACCGCGCGTACAAACTGTCCGGAACACAGGGGACATCGGTTCTTTTTCCGTTTCTTTTTCTCTCTCTTCTTCCTTCGTGCCGTCGCGAACGAACATTAATGTAAAAACTGTCTACCTTTAACCGCCAAACCCGTATAGGGTTCTTCCCTGGCGCTTCAGGGCGCGGGCGACGGTTTTTCTATTTGCATGCTCGGTGTACGTAATCGCGTCACGAATTACGTTTTCGAGAAAGACCTTGAGAAAAATCTTTCACCGATCCTCGCCAAATTCAATATGCTCAAACGTTTAGCCGTGCTGACATGCACCTGCAGTTCGTTGATCCTTATATATGCAATGAGACGTAGTGTGACCGATAACGAAAGTTAACACGGGTAGGACCGATGCAAGCGTTTCCGAACGATATCGTACGTCGCGTAAATTTAACGGTCGAATAGCGATACCGGGGCGTGGTGTAAATCTTTTGTATTTCTCGTGCTATTCTCGCAACCACTCCAGAGTTCCCAGTCGCACACTCCGGTCCTCTCATTCTCATATACACGGCGCAGCGCCTCGAGTATCAAGACGCCAGCAGACCGAGGCAATAATCCCGAGACAGTTTCGGATAGTTAAAGGCCCGTGATACGGAGTCGACACGGCGTCCGGTTCCGTCTAACGACTAGGACTAGACGACTAGGACTGTCCCCCGGATTCCGCTGATTACCGCCGCAGTTGAACCCATACCAAACTTACGTATTACGATCCCCGAGACCGTCCGACTTCTCTCATACAAAGACAACGTGCGGTTTCTCGGATAACGGCGGTGGCGGCGGTGGCGGCGACGGCGGCGGCGGCGACGGCGGTGCCGTCGGCTCGTAATCGTAATCGTACTCGTAATCGTAACCGTAGTCCAACCGCCGTAGAACGTTCGACCTGGCGGTGGGTGGGCTACGCGCGCGATAAAGCGACAGCACTTCCGGCGGCTCGTCACGCAGATCGGTCACGTCCGCCACGGCGTACACCCCTTCCTCCGCCGGAAGTTGCTTGCCATGCGACGTAGGCTCGACGACGTCGCGACGTCCGGGCCGCGAGTACCGCGGCGTCTCGTAGATGTTCGTGTCTCGCGATTGCGGGCTGTAATCCGCCGTCGTCGCCGTCATCGTTGCCGCGACCTTGCTGCGCGGCGAATCGTACGAGATGTCCTCGTTGGCCCTGGCCAACAGTCGGCGGCTGTACGACTCGGCGCTCTTGTCCAGCCCGTTGTCGCTCCTGCCGACGTAGACCAGGAACTCGGGACGACTCGGCGCCGCGTACGCCAGCGACCGTCTCTTCCTCTTCGCGCGGGTCAGCCGCGCGATCAGAGTGAGCACGGCCGCAGCCGCCAAGAAGCAACCGGCCGCCGACAGCGATAGGTACAAGGGGCTCAGACGGCACCGCAGGGAGCCCTCGGAGAGCGCGATCAGCGCCCTGCCGGCGAACTCCTCGTCGCTGCATACGATGTCGTGGGTGTCCAACTCGAGCCGCGTCTCGTTCCGCCGCTCCTCCGCGCGTATCACGTTCCACAGCCAGTGCACCGAGCAGTTGCACACCAGAGGATTGCCGCCGACTCGTAGATGCGACAGTCCGTCGACGGGGAACTGCGTCGGCTGCAAGGTCGCCAGACTGCATCGACGTAGCGAGACCCACTTGAGGTACCGGGCGCCGTAAAGTACTCGCGCCGGCAGCTCCCTCAATTCCCGATTGCCGTCCATCGAGATGCGCTCAAGGTTCACGTTGTCGGCGAACGCCCGCGCGTTCACGTTCCCGATCGTGCAGTCGTTCAGCTCCAAGGTTCTCAGCTCGAACAAGTTGCGGAAGGCCACGGCCTCCAAGGATCCGAGGGGATTCGTGCTTAAAACGAGACCCGTCAGAACGTTCAATCTGGCCAGGGCGGCCGTAGGCACGGAAGTCAGATTGTTCCCGGATAAGTCCAGATACAGAAGATCCGGCAGACGGTCGAAGGCGACGTCGGCGATGTACCTGACGACGTTGTTCGAAAGATTTAGGGAGATCAGCGACGGTAACGACGGCAAGGAATCTCGGTCGAGCTCCAGTATCAAGTTATCCGACAGATCTACACGCTCGAGACTGGGCGCCACAGCCAGATTACTCGTCGGCACTTCCAACAGCGAGTTCTTGTTCAGAATCAAAGTCCGTATCTTGTGTAGATTCTTCAACAGCTCGTCGCACAGACTCGTGATCGAGTTGTCGCTCAGATCCAACACCTCCAGCTCGCTGGTGGACTTGAACGCCTGCTCGGATATCTCCGAGATATTGTTGCCGGCTAGATTCAATTCCTTTAAAGACGTCAGTCCGTCCAGGGCGTTCCTCGCCAAAGTGTGGATCATATTATTGCTGACGTTAAGCGCGATCAGATTTTGCTGCATGTCGAAATTCGCCAGGCCTAACGTGTGAAGGAGATTCGAGCTCAGGTCGAGACTCTCCAGATTCCCGTAGAAGTCGAAGGTGCGGTGCACGTTTGTCACACGATTGTTCGACAAGTCCAAGTGGCGGATCTCCGGGTTCAGCTGGATCGGCACGACCTCGAGGCCGGCGTAGACGCACGAGACCCGTAGGCTCTCGTCGTCGCATCGGCATCGCGCTGGACAGAGACCACTAGCCACGACTGTCATCACGGCGGCCATCGCTATCGCGATCGGCAGCGTCGACGGCGATGACGGCCCACGTGATGCCATTCCATATGAACTCCTTTCGGACTGGAACTGCCCTGCGACAGAAACGAGTAACGGAAACATTATCGTCGGTTAATATACATGAATAATAGAAAATACGCAGGCAGAATGCGACAACTGTAGATAGACAGAGTAGGTATCGGAAACATGAGAGAGCGGAAACCACGTTATCACAGCGGAAACCACAGTTATCGAAATAATAAAATTACTTGAACAATATAAGATTCTCTTATTGTAGATAATAAGACTCTCTTATTCGTCTACATGCCTGAAGATTTAGCCTCGAAGAAAATTTTAACAGTTTTTAATCATCTATACATCTACGATTTAAAAAATCGGAAAAAATACAGTTGCGGGAATGAGATATCATTCATCGCGATGCGGATTCATCTGATTTTCGTGACATTTACTACATGCCATTATAAAATTACACCTCAAAGTGCGATAGAAATTGCTGCATTACCCGCGCGGTTCCAATTATCCCTTTAATGACCGACAGTTTAATGATATTAACTGCGTGTTAATTTCGCATTTCAAAATACTCTATCAAAATTCCACTTCTTCAACCGGAGTGATGTGGCACTATCATTACAATAAACGGGGTCACGATGATAATGTGAAATAATTTAATTGCACGAGCGCTTAAAAGGGCATAAATAAAACCGAAATACGTTAAAGCACGAGCACGCACGGTTTCAGCTGTATCCGGGCAATTAGAAAACATTTATTACATCCTATTCGTGTTTGTTCGCGCAAACGCGGAAACATTCTTCGCGCTTAACACACACTACGTACCGCGGCGCGATTATACGAACGATATCCCCTGTATCATGAAGCTGCGGTAAATGTTTCGAATAAAACCCGCCGTTATAGCTGAAAGACCTTTGTGAGCCGGGTAAACTCGGCGAAAGCGTAACTACCTTTTACGTTCGCCGGTTTGCCGTACAAGCTCGATGCAAGTTTATTTACGGACACCTGCACGCTCATTCGCGTTCAGATTTCGCGCTGCCTGCATCGCCGGCTCCTCCCGGGACACGTCCGACACGGCGCAGTTTGTACGTCAACGTCTTTTATTCTTTTTTATGCCACACATAGAGGGTAAATAACGCCACCCACTCGTAACAAAAAGAGGAAAATGACAAACTGGCGCTGCGAAAGGGGAGTGAATATTAAATTTGCGCTCATACATCCCGATTAAATTTACTGCGCGGCCCGGCTAATTAAATCGACGACGAATCTCGCCGTGTGCGCTCGCTGTTTTCACCTGGCGACTTTTTGGCGCTCTCTGACGTGCTCGACACGTCGCTTGTCGGCAATCAGGTTTAATACAAATTATCGCAAACTGCCTAGAACGCGTTTGCATAATAAAAAATGACATTTTCGATACAGGTGTTTGACGTGATATTAATTTTAGAAAAATTAAACTCCAGTTTAAATGGTGTTATTCGATATAGGTAACTACGTGATCGATAAATGATGCAAATTCTTTAAAAATTGAAAACCGTTTACATTGCTGAAAATATCGCGATGTCGAATTTATCCCAGCGTTACTTCGTTTTTCTTTTTGAAAGTTACATTAACTACATAACTTTATTATATAACTTTATACTATGTATATGTTTTTAGTATATTAACAATATTTCTCCATACCGCTTTATATCAATATATATTTTCCTCGTATTATCCTCATGCGAAGAAATAGGTATAGTGGAACTATCCTTCAAAGAAAGTTGGGGGTAACAAGAAAACGATACGTTTGCCAACGGCGCGTTTATTTCTTAAAGAGCAGAGAGAGGGAGGGTGGGAGAAAAAGAGAGAGAGAGAGAGAGAGAGCACGGTGCATCCTTCCTTGGTAAATTTATCCGCAAAACAAGCAATTCAACGAGTTCGTATTTCACGTGAAGGCACAGCATGCTTGGTCTATTGCGATAGAATTAAGACCTGGGAAATTTACTAGGCGACAAGATAAACAATGCCGGGGCCATTAATATTTCGTTAAAACTCTTACAAATTAAGGTACAATGTTGTAACTTTCATTCCAAGCATTAGTGAATTTACAACAATTCGAACAATTTAAAAGCTATTCTTATATCGGGTATTATAACAAAAAAAAAATGCTAAATGTACGAGTAGTTTTTTTCACATAACTGATATGTACGATTAAATAAAGTAATCTTTAGATCGATCGAAAAAAAGCGATCTTTACAAATGCATCGTCTTTATTTCGCTCATCGCGATGTTTTTTTCAAAACGAAAAACGGAAGCGCTTTCGTAATCGACTCCGAAATTTCCCTCTAAACACGCGCTGCATAACTCGACCGTCGATTGAAAATCGATACTAGATTAGCCCGTCAAATTAACCGCGAGTGCCTCATATAATGTATATGTAGCCCCGCGTAATCGGCTGCAAAAGTAGCTTGTGCTTGTACGCGGAAAACACGGCTCGCGGAGAGGTGCATCAGAAACATTATACACATGGCCGCAAATTAACAACAATTTAGCGATCGTTATCCGTTAACCCGTGCCAGAGAGCGCACGCGAATCGAAGGGGGGCTATACGCGTGCATCGGAGTGATCGGAGGGCGGGATATTACGCATTGCGCCAACGATAATTTCGATCGCGAGATTTCTGCCAAGTCCCTCTCCTCTCCTACGCTGTCCAGAAATTTCTCCAATATCCTCGTTTCGGTAAGTGCTTGCCGCGCCCTCCCGTAATTTTTCACGTCTCTTTTTCCACGCTCCGTCAGGGAATAACAAATGGCGCTGATCTCACTGTCATGTATAATGCACAGATTTACAGCATCCCGCTATATCTGGCACAGCTATATCGTCCAAAGCCGCTGCTGTCCTCCCCCCCCCCCCCTTCCCTTCCCCCCGCCCCCCCTCCCCCCCCCCCCCCCCCCGTGACCACCCATCCCGTCGCGTCCGCAAAAAAATGCAACGGACGTTAACATCCGCGGCAAAAGTAATATCCCGTATGGCGGCGCGCGTCATTTTCTCCGGGAAATCGGGCGCCCCTTTTTTTTTTCTCCTACCTCATAACGGGCGCGCCGGGATAGGGGCGTTTTTCGGCTCCGGGAATATCGCCGTGAGGAAGAAAGTTGTGAAGAGGGTGAAACGAGATCGACATGAAAAGAAGGTACGGGGCATAAAGAGGGCGAGAGGGAAGGGGGAAAAGAAGGAACTTGATTGCGCGGGGATATTCGAGGATATCTTGCCCCGCGGTAAAACTGACATCGCCCTCTGATAAACAACGCTTGTCTACGACCGACGGGATGATAAGAGCAAAGCCCGGGAATTAGCTCAAGTATCGCAACTTAGTATCTAGGTCAACGGGAAGTTTTTATTTCGCTCTATCTGGCAACTCGTTGAGGATTTACATTTACGAGACTAACCATAATCTAGTTCTGTACATCGTAAGTTTCGCGTAAGCCCCAACCAACAAACGGTTAAGTACCTTTGAAGCTATCCCTTAACGGTGCGCTACAACGATGAAATATTTAGTGCAATATCAAAGATCGGTAATTGTTTCTAAAGCTATACGGCGGATACCTATCGTCGAGATAATCTTGTTGCGAGAAGTGAGATTGTATACTGTTATTAAGGGCAGTTCATGGCGCAGCGATGAGCTGTGTGTTCAGAAGGATAGTTATATCGACGAAGGAAAAAGATAAATTGTTCATGATTATAATATCTATTAATTGAGAATTTTATTTTCCCCCTATACATGGACCTGCAGATCAATGTGCGATCTTTGTATTAAAGATTATAAATAATTATATATTATAATATATATTGTACATAATTACATATAAATATTTTATATACTTTATGTATAAAAGACTCTTATAATAATACAAGCTATAACTTAAATTTATTTATCGAATCTCGGGAATTATACAAATAATAATCAATTTCAAAAACTCTATAGCTATATAGTATGTATACACTATACATATTGTATAACTATGTATATGTATACATATGTGTACAGCTGTAAGACTCTTTTGAAATTGATTATTATTCGTACAGTTTTTCCCCGAGATTCAATAAATAAATTTAATTATCTTGTATTATTGCAGCATCTCTCATCATATACGGTCTTCATATATCGGTTTATTTAGATATAGTTTTGCACACAGTGCGTATCATTATATATCGTAGATATCTTATTACGCTGCAATTTACGCGCTACGTGATATTTTCGCGCAAAGAATTCATAAATAATGTTCGCGCATAATTTACACGACGTGTTTGTAACGAGCTCGCGCGCGGCACAATCGCGATGCGAGGTGGAATTAAAAGACTTCATATTCCGATATGTATAATATACGCGATATTTCTCGTTCCCGATATAAATTGTACGGCGGGTAATCCCGGCTGAAAAATTAATATAGTCTGCAGCACAGTTTAATTCTCGGTTGCGTGGAAGGAGAGCTAGAAGCGTCGGCATTCTTAAGATAGCCAAGTTAAGATCGCACGTTTATCGGCCAAAGGAAACGTAAATAATAAATAAGACGACGGTTCCTCCCCTCGTCGCGACAGACGACGAAATTTGCCCGGACATGCATAATACATGTGGAAGTGGCATCGAGCGTAGTAGCTAGGCAGCCGCGGGTGACTTCTTGTCTATAATAGAATCTGCGCCCGCGTTCGCCCGATTCTACGCCGCATAAAGCAAAGAAGTCTCGGATAACGTATAACAAGCCAAGTCATTCAATTTACTGAATCCCCTTTCACCCCTGCCCCTTTTCACCCCGGGAACCCGTTCTCGTTCTCTCGATCCAACTCAACTACTGAAGACGAGCCAAAGTCATATCCAAACTTGGCTAACCACCGAATAAACGACCGAGCTGCAACCTCTCTATGCGAGGAGCACAAACCACGCGCGAGCTATAATTTCACGATTTACCTATAGTATCGCTATAATACGCCATGCCGCGAAGATAATGCAATTCCGTGATAATGCAATTAGTAAATCACGTGCGTGAAATGAAACTTTTCCGTCGAATATTGTTATCAATTACTATTCTCCATTTGGAAAATTAATTCTGAAAATTGTGTATGAAAAGGTTAATTAATTTTGTCATATGTTTATTAAAGCGATAAATTAAGCTTGAACAGTTAAGTAAATTAAGTTGCACGTTTATTGTAACAGAAAAATTTTTAAAAATAGCAATTAAACATTCCCCCCCCCCCCCCCCACTCTCTCTTTCTCTCGCTCTCGCTCTCTCTCTCTCATACACTGTATCCACCCCAAATTAAAAGTGGTGACACTACGAGGCTACGTATAATTAATTTCATTGCTCCGGACGGAGCGACACTGCGCACACGTCCACTGCAACGAAGGCAGCGGTAAGAATTACTTGCCGTTATAAATATTCGAGGACGGTAATTAAAACCGTGGCCCCACGGGTACTACAGTAGCAGATCAAACGTTAATATCACCGACGCGCCTTCCACACGCGCGGGGTATCCCGAAATTAAACCAAGCCACGCTCTAAACGAATTGCACGAATCGCTGCATTGAAATGCTAATTCAATTAGTTCTTCGGGTTTAAAAACTTGGCGGTACCACACGTGCGGGAGTGCGGGCCGTCGTGCCGAAACGGCTAATTGGATTAGCATATTAATGCGCGAAATCGGAAAATTCGTTAAGCTGAAAGTTTGCTCTAGCCCCGGCCGAGTCTCTTCTCGCCTTAATGAATAGTCCTTTCTCTCTCTCTTTCCCGCCTTCTCTTCTTTTTCGAGGCACGATGCAGTTGCCGGGCATAAATTACGAGGCGAACGGTGGGGACTGGACCCGTATACACGCCTCCCGTTTAATTTATGCATTTCTTGACCCGTATCAGCGTACCCGGTTTCCTACCTGTTGGTCCGCGTCTGGCCTGCCACCTGTTCGAAAAGGATCCTCTCCCCGTCCTCCCTCTCCGCGGCGAGAAACGAGAAAAAATGTGCCTAGACATTTACATTACTTAACAGCCGGTCGACGCGACGGCCGTGGTCTTCGAATCCTGCTCGTTATATTCCTGGTCTGAGAAATGACGCTTAAGGATTTAACGCCGTTTAACGATGCCGGCAGGCTATCAATTCTCGCTTCACGCGCCCACCTTTCCCTGATGGAGCGCGTCCATCCGGGACAGCTGTCGTTCGTTCCGATCCGGTTCGTATCTCGCGCCGGGAGGATCAGGAGGGATCGGTCTCCGTGGTATACGTGGACGGGCGACGGTAACTTAAGACAGCTGGCAATCAACGTTCGAACCGAACATCCTAACATGGGGGAGAAAGTTTTGGATCGGTATCGATATATAGAGCGATATCTGCCGATCAGGGTATCACGAAACTTTCGTGAAAACGATCGCGAGACACGATGACGCTTGTTCAACCATTAACGTTCGTGAAACGTTACTCTCAGGTTCATCGCGAAATTTCATCTCGCGGCTTGCCTCGAAACCTCGCCTCTTTCTTCCGCCGTGGAAATTTATGCAAATTGGAGGAAGGATTCGTTTTTCGCGTGCTCGATTAGAGGAGGGAGTCTCGAGTGAAGGGGGTTTGAATCGGAATGACGATCGCGGAGAGAACGAGGACCGAGTTATATCCAGGGTACGTGGAGGATTAATGCGGTGGCTACTATAGCGTCCGGTTCGTATTTCCATCGAGGGGGAGATGGCACTCGATCGGTCATCGAGCACGTCGAAACGATTTTAACCCTCCCGGTCTTCTCGGGGCGCGCGGCCGTGGCCCGTGTATCCGCTCGAGTAAAATATTGCTTCACGCGGAGATCGTGGCGACACAGAAAAGGAGAGAGGAAGGAAAACGAAGGTTTCAAAGAGGGGAAAAGAGAGAGGAAGCGAGAAAGCGGACTCACTCGGTCGGGTACACGCCGAGGCACGAGAGGGAAGCGAGTGGGAAAAAGCCCTCTGCAATTGCAATCCGGACAAATATCCGGAGCCGAGACGAACGACGAACGAACAAAGAGAAGCGCGAGAGAGAGATAGAGGGAGAGAGAGGGAGCGCACGCGAGGGAGCGAGAGAGAGCGAGGAGAAGAAAGGGATGAAGGGCAGGTGGTGTAAAAGGCGGAAGAGAAACAGAAAGAAGAGGGTGCGAGCGAGTGAGAGAGAAAGGGAGAGAAAGAGAGAGAGAGAGAGAGGTTCTGGTAGCGGTGCAGAAATTGTTCGGGCTACTGCGAAACGAAACGAAACGAAACGCTTCTCCCGCCGCTCCTATATATATGCGGCAGTCGATAAACCGCGCCTGCGTAGCTCAAACACACGGAAGGCTACCCCCATCGTGGTACGACGGAGGCTTAGGGGGCTGCCTGCACGCATACCTCCGCTCCACCGCGGCGGGCGCGCGCGAGCGCCAGGGGTGTGGATTAAAGATATTAAAGATACCCAGACCGTACACCCAAGTCCGTCCGTCCATCCGTCTGCTCGTTCGCCCCGTCTGTGTTTCCATCACGAACACTTTGGCCGCTGTTTCTTCTCCTCCCGTTTCCTCCTCCCTCATCGTTTTTTGTACTTTTTGTTCATTCCGCTGCGCTGTCGCAGGACGCGCGTTTTCGTTGCCCGCGTACCGTTCTTCCTTCCTTTCCCTTGTTCCGCCCGCGACGTTTCCGCTGCACGAAAAAAGATTCGGATTTCTAAAGTTAAATCGCGTCAACCGCTCGCGCGACTCCGCTTTCGAGTGGGGCCACGGCCGCCGCTTTCGGTATCCCGGGAGCCCGAGATACCCGGGCCGGAGCTCTTAAGAAACGGTGTCATTAGGATTGAACGATTGTGCGGCGGGGGCCGTGTGTTTCTCTCGGTGTTGCACGTACATACATTGTACTCCCCACGTTGCACCCACGCCATCGTTAGACCTCGACGTTACCCACTTTATCTCACCGCGCCGCCCGCTTTTACCGCGCCCGGTTCATCAGTTACGACCTTCCTGACTCCTCTCGCTTGCTTTTTCTCAATGAATGCTAACATACCGCGCGCAACGCTCGCTCTCTCTCTCTCTCTCTCTTTTCTCTCTTTCTCTCCATTCGTTACCATCGAAAAAAAAAACAGACACCTCGATTCTAAATTGCTCCGCGCGTTGAATGGCGCCGTCTCTTCGCCGGATGAGATGTTCGATTGTTCCAAATTTAAAAGAGCCCAGCTTGGCGACGTAGCGGGAATGCTCCGGCAATATATAGCACGGCGCGTCTCGCGCCGTTCGATTTCGCCGTCAGAGATATTGAAATGCTCTTCGGGGATCGTACGTTACACATACCGCTTCTTTCAGTCGTACCCACGGACGAATACGTAGCCGCAACCAACGTCGTCGTCGTCGTCGTCATCTTATTTCAACGTTCCGCGCTTTCAGCAATCGCGTTTCTCATAAAATCCCCACGGGCTTCATAAAAATCGTCCGCCGATAAATCACGAATGAAATTCCGCGGACGTGTATAACGCGCGTACACCCGCGCGTCTCGCTCTGATCCACGACGCGATTCGCTCGGGCTTTCCAGCGAATTACGGTCAGCAGAGAGAATTAATCGTTTAAGTCTCTCGGCGTTGTCAACGCACAGTGCCTCTGTGCATCTCATATTTACGCGCTTTCGCGTGCAGCGGAGATATGAAACTAACTGGACCGCGCACTTTCATCTACGCGCACATTCCTCAGTTGGACTGACGCCTGACATTGTGCCACTCTTCATTCCAGCCACACAAAAAGGAAGTGTCAACTCAAGACTTATACTCGTTTATATGTAGATACGCAAGAATCCACATAATCTTGAAATAAAATATTTATTGCGTTAAACGAAAAAAACTTGTTTAAATGAAGTCATTTATATAGTTCAATAAAAAAAAGTTGAAATTCTTATAAAAAGATTATAGATTGTTAATTGTAAGTTTTGATTTGACACTTCTTTTTTTTTTCTGTGCAGTGAAGATTACCGGATGACCTCGTAACAACGACATTAACTCGCGAAAATTCGCGGACGATCAAATTAAATGGCTTAATCCAATCTATTTTCCCACGAATGTACTTTCATTTCCGCGAATCGCCTGGTAATGCGAAAAACCTCTCCCTGCTCGAAACTTCGTCCCCGCTTTCCGTATGTATTTGCATATTAACGTCGGTACCGTATAATCTGATTTATATGTTGCGGTCAATACGGAATTAACCTCAGGTAAATCCAATACAATACTCGGCGTGTTCATTACGTGTATATAGAATTTACGGAATGTCACACATTTCCTATATTAATTGTGAATTCAACTTGTCGAATTTAGAATAAGTTTCCTTCGGTGGAAAATCCAATTAAAGGATAATTCTAATTTTTTTTGTCCTTTTGTTGTTTTGTTAACTTAAATCTCTTGACCTTTAACTGTCGAATAAAAAATTTATTACAATTAAATAATGAAGTCCTATCTACTTGAGCCTCCAAAGCTGAAGTATTCAATATCTGAATGTAAAATGTTCGGTCGATTAGTAATTACTGAATGCGAGATATTCAATAAACCTATCAACTTTCTGCTGAAAGCGAGTAAATTGGAAAACCGTCAGGTAATTTATAAGACAGAAAAAAAGTGGGTGATTACTGATATATCTTGTACATTTATACGGGGAATCTACATTAAAACATTATCTTGTTGAATGAAAAACCGTCAGAAAAAGAGAGAGATCGGCAGCAAGTCGTGGAATATAGATAAATAACGGGCGATAGAGTCTACAGATGAAAGCTCGATACATAGTGATAGTTCTAATTTACGATACGTGAAATATCAACGCGCTCGGCATGTCAATGCCCGGGCTATGTATATTCTCGTAATTCCGCATCGATGAAGCCGCAGAAATATCGGTCGGACATATTAAAACATCCCCATCTGCTCGTTCTGCGTCTCCTCTGTCCTGTACCGATAACTATCGGTTATTTCCTCCACCTGTCCCTCATCCAAAGTTACCGTTTATTTGAGTTGCGAAAATATAATCGAATTCGCTGTACCTCCGTGTACGTATCTCGAGTGACCGTTTAAGGGAGGGAGTAGGGAAAACGCTTATTGACGTCTCATTTTTACGCAACGTTAAAGAATTAATCACGCTTCGCGCGCGTAAAGTGAAAAACTATTTAGTTTTCGAGCACCTTCGTTTTTCTTTTCTCCATCCTTCAAAGAGCGGGATGTCCGAAGTGTATACGTTCGCCGCACGTTAATTTATTTCACGTGTGTGTCTGGCGAGGCCATATTTAACGGCCAAGATAATAACGACGTCCACTGCAGCTTCGAACGAAAAGCACAGCGGCGTAGTCGCGCTAACAATATTAAGCCTGTTTAGTCGCTCGTTCCAGTACGTCGGCCAGCCGCTTCCCTTCCTGTCCTTTCTCTGCCACGTTTCCGGTTTTCCAGAGAGTAACGACCTACTCTCGTGCGCTTCCAGCTTTTCCACGCGGGATTATGACGTTACCTGACAAGGAGACGTCCCAGATCCAATTACGGTTGTATCGGGGCGAATAGTCTCCGCCAAAATAATAAATCTCGGCCCTCTCGCGCGCAACACATATCGCGGATGTTACATACGCGTTTTCGGCTGCGAGCGCGGCGAGGTTAACATCGTCCAATTACATAATTGAGAGAAAACGGACCCTCGCAGGGCGATCGATCAAATCCAGGCAATTAGCCCATTTCTTTCTTGCTTCACGTCCGTCCGCTTTTTCCGTTTGCCTCGAAAACACGGCTACCCCCCCCCCTGGCATTCGACATCGAAGGGGCATTCCTCTTTTCACTACGGGACGAGACACGTGAAGGGGAAGATTCGACGACTCGAATGACAGGATTGACAGGGGCACCTTGGGCCGGCAGCTCGCGGTCACGATAATCCACAACGATTATGTACTTCTCGCTCTTCAGGCTGCGTGGTTCTCACGCCCCCCCCCCCCCCTTTCCCTTCCCAAATGATATCCTCTAATGATCTTTTCACTTTCGTGCGCTCGCGCTCGCGGTAGATATGTCGGATGTATAGACGGCTTAATCAACAGAGATACCGTTGATTACCGTAGAGAGTTCCGACGCGTTCATTCCTTTCTCCAATCTCGCCAATGATGTCCGCCCGGGGTAAGTAATCATATTGTTCCAGCGCGCCAAGTGCGTGTGCCGCAATTCGTTCGCCGTGGTTTCAGTGGTTTCACTCGATTATTACGACGGACGGCCGAGACAAAAGAAATCCTCCTCAAGTGGGCTCCCTGAACCGTGACCTACCATCCAAAAGGGGTGGTGGAACGGGGGACGGGGCAGCCGTAAACAAAGGCGGCCGGCAAACAATACCGGCTACAAGAACAAACACGATATCCGCCCTTCACAGAGCGCCGCGCCGCGCATAAAACTGAAGTGCAAGGTACAAGTTCACCGGGAGAGGAAGAGGAACCCTTTCCCCTCCCCATCCTCTCTCTCCCCCTTCACCCCTCTCTCTGGATTCCGCAAAACTTAAGCCGCAAGGGGGATGTGTATCTGTGGGAAGTAACGGTGACGGTGCGTGCGAGGCACCCCGGGCGTTTAACGTATGTGTACGTTTTATACGGCAAGTTTCGCTATAAATCACCTCGTTTCACCGGCTAAGTGTGCACCGTATACGTCGTCCGCGAGCGCGGGCGAACACTACTTCGTAACCAGAGATAAGTGGCTACCGGGAAATCTGTCATGCTCCGTAAGTGGCACGTCACGTCTCTCTCGCTTAACAATATAAGATATAACGTTGATAATTCAGGATCTATGACGAATGGTCGTTTCGGTACGCCGCCTAATAATAAAGAGATAGACGCGCGAGGGCACTAGATCTCAAGAATCGAAGATTGAATCTAATATTCTAATTTTCGTCTCACAGCCTAGAAACGCACTGTTATTACAATCTGCTATCTCTGGCACTACGCGCAGGGGGAGCCGAAATGCTCTTTGTGTGTGACGTCTAAGTGACGCTGTCCTTTGTGCCAGCCCGGCTAAATGAGTTAGTCCACCCAGAGGACACCCTTAATCCTCATCTCAAATCACATCCTCTATCATCACTGGAATAATAATTATCCTCGACAATATAATTGGCAGCGCGAAACACGCGCGCAGACGGAAATACGTTGCAAAATTGTACGTTTGACAAAATAAACATTGTCACGATCGTGTCATTTCAATCCCAACTGGCTTTTTTCATTAAATAGCGGGAGGCAAAATTCACTTCTTTCGTCGCATACATTAATACAAGGGTGTAAACGACATTCGTGAAAGTTCGATGCCCCCCTGTATTTCCTCATCGATCGGCGTGTTAAAATATCGCTTTTCAAGGCGCGGGATGAGAGGCAGGAGAGAAGGCTCTATCGAAACACTTCTCTGCGTGCGAGTGGCGTGCATGAGAGGTAATAAGATTCGATAAGTCGCCGCAGACGTTTTACGAGCGAAATGGAAAACGCACTCCCCCCCCGGCTCCAGAATCGGGAGCGATCTACCCCTCGCGACTCTCGACGGTTACCGGGGTGGAGGCGCTTTGCATTTCCGATGTTTTTTTCGGATAGGAGAATCGAGAGATGCGACTACCGAGGACGCAAGGGAAGGATGGACTTTTAAAGAAGCGACGAAACAGCTGCGAGCCAACCTCGAAGGAGCGATTCGACCGTAGGGATAAAGCGGTTACCCGGCTACCGCCGTCCCACCCTCCCGCCGCTGAAACCCGTGAGAGATGGGTATCTCTGAAAATAGGATTGGTGCGGCACGCATTGTGCCTCGAGGACAGTTCTCTCTCCGCCTCCGTGTCTTCTCGCCCGCCCTAGCTCTCCTGGCCTCTCTCTCCTCGTATTTATAGCCTTCGCCTTTTCCATGTTCCATCCGTTCTTCGCGCGCCCCTAACGCTACCGCGGCCTCTTAATTCGACCGCGCCGCGCTCCGTAGAATACCGCTTTTCTCCCGAGCGAGGGAAGAGAAGGAAGAAGGAAGGTAATCCGGCGAGTACGCGACGGGCGAATGCATCGGACCTGGCGTGTCGTGCAGCGAGGGACGCCAGGTGCGTCCTGATTTATCACGACCGCTGGAAGTTGACTGGAGGGCGACCGGGAGGGCGGGCGGACTGACGCCGCCGTCGCCGTCGCCGCCGCCGCCGTCGTTGCTGAGGCTGCTGCCGCCTGCTGTGGATCTCTACCCGATCGCTTTGTGGCTTATTAAAATTTCTGACGACCCGCGTCCTAACGCCCGACGGCGATGTTGATTACGTATGCGTGCGCGTAGCTGTTGTCTCGAGCTTTTTACGGCTTCGTTTATTACCGGCATACACATACACTCTCTCTATTTCTCTCTTTTTCCCTCTCTCGAAGACGAAGACACTCGCGTGGGCGTGTGCAGAGCAGACGAATGGATTGACGAACGTGTCGACGTACGAGCTCGAAAAAACGGGGAACACTGGCCGAGCTCTGCGGCACTCCTCTATACGGGCGAGACGATGTAAATACTATCTGTAATTCCCGCGTCATTTACGCCCCCGTAAGCTTTATGGGCCGCTTTACTATTGGAGAGCGAAGCTCTCGCCGCTTGGCGCGGTTATTGTTACGCTGGAAAAGCACGAAATGGGAGAACGTCCAAAGAGGGAGGAATGCGAGTGCGTAAGGGTTTAATATCTCTCGTGCATATCGTAGAATTTACGATTGGATTTGACGTAAGCCCGGCGCGTAGCGCGAGTTATAAGCAAGATTTACAGTTTACTTAATGACTCGCGCTGTAGCCGCACACGATCCCGGATCGGCATGCCCGCCGCCGTTTTTGCGCGAAGCCGCCGCCACCGCCGCCGCCGCGCGTCTAACACGGTTCAGATGTTCCCACGCTAGGCAAGCAGGTGTTGTGGCGAAACCGACGATTAATTATCCGCATCCCATTTAATAGTAGTACGGACGGGTCGATTAATCACGCTACGGCGACTGTTATAACAGATAAAAAGTTCCGTATCCCCATAGGAATGCGATCTAAAACGTTTAAATTGATTTTTGATAGATCGCGGCGCGGCACGCGAGGGTAATTGTCGGCAATGTGTATTAACAGAGAATATTTAAAATAGAATATGAAATGTCCGTGTCATGTAGGTATGCTCTCCGTATGCTCCACTTAGGATTCCGCGTGGCTCGACTAACAAAATCGTTCTCGTTAAATAAAACGGAAAAGAAACTTTTTTATAGACGATTTAACACTAGAACTACCGAAGATTGACTTATACCTATTCCTACCGAAAGAATCAAAATGAAAAAAAAAGACAAACAGCAAACAAATTAATACAATTAATTATCTAGAGGAAAGTTCCCTATTATGAGATAGGATTCCTAATATAAGATAACGGGGTTTCTTTTAAACTATTAGGCCCTATCTGGGCCTATTAGTTTTTGGGACTTTCCTCTATATATTTCAATAAAGGTCAGAAAAATTTCAGAAATTGTGATGTTTTAAAAATGAAATGTTATTTTTAAAAATGTTAAACAAGTAATTTTGACTCTGTAGTTCTAGTGTTATTATACTTGTCGAATATCGTTGGTCATCGTTAATACATTCGCGTGTCAATAATATTTTGCGAACAGAAACAGAATCTCCACATAACTCGAGTTCTGAAAAATTGTGCTACCTTTTATAAACGTATTTGTGTATAACATATGCGATCTACAATTTATGTAGCATGGAATATTAACACCCGAGCATTGTGTAGAGCATTGTATAGATTTCTTGAGCGAGATCACAAATCATGCAGCGGCGATACGGTTTTACGACCGCGACAAATCATCCGTTATGAAATTGAATAAGTTTCCAAATACACACAAAAGTTCCTCGGTGGGTACACGCGTTATTAAACGCCGAGAGCCGAGATATCCCCGCGAAGTGAAATATCCGACGGATCGGATGAGTCGCCCGGGCGTTTCGCGCGTAGGCATGTGGAAGTAATTACGATGTATTAACCGCCGTAATTCTCCTTTGCAAACTCCGAGTCATTAAGCGACCCCTCGAGAAGGAAAAGTAACTCCCCCCCTTCCGAAGGAACGTCAAAATTTAATACCGTCGGGAGACGTACGTGCTAACGCGTACTTAATATCTGCGCGATATAAGCCGACATTATTAAACTTCGAGAATATTTCGAGGCACTTTCCATCGGCTGGAAAAACAACAGCGTCCGCTGGAACGCGAGAAGGGTGCATTTCATTACGAGCTCATTCGGGCTCGGCAGCTCGAACTCGTTTGGGATTAGGGATATCCGCGGTATCGAGTAATTAATTATAAAACCAAAGCGCCAGCGGGCGTAAGAAAGCACCGTAATATATTTACTAGTGGAGACGTGGGAGATTTAATTTGCTTAACGAGTCTCGGAATCATGATTCTACGATTACGTGCTTGTTATCGACTTTTGCGGATGAGCCCTCGCTGTATCGCTCGCTTTGTGAGAAGTTCCCCCTTTCCGCCGCTTCTTTCAGGAAGTGTTTGTGTAATATTATCTTGCGCGTACGTACGTTTGCAAAATGCAGATAAAACTACCGTTTCCGCGTAACAGTATTAATAAGAATGCAGATGAGCTCGACATTCATGGAATTATTAAATAGCAAAATGTGTTATTTTTTTTAGTATGCTAGACTCTTTTAAATTCGATAATGGTGCAATAATAATTACTCGAGGAGAGATACGAAGCGTATTATATCGAGTATATTTTGAGCGGTATCTATTAATAAAAATAGCAACTCGAGACTCGATATTTTCAATTTGATTTCATCGTTCTAAATGAGGGGCCCCGAGAACGACGGAGTCGCGGAAGAATTTAATAGAAACAGTTTAAGAGAAAGCTAAGTGGCTTTTGAGAGAGAATGAGAGCGCATGATGGCTCTAAAAGTCACTCAGCTCCCGCTGTGCACGTTTAATGAGAGATTTATTTCATCGCACGTTTCGTAAATTTATAAGGCAAAGGCAAGGCAAGGCAAGGCACTCTCGTCTCCTCCGTAAATCAACCCGCAGCGCGAGGTCTATAAAAGAGCACCGTGTATAAACACGCGGTGCGATTTAACGCGAGTCGATGAAGCCCTATTTTAAGGGCAACGCGCACCAAAGAGAATGCATATTTAATCAGTCTACCGGACGGCGATGTGCTCTCGTGATACCGGCGTGCGCCGAGGCGCACAACCGGTAAACAGCTGACCCGAGAAATCCCGTGAACCAAGAGCCACACGAGCCCCCGCCTCGGCAAGCATCGCACTTCCAGCTGACTTATCGCACGGGGCACGCGTGGTGAGTTGGTGACTCACGTTGTCGGGACCGGACCGGACCGGCGTTCGCGTTCGTGTCGTGTTTTAGGGGTAGGGTTTCGAGGGTAGGGCGGGTGGAACGGAGCGAGTGGGTGGTACTTACACCGAGCGAGGCGAAGTGTCGGCGCGTCTCCTCGAACCTGTGCACATCGACCCGATCCAACCGCGGATTGCCTTCCACGTAGGTGCTTCTCCAGTCCACGCCGCGTATACGGTTACTCCGCGATCCGCGGACACCGATGGGCCGCCTGTCCAGTGGTAGACATCCGCCGACGATCAGACGTCGGCACACACGCGCGCGGCCGCGTTCGCACCGGGACTAATGAGATTCTCCCGAATCGCCGGATCGCCGCCGATCCACGTGACTCGCCATGAAGACACCTCGGATCGGCGGGACGTGATCGCCGGCGCGTCTCGCCCGTGTCCCATCAATCGCGAACGGTCACCGTTACCGGAGTACGGGGTTCCACAGAATCGCGCGTTAACGGAGTCGCGCGCGTGTTGCGTGACGGCGGAGGACAAACACCGCGGAGGAAGAAAAAAGTTAAGGAGGCGCCTCGACGGGTTGTTGAAGGGAACGCGCGAGAGTAGGGAGATGAGAAGACGGAGGCGACAAGAGAGCGAGGAGGGGGAGACGATAAACGAAGATGACGGGAAAACGAAGGGAGAGACGAAACCGGGATTAGAGCCTAGATATAGAGACAGGGGATGAGAAGGGGAGGAAGGGGGGGGACAGAGAGAAAGAGAGAAAGAGGAGAGAAAAGGAGAGAGAGAGAAAAAACGAAAGAACGCGCGGTTCGCTCCCAGAGATTTCGAACTGCACTGCGAACGGGAACCACAGTCCTTACTGAGCCGGAGTTTGACTACGTACTCGCGGCTGCGAGACTTCGGGTTCGGGGTCTGCGCAGTCGGTCATTCTCGCCACCACCATCGCCGCCGCTTCCACCACCATGTCACTGTCGCCCTCCGTCGTCGCCGCCGCCGCCGCCGCCGCCGCCGCCGCTCTAACCCCAAACCTCCACCACGGTTCTTCCCGACGCCAACCCTTAACCTGCCTACCCTGCTCCGCCCGGCAGCGCCCTAACTTGGCCGCAACGGTGAGAGAGCCTCCCAGAGTCACGCGTGAGTCGTGATTCTTATTCATATTCGCGCGAAATTGCGTCGGACCGGGCGGGTGGGTCTCTCGAGGATTATTTCGCGGGGATTATTTCACGGGCGACCCCGGACTCGGGAGAGAGGTGGGGCGGCCGAGGGTTGAATAGGGTCGTGCGTTACCGGTATCGGCTTTAGCGTAATAGGAATCGTAATTACCTCTCTCTCTTTCTCCCTCTCCCCCGTCTTACGACGAGTGTTCGACCCGGAAATGTTTGCCGCTATACCGGCACGGGCGGCACGGCGGCATAATATTCTGCGGGTAAATACACGGGGTGGCGGCGCGGCGTCGTCGTCATCGTCGTCGTCGTCGTTGTCGTCGTCGTCGTCGGGCGTCGTAAGGGGCGTTAGCGAGAATCGTGCCTCGCCGTATATTAATTAAAAATGGTTGGCTGTCCCGCCCGGCTCGCGCCGTTCCCGTAATTACGTTGTGTTTAATTAATTAAGCGTACGTAGCGAGCGCGCGCGAAGGTTGCGGCGGTCCGGTCGCGCGGTTTACGCGCGATCGTCGCGGAATAATAATTAAAAATTACGGCGCGCATAGATTCGGTTTAGGCATTCGTTTTTGCCTTTCCTTCCTCCTTTCACCGCCAGCTGTAATTTTTAATCACCGCGCCTGACGCTAAGTAAGCTCTGTTTCCGCGGCGTCCGCGGTGTGCGCGCAGCTTTTAATCTAGCCAGCGCGGATGCGATAATGATCGCATTAATTACGGTATGATAACACAGATAAGCATCCGCGCGCTGAGCCTCGTAAAAATATAACGAAGCAAAAAATTAGGACAAAAAACCAGATTACAAACTGCGTATAACGCATCGCGTTGATACGCTAAATATGTTGATGTTTTGAAAGCGCTTTTATTAAATGATAATATTTCTCTCTTATCTCTATATATTTTTCCCTGCGATTTTATGTTTTCATTTCCGTATCGCTTGTGTTGCGACATAATATTATTACCGCAATGATGTTTTTCTCCTGTAATAGAGTGATCTGATAAAGAGAGTGTGTGAGAGAGAGAGACCGAATTTATTTCTCCACAACTGAACAATATTTAAAATAAATTAAATTTAAAATTAAAATCGTGTTTATCATATGAGATTCGAATCTCGATGCACTTAGCGTAAACCCCATTTTTAAAAGGTTTATCGATACATTCGTCTCCTCTCTCGTATAGGGACTCCGCAATTATCGCGTCGTGGGACGAACGACGTGTACGGAACGAAAGTTTCGTACTATCGCCGCTAAAGAAAACGTCTACATCAGGTTTCCCGGCTGAAAAGTTCTCGTCGAAACAAAAAGAATCCACGCCCGAAGTCACGCCGACTAAAGTTCGTTGCTCCGCGTACATGTTGTCCCCGCGCATTCTGCGGCGCATTGGAGCTCTGCCAAAGTCATTCTCGCATAATTCCACGGGAGTACAAGGCTCGAAAAGAGATGGGACACACACACACACATACACACATACGCACACAAAAGCGTATAGACAATACGCGTGCAACCGAGAAGTATTTCGAAATTTATCCGGGACGCTTGCCTCGGTGACACATATTTAATTTTATCGCGGAATATCAACGTAAAGAATAGCTGCGTTATAATTAGAAACATCCCAGATAACAAGCATGTCTCAAATCGAGAGATATGACGTCTTTAATAAGACGTCTTAAAGACGTCATATCTCCCAATTTGAGACATTATATGTTCACTGGGATTAATAATTAAGAAAAGAAAAATGGCATTTGTTTAAATAATAATAGCAACAAAAATCCATAAATAATGTTGTGGCTTATTATCATTGAGCGTTTCTCCTATATTTTGAATAAACCGTTTATCAGCTTTTAATGTGGAATTTATCTCTCCGATATATCATCGGTGCGCGCCTTGTTTTACGCGAAATCCTCTGCGGATTCTTCGGGCGAGCTAAATAGCGTCTCATCGCCATCTACTGTCCACCTTTATAACTAACAATTTTAGCATCGGCCGATGAGAAAAATTATAAAACTATTTTGTGCAATATATTTATTTATTTATTGTCGCGTTATGTTCTCAAACATGTGATGAAAGAAATGTTCTAAACAAAGTATTTCAATAGATAATATTTGTTTCGAAATTATATACGTATTATCCTGATACTTTTGTTACATCATGTGTTATATTATTAACACACGTTTAAGCTCACGTTAAGTGATTCACGCGTATGTGCGGAGGAGTCATTAAAAAATAGCGCGTCACGTAATATTCTGGCCGTACGGCAGATATTTATTCCGCGCAAATATCCGGTAACGTAATAGAACGGTAAATTGCATTTATCCGATTTATTGCACGCGCAAATATTTGATAAAAAATCGGCGCACGAAGCGTCCGTTTAACGCGACGTACGGATCACGTAATTGCCGCAGGTAGCGGCGCATAAATTGATATTAAAGTAGATGCGTAAATAAAGACCGCCTGAGACGATTCTGAGCCTTGACACGTACGACGCGTCGTAAGTAAACACGACAAGATGCGAGCCGAAATGCGGAACGCGTATGAAAAATGCGTCTATACAATATATCGCCCGTCGTAAAACAGCATTATGTTTACGACGATGCCGTGTGTCCCGCGTCTCTAAAATCCTTTCTTGGAAGCAAGTGGATTTATTGAATCTTTTCCTCGTCGTTCCACAGGCGCGAACGCCTCTCAAACAATCCCCTTCATCGAAATATTGTAAATAACAATTGACAATCAATATCGACATTTTTTCATTGGATGACCTTACTTAAAAATAATTTTTTTGAATTTTATACATTTTGTTTTCACGTTTTTAAATTACGCGTTGATTACTATTCGGTCCTGAAACGGTTTTATTAAGCTGGAAATAACCGAAATGTAATATTACATCATTAAATTGATAATCAATTTAACATTGATGCTAATAAGCATCTTATAAACCTACAAGGAATTTATTAACTTATTTTTGCTCAAATCGGAGTCATCGTCTGGACGATGACGATGTACGAAATACGTGTTGCGAATATTAATTAAAAATGCGACTCGTTCCTTCTGCATAGAGAATCGTTTCGTCACCACAAATTTTCCAGACCAGATATTTTTTATCGTAGCATCAGTGCCGAGGGTTGCGGGAAAAAAATGGGAAAAAATAGTCAAGATTTTTCTTTTATTTCTCTGTCCACGGGGCGATGATTTTATTTACGTGGATAATTTCTGTTCCGGTGTATTTGCGCGATTTACCGACTTTGCGATGAAAAATTAAGTCCCATTAATCACCCGAGAGGCGTACATTTTCAAACGGTTGGCGCTCCCGTCGGAATGCTCGACGTTACGTCCCATTAAATTTGAACCCCGCCGCTCTGCCATCCTTCGTTGCTATTCCCTCGTTATACGGCGTTCGAAAAAAAGGAGGAAAAAAGAAAAAAGGGGGATAAATCCGCGGCACGATCCGCGGACCAAAGAGGGAAATAGAGAGAGATAGAGAGAGAAAGAGAGGAGGGAGGGAAATTAATCCCGAGACGATAATTCAACGGCGCGCGCGCGGAATCGGGAGAAGCTAACGTCAATCGCAAAGTTAATCGATGCGCCACTGATACGAGCACGGGATTGGCAGGTCGTCGGTTTCCCCGCTCAGTCAAGAGATCATGAGATCGCTATTTTCCGGGTTTCGCAATATATTTGCGCTCGCCTGTCCTTCAGCCGATCGCCGATCACGGCGAATGCAATTCTTCGAAACTGAACACGGAACGCGCGTCCACACCCGCGTCGCTCAATCACGCACTGACCGCATGAACAAACAACAGAACGGGGCATACATGTGCGGGAGAGTGACACGTATGCCCCGTATATCCGACCCGCATCGATTTCCCATTGTTCTCTCTTCAAATCTGGAATACATACGTAGCGACGACGACCCTACAGAGATGCAAACGCGCGTTACGAGTTACGAGAGCTCTCGCCGCGGCGGGAACTGCAATCGCATTTCGCACTTCTAAAAAGTGCCGCGATCGTTGCTTTTGCGACGCGCCTATACCTATTAGCGATTGTGCGAGAAACGAGGCTGTTGAAAAATATAAAATAATACTCCGGACGCGACAGTTCGTTCGCTTATTTATGTAATGATTTTACGTAACAAGTTGGGTATAATTTTTATAATTTTTTCTGTTTTCCGAGTTTTTTCTTTAAAATCATGGAAATTTTTTGTCTCAGCTTCTTCCCTTTTTTTCTGTTAATGGAATATATTGCACGCGCAGATGAGATTAACCACGAATAATAAAAGTTCTAATTGATCTTAATATAGGACTTAATTTTTCATTCGTAAGTCGGTGAATGGCGTAAATACAGAACAGAAATTATCCTCGTAAATAAAATTACGAATGAAAAGAAAATATAGTAAGGTAACAAGTCTGAATAGAAAAAAATAAAGATTCTGATTTTTTATTAACTCATTACAAGATATACATAGTTTATAAATTATAATAAATTCGTATAAAGTTTACTATAGTCTATAAGGGATACTATAAAGTTTCCGCTTAACATCGCGCATTATATATTTCTTGTAAGCTAAGAACCAAAACAATCAGAATTGTCGTATCAAGTTCATAAAGTCTCTCAACATGATTTTGATGTTTGTTGTCGTACACACTGTACTCGTTTTTGCAACTCAGCGGTTTGTCGTGACGATCGGCTGTCCGAAGCGGCAACTTATTTGCCGATGTAGCAGAATGCATGGCGGGGGACTGAAAGCTTGACATGCGTTTAATATATATCTCGATTAATACTCGCGCATCTCGTTCGTGTCCTCGCAACAGTCACTCAGTCAATAATTAGACGATTGAATGATAAATGTCACGCGCGGACACGTCAGAGACGTTTTGAACGTGATTAGCGGAAAATAAAAATACAATTGTCGCTTTATAACACGTAGATGCGTATATTTCTCTGCCGAGAAATCAGTTTCTAAAATATCTCGCCTATCCTGTTTCCACCTATTATTGAGCACTTATTAAAAATCACTGTATCTTCTATTTTGATCTATGTATACTACAACATATCATCAAAATTGATAGAAGATGGGGGGGGATTTCGAGTATATTTTCGGATGAAAAAGGAACATATGTATGTGAACAAACAAAAAAATGAATAATCAACGGACTATGAAATTTAGAGAAGCGAATAGTGCATTGTACATACATCAACGCGAATATATCATACATTTACAAATAATTAAAAAATCAAAAGTATGTGAGCGTGCATGTGAATATTAAAGATTTCAAAAATAATCGCAAGCAGGAAGGAAAAGTAGTTACAAGCAGACAACAATGCGCGATAAAAAATAAGTGACGAACACAGCTGCACAGAGGTTTTCGAGCTGCAATTGGTGGAAACCGTCGCTATTTCCTAGGTAGCAGAGTTGATGTCAAATGACGTATTAACGGTATTAATAATGTCTTAATGACGTCTCTAACGTCAATAATGTCATTAAGGACGTCTTTAGATGTCATCCTGCTACCTGGAATTTGTTTCGTTGCATGGGTAGATCGATTCCAAAACTCGCCGGTCCGCGGTCGGCAACTCTCGCCTGTCCGATCTCAGAGTCATATAATAAAGTAATTTCGCGTACAGATTCGTTTCGCTGGTGAAGGAAAAGCTTATCGTATACGAAGCGTATACGAAGTGCCGAGGTGACACTTTAAACTGGTGAAACTCGTTAAACAATCAAACGGAATATCTGTGGTGATTCACGTGTTGACGTACGTGACATTAACGCGAAAAGGGATCCTCCGTTCAGCACGAAGCAAAGCTGCGACTCTTTCTGCGCGATTTCGAGTTCAATCGATACTTTCTTGCTTTTCAGCTTCTTTGAAAAAGATCTCTAGCTGTTCCTAAGAGATCTTAGAAACGCTGTCTCCCGATATAAACCAGTTAAATATTTCTATTTCGAATTCGTTATGTTCTCTCAATTACCGTAAAATATCGGGAATTATTAGCAAATTAACCGCCGCGATTGTAGCTTCTTGGAAAAATATGTGGACGAAAATAAAGTCATTGGCGATGACGAAGCGCCTCATTCATTGGTGACCGTTTTACCGGCCAAGCACGATCCGCGATAAATCAAACGCGCAAATACGATGTGCACGCTAGTTGTATATGTATATGCGATGACACGTCAGTTTTTTCCATCGTTTATCTCGAGCGTATAATTTTCCCTTATCGGGAGATGCGCCTCAGTTTTTAAACCTGGCCTCCCGTTCGTCATCAGCATTCAGCGTGCGCGTCGTACGAGTGAGAGTGACGCATGCGTGCGACTCTCCCCCCCTCAGCCTTACGGGTGACGCGGGTCTATTCGTACGTAGCCGATATTAATCAATCACCTGTTTCATCCTGTACGTACTACGTGTAACGTGTGATTCTTTCTTTTTACGAACGCGATCAATTGCTGCACGCACGAGGATCTCGATCCGCTGTGATAAAGCGGACGGAACGGACGCGGAAACGTGAGTCGAAAACATATATTTCGATCGTACCTATAATATACACTCGTTAAAAAACGACAGTACGCGCGTGCGCGTGTGTTGCGGCGATCGAGTGAATTGTAAAACGACGGGCAATTATAATTTCGAACTATTGCATTGCGCGAATGTCTGCCTGAGCGGAAAGCGATTTTCCCGCCGCGCTGTCGTAACTGAAAATCAGGCTGGTGTTTGTAAATCAAGGCGAACAGTACATCGCGAAAGCGTATAATGATATTTAACGTAACGCAGTGTTCATGGTGCTCTCAAATTTATTATATGCATGTAATTAAACGAGATGCACGAGGTTGCCGAAACGAGTAACCGAACGGTAAATCCGGAGCGTAACGTACGTAAACGTACGTAAGCGTGTAACGACGTCTTCCATTATCGCGGCGCGGTCATAGCGTTTAACTCCCGCTTTTTTGCCCCTGCTAAAGCAACATCGTTGCCGCGGAGACTGGAGAGAAACGTAAACAAAACGTATCTCTGGCGCGACGCGAGGTATACGTGCGCGTTTACGCGGAAGCGGTCGCGCGTCGTTTAGGTATAACGTCCACGTCGCCGTGATTTCCCTTCAGTCTTCTCTCTTCAGTCGCCGAATCGCGCGCGTCGCGGCGCAGTTTGATCTGACCGGCGGTTTTCCCTGGTTTTTTCTCTTCTCCCTTTCCCCCTTCCTTCTCCGTGACCCGCGTATGTTCCGAGCGCAGAACGCGTTTGAAAAAAAATAAAAATAAAAAAGAATTAAAGAGCTCCGAGCTCTGACTCGGATACCGGCGTTGCGCAAGCGCATGCCCGTAGCCCGACGCTACGTCCCTACGTCTCGCCGTGTCGCCGTGTCTTTCTATTCTCCGCATCGAATATCCGTGCTCGTTTTACCGAGGGTGCGTTATCGAACTTTCGTATGCACATGCAGACCACGATAACGCTCGACAAAGTGTAAGAAGCCCTTCGCCCGGAAACGCCGCATCCGCGTCCCCACGGTAAGACGAGTCCCTCTTTTTTTTCCCCTCCCCGCCTAATATAGGACAGTCTGACTGTCCCCCGGTCGAGGAATTAAGAGGTTAGGAAGAGCGAGGTCGCGTTCAATTCCAAGGCAGGGCCGGTTTTCGCGACGACAACTTGATATTTTATCACCTTCGCCTCCCGTCTGCAAGAAAGTTTCTCTTTTGCGAGGTGTTTCAGTCCGCGGAGCAGGTATTCTAATGCGAGGCTGTTTCCATGTAATAGAAAATAGAATCTTGAAACCAATGCCTCCCCGCCCGACCCTTCTCGGGCAAGCCTTGCTCCGAGCTCCGTGATGTCTCCCGAGACTTATAAATTGACGAGAATTGCACGCGAGATTGGCAGTATTGGCACGTGTGTATAATAGATGTATATTATGTATATATATACCTATGTGTATGTCTCTCTCTTAATAAATGACCGCTTTCTCTCTCTCTCTCTCTCTCTCTTTCTCTCGAATACGTCAAACGCATCCAAAAGTGTATGCAACAAAAATCTTATGCATTCAAAAGAATATTATGTGTACAGCAAAAGAGTAGAAAGTGAATTATAATTTTGGTAAATAAAATTCTGAATTGCTCATCGATAATATCGGACGTATTATTACGCAATATGTGGAAATAAATGTTTTCTTAGGACGCGATCCAAAACGCGTGCCTAAAATTGTATAATTGTGCGCAAAACCCTAATTAAGCCTGATAGACGTTTAAAAGATGAGTTTCTAAATTCAATAATTGAACTTTTATATAATATGCCGAATAAAATTTTCAATAATTTTTTTGAACAGGCTGACCGCACGTATTGTACACCGTATCTTGGAGTTGGTTCTTCATTGTATAACAAGCTCCAATTGTCGCATCGTCATTGTCACGAATCAGCATAAAGATTACTGTCTACAGTGTACTGCAGTGTCTACACTTCTACAGTGTGAATATCAACTTGCTGAAACTGAATGAATTGAAAAATAAAAGAACGCGTCAGCGTTTCAGTTTCAGCTGCACTCTCTGCATTTTAATCCTTTCGGATAGGCATTTAAATTGTAATAAAAATTTTTATAAATTAGTAATTTTTTTAAAAAATAAGTCATATTACGTATATAAATCATTATACTAAAGAATATGATATCACCTAAGAAAATAATGCCTTCAAGTCATTGTAGAAACTTCACAAAAATAATGGATTATAATAATATTATAAGAGTCATGACCGATTATGATAATCAAGTAAATATATAGGAAATGTGCCAATATCCGGCTGGATCTTTTGTGTGCCTATAATATTATTCTCTTGAATTTTATGTACACATTTCTTCTTTCTATAATAATAATACTGCTTGTTGCATATAGAAATGCCAGATTAGAATGAGTTAAAGTGAAATAGAATGCTTTAGAAATTTTGAAGAAAGAGAGAGAGAGGAAAGAAAAATGATAAAATGAGGAATGTGAATAAAAAACGAGCGGGCCGCAGCAACGGGGCCCGAAAGTCGAACGTGTCCCGCGCGTAACACGCGTACGCACGTACGGCGGCGGCGTGCGGAACGAGAGCGCGCCTCGGTAGGTTTTAACCCTGAGTTCACTCAGATATGATTTAATTTAACCGCGGCTCTCTCGGCAATACGACCTGATACGACCGCTCAATCTATCTCTGCCCACCGACGAGCGCGCGCGTGAGCCGTTCCGACGCGACGATCGTCTCTTCCTCGTCAGCATTGTCGATCTCCTTGGCCTTTTCCTTGGTACGTAAAAAAAAACACGTATCACCAAAAGATTCCGCTTTCACGTGCGATTATACGTTGCGCGTACGGTACGAAAATAATTTAATTAGCAAGTCATTTACTTACGCTCTTTCTAACAATAAGGAGAAATTTACAAGTAGTGAAATGAAAGATAAAGAAGAATGTTTTTGTAAGATCGGTCACATAAAGGTTGCAACACTTAATTTTTGGATGGGTGATTTGTTTTGGCAGTGGTTCGCAGTCTCGAAATATTTGTGCATTTCAAAACCCATCGAAAAATTAGGTGTTGCAACCTTTATGTGACTGACTGTATATAGCACTCTTGTTTTCTTACATTTACAAGATACGCAGTGAAAGGTCAATCGATCGATCACGATCGATTACCTCGGAAGAATAATCGGTCAAGTTCGATCGCGAAGCCACTTAAGTCCGTATTCATATATAGACGTTTCTCAATTCTCAAGATCAGTCTGTCTTTGTTTCGCGTATACCGTTTTACCATACGCGAAACAAAGACAGACTGATCTTGACAACTGAGAAACGTCTATACTCTATGAATACGGACTTTAAAGAGAGAGAGAGAGAACAATTGAAGAACAAGAAAACTTTTGCAACAGCACACACATATGTAGTAAGAAAATAACTAGGAAATATCTTGTAAAACCTTTAGAAACATCACAGCACAGAAATATAACAGACACCTAAAAGACATCCCAATTTCTCAAGTCGCTTCTAGTCTCTTACGTTTAGACTTTTAAATTTTTGTAGTCTGACAAGGTCTTCCGCAAATAACTTACCGCTTGGTATTGCTTATATTATATATTGACTCTCTGTACCTATATATTTGTGCGACGCGACGGTAGGGACAGATTACAGATTACCCACCAACGCGCAACGCAACTATTCGGTTTGGGAGCGACGAGGTCTGGGGAGACCTCGGTGCTCTTTAATGAAATAGCCATCCTGTGCAGTGCAATAAAGTGCAATGAATGAGAGCTGTGTGTCGCGAACGTGATATCATCGTGGTGTGTCAAACGCGTCGAAATTCTTTTTACGTTGCAAATAATTTTCGTTGATTTGATCTCGTTTAGGTGTGACGATAACAATTATCTCGTTACGGTGGTGACGCAATTACCTGGTATGACGATAACAATTATCGTAGTGATATTGTTTTAATTACACCAGATACGTTTCTGTTTAAGTCGAAATATGTAGATAAGTAACATAATAATGATTATTAAAAAATTAAATATGCATTTAAATGTACATACCTACATACATTCAGGTACATATTTAACGCTTTGATAACTTTTATTATATTACCTATTTATAATATTCTCTGCGCTAAATTATTATATACTTATCTACTAATATCACTGGATTTATTGTTGTGCAAGCTGAAGTACATAAGTAATGTAATGACAGTTATCAAATATACATATATACGTAACATATTTTGACAACTGTTATTGCATTACTTATATACTTACTTCGATGTATATATAGGAATAAATCCAGAGAGATTGTCTATGAAAGCATCTCAACAACCGTTCTGGACGCAGATATACGTGAGACGTCACGTTTGATGCACGAAGAATGAGATATGCGGTGGAATACTTTGTGCAATCTTGTGGCAGCCGTGTAGCAGAGTCATTTTTCACGACCATTATGGGTTAGAGAAATATAGGCGAAGTGTCAGTCTCCCGTGGTGAAATGCCCCTTGATCCATATCACGTCGATATCATGAAACTGCGAAACTCCTACGTGCGTGGAAAACAGATGTTCCGTTTGCCATATTAACGTAGTTGCGCGATTATACGATAAAACGGTTACACGGTTTTGTCGCGATTTATTTTCCTCGTAATGCATAATTGGAATCTTTCTTCGAAAGGATGCACGCTATTTCTAGCATTTTCTTCTTCGACGTTCAGTCGTTCAAGGGGAGTTTTATGATAATTGGAATTCTTGGATTCGGCATTAAGCTTTCAAATCTTCGATTGCACAATTTTGACGTGCTTGTAACGTCTTAAACGAATATTTACCATATAGTGCATTATTAAGAATTGGAAAATACTATTCTATTAAATAGTTTCTTATGTATTTTGGATTTTACGTCTTTTGAAATGTTTGAACGTTATAACAGCGATAGTATGCTATGAATAAGTATTCTGATGCGATATAAATGAAAACGTGTATTGTTTTTACAAAACAATGTAATCAATTAATTCGAAATTTTTCAATAAAGTTGAGACAGCAACTACTGTAAAGTCAACGTGACTCCAATTAAATTCATTAAACTTTTGTAGAATTTATCAAAAACTATTGGACAAAAACCGGACGCGTTTAATCGGAGCCACTTTTTTAGATTCGCAAGATACAAAATTAGTATTATAGAACTAATATTCCGCGTTCCAATTATAATACAATATACCTATATTTTCATATAATAGCAATTATGATACATATCAATGTAGTAAAATAAATACGATTTTACTGTAAAAATATGAAAACGTACATTTTCGCTGCATCATGCCTTCCATATTTACGTGCAAAATAATATAAAAATTTACATTTTGCGCTCCGCAATTTCGCTCGTTAACATTTAGTTTCTAAATTAAACAGCCTTGCGCTATTTTTACAGCGCGAAAACTTGCTAGAAGTGGTAAACATCGCAATTAGCACTCGTACTTTTCCACTTTCGTCGAAGATTATGTATATGTATAGATACATGCGCAACGAAGTTCACGTAACGCAATTTGACATTTGCTGGCAAAGTGCTCGAATTATACATTCGCTCAGGTATCGCCTTTATGGAACATCTGTGCCAATTCGTATAATGATATTACAAAGCGTTCTTATGCAATGGTTAGTACAACTCGCAAAATAGAGAGACTTTGGTGCGCGAAATTTAATAAACTCTGCTCTCTCGAAGGCGATAAGGCGATACAAGAGTACAAGACCATTTCACTTCTCCTGGACTTGGATCAATAAAAACAAAATTACATAAAATTGTATTCTCTCCTTCTAAGAGGAATCCAGATAGTTTTTACGGAATAATATGTGCCTTAAGTTGAAAATACATCAGTTATTTGACCTCTCATTCTAGTTAGTTCCACTTAACTTGTTTTTGTTTGATTAAAGTTTAAACCGTTAAAGACCCTCTCTAACCGCTCATGATTTATTGACTCTTTGACAATTTTATTATAGAAAAATCATTTTTCAAAGTAAATTGAGTTTTCAACGAAAAATACGCAATTTATGATTCTACGCAAAATAAAATAAAAGATTTGTGCATTTCTATTATACCTATAAAAGTGATGTAAAAATATAACTAAAATAAGTATAGTGACTCTCTTTTCAAAATTACGAAGTAACGTATAATCCTATAATCTCTCGTCAAACGCAGTATCGTTTCTAGAGACGAGCCACTTTGCGCGTTTAGGTGTAGACAGTGATATTGATTTGGCAAGTACATCTTCAGAGAGGACAATGGCACTCTGTACGTTAAATACAATCGTCCAACGACGCACGGATGACTCTAGTAACCCCACCGGAAAAAGCCAATGCGAAATCATCAAATGCATACGCGAGACAATCGCCTGCAGAGAAAGAAAGAGAGAAAGAGTGATAGAGAGAGAATTGTCGACGAGAACGAAGAAAAATATTCCTAGGCGTTGAATCCGTCGATTCAAGGAACGCCTTCGTCATCGCGTAAATTCCGCTTGGGGGATCTCGGAGGACCGGTCGCTACGAAGATCCCCGGTCAAACCGCTGTCGCATAAAGAAAGAAAGGCGACGCTTCGCTCGCAAAAAGGCAACCCAGTGTCTCGCCCGGAGTCTGAATGCAAATGATTTCATCCCCGACACGCGGCGTTTTCCCGCGTGAGGGGTGGATCCGCGGGGGTGAGACGGTGTCCGAAAACTAAAGAATCGCGGCGCCAAAGGCGAGGGCGATGCCGAGAAATATAGCGATGGCCGGTGAGATGAGGAGTTAGGGGGTTGGAGTCTGGCAGTTTCGAGGAGGCAAATGTACGTTCGACGATAATGGTGATGGTGTTCGCTCTTGCAGCCGAGGGCGAAGGAACGTGGCGAGGGAGGATGGCTCTCCTCGCCCCGGTGCGCAGCCGGGCGTGCAACGCGTTACGTTCTGGCGGAAAGCCCTGTACCGAAAGCTTCGACCGTGCAGTTGTCTCTATCGGCCAAAGGCGTCGACGCGTTCCTTTGTAATGCACTTCGCCAGCGGAAAGAGTTGGTCGAACGTGATTCGTCACTCGCAATGAATAGGATTGTACTCGCAATGTCTCGCGGGCTGACTCATTTGTACTAATTCGCACCGAGACGTCACGTCGTGGAACTAAAAATTTCCACGTTTCCGATGTTCGAATTAATAGAATTAATAGTTTCATGGAAAAAAAAAAAACAAATATATATGTAGATTTTCCCAAATTCGCGTACAGCAACTAATATTTTATAAGTCAGTATTATGTTATAATGATATATAAATTACGATATATATTATCTATCTCTTATAGTATCTTTTGGTATCTAATTTTTCAACAAAATTAATATCTTATTGTCTGGTATGACTTCCAGTGTCTGAAAAGAACGTAGAGTAGTAAAGATTTATTATATGGAAATACGAAATTACTTAAATAAACCGTGTACACCGAAATTCGATTATAACTGATTATTTTGTTTTTGATTGTTGATACAGATTATAATGGCAAAGATGACAGCATTATTTCTGCTTACGGTGTACTTTGTTGTTACGACATTCGCCCTGAATAACGACGAGCTATTTGAGCAAGAATGTCCCGTGGATTGCCATTGTCACTACTTTCGCATCAACTGGGTGACGGACTGTTCGGACAGCAATCTGACGACCATCCCGTACGACGAGCTCAGCCAGAATGTCTATATTTTAGACATGAATGATAATAATATTGCAGCCATCAGTCCGTTTCCAGACTCCATTAAATTGAGGCGTCTTCAGATGGCACACAACCGATTAACTGAGCTGACGTACGAATCGTTTGCCGGGTTGACATACCTCCTGGACGCAGACTTCTCGTATAACGCCATTACGCGGGTAGATCCCGAAGCCTTTCGGTAAGATGATTCAATATAAATTATATTCGCGGGTAATCATTTCATTCTCGGACGGGTGATATAGGTTTTGTCGATCATACGATTAATTCAACAGGGACAGCCCGGGTCTAATTACATTGGAGCTCCAACACAATCCCTTGGACGAGGTTGAGGAACCTTTCCTGAATTGCCGCACGCTGCTGTACCTCGATCTGAATTCATGCGGTATCAGCCACCTCAACACGCGCTTCTTCTACAACACGACGAATTTGAATAAGCTCGACCTGTCGCACAATCCTCTGCAAAGGATAGAGCCGGGCCCCTTCGATCGTCTGACGAATTTGGAATATCTCAATTTGAACGGATGTAATTTAACCTACATATCGCCCGAAGCGTTTTCCCATCTGGAAAATTTGCGACAATTGGAGATAGGGGACAATAAATTGAAAACGTTGAATTGGAGGAGCGTTCTCACGCCGTTGGTACGCTTGGAACATCTAGATATCCGCAACACCGGTATCATGAATCTACCGGGTGATGCCTTCGCCAAGAACTTGTATCTTCTACAGTTGGTCCTTGCGGACAACGAATTCGGGCACCTGGATGTCGAGGATACGCTCGGCCACAACTTGCACAGTCTACAATCTTTAGACTTGTCGAATTGCAATTTGCAGGATCGCTTATCCGAGGAGGCTTTTAGAAACGCAAGCAAGCTACGCGTACTCAATCTGAGCGGTAATCCAATGTTTGCCAGCGATTTAACTGCCGTTCTGCGCCATCTACCAAAGCTTCATAAGCTCTCCCTCAGCAATTGTAGTCTTCAAAGGTTGCCAGATTCCTTCGATGTAGTTGAACACCTTGAAGAACTTGATATTTCCCATAATCCATTATCCGATGCATTCGTCAGTCTTCTCAATCCATTAAGCGCTTTGGAATACCTAGATATGTCTTATTGTGATCTCGGTTATGTTGCAAATAACACTTTTGCGCAAATGACCTTCCTGAAGCAGTTGATTCTTTCGGGAAACGAACTTCATACTCTGGAAGAAGGATTGTTCGCAAACTTGACGCGTTTGGAAAGCCTAGAGCTCAACAATTGCGACCTCAAGGTACCCATCGATCCAAAAGTCTTCGGTGACCGTCAATGGACTGACATAATAGAGCTGAAACTCAGTGGCAATCCGCTGATAGTACCCGATGAGGGCTCGCTACTCCCAACGCAGCTGTCCAATTTAGAGATTCTGGACCTCAGCAACTGTGGCATCTCGCAATTGAACGAAAACATATTTGCCACAACGAATAATCTCACTCAATTAAATCTTTCGGGGAACAAAATATCTGGTGTAGAAAATCTGAGCTTTCTGAAAAAATTGCACGCGTTAGAACATATAGACCTCAGTAATAACAATCTGCGCACGATCAATCCGAAAATATTCAAATCAAATCCACGCTTACTATCGGTCAATCTCATGGGGAATCCATTTATCTGCAATTGCTCTATCGCGGAGACCTGGGATTGGGCTTTACAGGATAAAGGAGATCTTAATGTGCTTGTTGGCAGCCAACCGGCCAATTTTGAAACCGGCTCCGTAAAACGAAGAAGGACTCTCTCCTGCGCCTACGACGAAGAAACGTATCGAAACATAATAGAGGATAGAGGTCAGACAACCACGAGTCGCAAACATTATTCCAGTCAATTTACGCCTTCTCGCACTTGGGCTAAATACGTTCGCGAATCTAATTGTAATCGGCGTTTATGATATGCGGCAATCAACTATCATCAACATCCAAGTCAACATCCGATATTGAACGTCTACAACCGTAAGGTATGTAGACACAAACAGGAACTTTGAGTAAGTTCTATACTATTAAATGCCATTGCAACATCGTCATATCAACAAGCCATAAACTAATATAACGATATATAATATTGTGAAATTTATATTTCCGTGGCATTATTTTTGTAGTCATAGGATTAAGGCAGACTTGTAATAGTTTACATATTAGAAGGTATCGTAAAGTATTTCCGTATTGAAACGTTACTAAGTCAAAAAAAATACTCGGTTTTGTATATATATATATTGCCCTTTTTTGTACATAGTATTATAATAATTCTTGGTCTCTCTCACTCTCGTCGATCAGACTACGTCTTCGTGCATCCAATTGAATAAATGCTTAACCAAGTGTTAGAATGGATCAGCTGCCAATGATCGACGTTAAATAGAGAAAGTTAAAAAGAGATTTGAAAAGTCAATGAGAACTAAATAATTTACTATAATTAAAATTTTGCGTGTCTATACAAAATGTCATATTTATTGCTAAAACAGACTCACATTATCAAATATAAATTAAATTAAGTATTCTGTATTTAATTGAATAGTTTGAAACACATTTTATATTTTCACATCAGTTAGATAAAGTCAATTTTTCGTAAAAACAAAAAAAAGTAAATATATTTTTTTGTGCATTTAGTGACTGGTTACATTGTAACTGTAAAACTTAGAAACTGTTTGCGAGATAATAGGCCATGATAAAGATAAATAAAATAATATGTTTAGTTAATAATTATACAACAGATAAAACTTTCAATATGCGCTTGTACCGGTAGTCACGCAAGCACCCTTACAATTGTGTGATCTGTTTCTCTCAGATACGATTAAATTGCCTTGATTTAGTATCATTTTATTGAATTATTTAAATTATTTAAATTTTTTCCACGTATATTTTGATCAAATACGTAATATTATCAATAACGTAATATTTATATTTGTATAATTGTGATACGATGTACCGGCATAAAAAGATTTGAGTCAAAAATGGTCAAAAATATTATCAAAACTTTAAATCAATTATAACGTTAACAAAATGTAATTTTTACTTTAAATTTATTATACATAATTTTTTGCAATTATATGATGACGGATAAAGTGAATAATTCGATGGTATATAAAAAATCAATCAGAAAGATCGGTTGGTAGAAGGTACATGGTTCAACTTTGCGACTAACAAACGCGCAGTTACATGCAGTTCACATGTACACATACATACAAACACAATTGCACCATCGCATCCGATAGCGTGTGAGTATGTGGCCATGAAGACTAAATGGTTTCCCCCTATTTGAACTTCACAATAGCCACGGAAAATGCTTGATTACCGCTAAAAGCTGATATGCAACAGTACCTATTTATGACATTGCAAATGCAATAGCTTCATCTTCAATTCGCGGTTCGAATTACTCCACATATCCTGTGGCTCTCCTATTTTTAAGTTAATTAAGCTTGTCCGACGTTATATAACAAGTGTTTACGATAGGTTCGTGATGCGTGAAATGTACAATTATAAACAAATCCATAGGCTATAAAACTGATATAGTTGATCTTATAAAATTATTTAGTACATTTGCAAAACTTGCTATACATAGAATTATATTTATTAAATCCTGTATTAAATATGCTAATATCTTTAATTAGAAAATTGTTCAGAAATTTGAGGTGGGACCAATTTTCCTACTAATGTCTTAATAAAATTTTGCATTTTTTTGTTAAATTTATTTTTTCAAAAATACTAAATTAGGTTAAATCTAATAAAAGAGTGTAGTGTGTTATTTTAATATATGCGATTCATATTTTTTATTATAAAAGTACATCTTTTTTTAGATTTATATACGGAAAAAACTTGTGCTGTATTGAGTTTGATTGTCGGAAATATTTCAAAATAATGTTACTACGTATATCATGTTTTATATTTATAACGTTTGAGCTCGTATCAGCTGATGCTCAAGATAATTCCTGCTTATTGTTTGTCATTGTTTATTTAAAGTTATTGTTTGATTTAAATTTCTGAATTTATAAAACAGTTTTTTATTTTAGAGTTTGCTGAACTTTTTTACGAAAATTATGATTCATGTTATTTTGTGTTCCACGATTATGTGCATTATAATATATTGGTAATACATACCTATCTAAATATCTATATATTTTCCAGCAGCAACAAATATTCTATAATCTCGCATTCAGGAAAGTTATCTGTCCGCCTTGCTATGCCGAGAATGTTAGCGTTAATATATTGCACGATGTGAATACAATGAGTTGAAACAACTTTTTTCACATTGTCTTTTGCGCGTTTCGTATAAGTATCTATTTTTTGTTTTAACAACTCAACGCTTAGCCGACAATTCAACGATAAGCCGACTTAAGGTATCTAAGTAAGATTAGCCAAAGTGAGAGAGAAATAGAAAGTAAAATGGTAAAAAAGGTAAAAAAGAACGCGTTCCTCGCACTTGATCGAGATTAATCATTTAAATCTTGCGTATGTGTTCGATCGTGTGATGGAAATCGGCGATCGTTCCCGTCGTCGGATACATTGTATGTATACATACAATGCGGAAGATTGCGTGCTGGGTCATTTTTATTTATAATCACGAAATGTAAAAGACTGTTGTTTAATAAAGCTGTCGTTCTCTTCTTGATATATGTGTGTCAGCTTCCTCGCCTCCATCATCGCGATGAAACAGCTACCCTTTACAGGTCAATCACGATAACCAGCGCGGATAATCTAAATTGCATCGGCGTGGTATTGACGCTTACGCTGATGTAACGATAAACCCTATCGTCTTTATGGATACCTTTTGACAAGTTTTCGTTAACAGAGAGGTAATCCGACAAAATTTTCCACGCAGTAACGTTTTCATGCGTTGTCAGGATACTACAGCAACTTGTTCTTGATAATGTTACAGCTGGTTAATATTGTTTCATCGAATACGCATCTAGGTAAATGTAGAAAAATTAGTTGAGAATTTATTTTCCGAATTTTTAAAGTTCTTAAATATTATAGTTTTTGAAAAAAAAAGAGGAAAGGGATAAATTTTGAGTAACGAAAAATAAGTGTTTTAGCTATT
The DNA here is from genome assembly GCA_035220615.1 of Leptothorax acervorum. Lineage (NCBI taxonomy): Eukaryota > Metazoa > Arthropoda > Insecta > Hymenoptera > Formicidae > Leptothorax > Leptothorax acervorum. The sequence continues at coordinate 1,070,768 of JASTWQ010000027.1, read as the reverse complement.
AACTACACGCGATGTACACATATGTTTATGTTCACGTTATATAATTTGTAAACTGTTGATAAATCCGCGTGAAGTACATATGCAATTAATTTTCATCGTCATATATCTGAAGATATGGACACGATGGACAGAAAATTATCCACACTCAGAGAAAAAAGTCGTACCAGCAACTAGAAATTTGTGGACAAATAGCGCCTCAACTATGTATTATAAAGTTGTAATAACAACAATAAATAAGTTATATGAACTAAGAAAATATAGTAATTTGTAGTAAATTGTTGGCTAAACTACAAAAAAATAGTCGCATTAACGAAAAATATATTGTTGATGCAAAAAGTATGCTGTAGTAAAATGAATAATACTATTCAACTAGTGATATCAACTAGTTTTTGAAATATAAAAGAAACATAATTTTTGTAGTAAAGGGAACATAATTTTTGGAGTTGCATGAACAACAATTTCTTATTTGTATCACTAATAATATTGATATTAATTTACAATTATTTAATACGAGAATTAACAAAACGAATCTTTAATAGCATTCTTCTTTACTAATTCCATTGTGTACTGCAGATATATTGTTTTAAAAAAGTTTATTTGTTACTTAAGAGAAATACAATATTGTAAATATCATATAAGGTTATATTACTCAATTTTCAATTATATATATACATATATAAATCTTTATGATAATTCTTTATGATAATTCTTTTTTATAAATTACTTATCATAAAGTCATATCTTATTTGTATGAAGTCTATACAACTGTGTAATTATAGTTAAGTCGCTATTTCACTATCAATTTAATAGTTCACAAATGTTGTTACCGTGACCATATTTTTATAGTATTCAGTACTACTTTAGTTCTTATCACTTTGTAAAACTAGTTGCAAGTACTTAAATTTCAGAGTTGCCAAATTATAGTTGCCAGAACTATTTTGTTTCCTCTCAGTGCATTCCTTGTGTAATTCTCACTTTACACTAGATATGGAAAGTTATCTTTATGTCAGCTTTTATAATATGCTGCAAAGTTTAATTAAGTTAAACACTGTTATTAGGATGCCGTTTTACTTGGCTATATAAACTTGTGCGTAATACATAAAACATCGGAGTTGCACGTAAAATTTATATTTCTTGGTACTTGTGCGTTTTATTATAACGGCTGCTAATAAATTAACATATTTAATTAAATGGCAATGTGTTAAAACAGGTGATCCATTTATATCTCTTACGTACAAATCAGTGGAAAGTTCAAATTCTCTTTTATTTAATATGCACCTCTAAAATTCGTCGACACTTATTATTTTATATTTTGTTTCATTATATATATATATATATATATATATATATAATTCACATTTTAATATTACCAGACAATTGTTTCGAAAACTGAGCTGGACAGGCAAAAACATTTCAGGCAAAAGTTGTATGGTCTAAAAAGAAACAAATAATAGTAAAATCAATTTTTGAAAAAATCGAATTTTTAACATAAAAGTTATCGCCATTTTTTAAATGCAATTATATATGTTTTCTTTTTACATATGGCGAATACTTTAAAATGGTTACACCTTAACTAAAGATATCTAATAGAACTGTTTTTCAAATTTTATCTTGTAAAAAGTCTCGATGTAAAAAAATTTGAGAACGAATGCGAGACTCGTCCCAGTAATCTAATTTAAAAAATGTCCCAGCTTTAGTAGAAGACCAATACAAAGGAAATATCTTAACGGTCTTAACATATAAGTATTAATGTTTAATCGAAGATTTTGACATTTTATATCTACAGCTGCGTCGCATTATTGACTGCGAGGCAATGCGAGGCAACCTGGCCTGCAGGTGCGCTACAAGGGATAACGACAATGAATCCAGTGATGTCGTACGACGTGAAGAACGGATAGCAGAAAGCATGACAGCGCTACCGTTCGTCATCGATTATATGCGGAATCGTCTTGACCCCGCGAGACCCACACGGCCGCGAGACGGGCGCAATCGGTGATCGTCCCCAGTGAACCAGAGTGCAAGTGTGACGATACCGCAAATGTTGCGTGCGTGCGTGCGTGCGTGCGTGCATACGTGCATACGTGCATACGTGCGTGCGTGCGTTCGTGCGTCATGATCTCGGTTTCAACACTTTCAACGCGCAAAGTTCACGTCGCACGTCAGGCAGGGCCGCATTTACTTCTCTTGTCGTCCCCGTTACAACGTTCTCTTCGGGAATTCCTATAAATTTTGATAGACACAACAAAACGTGCGTGTTTGATAATTCAATAGATATAGTGTTTATAGTCAAAGTGAAATAAAATATTTTACTGCATTGATTGTATTATCGAGCGATAATACAATTAATGCAGTAACTAATTCTCCAAGGCCAAGGCACGAATGTCTTATACACGAAACTCACGTTAGAAACATTACACTAGTTTACAGCCAAAATGTACATTCAATGCCACTATTTTTTTCCTATGTATTTTGGCCCGCTAAACTCGGAAATCACATAGAAAAATTTTTTTATGGATTGGTTTTTTTGGTTTTTTGATTTTTTGTACCTTCACTCAATTGCTCATAACTCCGGTATTTATCCATAGATTTTCTTCCTCAATAGCTTGTTTTACTTCGTAAAAGTACGACCTATACGTAAACAATAAGAAACTGGACATAATTTGACGTTTTCTATTTTTGCATGGTAATAGAGTGAATTTTCTATTTTTATAATTTATAAATAAAAATAGAAAATTCACTCTATCGCCATGCAAAAATAGAAAACGTCAAATTATGTCCAGTTTCTTATTGTTTACGTATAGGTCGTACTTTTACGAAGAAAACAAGCTATTGAGGAAGAAAATCTATGGATAAATACCGGAGTTATGAGAAATTGAGTGAAGGTACAAAAAATCAAAAAACCAAAAAAACCAATCCATAAAAAAATTTTTCTATGTGATTTCCGAGTTTAGCGGGCCAAAATACATAGGAAAAAAATAGTGGCATTAAATGTACAGAAAAATTTTTTTATTTTGTAAACTAGTGTTGTTTACGTTTATAAATGTTTCTTTTTTTTCCTACTTTGTCAATCGTTCTCAGCTTCGCAAAATTGTTGAGTAACTATACATATGTCGACCTTGACGATGTTTTTCCCCACGCGTACATCAACGATTTTTTTTGTTACCATGCACGTGCATCTTTTAAATGACTTAAATCGATGAAATCGATGCGTTTTAAATCGATAAGCCTGGGGAGCGTTCGCTATTAATTTCTACAATAGCTTGCTCCCATTACGTCCGCAGGCAAGTACGGCTCTGATGATCGTTACGTAACAACCTGCAGCGCGCTGTCACGCACGCGTCGTGCAGCGTTCGACGGGGCATGGCATGGCATATCTCGCGGCACGTGCATCCTACACGACGGGTGTGCTTGCGGCGCGCAACGCGTTAATTTGCGGTTTCGTCGAGAATTTCGCGCGATCTCGTTGTTTACACATAATGGATAAATCGTACATACGAATATGAATGAGAGAAAAGAAAATTTTGACGCGGTGAATTTTAACGACTCGGTAGCGTTTTTTTTTTCCGCGAGTGCAAAAGAGCTCTCTCATCTGTAATCGAGAACGCGCGTTCAAGTCATTATGATTTCTTAATTATTTAAGAGATTTCCCCATTATTAATGACTCGAATTTATCATACTTTTATCGTTACGTTCGCGAGATGTGCTCTGATGTGCTCGTTCAATTCCGAGTTCCGCCTATAATGTAAGACTCGCGTCCGAATACGTATTCGAATACGCAACGAAGCTATGTTCTTTTGATTCTCTTCGTCATTGCTTACTTCTATTCGACGGCATGATGTGACAAAATAGACACGCTCAAATATATATATGTATATATATATCTTTTTTTTCTCTATTTTATATATATATATATATATATATATATTCTCTGTTTTATATATATATAATATATATATATATATAACAGAGAAAAAAAGAGACAGAATTAGTAGAGATAGGGCGAATTTTTTAATTCATCATCGATATTGATCAATCGCATTATGCGCAAATGTAGCTTTTACAGAGCAAAGTTGCCTTTGCGCATAATGCGATTGACCGATCGATGAATTAAAAAACTCGCTCATAGTATAAATTTAATGCTTCGATTATTCGTGTTGTTTTCCTCTTTTTCACACATATCTTAAACGCGCGTGAAAAAATTTTAACAACAGATTACATATGCATTTTAATATATGTTTACTGTCATTGTAATATACAAAAAAATGTGTGCGTAACGTCCCTTCTTTTCAGTCGAAAACCGTGTGTAAGAAACTGGGTTACTTTAGAGTCGCGTCGCACAGCAGACGGTAACGCGCGTGCGCGCTAGAGCGAGCCCGCTGAGCCCGCTCTCGCGTGCGCTATCGAGATTCGAGAGCCTTCGAATACGTTGCGCTATCCGCCCGCGGCTACTAAGTACTTAGAGGCTACCAGCTACCTCCGCTCTATTGGCCGCGGTTCGGCCGATTAGTCGGCCGGTTCGCCGCGCCGCGTCCAATTATTTGTGCGGCATGCGCGCGGCGACGCCGGCGACCGAGGACTCCCGCACCGGCTCTCGTTCGCGATCGCTGCTCGTTAATCGCCGTCTACCGTCGCCGTCGTCTCGAACTGCAGAACCTCGCCATCGCGGCAGCATCGCCTCTACGCCGGCTGACACCGTCCGGTAGCGCGTAACAATGCTGAGCCTCCTTGAGAGCATCGCGCACATCCCGAAGCTCTATTACGGCGCATTGCTGGGAATCGGCTTCTGCATTTACTATCTCTACGAAGTCGTCAAGGTGAGTGAAGAAAAAAATATATAGAATATTAATGACGATCGATCGCTTGATATCCCAGCGAAGATTGCTTTGTCACGAGATGGTAGAAAGCGATTGAAAATTAAAGAGACAGCGAAAGACTCGACCGATCGATCGCGGTCTGAATCGATCGAGGAAGGAATAAACTTTAAATGTGTTCCAAATGTTCTAATATGTAATTCGGTAATGGTACATTATTCGGAGATAAATTAGCATATTATAGATTGCGATTTGTCGCGCGCACTCTTCCTAAAACCTTATCTTTAATTGTGCGCGATTGGGATCGCGATGAGTTGCGGAAAACATTTAAACGTCATGTAATCATAAATATCTAAATACTTAGCGATAAAGTGATATGGGGATACGATTATCAGACACGCGCGTCCGTTACGCACGCATGCGCACGTGAGTGCGTGTCGCTTCCTCACATTATCTAAATATTGTTATATTCAAACACTCGACAAGGATCAACGCAGCGTTATACGTTTTTCTACGATCCATTACGTTCTTTGAACTATACATGTATATGCCGAATAGTTGTAGTCACGTGTATAACCGTCGGTGTCACGTATGTCTTCCTGTCTGAAGCTAACAAATCCTGGGTCGAACATCGTGTGTCTAGATAACGTTTTCGCATAAAGCTCACTGTGTGTAAATGATATTATTTGATAGAATTTAGAATAAAATTTTATTTATAATTTCGCACACATATATATTTAGATATATATTTTAATAAATATTTTACATACACACACAAATTATATGCATATTAAATAATTAAAGAATAAAAAAATAAAAAAAATAATTAAAGAATCAGAATTCAAATATATAAAAAGATATCAAAATGTACATGTATAACAGAATACACAATATAAAAAGTTCTAAATAAAGACGCGATTTTTATCTGGAAATCTGACGCACATTATAGATCGTTTATATAAGGTAGGCTTTAGGCACACAATTATATAAATAGAATTCTCTCCTATATTCTAACACAAATTATAGATCGTCTACAGCAGGTTTTATAAGCTATATTCATAGTTGTTTCTTGAGTAAGGTTTTAGCTATTTATGTGTGTACGCTGTCAGTGGTAACTGGTAAATGGTTGACGCAAAAAGTATGATAATACAAACTTTGAAGGTAAATAATGCAAGCTACATATTAATTCATCGGTAATAAATTATTTTCAACCTTTTAACTTTGACATTATTACGAAACAGTGCAATCGGAGATATCCGGTTGCATCTAAACTATGAGAAAGATGCCTTATGACCCGATTTATGACGTCTTTGAGGCGTTTTATAGGCGACTTATTTTAATTAATTTAAACGACGATTTTTAGACATATTGTAAAATAAAAATTAATAATAAGGAAACGCGTTAACAAGAAGAAAAATACGAAAGAAGAGCAAGTGTTGCTTGATAAATTGGTATGTAAATAATTTAATGTTTTCAATATAATTGATAACAATCTATTTATGTAAGTATTAAGTCATTGATATATTGATGTATGAGATAATCCTAGCTTTTCTATCTCGTATTATTCCTCTTATTAACACGTTTCCGAACAGTTTCGTCGTGTCGTTATGACATTGAATAATGCAGAATATCTGAGTACCAATAGCTGGCAGTAAATATTTTTATAGACTATTTTTGAGGCTATTTTATATCTCTAAATTATAGCCACGACATGTGTAGGTATTTTAATCGATAAACCTTATAATTGATCATGTAAACACTTATACGTGTTCCAAAAAATGTCTTATAAAGACAACTTTCAGACGTCTATTCGGGAAGTTTTAAAGACGTTTTTAAGACGTCTTTTGGTAAAGTTTTAAAGACATTTTAAGAAAAACGTCTTTTTAAAACGTTTGTTTAGACATGCATGTATGTTGTCTGGGAAATGTACAATACAAGGCTTTTTTCAAAAGGTGCGAATAAGAATTAGTACAAGCGCAAGGTCGTGATCCCGGAGTCTTGAAGTCTAACAATAAGTATAATTAACGAGGCGAGATTTGACGTAGCGACGCGCGGAAACGAGGCGCGACGGATTCATCTGCGCGCAATGAACTCCGAAATGGGGCAACTTATCGTTCGTGCCTCGTGCGCGACGCGTTCATTGACTAACGAGCCGGGGCAATGCGGCTAAATAGTGCCTCGGGCTGCGACATCTTTTATATGCATCAACATTTATTTGCCCTGAATGGCGAAGTTAATCCTTTACGCGAAATTAAATAGTTTGCTCGTCCACGAGCGCACACGCAACTCGGCTGCGGGATGCTGTAATCTGACAATGAAGTGCATATATAGACAAAACTTGTTTAAGAATATATCCGTAAAATTAATTTTGTCTCTTTAAATTAATTTTATTGATTTCGTAGCACAATTCCCCATCCCCATGTTTACGCGCTCGTTCGAATAAGCTTCCATCGGCAGCAAACTTGAAATTCTCTTCAATAAGTCTCTTAAAATTCTCTTCGCGATATTTATCAGTTAAAATACTTTTTAAAAATACTTTTTAAATGTAATTAATTTGTGCTGTTTAGAAACAGCGACGATCGTTTCTGATCGTTTCCTCTCTATAAACATCTTTTGTTATCTTTACAATTCCTTCGTGCTTTTCAATAACTTTTTAAGAAGGCTGTATTGACTACTTGCTTTCTCAGAATATCACTTGGCACTCTGCTTGCTTGACACGAATATCTTACATCGTTTAAATGTATCTACATGAAACATTTATTACATGCTATCTATATGAAATATAATAGGGGGAGACAAGATTAACTGTGTTTTTTACCGCGTTTATCAAAACAACAGAAGAAATTACATGTACTTGCGAACACGATTGTCAGATCACTTGTTTTTGTGTAAATGCTTCTATTTTGTATAAAGTTTACACGTACTTTTTGTTATCTTTTTAATCCGAAAACACATATAATTGTAATATGTTTTGTTGTGAAAATATTAGCATAAAATTGTAACACATTTTAATAATACATAGATTATATGTTTGCGTGAGGCAACGTAATTTCTTATGATAATAAAGGTAATTTAATGCAAAACGAGTATATATGATCATATGATTGTATATCTCATTTGCACATCTATTGCTGTATCAATTTTATGTGAAATATAGCACGAGAGTTCAATACATAGACAGGATTTCCGTGATACATGTTCGAACTGACGTATGAACCTCCATAGACGACACAGTCACGAGGAGAGATGTGTCATTTATTAATCTGACCTTAAAACTCTAGGCATTTGTCCTGCGCATGTAATGTGCATGCAGGTGAAGTAACGAATATAAAGGAACTAATTGAAAGAGGGAATTATATATATATATATAGATTATATTAATGCTAATTATTAATTACATTGGCAATGCAGCTATATTGACGTAATAATTGAATAATTCCAACAAATAGAGCTCTCTTTAATATTACATTTTTATAAATGCATTGGAAAATTGTATTGGAAAACTATCATTATGTAATGAAAATGCAAAATGAAAACTATTTATGACTATTAAATATAATAATTCTATATAGACCCAGTTTTTCTCATTTTGTCGTTGTATCAAATATAATCACCGAACAATGATCTTTTGCATAAAAGAACTATTTTTCTTTCTTTCAATATTGATCATACTAATCTTATTTTTGCAATATAAAATTAGAAATCCCAGAAATTGATTTCGTTTTGCGTAGGTAAGTACGTTTAGGTAGCATATATAAAATATGAAATGAAGCTGAATGTGTTCTAACAATAAGCCACAACGTTAAGTAATAACAATAGTTCTTAGCTCTGATAGTCTCTCTCATATCGTCAACTAGATATCATATGGATGATTTGTCACAATATAACTAATGTGATAAAATTTAGGATTAATTTTCCACATATCTGCAAGTAATTATTACAGATTTATTTTTAATGATATTTATGGATAACAAGATAAACAAATAATTTCATGATTTACTACATATACATATACGCAATACACATACTATACATAGGCTACAGTGTCATAGAAATTTTTTGAGATATTCCTCGAATTATACAAAAAAAAAACAGAACGATTATTTTAACGATAGGCTTCCTATAAACGCGAATGCTAAAATTTTAACTCACTATAATTTGCAAGTAAAACGTTTTCTTATCAGCGTTCCTATCGCAATGTATATCCGCCAGGAATTAATATTTAAAACAATATTATCATCATTCTGTCACTTATTCACTCTACGAGTTTTGCTTAGCACAACTCTAAAACTCTCATTCTTTTCCATACTACGTTTTATAATACAACAGGAATTTAGATATCTCTTTCAAGGGATATTCAAATTCCTGCTACATTGTTATACAAATTTATTTATATATACGATCTATTGAAATTCTCATTAATCGCATCCTTTTCATGTTTAAATCAGCTGCGTATAAATGAGAATTAATTGTAATATAATTATATTACAATGGCAAATGTACACTGTAGAATTTATGAATTAGTATAATTCACTTGAATCATTGCGCGATTTCATTACTGCTATTCCATAGTTGCTTTCATAAATTATATAGCAAAATGGAGCATATATAATTATTTATTATTTTTTGAAGGAGAAAAAAGGAATATAATATTATCCGACGTTATGAATGGAATATAACTTATACATACCTATACAGGGTGTTCATCATAACGGTTCACGCGATTTTTTAGACGCTTCCGACAGTTTAAAAAATAGTTGCAAGGTGAAAAATTATCTATTTCATGCAAGTTACTACCTCCAATAAAAGAAAATTTAAAAAAAATTTTTTATAGAAAATCAATAAATATATCTATCACCTTGAATTTTTTAAATGGCACCATGCTGTTTTTTTAATAATATTGTAAGGGACTTTAAGACGAATTCAACGCACTATCATAAATGTCGTTTTTATTGATAGTTATTGCAGAATTTTGAATAACAGTACTTATAAGCTCTAACTAGAAATAAACACTGAAAGTTGTCTGAGACTTCTTTCGTATATATTGTAATTTGTAAACACATAATATGTGGCTATATTCATCATCATGAGTGATTATTAGATTCTCCGAGTCTTCTTTCCAAGTGAACATTAATCGTTTCAATAGCAGCAATGAATCATTATTCTAATTCGGGAAAAGTTGACATGCTATTAATATTTGGTGAATCCGAATTTGAATAATGATTCATTGCTGCGCTATTGAAACAACGATTAATGTTCACTTCGGAAGAAGACTCGGGGAATACTGATAATCACTCATGATGACGGATATATTATGTGTTTACAAATTACAATACGAAAGATGTCTCAGATAACTTTCAGTGTTTACGTTTACATTTCTAGTCAGAGCTTATAAGTACTGCTATTCAAATTCAAAATATTGCCGCAAATTTGATATTAATATGTCAGTAAAAATGATATTTGTGATAGCGCGTTTAATTCGTCTTAAAGTCCCCTATAACAATATTATGAAAAAAACAGCATGTGGTGCTATTTAAAAAATTTAAGGTAATATATTAATTTTTTATAAAAAAATAAATATTTTTCCAATTTTCTTTTATTGGAGATTGTAGCTTTTTGCATGAAATAGATAAATTTTCACTTTACAACTTATCTTTTAAACTGTCGGAAATGTTTAAAAAATTGTATGGACCGTTACTATGAACACCCTATACCTATGAAACATATGGAGAAAATAAAAAATTGAATTATATATATATATATATATATAGTACGTGCTATATCATGGAAAAACTAATAACAAAAATAACTATTACGCTTCCAGACACCTTTGCTGGTTTGTGCTAATGGACCATTCCGCTCGTTCTTGGAAGCCAACATTCCGCTCGTGCAAAATAAATTCTGGCCGACGTTGTGGTGTTTCGAATCGCGAGCACAAACCATTATAGCCAGCATTTTGAGATCCCGGCTATTGCCGCCTGTCGAATATCGCAGGTTGGTGGAAGATGTGAAGAACAAACATACAATTGTTCATCGAGCATTGGACTTAAATTTGGGACACAAATAATACGTATAATCGATCAAGCGATTGGATTCCAATGATTCTATTCTGTATAACACTCTCTTTACGTCACGTAGGGAAATTCTTGCTTTGTCCGACGGGGGTGAAGTGGCCTTGGATTGGGCCGAGAAAGATTGCTCCATCACGTCGCCGATCGTCGTTATTTTACCTGGTCTGACTGGCGGTAGTCAAGCGGAATATATCAAGTGTCTAGTATCAGCAGCGAGAAAAAATGGGATACGATGCGTGATTTTCAACAACAGAGGCTTAGGTGGATTGGAACTCAAGGTAGGGCTTATTCGTGAATGGGGATGATAATTCTTGCAATTATTATTTATTCATTTTTTAGCAGGACTAATCTTTAATCGAAAAGCACGTTTTATGTTATAATAATGGAAATTCTTCTTCTTTTGTTACTTCTATAGACTCCACGAACGTATTGTGCCGCTAATTATGATGATTTAAGTGAAGTCATAGACCATGTGAAGAAAGTTCATCCTCACGTACCTCTCGGAGCAACTGGGATCTCCATGGGAGGGTAACCATATTTTTCTTTAGTTTATCTTTAAATTAGTAACTAAATCGTATAATGATATCTTTACGATACCTAGAAAGAGCATATGTATATTCAAGCATTTGGTTGTACATTACTAAATAGCATTTTTGTAAAAGACTGCATGTCTTTTCTGCACAGGTTGATCTTAGGTAATTATTTAGCCCAAAAAAGTCTAACAGCAAAGACCTATTTGAGAGGGTGTCTCATTATTTCGGTGCCATGGAACGTGTTCGCAGCGACGAAGAGTACTGAGGAAAATTATTTTAATCTAATGCTGAATAAGCATCTAGCCAGCAATCTATGTCGCACAATAAAGCGATATCATACTTCTGAGATTGGCCCTTTCAACATAGATATCGACACTGTTCTTAAGGTATGTTTTTACATATCAAACATGGCTACATATGGGAAGATCGAATACTTTTCTAACGTAAACATTTCATAGTTGCGCCAAGAAGTAAAATTTAACGGAATTTATATTTTTAAAATTTATAATCTCTTTTATTAAAAGCAGTAGTTTATCTAGCAGTACTTACAATTAGTATCTCCACCTTTCTTTTCTGTCGCTATATGATTTCGCAAAAGATATATCGTAGTCTACTTCTAGCTTCTAGATAATGAATTTTATATAAACTTCGATCAAGATTAAATTAGAAATTAATTTGTCATATATTTGTGATGCGCGATTGATATTATTTGTCTGGCATTTTGAATCTGACTCATACATGAATTATTGTGAATTACTATGTCCAACAGAGCCAAACAATAAGAGAATTTGATGCGAATTTTACGGCAAGACACTTTGGGTACAAAAACGTCGACGAGTATTATAGTAACGCGACGCTTCACAACAAGCTGCATCTGATCAAAGTTCCAACTTTGTGCCTCAACGCGGCAGACGATCCGTTTCAACCGTTGCAAGGTGAGCGACAACAGCGCGACAACGATCATAACATTTTTACATAATTTTAATCAACACTGAATGTCTTAGCGATACCTCTGAAAGAGATAAGCCAGACCAAAAACGTGGCCGTAGTGGTAACGTCGCGCGGTGGACATATTGGTTTCCTGGAGGGCATTTGGCCGGTCAAGGAGGAGCAATATATGGGAAAGTTCTTCTCACAATTTTTCACGGCGATATTCACCAACGATTTTGATTAACAGGATGTTTGATGTGTATGTATAGATCGGAATCGAGTAAACGGTATCGTAAGCATTAACACTGATTGCCTTGATTTGTTATGTCTATCATCAAGAGATACGTGCCACGATACCGTTTATCTGTTTAATTTTCTGCAAGCTAAAATGTGATCACATTTAATTTAGCATGATAACTTTTTATCATTTTTATATTATGATGTAACGCAAAACTTGGAATTGCACTATACGAGCTTGAAAAGACAACTAATTCCGAGTTCTGCTGTAATGCAACGTTTGTGAAGTATTAAATAGGCTCTACACTTATAAAGCAAAGTTTTTTGCTCATTATAACAATTAGCGCGAATTGAAATTTTATCCTTGTTAATTATTTATAGTTAAATAAACATTATGACTTTTGTAAAAATCTATATCGCTAATCACAATTTTTTTTCTCTTCCGTTGAGTTATATCTTTACTATGTCAAAAATTTCTTTTATGTAATTCTTGTATTAAAGTTTATAACTTTATTTATTACAATTTATATATAAAAATAAAATTTTAACTCTGTATCCATATCGAATTTTTCAGTAAGCAATTGAAAGTCAAGATAGATTTTTCATTATATTATTTAGTTTAGACTGATAATTGATGGAAGCGTTATCAACAATTGTTCAAAAATGTGATTATGAATTTAACGAAAAATATGTAAAAATATCATATAATACAATTTCAAAAAACATTTTTTACTTGCTAACATTTTTGGAGAGGAGGAATAGCTAGTTCATGATATTAATACTGATACAAGCGTAAATTGAGGAATTTACTCATCAATCTAGAAGTGATTCATTCGCCACTCGGTGAGTCGCTCCATCGATATTATCTGCCGATTGAGTTTATACAGTCGCATAACTATATCAAGGACACTTGCCTCAGTACAAATATTGCAAAAGTGTTGATAACTCTCTTTGCGACATTAATAAATAATAATACGCCCATGAGAGAGAATATTAACGATGTGACACTTCGTGAGCTATTTTCGAAGAACTTTTTTACCATTTATTTTCTTTTTATGTAATCAATAAAAAATGTGAATATTTCTGCACAGAGATTAACGCTTTAGTTAAAGGCAGCTAGTTACTACATATGCTTTAGGTATTATGTATCTTGGAATGAACACCTGACATTTCATTTAACGTTTCTCACGCTCGAATATGCTCGAGTATTATATTCGACTGTATGCTTATTACATTTTAAACGAAAGAGAAATATATGTTATGTAAATATTGTCACACATAAAGTACAAATTTGCTTGTTTTTATTTCATATAAACACATCATTATAAAAGAATTTGCAATCAAAGCATATCTGATGATTTTACAACAATACATTGCAATATACATGATAATCGCATAAGCGCGCGTTTAATCACATCACATTACAATCCCTTGATTTTGGATTTTATGTAAAATGTATTGGGTTTTACACTTTTTTTTAGCCTTAATTACAATTTGAATTCCAAGCCCAAGGATTGCGCGATAAATGATAAAATGTCGGTACTTTCTTCAATCTAAAATAAAATGTATATAAAATTTCATTATACCTGATATTTTTTATATCTGTCTTAAATACGAATCGTTTTCTGACGCATAAATATTTACCACTTTCATGGTTGGTTTTCCACCGCCATGACCTGCCTTAGTATCTATTCTTGCAAGTAAAGGGTTTTTCTGTTTTGATACGTTTCCAAGCGTATATTGAAGAGTTGCTGTTAACTTAAGAGTATGCAAAGGTACAACACGGTCATCGTGATCAGCAGTCAGAAGTAACATCGCTGGATACTGTATGTCACCTGGTGGCACTCTTACATTATGTAAAGGTGAATATTTCAACAAGTTCTCGAAATGCTTGGGATCATCGGAACTTCCATAATCCGAAACCCAAGCAGAACCAATGGTAAACTTATGAAAGCGTAACATATCCATAACTCTACAATTTAAAAAAGAAAGTTAACATCTTTATATATGCTACACGCGTCGATAACTTAAAAATAAATTAAATAAAAAGATTTTTAACTAACCCCACTTGAGCTATGGCGGCGCCGAACAGATCAGGTCTTTGATTTATACATACGGCAACAGCCAAACCACCATTACTGCCACCTTGAATCGTTAATTTCGCAGAGGTAGTGTATCCATTTTCTACAAGATATTTTGCTGCATATTGAAAATCATCGAATACATTTTGCCTGTTAAAGAAGCGTCCCGCATTGTGCCATCTTTCTCCGTATTCACTACAACAAAAAATGGCATTTTTTTGTATAAACAAATACACATATTTTTATAAATTTTCTTCCTATCGTTACATACCCTCCTCCACGAACATTAGCAACAGCAAGTACTCCATTGAAATGTTGTATAAAAACAAGTCTTGTAACACTGAATGTAGGTTGGATACTTGCATTGAAGCCACCATATCCATAAAGTAAGCCTGGCATAGTTCCATCTAATACAGCATCCTACATTAAAAATTTTCTGATAATTTTTTAATTTTTACATCGATAAAAAAACATAGAAAACTTTTTAATAATTTTAAACCATTTTTATGTAGTTTCGAATATCTACTGCTCACGTGAAAAAAACACGTTTTATTATTAATTTTTCTTATAATCTACGTACATTCTTTGTTACTATAAACATGGGTATTTTTGTACCATCCTTGCTTGCATAAAATATTTGACTAGTTTTGTATAAACTTGCATCAAAACCCTTTACTTTGATTTCTCGCAAGATCTGAAAACAATATTAATCATCGAGTTACAACTGTACCTAATAAAAAAATCTCATATCATATGAAAAGATAATATACTAACTCGTGGCTCCTCTTCTTTTTTTAAATCGATCGTATATATAATGCCCGGGGTTAGAAATGATGTAAATTGATAAAATATTTCAGAATATTTCTTTTCTCCTGAGAATCCAACGACAGTGCCAAGATCAAGAGGAAACGTTCTAAGAACTTTACCAGTGTTCAAGCAATATAGTTGCAAAATATTCTATAAAACATTTGATTTTTAATGTCTCTTCGTTACAGCAATTAATTTGAACATTTTAGGTATATATTTACCTTAACATCTTGTATGTAACAAGCAACAAATTTGTCTCCATCGACAGCACTAGCCCAATCTAATACATTCTCAGGATGTTCTGGCAAAAGATCAACCCATTTGTCTTGTCCATAATCCAACAAATCTATAGCTATCAACTTGTAATTAGGTGCACCTTTATTTGTGCGAAACACAGCTTTGTTATCAATATTGGTCACGTACTGAAAATACACGAGATATGGTAATAACATAGAAGTGTAAGAGTATTTAAGGAAAAACAAAATATTTAATAATTTAATACTAACTTCATAATCAGCTTCAAGTTTATCGACAACTTGTGTCAACGGCAAATTATTCTTTATTTCCATTCCATCTTTTAGTGGCGTAAAATATACTAAATTATCTCTGCAATCCTTTAGAGGAGTAACAATGAGCCATTTACCACAATCAGACACTTGTGCACCTCTGATAAAACAATAATAGATTTGTCAAACACATATAATGCGAACAGATCAGTTATTTTCTTATATTTGTAATATATATATAATAAATATATGTATATAGGTTAATGTTAATGGCAGATCTAGATATATGTATTTAAAAACATAACGGGATATATATTGATTTGTTATAGATTTGCTACATAATTTGAGAATCTGTTCATAAAATATATATGTTAATTTAAATGCCTAAATAATTTCTAATAAAACATTTTATAGTAGGGTGTTATAGACATAGAGAAATCTAAAAACTTCAGTCACAAAACTCACATCCTCCACAATGGTTCTTCGGGAAACTCAACGGCGACAACATCATCTGACTGCGATGTACCAACAATGTGGTAGCATAGTTTTTGATTTTGATTACCTAACGTTTCTGAACCGTCAGTCTTTCCTTGCTGATCTCGATACTGTCCATAAAAAATACCACGGTTGTCGTGAGTCCATGTAATCGGTGAAAACTTGACTTTTTCCAAAATTTCTGGGTACTTTTCACCTTCATGAAAATGTTTCATATATTTTTAGTAAATATAAATGTCTATATTATATTAGAACTGTAAGAAAGTTTAAGAATTTTGACATTATTTTACCAGTATCAGCATTCAAGAAATGGATAGTACTCCAGTCAGAACCGCTGTTAGATAATCCATATGCGAAAATGCTACCATCCTCACTAAAACTACTACTGGTAATTGCAACAGTTCCATCCTCAGAAAGAGTATTGGGATCAAGAAATACCCTTGGTTCACCTTCGAGGGTATCTTGTACATATAAGACACTGGAAAAAAAATCCGTTAAATCAAGACAACCTAATATATACAGATACATGTTAGGAACTAAGAATTCGAATCATACCTTTGGTTTTGCAAACCAGTATTTTTATAAAAGTAATATTTTTTCCCGTGTTTGGCAGGGCACGAATACTTTGGAAAATCCCACAGTTGTTTTAAACGTTCGTGAATATTATCACGCGCTTTGTACGCAGTTATATACGGTTTAGTGATAGCATTTTGAGCATCGACAAAAGCTTTCGTTTCTGCCGAATCTGGATCTTCCAGCCACCTATAAGGATCTTTTATCTAAAAACAAAATACTGACTCTTTATATAATATTTAAATGTACCTTATTTATATCATTATTATATTATTATATTTAACATGTATCCTATTTTAACGTAAAATATTAAATTTTAACTTATGCAATATGCCAATATATCTGCCTTTCTTCACAATCCCTGCTAAAAGCTAATTGTCGTTTGATAAGGAAATTGAATGTGCATCGAAATTACATTAAGATTTAAATATATTATGAGTGAAGTTAAACACTAATGTATATCATTACAGTCAAGTGTTAAGTATTAAATATCTCTACGAAACCTATAAGTAGACATTTTTAAGATTAAAGACACTCTGCGACAAGCACTCTAACCTCAACGCCGTGGTAATTATCGACGACGCTCTCGTCCCTGCGTGCCTCGGGGTACCGTATTCTCGTCATAATTTTCGATCGACCCGTGTCCTCCCGTGTACGATAAATCGCCGCCTAAATACACAGAGAAATCTTGTCTGACGATATTCACGCACGTGCGAGGCCTCTTTCCATGTACAACAGCAATGTACAGTCGATTGTCACCGGAGCAAAGACAAACACCGAATCACGTGATCCGGACTAACCCACTCGGCCGCTCGCGCTCCAGCGTTTGACACTTTGACGTCGCGTTGCCAAACAAGTCCCGATAAAAGTTCGAATTCGAAACGGTGATTCTTGGACGGCGCAGAGAGATCGGCTACTGATCCCGTCGGTCGGTACCGGCGCGAATTTATGTAACCTGCGTTCTGCGTTCCGCAGGAAAGGTACAAACACGTTGTATTGTTACATACATACATACGGTGCGAGATAAAAAAAAATGCCAGTCAGGATCACGTGACGTTTATATGCGGGTGATCTGATGAATCTGATCCGCGCTGCGATTAATGCGCGCACACGGAGGAGGACTCGCGCGATTCGCGCGACGGCGCGTCGCGGCGTATCGGGACTATCAGGCCTATATGGCGGATTCCTGGCCGCAGCAAGTTCTTACAGGTGCAGCCGTAGACGATACCCAGCGTGTCGCTTGTAAATCCCCGCGATTGTCAACGTGCCGCCGAGTACTGTGGCCCCGGAGCGCTCCCCACCGAAATCCGTTGAACGGACGTAGTATTGCAGCGCGCATCGTCCTCTCGCCTCTCGCCGCGCCTCGACGTCCTCGACGACGAGCTCGCGGAAGCGGTGGAAGGAATACCGTCCTCCTTGACTTCACATCCGCGAGGCCACGCGGCACAATGCACATTCAAGCGCTGCGGCGTTTGACGCCAAAAACCGAACAAACATTTAAATCTGGATAGGTTTAAAGTTCGTTGCTTGCAAAACCTCTTTCTCTTTTTTTTTTCGTAGAAATAAAAGTGTTCTCGATCCCATATATCTCTTGGAGTTTTTTTTCATTACTCGTACAGTAAAAACAACATTACCTACATCTTCGAGACATAAAACGTTATTATCTTCAAACTTAATTATTTAATGCTCGACATCGCTATAATTATCGGAAAGTGATATATATATTCCGTTGGGATTTACTCTGTCCTTTCCTCTTTCTTTTCTTTTATGCATTTGTGTGACTATATACCTAATAAGTGCAACATCAGCATTGCTACTCGATCATAATAGTAGGACGCGAGACGCTGTATCTCCTTATATTTATCGACAGGCCTCAATTGTCCCCTTTCTCGTCGTGCGTGATAGTAATTGACACGTGAACGAGACTATTCGCGGTACAACGCACAATATATATATAGTTATATAGCAAATAAACGCAGTGTCGTATATACATATATCGACGACGGCAACTAATTTATTATAAATAAACGAAAGAGTGCACGGAAATAGAAGAAAAAATTGTCAGTCAGCTCAAAACTCGTTGTTATATATTGCATAATGCGACGAATGATTATGGTCACACTAGCTGTTTTTTGCTTCTCCTCTCATCACTTGTTCCATTATCGAATGTTTACCCGTAAATTAGTAAAACATACAAAATGCGAATTTGCATTTTCTAATGGGAACGCAAGTTTCGAGGACGCGTTAGACAAGAAATGCAGAACCACGCGAATACATAAGGTGAATTTTTTAAATTGACACACCTAAATATCTCGAAAACGACGCATTTTAGAGAAAAATGTTTTAGACAAAAGTTGTATGGTTTTAAGGGGGACACATGATGAAAATATGGACGACCTTGAGTGGCCTTTCCAAGGTCAGGTCAAGGTCACCTCAAATTTTTTCAATAAAACTCCCTATTTTTTATTGCACATTCCTGTAGCTTACCTCGAGGCCTTTCCAAAACACTATAATAAAGTATTTTTTTATTAAGTACTTTTCGAGTTATTAAGGCTTGAAATTTATAGTACCGCCGGCATTATCATTATCCAAAATGTACCGCGTAAAGGTTGCAAATTTTGGAGCAATGTTTTTATCGATCAATAGGATGATAATGATAAGAACCATTACCGGTGTAAATATCATGTGATCCGAATAGAATTGTCTCACATCATCATCTGGTCGTTCCGATTAAAGAAGAGTTGTGACACGTAGTTACAAGTTCAATTGTCCAGAATAGTCTCTTAAAGAATAGAGGGACGATGACGGATACACCTTGGGTGATGCTAATACCGGCGGTACTATAAATTTTAAGCCTTAATAATTCGAAAATTACTTAATGAAAAAATACTTTATTATAGTGTTTTGGAAAGGTCTCGAGGTAAGCAATAAGAATATGCAATAAAAAATGGGGAATTTTATTAAAAAAAATTGAGGTGACCTTGACCTAACCTTGGAAAGATCACTCAAGGTTAAGTCCATATTTTCATCATGTGTCCCTTCTTAAACCATACATCTTTTGTCTGAAACATTTTCTTCTAAAGTGCGTCGTTTTCGAGATATTTATGTATGTTAATTTAAAAAATTTACCCTGTATATGACGCATGGCGTATCGTCATGGTGCAAATTCCTTCTTCTCTTGTTATTATCCATTTCGCTGTAATTTAGTGTATTACAAGTATATAATGTACTTTTAAAAGAAGGTAAAAAAGTCACCAGAGGTACACGCACAAGTGTGAAAAATTGTTATATTGAAAAAATCTGTTGTTCAAAATAATTTATATAATCTAATAAAAAGATATATAAAATAATTGTGCATTGCAACATAAATAGTGTTGATTTGAGTATACAAAATATTTAGGTGAATAATAAGTGTTGTTTAACATTTCACAATGTTAAAACTTAAAAATGTTTTTTAAAAAAGTGTTGCAACCAGAAAATTGCAGTGCAGTTAAAAATGTAATTATTTAAAATATTAACGTTGTAAATTATTCTTTTGCAGAAGAGTAAATATTTAATGATATTATATAAGATATCATTATATTGTATATTGTATTATATAAGATATAAGCAAAACGAATAATTTTACTCATTAAGTTCTCACAAAAAATTGCAGAATAAATCAAAATAAAGTAGGTTATTGGTACAATATATACAATAATAACCTCACAGGTAACGAATAATACATCAATAGTACTATGCTACTGACATATGCAGACCTACAACGTATACTTATTCAAATATTATAAAAAATAATATTATAAAGAATTGTTGATTGTTGGTTAATATATAAATATTTATTTATTATTAATTATCTATGTAATAGTTAGTGGATGGCAGATTTGAGTTGTTGTATACAGATTTAATTAAATAACGCTACTTAGGTAATTTGAATACTTAATAAAAACTATATGTATAGGTATAAATCGTAGGTATACATATTTTATATGTCTACCTCGAATTTCTGCATTATTAATTTTAAATAAATAAATATCTAATCTATATTTTGGAATTGTCTAGATATATCTATAATGCATGAAAATAACGTGGAAATAAGCAACTTAATTTTTTTAAGTTATATAGGGGTGAGCGGGGTAAGACGGGGTTGCGGGAAAGACGGGGCACCGGACTTTTTTTTCGCCACGTGATGCTATCCATCAGATTTGTTTAGAATTTGATTGTGCGAAAACCAGCTTTTGTTTGACAATCGCTGACTTCATTCTGATGAGTTGTTTTGTCATTTTCATAACTCGCGTCTAGTTTGTGCATTGTGTTATAATATTGCAACTTCATATTTACTGTTTCAACTAGAAACATGAGTATTATTTTGAACGCTCTTTTACACTATCTTGTGGTATGGTCGTCTGAATTCCCAAAACAGTCAATATTTTTATTTTTAATGCACAAGTTTTGCGTTATTATGACATAATTAAAAAAAAGTTGCTTTAAGGTAAGACGGGGTAGGGAATGACGGGGTACTACCACCATCCTCTCGTGTGACTCAGAAAGAATCCAGCGACAGCGAAGTTGTTGAAGATGACTAGTGCCTCTACTGTCATGATTATTCCGACGAAGGGTAAATTTGTTGCGCCGCTTCTGCGCGATGGGCACATACCTAACTCTTGCGTAAGCATTGACAATAAGGAAGACGCTGTTCATGTCTGTGAAAATTCATGTGCATTTTATGTGAAAAATATTTAAATATGGAATATTTTTGATTGTCTTAACTTGCAATAAACATTTTATTTCCTTATTTTAACTTTTCAATGTTAAAATTAAATATTTAGGGCGGGTAAATGGAGGTACCTCGTCTTACCCCGCCTATGGGGCAAGACAGGGCAAAAAATGTTTTTTCAAATATTGATCTCTAAACTAATTATGCATACATGTTTGTTAATTTTAACTATTTTTATATGTAAAGAAGGGTTCAATGAAATGATTAGTGTCGATAAAGATTGATATTTTTTATATTTAGTAGTTATTTCATGTGGTTAAACCTTAAGTTATACCTCGCTCTCCCCTATAACATGTACATTACATTACAGCAAATGTAGTCTTTGTAAATGCAAATATAAATTTGAAATATTTGATATAAAAGATATTACTTTGCCACAATCATTACATTTTGCCTTATATTTCGGTAACTCCGAGTAATATTGCCTATAGTAGTCAGGTAATCTGTGAGTGTCATTATCGGGAAATATTTCATGTCCACTTAAATGTGCTCTGAATATTCCATAGACACTTGTTGGATTAGGTATATGAATTTCTTTTTCACATTTCGTACACTTTGCCAGCGAAGGTTTCAATTCCTCGAAATAATCCCACAACTTGCTGCGTTTTTTTTTTGGTGTTGTTATAACCATCCTGTAACAGAGATTGTCTGATACGTAAATGTGATACAGTGATAATGTCAACAAGCGTTGGCAGAATTTCTGCATTGGGATGCATATCGTTGAAATTGAAGTGTTTGTTATGCATTGAAATGTAGTGCAGTTAGAAATGGAATTATTTAAAATATTAACGTTGTAAATTATTCTTTTGCAGAAGAGTACGTATAATATTTAAATAGTAAGATATTATTATATTGCATGATATAAGCAAAACGAGTAATTACTCATTAAGTTCTCACGAAAAATTGTAGAATAAGTCAGAGTATAAATTAGGTTGGGGGGGGGGGGGGGGGTGCTATTATAATACAATATTAATCTCACAGATAACAAATAAAACATCAATATCACCATATTGACGTATACAGACCTACAACGTATATTCAAATATTACAAAAGAATTGTTAATTGTTGGCTAATATATAAATATTTATTAATTATTAATTAATAAGTGGATGGCAGATTTGAGTTGTCCTATACAGATTTTATTAAATAACGCTATTTAATTTGTATACCCATAAAAATTATGTATAAATTGTACATTTTATATGTCTATATACTTCGAATTTCTGCATTATTAATTTCAAATAAATAAATATCTAATATATATTTTGGATCTGTCTATATCTATGATGCATGAAAATAACGTGAAAATAAGCAACTTAATTTTTTTAAGTTACGTACATACAAAATAATTAAAAAATTATTATTACGATTTGAGGCACATTTATGATCAAAAGTGCAAATAAATATTATAGATGGATGCCCTGATAACCACTTTTACTCGCTTCATTTTGTTTAGCAATTCATTGTTTTATCATTACATTTATTTTATAATCTTTATTTTAATAATTTTTTGAATTGGTACTTACTCATCTAGACTCTGTATTCTTGTGGAATGTGTTGTTAAATGGAATCGTAAATTTGTCATATTTGCAACAAAAGATATTGCTTTGCCACAATCATTACATTTTGCCTTATATCCCGGTAATTCCAAGTAATATTGCCTTAAATCGTCAGGTAATGTGTGAGTGTCATTATCGGGAAATATTCCATGTCCACTTAAGTGTTTTCTAAAGAATAATATTATAAAGAATCGTTGATTGTTGGCTAATATATAAATATTTATTAATTATTAATTATCTATGTAATAAGTGGATGGCAGATTTGAGTTGTTCTATAAGGTATACAGTAGATTTTATTAAATAACGCTACTTAATTTGAATACCTATAAAAACTATGTATAGGTAAATTGTAAGTTTTGATATTATTATTATGTCTACCTCGAATTATTTCTGCATTATTAATTTCAAATAAATAAATATCTGATATATATTTTGGAATTGTCTATGTATCTATGATGCATGAAAATAACGTGAAAATAAGCAACTTAATTTTTTTAAGTAATGTACAGTCACATACAAAATAATTAAAAAATCATTATTACTATGATTTGAGGCACATTTATGATCCAAATTGTAAATAAATATTATATGCTGGGTGCTCTGATAAAACATTCATTCGCTCAATTTTTTTAGCTATTGATTGTTTTATCCTTACATTTATCTTAAAATTTTTAATATTTTAATATTTTTTTGAATGTGTACTCACCCATCTCCACTCTGGATTCTTTTGGAATGTCTATTTACATGTTGTCGTAATTCTATATTATTATGTAAGAAAGACAATGTTTCGCCACAATCATCACATTTTGCCTTATATCCCGGTAATTCCGAGTAATATTGTTTTAAGTCGTCAGGTAATGTGTGAGTGTCATTATCGGGAAATATTACATGTCCACTTCTTAAGTGTTTTCTAAACAATAATATTATAAGGAATCGTTGATTTTTGGCTAATATATAAATATTTATTAATTATTAATTATCTATGTAATAAGTGGATGGCAAATTTGAGTGGACATAAGGTATACAGTAGATTTTATTAAATAACGCTACTTAATTTAAATACCTATAAAAACTATGTATAGGTATATCGTACATTTCGATATTATTATTATGTGTACCTCGAATTTCTGCATTATTAATTTCAAATAAATAAATATCTAATATATTTTTTGGAATTGTCTATGTATCTATGATGCATGAAAATAACGTGAAAATAAGCAACTTAATTTTTTTAAGTTATGTACATAGTCACATACGAAATAATTAAAAAATTATTATTATTATGATTTGAGGCACATTTATGATCCAAATTGTAAATAAATATTATATGGGAGCTCTGATAAAACTTTCATTTACTCAACTTTTTTAGCTATTTATTGTTTTATCCTTACATTTATCTTAAAATTTTATTTTAATGTTCTTTTGAATGTGTACTTACCCATCTCCACTCTGGATTCTTTTGAAATGTCCATTTAAATGTTGTCGTAATTCTATATTATTATGTAAGAAAGATATTATTTCGCCACAATCATTACAATATGCCTTATCCTTATATCCCGGTAACTCCGAGTAATATTGCCTTAAGTCGTCAGGTAATGTGGGAGTGCCATTATCGGGAAATATTCCATGTTCACTTAAGTGTTTTCAAAAGAATAATATTATAAAGAATCGTTGATTGTTGGCTAATATATAAATATTTATTAATTATTAATTATCTATGTAATAAGTGGATGGCAGATTTGAGTTGTCCTAGGTATACGGTAGATTTTATTAAATAACGCTACTTAATTTGAATACTTATAAAAACTATGTAAAGGTAAATCGTACATTTTATATATCTACCTCGAATTTCTGCATTATTAATTTTAAATAAGTAAATATCTAATCTATATTTTGGAATTTTTTATGTCTATGATGCATAAAAGAACGTAAAAATAAGCAATTTTATTTTTAAGAAATTATTATTATTAATACAATTTGAGAGGCACATTAATAATAAAAATTTCAAAATAAATTTTATATGGATACATCGATAATTCGATAAACACGTTTATTCGCTCAATTTTCTTTAGCTATTGATTGTTTTATATTTATTTTATAATCTTCATATTTTAATAATTTTTTGAATGTATACTTACTTATCTCGGCACTGGATTATTATGGAATGTCTTCTTAAATGTATTCGTAAATGTAGACGATTTGTTAAGAAAGATATTACTTTGCCACAATCATTACATTTTGCTTTATATCCCGGTAACTCCGAATAATATTGCCTATAGTCGTCAGGTAATGTGTTAGTGTCATTATTGGGAAATATTCCATGTTCACTTAAGTGTTTTCTAAATATTTTTGTGAGTTTTGTTGGATCAGGTATATGAATTTCTTTTTTACATTTCTTGCACTTTACCAGCGAATGTTTCAATTCCTCGAAATAATCCCACAACTTGCTGCGTTTTTTTTTTGGTGTTTTTATAAGCATCCTGTAATAGAGATTGTCTGATACTAAATGTGATACAGTGATCGCCTCAACAAGCGTTTGCAGAATTTCTGCATTAGAATGTATATCGTTATCCGTTGAAATTGAAGTGCTTGTTATGCATTTAAGTGCAGTGCAGTTAGAAATGGAATTATTTAAAATATTAACGTTGTAAAGTATTCTTTTGCAGAAGGGTAAACATTTATACAGGGTGACTTATTTTAAATGCCTACCTCAAATATCTTTTTTTCTGCGTGTCTTTTACGAAAAATGTTTCAGATATAAGTTGTATGGTTTCAAGGGGGACATAAGATGGTGTCAATGATCTGACCTTAGATAGTCGTTTTAAGGTCACGTGAACGTCACCTTCAATTTCTTTAATGGGACCCTTTATTGCTTCCTCATAGAGGAAGCTTTGCTTTCGTAAAAAATTTTTTTTTTAATTTGCCGTTGCCAATGTGTTTAGAATGTTCTAAAACGTCAAAAAGTCGTATTTCTAAAAAATGGCAGTATGTATGTATATGTATCCTGAAGTGTTGTCCTTGTTCTAACTTTCGCAAATTTTGAGATATTTTTTAATCGATAGAGTATCATGTAAGGAAGGTTGGGATTAAATTTGGTGATGATCGGTAAAGGGGTTTTTTAAAATCAAATTTCGATTTTGTAGAGAAATGTTCGTGGGTACTGTAACTTTCGCACATTTGGAGATATCGGTCTATTTCTAAATCTATTATATTCTTCAGTTTATTCTACTTCTATTTCATATATAATTCTTTAAGATTTGGTTGATTAGACTCAGTTTTATAAGGCTTCTATTTATTTACGGATACCCCAAAATTGTAGACGTCGTATTTCAAGAACTAATCAACCAAATTTTAGAGAATTATATATGAAATAGAGGTAGAAAAGTCTGAAGAATATAATAGAATTAGAAATAGACCGATATCTCTAAAGGATCCACCTTTCATACAAATTTTTTTCTTTTAAAATGTTTATTTACAGAGACATTAAGGTTGGAAATATCCTTCTTAATAATGAGGGTCATGCAAAGGTGGCTGATTTTGGTGTGGCGGGTCAATTAACGGTGAGTTACAGAGAAGATGCTTTTGAGTCGAGGTCAAAATCTTAAACTGGATTCTCTGAAATAGGATACCATGGCTAAACGTAACACAGTCATTGGTACACCATTATGGATGGCGCTAGAAGTGATACAAGAGATTGGTTACGATTGCGTTGCCGACATCTGGTCTCTGGGAATAACGGCCTTAGAGGCCTTAAGGATTAAATAAGTTTCTCCTTCAACTCCTTCAATTGAAATTCCAATTTTTCATTGCATATTCTTAGAGCTTTTTTTGAGAGTTTTTCCAAACAGAATAATAAAGTATTTTTTCATTAAGTACTTTTCGAGCTATGAAGCTTTAAGATTTGATTGATTAGACTCAATTTTATAAGGCTCCTATGTTTGTACGGATTCCCTAAAATTTCAAACGTTTATATTTTGTCGTGGGGTGCCTTTTCTCCAAATTATCACGTGAAGCGAGGTTCACCCCACACCCTTATGTGCAAAATGGCGAAACAAGGTCCACGTTTTCGATGGAACTCGTTTTTTCTATGGAATGTTTTGTAATGGAATACTTTGTCGAGAGATATTTTGTTATGGGATATTTTTCCGTTGGAATATTATGACCGGGATATTTAGACATGTAACTACATATCATCGATCACCATGACATATAATTAATCACCAAATTCAATATCAACTTTCCTTTAATAATTTAAAAACAAAAATTTATCCAGATATTTCAAAATTTGTAAAAGAGCAACCAAGGACATTTCTTGCCAAATTCAATAACATCTATATTCTTTAATAATACTTTATTTATAAAAACGTATGCACCGGGCCCTAAAGTCCAATAGGATGGCACCCAGAAAAGATAGAAGCCCGTAAAATTTTTATGAGTTATATAAAAATAAAAAAATGGTGCAAATTAGAAATTTGCACATTGCTTCCTCATAGCTTTTAAGTGTGCAAGTAGAAACTTGTACATTGCTTCCTCATAGTTTTTAAGTGTGCAAGTAGAAACTTGTACTTTGCTTCCTAATAGTTTTTAAGTGTGCAAGTAGAAACTTGCACATTGCTTCCTCATAGTTTTTAAGTGTGCAAGTAGAAACTTGCACATTGCTTCCTTATAGTTTTTAAGTGTGCAAATTAGAAACTTGCACATTACTTCCTCACAATTTTTAAGTATGCAAATTATAAATTTGCACATTGCTTAATCAACATTTTATTTCGCTCATAAAATTTCCTCTATGAGTAAGCCAAATTAATAAATATCTACTAATAATTATACATTTAAAAAATAAGCTTTCTCATAGAGGAAGCTTTATGAGTGAAATAAAATGTTGATTAAGCAATGTGCAATTTATAATTTGCATACTTAAAAATTGTGAGGAAGTAATGTGCAAGTTTCTAATTTGCACACTTCAAAACTATGAGGAAGCTATGTGCAAGTTTCTACTTGTTTTTTATAAACAACACTCTAATAAAGCTCTTTTATATTAAGAATTTCCTGAGATATTTTAAATTTTGTCGCGATATTTATAAAATATCAAGTATCTCGTAAAGTATACATTTTTGGATATTTTATTTTAAAAGATCCACACAAATATCTCAAGCGTTTTCTTAAAAAATGTTTTAAATAAAACATGGGCACCGCTGGAATTAGTTATCCGCTTTGGGCTACATGATGTACTAAATTCGACTGTGCAACCACCCGTGGTGTATGTACAATGTACATACGTCGGATAACGCTAATGCCAGCGGTGTCCATGTTTCATTTAAAACATTTTTTAGGAAAACGCAGTTTCTGAGATATTTGTGTGGATCTTTTAAAATAAAACATCCAAAAATGAACGAGACACATACTCAAGATATTTTATAAATATCACGACAAAATTTAAAATATCTTAGAAAATTCTTAACGAAAGAGAGCTTTATTATAGTGTTTTGAAAACGTCTCGACAAGGGCTACAAAAATATGTAATAAAAAATAGAGGGTTCCATTTAAGAAATTGAAGGTGACGTAAACGTATAATAAAGCTCTGTTAAGAATTTTCTAAGATATTTTAAGTTTTGTCGTGACATGAACTATCCAAAGACAGATCATTGCCACCATCTTATGTTCCCCTTGAAACCATAAAACTTTTGTCTAAAACATTTTTTCGTAAAAGACGCAGAAAAGATGATATTCGAGGTGGGCATTTAAAATGGGTCACCCTGTATATTAATATATAAAGATATCATATTATATTGCATATTGTATTAAGCAAAACGAATACATACCTACTCATTATGTTCTCACAAAAAATTGCAGAATAAGTCAAAATAAATTGGGTTGGTGCAATATACATACATATATATGTACAATAATAACCTCACAGGTAACGAATAAAACATCAATAGCACTATGCTAACATATGCAGACGTATATTCAAATATTATAAAGAATCGTTGACTTTTTGCTAATAGGTATTTTATTAATTATTAATTATCTATGTAATAAGTGGATAGCAGATTTGAGTTGCCCTATACAGATTTTATTAAACAACGCTATTTAATTTGACTACCTATCTATAAAAACTATTTATAAATCGTACATTTTATATGTTCACCTCGAATTTCTGCATTATTAATTTCAAATAAATAAATATCTAATCTATATTTTGGAATTGTTTATATCTATGATGTATAAAAGAATGTAAAAAAAAGCAATTTAATTTTTTTAAGTAATATGCAAAATAATTTTAAAAAATTGTTATTATTATACTATTTCAAAGACACATTTATAATCAAAATTGCAAATAAATTTTATATGAATGCATTGATAAAAACTTTTATTTGCTCAATTTTCTTTAGCTATTGATTGTTTTATCGTTACATTTGATTTATAATATTTTTAATATTTTAATAATTTTTTGAATGTGTACTTACTCATCTTGACTCTGGATACTTTCTGAATGTTTTCTTAAATGTATTTCTAAAAATACATATTGATATAAGAAAGACACTGTTTGGCCACAATCATTACATTTTGCCTTATATCCCGGTAACTCCGAGTAATATTGCCTTAAGTTGTCAGGTAATCTGTGAGTGTCATCAGCGGGAAGTATTCCATGTCCACTTAAGTGTTTTCTAAATATTGTTGTGAGGTTTGTTGGATCACTTATATGAATTTCTTTTTTACATTCCGTGCACTTTGCCAGCGAAGGTTTCAATTCCTCGAAATAATTCCACAACTTGCTGCGTTTTTTTTTTGGTGTTGTTAAAACCATCCTGTAATAGAGATTATCTGATACTAAATGCGATACAGTGATCGTCTCACCAAGCGTTTGCAGAATTTCTACATTGGGATGCATATTGTTTTTAAAAAAACCGATCACATTGACCAAGGCCAGGTCAATGTGATCGATGTTTTCTTAAATGGAACCTCCCATTATTTCATTGCATATTTTTGTAGCCCTTGTCAAGACGTTTTCAAAACACTATAATAAAGCTCTCTTTCGTTAAGAATTTTCTGATATATTTAAAATTTTGTTATAATATTTTAAATACAAAATATTATGTATATATATATATGTATATATACATATATATGTATATATATATATAGTTTGAATTTGCCTAATTACCAGATCGCGTACAAATATGCAAGACTTACTTTCTTTCAAAAGAAGGTGAAAAACGCGCCACGTGTACGTGCTTCATACAAAATCTTTATTTAAAAAAATTTTGATCTATGTATTTTGGTCTAATAATTCCATTTGTATTTTTTATAATATCTAATCTAAATTGCTGAACTGTCTATATCTATGATGCATAAAAGAACGTGAAAATAAGATTTAAATATTTTAAATTACATATGCAAAATAATTAAAAAATGATTTTTATTACGATTTGAGAGGCATAATTATGATATAAATTGCAAATAAATATTATATGGGTTCCTTGACAAAACTTTTATTCGCTCAATTTTTTTAGCTATTGATTGTTTTATCCTTACATTTATCTTATATAATATTTTAATATTTTAATAGTCTTTTGAATGTGTACATACCTATCTCCACTCTGGATTCTTTTGGAATGTCCATTTAAATGTTGTCGTAATTCTATATTATTATGTAAGAAAGACACTCTTTTGCCACAATCATTACATTTTGCCTTATATCCCGGTAATTCCGAGTAATATTGTCTTAAGTCGTCAGGAAATGTGTGAGTGTCATTATCGGGAAATATTACGCGTCCACTTCTTAAGTGTTTTCTAAAGAATAATATTATAAGGAATCGTTGATTGTTGGCTAATATATAAATATTTATTAATTATTAATTATCTACGTAATAAGTGGATGGCAGATTTGAGTTGTCCTATAAGGTATACAGTAGATTTTATTAAATAACGTTACTTAATTTGAATACCTATAAAAACTATGTATAGGTAAATTGTACATTTTGATATTATTATTATGTCTACCTCAAATTTCTGCATTATTAATTTCAAATAAATAAATATCTAATATATATTTTTGAATTGTCTATATGTATCTATGATGCATGAAAATAACGTGAAAATAAGCAACTTAATTTTTTTAAGTTATGTACATAGTCACATACGAAATAATTAAAAAATTATTATTATTATGATTTGAGGCACATTTATGATCCAAATTGTAAATAAATATTATACATATAGGTGCTCTCATAAAACTTTTATTCGTTCAATTTTTTTAGCTATTGATTGTTTTATCTTTACATTTATCTTAAAATTTTTAATATTTTAATATTCTTTTGAATGTGTACTTACCCATCTCCACTCTGGATTCTTTTAAAATGTCTATTTAAATGTTGTCGTAATTCTATGTTATTATGTAAGAAAGATATTATTTCGCCACAATCATTACAATATGCCTTATCCTTATATCCCGGTAACTCCGAGTAATATTGCCTTAAGTCGTCAGATAATGTGGGAGTGCCATTATCTTGAAATATTCCATGTTCACTTAAGTGTTTTCAAAAGAATAATATTATAAAGAATTGTTGAATTGTTGGCTAAATATATAAATATTTATTAATTTTTAATTATCTATGTAATAAGTGGATGACAGATTTGAGTTGTCCTAGACGGTAGATTTTATTAAATAACGCTACTTAATTTAAATACCTATAAAAACTATGTGTAGGTATAAATCGTACATTTTATATATCTACCTCGAATTTCTGCATTATTAATTTCAAATAAATAGGTATCTAATCTATATTTTGGAATTCTTTATGTCTATGATGCATAAAAGAACGTAAAAATAAGCAGTTTAGTTTTTAAAAAATTATTATTAT
This sequence comes from Leptothorax acervorum, assembly GCA_035220615.1. Classification (NCBI taxonomy): domain Eukaryota; kingdom Metazoa; phylum Arthropoda; class Insecta; order Hymenoptera; family Formicidae; genus Leptothorax; species Leptothorax acervorum. The sequence goes on along the minus strand of JASTWQ010000027.1, from coordinate 1,038,526 downwards.
TAATACGATTTGAGAGGCACATTAATAATCAAAATTGCAAAATAAATATTATATGGATACATCGATAATTTGATAAACACGTTTATTCGTTCAATTTTCTTTAGCTATTGATTGTTTTACATTTATTTTATAATTTTTATATTTTAATAATTTTTTGAATGTATACTTACTTATCTCGACACTGGATTATTATGGAATGTCTTCTTAAATGTATTTGTAAATATAGACGATTTGTTAAGAAAGACAATACTTTGCCACAATCATTACATTTTGCCTTATATCCCGGTAACTCCGAGTAATATTGCCTTAAGTCGTCAGTTAATGTGTTAGTGTCATTATCGGGAAATATTCCATGTCCATTTAAGTGTCCTCTGAATATTCCATAGACACTTGTTCGATTACGTATATGAATTTCTTTTTTACATTTCGTGCACTTTACCAGCGAAGGTTTCAATTCCTCAAAATAATCCCATAACTTGCTGCGTTTTTTTCCTTTCCGTGCCATAATAACCATTCTGTAAAACATATTGTCAGATACTAAATGCGATACAGTGATCGCCTTAACAATCGTTTGCAGAATTTCTCACAAAGGTAAAAAAGAAGGTTTATTTATTGGAACGTATGTTTATATGGATATTTAGTTCAAATTTGCCTAATTATCAAATCGTCTACAAATCTTCAAAACTTACTTTTTTTTAAAAATAATGGAAAAACATGTACGTGCTTCATATACGATAAAATATTTATTGAAAAAAATTTTGATCTATTTTGGTCTTATAATTCTTTTTACAAAAACAATAATATCAGAAGGTTTGCGTCAAGTAAACATAATAAATTTGTAATCTGATTTTCTTAATAATGTTTCTTTATTATACACATATGTATATATATATATATATATATATATATATACATACACACACAGGGTGGCTTATTTTAATTTATTCACTTAAATATCTCAAAACCCGTAAGTTTTAGAAAAAAATAACTAAATAGAGAAGTGTAACTATTCGTTAAAATCTTTTAAAGCGACGTTGTTTGACCAAAAACAACATTTTATCATAAATAGTTGCAGAATTGTACTTACAGAGAAAGGTAACGTTTAGTGCATACCTACGTTGATCTGAGACGTCCACGCGAGATTTGACGTGCTCGGCATTCGGCGTTATATTGATCTGTCGTAACGGCTCTGGACCCTTGAATCCCTTCTCCCACCTGGGGGAGCCAGACAGGCAGGCTTGCCAGTTTTAAAGTTACAAGCAGATGTTATTTTGGCTTGGACGCCGTAGACCCAAGTATATCAGAGGGAGAGTTAATGTGTAAAGTCTAGACTAAAAAACGATGCTAAAAAGGGGTAAAAATTTGACTATTTAAGCCTGCAAAATTTGAATATGAAGTTCAAAAATCCCCAAACCCCAGGGAAAATAGTGAAAATGCAGCTGTTCTACAGGAAAAACTAGTTTTTCAACAAATAATTTGTAATGAACAAATAACAATTGCAAACGAAAAAAGTCATTTTTTAAAATGTTTTTAAGAGAGAGAGAGAGAGAGAGAGAGAGAGAGAGAGAGAGAGAGAAAGAGCAAAGGGACTGCGACCGCTTATTTTATCTCTCATCGAAATTTCACATTTTTATAGTTCTATGAATCTATGCTTTGCAGGCTCACATTGCGTTTCATAATTTTTTCAATGTTTGCTGTATATATATTATAATATCTCGCATATACATTTTTCTTCTTTTCTTATAGGGATGTAGTAAGGCGATTAAGTTTAGGGGAATTGTGCCTAACGACATACCCCGCGGGCAAAACGACATAGTGCTAGTTTAGTGCTTTTATAATGCTGCTAGAAGAGAGCTGGTAAATTTAAACGTCGAATTCCATAATATCTTTAATACCTGTTGCAAATTGGTAATGAGTGTACGCTTGTGAATGGAAATTTGGCCATCTAGTCGAAAACGTAAGTGTAAAAAATTATTTTGGCACATTTTTCTTTAGCTCATTACTTTATTTTTTTGTTTGGTATCTAATATTTTTATGTTTTATCATTGAGTGTTCTTATATAAAGCCATGCTGTTGTACTTTTTATATTTAGAGATATCAGAGCAATATTGCATACGGTTGCCAGCCTATAATGATATATGTATAGTATGTCATTTTGCCCTGTCACTTACGTTTTTGATTATTGACAAAATTTACATTCACAAGCGTGCACTCACTACCAACTTGCAACAGGTACTAAAGACACGATGGATTTTGACGTTTAATATATTGTGACTCTTCTAGCAGCGATATTAAGCACCTAAACTGGCACTGTCAATTTGCCCGATATATCAGGCCAAAATAAACAATTGTAGTGTTTTGTGTATATGTTGTTACATAACTAATGCATAAAAATTTTTAAATATTATGATACCAGACTATGTTTACCCTAAAGTGTTTCTAAACGAGTTACATAATTTTTAAATATTACAGAATAAAATAGTGTTTTAAAAAAGAAGTATGTTGTTTTGGGCACAATTCCTCTACGTCTTTCTTTATTAAAGTAACGAGACTTCCCTTTCTATAAGTGATGCAATACTTTTGACCGGTATTGTAAAAATATATATACATACATTGAGGAAAGTCCCCTATTATGAGATAGGCTCCTAATATGCGACAGCGAGGTTTCTGCTAAACTAATAGGCCCTATCTGTTGGTTCCACCATGAACTTATTGCCCTTGAGGTAAAACCAATTTAGTGGAAAAATCATTGTTTGATCGTGCGTGTAGTCGTTGCAGAGAAAGAAATTGTGAAATTGGATGTTGTCAAGTGCCATGGATATGAGTCTTTAAACCTTGTTTATTATATAATTAATAAATATTTGGCAATAAATTCTGCATGCAGCGATAGAGTAAAGTCGTATTAATAGAAAAATGCGGGATATGTTGAGTTGCTCAATTGTAGAGATTAGATTTGGTGATCGCAAAACCGCAAGGCGTGGTACTCGTAACATGAGATACTCAGGGTACTTCTGGGTTGCTGGAGCATGAAAGTTATTGTACAGTAATAAAATAAGAGAAATTACTATATTAACGTTAAGGAAAGGTTTATACGAAATTATAAGAGTGTGCTGACCTTGATTTGAGGGGGGAAGGGTGGAGGGGAAAGATTAGGTGCAATATTGGGTATAAGTGGGTTTACGATTGTTGCAAATATGCTTCTCCATTACATTTGTCTTTCAGAAACTTTAAATAAAGTTTTATAATTGCAATATAATGTATTTTGCACTTTATTAGCGATTTCCCGGGGTCTCTCATATTAGGAGAACACTTTTTCGATTTTGCCGAAAGCTCATTTTTTACATTTTTCTAATTTTTAGAAAAATAAATATTTAAATTAAATTTTACATTTCAGCATCTTAAAGCTTATTAAATTCCCTTCAAAATAACCTACTATATTTTTCAATTCTGCACATAGACTTTCGGCAATCACACAAAATAGATGTGGTATCTCATAATCGGGGACTTTCCTCTATACAATTGTCTCAAGATGTAAGAAAATGATACCATTACTCTTACTTTGGTGGAAAAGTACAGAGAATTAATAAAATTAGCTTAAAAAACATTAGAAATATGCAACGGAAAAGCGACAAATATATATATTTCTACAAAAAGAATTATAATTTAGACACTTTAGAAATGTAAACTAATGTTAAAAAAATGTTACAAAAAATAAATGGGACTTTTGTGTAAAGGGGTAAATATGTACTTAATTAATGTCGTAATATTTTCTTATTTTTGTATTCTGTCACATAATATGCAAAGTGAATAAGTCGTCATTAGCGTCTGACACCACGGGATCGTTTCTCTTTTGTTTCCGACATAAATCGGGACATCTGCTTGTTGACAAATTTTTATCGGAATCCACAACATTGCTGTCTATTGATCTTAAAGTGGTCGCTATTCTGAGTTTATATATAAAATATTTAAACAAAATATATAAAATTACTTGGTGTTAGAAATGTTCTGATTATACATATATTACCGAGATTATAAAAACAAATTCTTATTCTTAGATTTAAATAGTCATCGAATTTCATAAATGCATAATTCTATATTTGTGTTAAGCCTAGTCCACACTAGGGTACAAAGTTGACGAACACTGTATCCATACCGAATCGAAACAGTTTAGATAGAAAATAAGGGAACTGTCTGTCCATATTCCGTAATTGTACGAGTACCAATACTTTGTTCCGCGTCCAGACTACAATTAGTTGGATATAACAACTGTTATATTTATATATGATTATATATGGGCAAATTTTTTTATTACCTCAAACTTCACTTTTTATAAAAGAAATGCAATGCAAAAATGATCTTTTTAATTATTTTTGGATTCTTTTTTTTATTTTTCCTGTAGATATATGTATACAAACAGAGATTATGCAAGAGAAAAAAAACATGTATAGACATATTTGGTATATAATTATATATTTTTGGTTATTAATCACTGGCAAAGAAATTTCTAATCATTGTATAATTATATATATTTATATATGTTATATTATATATATATTGTATAACATATTTAAATATATATATATGTATATATATGTTTTATACATATTTATATACATATATTAATTAATTAATATATGTTTTATATGAAAAATTTTTTACCGGGCGGCGAACTTATCACCAAGGAGAATTACGTGTTTCTTGTTTTAAAACGTCCACACTACTCAATATTGCGATACTTTGTTTCGTGCTTTCCATTTGAGATGGATAGCAATAAACATGTATACAGCGGTTGTCGAGCTGTTTCGATACAGTCGATACACGTTCAAAATTGTATCCAATTTGTTTCGCGACTTTGGCAAATCTGTTTCGGGACTATTTTGATACAGTATGGATATAGTGTCCCTCAACTTTGTATCCCAGTGTGGGCGCGCCTTTTTATAGTAACTCTTTTAAGCGCATCTTATACCTATATCAAAATAATTTTTTAAATTTAATGTTACTGTTAGAAAAAAAAATATAATGTGTAGAATAAATTGCATAATGTTAAAAGCAAAGTGAATAATTACTTATCAACAGTGCTTCTTTATTCTCTTAATTGTTTTAGCGATATGTGCCTACGGTTTGTCTTGAATGTAGATAATGTGTGTGTGTGTGTGTGTGTGTGTTCGAGTCTATAATGTTATTCTGACACCACGGGATCGAAATCCGCCAGAGAGACCATTGATTTTAAAAAACTCGAAACATTTCTGTAAGATCATATACGGCATGATTAAAAATTAAACATGTATTGGACATTTTAATTATGCATTTAAAATTTTATAGTCGTGCATATTGCTAAATTGTTGAATAAAAATATTAATTTTGAGGTGTGATTAAAAAGTGGACAAATTAAAGTAATTGTTTAAAATATTGCAGTTATAAATTATCTTTGAAAAAAGTCAATATTTAAATATTAGAATATTATTTTATTGTATGATAAAAGCAACATGAATAATAACTTATCAAGTCTGACTGAAGTAATGGAGTAAATGAAAGTTATCAATCGACCCTATGGGTTTACGATTCTCATCTACCACTACGTATTTCATCTTTGCCATTAACCTTTATCCTTATTTGGACCAACTGCTTAACTTCTCTTCCGAAAGATAGAACCAAGTTTTTTCCCGTTTGAGAACCGCTTTCCCGCGTGAGGAGGCGCAGCTTCGGAAAATAAATTCCATTTTTACGTGCTCAAGTGGACTTGAACCTGGTTCCTCAGATTACTATCAAGTCTGACTGTTTCTATCGTTATTTGTTCAAATTATTAAACGACAAAACAAGGTGTCCTTGACTTTGTCGTTCTGCAGAAGAATTCATAATATAACTCGCTGGACTTCAAGTGCCTGATCTCCATAGAAATGTGGTGTAATTAAAAATAAGACAGAGAGTGTAATAATTTAAAATGTTACAGTTGTAAATTATATTTGTGTAGAAAAATCAATATTTAACTAGTTGGGTATCATTACATTGCGTGATACATTGTATGATAGAACCAATCCGAATGAAGTGTGCCTGTTTCTTTCTTCAAATGATTGAAAGGGTCCACCAGATGATTCATAACATTGACGTTATGCAGAAGGGTCCATAACACAACACGTTAAAGTTGAAGTGCTTGGTCTGCATAGAAATGTGGGGTAATTAAGAATATGAAAAAAAGAGTAATTATTTAAAACGTCACAGTTGTAAAATATACTTGTGCAGAAAAATCAATATTTAACTATAGTTAGGTATTATTACTGTTAGTTCCTTATGTGTGAGGAAATGAAAAAACCGACAGAAGGAATAACTAAAAATACAGAATTCGTCATTTTTTATTTGAGCAGTCAAATGGAACGTCTTGTCTGGGCAAGAGCTTGGCAAACATTAATTTACGGACACTGATGATAATACAACTAGGCAATGCCTGGACTTATAACGCTGTTGATAACATAGATTGTACAATTACATCATAGAACCATCCGTATCATAGAGGTATAAGAATAGGGTGCGCGAGTCATATGCTAGCACGTAAGAGGCTGCGATATAGGAATAGAAAAAGAACGCTGCATATAGGCCCCTTCTGTCGCGCATGAGAGACAAAGACAGAAGGGGGCCCATGCGCAGTTTTCTCTTTCTATTCTGCGTAGCTTTCTCTTTCTATTCCCATATCGCTTTTTCAGCTCGTTCGCGCACTTTATTTTTATATCTCTATGATCCGAATGAAGTGCGCTTGTTCCTTCTGTCATTTGTTCAAATGATTGAATAGGCCAACCAGATGCGGGTTCTTGACATTGATGTTCTGCAGAAGGTTCCATATTATACCCCGTTGATCTTGAAGTGCTTGATCTGCATTAAAATGTGATGTAATTAAAAATTAAAAAAAAACAATAATTATTTAAAATGTCACAGTTGTAAGTTATGTTTGTGTAGAAAAGTCAATATTTAACTAGTTGGGTATCATTACATTGTATAATAGAACCATTCCGAATCAAGTGCGCCTGCTTCTTGTGTCGTTTGTTCAAATAATTGACCGGGAAAACCAGGTGATTCTTGACTTTGAAACAGAGGTATATGTTTTTCTGTAGAGGGATCCATAACATAACACTTTGGACTTGAAGTGCTTGATCTGCAAAGAAATGTGATGTGGTTAAAAATAAATAAAGACAGAAATTATTTAAAATGTCGCGGTTGTAAATTATATTTGTACAGAAAGGTCAATATTTAATTAGTTGGATACCATATTACGTTGTATGATTTGAGCCATTATAAACGAATAATTACTTATCAAGTGCGTTTGTTTCATTTCTTGTTTGTTGAAATGATTGAAGAGCCAAATCCATTGGTTTCTGACTTTGACGTTCTGCAGAAAGATCCATAATCAATTTATTATTAACTTTAGCTACATAGCCAAAAAGTGGACTTGGTTTACAAATAACCTTAATCATTCATCCTTCCATTCATACACTACTATCCTAACGTACAACTAACTATTGCACAAATTGTTACACATTAATCTTCTATGTTTTAATCCAACCTTTTTTCTGCTCTTCTTTTTCTAACGCTGACCGTTCCCTATATAATCTTAACAATATCTTTTCTTTCATGATGTCCATATTATTATTCCAAAGCCTCTCTAATCTTTCTTTATTATTCTTACCTAATTCAATAAACCAATTTTTTGTCGCTTTGCATTCCGATACATAATGATTCGTGTTATCCCTACCTTGTTGACAAAACATACAAATACCGCTCTCCTCTTTTAACCAATACATATTCGCGTCCTCCAAATTATCATTACTTAATTTAACTCCGCCGATTCCTCTCTCCTTCAATACTTTCCTAATGTCCTCCATATACAAGTTGAATAAAAGTGGACTCAGAACACAGCCTTGCCTCACACCTTTCGTAACTCTGAATTTATCTGTTAAACCATCCTTCGTTCTAACTGCAACCTCCGTAATTTCATAAATTTCTTCTATCTTTTTTACAAGCTCTTCTTCAATTTCCATCTTCCTAAGATTCTTCCACAGTTGACCTCTGTCTACATTATCAAAAGCCGCCTTCAAGTCAACGAAGAGCGCATAAACTTTGTCTTTCTTTCCATCCCTGTCCTCCCTCTGTGTTAGATGATCCAATACAAAAATGTTATCCAACGTTGAACGTCCTTTCCTAAATCCTGCTTGGCTCTCCGGCAGCAAACTTTTTTGTACCACGATCTTCTCTAACCTCCTTTTAATTATCTCAGCGTATATTTTATAAGCTGAGCACAAAAGAGAGATTCCTCTGTAGTTTCCAACCTTATTGACCTCCACTCTCTTGTATAGAGGGACTATAATTGAAGTTCTCCAATCTTTAGGGATATATCCCTCTCTCATGATTGATACTTGATTTAGCACACTTGATTTAGCACCTCCATCAACCCTTTCCTTACTAAGCTGCCTCCATACATCCAAGCCTCCATCGGAATACCGTCCACTCCTACCGCTTTGTTCTTTTTCATCTCTCTGACCGCTTCTGCTACCTCCTCTTCCTCCAGATGTGTTCCTACAAGCTCATTTTATTCTGCTCCTACCTCGTTTAAATTTCCTTCTTCCTTGTTAGCCCCCTTCTCATCCGTGCCGCCTAATAGCTCCTTAAAATACTTTTTCCATTTCTCACAATCAATGTTGCTATCTTTCCAGACTTTCTTCTTCCTCTTTCTGTTTATAAATCTCCAAACTTCTGCACCGTGCCTTAAGTTCTTTAGTTCTTCTCCTTCCTCTCCACTCTTCTTCTTCCTTTTTTGTTCATATTACCTTTCTCTTCAATGTACCTTTCTCTAGCTAACTTTCCCTTCCTTCATTTTATATATGTCCTCTTCACATCCCTTCTTTTCCTCGTTCATTCTCTGTCCCACCAGTTCCTGGAACCAATTTTCCACTTTTTAACATTTATCTCCTTCTTTATCATAGACTCCTGGACTAGCTCTTTCAATTTGCTCCACTTTTCCTCAATTGATCTTCCCTGTTGCGAGTCATCCCATGTGAGATCATCTGTCTTTTCCTTGTAACACCTTATAGCCTCCTTATTCCAACATGTTTTCCATCTTCTCTCAGTGTTCTCATCCTCTTCATTTGCCCACTCTTCTTTGCCTCCATACTTTCTGCTGCTATCTTCCATTACCGCAATTACAGGCAGGTGATCCGAGTCCATCTTCGCATCTACAATAAATTCTTTAACGCTATTATACAATTCTTCGCAGACAATCACATAATCAATTACCGAATTACCTCATACCATTCAAGATGTACCATACCTTATTTTGCACCCACTCTACCAAATTCCTACCTCCATTACTTATAGTTTTATCCTTGCTTTTTCTTTCCAAACCTCCTTCCTCTTCTTTCCCACCCCCTAATTCACCAATTCTAATATTAAAGTCCCCACCAATAAATGTGCGTTCTCTATCCTTATTTTCCAACCACTTATCCAAAATCTCTTCCATACTGCTCCAGCCTTCAGTATTGTAAACCGATACTATATTTATTGTTTCCCTTCCCTCAATTATTTCAGACAGAATAAAACCTACCTCCCTCAACTTAATCAGCACCGACCTTTCCACCTTCCAATTTTTTTTATACCTAATAACATACCGCCTTTAGCCCTCCCTTTCTTTTTTAATCTAGTAGCGTAATTACATTCCCATATGTGAGAATTAGGTAACCAGCCTTTTATAATTTCCCATTTTTCCTCGTCAATCCATGTTTCACTCAAACTTACAAAATCATAAACCTTGATGTAATTCCAAAAGTCTCTATAATCTTTATTTTCTAAACCTGCCACATTCCAAAATATAATTTTCTTATCTATTTTCTCTGTAACCCTCCCTTATTTCCATTCTTCTCCACTCCTTGGCTTATACAAAACTCTGCTCTTCCCTCCCTTCAATATTATAATCATCTTACATCTCTTTTTCGACTACTTTTTCCCCATATTCTTTTCAATCTCCGTCCATGGCTTCCAAATACCTTTTATACTAACCCTTGTGTAGTCCACCTTTACATCCTCCCCTTTACTTTTTTGTTCCATAGCCTACTTATACATTTCTTCCTGAACCTTTCTTTCTTTCCATATCAGGTCATTTTCAATAAAAACGTTCCCTCCCTTTAATTTATATTTATTTCTCATTACCTCCCTTTTATCCTCGTACTCTAGTTTTACAATAATAACCGAACCACTTTTCCTGACATTATTTACTATGCATTTCACATCTAGCTTTTCTAATAAAAGTTTTGCACCCATATCTTCCAGTTTGCTATTTCGTTATCCAACCTCAATCCTTTAATCGCCACATTATTCCTCCTATCCTCTTTTTCTTTATCATTTATCCAGTTCTTCAATTTACCTACCTCACGATAACTTAACCTATCCTCACTTATAAAGGAGCCCGCGTAACTACTCCCTCTTATACTTCTGGGCTCTCTGCTTTCACTTAAACTTTTCTCCCCTTCACTTTCCCCCGTTAAATCTATTTCTTTATTTACATCCACTCCTCTTTCACAACGTTCCAGCCAGCCAATCCACCTATTTTACAAATCTATTAACTTACGCTCTATCTCCCTTAGCCTCTCCACTAAACCTTCCTCTTTTCTTTCAGAAGGATCCAAAATATAATCCGCTGCATTTAAAGTGCTTGGTCTAAAAATATAATGTGATTAAAAATAAAAAAGGAAAAAATAATTGTTTAAAATGTCACTATAGTTGTATGTTATATAACTTGTTCGATATCATTACATTGTATGATATAAGCAAAACGAATAATTACTCATCAAGTTTTTCTCTTCTCATTAGCTCAAATGTATGAAGAGACAAAGCAACTGGTTCCTGACTTTGACGTTCTGCAGAAGGAATAATATAATCCGCTATATTTGAAGTGCATGGTCTAAAAATATAATGTGATTATAAAAATAGAAGAGAGAAAATTATTTAAAATGTCACAGTTGTATGTTATATTTATGTAGTAAGATCAATATTTGACTAGCTAAATACCATTACGTTGTATGATATATAAATGAATAATTACTCATCAAATGTGCTTGTTCCTTTTCTCGTTTGTTCAAATGATTGTAGAGACAAATAAACTGGTTCCTGATTTTGACGTTTTGTAGAAAGATCCATAATATAGTCCGTTGATTTTGAAGTGCTTGGTTTGCATAAAAATGTGATGTGATTAAAAATGAAAAAAATAATTATATTTTATAATGCTACAGTTGTAAATTATATTTGTACAAAGAGATCAATATTTAACAAGTTGGATACCATCACATACTATGATATATGCAAAATGAATAATTACTCATCAAGTGTGCTTGTTCTCTTTCTCGTTTGTTCATATGATTGAAGAGACAAATCAACTGGTTCCTGACTTTGACGTTCTGCAGAAGGATCCATAAAATGTTCCGCTGAATTTGAACTATTTGGTCTGCGTAGAAATGTGATGTAATTAAAAATAAAAAAGAGAATAATTATTTAAAATGTCATAATAGTAAATTACATTTGTACAGAAAAGGTAATATTTAACTAATTGGATAACATTACATAAAAGCAAAATAAATAATTACTTATTAAATGCCCTTGTTTCTCTTCTCGTTTCTCTTCTTGTTTCTCTTCTCGTTTGTTCAAGTGGTTGAAGAGACAAATCAACTGGTTCCTGACTTTGACGTTCTGCATTGGGATACATATCATAACCCGTTGAACTTGAAGTGCTTAATCTGCATAGAAATGTCGTGTGACGAAATATACAAAGGAGGGTGTAATTATTTAAAATGTCACAGTTGCAAGTAATATTCGTGTACAAAAAAGTCAATATTTAACTATAATAAGGTGAGTATCATTACACTGTATAATGGAACGTTTCCGAATCAAGTGCATCTGTTCCTACTGTTGTTAGTTGAAAAGATTGAATGGGCACACCACGTGGTGCTTGACTTTGAAGCAGAGTTATATGTTTTCCTGAGGAGGGATCCATAATGTAATCCGCTGAATTTGAAGTGTTAAATCTGCACAGAAGTGTCGTGTGATTAAATATAAAGAAGGAAGTAATTATTTAAAATGTCACAGTTGTAAGTAATATTCGTGTAGAAAAGTCAGTATTTAACTAGTTGGATAGCATTACATTGTATAATACAACGTTTCCGAATTAAGTGCGTTTATTCTTTCTATCGTTAGTTGAAATGATTGAACGGGCACACCAGGTGGTTCTTGACTTTGAAGCATAGTTATATGTTTTCCTGTAGAGCGATCCATAATATAATACTTTCGACTTAAAGTGCTTGATCTGCATAAAAATGTGATGTGATTAAAAATAAAAAAAAGAGAATTATTATATTGTATAATGTTTCAGTTTTAAATTATATTTGTACAGAAAGGTCAATATTTAACTAGTTGGATACCATTACATTATATGACATAAGCAAAATGAATAATTACTTATCAAGTGTGCTTATTCCTTTTCTCGTTTGTTCAAATGATTGAAGAGCCAAACCTATTGGTTCCTGACTTTGACGTTCTGCGTTGGGATCCATATCGTAACACGTTGAACTTGAAGTGTTTAATCTGCACAGAAATCTCGTGTAATTAAATATAAAAAAAAAAGTAGTAATTATTTAAAATGTCACGGTTGTAAGTAATATTTTTATAGAAAAGTCAATATTTAACTAGTTGGATATCATTACATTATATAATGGAACGTTTCCGAATCAAGTGCATCTGTTCCTTTTGTCGTTAGTTGAAATGATTGAACGGGCACACTAGGTGGTTCTTGACTTTGAAGCAGAGTTATATGTTTTCCTTTAGAGTTATCCACAATATAATCCGCTGAATTTGTAGTGTTTAATCTGCACAGAAATGTCGTGTGATTAAATATGAGAAAGTAGGATTAATTATTTAAAGTGTCATGGTTGTAAGTAATATTCGTGTAGAAAAGTCAATATTTAATTAGTTGGGTAACATTACATTGTATAATAGAACCAGTTCCGAATCAAGTGCGCCTGCTTCTTGTGTTGTTTGTTCAAATAATTGACCGGGAAAACCAGGTGATTCTTGACTTTGAAGCAGAGGTATATGTTTTCCTGTAGAGGGATCCATAATATAACACTTATTTGGACTTGAAGTGCTTGATCTGCACAGAAATGTGTTGTGATATTATTCAACTAGTTAGATACCATTACATTGTACGATATAAGCAAAATGAATAATAATTACTCATCAAGTGCGCTTGTTTCTTTTCTTAATTGTTCAAATAGTTGAAGAGTCAAACCAACTGGTTCCTGACCCTGACTTTGACGTTCTGCAGAAGAATCCATAATATATTCCGCTGAATTTAAAGTGCTTGGTCTGCAGAGAAATGTAATGTGAATAAAAATAAAAAAATAAAGAAAGAAAAAAAGAAAAAAATAATTATTTAAAATGTCACAAAAAAATCAATGTTTAGATACCATCACATTGTATGATATAATCAAAATGAATAATTACTCATCAAGTGTGCTTGTTCCTTTTCTCGTTTGTTCATATGATTGAAAAGACAAATCTACTGGTTCCTGACTTTGACGTTCTGCAGAAGGATCCATAAAATATTCAGCTGAATTTGAAGTACTCGGTCTGCGTAGAAATGTGATGTAATTAAAAATAAAAAAGAGAGAATAATTATTTAAATTGTTACAGTTGTAAATTATATTTGTACAAAAAGATCAATATTTAACAAGTTGGATACCATCACATTGTATGATATATGCAAAATGAATAATTACCCATCAAGAGTGCTTGTTTCTCTTCTCATTTGCTTAAATAAATGAAGAGACGATTCAACTGGTTCCTGACTTTGACGTTCTGCAGTAGGATCCATAAAATATTCCGCTAAATTTGAAGTACTTGGTCTGCGTAGAAATGTGACGTAATTAAAAATAAAAAAAGAAAGAATAATTATTTAAAATGTCACGGTTGTAAATTATATTTGTACAGAAAAGGTAATATTTAACTAGTTGGATAACATTACAATGTAGGTACATGATATAAGCAAAATGAATAATTACTCATCAAATACGCTTGTTTGTTTTCTCGATTGTTCAAATGATTGAAGAGCCAAATCAGCTGTTTCCTGACTTTGACGTTCTGCATTGGGATCCATATCATAACCCGTTAAACTTGAAGTGCTTGGTCTAAACAGAAATGTGGAGTAATTAAAAATTAAAAAGAAACAATAATTACTTAAAATGTCACATTTGTAAGTTATATTTGTGTAGAAAAGTCAATATATAAATAATTAGGTTTCATTACATTGTATAATAGAACCAATTCGAATAAAATGCCCCCGTTCCTTCTGACGTTAGTTCAAACGATTGAACGAACAAGCTAGATGGTTCTTGACACTGACGTTCTGCAGAGGCATCCATAACATAATCCGCTGAACTTGAAGTGCTTGGTCTGCATAAAAAGTTGTGTGATTATAAATAAAAAATAGGGAGCGATTTTATTAAAAATATCACAGTTTGTTATATTCGTGTAGAAATGTCAATATTTAATTAGTTGGGTATCATTACATTGTATAATAGAGCCAATCCGTATCAAGTGTGCCTGTTCCTTCTGTTGTTAGTTCAAAAGATTGAACGAACAAACCAGGTGGTTCTCGACACTGACGTTCTGCAGAGGGATCCATAACATAATTCGCTGAACTTGAAGTGCTTGGTCTGTATAGAAATGTCGTGCGATTAAATACAATAAATGGGAGTAATTATTTAAAGTGTCTTAGTTACAGTTGTAAGTAAAATTCGTGTAGAAAAGCCAATATTTAACTAGTGTGGTAACATTACATTGTATAATAGAACCAATCCGGATCAAGTACGCCCGTTCCTTCTGTTGTAAGCTCAAATGATTTTACGGACACACGAGGTGGTTCTTGACTTTGAAGCAGAGGTATATGTTTTTCTGTAGAGGGATCCATAACACAACACGTTGAAGTTGAAGTACTTGGCCTGCATAGAAATGTGATGTAATTAAAAGTAAAAAAAAGAGAATTATTTAAAATGTCACAGTTGTAAATTATATTTGTGCAGAAAGGTCAATATTTAACTAATTGGATATTTTACGTTGATATAAACAAAACAAATAATTACTTATCAAGTGCGCTTGTTTGTTTTCTGGTTTGTTTAAATGATTGAAGAGCCAAATCAACTGGTTTTTTACTCTGACGTTCTGCAGTAAAATTTATATCATAATCCGTTGTACTTGAAGTGCTTAATCTGCATAGAAATGTGGTGTGATCAAAAATAGAAAAAAAGTAATAATTATTATTTGAAATACAACTGTACGCATTACTTAATGTTATTATGTACTTATTGACGGTGAACTGTAATGGAATGAAGTTTTGTGATTGAAGAGGGAAGGAGAAAGAGAAAAGAAAGTAATGGGAAGAGATATTTTGTACCTCGAATTTCTGTAATGTCAAACGCTAATGTCAAACAATTAATATGTCTAAACTATAAATCATTACGGTGCCATTATCGTCCTGTAATACAGATTGTCTGATACTAAATGTGATACAGTGATGGCTTCAACAAGCGTTTACAGAATTTCTCAAAAAGATAAAAAAGAGGCATGGTTTATTTATTTGGTTGTATGTATATTTTTGTATAGATATACAATATATATTATATATATATATATAGTTTGAGTTTGCCTAATTACCAGATCGCGTACAAATATGCAAGACCTACTTTTTTTCAAAAAAAGGTAAAGAACGCGCCACTTGTACGTGCTTCATACAAAATCTTTATTTAAAAAAATTTTGATCTATGTATTTTGGTCTAATAATTCCATTTGTATTTTTTATTACAAAAGCAATAATATCAAAAAATTTGCGCCAAGTAAATATGATAAATTATGTAACATTTAATATTCATGATAAAATTTAATTATACTTGTTGTATACCTGTTCTTTTTTAGAACAGGTTCACATGTTGCGGATTCTTTATTATTTAGATTCACTCACAAAAAACACTTGGCGTCAAGTGTTTTTTTATCATATTTACTTGGCGCAAATTTTGTGATGTTATTGTTTCCGTAGTAAGAAATATAAACGGAATTATATCAGACCAAATTAGATCAAAATTTTTTTTAGTTGAAATTTTGTATGGAGCACGTACATTTGCGCGTTTTTACTTATTTTTTTTTTAATGTTTTGAAAAATGTTTTGTACGCATATCACCTTTTTTTACAAGTACATGGAAACCGTAAAAATATCAAATCTTTGATATATAAATTTGCAAATAAAATGAAAGTGGACAATGCAGAAGCAGAAAAGTATCCTTCTGTAGTATTTCGACGTTCTGTAATAGTACTCGTATCACAACCCGTTGAACTTGTAGTGCAGCTTGGTCGGCATTGAAATGTAGTGTAATTAAAAATAAAATTATTAAAAATAATAACGTTGCAAATTATTCATTTGCAGAAAAGTAAATATTTAATATAGTAAGATATTATTATATTGTACGATATAAACAAAACAAATAATTACCCATTACATGTCTTTGTTTCTTTTGTCGATTGTTCACATGGTTGAAGTACCAAATCAACTGTTTCCTGGTTTTGACGTTCTGCATTGGGGTCCATAGCATAATCCGTTGAATTTAAAATGCTTAATCTGCATTAAAATGTGGTGTAGTTAAAAATAAAATTATTTAAAATATTAACATTGTAAATTATTCCTTTGTAGAATAATTGCAGTAAATATTTAAATATTAAGATATTATTTTATATTGTATAATATAAGTAAAACGAATAATTACTTATTAAAGGCGCCCGTATTTTTTGTTGTTTCTTTAAATGATTGAACGGGCAAACCAGGTAGACTTTGACCTTTTGCAGACGGATCCATAATATAATCCATTAAACTTGAAATGCTTGGTTTGCATAGAATTGTGGTGTGATTAAAAATAGAAAAAGGTAATAATTATATAAAATGCTATAACTGTACGCATTACTTAACAATGTTGAACTGCAATTGAATGAACTTTTGCGATTGATGGTGGGAAGGAAAAAGGGAAAGAAATAGAGATATGTAGAGAAAATGTTTTATATATCGAAATTATATAATGCTAATGTCAAACAATTAATGTCTACACTAAATTTATGATGAATAGATAAGTAAAACACGACCGATATGATATACAATCAAGTTAGAGAGAAATACTATTTTAATGTGATTATGCTATTCTAGCTTTAGTTAGAGACTATAACGGTTTTAATCCGTTTGTAATGGCGCTGCGCGTGGCTTGCTCATTGTGAGATGAATAAATGTACATACATTTACACAAATAATATTATTAGCCATACTAAAATCCGGTCTTAACCGTAAAATGGCGTACCTCCCTAATTAAACTTATAATTTCTTATACACGTTACAATGTCGTTTCTCCTTAATTTAATTGCATATTATATCGGTCGTGTTTCACTTATCTATTGTTTATATACGTCACCCGTTTTTTCTATTATATAATTTATAATATAGAGACTGTCTTAATGTGAGCACGCGTTTAGACGTAAAACGGATACAGTCACCAATTAGAACGGTCGAAAATAATAGTATGTACTCATGAAAGGTTGTAGAATAAGTCAGAATATAAATTAGATTATTGGTGCTATATATATACTGCAATTATAATCTCAAGGGTAACGAAATAAATATTACATGGATGTCCTGATAAAACTTCTATTCGCTCAATTTTTTTAGCTATTGATTGTTCTATTATTACATTTATTTTATAATGTTCAGTATTTTAATAATTTTTTGAATGTGTACTTACCAATCTCCAACACGGATTCTTTTGGAATGTCTTTCTAAGTGTTGTCGTAATTCTATATTATTATGTAAGAAAGACACTGTTTTGCCACAATCATTACATTTTGCCTTATATCTCGGTAACTCCGAGTAATATTGCCTCAAGTCGTTAGGCAGTGTGCGAGTGTCATTATCGAGAAATATTCCATGTTCTTTTAAGTGTGCTCTGCATATTGTTGTGACATAATTTGAATGTCCTATATGAATTTTATATTTACATTTTGTGCACTTTACCAGCAAAGGTTTCAATTTCTTGAAATAATCCCATAATTTTCTGCGTTTTCCTTTCGGTGCCATAATAACCATTCTGTAAAACATATTGTCAGATACTAAATGCGATACAGTGATCGCCTTAACAAGCGTTTGCAGAATTTCTCACAAAGGTAAAACAGAATGTTTATTTATTGGAACGTATGTTTATATGGATATTTAGTTCAAATTTGCCTAATTATCAAATCGTCTACAAATCTACAAAACTTACTTTTTAAAATTTTTTAAAGGACCCCGCACTAATTATATGGGAAATTGGATCTCGGTAAAATCGGCTAATTTTTTAATATGTTGTAGCTTATGACCTACTGAACAAAAAATGTAATGGGCACAAAGCTAAATAATGGACAGTTTTTGAGCTACAGCCAGTCAAACACGAAAAATTCGGGTCTGCGCGAGTACTATATCCCTACTCTTGGCATAACCCAGGACCAACGACATGGACGTGGTAGGGGGCTGGTCCCGTGTGTGTGTGTTTGTGTGTGTGTGTGTGTGTGTGTGTGTGTGTGTGTGTGTGTGTGTGTGTGCGCGCGTGTGTGTGCGTGTGTGTGTGTTCGCGCGAGCGCGCGACACTCGCACCTTTATAAATAGTCCGGGAGCCAGTAAACATTCTTGACACTTATTTTTGTAGTCAGTGAATTTAGATAGGATTGTTTCTTTAGTGATGCTAATTAACAAATCGCAAGTCTGGCTACGATTTTTCGCTGCATCAAGCCAGGGAGTGCAAAAAAATACAAAGGGGTGGCACTTATTTTTGCACTAATGAAGTTTTTTCTACTAATGAGTGTTATCCTAACAGTCAGTAAAAAAGCAGTCTGGATGATCTGCAGGTATGGCAAATAAGCCTGGCACGTGAATAATTGTTGGTGCAGCGGAAAATCGTAGCCAGACTTCCGATTTGTTAATTAGCATCACTAAGGAAACAATCCTATCTAAATTCACTGACTACAAAAATAATTGTCAAAAATGTTTACTGGCTCCCGGACTATTTATAAAGGTGCGAGTGTCGCGCGCTTGCGCGAACACACACACACACAGGCAAACGCACGCGCGCGCGCGCGCGCGCGCGCGCACACACACCACACACAAACACACATACACACGCACACACACACACGGGACCAGCCCCCTACCACGTCCATGTCGTTGGTCCTGGGTTATGCCAAGAGTAGGGATATAGTACTCGCGCAGACCCGAATTTTTCGTGTTTGACTGGCTGTAGCTCAAAAACTGTCCATTATTTAGCTTTGTGCCCATTACATTTTTTGTTCAGTAGGTCATAAGCTACAACATATTAAAAAATTAGCCGATTTTACCGAGATCCAATTTCCCATATAATTAGTGCGGGGTCCACAAAACTTACTTTTTTTAAATTTATTCTGATATTAAAATCTGGAAGAGCCTTGCTTGTATCAAGATTTTGTTCAAAAAGGTTCTGTTCTGTAATTTTTCTTACTTTTATTTTAATAATATAATTTAGATAATGAAACTTTTTTTATCTGCCTAATTTAGTATAATTTTATATGATTTTGTAGCTAAAACATTTTCTTTGTTAAATAACGTGAATTTTATTTTTACTGATATAAATGATACCAGACTTGATCCTGATTTTTTTATGGAGTTTTTAAATCAAGTCCACGAGGAGTTATATTAAAGATCAAACGTAAACAAAATTTTATCGATATTTGTAAGTATTTCTAACATATTTTATTTTTAATTTTTTAAGTGTTAATACTTATTTCGATCTGTGTATACAGGGTGTCCCATTTTAATGTCCCACCTCAAATAACTTTCTTATTTTTGATTGTAGAAAGAAATGTTTCAGACAAAAGTTGTATGGTTTCGTGGAAGACATAATATGGTGCCATTCGTTTGACCTTGAATAGTTGCTTGAAGGACACGTGAAAGTCATCTTTAACTTCTTAAGTGGAACCACCTACTTTTCATTACATATTCTTCTAGTTTACATCGAGAGCTTTCCAAAACAATTAAGTACCTTTTTGTTAAGTACTTTTTAAGTTATAAGGCAAGATCGGGGTACGATCCGGCCGGTCAAGGCAAGATGAAAAGCTCAATCCGGCCGGTCAAGGCAAGATGAAAAGCACGATCCGGCCGGTCAAAGCAAGATCAAAGGCACAATCGGGACGGTCAAAGCAAGATGAAAAGCACGACCCAGCCGATCAAGGCAAGATGAAAAGCACGACCCAGCCGATCAAGGCAAGATGAAAAGCACGACCCGGCCGATCAAGGCAAGATGAAAAGCACGATCCGGCCGGTCAAGGCAAGATCAAAAGCACGATCCGGCCGGTCAAAGCAAGATCAAAAGCACGATCCGGCCGGTCAAGGCAAGATGAAAAGCTCAATCCGGCCGGTCAAGGCAAGATGAAAAGCACGATCCGGCCGGTCAAAGCAAGATCAAAAGCACGATCCGGCCGGTCAAAGCAAGATCAAAAGCACGATCCGGACGGTCAAGGCAAGATGAAAAGCACGATTCGGCCGGTCAAGGCAAGATTAAAACCACGACCCGGCCGGTCAAGGCAAGATGAAATACACGATCCGGCCGGTCTGATCTTGCCTTGATCGGCCGGATCGTGCTTTTGATCTTGCTTTGACCGTCCGGATCGTGCTTTTGATCTTGCTTTGACCGGCCGGATCGTGCTTTTCATCTTGCCTTGACCGGCCAGATCGTGTTTTTGATCTTGCTTTCACCGGCCGGATCGTGCTTTTCATCTTGCCTTGACTGCCGGATTGTGCCCCGATCTTGTCTTATAACTTAAAAAGTACTTAACGAAAAGGTACTTAATTGTTTTGGAAAGTTCTCGATGTAAGCTAGAAGAATATGTAATGAAAAGTAGGTGGTTCCACTTAAGAAATTGAAGGTAACCTTCACGTGTCTTTCACGCAACCATTCAAGGTCAAACTAATGGCACCATCTTATGTCTTCCACGAAACTATACAACTTTTGTCTAAAACATTTCTTTCTACAATCAAAAATAAGAAAGTTATTTGAGGTGGGACATTAAAATGGGACACCCTGTATATATTAAAATTATTTTAATATACAGTAATTAAATTATATAAGCTGATTCTCAATTGTTAACACCTACATTATCGAACGCATTATGTTCTCGGTCATAAACACCTATATTTTATTAAATTTGGAGACATCAATCACAGATAAGGAATAAAACGAACAATATTCAAATGTAGGTAAAGTAGTATATCAAACAATCTAGAAGAACATGCATGTCCTTCAAAAAAACTGAAATTAATGAACACTGTTAACATAAATCTTTTGTTAAAAAATAAAACTTTTAACAAATAAGTAGTGTAACTTACATATTATACTAATCAAAAGGTTGAGTTGTTACATTTCTAGAATGTAAAAAGAAAACATTTTTTGTCTGTTAATTTCAACATAAAAATAATGTTAATTGTACACATAATTAATTTCAAATTACGGTAAAAATCCCCGGGAAAAAAGGATTAGACCTGACCAGATCAAATTATATTTAGTCAGATATGACTTCTCATGTATGCGAAGATCTGATCATAGGTATGTATGTTTATACATATATGTATAACCATATATAATCAGATCAGAGTTGTAATCTAGTCTTCGACGGCTCAGATCTGACCATATCTGTGATTGAAATTCATCGAAACAGTCCAGATCTGACTCTATCTGTTTAGATATCTGTTTAGATTTAGATAAATACATTATATCTGATCATATCTGTCCAGACATAAGTCGAACTGAGGTTGTGTTTGATCGAAAACTGTTCAAGTCTGACGATATATGGCCATATTTAACTATAATAGAATTAGAAAAGTTGCCAATAATTAATAATAAATTGCCAAAAAATAATAATTATTAAAAGTGGTTGAGACTTGAGCATAATTATTTTCTTATAATTGTTTGGCTCCCTCATTGAGGAAGTTTTTTGAGACTTTCGAAAGGAAATGGGACTATATAACACGACCGATATGAATTACATTTTAATGTAATTGTGCTATTCTAGCTTTAGTTAGAGACTACGGTTTCAAGTTGAAATAGCACGGCACGTGGTTTGCTAAGATGAAGAAATGTATATAAATTCACACGAATAATATTATTAGCCTATCAAAATTCGGTCCCGACCGTAAAATGGCGAATCTCCTTAATTAAATTTACATAGTTTTTTGTACATTACAATGACGTTCCTTCTTAATTTAATTGTAGGCTAACTCCGGTATTTACGCCGCTCGGGGTTTTACGCCGCAGAAGTTAGAAAAAATAGAAGGAAGGAAAATAGAAGGTAATTTGATCACAATCACTCTGTTATGTGCCTTTATGCCATAACATTGTGTTGTAATTTCAGTCCTTTACTGTCAATATAATTAACGAAACTGTCGTAAGTTGAATCAATTTCTCAATGTAATAAGTAGCGATATCCATATATTACGACCTGCGTAAAATGATTACTGTAGGGAATGTAAAAGGTTTAATGGTTATATTTCATGATACATAAGTGTAGAGGGATAGTAAAGGATGGAATACAGCAAAATACAAGTGCATAGCTCTTGTATTGTTTGTTTAGCTTGATATCTTGTACCTATATCCCACCTGTTTAGGATGTATGGTATGTTTAGCGTGCGGGATTTATGCCGTACCTGCAGACACTATATAGTCAGATGGCAGCATATATGTGTTCTTTATTCTTTTTTTTTGGATCGTATAACAATAAGGTAAGTGGGGTAGTTTCTGACACTGTTAAAAAAAAGAGGTAGTTTCTGACACATAGAAAAAAAAGGTAGTTTTTGACACATTTAAAAAAAAAGTGTCTGTGCAATAATCAACAGCAAAAAACGCTCTTTAATTTGCCTGTAATTTTTTTTATATTTGACGAAAACTTTATTTATTACAAATATAAATGTACCGTCAGTGTCAGGAACTGCAACAGTGTCATTAACTCCCCCCTTTACCTTAACTTTTAATGCATCTATCGTACGTCTATTTTCTTTTCAAAATTTTTCAGTTTTTTAATTTGTTTATCATTCTTATACCTAAATAAACTTTTTACACACATTTTATAAGTTATTATGACATCTTATTGCCTTATTTACATTATTTGTAATTTTTTATAAGGAGTATATTTTACCTATGAATGTCATATATCCCACTTCTATGGGATATATGGCAAAAATGCAAGGGTTTCTAAAAGTTTCTTTGTTAAATACAAAGAATAAATATTTTATATTGCTATTTTTTTATAGTAGTAGACAGTCTAAAGTTTTTATTGGTATAATGCATCTGCTTTAAACATATTAAATAGTAGATTAAAAAATTAAATTTTCCTTAGCTGCTGCGTATATACCGGAGTTACTCTATATTATATCGTCGTGCTTCACTTATCTATTGTTTATATTTGTCACGCGAAAAAGACGTTTTTCCTATTATATAGGGGAGACCGGAAAATGTTGTCACACTTTTTAAAAACTAATTTTAAAAAAAATATTTGCAATATTTTATAATTTATGATATAGCTACATCCTTTAGGTATAAGAAAGAAATATTAGACCTATATATATTTATACAAAAAAGTTATTTATTTTTAAGCAAAGTCGTGCAAATGTGACGACTTGCCCCATACTCAAGGTTGGTTGTCACATGACTCTGGATTAGTTGTCACGTATCTTTCATGTAGAGGAACATACTACAAATAGTTCCTGTTTTAATGTTTTATTAAAATTAGTGAGTTTTTTGTAAATTTAACTTAATAATATATTGTAGCATGAATTAAACAATCATTGAATGTGAAATTAATAATTTTCATAAACCTTGTTATAAATTTTGTAATAATTCTCATAAATTTAGAGTAAATAAAAGAATAATAATTCTCATAAATTTTGTAATACTTTCATAAACTTAAGAATTGACAACGGCTCAAATACGTGTTTGAGACAACTTACCCTGAACGGTCATTTTGAATAAAGAGGATTATAAAAAAACTATATTACAATGACGGTTAACTAAATACAGGAAAAATTATCTAAAACTATAATATTTTTTATGATCAAGAGATTTAACAATTGGTAATTCCAAAAACTAACGCAAACAACAAAAATAAAGGCAAGAAAAATTTGCTCACCACGTCCAATTTTTAAAAAGTGCTCCTAAATATCACATGCAATGTCTTTGCAACGAGCATTTTTGTATACCCGACTAACACGATAGGAGCAACCTATACTATAGAGAAAAATATGCCACTCAATCTGTTAAGTGAGATATAAACTTTGTGACAACTAACCCGTGTGACTTCTAGCCCCGGTGTCTCCTCTAATTTATAATAGAATTAAACTGTCTGAATGTGAGTAGTTGAGTACGCGTTCAGTCTGCATAAAACAAATACGGTCACCAATTAGAAATGTCGAAAATGATTGAATGTTCTCACAAAAGATTGTAGAATAATTAAGTCAGAATATAAATTAGGTTGGTGTTATATGTACAATAATAATCTCAAGGGTAACGAATAAAACATCAATATCACTATACTGACATTTGTAGATCTATAACGTAGGGGAGACCGGGGCTAACTCGACACAATTTTTTCAAAGGCAATTTTCAACAACTAATTAAAATTTTCAAGCGAATTCAATGTGGTACACATTTAAATAGTGTTCCTTTAGGTACAAAATTGTTTTTAGAAAGTTTTGCTGTACGTCGCTTTGTTTTTCCCCCAGGAGAGGAAAAGTGACGCAAAGACAAATTTTCAAATTAAAAAATGCCGGGGTAAACTCGACACCCCACCGGGGCAAACTCGACACTTTGTCTGATCGATGAATTTGATCTAAAACTTATTTTTTTATTGTATAAAAATATGTTGTTTATCGTGTATTCAGAAAGTACAAAAATTCGGAATGAAGTAAAACAATCATTGGAAATAATGAGAAAAAATTGTTAAACTTGCAATTATCTTCTTCTGAACTCATGTCTGAAAAACAATTATAATGCAGGTAAACTAGCGATATGCCATGCGCGCAAATTTGTCATGAACCATATATATATGTCAATAAACGACAATTTGTCTTGGCACCCCGAATATTTCTGTAGCATGTTTGATCGTCATTTTTCCGGCCTTTTTACGGCAAGCTTCTTTCATCATTTCTTTATCTATCGCTGGTCTTTTTCTATTGTATGTACGAACCATTTTGCTGCAAGCCAAAAGCAAATGACTTATTTACAACGCTTTATCGAAATAGATTAGTGTCGACTTTGCCCCGGTGGCGTGGTGTCGACTTTGCCCCAAACGTCGTTTTTCACTTTTGTCACTCCAAAAACATGAAAATTTTGAAAATATGCGAATACTTTCTCAGTCAGCTGCAATTCTTCGCGGTGATCACACGCTTTTGTAAGATAATGGAAGGAATCTATCCTCGTTCTTGTTGTATTGAGCGCTTATGTGAGTTCTTTTATTAGTCTAAATTTAGTAAAGAAATTTTACTTTGTTTCTTATGGATTTCTCAAAAATTTTTATATAGTTGCCACTAAGTTGGTCTACGACAGAGAAGGGTTTTCAATACAATTATTGAACTCTTACTTGGTTTCCATGGACTCACTTGGGTCATACAATGAAGAATGCGGCCAATATTGTATGTAATTTGACGAATATTCGACGACGTACTCTACGACTTCACTTTGACTATCTGTCCATATCTTCATGGGTGAGATCTACCCCGACTTTAAT
This sequence comes from Leptothorax acervorum, assembly GCA_035220615.1. Lineage (NCBI taxonomy): Eukaryota > Metazoa > Arthropoda > Insecta > Hymenoptera > Formicidae > Leptothorax > Leptothorax acervorum. The sequence continues at coordinate 1,012,639 of JASTWQ010000027.1, read as the reverse complement.
TGTAAATGCGAGATATTTTAATGTGTTATTTATGGTTCTGAAGAAGGCCAAGTAAGGCCCGAAACGTTAACGTGATTGTATATTATCATTAAAGTTATTAAATTTATTTGCAACATCATTTATTTGCTCGAAAATTGGCCGCTTTTGATTTATTTAGCTGTTTTGCTTAGTCGAGCGAGATCATATTGTTATTTGCTAATTTAAATTGTTGAATTGTTTATATCTACGATCATGCATAAAGGAACGTGAAAATAATCGATGTAAATGTTTTAAATTATATACAAAATAATTGATTATTATTACGACGCACATTTACAATCAAAATTGCAAATAAATAATGCATGTCCCGATAAAGACATTTATTCGCTCCATTTTCTTTAACTAAGGATTGTTTTATTTGTTTATTACATTTATTTTATAATTTTTAGTAATTTAATAATTTTTTGAATTTTTACTTACTCATCTTGACTCCGAATTCTTTTGAAATGTTTTCTTAAATGTAGTCGTAAATATACATAATTTGATAAGAAAGACATTGCTTTGCCACAATTTTTACATTCTGCCTTATATCCCGGTAACTCCGAGTAATATTGCCTTAAGTCGTCAGGTAATGTGTGAGTGTCATTATCGGCAAATATTCCATGTCCTTTTAAGTGTGCTCTGAATATTGCTGTGACGCGATAATTTGAATGTCCTACATAAATTTTCTTTTTACATTTTGTGCACTTTGCCAGCGAAGGTTTCAGTTCCTCGAAATAATCCCACAATTTGCTGCGTTTTTTTTTTGGTGTTGTTATAACCATCCTGTAATAGAGATTGTCTAATACTAAATGTGATAAGCCCGTATCAGACTACGGATTGGGATTGAGATTGGATTGAAATTTGAACAATTCAGGGCAAAGTTCACTCCTTGAGATCAAATTTCTCTATTCTGATTGGTCAAATTTCAATCCAATCTCAATCCCAATCCGCAGTCTGACACGGGCTATACAGTGATTGCCGCAACAAGCGTTTGCAGAATTTCTCACAAAGATAAAAAAGAGGCACGGTTTATTTATAGAGATGTATGTTTATAATGGATATAGTTTAAATTTGCCTAATTATCAGGTCGCGTACAGATCTACAAAACTTCTTTTTCTTTCCAAAAAAATGTAAAAACGCGTCAAGTGTACGTGCTTTATACAGCATCTTTATTTAAATAAATTTTGATCTAATTTGGTCTTAGAATTTCATTCGTATTTTTTACTACAAAAACAATGATATCAGAAGGTTTTACGCCAAGTAAATATAATAAATTTGTATCATCTGATTTTCATAATAATGTTTTCTTATTACATTTGTTGTGTACCTGTTTTTTTTTAGAACAGGCCCAGAGAACATTATGACGTCTTAAAGACGTCTAAAAGACGTATATAATATTCTTATATATATATATATATATATATATACCCGTGTATATATATATACCTATATATGTATACGGGTCTGTACGGCTCATCTCTGCAGAGATATCCCATATAATAATAAGAGAAAAGTATAGTAAGTATAATAATAGAAGAAAATGTATAATAATGTAAGAAAATAATATAAAAGTATAATAATATATAAGAAAACAGGCGACTTTGTCGCGAACACATAGAGAAGCGTCACAGGACCCGTACAGACGAGCGACTCCGTCGCTCTATAGACAAGCCACAGTATACAGGGTGATTCAAAATAACCATATTGTCCCGTAAATGTCAGATTCCTGACGTAAGTCTGAGACAATTTTTCCTCTACATAAAATTTTCCCGAAGCTTAGTTTTCGAGTTATTAAAGAAAATAATTACCTTATCACAAGCCGGGTACAGGAGGTAGACAAGGCAGGGGCGGCTCAACTCACCGTCGGGGGCGCTTAGGTGAGGCCAGGTGAGGCACCTACTGCAATCAGCTGATCGTTGTACACGAGAATACACACACATGCGGACATATTTTCCATCTCTTTCTCTCTGACTCTCTCACTCAATTCGTCACTTACTCACTCACGTTCTCTAACTCGAAGAATGTGTGTGTATAATATTCTCGTATGCAACATCCAGCTGATCATAGCAGGTGCCTCACCTGGCCTCACCTAATCGCCCGCGACGGTGAGTCGCGCCGCCCCTGCCTTACTTATCTACCTCCTGTACCCTGCCAGTGATAAGGTAATTAAGGTAATTAAGGTGATTCCTTTAATAACTCAAAAACTAAGCTTAGGGAAAATTTTTGGTAGAGGAAAAAATTCTTTTAGAATCGCGTCAGGAATCTGACATTTGCGAGACGGTTATTTTGAATCACCCTATACGGGTCTGTGGCTTATCTCTGCAGAGACACTTTCCTGTGGCGCAACAAAGTCGCCTGTTTTCTTATATTATTATACTTTTATATTATTTTCTTATATTATTATACTTTTCTTTTATATTATTATATGAGATATTATTATATTGTATATGATATAAATAAACAAAACAAATGATTACCCATCACTCGCACTTGTTTCTTTTTTCAATTGTTCACATGATTGAGAAGCCAAATCAATTGTTTCCTGAATTTGACGTTCTGTATTGGGATCCATGTCGTCACTCGTTGGACTTGAAGTGCTTGGTCTGTATAAAAATGTGGTGCAATTAAAAGTGGAATTATTTGAAATATTAACGTTGTGTAAATTATTCCCTTGCAGAAGTTTAAATATTTAAATATTAAGATATCATTATATTGTATGATATAAACTATAAACAAAACAAATAATGGTAAATATACCGATTACCGAACCCCTCTCCAATGACCTTGACATATGTTGTCAAGGTCATGACCCTGCGTAACAATCAAAAGGTTTAAGCCGTCGGACTTTCTTCATTAAAAAGTTATTAACAAGAAAGTTTGAATAATATAGCAGTTATTTTGAATATTGAAAGGCGCATAAACGACTAATATGTATGTGGAAATAGTACATGTCGCTCATTTGCTGCAACAACGACATAACTAAAAAATCGCCCTTTTTGAGTTATTGGTACAGGGAAAAAGGTTGTTGCATGTACTATTTACAGTTAAAATGACGATGCTTAAGCTTCATGAACTCATGACCAGGGAGCAGTTGTGTCAGTATTGTGCCATGTCATTTAGTGAATTATGTATGTTGCAATACTGTCTTATTTCAGTTGTTACTTTGTTGTTATAGTGAGAACATCGTACAAGTTACAAAAAGAGTGACTTATTTTCAGTTATAACGCTATTGCTGTAAAGGTAAGAGTATTTCTATCTTCTTTTATGTCATCAGTAATGATCATTTAAAGTTATGACTTTATTTATGAAATAATCTACATGACTCACAATAATGTTATTTTTAAATATGACGTTCTTGCAGCAAACAATCGTCCATGTAATTGTACTATTTCTTATTATGTCATTATTACAAAACACTTTGTTTCCATTCTGAATCATCAATTTTAAACTATGAGTTCTTGTGACGTTCTTGCAGAAAATATCTTTCTCACTTTCATAATTTATGTCCCATTATTTACACTTATGTCATTCTTGTTGCGAACCTACTCTGTATCCAAAACCAAATATTGAAAGATATGACAATATTATTAATATTCCTATGTCATTAATACAGTTAATTTTTAATATTATTTCTGTTTCAGCTTATTGTAAACATATCCTATGATAAAAAAAAATGGCTACAGAATTATTGTTAAAAATAGATGAAGTTTCTCTTGAAAATGAACCTGTTTTTAATAATAAACCTGCTACAAACGCTACCTCTTTTAATCAGTCTTTAGAAGAATGTGTGTGTAGTGACTTTCTATCCTAAAGATAGAAAGTCACTACACACGCGCAAATACATCGAAGGTCTTCATTGATGGAAGCAAATCAATTGCGGACATTTACAAGGATTATGTGGCCAATTGTAAAGAGAAAAATGTACCATTTGCCAACTATATCTTATTTTATAGAATATTTACACAAGAATATAATATTTCCTTTTTTGTTCCAAAAAAAGATTTTTGTGATGTCTGTTCGGGCTTTTGATAATGCAGAAGACAAGAAAAAAGGGCACTTAAAAGTAAATTATGATTGCCACGTACCTTGTTGAAAAGAATTTATCAAGAGCAGAGAAAAAAGCAGATAAGGAAAAATCCGATGTAGTAGTGAGTGTTTACGATCTACAGGCAGTCATGCAATTACCTAAAGGGAATGTGTACCGGTGTTCTACTATAAATCCAAGTTAAATGTTTTCAACTTTACCATTTACAATTTGCAAACGAATACATGCGACTGCTTTGTATGGGACAAGGAAAATGGTCACCGTAGTGTAAATGAACTAGGTACGTGCGTACTACAGTATTTGAGAAAAATATTTATCTCAAAAAATGATGCAGAAATCATCTTTTATTCCTACAATTGCCCTGGGCAGCAAAAAAATAAGTTCATACTGCTCTCTACTTATACGCCATACGCTACCAGGGAATAAAATTAATCACCTATAAATATCTAATCAAAGGACATACACAGAATGAAGGAGATTCAGCTCATTCGTTAATAGAGAGACAGGTAAAACGTCTTCTCAAAGGTGGGGCGTTGTATATAACAAAATCCTTTATTTCTGCCATTCAATCTGCGAGAAAAACAGGAGAGCCATTTCAAGTCAACGAACTCTGCTATGAGGACTTCTATGACATAAAAGCTCTGGCTAGTAACATAGGTCCCCTGAATATGACGGAATTGCAATTGTCCAAAGTGCAGGTTCTAAAAGTAGTACGAGAATCACCAACCTCGGTTTTTTATAAATATTCATACAGTGAGGATTTCAAGGAGGCGACCATTATCAAGAAGAAGAAGAAAGGTGATGATACCATTACATTTACCCGAGCTTTTTATTCCAGGCCATGCAGGAATCTCACAAAAGAAGAAAGAAGATCTTCTAGATTTACTTCATAAGAACCACATACCTAAATATTATAAAAATTTTTACGAAAATTTATAATGTTTATTGGTTCAAAATATAGCAACCACATACTGAAAGTATAAAAGCATATCCTTTTATTTATAATAATTGTATAAGCTAATAATAAAAATATTTTTGAATTATTATCTCAAAATCTTCATTGTAATCAGGTTGGCGGAAATCGACAATAGTGACACAACTTCAAATAATTTAAAACAATCTTTGCTAAACATGCTTTTTTTCCCCAATAAGAACGTCATATTTTTACTTATGTCATATTCCAAAAGCTATTTTTTTAACAAGAATGTCATAAGTCTAAAGAGGGGTTGTTTTTCGGGTTATAGAAGAATCCACAGTACTGATTAAACCTATTATAATACTTTTTTCTTTCCTCTATATTATGATACTTTATTAAATTATGTCAATACGGTATTTTAAAATTCTCATAGAAAGTTATAACAATTCAAAACTTTAAATCGTGTCTCCTGAAAAATGACAATTTTTGAGTTATGTCATTGTTGCAGCAAATGAGCGATGTATGAACGAAGGAAAGTCATTTAAAGCAGTGAATCGTTGATATATCGAACAGTCTTTTTGTTAAAGCAGAGAATAGTTGGTATAGAAAGGTATATATACAATTTTATGTCTTAGAAAGCGTGAATACAAAGTATTCTCTGCTTTAACAAATTATTTCTGTTACAGATATTAAGCGTTAAAGTTGACGAAAGAGTAGAGTAATATGATAATTTATGGATATACATTTTAATAGTTTATACGCTTTGTTAAAGCAGATAATAGTTGGTCATTGAAGGTGGTCATCAAACCTTGTTTTGTCAATAACCAACTATTATCTGCTTTAACAAAGCTTTAACATGCTTTTGCCATGATTAAAGCAAAGAATACTTTGTATTTATATGCTTTCTAGCATATAAAATTGTATATATACTTTTCAATATACCAACTATTCTCTGCTTTAACAAAAAGACTATTCAATATACCAAAAATTCATCATACAATCATACATGTACTATTTCCACAAACATATTAGTCGATTATGCCTTTCAATACTCAAAATAACTGCTATATTTTTCAAATACTTTTTGTTAATAACTTTTTAATGAAGAAAGTCCGACGGCTAAAACCTTTTGATTGTTACGCAGGGTCATGACCTTGACAACATATGTCAAGGTCAAGGTCATTGGAGAGGGATTCGGTAATTGCTATATTTACTCAAATAATTACCCATTATGTGCCCTTTGTTCTTTTCTCAATTGTTCTGCATATGATTGAAGAATTAAATCAACTCTTTCCTGCAGACTTTGACATTCTGCATTGGAATCCATATCGTCACTCGTTGAACTTGAAGTGCTTGGTCTGTATAAAAATGTGGTGCAATTAAGAATAGAATTATAATTAAAAATTTTAACGTTGTAACGTAATGTAATTTAACGTTGCTTGATTAAGACCCGTGCTTCGCTACGGTATTTAACTACTTTAAATCTATTTTGACTCCAATAAACTTTCCTTTTATATATTGCACTAAACAATTTAAATTTAGCACAACTTCCCGTGAAAATACATTTTACCCTTTTTTACCCCCATAGGGGTCAAATTTCTAAAAATCCCTTCTTATGCCCGTTTCTACCAACGTTCGGTTAACTGTAACCTTAGGTTAACTCTCACTCTTTGTCTCTTTCTGAGGGGGACAATTAGAAAGAGACAAAGAGTGAGTTAATCTAAGGTTGGTAGAAACGGGCATTAGTGGTGAGTGCTTATGTCATGAAAGGAATATAGGGTAACTCCGGTATTTACGCCGCGCAGGGATTTACACCGCAGAAGTCAGAAAAAATAGAAGAAATGAAGGTAATTTGATCACAATCACTCTGTTATGTGCCTTTATGCCATAACATTGTGTTGTAATTTCAGTCCTTTACTGTCAATATGATTAATAAAACTGTCGTAAGTTGAATCAATTTCTCAATGTAGTAAGTAGCGCGATCATATATTACGACCTACGTAAAATGATTACTGTAGGGAATGTAAAAGGTTTAAGGTTATTTCATGATACATAAGTATAGAGGGATAGTAAAGGATGGAATACAGCAAAATACAAGTGCATAGCTCTTGTATTGTTTGTTTAGCTTGATATCTTGTACCTATATCCCACCTGTTTAGGATGTATGGTATGTTTAGCGTGCGGGATTTATGCCGTACCTGCAGACACTCTATAGTCAGATGGCAGCATACATGTGTGCTTTGTAAGTTGAAGCACATACTCTCTATTCTCTGCCTTAAATAACTTTCCCTTCAATATACCAACAATTCACTGTTTTAAATAATTTTCCCCACTAAATTTTTTTTGTTTATAACTTCTTAATAAACAATGACCGCCAGCTAAAACTTTCTGAAGGTCACTCAGGAGGGTGACCTTGACAACCTATGTCAAGGTCAAGGTCCTTTATGCTTTCAATACTCAAAAAAACTGCTATATTTTCAATTTTCCTTTTGTTTATAACTTTTTAATAAACAATGACCGCCGGCTAAAAACTTTTGAAGGTCACTCAGGAGAGTGACCTTGACAACATATGTCAAGGTCAAGTTCATTGGCGGGTGCGGTCTTTTTGTAAATAATTACCTCAATTTTTATTTGTGAATTGCATCGGCTTTAATTTATAATTAAAATTTGATTTCTGAATTACATAGGCATTAATTCAGATACTATAAACGAGATACTATCCTATTCCTCACAGCTAAGAAGTTTCACTTCTGCCGTGCGTGGAGGCTACACGTATATTTTTTTTTTTCCTATCCGTTTTTGCCACTGGTCTACGTTTTGCAAGTTTCACAACGGTTGTAGGGGAAGGTTGGGGCAAGACAGGGTACACATGAAATGACTAGAGAAAAGTCCTCGATTATGAGATACCACGCCTATTTTGTGCGATTGCCGGAAGTCTATGGGCAGAATTGAAAAATATAGTACGTCATTTTGAAGGGAATTTAATAAGCTTTCAGATGCTGAAATGTAAAATTTAATTTAAATTTCTGAAAATTAGAAAAATGTAAAAAATGAACTTTCGGAAAAGTCGAAAAAGTATGCTCCTAATATGAGAGACCCCGGGAAATCGCTAATAAAGTGCAAAATAAATCAGTATTGCAATTAGAAAACTTTAGTTAAAGTTTCTGAAATACAAATGTAATGGAAAAACATATTTGCAATAATCGTAAACCCACTTATACCCATAATATTATACCTAATTTCTCCCTTTACTCTTCCCCCCCCCCCCCCCCCTCAAATCATGGTCAGCACACTCTTATAATTTTGTATAAACCTTCCCTTAACGTGAATATAGTATTTTCACTTATTTTATTACTGTACAATAACTTTCATACTCCAGCAACCCAGGAATACGCTGAGTACCTTGTGTTACGAGCCCCACGCCTTGCGGTTTCGCGATCACCAAATCTAATCTCTACAATTGAGAAACTCAACATATCCCGTATTTTCCTATTAATACGACCTTATTAACAGCAGCGCACCAGTTTGCTATGCTAGAGGTCTCGGGTTTGATTCCCGGTAGGACCTGGAAATTTTTGCTCGTGCTCCCTCTCAAAAGGCAATGTAACCAAAAACAACGTTTATCATAAATAGTTGCAAAATTGTACTTACAGAAAGCGGTAACGTTTAGTGCATACGTTGATCTGACAATGAGACGTCCATACGAGATTTGACGTGCTCGGCATTCGGCGATATTATTGATCTTTCGTAAGGGCGCGTGCACATGAGGAAAGAGACGCCGCGTGAGATAGAGAGAGAAAGAGTACTCTACCGCGCGACACAAGTCGCTCGTGTGCACGCGCTCTAAAGGCTTTCGACCATTGAGTCCTTTCTCCCACCTGCTTTTTTTAGAGGAGGGATCCAGACAGCAGGCTTGCCAGTTTTGAAGTTACGAGCAGATGTTATTTTGGTTCAGACGTCGTAGACCCAATTAAGTATGCAGACGGAGAGTTAATGTCTAGACTAAAGAACGATGATGAAAAAGGGTCAAAAGAAGGAAGTGTACAAAATTGATCTATCTTTAATATGTTTTTAGATCTGCTGAATTTGTGTATGACGTTTAAAAACCTCCAAAGCTAATATCATATTAAAATTTCAAGCCGATTGACCTTTCCAAATGCGAGATAGTCGTTATAAAAAACCAACAACGTAGAACTACGTCAACTGTGGTAAATATGCATAAAAAGGTCCCACCTTTGTACATATATAATGTTTGTTGCTATGAACAGGAGTAGGAAAGACTGAAGAATATAATGGAATTGGTAAATATGCATAAAAAGGTCCCACCTTCGTACCTATATAATGTTTGTTGCTATGAATACCTTGAGTCATACTGAGTATTTCCCAACAAGAAACACGTGGCGCTCATTACTTATTAAAAAGTTATTAACAAAATGAGTTTGGTAAATATGTAGAAAGTGGGCAACCTCACGGATGACGCTCATCTTGACATATGTTGTCAAGGTCATCACCCTGAGTAACATGCAAAAAGATTTAATTGTCGGTCGCTGTTTATTCAAAAGTTATTAACAAAAAAAGTTTAAAAATATACAGTTATTTTGAGTACTAAAAGACATAAACGACTAATATGTATGTGGAAATAGTACATGTATTAACGAAGGAAAGTACATCGCTTTACAACTTGCAAAGTACATGCGTGGACAGAGGAGCGTGTTCCACAGGGGTCGGGTTGGGTGGACCTCGCTTTACAACTTACAAAGTACATGCGTGGACAGAGGAGCGAGTTCCACAGGGGTCGGGGTGGGTGGACCTCGCTTTACAACTTACAAAGTACATGCGTGGACACAGGAGCGTGTTCCAAAGGGATCGGGAGGGGGGGTGTGGGCCTCGCTTCAACTCACAATTTGTAAAGCGTATTTTACCCCTTATCCAACACGGAGAAAGACGTAGTTCTACGTCAAAATTGCACTTCTTTATGCATTGCATAGCAAAGTGTACGAAAATCTCGTAAATTGAATTTTAATAATTAAAACAAACAACAAGAAAGTGATGAAGAACGGATATATAGTAGAACGACACCTTAAGAACACTAATAAAAAAACCGAAATTACTGACCGTTATTTAGTTATATAAATACAACAATAAATAGGCCTCGATTTTCGTGATTATTCGATATAAAAAAGAGAATGAGCGATAACTTAATTGCCAGAAGCCATGCCGCGATGGCATGTGAAGGGAGTGTGTGCCGCACATAGGTGCGTGTCGTGTATGTACGTGTGCACTGAGAACGCCACACGTACCTATACACGGCACGCATTTGCGCGTGCGTGCAAAACCATCAAAAAGTTTTCAGCCCGTAACGGTATAGGTAATCGGTATAATTCAGCTACAAAGAACAGACCTATTATTTATTCTTGTTCCTAACATGCACTCTATTGTGCGCAGGGCTTTAAGAAGATTGTACGTAAGACGATCTTAAATATGTATAATAAGATCTGACTATGAATACCGATCTATATGTCTATGCTTAAATGTTAACATATTTATGTTTAATTCTCCAATTGTTTTGGAACGCTTCAAATATCCATGTTTGGTGTAATAACAAACAATTTTTTAAAAAATAAATTTTATCTTGTTATTATCAATTTTACCTTTGTAGCACGGTCGCCGTGAAGTCAAATTGTACGCAATTCAATGTATCATGGGTACCCATCAACTCATTATTGATTTTTTGCTATTATGACCAATGTAAATAATTAACTAACTATAACAACTTCTCGATAATTTCTTTATCTGTGTGTTAAATTTTAATAATAACCAATAAATAATTATTTAATAAAAAAAATTAAAAAAATACGTCCGCTCACATTCGCTGCTCACTCAACACTGAGTGCTTTATCCGAAATAAAACACAAAGGGTGTCTGTTAGAAAACCCCTAAAATCGATACCCAGCAGCTGCAATAAAGAAATTGTCGCAGTGCAATGTCGAAAACACGGAGTGGGTACTCACGGCGGGTACATACATATTGATGGAACACCCTGTATATGTGTTCTAAGGAAACAATCAGGAATTGAAATAATCAAGAACGTGGGACAAATATCACGCTTAATGCACAGGCATCCTCGGACTCATTGTCAGATTCCCAGCCAGAAGTGATTAGTCAAATTGACGTCGATACGTCGATGAATGGTCGATGTCAGATACTGATTGATGTTTTTATTATTTTGTGTAAAAATTGTTTTTATCATACCTAATTGTTTTTATTTTAATTGAACAATTGCAAATATTTCTGTTAGATTTCTACTGTTTTGGCCAATTCACTACATCGAATACAGTATATATACTTGTATACTGTGCTTTTCGATTTTACAATAATGTAGAATTGGTCGAAAGACAATAGAATAAATCTTATAAAAATATTAGTAATTGCTCAATTAACATAAAAATACCTTTACTAAGGTCAAAAGTAACAAAAATATAAATCTAAGTATTTGACATCGACCATTCATCGACGTATCGACGTCAAATCGACGTCGAGATTCGACTAATCATTTCTGGCTGCTGGCTGGGTTGCAAACAATTAATAGCGATTGCGAATGATCTAATCAGTCATAGACTGCATTTGGATAGCTCGCTTTATTCGTGCTAAAAGTACACAACAAAAGTATTATTCTTTTCTTTTATCGCTCATTAAATGTAAAACAAAAATAGATAACTAACGCGGCGCTTTTAGCACGAAAGCAAGGTTGCGTTCCGATATTTACTACCAGTATTAAAAATCTATAGTATACGTGACGTAAACTATAGATTTTCAGTACTAGCAGTAAATATCAGAACGCAGCCCAAGTTATTCGAACTCAGCCATAATAAAAGAACAAATCTCTATAGGGGAAACTGAGGACAGTTGATCCCTATGGGAGACATGGTACATCGATTTTACGGTACTTCTATTGGATTCAACTACCAACACTGGTTGTCTATGACATGACTTAACTTCACGTAGTAGTGATATTTACCACGTGCGTGACGTTTGCATATGGCGGGCAGTTTTGTGATTTGCTGATTTCGTACTTCTTTTTAATGAGTTTTATTTTCCTATTGGTTTTCTCGAATTAGGTAATGGATAGTGATATTTTACAAATACGCATTTGTTTGCATGTCTAATAGATAGTTTATTTTACAGTAAGTCATATAGAAATACGTGTGTCGTATTTAAGTGACATAAAATTATAATCTAATATCAGTGGGGAGACTTGGTACAATATAGTTTTGTTATGTTCAAAATATTTAAGAAGTATCAAACTTGTTAGTTATGTAAGAACAAAAGATTACTTTGTTGCGTTTAGAAGATTTAAAAATTATTTTTGTTTATAAGCATATGCAAATTAATAAAAAGTTCTATTATGAAAATTAATAAGAAGATGCTGCCAAATGTGGTTTGACCACTAATTAAAATAAAAACTGATAATTAGTTACAAAAATTAAATGTTTTATTGTAAAAAATCAAAGGTTGGGAGACGTCAACCCCTATAGATCATGTCACCCTACACGCCGGAACAAGTCACTCTCAATAGGGGACACATGGTACAATTTCCCACTTTTCAGTTTTAGTTCAATAACTTCTGTATTAACTGATTAATAAAAACAGCTTTATAATGGAGTAAGGCCAACTAAATTCCTAACTATTTCATGGTATTAGATTTGAGATACACCATAAAATGACAAAAATAGCCCTTTAAAACAAAAGGGGGGATCAACTGTCCTCAGTTTCCCCTACGGTAAAATCGTATCTGGAATTATCCAGATGCCTTCACCGTCTAAAATTCACGTTTTCGGTCGAAAGGCGAAACTGCGCATGCACATATCGTTCGCGGTAATGCTATTCAGATAACATCCGACGTTATTTTTAAGAAATAAAGGTTCACGATCAGCATTGACGTTATGATCCCATAACGAAATACCTAATGTGAATTTGTAAACTTAACTGAATAATTCAGATATCATTTACCGTATATCTGATATATGAAAAACGGTATTGCAAAAACTAGATTAAACAAGCAAAGAAGGAATTTGCGCCCTGATAAAGATACGCCATATAATCGCATAGAGCTGCATTTTCAGTAAACATCCGATAATGGAACAAGTGATGAGAGAAGGAGCAAAAAACAGCGTATCATTATCGTGTTATAACGACTAGTTTTGAACTCACTGACAAATTTTTCTTCTATTTCCGTGCTTTTCTTCGTTTATTTATAATAAATGACTTACTGCCGTCGATATAGGGGAAATGTGTGTAAAACGGCCTCCCTCTTGTTTTTAACAAATACGCAGTTCTGTCGTCGGAAGACTAAGTAAGTTATGTTGGTTACATGTTTCAAAAGTGCTTAGTGCATTATGATGTTAATGACGAATTTCATACGGACGCAATAAACAAAGCGCGCGCGCGCCCGCGCACTTGTCCACACTCCACGTACACACGCACGCACAAACGCACGCAGAAACTGCAGGATACTACATATACCAAATGTGTGCATCCTCTTCTAAAAAACTATATACTATTGTTATTAAAAATAGTGACATATTATATCAAAAAATGCGCACGTGTGTGTGTGTGTGTGTAAGCTACTATTCGTGTGATGCTATTCTTTTAACATTTACATTTCAACTCGGAAAGAATGGTTTTGCTACGGTATCTCTAAAAATTTAGCTATAATATACAGATCTGAAAATAATTTTGATAGTCTAACTGCTAACAAAAGCTCGCAGTCGAGCCCGAGCCTGATACGGAGACGTTTTGCACGCCTCTAATCATAACCCGTTGAACAAAAGTGCTTGGTCGGCATTGAAATTTGGTGCAATTACATGGAAAAGAAAGATATATTGTCACACAACCAGAAATATTTAGTTGTAAGCAACATAGCTGCATCACCCTAGTTATCTTTGAGTGACAATTATGTGTATGCTGTTGATATGACTTAATAACTTTATGTGTCGACTATATCAATGTAGTTGCGCATGATTTGGTTGCCACAGCCAGAAACTTGGTTGAAGACCATTTACCAGGGATGGACTATCTATCCATATAGTTGCATCAATCGGGGTGCCATACTGCTAAGCAGCGATATCAGAAAACAAAAGCACAAAAGCAAAAACTATACGCACACAACTATTCAATTGTGTAATGTGAATTGACAATTAAATTTATGTTTTGTACGATATTTGCAATAACCATATTTAAGGTGTGATAGCGACTGACTTTTATATCAGAAGTAGCTCAGAAATGTGAGTTTTCAGAGTAGTTACTGCAGAATAGATTGTTAGCTCAGCGTTAGCGTATTAGGCTACCATTCCGGAATCTTAGGTTTGAATCCCGTCAATGCGTTTTCAAAAATTGTAAAACAATGCGCAATTGTAATTAATAAAATAAAATATATGCGAAACCATATAAATACAGATTAAAAAATATTAGAAAAATAAGAACTATACAAATAAAAAATTCTTTCGTTAAAATATTGCACTCAAATTGTTACTGTAGAATCCGTAATAGTTACTGCGAAATTTGTACTGGTCACTGAAAGAATGTTTACTGTTAGTACATCAAGACATTTTATATAACAATAATTAAGCCAACCAAATGTGTAGTTGCCATTACAATATTTATGGTTGAAGTATCAAGAAATATCAAGAAAATAGGTTGGTTGCAGCAACTAGATATATCGTCACTGCTGCGACATAGTTACTCAACAACTGACTTTTAAAAACTCGAAACATTTCTGTAAGATCGTATATACGGCATGATTAAAAATAAGACATATACAGGGTGTTTCATTTTAATCGCCCCAGGCAAATATCTCGAAAAATATGAAAGATACGGAAAAACGTTTCAGACAAAAGTTGTTTGGTTTGAAGGGGGACATAAGATGGTATCATTGGTTTGACTTTGAGTGAACGTGCCAAGGTCACATAAAGTTCAACTTTGTCTTTTTAAACGGAACCCCCTATTTTTCATTGCATATTCTTGTAGCTTACCTCAAGGGCTTTCCAAAACACTGTATTTAAGTATTTTTTCATGAAGTACTTTTTGAGTTACAAGGGTCGAAAGTTACAATCCCGCCGGCATTAGCATTACCCAAGGTGTACCGGCCAATGAAGACAAGACCTAAGATTGATCCGGCCAGTGAAGGCAAGACCCAACATTGATCCGGCCAATAAAGGCAAAACCCAACATTGATCCGGCCAATGAAGGCAAGAGCCAACATTGATCCGGCCAGTGAAGGCAAGACCCAAGATTGATCCGGCCAGTAAACTCAAGACCCAACATTGATCCGGCCAATAAAGGCAAAACCCAACATTGATCCGGCCAATGAAGGCAAGACCCAACATTGATCCGGCCAATGAAGGCAAGACCCAAGATCGATCCGGTTAGTAAAGGCAAAACCCAAGATTGATCTGGCCAGTAAAGGCAAGACCCAAGATTGATCCGGCCAGTAAAGGCAAGACCCAACATTGATCCGGCCAATAAAGCCAAAACCCAACATTGATCCGGCCAATGAAGGCAAGACCCAACATTGATCCGGCCAATGAAGGCAAGACCCAAGATTGATCCGGTTAGTAAAGGCAAGACCTAAGATTGATCCGGCCAGTAAAGGCAAGACCCAAGATTGATCCGGCCAGTAAAGGCAAGACCCAAGATTGATCCGGTTAGTGAAGGCAAGAGCCAACATTGATCCGGCCAGTGAAGGCAAGACCCAAGATTGATCCGGTTAGTGAAGGCAAGACCCAAGATTGATCCGGTTAGTGAAGGCAAAACCCAAGATTGATCCGGCCAGTAAAGGCAAGACCCAACATTGATCCGGTCAAAGAAGGCAAGACCCAACATTGATCCGGCCAATGAAGGCAAGACCCAACATTGATCGGGCCAATGAATGCAAGACCCAAGATTTGTCCGGATCAATCTTGGGTCTTGCCTTCATTGGCCGGATCAATGTTGGGTCTTGCCTACACTGGCCGGATCAATGTTAGGTCTTGCCTTCATTGGCGGGTCAATGTTGGGTCTTGCCTTTACTGGCCGGATCAATCTTGGGTCTTGCCTTCACTGGCCGGATCAATGTTGGGTCTTGCCTTTACTGGCCGGAACAATCTTGGGTCTTGCCTTCACTAACCGGATCAATCTTGGGTCTTGCCTTCACTAACCAGATCAATCTTGGGTCTTGCCTTCACTGGCCGGATCAATGTTGGGTCTTGCCTTTACTGGCCGGATCAATCGTGGGTCTTGCCTTCACTGGCCGGATCAATGTTGGCTCTTGCCCTCACTAAGCGGATCAATCTTGGGTCTTGCATCCACTGGCCGGATCAATCTTAGGTCTTGTCTTCATTGGCCGGATCAATGTTGGGTCTTGCCTTTACTGGCCGGATCAATCTTGGGTCTTGCCTTCACTGGCCGGATCAATGTTGGCTCTTGCCTTCACTAACCGGATCAATGTTGGGTCTTGCCTTTACTGGCCGGATCAATCTTGGGTCTTGCCTTTACTAACCAGATCAATCTTTGGTCTTGCCTTCATTGGCCGGATCAATGTTGGGTCTTGCCTTCATTGGCGGGTCAATGTTGGGTCTTGCCTTTACTGGCCGGATCAATCTTGGGTCTTGCCTTCACTGGCCAGATCAATGTTGGGTCTTGCCTTTACTGGCCGGAACAATCTTGGGTCTTGCCCTCACTAAGCGGATCAATCTTGGGTCTTGCCTTCACAGGCCGGATCAATGTTGGCTCTTGCCTTCACTAACCGGATCAATCTTGGGTCTTGCCTTCACTGGCCGGATCAATCTTAGGTCTTGTCTTCATTGGCCGGTACACCTTGGGTAATGCTAATGCCGGCGAGATTGTAACTTTCGACCCTTGTAACTCAAAAAGTACGTCATGAAAAAATACTTAAATACAGTGTTTTGGAAAGCTCTTGAGGTAAGCTACAAGAATATGCAATGAAAAATAGGGGGTTCCATTTAAAAAGACAAAGTTGAACATTATGTGACCTTGGCACGTTCACTCAAAGTCAAACCAATGACACCATCTTATGTCCCCCTTCAAACCAAACAACTTTTGTCTGAAACGTTTTTCCGTATCTTTCATATTTTTCGAGATATTTGCCTGGGGCGATTAAAATAAAACACCCTGTATATTAGACGTTTTACCTATGCTAGCATTTAAAATATTATAGTCGTACGTATATTGCTAAATTGTTGAATAAAAATATTATTTTTGAGGTGTGATTAAAAAGTGGGCAAATTAAAGTAATTGTTTAAAACATTGTAGTTATAAATTATCTTTACAAGAAGTCAATATACCATATTTGAATATTAAAATATTATTTCATTGTGTGATAAAAGCAAAATGAATAATAACTTATCAAGTCTGACTGGAGTAATGGAGTAAATGGAAGTTTTCAATCAACCCTATATATGGGTTTACGATTCTCATCTACCACCACCTCATCTCCGCCCTCAACCTTTATTCTTTACTTTGGACCAACTGCTTAACGTCTCTCCCGAAAGACGGAGCCCAGTTTTTCCCCGTTCGAGAACCGCTTTCTCGCGTGAGGCGGTGCAGCTTCGGAAAATGAATTCCATGTTTACGTGCTTAAGTCGACTCGAACCTGGTTCCTCAGATTACTATCAAGTCTGACTGTTTCTACCATTATTTTTTTAAATTATTGAACGAGCAAACCAGGTGTCCTTGACTTTATCGTTCTGCAGAAGAATCCATAATATAAATCGCTGGACTTGAAGTGCCTAATCTCCATAGAAATGTGGTGTAATTAAAAATAAAAAAAAAGAGTAATAATTTAAAATGTCACAGTTGTCAGTTCTATTTGTGTAGAAAAATCAATATTTAACTAGTTGGGTATCATTACATTGTATGATATATACATTGTATGATAGAACCAATCCAAATAAAGTGTGCCTGTTCCTCTCTTAATTGATTGAACAAGCCCGCCAGATGATTAATAACATTGACGTTATGCAGAAAAATCCATAACACAACACATTGAAGTTGAAGTGCTTGGTCTGTATAGAAATGTGGGGTAATTAAAAATAAGAAAAAAAGAGTAATTATTTAAAACGTCATAGTTGTAAAATATACTAGTGCAAAAAAGTCAATATTTACTTATAGTTAGGTACCATATTACTGTTATTTCCTTATGTGTGGATAAATAAAAAAAACCGATAGAAGGAATAACTCTCCAAATATGTCATAATTCGTCACTTTTTATTTGAGCAGTCAAATGGAACGTCTTGTCTGGAGAAGAGCTTGGCAAACACTAATTCACGGACAGTGATAATAATACGACTAGGCAATGCCTGGATCTATAACGCTGTTAATAACATAGATTGTACAATTACATCATAGAACCAATCCAATGCGCTTGTTTTTTCTGTCATTTGTTCAAATGATTGAATAGGCCAACCAGATGCGGGTTCTTGACATTGATGTTCTGCAGAAGGTTCCATATCATAACCCGTTGATCTTGAAGTGCTTGGTCTGCATTAAAATGTGATGTAATTAAAAAATGAAAAAGAAACAATAATTATTTAAAATGTCACAGTTGTAAGTTATGTTTGTGTAGAAAAATAAATATTTAACTAGTTGGGTATCATTACGTTGTATAATAGAACCATTCCGAATCAAATGCGCCTGCTTCTTGTGTCGTTTGTTCAAATAATTGAACGGGCAAACCAGGTGATTCTTGACTTTGAAGCATAGTTATATGTTTACCTGTAGAGCGATCCATAATATAATACTTTGGATTTGAAGTGCTTGATCTGCATAAAAATGTGATGTGATTAAAAATAAAAAAAATAGAATCATTATATTTTTTAATGTCACAGTTTTAAATTATATTTGTACAGAAAGGTCAATATTTAACTAGTTGGATACCATTACATTATATGACATAAGCAAAATTAATAATTACTTATCAAGTGTGCTTATTCCTTTTCTCGTTTGTTCAAATGATTGAAGAGCCAAATCTATTGGTTCCTGACTTTGACATTCTGCGTTGGGATCCATATCGTAACACGTTGAACTTGAAGTGTTTAATCTGCACAGAAATCTCGTGTAATTAAATATAAAAAAAAAGTAGTAATTATTTAAAATGTCACAGTTGTAAGTAATATTTTTATAGAAAAGTCAATATTTAACTAGTTGGATATCATTACATTGTATAATGGAACGTTTCCGAATCAAGTACGCCTGCTTCTTGTGTCGTTTGTTCAAATAATTGACCGGGAAAACCAGGTGATTCTTGACTTTGAAGCAGAGGTATATGTTTTCCTGTAGAGGGATCCATAATATAACACTTATTTGGACTTGAAGTGCTTGATCTGCACAGAAATGTGTTGTAATATTATTCAACTAGTTAGATACCATTACATTGTACGATATAAGCAAAATGAATAGTAATTACTCATCAAGTGCGCTTGTTTCTTTTCTTAATTGTTCAAATAGTTGAAGAGTCAAATCAACTGGTTCCTGACCCTGACTTTGACGTTCTGCAGAAGAATCCATAATATATTCCGCTGAATTTAAAGTGCTTGGTCTGCAGAGAAATGTAATGTAAGTAAAAATAAAAAAAATAAAAAAAAAAATAATTATTTAAAATGGCACAAAAAATCAACGTTTAGATACCATTACATTGTATGATATAATCAAAATGAATAATTACTCATCAAGTGTGCTTGTTCCTTTTCTCGTTTGTTCATATAATTGAAGAGACAAATCTACTGGTTCCTGACTTCGACGTTCTGCAGAAGGATCCATAAAATATTCCGCTGAATTTGAAGTGCTTGGTCTGCATAGAAATGTAACGTGATTAAAAATAAAAAAGAGGAAATAACTATATTTTATAATGTCACAATTGTAAATTATATTTGTACAAAAAGATCAATATTTAACAAGTTGGTTACCATATCACATTGTATGATATATGTAAAATGAATAATTACCCATCAAGTGTGCTTGTTTGTTTATATGATTGAAGAGCCAAATCAGCTTTTTCCTGACTTTGACGTTCTGCATTGGGATCCATATCATAACCCGTTAAACTTGAAGTGCTTGGTCTAAACAGAAATGTGAAGTAATTAAAAATTAAAAAGAAACAATAATTATTTAAAATGTCACATTTGTAAGTTATATTTGTGTAGAAAAGTCAATATATAAATAGTTAGGTATCATTACATTGTATAATAGAACCAATTCGAATAAAATGCCTCCGTTCCTTCTGACGTTAGTTCAAACGATTGAACGAACAAACTAGGTGGTTCTTGACACTGACGTTCTGCAGAGGCATCCATAACATAATCCGCTGAACTTGAAGTGCTTGGTCTGCATAAAAAAGTTGTGTGATTATAAATAAAAAATAGGGAGCGATTCTATTAAAAATATCACAGTTTGTTATATTCGTGTAGAAATGTCAATATTTAATTAGTTGGGTATCATTACATTGTATAATAGAGCCAATCCGTATCAAGTGTGCCTGTTCCTTCTGTTGTTAGTTCAAAAGATTGAACGAACAAACCAGGTGGTTCTCGACACTGACGTTCTGCAGAGGGATCCATAACATAATTTGCTGAACTTGAAGTGCTTGGTCTGTATAGAAATGTCTTGCGATTAAATACAATAAAAGGAGTAATTATTTAAAGTGTCTTAGTTACAGTTGTAAGTAAAATTCGTGTAGAAAAGCCAATATTTAACTAGTGTGGTAACATTACATTGTATAATAGAACCAATCCGGATCAAGTACGCCCGTTCCTTCTGTCGTAAGCTCAAATGATTTTAGGGGCACACGAGGTGGTTCTTGACTTTGAAGCAGATGTATATGTTTTCCTGTAGAAGGATCCATAACACAACACGTTGAAGTTAAAGTACTTGGCCTGCATAAAAATGTGATGTGATTAAAAATAAGAAAAGAGAATTATTTAAAATGTCACAGTTGTAAGTTATATTTGTGCAGAAAAGGCAATATTTAACTAATTGGATATTTACGTTGATATAAACAAAACAAATAATTACTTAGCAAGTGCGTTTGTTTCTTTTCTTGTTTGTTGAAATGATTGAAGAGCCAAATCGATTGGTTCCTGACTTTGACGTTCTGCAGAAGGATCCATAACATAATCCGCTAAATTTAAAGTACTTGGTCTGCAGAAAAATGTAATTTAATTTAAAATTAAAAAAAAAAATAAATGTTTAAAATGTGACTGCAGTTGTATGTTATATTTGCACAGAAAGCTCAATATTTAACTTGTTGGATACCGTTACACTGTATGATATAAGCAAAACGAATAATTACTCATCAAGTGCGCATTTTTCTCTTCTCATTTGCTCAAATGTATGAAGAGACAAAGCAACTGGATCCTGACTTTGACGTTCTGCAGAAGGAATAATATAATCCGTTGTATTTGAAGTGCTTGGTCTAAAAATATAATGTGATTAAAAATAGAAAAAAGAGAAAATTATTTAAAATATCACAGTTGTATGGTATATTTGTGTAATAAGATCAATATTTAACTAGTTAAATACCACTACGTTGTATGTTGTATGTTATATGCAAAATAAATAATTACTCATCAAGTGCGCTTGTTTCTCTTCTCATTTGCTCAAATGAATGAAGAGACAAATCAACTGGTTCCTGACTTTGACGTTCTGCAGAAAGATCCATAATATAATCCGTTGAATTTGAAGTGCTTGGTCTGCGTAAAAATGTGATGTAATTAAAAATAAAAAAGAGAGAATAATTATATTTTATAATGTCATAGTTGTAAATTATATGTGTACAGAAAGATCAATATTTAACAAGTTGGATACCATCATATTGTATAATATATGCAAAATGAATAATTACCCATCAAGTGTGCTTGTTCCTTTTCTTGTTTGTTCATATGATTGAAAAGACAAATCAACTGGTTCCTGACTTTGACGTTCTGCAGAAGGATCCATAAAATATTCCGCTAAATTTGAAGTACTTGGTCTGCGTAGAAATGTGATGTAATTAAATATAAAAAAGAGAGAATAATTATTTAAAATATTACAGTTGTAAATTATATTTGTACAGAGAAAGTAATATTTAACTAATTGGATAACATTACAATGTATGATATAAGCAAAATAAATAATTACTTATCAAATGCTCTTGTTTCTCTTCTCGTTTGTTCAAATGGTTGAAGAGACAAATCAACTGGTTCCTGACTTGGACGTCCTGTATTTGGATCCATATCATAACCCGTTGAACTTGAAGTGCTTAATCTGCATAAAAATGTCGTGTGATGAAATATACAAAGAAGAGTGTAATTATTTGAAATGTCACAGTTGCAAGTAATATTCGTGTAGAAAAGGCAATAATTAACTATTTTGATAGCATTACATTGTATAATAGAACGTTTCCGAATTAAGTGCATCTATTCTTTCTGTCATTAATTGAAATGATTGGACGGACACACCAGGTAGATCTTGACTTTGAAGCAGAGTTATACGTTTTTCTGTAGAGCGATCCATAATATAGCACTTTGGATTTGAAATGCTTGATCTGCATAGAAATTTAATGTGATTAAAAATAAAGAAGAGAGAATAATTATATTTTATAATGTTACAGTTGTAAATTATATTTGTACAGAAAGGTCAATATATTTAGTTGGATACCATTACATTATATGACATAAGCAAAATGAATAATTACTCATCAAGTGTGCTTATTCCTTTTCTCGTTTGTTCAAATGTTTGGAGAGCCAAATCAATTGGTTCCTGACTTTGACGTTCTGCGTTGGGATCCATATCGCAATCCGTTGAACTTAAAGTGTTAAATCTGCACAGAAATGTCATGTAATTAAATATAAAAAAGAGGTAGTAATTATTAGAGCCCCTTATTTCACGTGTACACGGGTACACGAATTACACGTGTATTTAGCATTGGCGTGTATAAACACGTGTATCGTGTACCCGCGTGTATTACACGGATACCCAAGTAGCACGTGTTTTAAAAGCACAAATAAATAAATTAGTAAATAAATGAATAAATCAAAAAATAAATATTAAAATTAATGAATAAATAAGTAAAAAAGTTCGGATTTCGCACAAAAAAAATAAGCTTATTCAAAATTAGCAGTTATTTATCATTGCTTCATAAAAAAAAATTTTTTAAAATTTGTATTTTATAATAACAAAAAAGACCTAAAATTCAAAAAAATTAAAAATTTTTAAATTGCAAATAGATATTTTTCGTTTATTGGCCATTCAATACACACATTGGTGGAATAATAAGAACATATCTTCAAAAGTAACAAAATATTTTATTGAAAAATATATTTTTGTTTTTCATTTTTTTAAACAAATTTATATGTTACTATAAAAAACAACCAAAAAAGTGAATGAAACGTACGGTATTGGCACTATTGGCAGTAAAACTAAGGGACTTGCGATTGTTCACCGCTAAATGAAAAGTTAGGTAAAGAAAAATACATAAATTTTAGACACTATTTTAGACACTATAGTTGTAACACAGTGTTGCAATAGACATGAAATTTTTTACTATATTAAAATTTAAGCTCCTATAGTATATTGGAAATAGTACTAACTCAATTTTGACAAAAAGTGGACATACGATCTTTTACCTCTGAGGTACAGATATATATATGCGTGGACAGAGGAGCGCATTCCACAGAGGTCGGGGTGGGTGGACCTCGCTTTACAATTTACAAAGTACAGGCGTGGACAGAGGAGCGTGTTCCACAGGGGGGGGGCCTTCGGCCCCCCCCACCCGCACCCCTCCTCTACGGGGTGAACCTCGCTTCAACATACAATTTGTAAAGCGAGGTCCACCCACCCCGATCCTTGTGGAACACGCTCCTCTGTCCACGCATGTACGTTGTAAGTTGTAAAGCGAGGTCCACCCACCTCGACCTTTGTGGAATACGCTCCTCTGTCCACGCATGTACTTTGGTATATTAGTTCGTATATATCTTATAATACTAAAAATAACTGCTATATTTTTCAAACTTTTTTTGTTAATAATTTTTTAATGAAGAAAGTCCGACGGCTAAAATCTTTGGATTGTTACTCAGGATCACAACATATGTCAAGGTCAAGGTCATTGGAGAGGGGTTCGCTAATGTACATATTTACCATATAAATATGTTAAAGTATCTATGTCGAGTGCGTGACACACGGGTGTACCCGCGGTGTACACGAGTACCGGTGGCATGTGTAACGTGTAGAACGACTACACGTTTCACGTGTACCCGTGTATTTTAAAACACGTTTCTGACCGGGAGCTCTAGTAATTATTTAAAATGTCACAGTTGTAAGTAATATTCTTATAGAAAAGACAATATTTATAACTATAGTTGGATAACATTACATTGTATAATGAAACGTTTCCGAGTCAAGTGCGCCTGTTCCTCCTGTCGTTAGTTGAAATGATTGAACGGGCACACCAGGTGGTTCTTGACTTTGAAGCAGAATTATATGTTTTTCTTTAGAGGAATCAATAATATGATCCGCTAAATTTGAAGTGTTTAATCTGCACAGAAATGTCGTGTAATTAAATATAAAAAGGTAAAAATAATTATTTAAAGTGTTATAATTGTAAGTAATATTTGTGTAGAAAAGTCAATATTTAACTAGTTGGGTAACATTACATTGTATAATAGAACGTTTCCGAATCAAGTGCGCCTGTTTCTCCTGTCGTTAGTTCAAATGATTGAACAAGCTTATCAGGTGGTTCTTGACTTTGAAGCAGAATTATATGTTTTCCTGTAGAGGGATCCATAATATAACACTTTGGACTTGAAGTACTTGATCTGCACAGAAATGTGATGTGATTAAAAAGAAAAAAGAAAGAATAATTATGTTTTATAATGTCACAGTTGTAAATTATATTTGTGCAGAAAGGTAAATATTTAACTAGTTGGATACCATTACAATATATGACATAAGCAAAATGAATAATTACTCATCAAGTGTGCTTGTTCCTTTTCTTGTTTGTTCATATAATTGAAGAGACAAATCTACTGGTTCCTGACTTCGACGTTCTGCAGAAGGATCCATAAAATATTCCGCTGAATTTGAAGTGCTTGGTCTGCATAGAAATGTAACGTGATTAAAAATGAAAAAGAGAAAATAACTATATTTTATAATGTCACAATTGCAAATTATATTTGTACAAAAAAATCAATATTTAACAAGTTGGTTACCATATCACATTGTATGATATATGTAAAATGAATAATTACCCATCAAGTGTGCTTGTTTGTTCATATGATTGTAGAGCCAAATCAGCTGTTTTCTGACTTTGACGTTCTGCATTGGGATCCATATCATAACCCGTTGAACTTGAAGTGCTTGGTCTGAACGGAAATGTGAATTAAAAATTAAAAAAAAAACAATAATTACTTAAAATGTCACATTTGTAAGTCATATTTTTGTAGAAAAGTTAATATATAAATAGTTGGGTAGCATTACATTGTATAATAGAACCAATTCGAATGAAATGCGACGGTTCCTTCTGTAGTTAGTTCAAATGATTGAACGGACCAATCAGGTGGTTCTTGACACTGAAGTTCAGCAGAGGGATCCATAAGATAATCCACTGAACTTGAAGTGCTTGGTCTGCATAGAAATTTGCAATTTTATAAATAAAAAATAGGGAGCGATTTTATTCAAAATATCACAGTTGTAAGTTATATTGGTGTAGAAATGTCAATATTTAATTAGTTGGGTATCATTACATTGTATAATAGAACCAATCCGAATCAAGTGCGCCTGTTCCTTTTGTCGTTAGTTCAAATGATTGAACGAACAAACCAGGTGGTTCTTGACACTGACGTTCTGCATAGGGATCCATAACATAATTTTCTGGACTTGAAGTGCTTGGTCTGCATAGAAATGTCGTGTAATTATAAATAAAATATTTCGTAGTTTTAAAATACGATTTCTTTGAAGTTTTTTGGGAAAAAATATATATGCTTTTTGAAGGAAAATAAACAAAGAGGAAGCTTTAGAAGCAAAAAAAATTTCAGAAAAACCACACATACACACACATACGGCCTTTTTTTAAAAAGAAAGATAATTCTTTCACCGATTCTTGCCAAACTCAATAACACAACTCTTCTTTAATGATATTATATTCATTTAAAATTTAAGGGTTAAACCTTTATAATATTGGCAATTTTTTTTTAATTTTATTATATTCTTAGGTCTTTTCTATCCCTATTTCATATATAATTTTTTAAGATTTGGTTGATCAGTTCTAGAGTTACAGGCGTTTGACATTTCGGGGAATCCATACATATCATATAGAAGCTTTATAAAGCTGGGTCTAATCAACCAAATCTTAAAGAATTAT
This sequence comes from Leptothorax acervorum, assembly GCA_035220615.1. Taxonomy (NCBI): domain Eukaryota; kingdom Metazoa; phylum Arthropoda; class Insecta; order Hymenoptera; family Formicidae; genus Leptothorax; species Leptothorax acervorum. The sequence continues at coordinate 986,269 of JASTWQ010000027.1, read as the reverse complement.
ATATAAAATAGGGGTAGAAAAGACTGAAGAATATAATATGATATATGTAAAATGAATAATTACCCATTATGTGCCCTTTGTTCTTTTCTCAATTGTTCTGCATATGATTGAAGAATTAAATCAACTCTTTCCTGCAGACTTTGACATTCTGCATTGGGATCCATATCATAACCCGTTGAACTTGAAGTGCTTAGTCTGAACGGAAATTTGGAGTAATTAAAAATTAGAAAAAAACAATAATTACTTAAAATGTCACAGTTGTAAGTTATATTTGTGCAGAAAGGTCAATATTTAAGGATGTATGGGTGACATCTCAAAATATTATCAAAAATCTAAAAATTTTATAGATTGTTCTATTATTACGTCTGAGTATCTGTGTAAAATTTGTGCACAATTCTCTTATTGGTTTAAAAGTTATTGTAATTAAGGGTGTATTGAAGATATTTCAAATATATTCAGAAATGGCTGCGAGATGTTTCTAAATTAAATTAAAAATACTCTGTAAAATTTTAAAGTGATTTAAGAGTTATTTAAGTTTAAAGTTGATAAAATTAACATTATCCCTTATGGAGAATCGACATTTTTGCTGTAAATATAAATAAAATAGAAATAAAACAGTAAGATATTTCTTAAACTCTTTTTATGTGTAAAATATACATCATTGATATTGTATTTTTTTCTGGTTTGTTTAAATGATTGAAGAGCCAAATCAACTGGTTTTTTACTCTGACGTTCTACAGTAACATTTACATCATAATCCGTTGAACTTCAAGTGCTTAATCTGAGAGGGTCCCGTTTGACTACAATCCTGATTGCCAACAGCTTTGTTTGCCCACAACATTTTGCCTACAGCTTCGTTTGCCGACATTCCCGATTGCCTACAGAGCGATTGCCTACAAGCATTTTTGCGCACATGTAATAGTTAAAAATACGAAAGTACGTTTGCGCACATGGCCAAACACATTGGACACATGACTTTATTGCACACAAGCAGATTGCACACATGACATTATTGCGCACATACACATTGCACACATGACTTATTGCGCACATACACGTTATATTGCACACAATGTCGCAGGCTTATTGTAAAATCAGCCTTTTCGCAAAAAGACTAGCCTTTTTGCGAAATGCCGGCCTTTTGCGAAAGCATTTGATCGTTTCTTTAATAAGACTATCGCATTTTAGACTTTTTGCCAAGTGCCTAGCCTAGCACCAGCCCATGTGTGCCAAAAAGCCTAAAGTGCGTTCAGTCTTATTGGGAAACGATCAGTGCTTCGCAAAAGGCCGGCCTTTCGCAAAGCGGCTAGTCTTTTTGCAAAAGGGCTGATTTTGCAGATAGGCCTGCGACATATGTGTGCAATATAACGTGTATGTGCGCAATAAAGTCATGTGTGCAATGTGTATGTGCGCAATAATGTCATGTGTGCAATCTGCTTGTGTGCAATAAAGACATGTGTGCAATGTGTTTAGCCATGTGCGCAAACGTACGTTCGTATTTTTAACTATTACATGTGCGCAATAATGCTTGTAGGCAATCGCTTTGTAGGCAATCGGGAATGTCGGCAAACGAAGGTGTAGGCAAAATGTTGTGGGCAAACGAAGCTGTTGGCAATCAGGATTGTAGGCAAACGGAGCCCCCCCCCTTAATCTGCATAGAAATGTGGTAAGATAAAAAATAGAAAAAAGAAATAACTATTACTTGAAATACAACTGTACGCATTACCTAATGTTATTATGTGCTTATTGACGGTGAACCGTAATGGAATGAAGTTTTGTGATTACATTTATACATTTGTACATTTTATACATATGTGCCTAAAATCTAAAATTTCTGCAAAATTAATGTCAAACAAATAAATATGTAATCTAAATTTCTAAATCGTCCATAATGCACAAAAAAACGTTAAAATATGTAATTTAAATATTTTATTAATTATATGCAATGTAATTGAGAAATTATTATTATTACGATTTGAGAGGCATATTTATGATCAAAATTGCCAATAAATTTTATGTGGATGTCCTGATAAGAACTTTTATTCGCTTCATTTTCTCTTCAACTATTCATTGTTTTATTATTACATTTATTTCTTAATCTCTATTTTAATAATTTTTTGAATTTTTACTTACTCATCTTGACTCCGGATTCTTTTGGAATGTTTTCTTAAATGTAGTCGTAAATATACATTATTATGCAAGAAAGACACTGTTTTGCCACAATCATTACATTTTGCCTTATATCCCAGTAACTCCGAGTAATATTGCCTTAAGTCGTCAGGTAATGTGTGAGTGTCATTATCGGGAAATATTCCATGTCCACTTAAGTGTGCTCTGAATATTCTATAGACATTTGTTGGATCACGTGTATGAATTTCTTTTTTACATTTCGTGCACTTTGCCAGCAAAGGTTTCAATTCCTCGAAATAATCCCACAACTTGCTGCGTTTTTTCCAGCGTTTCTTTCTCCGTGCCATTTTAAACGTCCTGTAATACAGATTGTCTGATACTAAATATGTGATACAGTGATCGCCTTAACAAGCGTTTGCAGAATTTCTGCATTGGGATGCATATTGTTATCCATTGAAATTGAAGTGCTAATTGTTATGCATTGAAGTGTAGTGCAGTTAGAAATAGATCATTATTTAGAGTATTAACGTTGTGAAGTATTCTTTTGCATAAGGGTAAACATTTATATATTAAGATATCATTATATTGCATATTGTATAACATAAAACGGGGGTTCTAAGGGGGCAGTGCATGCGTACCACACGGCGCCGCTTCCAGCTAGCACCGCATAGCCTCTCCTGCTCAATTCCGACTCTCACCTCCAAGCAGGCGTTTTTTCGCTGGTGAACCCCGGAAGCCTAAGCAACCGCAACGGAGATCGGGTACCAACCCCGGTGGAAGGTGCGGTCAGGACTAACGAGAGCGGGAGAAATGGCCCTCCGAAAAGGGGGTTGGGCGTGGGGCCAACAACCCCACCCCGGAAAAACTCATCGTTACGAAGCCTCAAGGAGCATTTCGGACAGTGGATCGGAGCTCGGACCGATCTAAGCGGAGACGACATGGCAGACGAAACAAGGATATGATTTTGGGAACATGGAATACTCGTAGCCTCTATAGAACAGGGGCACTCAAGGCACTCTGTCAGGAAATGATGAGGTATAGAATTGACGTGCTGGCTGTCCAAGAGACCCGATGGACGGGCGAGGGGGTATACGATACGAGAACTCATACGATTCTGCACAGTGGAAACAAGGACCGACATGAACTCGGAGTTGCATTCCTGGTAGACCGGAGATTTAAAGACAGAATCCTGAATTTCACAGCGATAAACGAAAGAATATGCGTGATAAGGCTGAAAACAAAGTTTTTCAACTTGTCCATCATCAACGCGCACGCGGAAACGGAGGAAAAGGACGAAGTTACCAAGGACAACTTCTACAGTGGACTGGAACAAGCCTTCGATACAATACCGTCAAATGACATCAAAATGGTAATAGGTGATCTCAACGCAAAAATTGGAAAGGAATCAATATATCGAGACATCGTAGGACTGCATAGCCTGCATGAGGAATCAAACGACAACGGCCTACGCGTGATAGATCTCGCGATCGCCAAGAACATGGTGGTGAAATCAACTCAGCTTCCGAGAAAAAACATTTACAAGTGGACATGGGAATCTCCGGATGGAGATCATCACAATCAAATTGACCACGCACTGATAGAGAGAAGAAATGCCTCAAGCATTACTAATGTAAGAACCTGCAAGGGGGCAGACTGTGACTCGGACCACTACCTAGTACGTGTGCTACAGGTGTCGCATAAGCAGAAGAGGAACGGAGGGAAGGCCGGAAAGCACTAAAATAAACACAGAACGCTTAAAGGACCCGGAGACAAAACACCAATACCAACAAATACTGGCGGAAAAAATTTATCAGCATGCAGATGAAGCGGAGCCTTGCACAGCAATGGAAACGGACTGGGACAGGCTGAAGAGGGCGATAACAACGTCAGCCGAAACGAGCCTAGGCGAGAGGCCGGGGGAGAGGTGGAATGAATGGTTTGATCGGGAATGCGAGGAGAGCATTCGGAAAAAAAACAAGGACAGGCAAACATGCATGGAAAGACCAACAAGAGCGAAGAGGGATGCCTACAAACAATCTAGAAAGGAAGCCAATAAACTGATAAGGAAAAAGAAGAGGGAACACCTAAATAACTCTATTGCCGGAATAGAGGAGGACTTCCGAAGCAAGAACTGCAGGCGGGCATACAGAAACATAAACACATTCAAAAAGGGATTTGTACCAAGGACCACACTGTGCAGGGACGGGAGTGGCAACATCATAGGAGACAGTGAAAGGATAAAAAGAACATGGAAGGGCCTCTTTCAAGAACTGCTAAATCCGCACGGGAGCAGTGGAGACGAACCGCCAGAGGAGAGACTAAGAGGACAAGAACCCCAGGTAGAGACGCCGTCTCTAGCAGAGGTAAAGGCAGCGATAAAGAAGCTCAAGAACAACAGGGCGCCCGGAGCCGACAACATCCCAGCGGAGCTACTAAAATACGGTGGGGATAGCCTAGCTACAGCAGTCCACCAACTAATAGGCAAGATATGGGACATTGAGCAAATCCCAGAAGGAGTGGCAACTCAGTATAATATGCCCCATACACAAAAAGGGTGACAAACTCCTTTGTAAGAACTATAGAGGGGTATCACTTCTTTGTACAATGTACAAGGTACTAACAACAATCATAAAGACCAGATTAGAACAGTATGGCGAAGACATTATAGGGGAGTACCAAGCGGGCTTCAGGCCTAACCGATCAACTACAGATCAGCTATTTACGGTGCGCCACGCACAGGAGAAATGCTGGGAATACAATGTGGAACTGCTCCAACTATTCGTGGACTTTAAACAGGCATACGACAGTATTGATCGCAACATGCTCTATAAAATACTCCTAGACTTCGGCATCCCCCCGAAAATGGTGCGACTCATCAGGATGACAATGCTCAACACACGATGCAAAGTGAAAATAAACCAAGAACTGACAGATGCCTTCGAAGTGTCACGGGGACTAAAGCAGGGCGACGGACTGGCACCAACTCTCTTCAACCTGGTCCTGGAATACGTAATACGGAGAACAATAGTCGATACAAACGCGACTATAATGAGTAAATCGAGGCAAATCGTGGGGTACGCGGATGATCTGAATGTAATGGGGAGATCAATGTCGGACGTCGAGGAGGCGTTCAACTCGATGGAATCTACCGCGAGAAGCGTCGGCTTGGAAATCAACGAGGACAAAACCAAGTTAATGAGGTTAAGTAGAAACCCCAGAAGAAGACTAGGTCAAAGCGTCACGATCGGCACACACAAATTCGAAACAGTGGATGAGTTTGTATACCTGGGTTCCAATATAAACAAGAACAACGACGAGATGGTGGAAATAAGGAGAAGGATCACGGCGGCAAACAGTATTTTACATTATGGCCGCACTTTAGGTCCAGAAGTATCCACCGGAAAACAAAAATAAGAATGTACAAAACAATACTCCGTACGGTGGTAACGTATGGATGTGAATCGTGGAGCATTACAAACAAATCCGCAGACACGCTGGACCGCTTCGAGAGAAAAATACTCCGCAGGATCTTTGGGCCGGTAAGAGAGGGAGAAGTATGGAGAGCGCGGTATAACCATGAGCTATACCAACTTTATGGAGAAATTAAGCTCTCAGCATATGTGAGAATACAACGACTGCAATGGGCGGGACACGTGCAACGCATGCCACCAGCCAGAGTCCCCAAGAAAATGCTAGAGGGAAAACCGGGAGGAAGAAGATGCGTGGGCAAACCACGTCTGAGATGGGAGGACAGCGTTAGAAGAGACTCCGACGCACTCCTGGGGATTAAGAACTGGAGGAGAGCAGCGGGGAGCCGAGATAGCTGGAAGAGACGACTTGAGGAGGCCAAGGCTCGATTTGGGCTGTAGCGCCATTAATGATGATGATGATAACATAAAACGAATAATTACTCATTAAGTTCTTACAAAAAATTGCAGAATAAGTCAGAATAAATTGGGTTGGTGCAATACATGCAATAATAACCTGACAGGTAACGAATAAAACATCAATAGCACTATGCTGACATATGCAGACCTAGAACAAATATTCAAATATTATAAAGAATCGTTGATAGTTGGCTAACAGATTTTTTATTAATTATTAATTATCTATGTAATAAGTAAATGGCAGATTTGAGTTGTCCCATACAGATGTTATTAAATAACGCTACTTAATTTGAATACCTATAAAAACTATGCATAAATTGTACATTTTATATGTCCACCTCGAATTTCTGCATTATTAATTTTAAATAAATAAATATCTAATCTATATTTTGGAATTGTTTATATCTATTATCTATGATTCATAAACGAACGTAAAAATAAGCAATTTAATTTTTTTTAAGTAATATGCAAAATAGTTTTTAAAACATGGTTTTACTGTTTGAGAGACATATTTATAATCAAAATTGCAAATAAATATTATATGGATGCATTGATAAAACCTTTCATTCGCTCAATTTCCTTAGCGATTGATTGTTTTATTGTTACATTTGTTTTATAATATTTATAATATTTTAATAATATTTTGAATGTGTACTTACTTATCTCGACTCTGGCTTATTGTGGAATGTCTTCTTAAATGATTTCGTAAATGTACATATTTATTTAAGAAAGACACTGTTTGCCCACAATCATTACATTTTGCCTTATATCCCGGTAATTTTGAGTAATATTGCCTTAAGTCGCTAGGTATTTTGTGAGTGTCATTATCGGGAAATATTCCATGTCCACTTAAGTGTGCTCTGTATATTCTATAGACCTTTGTTGGATCACGTGTATGAATTTCTTTTTTACATTTCCTGCACTTTGCCAGCGAAGGTTTCAATTCCTCGAAATAATCCCACAACTTGCTGCGGTTTTTCCGGCGTTTCTTTCTCCATGCCATTTTAAACGTCCTGTAATACAAATTGTCTGATACTAAATATGTGATACAGTGATCGCCTTAACAAGCGTTTGCAGAATTTCTGTATTGGGATGCATATCGTTATCCGTTGAAATTGAAGTGCTAATTGTTATGCATTATGAAGTGTAGTGCAGTTAGAAATGTATCATTATTTAAAGTATTAACGTTGTAAAGTATTCTTTTGCAGAAGGGTAAACATTTACATATTGAGATATCATTATATTGCATATTGTATAACATAAAACAAATAATTACTCATTAAGTTCTCACAAAAAATTGCAGAATAAGTCAGAATAAATTGGGTTGGTGCAATATATGCAATAATAACCTCACAAGTAACGAATAAAACATCAATAGCACTATGCTGACATATGCAGACCTAGAACGAATATTCAAATATTATAAAGAATCGTTGATAGTTGGCTAACAGATCTTTATTAATTATTAATTATCTATGTAATAAGTGAATGGCAGATTTGAGTTGTCCTATACAGATTTTATTAAATAACGCTACTTAATTTGAAGACCTATAAAAACTATGCATATTTCGTACATTTTATATGTCCACCTCGAATTTCTGCATTATTAATTTCAAATAAATAAATATAATATTTAATCTATATTTTGGAATTGTTTATATCTATTATCTATGATGCGTAAAAGAACGTAAAAATAAGCAATTTAACTTTTTAAGTAATATGAAAAATAATTTTTTAAAGCATTGTTATTGCTATTTGAGAGACATATTTATAATCAAAATTGCAAATAAATATTACATGGATGCCCTAACAAAACTTCTATTCGCTCAATTTCTTAAGCTATGGATTATTTTATCCTTACATTATCTTATAATTTTTAATATTTTAATAGTCTTTTGAATGTGTACTTACCCATCTCCACTCTGGATTCTTTTGGAATGTCTTCTTAAATGCTTTCGTAAATTTGTAATAGTTGATGCAAAAGATATTGCTTTGCCACAATCATTACATTTTGCCTTATATCCCGGTAACTCCGAGACATATTGCCTTAAGTCGTCAGGTAATGTGTAAGTGTCATTATCGAGAAATTTTCCATGTACATTTAAGTGTCTTCTGAATATTCCATGGACACTTGATGTATCACGTATATGAACTTCTTCTTTACATTTCGTGCACTTTGCCAACGAAGGTTTTAATTCCTCGAAATAATCCCACAACTTGCTGCGTTTTTTCCGGCGTTTCTTTCTCCATGCCATTTTAAACGTCCTGTAATACAGATTGTCTGATACTAAATGTGATACAGTGATCGCCTCAACAAGCGTTTGCAGAATTTCTGCATTGGGATGCATATCGTTATCCGTTGAAATTGAAGTGCTAATTGTTATGCATTGAAGTGTAGTGCAGTTAGAAATGGATCATTATTTAAAGTATTAACGTTTAAAGTATTCTTTTGCAGAAGGGTAAACATTTATAAATTAAGATATCATTATATTGCATATTGTATAACATAAAACAAATAATTACTCATTAAGTCCTCACAAAAAATTGCGAAGATGAAGATTCAACAGAATCTTTTCTAGGCACAATTTATATAAACCGTTTTTCGATAATGACAGAACGAAATGGCTTATTAATATTACCAATAGCAACATTTTGGATAACATAGCACATATTTTAAGTTTAGGTGATAGGTTTGGCGTGCCCGTCACTAACCTTGATAAAAAAGATCGCTTACGTACCACTTTAGACACCATTAAAGACTTTTAGATTAACAGTTACAAAATACCTCCAGCTGCTATTAACGCGACACGAAGCTCTGTAGCGAATTCCTTACAACTCTTTCTCAATAAGAATCTTCACATGAAATACATAGATCGCTATATTCTAAAGGAGTTTAACAACTGAAAAAAATTCTTACAAAACAGTCAGGATATATTTGTCACTAAGGCTGATAAGGGCCAAATCACTGTCATTATGGATAAAACTAATTACAACAATCGAATGATTGATCTCCTCAATGATGAATCAACTTATATAAAATTAAAAGATGATCCCATTAAGCAACTAATCACAAAACTCAATAAACTAGTTAAATCATGGTATGATAATAATATTATAGATGATCCCATCTACTATCGTTTAAAGTGCACTAACGGTAATCTTCTACGCTGTTACCGACTGCCAAAAGTCCATAAAGCGCGTTTCCCTTTACGCATTATCGTTTCGGCCGTTGGGAGCCTACTATATAACATAGCTTGTTACTTACATACAATTTTAGAAGAGTCTTTACATAAACCTAAATCGTATATTAAAGACATCTGATCGTTTGCTAAAATCATTAAAAATGAAACGATCAATACTGACCAGGTCCTCGTTTCTTTTGATGTCACTTCACTTTTCACGAATATTACGAAAGAATTAATTCTAAAGGGAATCGAAAAACGATGGCACATTATTTCTCCACACACGAAATTCTCTCTACCTCAGTTTCTACACGCTGTTGATTTGATATTAAGCTCTACAAGTTTTTGCTTTAATGGGCAATTTTATGAACAGATTTTTGGTAGTCCTATGGGTTCTCCATTTTCTCCAAAAGCTTCCGACATTGTAATGGAGGACTTGGAGACTTATTGCCTTAGTGCACTCGATTTTAAAATTCAGTTTTTCCATAGGTATGTAGACGATATCTTTGCCATAATTCCTAGGGTAAGGTTAAATGACTTACTTGATGTGTTTAATAACTATCACCCACGACTAAAGTTCACCTATGAATTGGAAAGTAACAATTCTCTCCCATTTCTTGACACCGTGGTCATCAGGGATGGAAATCAATTGATCACAAATTGGTACAGAAAACCCACGTTTTCTGGCCGGTATATTAACTACTTTTCTAGCCACCCGTTAAAATATAAGGTCAACACTATCACGAGTCTTCTCGATTGAGCTATTTTATTGTCTAATAAAAGTTTCCATGAATCTAACATTAATATTGTTAAAAAAATACTATTGAACAATTCCTTTCCAATCAATCTCATTAAAACATAAACGGGACGTTGATAGCACACCTATTAATTTATTCGATCCACGTAGATGCGTCGTACTACCGTACGTTAAAGGTCTTGGCGAAGATATACGTCTCACTCTTAATAATAGTGGCCTCGATACTGTTCACACAATCCCCAAAAAATTAGATGTTATCATTAAAAGGGGAAAGGACCGTCTTGATAAAGATCATTCTACCGAATTAGTCTACAGAATGAACTGTGATAATTATAGTGCGTCCTACATCGGACAAACAAAACGTTACTTACAAACACGCGTTACGGAACATTTTAACGACATAAAGAAAGACGATTGCAAGCGTTCTGTCGTTAGCTAACATCGCGTTTCCTACAGTCATGATTTCAAATGGTCTGAGGTTGAGATACTGCACCGGGAAAAGAATACTAAAAAAATAGAAATTGTTGAAATGTTTCTAATAAAAAAATATTCAGATATTATTAATCTCAAAAAGGACACGGATAAATTAAATCCCATATACGACAACGTCATCTCGAACGTATAATTGTTTTTAATCTGCTGTGTGCACTCGCACAACCTTCGGTTGTTTTTTCTAATTTTTAAACATTTGTGTGAGACCGTCAGTTTGTTCCTAACTTCCATCGTGCGAACATGATTTGTTTCGTTGCTCTGTAATTGTGATGTTTCGAGTGTACCACTTCGATACTGCAATTATCGCTAGTATGTTACGCAATACGAATTGTTGCCATCGTTGAACATTCTCCGTGAAAATAAGTACGCTCCTTTTTACTCTTTTTGCTATAACATCATACTTATTTTTGTGTATTAATTTGTAGTCTTTCACGTATGATGTTTCTGTCAAAATCTCATAAGCAGTAGACTGAGAATGTGTTGACGATGGTTCTCTTTTCTCCATCAGGTAATTTGAATTTTGTTTCGCTCTTTAAATTTCGTACTGACTACAGGAAACTCATTTTCTGTTACATTTTTAAAATTTTAACTATTGACAATGTTATTTGACCCCATGCTATATTTTGTTTCGTTAGATCACTTGATAAGGACCCGAATCCTGGGTTGAAACGTAGTGAAGCTATTATGTATTGATTGCCAATTGTTGTCGAAATAAATATATTCTTTTTGGTTAACAATCAATGTTAAACTGCAATTGAATAAACTCTTGTGATTGATGACAGGAAGGAAAGAGGGAAAGAAAGAGATAGGTAGAGAATGTTCTATATATGGAATTTCCGTAATGCTAATGTCAAACAATTAATGTCTAGACTGAATTTATGATGAATAGATAAGTAGAACACGACCGATATGATATACAATCATGTTAAAGAGAAATGCTATTTTAATATGATTCTGCTATTCTAGCTTTAGTTAGAGACTGTAACGGTTTAAAGTCTGTTTTCTGTTTGTAACGGCGCTGCGCGTGGCTTGCTCGTTGTCAGATGAATAAATGTACATACATAAATACAAAAATAATATTATTAGCCTACTAAAATCCGGTCTTGACCGTAAAATGGCGCACCTACCTACCTCCCTAATTAAACTTATAACTTCTTGTACGTTACAATAACGTTTTTCCTTAATTTAATTGCATATTTATCGGTCGCGTTCCACTTATCTATTGTTTATATACGTCACTCGTTTTTCCTATTGTGTAATTTATAATAGAGGGTGTCTTAATGTGAGTACGCGCTTAGACATAAGACGGATACGGTCACCAATTAGAACAGTCAAAATTGATAGAATGTTTTCACGAAAGATTGTAGAATAAGTCAGAATATTATAAATAATATAATTATATGAATTGGTACTTACTCATCTTGACTCGGGATACTTTTGGAATGTCTTCTTAAATGTATTCGTAAATTTGTAATAGATGATACAAAAGATATTGCTTTGCCACAATCATTACATTTTGCCTTATATCCCGGTAACTCCGAGTAATATTGCCTTAAGTCGTCAGGTAATGTGTAAGTGTCATTATCGACAAATATTCCATGTCCACTTAAGTGTGCTCTGAATATTCCGTAGACACTTGTTGGATCACGTGTATGAATTTCTTTTTTACACTTCGTGCACTTTGCCAGCAAAGGTTTCAATTCCTCGAAATAATCCCACAACTTGCTGCGTTTTTTCCAGCGTTTCTTCCTCCGTGTCATTTTAAACGTCCTGTAATACAGATTGTCTGATACTAAATGTAATACAGTGATCGCCTCAACAAGCGTTTGCTGAATTTCTGTATTGGGATGCATATAGTTATCCGTTGAAATTGAAGTGCTAATTGTTATGCATTGAAGTGTAGTGCAGTTAGAAATGAATCATTATTTAAAGTATTAACGTTGTAAAGTATTCTTTTGCAGAAGGGTAAACATTTATATATTCACATATCATTATATTGCATATTGTATAACATAAAACGGATAATTACTCATTAAGTTCCCACAAAAAATTGCAGAATAAGTCAGAACAAATTGGGTTGGTGCAATATATGCAATAATAACCTGACAGGTAACGAATAAAACATCAATAGCACTATGCTGACATATGCAGACCCAGAACGAATATTCAAATATTATAAAGAATCGTTGATAGTTGGCTAACAGATCTTTATTAATTATTAATTATCTATGTAATAAGTGAATGGCAGATTTGAGTTGTCCCATACAGATGTTATTAAATAACGCTACTTAATTTGAATACCTATAAAAACTATGCATAAATTGTACATTTTATATGTCCACCTCGAATTTCTGCATTATTAATTTTAAATAAATAAATATCTAATCTATATTTTGGAATTGTTTATATCTATTATCTATGATTCATAAACGAACGTAAAAATAAGCAATTTAATTTTTTTTAAGTAATATGCAAAATAGTTTTTAAAACATGGTTTTACTGTTTGAGAGACATATTTATAATCAAAATTGCAAATAAATATTATATGGATGCATTGATAAAACCTTTCATTCGCTCAATTTCCTTAGCGATTGATTGTTTTATTGTTACATTTGTTTTATAATATTTATAATATTTTAATAATATTTTGAATGTGTACTTACTTATCTCGACTCTGGCTTATTGTGGAATGTCTTCTTAAATGATTTCGTAAATGTACATATTTATTTAAGAAAGACACTGTTTGCCCACAATCATTACATTTTGCCTTATATCCCGGTAATTTTGAGTAATATTGCCTTAAGTCGCTAGGTATTGTGAGCTCTCTATCGAAATATATTCCATCTTTTTTTAAGTGTGCTCTTAGTACTCTTATTTTATCTATTGTTACTTTTGAATTTGGCATTCGAATTTCTTTTGTACACTTCCGGCACTTTACCAGCAAAGCATCTAATTGATTGAAATAATCCCACACCTTGCTGCGTTTTCTTTTTGGTACCATTATAACCGTTCTGTAATACAAATTGCCTGATACTAAATGTGATAGTGATTGCTTCAACAAGCGTTTGCAGAATTTCGCACAAAGGTCGAAAAAAAACATATAATTTATTTATTAATATGTATGTTTACATAGATTGATAGTTTATTACCAGATCGCTTACAGATCTACAAAACTTACCTTTTTCAAGAAAAGCTATATATAAAACTCGCCAAGTGTACGTGCTTTATACAAAATCCTTATTGAAAAAAATTTTGATTTAATTTGGTCTTAGAATTTTCTTTATTACAAAAACAATAATATCAGAAGATTTGCGTCAAGTAAATAAATTAGTAACATCTGATTTTCTTAATGATGATTATTTATTGTATACTTGTTTATTGTATACTTGTTGTGTACCAGTTCTCTTTTAGAGATTATATCGGTCGTGTTTCACTTTTTTATTGTTTATATACGTCACTCGTTTTTCCTATTGTGTAATTTATAATAGAAGCTGTCTTAATGTGAGTACGCGTTTAAACATAAGACGGATACGGTCACCAATTAGAACGGTCAAAAATGATAAAATGTTTTCACGAAAGATTGTAGAATAAGTCAGAATATTGTAAATATTATAATTATTTGAATTGGTACTTACTCATCTTGACTCGGGATACTTTTGGAATGTCTTCTTAAATGTATTTGTAAATATCGACGATTTGTTACGAAAGACAATACTTTGCCACAATCATTACATTTTGCCTTATATCCCGGTAACTCCGAGTAATATTGCCTTAAGTCGTCAGGTAATTTGTGAGTGTCATTATCGGGAAATATTCCATGTCCACTTAAGTGTTTTCTAAATATTTCATAGGCTCTTGGTGGATAACGTATATGAATTTCTTTTTTACATTTCGTGCACTTTGCCAGCGAAGGTTTCAATTCCTTGAAATAATCCCACAACTTGCTGCGTTTCTTTCTCCGTGCCATTTTAAACGTCCTGTAATACAGATTGTCTGATACTAAATGTGATACAGTGATCGCCTCAACAAGCGTTTGCAGAATTTCTGTATTGGGATGCATATCGTTATCCGTTAAAATTGAAGTGCTAATTATTATGCATTGAAGTGTGGTGCAGTTAGAAATTGATCATTATATAAAGTATTAACGTTGTAAAGTATTCTTTTACAGAAGGGGAAACATTTATATCTTAAGATATCATTATATTGCATATTGTATAACACAAAACAAATAATTACTCATTAAGTTCTCACAAAAAATTTCGAAAATGAAGATTCAACAGAATCTTTTCTAAACACAATTTATATAAAGCGTTTTTCGATAATGACAGAACGAAATGGCTTATTAATATTACCAATAGCAACATTCCGGGTAACATAGCATATATTTTAAGTTTAGGTGATAGGTTTGGCGTACCCGTCACTAACCTTGATAAAAAAAGATCGCTTCCGTACCACTTTAGACACCATTAAACACTTTGAGATTAACAGTTACAAAATACCTCCAGCTGCTATTAACGCGACACGAAGCTCTGTAGCGAATTCCTTACAACTCTTTCTCAATAAGAATCTTCACATGAAATACATAGATCGCTATATTCTAAAGGAGTTTAACAACTGAAAAAATTCTTACAAAACAATCAGTATATATTTGTCACTAAGGCTGATGAGGGCCAAATCACTGTCATTATGGGTAAAACTGATTACAACAACCAAATGATTGATCTCCTCAATAATGGATCAACTTACATAAAATTAAAAGATGATCCCATTAAGCAATTAATCACAAAACTCAATAAACTAGTTAAATCATGGTATGATAATAATATTATAGATGATCCAACCTACTATCGTTTAAAGTGCACTAACGGTAATCTTCCACGCTGTTACGGACTGCCAAAAGTCCATAAAGCGGGTTTTCCTTTACACATTATCGTTTCGGCCGTTGGGAGCCCACTATATAACATAGCTTGTTACTTACATACAATTTTAGAAGAGTCTTTACATAAACCTAAATCGTATATTGAAGACAGCTGGTCGTTTGCTAAAATCATTAAAAATGAAACGATCTATACTGACCAGGTCCTCGTTTCTTTTAATGTCACTTCACTTTTCACGAATATTCCGAAAGAATTAATTATAAAGGGAATCGAAAAACG
Organism: Leptothorax acervorum; assembly: GCA_035220615.1. Classification (NCBI taxonomy): domain Eukaryota; kingdom Metazoa; phylum Arthropoda; class Insecta; order Hymenoptera; family Formicidae; genus Leptothorax; species Leptothorax acervorum. The sequence continues at coordinate 970,665 of JASTWQ010000027.1, read as the reverse complement.
ATGGCACATTATTTCTCCACACACGATATTCTCTCTACCTCAGTTTCTACACGCTGTTGATTTGTTATTAAGCTCTACAAGTTTTTGCTTTAATGGGCAATTTTATGAACAGATTTTTGGTAGTCCTATGGGTTCTCCATTTTCTCCAAAAGCTTCCGACATTGTAATGGATGACTTGGAGACTTATTGCCTTAGTGCACTCAATTTTGAAATTCAGTTTTTCCGTAGGTATGTAGACGATATCTTTGCCATAATACCTAGGGTAAGGTTAAATGACATACTTGATATGTTTAATAACTATCACCCACGACTATAGTTCACCTATGAATTGGAAAGTAACAATTCTCTCCCATTTCTTGACACCGTGGTCATCAGGGATGGAAGTCAGTTGATCATAAATTGGTACAGAAAACCCACGTTTTCTGGCCGGTATATTGACTATTTTTCTAGCCACCCGTTAAAATATAAGGTCAACACTATCACGAGTCTTCTCGATTGAGCTATTTTGTTGTCTAATAAAAGTTTTCATGAATCTAACATTAATATTGTTAAAAAAATACTATTGAACAATTCCTTTCCAATCGATCTCATTAATAAACACATCAATATTAGAATTAAACAACTTCGTCATAAACGGGACGTTGATAGCACACCTATTAATTTATTCGATCCACGTAGATGCGTCGTACTACCGTACATTAAAGGTCTTGGCGAAAATATATGTCTCACTCTTAATAATATTGGCCGCGATACTGTTCACACAATCCCCAAAAAATTAGATGTTATTATTAAAAGGGGAAAGGACCGTCTTGATAAGGATCATTCTACCGAATTAGTCTACAGAATGAACTGTGATAATTGTAGTGCGTCCTACATCGGACAAACAAAACGTTACTTACAAACACGCGTTACGGAACATTTTAACGACATAAAGAAAGACGATTGCAAGCGTTCCGTCGTTAGCAAACATCGCGTTTCCTATACAGTCATGATTTCAAATGGTCTGAGGTTGAGATACTGCACCGGGAAAAGAATACTAAAAAAAGAGAAATTGCTGAAATGTTTCTAATAAAAAAATATTCAGATACTATTAATCTCAAAAAAGACACGGATAAATTAAATCCCATATACGACAACGTCATCTCAAACGTATAATTGTTTTTATTCTGCTGTGTGTACTCCCACAACCTTCGATTGTTCTTTCTAATTTTTAAACATTTGTGTGAGACCGTCAGTTTGTTCCTAACTACCATCGTGCGAACATGATTTGTTTCGTTGCTCTGTAATTGTGATGTTTCGAGTGTACCACTCCGATACTGCAATTTTCGCTAGGATGTTACGCAATACGAATTGTTGCCATTGTTGAACATTCTGCGTGTAAATAAGTACTCTCCTTTTTACTCTTTTTGCTATAACATCATACTTATTTTTGTGTATTAATTTCTAGCCTTTCATGTATGATGTTTCTGTCAAAATCTCATAAGCAGTAGACTGAGAATGTGTTGACGATGGTTCTCTTTTCTCCATCAGGTAATTTGAATTTTGTTTCGCCCTTTAAATTTCGTACTGACTACAGGAAACTCATTTTCTGTTACATTTTTAAAATTTTAACTATTCACAATGTTATTTGACCCCATGCTATATTTTGTTTCGTTAGATCACTTGATAAGGACCTGAATCCTGGGTTGAAACGTTGTGAAGCTATTATGTATTGATTGCCAATTGTTGTCGAAATAAATATATTCTTTTTGATTAACAATCAATGTTAAACTGCAATTGAATGAACTCTTGCGATTGATGATAAGAAGGAAAGAGGGAAAGAAAGAGATAGGTAGAGAATGTTCTATATATTGAATTTCCGTAATGCTAATGTCAAACAATTAATGTCTAGACTAAATTTATGATGAATAGATAAGTAGAACACTACCGATATGATATACAATCATGTTTAAGAGAAATGCTATTTTAATATGATTCTGCTATTCTAGCTTTAGTTAGAGACTGTAACGGTTTAAAGTCTGTTTTCTGTTTGTAACGGCGCGGCGCGTGGCTTGCTCATTGTCAGGTGAATAAATGTACATACATAAATACAAAAGTAATATTATTAGCCTACTAAAATCCGGTCTTGACCGTAAAATGGCGTACCTACCTACCTCCCTAATTAAACTTATAACTTCTTATACGTTACAATGACGTTTTTCCTTAATTTAATTGCATATTATATCGGTCGTGTTCCACTTATCTATTGTTTATATACGTCACTCGTTTTTCCTATTGTGTAACTTATAATAGAGGGTGTCCTAATGTGAGTACGCGTTTAGACATAAGACGGATACGGTCACCAATTAGAACGGTCAAAAATGATAGAATGTTTTCACGAAAGATTGTAGAATAAGTCAGAAAATTGTAAATATTATAATTATTTGAATATTGGTACTTACTCATCTTGACTTTGGATACTTTTGGAATGTATTCTTAAATGCATTCGTAAATTTGTAATAGTTGATGCAAAAGACATTGCTTTGCCACAATCATTACATTTTGCCTTATATCCCGGTAACTCCGAGTAATATTGCCTTAAGTCGTCAGGTAATGTGTGAGTGTCATTATCGGGAAATATTCCATGTTTATTTAAGTGTCCTCTGAATATTCCATAGACACTTGTTCGATTACGTATATGAATTTCTTTTTTACATTTCGTGCACTTTGCCAGCGAAGGTTTCAATTCCTCGAAATAATCCCACAACTTGCTGCGTTTTTTCCGGCATTTCTTTCTCCATGCTATTTTAAACGTCCTGTAATACAGATTGTCTGATACTAAATGTGATACAGTAATCGCCTTAACAAGTGTTTGCAGAATTTCTGCATTGGGATGCATATCGTTATCCGTTGAAATTGAAGTGCTAATTGTTATGCATTGAAGTGTAGTGCAGTTAGAAATAGATCATTATTTAAAGTATTAACGTTGTAAAGTATTCTTTTGCATAAGGGTAAACATTTATATATTAAGATATCATTATATTGCATATTATATAACATAAAACGAATAATTACTCATTAAGTTCTTACAAAAAATTGCAGAATAAGTCAGAATAAATTGGGTTGGTGCAATATATGCAATAATAACCTCACAAGTAACGAATAAAACATCAATAGCACTATCCTGACATATGCAGACCTACAACCAATATTCAAATATTATAAAGAATCGTTGATAGTTGGCTAACAGATCTTCATTAATTATTAATTATCTATGTAATAAGTAAATGGCAGATTTTAGTTGTCCTATACAGATTTTATTAAATAACGCTACTTATATATATATATATGTATATATAATTTGAATACCTATAAAAACTATATATAAATCGTTCATTTTATATGTCCACTTCGAATTTCGGCATTATTAATTTCAAATAAATAAATATCTAATCTATATTTTGGAATTGTTTATATCTGTTATCTATGATACATAAAAGAACGTAAAAATAAGCAATTTAATTTTTTTAAGTAATATGCAAAATAATTTTTAAAGCATTGTTATTACTATTTGAAAGACATATTTATAATCAAAATTGCAAATAAATATTACATGGATGCCCTAATAAAACTTCTATTTGCTCAATTTTTTTAGCTATTGATTATTTTATCCTTACATTATCTTATAATTTTTAATATTTTAATAGTCTATTGAATGTGTACCTACCCATCTCCACTCTGGATTCTTTTGTAATGTCTTCTTAAATGTATTCGTAAATGTACATATTTATTTAAGAAAGACACTGTTTGCCCACAATCATTACATTTTGCCTTATATCCAGGTAATTTCGAGTAATATTGCCTTAAGTCGCGAGGTATTGTGAGCTCTTCATCGAAATATATTCCATCTTTTTTTAAGTGTGCTCTTAGTACTCTTATTTTATCTATCGTTACTTTTGAATTAGGCATTCGAATTTCTTTTGTACACTTCCGGCACTTTACCAGCAAAGGTTCTAATTGATTGAAATAATCCCACACCTTGCTGCGTTTTCTTTTTGGTACCATTATAACCGTTCTGTAATACAAATTGCCTGACACTAAATGTGATAGTGATTGCTTCATCAAGCGTTTGCAGAATTTCGCACAAAGGTCGAAAAGAAACATATATAATTCATTTATTAATATGTATGTTTACATAGATTGATAGTTTATTACCAGATCGCTTACAGATCTACAAAACTTACCTTTTTCAAGAAAAGCTATATATAAAACTCGCCAAGTGTACGTACTTTATACAATATCCTTATTGAAAAAAATTTTGATCTAATTTGGTCTTATAATTTTCTTTACTACAAGAACAATAATATCAGAAGATTTGCGTCAAGTAAATAAATTAATAACATCTGATTTTCTTAATGATGATTATTTATTCATTATTGTATACCTGTTTATTGTATACTTGTTGTGTACCTGTTCTCTTTTAGAGATTATATCGGTCGTGTTTCACTTATCTATTGTTTATATACGTCACTCGTTTTTCGTATTGTGTAATTTATAATAGAGGCTGTCTTAATGTGAGTACGCGTTTAGACATAAGACGGATACGGTCACCAATTAGAAGGGTCAAAAATGATAGAATACTTTCACGAAAGATTGTAGAATAAGTCAGAATATTATAAATAATATAATCATATGAATTGGTACTTACTTATCTTGACTCGGGATACTTTTGGAATGTCTTCTTAAATGTATTCGTAAACTTGTAATAGTTGATACAAAAGATATTGCTTTGCCACAATCATTACATTTTGCCTTATATCTCGGTAACTCCCAGAAATATTGCCTTAAGTCGTCAGGTATTGTGTGAGTGTCATTATCGGGAAGTATTCCATGTCCACTTAAGTGTGCTTTGAATATTTCATAGACACTTGTTGGATCACGTATATGAATTTCTTCTTTACATTTCGTGCACTTTGCCAGCGAAGGTTTCAATTCCTCGAAATAATCCCACAACTTGCTGCGTTTTTTCCGGCATTTCTTTCTCCATGCTATTTTAAACGTCCTGTAATACAGATTGTCTGATACTAAATGTGATACAGTGGTCGCCTCAACAAGCGTTTGCAGAATTTCTGCATTGGGATGCATATCGTTATCCGTTGAAATTGAAGTGCTAATTGTTATGCATTGAAGTGTAGTGCAGTTAGAAATAAATCATTATTTAAAGTATTAACGTTGTAAAGAATGTAAAGTATTCTTTTGCAGAAGGGTAAACATTTATGTATTAAGATATCATTATATTGCATATTGTATAACATAAAACGAATAATTACTCATTAAGTTCTCACAAAAAATTGCAGAATAAGTCAGAATAAATTGGGTTGGTGCAATATATGCAATAATAACCTCACAGGTATCGAATAAAACATCAATAGCACTATGCTGACATATGCAGACCTGCAACCAAATATTCAAACATTATAAAGAATTGTTGATAGTTGACTAACAGATCTTTATTAATTATTAATTATCTATATAATAAGTGAATGGCAGATTTAAGTTGTCCTATACAGATTTTATTAAATAAAGCTACTTAATTTGAATAACAATTAAAGTAATTTAAATCGACCGTGACTGGCAATATATAACGTCTTTCCGATATGAACATTGAAAAACTGTGAGCCAACTTGGTTTGTCGGATTCACACAGCACATTTTCGGATCAATCGTCAAGACATTATTAATTTCGACCATGGGTTTTGGTCAGTTGATGTAATTTCTAAATTAAATAGTTTAAATTTTTTTTTATTGCGAAAAAATATCACCCCAGCCAGGGTTTGAACCTGGAACCTCCCGTATACCGTGCGGGTGTCGTGCCAATTCGACCACTGGGGCTGTGGTGATATTGCCAGTCACGGTCGATTTAAATTACTTTAATTGTTATTCTTCACTGGCGAAAGAAATTTATTATTCTGTTAATTTGAATACCTATAAAAACATAAATCCCTATAAATACATAAATCGTACATTTTATATGTGGACCTCGAATTTCTGCATTATTAATTTCAAATAAATAAATATCTAATGTATATTTTGGAATTGTTTATATCTATTATCTATGATGCGTAAGAAAGAACGTAAAAATAAGCAATTTAACTTCTTTAAGTAATATGAAAAATAATTTTTTAAGGCATTGTTATTACTATTTGAGAGGCATATTTATAATCAAAATTGCAAATAAATATTACATGGATGCCCTAATAAAACTTCTATTCGCTCAATTTTTTTAGCTATTGATTATTTTATCCTTACATTATCTTATAATTTTTAATATTTTAATAGTCTTTTGAATATGTACTTACCCATCTCTGGATTCTTTTTGAATGTCTTCTTAAATGCATTCGTAAATTTGTAATAGTTCATGCAGAAGATATTGCTTTGCCACAATCATTACATTTTGCCTTATGTCCTGGTAACTCCGAGTAATATTGCCTTAAATCGTTAGGCAGTGTGTAAGTGTCATTATCGGGAAATATTCCATGTTCATTTAAGTGTGCTCTTAATGTTTTTGCGAGTCTTGTTGAATCACGTTTCTGGATTTCTTTTTTACAGTAGGTGCACTTTATCAGCGAAGATTTTAATTCCTCGAAATAATTTCACAACTAATTGCTGCGTTTTCTTCCTCTCAATGCCATTTTAACCGTCCTGTAATACAGATTGTCTGATACTAAATGTGATCACATACAGTGATCGCTTCAACAAGCGTTTGCAGAATTTAAGAAATTCTATAATCAGTACATAAACCATGCCTCTTTTTCACCTCTCTACTGGGATATGTATCCCAGACAACACCACGTTCCAAATCGGAACATAAGGCGTCTTAAAAATGTCATTCAAATATCTAAAAGATATCTTTAAGACATCTTATGTTCCGATTTTGGACATGCGTGCTGTCTGGGATGTTTATATGGATATACACGTATCTATAGTTTGAATTTGCCTAATTACCACATCGCGTACAGATCTACAAAAATTACATTTTTCAAAAGAAAGCAAAAAAGCGTGCCCTCTTTATGCCACAAATATGTTTGTAGCATATGTCACACGAGTATAGTCTGTATAGTATAAAAAAGGCACTTCCCAACGTTTTGTATGTGAATTTAAATAATAAAAAGAACTGAAACAGGTTGTGTACCTGATGTTGTTGGATTTAGGAAGTATAATATCTCGAGGCAACAATAGATTGCGTTACGTGTAAACCCGAGATTCTAGGGGAGTTTCTTCTAAATTTATTTTATGTAGATCGTGCTACTGTACCGTCGATATATTTTTCGTTTTGACTCCAATCCTATGCTTTGTAATCTAAGTTCTTCTTGCGCTCGCCATTGTACAAAGACCGAATAAACGGCTCTCTTATACTTTAACCGCCGAATTGTCAATTACTATCCTTAAACTACACCTGTTCTAAAAAATAATAACAGATACACAAAATGTATAATAAGGAAACATCATTAAGAAAATCAGATAATGTTACTAATTATCAAGAGACACGGTAGTGTCTCGCGCCAAGTACGCGAGGAGCGAGACCTTCCCGTGTCTATTTATTAATAGGTACGAAATAGGTTGCAGAATGAGTTGCGATTAAAACATTGGTTGCGGAAATGTATTGCGGCTACAGAAAAAACGTCATTATCGACTGTAACACTCGATGGTGTAACAGTAAATATTGTGTAAATCGTACACTTCGAGAGCTTTTAGCAAAAAAAACTGTCTATTTTTTAACTTTCTGCCTATTATGTTTTTTGATCAGGACCTCATCAACTATAACATATTTAATTTTCAGCCAATTTCACCTAAACCTAATTTTCCATAAGAAGTGTGCGGGGTCCTTTTTGTTTCCTTAGAAATAATAATCTATAACACCTTTAGCTTCACTCCCTGTATATACTGTTTATAAGATGCGTATTACTACAAAATGCGTGATATCAGTACAAAATTACCTTTTTCAAAAAGGTAAAAAGAAGGCACCAAGCACGCGTAGTGTATGTATCTTGAAAGAACCCAAATAATGTAGTATCTCTAATGTGGAAAGGACTATGAGAGTCAACGCGGTTGTTGGTGCGCAAAATATTAAGATAATTTTTATTTTACTTTCTTTACATAATTGTCCGAACGTTTCGGCTCCGCATTGAGCCATCATAAGCGGAATTACATGTGTTGAGTTTTTATCTCTTCCTGACTCCACAGGCGAGTGCTTTAAAAATAATAAATTTTTGGCGCAAACCAGAGGTTGTTACGTTGACCCGTGTCACCCCTGTGGGTTATTTAGGATCAAAAATTGGCTTTTTCGAAATTTGACTTTAAATAACTCACGAACGGATCAACGTATTGACCTCTGGTTTGCGCCAAAATCTTTCTTATTTTATGGCTTTCCAAATGATATAGGGGAAGGTTGCCGATATTGTACCGGCTCCTAAATTGTACCATCTCTATATTTCATATAATCCGAAAGCTTAGCGCCTTCGGATATATGAAATATAGAGATGGTACAATTTAGGAGCCGGTACAATATAGGCAACCTTACCCTACTACGATATAAGGGTTCCATGTAAGAAATTGAAGGTGACCTTCACGTGACCTTCAAATGACTATCCAGGGTCATATCATTCCCACCATTTTATGTTCCCCTCTAAACCGTACAACTTTTGTTTGAAACATTATTTTCTAAAACTACATGATATCGAGAAATCTAACTGTTCAAATTAAAATAAGACACCCTGTATAACACCTTAAAAAATAACTATTCTATTTTTAAAAAATTAAACCCAAGTAGCAGTATCCTTAAAAAAAGAAACAAAATCCAAGTGGTACGTATCTTTATATCCCCAGGAAGGTCTTCTTATTCCAACTCAAGTGGTGGTACACGGAGAGAATTTTCTTTTAAAATTTACCCTGAAAATCATGGTAATCGTGGGACAACATGGTAGGCAAAGATTTTTATGCAATTTTCTCTGATTAGTATATCTACCACAATAAAAATATTAATATCTACTGCAATAAAATATAAAATATATTTGATTAATTTTATTACCTACATACAATAAAATTAATCAAATATATTTTATATTTTATTGTTGTAGATATTAATACTTTTTATATAAAAAGGTTAAAGCTCTCGTATACAAAACGGATAAACAAACAGGCAAATGAGAGCCAAAGCGCCGATTACAAGGCGAAAATCGTACAATTATATTTTAACTCCGAAAACACGCATACATACAGAAGGTCCAAACAAAGGACCGAAACGTCTGTATGTATGCGTGTTTTCGGAGATAAAATATAATTGTATGATCTTCGCCTTGTAATCGGCGCTTTGGCTCTCATTTGCCTGTTTGTTTATCCATTAATGTTTTTATTGTGATATATATTAATTAGAGAAAATTGCATAAAAATCTTCGCCTACCATGTTGTCCCACGATTACCATGATTTTCAGGGTAATTTTAAGAGAAAATTCTCTCCGTGTAGCTTTAATTCTCCTTAAAAAAAATAATAATATCATAAAATTGTGTTACTTTACTCAACCCAAGTGATATATAAACAGTAATACAAAATTAAACATTTATTTAAAAAAAAATAAAAATTAAATTGTAATTATTAAATTAATTATTTAATGCTTTCAGATATTTACAAATCTAGCAGCACCACGTTCTTTTAATTAAATTTTTTAAATTTTATATTAATTTTTATTTTTTTAAATTAAATATTAAATTTTATCTTACTATTTACATGTCACTTGGGTTTAGTTAACGCAATTTTATGATATTATTATTCTTTAAGGTAAATTGAAGCTACTACCACTTTAGTTGGAATAGGAAGACCCTTCAATGGGGATACAAAGATACGTACCACTTGGATTTTATATCTTTTTTTTTTAAGATACTACTACCTGGGTTTAATTTTTTAAAAGTACAATAATTATTTTTTTCATGGTAATATATAGATATGTAATTGGCGCAATTTAAAGATATCATATATTTTCGTGAAAAATACATATTACTTAGGTTAAGTTAGATATATACCACTTGGATTTTAATTTTTTGGAAATAAAGATACTATACCATTTGGGTTTTTTCAAGGTACACCACGGGCCACCAAGTGCTTGGCGCATTTTTTTACCTCTTTGTGAAAGGTAATTTTGTACTGTGTAGAATATATGGAAAAAAATTTGTCTTCTAAGCTTCTGCCGACCAAAATTTCATTTTTTGGCAATAACTAAATAGAGAAGCAACTATTTGTCAAAATCTTTTAGAGAAACGTTGTTTTGACCAAAAACAACATTTATCATAAATAATTGCAAAATTGTACTTACAGAAAAAGGTAACGTTCAGTGCATACGTTGATCTGAGTCGTCCACGCGAGATTTGACGTGCTCGGCATTCGGCGATATATTGATCTTTCGTAACGGCTCTGGACCCTTGAGTCCCTTCTCCCACCTGGGGGAGCCAGACGGCAGGCTTGCCAGTTTTTAAGTTACGGGGCAGATGTTATTTTTGCTCGGACGCCGTAGACCCAAGTATATCAGACGGAGAGTTAATGTCTAAAGTCTATACTAAAAAACAATGCTAAACAATGTGCAAATCATTTGCACTCGTTTTGCAGCAATTAATTTATAATAAACAAATGACAATTGGGAACGAAAGAAGTCATTTTTAAATGTTTTTGAGAGCATATGCAAATTAATAAGAAGTTCTATTATAAAAATTAATAAGAAGATGCTGCCAAATGTGGTTTGACCACTAATTAAAATAAAAACTAATAATTAGTTACAAAAATTAAATGTTTTATTGTAAAAAATCAAAGGTTGGGAGACGTCAACCCCTATAGATCATGTCACCCTACACGCTGGAACAAGTCACTCTCAATAGGGGACACATGGTACAATTTCCCACTTTTCAGTTTTAGTTCAATTACTTCTGTATTAACTGATTAATAAAAACAGCTTTATAATGGAGTAAGGCCAACTAAATTCCTAACTATTTCATGGTATTAGATTTGAGATACACCATAAAATGACAAAAATAGCCCTTTAAAACAAAAGGAGAGATCAACTGTCCCCAGTTTCCCCTATGGTAAAATCGTATCTGGAATTATCCAGGTGCCTTTACCGTCTAAAATTAAGATCGTATATATGGCATGATTAAAAATAAATCATATATATTAGACGTTTTACTTATGCTAGCATTTAAAATATCATAGTCGTACGTATATTGCTAAATTGTTGAATAAAAATATTATTTTTGAGGTGTAATTAAAAAGTTGGCAAATTAAAGTAATTGTTTAAAACATTGTAGTTATAAATTATCTTTGCAAGAAGTCAATATACCATATTTGAATATTAAAATATTATTTCATTGTGTGATAAAAGCAAAATGAATAATAACTTATCAAGTCTGACTGGAGTAATGGAGTAAATGGAAGTTTTCAATCGACCCTATATATGGGTTTACGATTCTCATCTACCACCACCTCATCTCCGCCCTCAACCTTTATTCTTTACTTTGGACCAACTGCTTAACGTCTCTCCCGAAAGACGGAGCCCAGATTTTCCCCGTTCAAGAACCGCTTTCTCGCGTGAGGGGGCGCAGTTTTGGAAAATAAATTCCATGTTTACGTGCTTAAGTCGACTCGAACCTGGTTCCTCAGATTACTATCAAGTCTGACTGTTTCTACTATTAATTTTTCAAATTATTGAACGAGCAAGCCAGGTGTCCTTGACTTTATCGTTCTGCAGAAGAATCCATAATATAAATCGCTGGACTTGAAATGCCTAATCTCCATAGAAATGTGGTGTAATTAAAAATAAAAAAAAAAAGAGTAATAATTTAAAATGTCACAGTCGTCGGTTCTATTTGTGTAGAAAAATCAATATTTAACTAGTTGGGTATCATTACATTGTATGATATATACATTGTATGATAGAACCAATCCAAATAAAGTGTGCCTGTTCCTCTCTTCAAATGATTGAACAAGCCCGTCAGATGATTAATAACATTGACGTTATGCAAAAAAATCCATAACACAACACGTTGAAGTTGAAGTGCTTGGTCTGTATAGAAATGTGGGGTAATTAAAAATAAGAAAAAAAGAGTAATTATTTAAAACGTCATAGTTGTAAAATATATTAGTGCAAAAAAGTCAATATTTACTTATAGTTAGGTATCATATTACTGTTATTTCCTTATGTGTGGATAAATAAAAAAACCGATAGAAGGAATAACTCTCCAAATATGTCAGAATTCGTCACTTTTTATTTGAGCAGTCAAATGGAACGTCTTGTCTGGACAAGAGCTTGGCAAACACTAATTCACGGACAGTGATAATAATACGACTAGGCAATGCCTGGATCTATAACGCTGTTGATAACATAGATTGTACAATTACATCATAGAACCAATCCAATGCGCTTGTTTTTTCTGTCATTTGTTCAAATGATTGAATAGGCCAACCAGATGCGGGTTCTTGACATTGATGTTCTGCAGAAGGTTCCATATCATAACCCGTTGATCTTGAAGTGCTTGGTCTGCATTAAAATGTGATGTAATTAAAAAATGAAAAAGAAACAATAATTATTTAAAATGTCACAGTTGTAAGTTATGTTTGTGTAGAAAAGTAAATATTTAACTAGTTGGATATCATTACGTTGTATAATAGAACCATTCCGAATCAAGTGCGCCTGCTTCTTGTGTCGTTTGTTCAAATAATTGAACGGGCAAACCAGGTAATTCTTGACTTTGAAGCATAGTTATATGTTTTCCTGTAGAGCGATCCATAATATAATACTTTGGATTTGAAGTGCTTGATCTGCATAAAAATGTGATGTGATTAAAAATAAAAAAAAGAGAATCATTATATTTTTTAATGTCACAGTTTTAAATTATATTTGTACAGAAAAGTCAATATTTAACTAGTTGGATACCATTACATTATATGACATAAGCAAAATGAATAATTACTTATCAAGTGTGCTTATTCCTTTTCTCGTTTGTTCAAATGATTGAAGAGCCAAATCTATTGGTTCCTGACTTTGACGTTCTGCGTTGGGATCCATATCGTAACACGTTGAACTTGAAGTGTTTAATCTGCACAGAAATCTCGTGTAATTAAATATTAAAAAAAAGTTAGTAATTATTTAAAATGTCACAGTTGTAAGTAATATTTTTATAGAAAAGTCAATATTTAATTAGTTGGATATCATTACATTGTATAATGGAACGTTTCCGAATCAAGTGCGCCTGTTCCTTTTGTCGTTAGTTGAAATGATTGAACGGGCACACTAGGTGGTTCTTGACTTTGAAGCAGAGTTATATGTTTTCCTTTAGAGTTATCCACAATATAATCCGCTGAATTTGAAGTGTTTAATCTGCATAGAAATGTCGTGTGATTAAATATGAGAAGGTAGGATTAATTATTTAAAGTGTCATGGTTGTAAGTAATATTCGTGTAGAAAAGTCAATATTTAATTAGTTGGGTAACATTACATTGTATAATAAAACGTTTCCGAATCAAGTGCGCCTGCTTCTTGTGTCGTTTGTTCAAATAATTGACCGGGAAAACCAGGTGATTCTTGACTTTGAAGCAGAGGTATATGTTTTCCTGTAGAGGGATCCATAATATAACACTTATTTGGACTTGAAGTGCTTGATCTGCACAAAAATGTGTTGTGATATTATTCAACTAGTTAGATACCATTACATTGTACGATATAAGCAAAATAAATAGTAATTACTCATCAAGTGCGCTTGTTTCTTTTCTTAATTGTTCAAATAGTTGAAGAGTCAAATCAACTGGTTCCTGACCCTGACTTTGACGTTCTGCAGAAGAATCCATAATATATTCCGCTGAATTTAAAGTGCTTGGTCTGCAGAGAAATGTAATGTGAATAAAAAGAAAAAAGGAAAAAAAATAATTATTTAAAATGGCACAAAAAAATCAATGTTTAGATACCATTACATTGTATGATATAATCAAAATGAATAATTACTCATCAAGTGTGCTTGTTCCTTTTCTTGTTTGTTCATATGATTGAAGAGACAAATCTACTGGTTCCTGACATTGACGTTCTGCAGTAGGATCCATAAAATATTCCGCTAAATTTGAAGTACTTGGTCTGCGTAGAAATGTGACGTAATTAAAAATAAAAAAAAAGAATAATTATTTAAAATGTCACGGTTGTAAATTATATTTGTACAGAAAAGGTAATATTTAACTAGTTGGATAACATTACAATGTAGGTACATGATATAAGCAAAATGAATAATTACTCATCAAATACGCTTGTTTGTTTTCTCGATTGTTCAAATGATTGAAGAGCCAAATCAGCTGTTTCCTGACTTTGACGTTCTGCATTGGGATCCATATCATAACCCGTTAAACTTGAAGTGCTTGGTCTAAACAGAAATGTGGAGTAATTAAAAATTAAAAAGAAACAATAATTACTTAAAATGTCACATTTGTAAGTTATATTTGTGTAGAAACGTCAATATATAAATAGTTAGATATCATTACATTGTATAATAGAACCAATTCGAATAAAATGCCCCCGTTCCTTCTGACGTTAGTTCAAACGATTGAACGAACAAACTAGGTGGTTCTTGACACTGACGTTCTGCAGAGGCATCCATAACATAATTCGCTGAACTTGAAGTGCTTGGTCTGCATAGAAAAGTTGTGTGATTATAAATAAAAAATAGGGAGCGATTTTATTAAAAATATCACAGTTTGTTATATTCGTGTAGAAATGTCAATATTTAATTAGTTGGGTATCATTACATTGTATAATAGAGCCAATCCGTATCAAGTGTGCCTGTTCCTTCTGTTGTTAGTTCAAAAGATTGAACGAACAAACCAGGTGGTTCTCGACACTGACGTTCTGCAGAGGGATCCATAACATAATTCGCTGAACTTGAAGTGGTTGGTCTGTATAGAAATGTCGTGCGATTAAATACAATAAAAGGGAGTAATTATTTAAAGTGTCTTATAGTTACAGTTGTAAGTAAAATTCGTGTAGAAAAGCCAATATTTAACTAGTGTGGTAACATTACATTGTATAATAGAACCAATCCGGATCAAGTACGCCCGTTCCTTCTGTCGTAAGCTCAAATGATTTTAGGGGCACACGAGGTGGTTGTTGACTTTGAAGCAGAGGTATATGTTTTCCTGTAGAGGGATCCATAACACAACACGTTGAAGTTGAAGTACTTGGCCTGCATAGAAGTGTGATGTGATTAAAAATAAAAAAAGAGAATTATTTAAAATGTCACAGTTGTAAGTTATATTTGTGCAGAAAGGTCAATATTTAACTAATTGGATATTTTACGTTGATATAAACAAAACAAATAATTACTTATCAAGTGCGTTTGTTTCTTTTCTTGTTTGTTGAAATGATTGAAGAGCCAAATCGATTGGTTCCTGACTTTGACGTTCTGCAGAAGGATCCATAACATAATCCACTAAATTTAAAGTACTTGGTCTGCAGAAAAATGTAATTTAATTAAAAATTAAAAAAAAAATAAATGTTTAAAATGTCACTGCAGTTGTATGTTATATTTTCACAGAAAGCTCAATATTTAACTTGTTGGATACCGTTACACTGTATGATATAAGCAAAACGAATAATTACTCATCAAGTGCGCTTTCTTCTCTTCTCATTTGCTCAAATGTATGAAGAGACAAAGCAACTGGTTCCTGACTTTGACGTTCTGCAGAAGGAATAATATAATCCGCTGTATTTGAAGTGCTTGGTCTAAAAATATAATGTGATTAAAAATAGAAAAAAGAGAAAATTATTTAAAATATCACAGTTGTATAGTATATTTGTGTAATAAGATCAATATTTAACTAGTTAAATACCACTACGTTGTATGTTGTATGTTATATGCAAAATGAATAATTACTCATCAAGTGCGCTTGTTTCTCTTCTCATTTGCTCAAATGAATGAAGAGACAAATCAACTGGTTCCTGACTTTGACGTTCTGCAGAAAGATCCATAATATAATCCGTTGAATTTGAAGTGCTTGGTCTGCGTAAAAATGTGATGTAATTAAAAATAAAAAAGAGAGAATAATTATATTTTATAATGTCATAGTTGTAAATTATATGTGTACAGAAAGATCAATATTTAACAAGTTGGATACCATCATATTGTATAATATATGCAAAATGAATAATTACCCATCAAGTGTGCTTGTTCCTTTTCTTGTTTCTTCATATGATTGAAGAGACAAATCAACTGGTTCCTGACTTTGACGTTCTGCAGAGGGATCCATAAAATATTCCGCTAAATTTGAAGTACTTGGTCTGCGTAGAAATGTGACGTAATTAAAAATAAAAAAGAAAGAATAATTATTTAAAATGTCACGGTTGTAAATTATATTTGTACATAAAAGGTAATATTTAACTAGTTGGACAACATTACAATGTAGGTACATGATATAAGCAAAATGAATAATTACTCATCAAATTCGCTTGTTTCTTTTCTCGATTGTTCAAATGGTTGAAGAGACAAATCAACTGGTTCCTGACTTTGACGTCCTGTATTTGGATCCATATCATAACCCGTTGAACTTGAAGTGCTTAATCTGCATAAAAAAGTCGTGTGATGAAATATACAAAGAAGAGTGTAATTATTTAAAATGTCACAATTGCAGGTAATATTCGTGTAGAAAAGGCAATAATTAACTATTTGGATAGCATTACATTGTATAATAGAACGTTTCCGAATTAAGTGCATCTATTCTTTCTGTCATTAATTGAAATGATTGGACGGGCACACCAGGTGGTTCTTGACTTTGAAGCAGAGTTATACGTTTTTCTGTAGAGCGATCCATAATATAACACTTTGGATTTGAAATTGATCTGCATAGAAATGTAATGTGATTAAAAATAAAAAAGAGAGAATAATTATATTTTATAATGTTATAGTTGTAAATTATATTTGTACAGAAAGGTCAATATATTTAACTAGTTGGATACCATTACATTATATGACAAAAACAAAATAAATAATTACTCATCAAGTGTGCTTATTCCTGTTCTCGTTTGTTCAAATGTTTGGAGAGCCAAATCAATTGGTTCCTGACTTTGACGTTCTGCGTTAGGATCCATATCGTAATCCGTTGAACTTAAATTGTTAAATCTGCACAGAAATGTCGTGTGATTAAATATAAAAAAGAGGTAGTAATTATTAGAGCCCCTTATTTCACGTGTACATGGGTACACGTGTTTTAAAAGCAGGAAAAAATAAATTAGTAAATAAATGAATAAATTAATAAATAAATATTAAAATTAATGAATAAATAAGTAAAGAAGTTCGAATTTCACACAAATATCTTATTTTATATGACATAATAAATACAAGGTATTTAACAAATAATATAAGATTATTCAAAATTAGCAGTTATTTATCATTGCTTCATAAAAAGAAATATTTTAAAATTTGTATTTTATAATAACAAAAAAGACCTAAAATTCAAAAAAATAAAAATTTTCTAAATTGCAAATAGATATTTTTCGTTTATTGGCCATTCAATACACACATTTGTGGAATAATAAGAACGTATCCTCAAAAGTAACAAAATTTTTTATTAAAGAATATATTTTTATTAATGTTTTTTATTTTTTTAAACAAATTTATATGTTACTATAAAAAACAACCAAAAAAGTGAATGAAACGTACGGTATTGGCACTATTGGCAGTAAAACTAAGGGACTTGCGATTGTTCACCGCTAAATAAAAAGTTAGGTAAAGAAAAATACATTTTTAGACACTATTTTAGACACTATAGTTGTAACACAGTGTTGCAATAGACATAAAATTTTTTGCTATATTAAAATTTAAGCTCCTATAGTATATTGGAAATAATACTAACTCAATTTTGACAAAAAGTGGACATACGATCTTTTACCTCTGAGGTACAGATACATATATGCGTGGACAGAGGAGCGCATTCCACAGGGGGGTCGGGGTTGGTGGACCTCGCTTTACAATTTACAAAGTACAGGCGTGGACAGAGGAGCGTGTTCCACAGGGGGGTGGGGGCCTTCGGCCACCCCACTTGCACCCCTCCTGTACGGGGTGAACCTCGCTTCAACATACAATTTGTAAAGCGAGGTCCACCCACCCCGACCTTTGTGGAATACGCTCCTCTGTCCACGCGTGTACTTTGTAAGTTGTAAAGCGAGGTTCACCCCCCCCCCCCCCCCAATCCCTGTGGAACACGCCCCTCTGTCCACGCATGTACTTTGGTATATTAGTCTCGTATATATCTTATAATACTAAAAATAACTGCTATATTTTCCAAACTTTTTTTGTTAATAACTTTTTAATGAAGAAAGTCCGACGGCTAAAACCTTTGGATTGTTACTCAGGATCACAATATATGTCATGGTCAAGGTTATTGGAGAGGGGTTCGCTAATGCACACATTTACCATATAAATATGTTAAAGTATCTATGTCGAGTGCGTGACACACGCGTGTACCCGCGATATACACGAGTACCCGTGGCATGTGTAACGTGTAGAACGACTACACGTGTCACGTGTACCCGTGTATTTTAAAACACGTTTCTGACCGGGAGCTCTAGTAATTATTTAAAATGTCACAGTTGTAAGTAATATTTTTATAGAAAAGACAATATTTAACTATAGTTGGATAACATTACATTGTATAATGAAACGTTTCCGAATCAAGTGCGCCTGTTCCTCCTGTCGTTAGTTGAAATGATTGAACGGGCACACCAGGTGATTCTTGACTTTGAAGCAGAGTTATATGTTTTTCTTTAGAGGAATCAATAATATGATCCGCTAAATTTGAAGTGTTTAATCTGCACAGAAATGTCGTGTAATTAAATATAAAAAGGTAAAAATAATTATTTAAAGTGTTATAGTTGTAAGTAATATTTGTGTAGAAAAGTCAATATTTAACTAGTTGGGTAACATTACATTGTATAATAGAACGTTTCCGAGTCAAGTACGCCTGTTCCTCCTGTCGTTAGTTGAAATGATTGAACGGGCACACCAGGTGGTTCTTGACTTTGAAGCAGAGTTATATGTTTTTCTTTAGAGGAATCAATAATATGATCCGCTAAATTTGAAGTGTTTAATCTGCACAGAAATGTCGTGTAATTAAATATAAAAAGGTAAAAATAATTATTTAAAGTGTTATAGTTGTAAGTAATATTTGTGTAGAAAAGTCAATATTTAACTAGTTGGGTAACATTACATTGTATAATAGAACGTTTCCGAATCAAGTGCGCCTGTTTCTCCTGTCATTAGTTCAAATGATTGAACAAGCTTATCAGGTGGTTCTTGACTTTGAAGCAGAATTATATGTTTTCCTGTAGAGGGATCCATAATATAACACTTTGGACTTGAAGTACTTGATCTGCACAGAAATGTGATGTGATTAAAAAGAAAAGAGAAAGAATAATTATGTTTTATAATGTCACAGTCGTAAATTATATTTGTGCAGAAAGGTCAATATTTAACTAGTAGGATACCATTACATTATATGACATGAGCAAAATGAATAATTACTCATAAAGTGTGCTTATTCCTTTTCTCGTTTGTTCAAATGATTGAAGAGATAAATCAACTGGTTCCTGACTTTGACGTTCTGCAGAAGAATCCATAATATATTCCGCTAAATTTGAAGTGCTTGGTCTGCATAGAAATGTAACGTGATTAAAAATAAAAAAAAGAAAATAACTATATTTTATAATGACACAATTGTAAATTATATTTGTACAAAAAGATCAATATTTAACAAGTTGGTTACCATATCACATTGTATGATATATGTAAAATGAATAATTACCCATCAAGTGTGCTTGTTTGTTCATATGATTGTAGAGCCAAATCAGCTGTTTTCTGACTTTGACGTTCTGCATTGGGATCCATATCATAACCCGTTGAACTTGAAGTGCTTGGTCTGAACGGAAATGTGGAGTAATTAAAAATTAAAAAAAAACAATAATTACTTAAAATGTCACATTTGTAAGTTATATTTTTGTAGAAAAGTTAATATATAAATAGTTGGGTATCATTACATTGTATAATAGAACCAATTCGAATGAAATGCGCCCATTCCTTCTGTAGTTAGTTCAAATGATTGAACGAACCAATCAGGTGGTTCTTGACACTGAAGTTCTGCAGAGGGATCCATAAGATAATCCACTGAACTTGAAGTGCTTGGTCTGCATAGAAATGTGCAATTTTATAAATAAAAAATAGGGAGCGATTTTATTCAAAATATCACAGTTGTAAGTTATATTGGTGTAAAAATGTCAATATTTAATTAGTTGGGTATCATTACATTGTATAATAGAGCCAATCCGAATCAAGTGCGCCTGTTCCTTTTGTCGTTAGTTCAAATGATTGAACGAACAAACCAGGTGGTTCTTGACACTGACGTTCTGCATAGGGATCCATAACATAATTTTCTGGAACTTGAAGTGGCTTGGTCTGCATAGAAATGTCGTGTAATTATAAATAAAATATTTCGTAGTTTTAAAATACGATTTCTTTGAAGTTTTTTTGGGAAAAAATATATATGCTTTTTCGAAGGAAAATAAACAAAGAGGAAGCTTTAGAAGCAAAAAAAATTTCAGAAAAACTACACATACACACACATACGGCCTTTTTTTAAAAAGAAAGATAATTCTTTCACCGATTCTTGCCAAATTAATAACAACTCTTCTTTAATGATATTTTATTTATTTAAAATTTAAGGGTTAAACCTTTATAATATTGTCAATTCTTTTTTTAATTGTATTATATTCTTAGGTCTTTTTCTACCCCTATTTCATATATAATTTATTAAGATTTGGTTGATCAGTTCTTGAGTTACAGACGTTTGACATTTTGGGGAATCCGTACATACATATAGAAGCTTTATAAAGCTGGGTCTAATCAACCAAATCTTAAAGAATTATATATAAAATAGGGGTAGAAAAGACTGAAGAATATAATATGATATATGTAAAATGAATAATTACCCGTCAAGTGTACTTGTTTCTTTTCTCGTTTGTTCATATGATTGTAGAGCCAAATCAGCTGTTTTCTGACTTTGACGTTCTGCATTGGGATCCATATCATAACCCGTTGAACTTGAAGTGCTTGGTCTGAACGGAAATGTGGAGTAATTAAAAATAAAAAAAAGAACAATTATTTAAAATGTCACAGTTGTAAGTTATATTTGTTCAGAAAGGTCAATATTTAAGGATGTATGGGTGACATCTCAAAATATCACCAAAAATCTAAAAATTTTATAGATTGTTCTATTATTACGTCTAAGTATCTGTGTAAAATTTGAGCACAATTCTCTTATTGGTTTAAAAGTTATTGTAATTAAGGGTGTATTGAAGATATTTCAAATATATTCAGAAATGGCTGCGAGATGTTTCTAAATTAAATTAAAAATACTCTGTAAAATTTTAGTGATTTAAGAGTTATTTAAGTTTAAAGTTGATAAAATTAACATTATCCCTTATGGAGAATCGACATTTTTGCTGTAAATATAAATAAAATAAAAATAAAACAGTAAGATATTTCTTAAACTTTTTTTATGTGTAAAATATACATCATTGATATTGTTTTCTTTTCTGGTTTGTTTAAATGATTGAAGAGCCAAATTAACTGGTTTTTTACTCTGACGTTCTACAGTAAAATTTATATCATAATCCGTTGAACTTCAAGTGCTTAATCTGCAAGAAATGTGGTAGGATAATAAAAAAAAAAAAACATAATTATTACTTGAAATACAACTGTACGCATTGCCTAATGTTATTATGTAGGGGAGACCGGGGCTAAACCGTCTACGTGGTGAAATCGTCAAATCAAATATCTCGGAACCTGTATATTGTGCGAACTCGCTATTAACATTGTAAACGCTGCTTATGGTACCCATGTGACCAACGGAGTTTCGGCAGGTTACCTGCCGTGTTATGATTTTTACGAGGGCAAACGTGTTTTCGGAAGGTGAAAGTGAAATTTTCTGCGCGTGGAAATTTTGTAATATCTGCAATAATATTTGCTCTCCAAATCTCGAGGTACGTGATTATAAAGAGTAATGCATGCTGAACACGAATCCAGTGTAGTTTTTTCATTATCGTTGATGTCTAATATTTCGTGGGCGATCAAACCTGAAACTTGTGTTTGGGGCTAATCCGTCTACTGTGATAAAACCGGTACATTTACATTTTAATTTGTTTATTATTTCATTACTATACCTACTTTACACTCATATATTAATATTTTATACGGTTTTAAATGTATACTTACCCAGTGTCAGAATGACGTCTCGAGTGCTTCCATAAATTTTTATATTTTGCTTTTATGACCGTTTTACATTCTATGCACGTCGCACGATTACCCGCCGTTATGTCGTATTTGTTCCATATGCTTGATGTCGTTTCTCTGTTACTGAAATTATATTTATCAGGGTGATTAATTCTCAAATGTCTTGTTAAAATACACACGCCCTATTTCAAATTAATAATTTTTTTACAATGAGTGCATTGGCATGTTCCCGTTTTGTTACTTTGTTTTTTCCTAGTGTGTTGTCACGTTTTGGATGTTCGTCTAGTTTTGTTATGTTATATGTTATGTATAAGTGGTATTTTAATTCTTGCTGTTGACCACGATTATATAAGAAACTTCTTTACAATGATTAAACACAATCATTACATTTTGCCTTATATCCCGGTAATTTTGAGTAATATTGCCTTAAGTCGCTAGGTATTGTGAGCTCTCTATCGAAATATATTCCATCCTTTTTTAAGTGTGCTCTTAGTACTCTTATTCTATCTATCGTTACTTTTGAATTAGGCATTCGAATTTCTTTTGTACACTTCCGGCACTTTACCAGCAAAGGTTCTAATTGATTGAAATAATCCCACACCTTGCTGCGTTTTCTTCTTGGTACCATCATAACCGTTCTGTAATACAGATTGCCTGATACTAAATGTGATAGTGATTGCTTCAACAAGCATTTGTAGAATTTCTCACAAAGGTCGAAAAGAAGCATATATAATTTATTTATTAATATGTATGTTTACATGGATTAATAATTTATTACCAGATCGCTTACAGATCTACAAAGCTTACCTTCTTCGAGAAAAGCTATATATAAAATTCGCCAAGTGTACGTGCTTTATACAAAATCTTTATTGAAAAAAATTTTGATCTAATTTGGTCTTATAATTTTCTTTATTACAAAAACAATAATATCAGAAAATTTGCGTCAAGTAAATAAATTAGTAACATCTGATTTTTTTAATGATGATTATTTATTGTATACCTACTTGTTGTGTAACTGTTCTCTTTTAGAGATTATATCGATCGTGTTTCACTTTTTTATTGTTTATATACGTCACTCGTTTTTCCTATTGTGTAATTTATAATAGAAGCTGTCTTAATGTGAGTACGCGTTTAAACATAAGACGGATACGGTCACCAATTAGAACGGTCAAACATGATAGAATGTTTTCACGAAAGATTATAGAATAAGTCAGAATATTGTAAATATTATAATTATTTGAATTGGTACTTACTCATCTTGACTCGGGATACTTTTGGAATGTCTTCTTAAATGTTTGTGAGTGTCATTATCGGGAAATATTCCATGTCCACTTAAGTGTTTTCTAAATATTGTTGTGAGGTTTCTTGGATTACGTATATAAATTTCTTTTTTACATTTCGTGCACTTTGCCAGCGAAGGTTTCAATTCCTCGAAATAATCCCACAACTTGCTGCGTTTCTTTCTCCATGCTATTTTAAACGTCCTGTAATACAGATTGTCTGATACTAAATGTGATACAGTGGTCGCCTCAACAAGCGTTTGCAGAATTTCTGCATTGGGATGCATATCGTTATCCGTTGAAATTGAAGTGCTAATTGTTATGCATTGAAGTGTATTGCAGTTAGAAATGTATCATTATTTAAAGTATTAACGTTGTAAAGTATTTTTTTGCAGAAGGGTAAACATTTACATATTGAGATATCATATATTGCATATTGTATAACATAAAACGAATAATTACTCATTAAGTTCTCACAAAAAATTGCAGAATAAGTCAGAATAAATTGGGTTGGTGCAATATATGCAATAATAACCTCACAAGTAACGAATAAAACATCAATAGCACTATGCTAACATATGCAGACCTACAACCAAATATTCAAATATTATAAAGAGTCGTTGATAGTTGGCTAACAGATCTTTATTAATTATTAATTATCTATGTAATAAGTGAATGGCAGATTTGAGTTGTCCTATACAGATTTATTAAATAACGCTTAATTTGAATACCTATACAAACTGTGCATAAATCGTACATTTTATATGTCCACCTCGAATTTCTGCATTATTAATTTCAAATAAATAAATATCTAATCTATATTTTGGAATTTTTTATATCTATTATCTATGATGCGTAAAAAGAAACGTAAAAATGAGCAATTTAACATTTTTAAGTAATATGAAAAATAATTTTTTAAAGCATTGTTATTATTATTGGAAAGACATATTTATATATCAAAATTTCAAATAAATATTACATGGATGCCCTAATAAAACTTCTATTCGCTTAATTTTTTTAGCTATTGATTATTTTATCCTTATATTATCTCATAGTTTTTAATATTTGAATAGTCTTTTAAATATGCACTTACCCATCTCCACTGTGGATTTTTTTTGAATGTCTTCTTAAATGCATTTGTAAATTTGTAATAGTTGATGCAAAAGATATTGCTTTGCCACAATCATTACATTTTGCCTTATATCCCGGTAACTTCGAGTAATATTGCCTTAAGTCGTCAGGTAATGTGTGAGTGTCATTATCGGGAATGTTCCATGTTCATTTAAGTGTATTCTAAATATTTTTGTGAGTTTTGTTGGACCAGGTATATGAATTTCTTTTTTACATTTCTTGCACTTTACCAGCGAACTAGGTTTCAATTCCTCGAAATAATCCCACAACTTGCTGCGTTTTCTTTTTGGTGTTTTTATAAGCATCCTGTAATAGAGATTGTCTGATACTAATGATACACTTGTCTGATACACTAATGTGATACAGTGATCGCTTCAGCAAGCGTTTACAGAATTTCTCAAAAAGATAAAAAAGAGGCATAGTTTATTTATTGGGATGTATATGTTTGTATGGATATAATGTAGGTACAGCATAGAGAAATGTATAGCATAGAGAAATGTATAGCATAGAGAATACGTAGTGTCAAAAATTATAATAACATAATTAAAACACATATATTTATTTATTTATATGCTTTTTATATGTAATATATTTGTCAAAACATACAGATAATTGATTTTTTTTATTTTGAGGAACTTTACAATAATTCAAAAACACACGGACAATCGCGGTTTTAGTCAGTTTCAGTCAACATTGCATAAATATTATACATATATGTACCTACTGTGATAAAACCGGTACATTTACATTTTACTTTGTTTATTATTTCATTACTATACCTACTTTACACTCATATATTAATATTTTATACGGTTTTAAATGTATACTTACCCAGTGTCAGAATGACGTCTTGAGTGCATCCATAAATTTATATATTTTGCTTTTATGACCGTTTTACATTCTATGCACGTCGCACGATTACCCGCCGTTATGTCGTATTTGTTCCATATGCTTGATGTCCTTTCTCTGTTACTGAAATTATATTTATTAGGGTGATTAATTCTCAAATGTCTTGTTAAAATACACACGCCCTATTTCAAATTAATAATTTTTTTACAATGAGTGCATTGGCATGTTCCCGTTTGTTTTGTTACTTTGTTTTTTCCTAGTGTGTTGTCACGTTTTGGATGTTCGTCTAGTTTTGTTATGTTATATGTTATGTATAAGTGGTATTTTAATTCTTGCTGTTGACCACGATTATATAAGAAACTTCTTCACAATAATTAAACATGTTCGAGTAATTGTTAATGTGAACTATTATTTATGATTTATTACAGATGTACTATAGCATGAAGAATATTTATATTAATAATAATATGATTAAAATCTGATTAGATACATATTTATTTGCATGTGCTACTTTAAATATTTGTCAAAACATGCAGATAATTGATTTTGTTTTGTTTCGAGGAATTTTAAAATAATCCAAAAACACACGGACAATCGCGGTTTTAGTCAAAATTGCATAATTATTATGCATATATGTACTGTGATAAAAACCGATACATTTACATTTTAATTTGTTGATTATTTCATTATTTGTACTTATATAACGGTTTGAACGATTGAACGATTATCAGACCGGCGATATTGGACACTCCATAGCGAGATTATTTCGATCAAAAGATAATTTTTGCAATATCGAAACTGTTCTGAAACACTCGCATTTAAAATTCGTTTAAAACGCGGAATATATATAGTGCACATTAATATCGACAAAACCGAAGCAGCTTTGAATCGCGCGATTAATATCCCGGAATACATGACGACGCAACTCGATAAAATTTCAAGCACTTATATATGCTGAACACGAATCCAGTGTAGTTTTTTCATTATCGTTGATGTCTAATATTTCGTGGGCGATCAAACCTGAAACTTGTGTTTGGGGCTAATCCGTCTACTGTGATAAAACCGGTACATTTACATTTTAATTTGTTTATTATTTCATTACTATACCTACTTTACACTCATATATTAATATTTTATACGGTTTTAAATGTATACTTACCTAGTGTCAGAATGACGTCTCAAGTGCTTCCATAAATTTTTATATTTTTCTTTTATGACCGTTTTACATTCTATGCACGTCGCACGATTACCCGCCGTTATGTCGTATTTGTTCCATATGCTTGATGTCCTTTCTCTGTTACTGAAATTATATTTATTAGGGTGATTAATTCTCAAATGTCTTGTTAAAATACACACGCCCTATTTCAAATTAATAATTTTTTTACAATGAGTGCATTGGCATGTTCCCGTTTGTTTTGTTACTTTGTTTTTTCCTAGTGTGTTGTCACGTTTTGGATGTTCGTCTAGTTTTGTTATGTTATATGTTATGTATAAGTGGTATTTTAATTCTTGCTGTTGACCACGATTATATAAGAAACTTCTTCACAATAATTAAACATGTTCGAGTAATTGTTAATGTGAACTATTATTTATGATTTATTACAGATGTACTATAGCATGAAGAATATTTATATTAATAATAATATGATTAAAATCTGATTAGATACATATTTATTTGCATGTGCTATTTTAAATATTTGTCAAAACATGCAGATAATTGATTTTGTTTTGTTTCGAGGAATTTTAAAATAATCCAAAAACACACGGACAATCGCGGTTTTAGTCAAAATTGCATAATTATTATGCATATATGTACTGTGATAAAAACCGATACATTTACATTTTAATTTGTTGATTATTTCATTATTTGTACTTATATATCAATATTTTATACGGTTTTGGATAAATACTTACCTTTTAGTGTCAGAATGGAAATATCTCCAGTGTCCCATCAAATTTTTATAATTAGCTTTTAAGACCTTTTTACATATTTTGCACGTCCGCGTCGCATCGTTGCTGTCCGTTACGTCGTACTTGTCCCATATGCTTTTTTTTTTATTTTTTTTTTTTTGAAATTACATTTATTAGATTGATCAACTTTCAAATATGTTTTATTAAAATATACACGCTTCATTTAAAATTAATTATTTTTTCGCAATAATTACATGTTACCGTTTATCTTTGCCGTTTATAGAACTTTGTAATCTTCTAGTATGTTGCAATGTTTTAAATGGTCGTCTAGTTCTGTTATGTTATGTATATCGCATAACCCAGGAAAAAAATATTCATATCTGACCATATATGATCATATATTGCTCATGTATGGTCAGATCTGAAAATTGGCCAGATCTGAGAATATATGATCTGATATTATTATATATGTTAGTCTCTGATCAGGTACAATCAGAGACTAACATGTATGGTCAGATGTGAAAATTGGCCAGATCTGAGGATATATGATCAGATATTATTATATATGTTAGTCTCTGATCATGTACGTACGATTAGGTACAAACTGACACATCCGTATTTTATCAGGTATACATATGTATTTTATTTGATACATATGTATTTTATCATATTTGACCATGTATGATCATAGAAAATTGTTATATTTTTAAATATTATTATTTTTTGTTCTACTTTATTATAAGAGTGGACTCCATGATACAGCTGATACAAAAGTTGTGCCGTTATATCACTTGGCGCGAGACACTGCCGTGTCGCCCGTGCCTGAGTGATACCGTTCTTATATACCATTGTTCGTCAAATTTTAAATACGAGAAACAGCCATCGGATGCCATCTATCGAATAATCCTGTTTGGCGTATCGCCTTGTATATATATTTTCTAGTTGCCTTCGGCCCCCCTCCCGCACCCCCTCGCATGTGTGTGTATGGTAATTTTTGTTGTTAGGTAGGTGTAATAAGGTGACGGTTGTCGAGGATAAAATTTGACTTTTATTCAATTGCCGGCTCCAATATTTTATATTTAGTATTCCCACACCTAGAGAAGTGTGCTGCATAAAGTTCAGCTTGCTAGCTCATATACTCTACAGCCAAAAGCCCCCTCCCCTGACCCGTGTGGAACCCACCCCCCCCCCCCTCCTGCACAAGCATGTACTTTGGTATATTAGTCGTTTATGTCCTTCAAAATACTTAATTGCTATATCTTTCAAACATTTTTTGTTAATAACTTTTTAATAAACAATGAGCGATGGCTAAAACTTTTTGAATGTAGCTCAGGGACATGACCTTTACTACATGTGTCAAGGACACAAATCTCGTTGCTCCGTTCAACGCAACATTTACCCTAGTTTCGACTATTTAAAACAGGTATTTACGGAATTCGGGTTTTGACGTAACACGCCGACACGTTAGAACGCGAATTCACTAAGAGCAATTTGTCAATTCTAATTTTAACTAAATTATTTTAGTTAAAACGCGAATTTTACTAAAGCGGTCAGTTAATTCTAGTTTTTACTGAATTATTTCAATTAGAACGCGAATGTACTAAAGCACTCAATCAATTCTAGTTTTAACTAAATTCTTTCAGTTAGAACGCGAATTACCAAGAGGGCTTAGTTAAAACTAGAATTTACCAGTAAATTCGGGTTTTGACGGATTTCGGGTTTTAACTGTAACATAGAGAGAAGTCCCCGATTATGAGATACCACATCTATTTTGTGTGATTGCCGGAAGTCTATGGGCAGAATTGAAAAATATAGTAGGTCATTTTGAAGGGAATTTAATAAGCTTCAAGATGCTGAAATGTAAAATTTAATTTAAATATTAATATTTCTAAAAATTAGAAAAATGTAAAATATGAGCTTTCAGAAAAATCGAAAAAGTGTGCTCCTAATATGAGAGGCTCCGAGATTGCTAATAAAGTGCAAAATACATCATATTGCAATTAGAAAACTTTATTTAAAGTTTCTGAAACACAAATGTAATAGAGAAGCATATTTGCAACCATCGTAAACCCACTTATACCCAATATTATACCTAATTTTCCCCCTCCACCTTTCCCCCTCAAATCAAGGTCAGTACACACTTATAATTTCATATAAACCTTCCCTTAACGTTAATATAGTATTTTCTCTTATTTTATTACTGTACAATAACTTTCATATTCCAGCAATCCAGGAGTACCCTGAGTATCTCATGTTACGAGCCCCACGCCTTGCGGTTTCACGATCACCATATCTAATCTCTAAAATTGAGCAACTCAACATATCCCGTATTTTCCTATTAATTCGACCTAACTCTATCGCTGCATCCAGAACTCATTGCCAAATATTTATTAATTATATAATAAACAAGGTTTAAACACTCATGTCCATGGCACTTTACAACATCCAATTTTACAATTTCTTTCTCTGCAACGACTACACGCACGATCAAACAATGAATTTCCACTAAATAGGTTTTACCCCAAGGGCAATAAGTTCATGGTGGAACCAACAGATAGGGCCTATTAGTTTAGCAGAAACCTTGCTATCGCATATTAGGACCCTAACTCATAATAGGGGGCTTTCCCTTATATATAATTATACAGAGTAGGGCATTTATAGTGACGCGGGCGTATTTTTTGGAAACGAAGCGAGATATCAAAAAATGTTTTAGACAAAAATTATAGGGTTTAAAAAGGTCTATTTACTGACCTTATCGGTTTGACCACGGGTAGCGTCTCTAAGGTCAGATCAAGATCACCTTGAATTTTTTAAATAAAACCCTCTATTTTTTATTGCATATTCTTGTAGCCCTTGTCGAGGCGTTTTCAAAACACTATAATGAAGTAAGTCATATTGTTTACGAATAAATGGCCAAAAACTGTTATTTCCTAAATTTTTCTTTTTTCAATATCTCTTAAAGTTTTTGACCAATCAAACTAATATTCTGGAACAATGTTTAGAACAACTAGAACAACCTGGAACAACCTTAAAAAGTTCGATTTTCGAAAAATGAGGTGCCAGGTCAAAAAAATCGTTTTTATTAATTTTCCGCGAATATTTTTATTTTAAAAATTTGATCTTCTGGAACAATTTAGAACAAGTCTAGAACAATCCGGAACAACTTTTAAAGGACCACGCACACAAACATTGGAAATCTGGGCACCGGTCAAATTTCTCCAAACTTTGGGGTTTTTTAGCTTATGACCCCTCGATCAAAAGTCCTTATGGGCCCGAACCTCCAGGAAGTCATGGAAAAGAGTTATGGGGTATGGAAGTCGACGGAATATAAGTAGTCGAGTATACACGTTTTTACCCTTGAAATGTCTCGAATTCGAGGGGATCTATTATGATAACTAATGGGACAAAACTTTTTGAACTTGGAGAGGACTATCTGATAGTCTGACCCAATCTTGGCTATAAAGTCTAACTAGGGTCCGGTAGGGCCCAGTAAGGGCCGAGCCAGGTTTTTATGATGGAAACCTGGATTCATCGCAGAATTAGATTCTGTCACTAGGAATATATTCAGATATGACACTAACATTTCATAACCGACCCGACCAATTAAAGCAAGATCCGGTGTGGACCCGACCAATTTAACGCAAGATCCGGTGTGGACCCGACCGGTTAAAGTAAGATCCGGTGTGGACCCGACCAGTTAAGGCAAGATCCGGTGTGGACCCGACCAATTAAGGCAAGATCCTGTGTGGACCCGACCGGTTAAGATAAGATCCGGTGTAGACCTGACCGGTTAAGGCAACATTCGGTGCGGACCCGTCCGGTTAAGATAAGATCCGGCGTGGACCCGACCAGTTAAGGCAAGAACCGGTGTGGACCCAACCAATTAAGGCAAGATCCTGTGTGGACCCGACCGGTTAAGATAAGATCCGGTGTAGACCTGACCGGTTAAGGCAACATTCGGTGCGGACCCGTCCGGTTAAGATAAGATCCGGCGTGGACCCGACCAGTTAAGGCAAGAACCGGTGTGGACCCGACCAATTAAGGCAAGATCCCGTGTGGACCCGACCAATTAAGGCAAGATACGATGTGGACCCGACCAGTTAAGGCAAGATCCGGCCTATTTATGAATAATTGGGAAAGGAAAATCTCTTACTTTAATAAAAATCCTACTAAGAATTTAGGAACAAATTGATTGCAAGTGATCAGAGATCTTCAATCTGACTCCAAGCGGTTATTGGGTTCTAAGAGGGAAACAAGTATCAACCTCGTTGGGACCTATTTTTATTGGATCTTTACTATTGGGTTGAACATCTCTTGGGCCTTAATGATATTCGGTGGGGCCTGGACACATTTCTTTAACCACACCGGATCTTACCTTAACCGGTCGGGTCCACACCGGATCTTGTCTTAATTGGTCGGGTCCACACCGGATCTTGCCTTAATGGGTCGGGTTCATATCGGACCTTGCTTTAATTGGTCGGGTCGGTTATAAAATGTTAGTATCATATCTGAATATATTCCTAGTCATAGAATCTAATTCTGCGATGAATCCAGGTTTCCATCATAAAAACCTGGCTCGGCCCTTACTGGGCCCTACCGGACCCTAGTTAGACTTTATAGCCAAGATTGGGTCAGACTATCAGATAGTCCTCTCCAAGTTCAAAAAGTTTTTTTCCCATTAGTTATCATAATAGATCCCCTCGAATTCGAGACATTTCAAGGGTAAAAACGTGTATACTCGACTACTTATATTCCGTCGACTTCCATACCCCATAACTCTTTTCCATGACTTCCTGGAGGTTCGAGCCCATAAGGACTTTTGATCGAGGGGTCATAAGCTAAAAAACCCCAAAGTTTGGAGAAATTTGACCGGTGCCCAGATTTCCAATGTTTGTGTGCGTGGTCCTTTAAAAATTTAAAAATGGGGTGCTAACTTTACATAGGTTACAACTTTTGTCTAAAACATTTTTTGATATCTCGCTTTGTTTCCGAAAAATACGCCCGCGTCACTATAAATGCCCTACCCTGTATACATATGTCATAAGAAATTATATAAAATTATATAACTTATACATAATTTTGTATATTTCTATATAATTTTATATGGCTATATATGACACACATTTTAGTATATATGATTCCATCTTTTTACAATGCTTTCTGTAGCTAAATCTATTAGAATGTTTTTGAAGAATGATACTACATCCAGAGAAATTAGTTTGTATGTTCTGTCCTTGTAACTCTTCAACAAGCTGGAAACTATCGGATATGTTGTTATCTGGTTTTGGTACGGATTTATAAATTATGTGATGTAGGAACGTGGCTAACTCGTATAGTGGGCTACTGATAGAGTATACTATTATTCTGAGAGATGATCCTGGCTTGTGGATTTTCGGCACACCATAGACTCTCAGTAACACCCCATCTGTTGTTGAGCTTTTGTACGCGTGATCATCTATATAATCACTTTTTTTTCCATTCCGCAAGCAAGTCGTGAAGGTTCCTTATTAGTTTTTTCATGGAATCTTTTTTACGATGGTATATGTGTTGGAATCAGCTAACATCGAATTTATTTTGTCAAACATCGTGGCTTTAATTATGCGGACTAATTACCTGCATTAACGCGAATTAACCCCGTGGTCCGTTTGACCCGCCGCTCTCTGCCGGTCCCAAACTCGCTAATAATCCGAATGCAGCGCGCACTGATTACCAAAGATCGGTGGAGACCTTCCTCGTCTTACCGCAAACTACAAGTCAAATCCAAGCTTTGAAGGCGTGTCGCGTCAATTTTCGACCCTATTTACTATGGGTCTAGAGGGATAATAAATTTACATCAAAAGTCACAGATAAGAAATTGATCATCGGCGCGTTGTATTGATCGTATAGCTCTATATATTCCCTTCTATATCTATTTATATTTAAAAAGAAACTCATGAGAGATTAATAAACAGATAATATAAATAAGTAAATATATAGGTACACTAATAAATAGAGATAATAGATTGGTCTTATCTAATGCTACTGTGACGTTGCCCTTGTCTGCTCTTGTAAAAATTACATTCGGGTTCTCACGTATGAAATGTACTAAGCGTGTAGCATTGTTAAGTTCCTTGTCTAATGGAGATATTTTAAAAGAGTAGTTTAAGAGATTATTTATTATGGGTGTCAATCTGTTCCTTGTGATGACTCTTATGTTGTTGGGAAGTTTGTGGATACTATATTCCGTGCTTTTTATTAATTCCATTATGAATTGGATTTTATTGTAGTTTGGTAAGCAGAAGTTTTCACCAAGTTGCAGGAGTTGCTGTACTTCCGTTGGGATGTGTGTAGTTGTTAAATTAACAAACCATTTATTCTGGATTTGTAGGGGGAATGGGGAAGGATCTTGGAAAGAGATAGGGTTAAGAGAAATTGTGTAGGTAGTCGCTATAGGTGGCTTAAGAGGTTCATGGAAAAACCATTTTGGTGTCTTCCTCACAATTGATGTACTGTGTGTTGGATTGATTTTTGGAGAAGGCGATCTGGATTAGAGACCCTCTAATAAGAGTCTGGCCACAACTATTGGATGGTCGCCATTTATGAGCAAAATTACACGAGAGAGAGAGAGCTATCTCACTCGGTTGCGAAGCACCGTCTCACTCGTGCACATACCGAAGCAATCATAAATGGCGGACCAATCAAAATGCGGGACAAGGTAGCCAGACTCTAATTAGAGAGTCTCTAATCTGGGACCGTATTCTCGACCCTGCCCTAATGATTTTCGTATGCGACTTCCTATTTGAAAAGCATTGAATTTCGCATGCGAGTTTCATGAAAACGATTCGAGAATAGGGCCCCTGGATGTATGTGTTGATATCGCGCAGTAATATCGTATTGGGCGTATTTTGTTTTTCAAAGTTTGTTTGTGTTTGTTGAGCAGCCATTTGAATTTTTTGTCCAATCTATCGCGTTCACTTGCGAAATGGAAAAACAATTTTCTATTTTGTGTGTTAAAAAAGTTATTACATATCGATATCGGTAACGTATGTGTTATGGTTCTTGTTAGTTTTAAACAACGTGTGCGTAAGTTTCGAATTGTGTTATGCGCGTCGTAAATCTCGTTACGTGTCATACTCTTGACAAACCTTTGAAAGATGATGTCGAATTTTTTTACGGACCCTCTGTCATGTAGATTTTTAGTGTATTGTCAACAGAACTACATAGCAACGTAGTATACAAAATATCTTGTAACGATTGCAACGCTTCTTATGTGGGACAAACGAGACGACTTCTAAAAACTCGTATCAACGAACATCGCAACCACATAAGAAGAAACACGACGCAACATTCAATCATCACGGACCACAGACTTGAAAATCATGAATTCGCATGGGATAACGTGGAAATCTTGGATGAGGAACGCATTTATGGGAAGCAATCGGTATCCGAAATGATATACATAACCCAGATAGCACTGGACGTCTTATGGATATGTACATTTTAAGTCCGGTCATGTCCATACGTCCGTGGACACAAATGGGACTTAAAATGGATATACTTTTTGGACATGAATGGGATATCCTAACCAGTACATCCTATGGATTTGATTAAAATATTAATGTTGGGTAAATGTCTACAATTAGGGCCCCAACGAGAAATCAATCGCCACTTAAATATGTTGTAGGGGAGGTCTTTCTGAGTAATTCTAAGCAAGAAAAAAGTGGGGGACGGCATTGGTTTAGAAGATATAGCAAATTGAAATTTCAGAATTTTAATGCTTTTTATTAGATATTATAAACCTATAGGTTAGTGACGCGCTTTATAAGTATGCGCTTTGTAAGTTAAAGCACATACAAAGCACATACTTTTAAAGCGCGCCAATAACCTATAGGTTAGTGACGCGCTTTATAAGTATGCGCTTTGTAAGTTGAAGCACATACAAAGCACATACTTGTAAAGCGCGCCAATAACCTATAGGTTAGTGACGCGCTTTATAAGTATGCGCTTTGTAAGTTGAAGCACATACAAAGCACATACTTGTAAAGCGCGCCAATAACCTATAGGTTAGTGACGCGCTTTATAAGTATGCGCTTTGTAAGTTGAAGCGAGGTCCACCCTATACAGGGTTGGGAGGGAGGGTGCAGGTGGGGGTGCAGGAAGGTAAATTCTATGTATTTTTGCCCCTTTGCTTTAACAAATTATTTAACAAATAATTTGTTAAAGCAGAGAATAGTTGGTATATGAAAAGTACATGTTTATATGTACTTATTCATCGTGCATATTTATATGTACGATAAATAGTTGATATATAAATATGTACTTTTCATATATCAACTATATTCTCTGCTTTAACAAATTATTTAACAAATAATTTGTTAAAGCGCGCCGCTAACCTATATAGGTTAGTGGCGCGTTTTACTTCTTTCGTCGATATGTCAGATTTTCTAACCTGAATAGTCGTCAACTGTAACAATTAATATCTCGCCCCTCTGTCCACGCATGTACTTTGGTATATTAGTCTCTTATATATGTATCTCATAATACTCAAAATAACTGTTATAATTTTAAAACTTTTTTGTTAATAACTTTTTAATAAACAACGATTCCTTGCTAGAACCTTTCAAAAGTTACTCAGGAAAATGATCTCTGTAACATATGTCAATATCAAAGTCATCGGCGTGGTGTTACTTTATAATATCTAATAAAAAGCATTAAAATTCTGAAATTTCAATTTGCTATTCTTCTAAACCAATGCCGTCCCCCACTTTTTTCTTACGTAGAATTACTCAGAAAGACCTCCCCTACAACATATTTAAGTGGCGATTGATTTCTCGTTGGGGCCCTAATTGTAGACATTTACCTTTTTTTATTTCGTGAAATAAATTATTCTTTTGCAGAAGAGTAATATTTAAATAGTAAGATATTATTATATTGTATGATATAAGCAAAACGAGTAATTACTCATTAAGTTTTCACGAAAATTGTAGAATAAATTAGAATATAAATTAGGTTGGAAAGGGGGGTGCTATTATAATACAATAATAATGTCACAGATAACAAATAAAACATCAATATCACTATACTGACGTATGCAGACCTACAACGTATATTCAAATATTATAAAGAATAATATTATACAGAATTGTTGATTGTTGGCTAATATATAAAAATTTATTAATTATTAATTACCTATGTAATAAGTGGATGGCAGATTTGAGTTGTCCTATACAGATTTTATTAAATAACACTACTTAATTTAAATATCTATAAAAACTATGTATAAATTGTGCATTTTATATGTCTACCTCGAATTTCTGCATTATTAATTTCAAATAAATAAATATCTAATATATATTTTGGAATTGTCTATGTATCTACGATGCATGAAAATAACGTGCAAATAAGCAACTTAAATTTTTTAAGTTATGTACATAGTCACATACGAAATAATTAAAAAATTATTATTATTATGATTTGAGGCACATTTATGATCAAAAGTGCAAATAAATATTATATGGGTGCTCTGATAAAACTTTTATTCCCTCAATTTTTTTAGCTATTGATTGTTTTATCCTTACATTTATCTTAAAATTTTTAATATTTTAATATTTTAATATTTTTTTGAATGTGTACTCACCCAGCTCCACTCTGGATTCTTTTGGAATGTCTATTTAAATGTTGCCGTAATTTTATATTATTATGTAAGAAAGACAATGTTTCGCCACAATCATTACATTTTGCCTTATATCCCGGTAATTCCGAGTAATATTGTCTTAAGTCGTCAGGTAATGTGTGAGTGTCATTATCGGGAAATATTATATGTCCACTTCTTAAGTGTTTTCTAAAGAATAATATTATAAGGAATCATTGATTTTGGCTAATATATAAATATTTATTATCTATGTAATAAGTGGATGGCAGATTTGAGTGGACATAAGGTATACAGCAGATTTTATTAAATAACGCTACTTAATTTGAATACCTATAAAAACTATATATAGGTATATCGTACATTTCGATATTATTATTATGTCTACCTTGAATTTCGGCACTATTAATTTCAATAAATAAATATCTAATATATATTTTGGAATTGTCTATGTATCTACGATGCATGAAAATAACGTGCAAATAAGCAACTTAATTTTTTTAAGTTATGTACATAGTCACATACGAAATAATTAAAAAATTATTATTATTATGATTTGAGGCACATTTATGATCAAAAGTGCAAATAAATATTATATGGGTGCTCTGATAAAACTTTTATTCGCTCAATTTTTTTAGCTATTAATTGTTTTATCCTTACATTTATCTTATAATTTTTAATATTTTAATAGTCTTTTGAATGTGTACTTACCCATCTCCACTCTGTATTCTTGTGAAATGTGTTGTTAAATGGGATCTTAAATTTGTCATATTTGCAACAAAAGATATTGCTTTGCCACAATCATTACATTTTGCCTCATATCCCGGTAACTCCGAGTAATATTGCCTTAAGTCGTCAGGTAATCTGCGAGTGTCATTCTCGGGAAATATCCCATGTCCACTTAAGTGTGCTCTAAATATTCCATAGACACTTGTTGGATTACGTATATAAATTTCTTTTTTACATTTCGTGCACTTTGCCAGCGAAGG
Organism: Leptothorax acervorum; assembly: GCA_035220615.1. Lineage (NCBI taxonomy): Eukaryota > Metazoa > Arthropoda > Insecta > Hymenoptera > Formicidae > Leptothorax > Leptothorax acervorum. The sequence continues at coordinate 932,543 of JASTWQ010000027.1, read as the reverse complement.
TTTCAATTCCTCGAAATAATCCCACAACTTGCTGCGTTTCTTTCCCCGTGCCATTTTAAATGTCCTGTAATACAGATTGTCTGATACTAAATGTGATACAGTGATAGCCTCAACAAGCATTTGCAGAATTTCTGTATTGGGATGCATATCGTTATCCGTTGAAATTGAAGTGCTAATTGTTATGCATTGAAGTGTAGTGCAGTTAGAAATGTATCATTATTTAAAGTATTAACGTTGTAAAGTATTCTTTTGCAGAAAGGTAAACATTTACATATTGAGATATCATTATATTGCATATTGTATAACATAAAACGAATAATTACTCATAAAGTTCTCACAAAAAGTTGCAGAATAAGTCAGAATAAATTGGGTTGGTGCAAAATATATGCAATAATAACCTCACAAGTAACGAATAAAACATCAATAGCACTATGCTGACATATGCAGACCTACAACAATTATTTAATTATTATAAAGAATCGTTGATAGTTGGCTAACAGATCTTTATTAATTATTAATTATCTATGTAATAAGTAAATGGCAGATTTGAGTTGTCCTATACAGTTTTATTAAATAACGTTACTTAATTTGAATACCTATAAAAGCTATGCATAAATCGTACATTTTATATGTCCACCTCGAATTTCTGCATTATTAATTTTAAATAAATAAATATCTAATCTATATTTTGGAATTGTTTATATCTATTATCTATGATGCATAAAAAAACGTAACAATAAGCAATTTAATTTTTCTAAGTAATATGCAAAATAATTTTTAAAGCATTGTTATTACTATTTGAGAGACACATTCATAATCAAATTGCAAATAAATATTACATGGATGCCCTAACAAAACTTCTATTCGCTCAATTTTTTAAGCTATTGATTATTTTACCCTTACATTATCTTAAAATTTTTAATATTTTAATAGTCTTTTGAATGTGTACTTACCCATCTCCACTCTGTATTCTTGTGGAATGTGTTGTTAAATGGAATCGTAAATCTGTCATATTTGCAACAAAAGATATTGCTTTGCCACAATCATTACATTTTGCCTCATATCCCGGTAACTCCGAGTAATATTGCCTTAAGTCGTCAGGTAATCTGCGAGTGTCATTCTCGGGAAATATCCCATGTCCACTTAAGTGTGCTCTAAATATTTTATAGACACTTGTTGGATGACGTATATGAATATCTTTTTTACATTTCGCGCACTTTGCCAGCGAAGGTTTCAATTCCTCGAAATAATCCCACAACTTGCTGCGTTTCTTTCCCCGTGCCATTTTAAACGTCCTGTAATACAGATTGTCTGATACTAAATGTGATACAGTGATAGCCTCAACAAGCGTTTGCAGAATTTCTGTATTGGGATGCATATCGTTATCCGTTGAAATTGAAGTGCTAATTGTTATGCATTGAAGTGTAGTGCAGTTAGAAATGTGTCATTATTTAAAGTATTAACGTTGTAAAGTATTCTTTTGCAGAAAGGTAAACATTTACATATTGAGATATCATTATATTGCATATTGCATAACATAAAACAAATAATTACTCATTAAGTTCTCACAAAAATTGCAGAATAAGTCAGAATAAATTGGGTTGGTGCAATATATGCAATAATAACCTCACAAGTAACGAATAAAACATCAATAGCACTATGCTGACATATGCAGACCTACAACAAATATTGAAATATTATAAAGAATCGTTGATAGTTGGCTAACAGATCTTTATTAATTATTAATTATCTATGTAATAAGTAAATGGCAGATTTGAGTTGTCCTATACAGTTTTATTAAATAACGCTACTTAATTTGAATACTTATAAAAGCTATGCATAAATCGTACATTTTATATGTCCACCTCAAATTTCTGCATTATTAATTTTAAATAAATAAATATCTAATCTATATTTTGGAATTGTTTATATCTATCTATTATCTATGATGCATAAAAAAACGTAAAAATAAGCAATTTAATTTTTTAAGTAATATGCAAAATAATTTTTAAAGCATTGTTATTACTATTTGAGAGACATATTCATAATCAAAATTGCAAATAAATATTACATGGATGCCCTAACAAAACTTCTATTCGCTCAATTTTTTAAGCTATTGATTATTTTATCCTTACATTATCTTATAATTTTTAATATTTTAATAGTATTTTGAATGTGTACTTACCCATCTCCACTCTGTATTCTTGTGGAATGTTTTGTTAAATGGAATCGTAAATTTGTCATATTTGCAACAAAAGATATTGCTTTGCCACAATCATTACATTTTGCCTCATATCCCGGTAACTCCGAGTAATATTGCCTTAAGTCGTCAGGTAATCTGTGAGTGTCATTCTCGGGAAATATCCCATGTCCACTTAAGTGTGCTCTAAATATTTCATAGGCTCTTGTTCGATAACGTATATGAATTTCTTTTTTACATTTCGTGCACTTTGCCAGCGAAGGTTTCAATTCCTTGAAATAATCCCACAACTTGCTGCGTTTTTTTCTCCGTGCCATTTTAAACGTCCTGTAATACAGATTGTCTGATACTAAATGTGATACAGCTCATCAAGCGTTTGCAGAATTTCTGTATTGGGATGCATATCGTTATCCGTTAAAATTGAAGTGCTAATTATTATGCATTGAAGTGTAGTGCAGTTAGAAATTGATCATTATTTAAAGTATTAACGTTGTAAAGTATTCTTTTGCAGAAGGGGAAACATTTATATATTAAGATATCATTATATTGCATATTGTATAACATAAAACAAATAATTACTCAAATTAAATTTTTGACGAAACTGGCAATCACTCCTGACGGTCACAAACGTCAGGACTCTTTAGACCGAGAATCCGGTCCTTCTATCAAAACGCTTAAAATTAAGCACCTTAAATTAAGATGGAAAAATTCCCTCTCCTTTCCCTAATTAAATCGATATCGATTTAATATTAAAATCACTGTAAAAACTTATTGCGAAAAATATTACCCCAGCCAGGGTTCGAACCTGGAATCTTCCGCATTCCGTTCAGGTATCTTAACCAATTCGAACTACCAGGGCATGTGGTAATATTTATCGCAATAGTACATCTAAACAATCATAAGATGGAACACCGATATTTTACGTCGACGGTGTATATTCAACGATGAGATACATTTACTTCGCCAGTGTATAAATAACCAAATTAAATTTTTCGACGAAACTGGCAATCACTCCTGACGGTCACAAACGTCAGGACTCTTTAAACCGAGAATCCGGTCCTTGTTTAGATGTACTATTGCGATAAATATTACCACATGCCCTGGTAGTCGAATTGGTTAAGACACCCGAACGGAATGCGGGAGATTCCAGGTTCGAACCCTGGCTGGGGTAATATTTTTCGCAATAAGTTTTTACAGTGATTTTAATATTAAATCGATATCGATTTAATTAGGGAAGGGAGAGGGAATTTTTCCATCTTAATTTAAGGTGCTTAATTTTAAGCGTTTTGATAGAAGGACCGGATTCTCGGTCTAAAGAGTCCTGACGTTTGTGACCGTCAGGAGTGATTGCCAGTTTCGTCGAAAAATTTAATTTGGTTATTTATACACTGGCGAAGTAAATGTATCTCATCGTTGAATATACACCGTCGACGTAAATATCGGTGTTCCATCTTATGATTGTTTAGATGTACTATTGCGATAAATATTACCACATGCCCTGGTAGTCGAATTGGTTAAGACACCCGAACGGAATGCGGGAGATTCCAGGTTCGAACCCTGGCTGGGGTAATATTTTTCGCAATAAGTTTTTACAGTGATTTTAATATTAAATCGATATCGATTTAATTAGGGAAGGGAGAGGGAATTTTTCCATCTTAATTTAAGGTGCTTAATTTTAAGCGTTTTGATAGAAGGACCGGATTCTCGGTCTAAAGAGTCCTGACGTTTGTGACCGTCAGGAGTGATTGCCAGTTTCGTCGAAAAATTTAATTTGGTTATTTATACACTGGCGAAGTAAATGTATCTCATCGTTAAATAATTACTCATTAAGTTCTCACAAAAATTGCGAAGATGAAGATTCAACAGAATCTTTTCTAAACACAATTTATATAAAACGTTTTTCGATAATGACAGAACGAAATGGCTTATTAATATTACCAATAACAACATTCCGGATAACATAGTACATATTTAAGTTTAGGTGATAGGTTTGGCGTACCCGTCACTAACCTTCCGTAATAAAAAGATCGCTTCCGTACCACTTTAGACACCATTAAACACTTTGAGATTAACAGTTACAAAATACCTCCAGCTGCTATTAACGCGACACGAAGCTCTGTAGCGAATTCCTTACAACTCTTTCTCAATAAGAATCTTCACATGAAATACATAGATCGCTATATTCTAAAGGAGTTTAACAACTGAAAAAATTCTTACAAAACAATCAGGATATATTTGTCACTAAGGCTGATGAGGGCCAAATCACTGTCATTATGGATAAAACTGATTACAACAACCAAATAATTGATCTCCTCAATAATGAATCAACTTATATAAAATTAAAAGATGATCCCATTAAGCAATTAATCACAAAACTCAATAAACTAGTTAAATCATGGTATGATAATAATATTATAGATGATCCAACCTACTATCGTTTAAAGTGCACTAACGGTAATCTTCCACGCTGTTACGGACTGCCAAAAAGTTCATAAAGCTGGTTTTCCTTTACGCATTATCGTTTCGGCCGTTGAGAGCCCACTATATAACATAGCTTGTTACTTACATACAATTTTAGAAGAGTCTTTACATAAACCTAAATCGTATATTAAAGACAGCTGGTCGTTTGCTAAAATTATTAAAAATGAAACGATCAATACTGACCAGGTCCTCGTTTCTTTTGATGTCACTTCACTTTTCACGAATATTACGAAAGAATTAATTCTAAAGGGAATCGAAAAACGATGGCACATTATTTCTCCACACACAAAATTCTCTCTACCTCAGTTTCTACACGCTGTTGATTTGATATTAAGCTCTACAAGTTTTTGCTTTAATGGGCAATTTTATGAACAGATTTTTGGTAGTCCTATGGGTTCTCCATTTTCTCCAAAAGCTTCCGACATTGTAATGGAGGACTTGGAGACTTATTGCCTTAGTGCACTCGATTTTGAAATTCAGTTTTTCCATAGGTATGTAGACGATATCTTTGCCATAATTCCTAGGGTAAGGTTAAATGACTTACTTGATGTGTTTAATAACTATCACCCACGACTAAAGTTCACCTATGAATTGGAAAGTAACAATTCTCTCCCATTTCTTGACACCGTGGTCATCAAGGATGGAAATCAGTTGATCACAAATTGGTACAGAAAACCCACGTTTTCTGGCTGGTATATTAACTATTTTTCTAGCCACCCGTTAAAATATAAGGTCAACACTATCACGAGTCTTCTCGATCGAGCTATTTTATTGTCTGATGAAAGTTTCCATGAATCTAATATTAATATTGTTAAAAAAATACTATTGAACAATTCCTTTCCAATCAATCTCATTAATAAACACATCAATATTAGAATTAAACAACTTCGTCATAAACGGGGCGTTGATAGCACACCTATTAATTTATTCGATCCACGTAGATGCGTCGTACTACCGTGCGTTAAAGGTCTTGGCGAAAATATACGTCTCACTCTTAATAATATTGGCCTCGATACTGTTCACACAATCCCCCAAAAATTAGATGTTATCATTAAAAGGGGAAAGGACCGTCTTGATAAGGATCATTCTACCGAATTAGTCTACAGAATGAACTGTGATAATTGTAGTGCGTCCTACGTCGGACAAACAAAACGTTACTTACAATCACGCGTTACAGAACATTTTAACGACATAAAGAAAGACGATTGCAAGCGTTCCGTCGTTAGCAAACATCGCGTTTCCTACAGTCATGATTTCAAATAGTCTGAGGTTGAGATACTGCACCGGGAAAAAAATACTAAAAAAAGAGAAATTGCTGAAATGTTTCTAATAGAAAAATATTCAGATACTATTAATCTCAAAAAAGACACGGATAAATTAAATCCCATATACGACAACGTCATCTCGAACGTATAATTGTTTTTATTCTGCTGTGTGCACTCTCACAGCCTTCGATTGTTTTTTCTAATTTTTAAACATTTGTGTGAGACCGTCAGTTTGTTCCTAACTTCCATCGTGCAAACATGATTTGTTTTGTTGCTCTGTAATTGTGATGTTTCGAGTGTACCACTTCAATACTGCAATTATCGCTAGTATGTTACGCAATACGAATTGTTGCTATCGTTGAACATTCTCCGTGTAAATAAGTACTCTTCTTTTTACTCTTTTTGCTATAACATTATACTTATTTTTGTGTATTAATTTGTAGCCTTTCATGTATGATGTTTCTGTCAAAATCTCATAAGCAGTAGACTGAGAATGTGTTGACGATGGTTCTCTTTTCTCCATCAGGTAATTTAAATTTTGTTTCGCTCTTTAAATTTCGTACTGACTACAGGAAACTCATTTTGCTTCCTCATAGAGGAAGCTTTGTTTTCGTAAAAAAATTTTTTTTTTAGTTGCCGTTGCCAATGTGTTTAAAATGTTCTAAAACGTCGAAAAATCGCTATTTTAAAAAATTTCGGTATGTGTGTATGTCTGTCTGTATGTCTGTCTGTCTGTATGTGCCAAATTTACCGAAATTTCTATAACTCCAGAACTGATCAACCAAATCTTAACCAATTATATATGAAATAGGGGTAGAAAAGACTGAAGAATATAATAGAATTAGAAAAATTGCGAATATTTTAAAATTTTAACCTTTAAGGGCTACATCTCAAGTCTCAATAATTGAGATTTTTCATAAATTGATGTTTTTTGACAATTTAGTATTAATTATTGGCAATTTTTCTAATTATATTATATTCTTCAGTCTTTTCTACCCCTATTTCATATATAATTCTTTAAGATTTGGTTGATTAGACTCAGCTTCATAAAGCTTCTATGTATGTACGAATTCTCCGAAATTTGAAATATCAATCAAATTTTAAAGAAATTATATATGAAATAGGGGTAGAAAAGACTGAAAAATCTAATAAAATTAGAAATAGCCCGATATCTCAAAATTAATGGAAATTAGAGCAACATTTAAGTCTTAACGAATTTTCTATCTATCTATATAAAATAGAATGTCTGTATGTCTGTATGTATGTCTGTTCTTTATACACTCTTAAACTATTCGACCGATCTGGACGAACTTTTGCACAGTTACTCTTTACATCCTTGCGCAAAACATAGGCTACTACGGAACCTCGATTATTCACTTACCGATCAGCAACTTTATTCCTTGGTTTTCCCGGGCGTTTTTTCGGGAATTTCGAGATTGCCCGCTCGCGATGTACGCACAGAACTTCGATATTTCACTTACCGATTACCGATTTTATCCCTTTGTTTTCCCGGGCGTTTTTTAAGTCTGTCTGTTCTTTATACACTCTTAAACTATTCGACCGATCTGGACGAATTTTTGCACAGTTACTTTTTACATCCTTGCGCAAAACATAGGCTACTTAGGAACCTCGATTATTCACTTACCGATCAGCTACTTTATTCTTTGGTTTTCCCGGGCGTTTTTTCAGGAATTTCAAGAATGCTTGCTCGCGATGTACGCACAGAACTTCGATATTTCACTTACCGATTACCGATTTCATCCTTTGGTTTTCCCGGACATTTTTTAAGTGAAATATCGAAGTTCTGTGTACATCGCAAGCGAGCAATCTCGAAATTCCTGAAAATACGCCCGGGTAAACCAAGGGATGATTACAGTATTTGTTGAATACTATTTCTTATTTAAATTTAATTTCAACCTCAAATTGAACTTTATCAATAGGTTTTACAAAAAATATTGTAAGTATGTGGTATTTGCGGAAGACAACAAATTATGTTACATGCGAGCAAACAATCTCGAAATTCCCGAAAAAACGCCCGGCAAAAACCAAGGGATCTGAAAAGCAGAAATGACTCAATAGCGTGAAACTCGAGTAGAAAAAGACCGGTTACGACATGTTCAATTAAGGAAAACATTTATGCGGTCCGATTTGAAATTAGAGGCATTTAGTTATGATCCAAATTACGAATATCAATTTTTTCCGAGAGTAATAATTGGGAAAATGAATGCAACATGTGATCATTGTCAAGCAAAAAAGTTTAAAACTTAAGCACCTGGAATGTGTTGTTCAAACGGAAAAGTTAAACTACCGCCTTTAAATCAACCACCCGACACACTCCTTATGTTTGTCCACAATATGAATATTGAAACACAAATGAACCTCGACAGCACACGATATCCTATGGACGTCCATTGGAGTCCATTTGAAGTTCCTGGACTTCAAATGGACTCCGTCCAATGGATATCGTGTGCTGTCGGGAAAGTCGTTTGAAGAAAAACGACCCCCGGGCGAAGCCCGGGTAACCAGCTAGTTATATAATTAATACTAAACATAAAATCTTTAGTCCATATTTATGTAAATAAAACTTATTAATGACAATAATTAAAAAGTAAAACAAATTCTATTATATTCTTCAGTTTTTTCTACCCCTATATTTCATATATAACTCTTTAAGATTTGGTTGATTAGACCCAGTTTTATAAAGCTTCTATGTATGTACAAATTCTCCAAAATTTGAAATGTGTGTAACACGAGAACTGATCAATCAAATTTTAAAGAATTATATATGAAATAGAGGTAGAAAAGACTGAAAAATATAATAAAATTAGAAATAGCACGATATCTCAAAATTAATGGAAATTAGAGCAACATTTAAATCTTAACGAATTATATATGAAATAGGGGTAGAAAAGACTGAAGAATATAACTAATCAACCAAATCTTAAAGAATTATATATGAAATAGGGGTAAAATGGACTGAAAAATATAAGAAAATTAGAAATAGCCCGATATCTCAAAATTTGTGGAAATTAGAGCATATTTTAAAATTTCAATCTTTAAGGGCTACATCTCAAGTCTCAATATCTATTAAAGCAACAAAATATTACCAGCGGTGCATTTGGTGTACTGAGTGCAGTCGCACTGCCGGCGCAAATTAATTTCATAAATTTATCTTAGGTTGGCAAAACAATCCTAACAACTTAGTGTTTACACGTTATTGCATATTCTTGTAGCCCTTGTTGAGACGTTTTCAAAACACTTTCGTTCAGTAGATTTAAATTATGATTTGAGAGTTTTAAAAAATTATAATTTTATTAAGAGTTTGAAGCAATCAAATTTTCAGAAAAGTACTGGTTTTTTATAAAACCATAATTAAAATTTACAAAAACCTTACTTAAAAGAAAACGGTTAAAATTGTCAATAACTCCTCATACTTTTTAAGTATGCAAGTAGAAACTTGCACATTGCTTCCTCATAGTTTTGAAGTGTGCAAGTAGAAACTTGCACATTGCTTCCTCATAGTTCTAAAGTGTGCTAGTAGAAACTTGCACATTGCTTCCTCACGGTTTTTAAGTGTGCAAGTAGAAACATGCACATTGCTTTGTCATAGTTTTTAAGTAAGCAAGTAAAAATTTGTACATTGTTTTGTCATAGTTTTTAAGTGAGCAAGTAGAAACTTACACATTGCTTTCTCATAGTTTTTAAGTATACAAATTAGAAACTTGCACACTACATCCTCACAATTTTTAAGTATGCAAATTATAAATTTGCATATTGCTTAATCAACATTTTATTTCGCTCATAAAGCTTCCTCTATGAGGAAGCCAAATTGAAATATTCACTAATAATTATACATCAAAGAAAAAATTTGGTTTCCTCATAGAGGAAGCTTTATGAGCGAAATAAAATGTTGATTAAGCAATATGCAAATTTATAATTTGCATACTTAAAAATTGTGAGGATGTAATGTGCAAGTTTCTAATTTGTATACTTAAAAACTACGAGAAAGCAATGTGCAAGTTTCTACTTGCTCACTTAAAAACTATGACATAACAATGTACAAATTTCTACTTGCTCACTTAAAAACTATGACAAAGCAATGTGCATGTTTCTACTTGCACACTTAAAAACCGTGAGGAAGCAATGTGCAAGTTTCTACTAGCACACTTTAGAACTATGAGGAAGCAATGTGCAAGTTTCTACTTGCACACTTTTCTGTTACATTTTTAAAATTTTAACTATTGACAATGTTATTTGACCCCATGCTATATTTTGTTTCGTTAGATCACTTGATAAGGACCCGAATCCTGGGTTGAAACGTTGTGAAGCTATTATGTATTGATTGCCAATTGTTGTCGAAATAAATATATTCCCTTTGGTTAACAATCAATGTTAAACTGAAATTGAATAAACTCTTGCGATTGATGACAGGAAGGAAAGAGGGAAAAAAAGAGATAGGTAGAGAATGTTCTATATATCGAATTTCCGTAATGCTAATGTCAAACAATTAATGTCTAGACTGAATTTATGATGAATAGATAAGAAGAACACGACCGATATGATATACAATCATGTTAAACAGAAATGCTATTTTAATATGATTCTGCTATTCTAGCTTTAGTTAGAGACTGTAACGGTTTAAAGTCTGTTTTCTGTTTGTAACGGCACGGCGCGTGGCTTGCTCATTGTCAGATGAATAAATGTACACACATAAATACAAAAATAATATTATTAGCCTACTAAAATCCGGTCTTGACCGTAAAATGGCGTACCTACCTACCTCCCTAATTAAACTTATAACTTCTTGTACGTTACAATAACGTTTTTCCTTAATTTAATTGCATATTATATCGGTCGTGTTTCACTTACCTATTGTTTATATACGTCACTCGTTTTTCGTATTGTGTAATTTATAATAGAGGCTGTCTTAATGTGAGTACGCGTTTAGACATAAGACGGATACGGTCACCAATTAGAAGGGTCAAAAATGATAGAATACTTTCACGAAATATTGTAGAATAAGTCAGAATATTATAAATAATATAATTATATGAATTGGTACTTACTTATCTTGACTCGGGATACTTTTGGAATGTCTTCTTAAATGTATTCGTAAATTTGTAATAGTTGATACAAAAGATATTGCTTTGCCACAATCATTACATTTTGCCTCATATCCCGGTAACTCCGAGTAATATTGCCTTAAGTCGTCAGGTAATGTGGGAGTGTCATTATCGGGAAAAATTCCATGTTTATTTAAGTGTGCTCTGAATATTCCATAGACATTTGTTGGATCACGTATATGAATTTCTTTTTTACATTTCGTGCACTTTGCCAGCGAAGGTTTCAATTCCTCGAAATAATCCCACAACTTGCTGCGGTTTTTCCGGCGTTTCTTTCTCCATGCCATTTTAAACGTCCTGTAATACAGATTGTCTGATACTAAATATGTGATACAGTGATCGCCTTAACAAGCGTTTGCAGAATTTCTGCATTGGGATGCATATCGTTATCCGTTGAAATTGAAGTGCTAATTGTTGTGCATTGAAGTGTAGTGCAGTTAGAAATGGATCATTATTTAAAGCATTAACGTTGTAAAGTATTTTTTTGCATAAGGGAAAACATTTATATATTAAGATATCATTATATTGCATATATTATAACATAAAACGAATAATTACTTATTAAGTTCTTACAACAAATTGCAGAATAAGTCAGAATAAATTGGGTTGGTGCAATATATGCAATAATAACCTCACAAGTAACGAATAAAACATCAATAGCACTATGCTGACATATGCAGACCTACAACCAATATTCAAATATTATAAAGAATCGTTGATAGTTGGCTAACAGATCTTTATTAATTATTAATTATCTATGTAATAAGTAAATGGCAGATTTGAGTTGTCCTATACAGATTTTATTAAATAACGCTACTTAATTTGAATACCTATAAAAGCTATGCATAAATCGTGCATTTTATATGTCCACCTCGAATTTCTGCATTATTAATTTTAAATAAATAAATATCTAATCTATATTTTGGAATTGTTTATATCTATTATCTATGATGCATAAAAGAACGTAAAAATAAGCAATTTAATTTTTTTAAGTAATATGCAAAATAATTTTTAAGGCATTGTTATTACTATTTGAAAGACATATTTATAATCAAAATTGCAAATAAATATTACATGGATGCCCTAATAAAACTTCTATTCGCTCAATTTTTTTAGCTATTGATTATTTTATCTCCTCACATTATCTTATAATTTTTAATATTTTAATAGTCTATTGAATGTGTACTTACCCATCTCCACTCTGGATTCTTTTGTAATGTCTTCTTAAATGTATTTGTAAATATACATATTTACTTAAGAAAGACACTGTTTGCCCACAATCATTACATTTTGCCTTATATCCCGGTAATTTCGAGTAATATTGCCTTAAGTCGCGAGGTATTGTGAGCTCTTCATCGAAATATATTCCATCTTTTTTTAAGTGTGCTCTTAGTACTCTTATTTTATCTATCGTTACTTTTGAATTAGGCATTCGAATTTCTTTTGTACACTTCCGGCACTTTACCAGCAAAGGTTCTAATTGATTGAAATAATCCCACACCTTGCTGCGTTTTCTTTTTGGTACCATTATAACCGTTCTGTAATACAAATTGCCTGATACTAAATGTGATAGTGATTGCTTCAACAAGCGTTTGCAGAATTTCTGCATTGGGATGCATATCGTTATCCGTTGAAATTGAAGTGCTAATTGTTATGCATTGAAGTGTAGTGCAGTTAGAAATGTATCATTATTTAAAGTATTAACGTTGTAAAGTATTCTTGTGCATAAGGGTAAACATTTATATATTAAGATATCATTATATTGCATATTGTATAACATAAAACAAATAATTACTCATTAAGTTCTTACAAAAAATTGCAGAATAAGTCAGAATAAATTGGGTTGGTGCAATATATGCAATAATAACCTCACAAGTAACGAATAAAACATCAATAGCACTATGCTGACATATGCAGACCTACAACCAATATTCAAATATTATAAAGAATCGTTGATAGTTGGCTAACAGATCTTTATTAATTATTAATTATCTATGTAATAAGTAAATGGCAGATTTGAGTTGTCCTATACAGATTTTATTAAATAACGCTACTTAATTTGAATACCTATAAAAACTATGCATAAATCGTGCATTTTATATGTCCACCTCGAATTTCTGCATTATTAATTTTAAATAAATAAATATCTAATCTATATTTTGGAATTGTTTATATCTATTATCTATGATACTTAAAGGAACGTAGAAATAAGCAATTTAATTTTTTTAAGTAATATGCAAAATAATTTTTAAAGCATTGTTATTACTATTTGAAAGACATATTTATAATCAAAATTGCAAATAAATATTACATGGATGCTCTAACAAAACTTCTATTCACTCAATTTTTTTAGCTATTGATTATTTTATCTCCTTATATTATCTTATAATTTTTAATATTTTAATAGTCTTTTGAATGTGTACTTACCCATCTCCACTCTGGATTCTTTTGGAATGTCTTCTTAAATGCATTCGTAAATTTGTAATAGTTGATGCAAAAGATATTGCTTTGCCACAATCATTACATTTTTCCTTATATCTCGGTAACTCCGAGTAATATTGCCTTAAATCGTTAGGCAGTGTGTAAGTGTCATTATCGGGAAATATTCCATGTTCATTTAAGTGTGCTCTTAATGTTTTTGCGAGTCTTGTTGGATCACGTTTCTGGATTTCTATTTTACAGTAAGTGTACTTTATTAGCGAAGATTTTAATTCCTCGAAATAATTTCACAACTAATTGCTGCGTTTTCTTCCTCTCAATGCCATTTTAACCGTCCTGTAATTCAGATTGTCTGATACTAAATGTGATCACATACAGTGATCGCTTCAACAAGCGTTTTTAGAATTTAAGAAATTCTGTAATCAGTAAATATACCATGCCTCTTTTTCACCACTCTACTGGGATATGTATCCCAGACAGCACCACGTTCCAAATCGGAACATAAGACGTCTTAAAAATGTCATTCAAAGATATCTAAAAAATATCTTTAAGACATCTTATGTCCCGATTTTGGACATGCCTGCTGTCTGGGATGTTTATATGGATATACACGTACCTATAGTTTGAATTTGCCTAATTACCACATCGCGTACAGATCTACAAAAATTACATTTTTCAAAGGAAAGTAAAAAAACGTGCCCTCTTTATGCCACAAATATGTTTGTAGCATATGTCACACGAGTATAGTCTGTATAGTATAAAAAAGGCACTTCCCAAGGTTTTGTATGTGAATTTAAATAATAAAAAAAACTGGAATAGATTGTGTACCTGTTGTTGGATTTAGGAAGTATAATCTCGAGGCAACAATAAATGGCGTAACGTGTAAACCCGAGATTCTAGGGGAATTTCTTCTGAGTTTATTTTATGTAGATCGTGCTACTGTACCGTCGTTATATTTTTCGTTTTGACTCCAATCCTATGCTTTGTAATCTAGGTACGTTCTTCTTGCGCTCGCCATTTTACCAAAGACCGAATAAAGGCTCTCTTATACTTTACCCGCCGAATTGTCAATTACTATCCTTAAAGGGATCCTAAACCGAAGGCCGAACTCCGACGATGTCGATAATGTCGATCAAAATGTGATTTTCGCACAGCTACCAGTTTTCTTTGGATTTATAGAATTTAAAATCTTTTTCCAGGATTAAAGCATAAACGCAAACGGATACGGCTCTGGTCGTGTTTTCGTCAAGAAAAGAAAAAAAATTTTTTATATAATAAATATAATAAACCGTACAACTTTTGTTTGAAACATTATTTTCTAAAACTACATGATATTGAGAAATCTAACTGTTCAAATTAAAATAAGACATCCTGTATAACACCTTAAAAAATAACTATTCTATTTTTAAAAAATTAAACCCAAGTAGCAGTATCCTTAAAAAAGGAAACAAAATCCAAGTGGTACGTATCTTTATATCCCCAGGAAAGTCTTCTTATTCCAACTCAAGTGGTGATCGGAGAGAATTTTCTCTTAAAATTTACCCTGAAAATCATGGCAATCATGGGACAACATGGTAGGCGAAGATTTTTATGCAATTTTCTCTGATTAATATATACCACAATAAAAATATTAATATCTACTACAATAAAATATAAAATATGTATATTTGATTAATTTTACTATGTACATAATAAAATTAATCAAATATATTTTATATTTTATTCTAGTAGATATTAATATTTTTATTGTGGTAGATATACTAATCAGAGAAAATTGCATAAAAATCTTCGCCTACCATGTTGTCCCACGATTACCATGATTTTCAGGGTAAATTTTAAGAGAAAATTTTCTCCGTGTAGCTTTAATTCTCCTTAAAAAAAATAATAATATCATCAAATTGCGTTACTTTACTCAACCCAAGTGATATATAAACAGTAATACAAAATTAAACATTTATTTAAAAAAAAATAAAATTAAATTGTAATTATTAAATTAATTATTTATTGCTTTCAGATATTTACAAATCTAGCAGCACCAAGTTCTTTTAACTAAAATTTTTTAATTTTATATTAATTTTTATTTTTTTAAATTAAATATTAAATTTTATCTTACTATTTACATGTCACTTGGGTTTAGTTAACGCAATTTTATAATATTATTATTCTTTAAGGTAAATTGAAGCTACTACCACTTTAGTTGGAATAGGAAGACCCTTCAATGGGGATACAAAGATACATACCACTTGGATTTTATATCTTTTTTTTTTAAGATATTACTACTTGGGTTTAATTTTTTAAAAATACAATAGTTATTTTTTTCATGGTAATATATAGATATGTAATTGGCGCAATTTAAAGATATCATATATTTTCGTGAAAAATACATATTACTTAGGTTAAGTTAGATATATACCACTTGGATTTTAATTTTTTGGAAATAAAGATACTATACCATTTGGGTTTTTTCAAGGTACACCACGGGCCACCAAGTGCTTGGCGCATTTTTTTACCTCTTTGTAAAAGGTAATTTTGTACTGTGTAGAATACATAGAAAAAAATTTGTCTTCCGAGCTTCTGCCGACCAAAATTTCATTTTTTGGCAATAACTAAATAGAGAAGCAACTATGTGTCAAAATCTTTTAGAGAAACGTTGTTTTGACCAAAAACAACATTTATCATAAATAATTGCAAAATTGTACTTACAGAAAAAGGTAACGTTCAGTGCATACGTTGATCTGAGTCGTCCACGCGAGATTTGACGTGCTCGGCATTCGGCGATATATTGATCTTTCGTAACGGCTC
Source organism: Leptothorax acervorum (assembly GCA_035220615.1). Classification (NCBI taxonomy): domain Eukaryota; kingdom Metazoa; phylum Arthropoda; class Insecta; order Hymenoptera; family Formicidae; genus Leptothorax; species Leptothorax acervorum. The sequence continues at coordinate 916,233 of JASTWQ010000027.1, read as the reverse complement.
TGGACCCTTGAGTCCCTTCTCCCACCTGGGGGAGCCAGACGGCAGGCTTGCCAGTTTAAGTTACGGGGCAGATGTTATTTTTGCTCGGACGCCATAGACCCAAGTATATCAGGCGGAGAGTTAATGTCTAAAGTCTATACTAAAAAACAATGCTAAACAGTGTGCAAATCGTTTGCACTCGTTTTGCAGCAATTAATTTATAATAAACAAATGACAATTGGGAACGAAAGAAGTCATTTTTAAATGTTTTTGAGAGAGAGAAAAAAGGGAAAGGGGCCGCTCATTTTTTCTTTTATCAAAATTCCACATTTTTATAGTTCTATGCTTTGCAGGCTCACGTTGTTTCATGCTTTTTTCAATGTTTGCTGTATATAATATCTCGCATATTCATTTTTCGCTAAATATGCATATTAGGTCCAACCTCACCGATGACCTTGACCTTGACATATGTTGTCAAGGTCACTCTCCTGAGTGACTTTTAGAAGGTTTTTTGCCGGCGGTCATTGCATGTTCGTTAAAAAGTTATTAACAAAAAGAAAATTAAAAATATAGCAGTTATTTTGAGTATTGAAAGGCATAAACGACTTTGACTTTGACATATGTTGTCGAGGGCACCCTCCTGAGTGACCTTCAGAAAGTTTTAGCTAGCAGTCATTGTTTATTAAAAAGTTATAAACAAAAATTTTAGTGGTGAAAATTATTTAAAACAGTAAATTGTTGGTATATTGAAAGGAAAGTTATTTAAAGCAGAGAATAAGTTGGTACATTAAAAAGTATATAGGTACACAATTTTATGTATTAGAAAGCGTGAATAATTCTCTGCTTTATGAATATTCTCTGCTTTAATCATGGCAAAAGCATGTTAAAGCTTTGTAAAGCAGATAATAGTTAGTTATTGACAAAACCTATAGGTTAGTGACGCGTTTTACAAGTATGTGCTTTCTAAGTTGAAGCACTTTTGCCATGATATACTTTTCAATATACCAACTATTCTCTGCTTTAAATAACTTTCCTTTCAATATACCAACAATTCACTGCTTAAAATAATTTTTTCCACCAAATTTCTTTTGTTTATAACTTTTTAATAAACAATAACCGCCAGCTAAAACTGTCTGAAGGTCACTCAGGAGGGTGACCTTGACAACATATGTCAAGGTCAAGGTCATCGGTGAGGTTGGACCTAATATGCATATATATATTTACCCATTTTTCTTCTTTTACTATGAAGATATAGTAAGCTAAAGCGATAGAGTATATACGAATATACATATAAGTATATTTAATAAATGTAGAGGAAGTTTTCGGGTAAGTTGAAACATCCGGGCAAGTTGAACCATCACGATATCTAGATTATTAAGTGTTAATTACAACTTAGTGGACAGCAGTAGAATTATTAGCTGCTGAACCCCTAATATAACGTACAAAGCGGCAGCGTAGCACAACGTGTCATAAAGTTAATAATTGAAATTGAAGATTTATTGGTATGTATTAATTAATTTGCTTATTGCGTAAGGTTAGTATATAAACAGAATAAACACATTTATTTCGCCAGTATATAATTAACCAAATTACATTTTTAAATCGACCTAAATGGCTATATTTTCATCGTCATGACGTTACTACCATTGGTCAAATTAATCGTCAAGACGTTTCCGACCATGGGTTTTGTCCTTCTATTTTGACGCTTATAAATATAAGCATCTTATTTAAATAATTTAATTGTATTATAAAAAACTGGCTGAGATAATATTTTTTTACAATAAAATAAAATTATTTAAATAAGATGCTTATAATAAGCGTAAAAATTACATCAATTTAAAAGGACCAAAACCTATGGTTGTGAAATGTCTTGACGATAAATCTGACCAAGACCAATGGTCGTATTGTCATGACGATTGATAGCCATTTAAAGTCGATTAAAGAAAAAATTCTTTATTTTGGTAAATTATTACTGGCAAAGTAAATATGTTATTCGGTTTATATAAGTACCTACATGAGTAAAAGTTTTAATGTGTTACATTATACATTTGTATGACATCGTTACAAAAGGCACAAAAATTAGAGTTTGTAACATATTATTATTAATATAATATGATAAATATATAATATAATAATTGCTATAGACTATTTCATTATTAATATGCCTTAAAACACGATAAAAATAAATTTTTTTTTCAATATTAATAAAGTGGTTTACCGTGCTCGAAATGTGGTTCAACTTACTCGACAAAAATCTACCTTCAAAAATTTTGCTATAACATTAAACTCACTACAAATAGACGAAATTTGTTAGAAAACGTTGTAACAAACATTTGGCATTATACAACTCAACGTAAACAAAGTTCAGCTATTTTATCATTGAAAAATCAAAATGCTTCAATTTGTTTAAAAATTATACAGAATATTGTTTAAAGCAAAACTAATATTATATTAAAATTTCAAGCCGATTGACCGTCCAAAACCCGATCGAGATAATTGTTAGAAAAAATTGCACTTTTTTATGCATTGCATAGCAAAGTGGTTAAGTGTACGAAGAAGTGTCGTACCTATTTTGAATTTTAATAATTAGAACAAACAACAAAAAAATGATAAAAAACGCATATATCATAGTAGAACAACACTTTAAGAATACTAATAAAAAAGCCGAAATTATTGACTGTTATTTATAGTTATAGAAATACAATAATAGGCCACGATTTTCATAATTATTCGATATAAAAAAGAGAATGAGCGATAACTTAATTGCCAGAAGCCAGCCGCGATAGCATGTGAAGGGAGTACCCGTGTTGCACATACGTACATGTCGTGTACGTGTGCACTGAGAACGCTACATACACGTACCTACACGGCACGCACTTGTATGCGTGCAGAACCGTCCAAAAGATTTCAGCCCAAAACGGTAAATAATCGGATGTTTTAGCGTTAACGTATTCGTGTAATATAAAATTTTGTATCGTATATAGTTCAGCTACAAAGAAGAGTGCTATTATTTATTCTTATTCCTAACATGTATACTCTGTTATGCGCAGGGCTTTAAGAAGATTGTACCTAAGACGATCTTAAATATAATAAGATCTGACTATAAATACCAATCTACTTAAATGTTAACAATTTTCATGTTAATTCGCGAATTGTTTTGTAACGCTTCAAATATCCATCCTTGGTGTAATAATAAACAATTTTTAAAATATATTTTATCTTGACATTATCAATTTTACCTTTGTAGCCCGCGTCGCCGTGAAGTAAAATTGTACGCCATTCAATGTATCATGGGTATCCGAGTACTCATTATTGATTTTTTGCTATTATGACCAAATGTAAATAATTAACTAACTATAACAACTACTCGATAACTCCTCGATAACTCCTCCATCTGTGTGTTAAACCTTAATAATAACTATTATAATATACCGTGTAAATAATTATTCAATAAAAAAAATTTTTTAAACTCTTAAAATACGTCTGCTCACATTCGCTGCTTATTCAACACTGAGAGCGCATGCATATCGTACCTATCGGAACTGGTTTACTTTACCCGAAATGAAACACAAAGGGTGTCTGTCGGAAAACTCTTAAAATCGATAGCCAGCAGCTGCAATAAAGAAATTGTCTCAGTGCAATGTCAAAAACACGGAGTGAGATGGGTATTATACGCATAATACATTGATGGAACACCCTGTATATGTGTTCTAAGAAAACAATCAGGAATTGAAATAATCAAGAACGTGGGACAAATAGCATCCTCGCACTCAGATTTCCAGCCAGTAATGATTAGTCGAATTGACGTCGATACGTCGATGAATGGTCGATGTCAGATGATTGAGGTTTTTATTATTTTGTGTAAAAATTGTTTTTATTATACCTAATTGTTTTTATTTTTATTGAACAATTGCGAATATTTCTGTTAGATTTCTATTATGTATTGGCCAATTCACTACATTGAATACAGTATATGGGTCATTTCACGGAATCCGCATATAAAATCCGGCACCATTATAGTCACTGATTCCGTTCAAACTGCAGAAATATATTCGTCAATATAAGTTAAAACAACGTGAATTTTTTTTAAATTTTAAACCCATGGGTTTAGCGGGGGCGCGGCTATCAATTCGTTGACATGTCGCGTTTCGACATCGCTTTAAAGTAAATTTTCACCAATTTCCTTTTCTGTTTTTTTTTTCAAATATGTACATTTTTATGTAAAACTTCCTGCTTTTTCTAATAAAAATATTTTCAATTTCCTCAAAATTGTAGAAAGCACAAAAAACTATAATTTTTGAGAGAAACCCTGTTATTTTATGTTTTCCCCAAAATTTATTTTAAAATAAATATTTCCATTGAAAAGAGCGGATTTTTTTACATAATATATGTAGTTTTCAGCTTTTGTTCTCAATGGGTAGAACCAAAATAAAATAAATAAATAAATTAGTGACTATTTGTAATTATATTTTCGTCCTTATTAATGATTTTTAATTAAGTAGTTGTACAGCCATCAGTCTATTTTTGTTTTTATACAGTGAAAGGCACTAATACAGTGAAAGGCACTCAGAGTCAACACGCAATAGTTCCCCTGAATAACATTGTAAGATACGCGCGTGCAAAAGTAATTTCAACATCTTTGAACTCTATAAAAATAAAAATAGACTGATGGCTGTACAACTACTTAATTAAAAATCATTAATAAGAACAAAAATATAATTAGAAATAGTCACTAATTTACTTGTTTATCTCATTTTGGTTCTATCCATTGAGAGCAAAAGCTAAAAATTACATATATTATGTAAAAAAATCCGCTCTCTCCAATGGAAATATTCATTTTGAAATAAATTTTGGGGAAAATATAAAAAAAACAGGATTTTTCTTAAAAATCATAGTTTTTAGTGCTTTCTCCAATTTTGAGTGAATTGAAAATATTTTTGTTGGAAAGAGCAGGAAATTTTACATAAAAATGTACATATTTGGAAAAAAAAACAGAAAAGAAGAAATTGGTGAAAGTTTACTTTGAAGCGATGTTGGAATGCGACATGTCAAGGAATTGATAGCCGCGCCCCCGCTAAACCCATTATAAGTTTAAAATTTTAAACAAATTTACGTTGTTTTAACTTATATTGACGAATATTTTTCTGCAGTTTGAACGGAATCGGTGACTATGGTGCCGGATTTCATATGCGGATTCCGTAAAATGACCCATATATACTTATATATACTATGCTTTTCGATTTTACATCGATGTAGAATTGGCCAAAAGACAGAATAAATCTACAGGAATATTCGTAATTGCTCAATTAACATAAAAATACCTTTAATAAGATCAAAAGTGACAAAGAAATAATTCTATAAGTATTTGACATCAACCATTCATTGACGTATCGACGTCAAATCGACGTCGATTCTACTAATCATTTCTGGCTTGGTTGCAAACAATTAAAAGCGACTGCGAGTGATCTAATCAGTCACAAGCTGCATTTGGATAGCTCGCTTTATTCGTGTTAAAAGTATGTATGTACACGGAAAAAGTATCATTCTTTTTTTATTACTCATTAAAATGTAAAACAAAAATAGATAACTATATAACGCGGCGCTTTTAGCACGAAAGCAAGGCTGCGTTCCGATATTCATTGTCAGTATTAAATATTTATAGTATACGTGACGTAAACTATAGATTTTCAGTACTGGCAGTGATTATCAGAACGCAGCCCAAGTTATTCGAACTCAGTCACAATAAAAGAACAAGTATCTATACCTACGGTAAAAACGTATCTGGAATTATCCATCTTTAACGTCTAAAATTCACATTATCGGCCGAAAGGCGAAACTGCGCATGCACATCGTTCGCCGTAACGCTGTTCAGATAACGCCAACGTTATTTTTGAGAAATAAGGTTCACGATTAGCATGTATATATCAAAAGAGATTAATTCAAATGTTTAGAGTATGAAAGAGGCTCTAAAAGAAGAACAGTTTTGGATCGGATAGTAAACGGCAGTTATAACTTCGGCTTATAAGCCGCCGTGTAAACGTAGTCAATATATGATTACCGTAACGAAATTCCTAATAGGTATGAATTTGTGAATCTAACTGAATAATTCAGATACATTTACCGTATCTGAAAGACACGGGCATTGCAAAAACTAGATTAAACAAGAAAAGAAGGAATTTACGCCATGATAAAGATACGCCATATATTCGCATAGAGCTGCGCTCTTGTCTAACGCGTCCTCGAAACTTGTTTCCAATAGAAAATGCAAATTTGCATGTATATATGGAGGGGTTAAAGCCATAGTGGTGTAAGTCACTTTTTTAACTCATCGAGTTGAGTTCATAGATGCAGTCTTCACATGCAGATATGTTGAAAGAAAAAGAAAAAAAAAAGTGGTAAAAAAAATTGACACACCACTATGGCTTTAATCCCTCCATATATAGGTACTTATAATGTTTCACTGGTAAACATTCGATAATGAAACAAGTGATGAGAGAAGGAGCAAAAAACAGCGTATCATAATCGCGTTGTAGCGACGAGTTTCGAGCTGACTGACAAATTTTTCTTCTATTTTTGTGCTTTCCTTCGTTTATTTATAATAAACGATTTGCCGCCGTCGATATATCTACGACACTGCATTCATTCGCAATATATAGTGCGTTGTACCGCGAAAAGACTCGTTCACGTGTCAATTACTATCACGCACGACAAGAGAAGGGGCAATTGAGGCCTGCCGATAAGGAGATACCGCGTCCCGCGCCCTACTACTCCCCTATGAGTATAGCAATGCTGACGTTGAACCTATAGTCACACGCGTGCATAAAAGATAAAGAAAGAAAAAAAGAGAGACTAGATTCCGACAGATCAATGTATCACTTCCCGATAATTATAGCGATATTGAGCATTAAATAATTAATGTATGATTCGATATATCTTGAATATATCGTGGTTTCTTCTGAGACTCCGCGATCGTACAAGAAAAAAACATCCGTTTATTTCATGGAGTTGCACCACGTGGCTTTCAGTTGTGGAACCATATGCTTAAGGAAAGAAATTGTAATCTAAATGGTATAATTGACGAATTGAAGAAAAACAGAGAGAGAAGTGAGAACAGAGTGAGAAAAAAGGGAGAAGCATAACTGACGATTCTCTGAATTCGAAATTACAGAAATAAACAGAAATGTTGCGACTGTGATTGGGCTTGACATATCTATATATAATACATTTGCTTATAGAAATTTTTCTTCTCTGCGACACAAATATGGTACTCCAACACAGAAGCCAAGAATTGAAATATTGGGAATAATTTCGATCAATCTCCTGGAATTGTAATCCTGTAAACGCAGGAATGTTCCGGCTTGTTCGCGATACGCGCGTTAGAATTATATGTCGTTATTAAATTCCGTTAGACTTCGTATTAGGATAGTATTCTATTTATAATTTTGCGTGCCGCGCATTAATTAGGCGAAAAAACATTGTATAAAAATGCACATGTACTGCAAGACACACGGCATAAAACTGAAATAGAATTCTATTTTGAGATCTCTGACATGAATTATAGGCTGTGTAATATGGACTTTGGAGAGTACATGTGCTGCGATTACATATATAATATATATAGATATACTAACCAATTTAAAAACCGAGTCATTCTATTTGCGGTCGCATTGACGAGAATGTTAAGCAACCGATACTACGCCGATTCATTCAGTTCTTCCATTGATTTTTTGTCTCTTTGTACCTATATACGAGTATATTAGTCCATTATGTGCGATATCCGATTATACAATTATATATTATTATTATGGTTATTGTGTGTGTTATTTAATTTAATATATGTAGACTGTGTAATTCGAAACGTTCAACCAACATTTCAAATACTTATTTGTTTTGTTATAAGATAGTGGCACAGAGAAATTGTCGTTGTTCTAATAAACCGAAAATCCGAGTTTAAATCCGGCCAAAAATCATCGGTTTTTATTCGATCGCCACCTCTCGGAATCACAATGTGATGGCAAGATGGCAACCCACCGAGAATATCTTGCCACGAGAATCCCTCTATATTTAAAGAAGAAACCGGCCCTCCATCAGAGTTGGGGGTTTGGCAGATACCTCCAACGTAAGCTAATTCTTTCTCTTATGCGATGCGCAAGGCTTCTTTATATGTATACTTGCAACACATTTTTTATCATTTATTTTTAATCATTTATTTGATATCTTAACATTCATGTTTGCTCGTTTATTGGTCCACGATCTTTTCATATTGTTTTGCAAATACAAGCTTGAATTTCACTTATAATTGTTAGTTTATTATTAATATTATTATCTATATTGTACATACTATTATATATATAAACAATACTATTGTATATATAAACAATAAGAATAAATTTTATCGAATAGTTAGCTCAGAATAAGAGTTAAGTATAATAGTTATAATTATAGTTATAGTTATTTCTATAGTTAGTTATCTATTTTTATATCTATAAATAGTTATTTTTATAGTTAGTATAATATAGTTATCTATATTTATATGTATATACATATGTGTATAAAATTACTGTTTATATATGCATATTGAACGCAAATAACGCAACCAATTTCTTGATCTCGAGTATTCTAATAATTTCGCAGTTGGGTTATTAGCGGCGTTTCATCAAATTAATTAAGCAATATCGTCCAAAAAAGACTCAAGAATCCGAGCTCCTTTATTTTGAAGCAGATGTAGGTGAACAAAAATAAAAAGCAAAAGACAGAGTGAGATAAAGAAACGAAGACTAAAATACAACGTGCAAATTTCTACCCGTAATATCGTCGCTCCTTAACAGAGCTAAACATTAATTGTCTTAAGATAGCAATTCGCCGCGGTAAACGGCATCGTCAGCGCGCAAAATTAATATATCGCGCGCACTTTATCGATGACATAAAAAAATACTCAAAAAGAATTATGAAACTTCTAAAAAAAACCGTACAGACGTGACGATGTTTACTTCTCGCGCGGTTACATTTTACGCGCGTATTGACGAGAATCGGTCGGTGCAGCCAGACGTATCGATTATCGCAAACAAGACGTCTGGGGCGATAGCGTGCACGCGCACGCGCGCGCAACGCGACTCCTGAAAGTCCTGAAACGTTCAGTTCAGTTCATCAGTTCAGTGTATATGTTCTGTGGTCTCCCCACGAGACGACGGGGGGGCTCTTATCGCGATATTTACGCGCGGCCCGCGGGTCGAAATTCGGTCGCACGCGGGGGACAGGCCGGACAGGCGGGGATTGGACAAGAGGAGTGTCAGGAGTGGTCAGGAGAGAGTGGCGTCGCGATTGTATCACGCGCCCGTCAGCTGTACTTTGCGCCTCGAACCTAGATAACCTCTCCAAGCGAGATCCCCTCTCCGTCGACGAGAGGAAAAGGCAACGAGGTGCCGTATAAAGACCAAACCCGATGGCTTCCTCGTCTCATTCCACGTTCGCTAGTGACACAACGATCGGGATTCGTGCCGTACGAGACAACGACGAAGAGTTACTTGTGTATATCGTGAGCAGCAGGAGTTGCAGGTGACGTAGCCGACGCTAGTTCTAGAGAGAGAGAGAGAGACACACCAGACCAGCCGTACCTTTGTTTCGGCTCGGGTAAATTTAACTCTATTCAAACTGTCAGCACACGGAGGAATGCAAAAGGATTGTCGAGATTGTCTGGGTATCCGGTACCGCATTAACTCCCTGGACCAGACCTGGAAGTGGTTGCATCAGACCATCGCCCTGCACGACTACCTGATCTCCATAACCGCGAGCCAGACCAACGTTTCGATGTGTTTTCCTCAGTAGAGGCTGCTCGCAGTCTACCGAGAGAGATTGACCGTTTGGTCCAAGGCTGATCTCGTATGAGATAACAATTTGAGAGCCTCGCGGTTCATTAGATCCAAGACTGATATACATATATATACACACGCGTGACTTTGGCATCACGGTGACATTAAACAGATCAGGTAGTCTGCGATCAACCGCTCGTCCAACGTAACCAGGGTATTCCACTTCGCTTTCACACACGCCACGCGCAATGTCTCTATGCGCTAGATTGTTTGTCGCTGTCAGGCGCTGCGCATCTCTCGACGGTGCCCGGCAGGCCACCAGGTATGCGTCGACCTGTAGCGCCCACGACAGCGACAACTCCATCAAGAAGTCAGTATTTATATCGCAATCCACGGATGTGTTCGTCAACTTGGCGTTGGAGCACTGGCTGTATCGCAACTTTGACTTCTCCAAGCATCACGTTCTGCTCCTGTGGAGAAACGACCCCTGCGTGGTTATCGGCCGCCACCAGAATCCCTGGCTCGAGTGCAATGTTCAGGCGGCCGAGAAGGCAGGCATTACATTGGCGCGCCGAAACAGCGGCGGCGGTACCGTTTACCACGACAACGGCAATCTCAACCTGACGTTCTTCACCCCGCGCGAGAGATACAATCGGAGGTATAATCTGAACATTATCACGAACGCCTTGTTTCGCCAGTGGGGCCTGAAGAGCGTGATCAACGAACGCGAAGATATTCTAGTCAACGGAGACTGCAAGGTATCCTTTAATGTAACATATTTAAAGAATTGTTTCATTTACTTCCAATATAGTTCAAAACTAAGATTTAATTATAGAATTACATATGAGATAATCGTATGTAATATAATTCACGCGATCAATGTATATTATATAATTCACGCGTTGGAAAACATTTCGACATGAATGACGTAACAAGCATATGGCAAAAAATAGATTCTATATAGCAACTGATTACGTAACTGTACTTTGCTCGCTTCGAGGTTTTAAGACTGCAAATAGATTCTTAATATTGTATCGAATATGTATGTGTTTTTTTTTTATTACAATGCAATATAGATATCTGGAACAGCTGCAAAATTGGGAAAACCGAATGCTTATCATCATTGCACACTTTTGGTCAACGTGAACAAAGACAATCTGAGCTCGATTCTTGAAAGAAAAGAGGTAAGGTCTTTCTCTCCATATTGCCGACGCGTGTAGTTTCTCATAAGATATGTGTACTTGTGTCATAAAACGACTCCGTGCCGTGACGCAACGATATCAGCAGTATATCAATATTGCTACTGTTTGTTGAAGATAGTTCCGTGATTTATGCACGAAAAAATAAAAAGAGAGGAAATAATGGGTGAATGCACTTTCAGAATGGTATTGTTACAAATGCGACGACTTCTACACGCTCTCCAATAAAGAACTTGTCCGATATAAACCGGAGTATCCAAATGGATAAGCTCTTATCCGCTATTGGCTGGGAATATTTGCGCACGAAAGCCCTCGTTCTCGAAGACGGAAGATATGATCTGGTTGAACAACAAAAAGGTTTCAAGTATATCAATCCAACTGGGGACTGGTTTCCTGGTATGTATGGAAAATAGCTCTTGTTATTTGAGAAATTTGTTGGAAGTCGAAGATATGACTGATTTTGAAACAATTTTATATACTTTATCAAATGGAAATTATCAAGTACGAATTATATGTATAATTAGTTGATAACGGATTTCAAATGTTTTCATAAGTTGGTATTATACAGGAATTGATAACTTCACCAATGAGTTTCGTTCTTGGGATTGGAATGTCGGCAGGACACCGAAATTTACAGTTACCCGCACGCTCGACTTTCCCGCTCACGACGGTAAAATATATCGTCTGAATTTGAGCTTGGAAGTGCAGAATGGCATCGTGGAGGAAATCAAAATGAGTTTGCCTGCTGGTTTAGTATCGACCGACTTTACCCAAGATGCGAGCGTGATTAGTAATATTCGCGGCGCGAGATACGATCATGAAGTAACAGAAAATATAATCGCCGCGATTGGCGGTAAGACCGTCACTTTAAACACGACCCAAAGCGTAGATGAAAACAATATGAGGTTTGACGAGGCTACGCTACAATGACCCGAAGTCTCGAGCAACCACAATTCTGCTCCTAGCGTTATTGTGTCCAAACGAAAATAATTATTGTTAAAATTATATACGTTGTATTATACATGTACATATATAGCATATTATGTGCTTATAATATTTTATACATACGCGCGATAACGTGCAAAAAATTGAAAAAAAGTTATTCAGTAGCATATCAACCACTGCAATGTTTGAAGCATTGATTAAGAATGTTGCAACAAAATGCACATTATGCATAATTCTCCCATCATTGATATTATCGAGAAAATGTTATCATGTATCATATTTTAATTTTTTATATTGTTATTGATTTAACTATTATATAAATAAAAGAAAATAGATTTTCTATAATTGAAGTTCTTTTACTAACCTGTCGATTTATGTATATACTATATAGTATTAAAAGCAGTCCAAATTATTTTTTTGGCGTAAAAAAAATTTTAATCTCTAATATATAATACAAGCTAAATGTGCATATTATAAACAAAATTTTATAATAAAATAAATTTTGACTTTTACATACGAGGGCAGAAAATAACTCGACCAAGAAATAACGCATGTTTGATTATTTAAGTTACAAATTTTATTTAAATACAAAATCAATGTATACAAGTGATACAACTGACCTTGATCTACTTTTTCACGTAGCTATTGTAGGTCGCCCAAGACATTGAGGCACTTGTATCGAGTGATCAGCTTCAAGATGCCTTCATCACAGAAGTCTGCCGCCAGTCTATTTAACCAGTTGGCCACCATCTCCTGCAGCTCGTCATCTACGCAGCACGTTTCTCATTCAAGAAATCCCTTCAGGTGAGTGAACAAGTGATAGCAGGTGGTAGTCACTCGGTGCCAGGTCAGGACTGTACGAAGAATGGTCGAAAACTTTCCAGTTAAATTCGTCAAGCAGAACCTGAATTTTGGCTGCAACATGCAGGCGAGCATTATCACATTGTGGCAAACCATAATTCCGCTGGACCCCAGTGCTTATTCTGAATCGAACGTCGTAGACTTTGAAGAGTGACACAATAAGCCAAAAATTTCCTGGCGGCAGACTTCTGCGATAAAGGCATCTTAAAACTAGTCACGACAAATGCCTAAATGTCTTAAGTGACTACGTGGAGAAATAAATCAAGGTCAGTTGTACCACATGTGTATATATTGATTTTGTATTTAAATAAAATTTGTAACTTGAATAATCAAACGTAGGTACGCTACTTTATGGGCGTCCTTCATATGTTCAAAAATCGTGTTTGAAAGATGGCACCGGCGCTATCAGAGGACATCAGAGCGTGTCTTTTATCTTTCGATTGTTAATACATTCTATCCCTTTTCTTAAGAAATATTTAAATATTAAAATACTTGCAATTTCTTGCTTGCTTTTCATTTTTTAAAGTTTATACCTAGTAAAATAACATGCATCAAAGTATTATCTGTAAAAAGTATAAAGTAGTTTTATTGTATTATCTGTATAAAGTAGTTTTATTGTATTATCTGTGTAAAGTAGTTTTATTGTAAATACATAACTTGGAATAAAGTTAATATCATCCCTTCTCGCAAGACACTAATACCTCTTAAATAATACAATAAATATGGGGTCAACATGCAGCATGCTTATCCGTGCTCTAAATTTCAAAGCAACAATATAATACAATATCTCATCTTTAGAACTTAAGTATATCCCGTACTATTTGTGGCAACGTTATTATTTAAATTTGTTGCAACTGATGCGTTACGATAGAGTCCCGGTCGCAGCATGACTTCGCGATACGGCGGCGGTGGAGTATCGGGGTAAGATATTGCGCAATCGTTGACGGCAGAATCCTCAAATTGCCATAGATTCTGCAGCAACGATACTCTTTGAGCATCATTATCGGTTTGTCTGTGACATCCGCGACAACAAGATATCTTTCTTGTGAGCCAAACGTAACAAGTGAACATGCCGCACGCGGCACCGAGCAAAAATCCGGCCACGATGAACCAATACGGCGATACGGAGTTCAACGTTTTCATAAAGTTCGTTTCGTCTATCGTATTATTACGAGCAACTGTATTTTTGTACGCCGGCGTAGACGCAGGATGCTTCTTTGTCGCGTTTTTCTTGATGCTCGTGTTCGAAGTTATTAAGGGCCGATGCTTCTCGTGCTTAACCCGTGGGTTGTAGACGATCATTTTTTCAAATTTCTTCGGCTCCGCACTTTTTGCGCATACTGCAAAATACTGTATATTCCTGCGGGTTAGATATACTTGCAAGTCATGTGTAAGCTTGTCGCAGGACCAGGGATTTCTGAAAAGAAGAAATTAGATCTGAGAACGTTTTCGCTTATCAAATTATCATAAATTTAATTTTTTGCGAGCAGATATAAGTAAACTATTTTTATAATTTTTTTGTACTTTATAGACAAGCATATATTGCATATGCACATAATCAGATTAAATATATGTTGAGTATTGAGATATCTTTATTATATTTTAAAAAATGTCTAAAAACGTATAATTATACGTACATTTATAATGACACGTATAAAAAACTTTGTAAAAGTTAAGTTGTAAAGTTTAGTCAAATTGTGTGTAAAATTTCTCGATCGTCATCTTACCCCTCTATTGACAATCTTCTTAAAAATGGTAACGCTTTGAGGGCAACGCTGTCCAATTGAATCATCATGTTATTTGAAAGATCAAGGATACGAAGATGCGAGAGTCCATTGAACATATCTTCCGGTACATGGCTAATTCGACACGAATCCAAAGTTAGTTCCTAAATATAATAATTTTTAAATTAAATAAAAGTGTCATCTTTCCATGCGATTGAGTTTATTTATTTTTTAATCAATTTTAATCATTGTCGATAATGTCGATCAGATTTGATCAAAACCGATGAGATTGGCTACAATAAATGTAAATATTTCAATTTTATTATCGTAAATATTAATCATCGAAGTAATATTTTCATGGCAAATCGTAAAACGTTAAGTTATATTTACGTTACGTCAATATCACCGGTGCAATATATCGTGTAAATACAGATAATATTGATAGAAACTCTAAATTAATATTTTCGTTATTACCGTGAGCCAGGGGCACTCCAGTCTCGGTACATGAGAATTGAAGTTATTTTTCGACAATCGTAGAATTCGCAAACTCTTTGCTGGCACGAAAATATCCGACAGAAGATAGTAAAGGTGATTTCGGGATAGATCCAAAACCGTTAACTCGGATAATCCATCAAAAGCGTTTAAGCCAATTTCGTTAATTGCATTTACAGACAGATTGAGGTATTTAAGCTGCGTCAACCCTGCTTCCTAAAATAAGAAAGAAACTTTATAATATGTGAGCGTAAGGTATCTCCAGGATCAGTGCCTACCTGAGCTATATACGGAATGACAGTCGGGAAATTGTTGACTAAATGGTTGTTTTGCAATGAGTGGACAGAATGAGACGAATTAAACACTGTACTACAAAAGAAATCTGTCATTTTTATTAACATTACTATATAAAAAAAATACACATGTATACACAGACATGAATGAATATTGTAATAAAAAAAAACTAACAAAATTCGACTAGTGAATAACTTGCAAAATTAAATGTTGTAAAAAAAAGACTAACAGTCGACTGATTATATGGCTATAGTGATATGTTTTTGAAACGATAAACGTCTGAAGTTGTATGTACGCGGCCAGAGTAGTTGCAACACTTAAAAAATTGAACTTATTTGTAAAAAGCTATAACTATAACTTATTTTCCTAAACTTCTTTAAAAAAAAAGTGTTGCAACTATACTCTGACCGCAAACCTACAATAATCACATTTGAAAAATATTAAAATATTTATTTTAGCATTAATAATTGTAACTAAGAATTCCAGATAAATTCCTTTCATGGAAATGACTGTCCATATCGAGATCATCTGATTATACATTATTGTGCCATGAAATCAGCCGAACTTTCGGCTTTTTTACAAGTTCATAAATGTATATTTCTTTCTGCATTATATATTAATAAAAATAATGGATATTCCTGCAGGGTATCATTTAATTAATTTCGTTTTGTCCATTTTCATTACAAAACAACCTCTGATTAATTAATTACTTTCAACTTCTCGATTATCATCCTATACAAGAAAACTTTGAAACGTATATATTTATGTTGAAACTTGAATTTATGTCGAAATAGAAAGTGCTTTCATTCGTTTCATTTAGCGCTACAATAATTTCATTGTTCGCCAAAAATAACAATGCTGAAAACAGGAAATGCTCTTTTCCAATACACTCCGAAACTTTAACGACGCGGCGACTTATAGATCGGGATAATTTATGACTAAAAAGTGTCAGTTAAAATCTCAGGTAGGTCTTTCACCAAAGGTTCTAAAAACGTCGTTGAAGAAGGATTCAAAATACCTCTGGCAATACGACAGATAACAAAAGTAAAAGAATTTTCTGAACAAAGCCTCGATCGTGCAACCGGTGCAACAAATAATAGATTCCATGAGAATAGGAATTAGGGATGCATTAGTCTCGGCTATACAAATAGAGACGGAAATTTATTTTGCCGTATATGTATATTTGTGCCCGAGTCTGGGCGAGTCTTTTAAACGCACGCTTCACGCGCGATACTCACAGCTAGTTCGTAATTATTTAAAATTGATATCGAGTTATTCGACAGATCCAGGGCCTGCACGTTGCTCGGCGCACCTGTATGAATGCTGTAAAGATGGCGTCCGGTGCACGAGGCGTGCTGCAAATCGTACCAGGTATCGCACACGCACAACGACGGGCACCATCCCGAGACGCCGAGCGCGACCGCGTCGAGGACGACGAGCCAGGTCCCGACCCAGGCCGCGCGCGTCATGACGTAGCGCACGGGATGCACGTAGAGGAACCGAATTCGACGGTCTCGCCGTCCGACATTATCGCTTCCCTAACGTTTTCGCGTTTGCGATACGGGATCGTCGCTTCGTCTTAACCGGCCACGAAACTGTCGTGTACTGAATATAATCTTATCTCAGCCGCATATAGCCATATACCGAGCGTGCGGATGACGAAGCGCGTATCGCCGTCATATCGCACTCCGTGTTATCCTGCTTATACATCGCACGCTTTCCAGGAATCTGCGGCGGCGAAATATCAAGAGATATATTCCATCAGGAGGAAGGGGGAGGGAAAAAATCACTTTACCAAACTCTATCAGAGTCGAATACGAAATTTTGAAAGCGGCATATATTATTAAACTTCTCCTTTTGGTTGAATGATATATTCGGCATGTAAACGTAAGTAGTTACCTCTCAAAGAAATTCAGTAATTGGTGCTGCGTTATCGTCCTTAAATAAGCTACTTTAATATTTCTTCGATCGAAATTATATTCTTGGCTTTCAATCTCTTTCCAATATGAAGAACACTGATCAGTTAATGTATAGGGTTCATTCAAACATGAAACTAGAACTATCTTTCTTGTTTATTCCTCAAATTGCTTTTCTGACATAGTAGATATGCGTTTCCGAAATATTATTATAGTAATGTTAACGTACAATATTTCAACAGAAACATACTCAAATTACTATGTGATAACATATAGTATAACATAGGATGGCAGTGTGGTCTAGTTGTAAAACGCCAGACTCGTAAACTCGAAGAACCGGGTTCGAGTCCACCTGATCACAGGAATATTTTTATATTTCAAACTGCACCCCCATATGAGAAATAAAGAGGGGATTCTCGTGCGGAGAAACTGGGCTATGCTATGTGTATTCCCCCCCCCCCCCCCCATGAACAGAAAGGAAGGAAAAACTACTGTGCTAAAAAAATGTGTTATAGAGTTTCCGATATTTTATATTTAAGAGATGTGTATATCTTAGATATAAACTATGAGAATTTTATAACACATTTTTTAGTCATAACATCTTTGACAGGCTAAGAAAAACTGCGCAAAGCGATCTAAAGCGCTTTATAACTTCTTCAGAATTATACATATAGAAGTAATAATTACTGGTATTTAAGCCTGTCGATGCGTTGCTCTCCGCCATATATTGTGACACGTATACTCATAGTAATCATTCTGTTGAGGATATGGGCGAGTTTTTTAATTCACCGATTGATCAATCGCATTATGCGCAAATGCAGCTTTTACAGATAAGAGCAAAGTTGCCTTAGCGCATAATGCGATTGATCAATCGATGAATTAAAAAACTCGCCCTATTTCTCCGTTCTCAATTATATATAATATATGCTTGTAGAGGTGCGCTAGTAAATATGAAGGGGTCATTGTAGAGAATTAGAGGATATCTTATTTCTATACAAATTTCGCACAAGTGACGAAACGTGCTCGTCGAGCGCGAACAATGGCATGTCCGAAGTCCGAACGTAAAACGGGACGTTTCGAGGAAAAAATGGCCCTACTGCAAACCGAAAGGAACGACCGCGCGATAAGGCCCCGTGCGATTCTCCGTTGAGAAAAACATTCACTCGGCTTTAGCGGGATAGCATAGCGGTGCGAACTTTCCCCAAGTTTTCCGGCGCTGTAAAAGTGCACGCCAGCGATGCGTGCACGTCTAACTTTCGGCACACAGGATGAGAAATGTTTGCGTTGAAGTTACGTTGTTATTTCCGTCTTACTCCTTCGTTGAGAGTAATTCCTTTTCCACGTCTTTAATTCGCAGAAAAATGCGGAGGAAAAGAGCTTAATTTTATTAAAATTATTTTTGCAGATATGTGTTACTTTATTATTACGTTATATTTTGTGCGACGTTGTCTCCTCGCGCGGCTGCTTGTTGGGCGTGCAGCGATTCACGTCGCATTGAGATTGGAATTCCAACGATGATTGAAACGAAAACTGATTTTTGATGCACTTCTGCGATCAGCTTTAATTGTTCGTAATTTTATAACAATATTCAAGTTAGTTCGAAAAATATATAAAATATACATATAATTGTGCATTGCAACATGAATGGTGTTGATTTTCGTAAGAAGAATGTGTTTATACATTTCATAATTTTTAAAATGTTAAAAATGTTTTTCAAAAAATATGATAAACGTTTTAAAAGATTATACTTATACATTTTTAAACTCACCAAGACAATAGAAGATATTTAAATTAGCTCGATATGGCCTAAGAAATTTTATGAATTTTTAAATCAACGCTTTATTGTGACTCGACAATCTTGTGATTCCGAAATATTATTATCGATAATGATCTATTTTCGAGACTAATGATTTTGCAGAGCTTTTCTCGAGAGAAGAGTGTAAGCTATAGATACACAACAAAGTGCACAGATGTAAGTATACTTATGCTTATTTATCTATTACTAACAGAGTCAATCTAAATGGCATTTATAATACTTGAAATTGCGTTTGTAAGTACATATAAATACACGTATGCAAATGTGAATATATAAAAAACCCGGATAGCTAAATCTGTCGAAAACGAACTTTACACGAAGTGCCTGCCTGCCTGCCCCAAATTTTTTCGACAGAAATATAATAAAATCTACTGATAAAACACGAGATTTAGGCAGACACGGTTGATATCAAATCTGCTGGAATATTCTGCTGGAATTTGTTGACAAACTGCTAGTATACTGCTAACATCTCGCTTCTTGGGAATCTGTGACATCCGGATGTTTGTTGGTCGCAACGCGACGCGACGACAGACCTAAATGAATCATTTGCTAAAGAGTCAAGATATCGAGATAATGGAGGCGGGTTAACGAGGGGGACGGGAGAGTCATCGGGGGATTTCGGAGTAACTGCTCCATTATCCTTCCTTCGTACTTTTGTAATGAGGGTCAGCGCGGTTACCGAGCTAACCAACGAGGCGCGCATATTGCGCAACGTTCACGGAAATAAATCTAGGATAGGCTGCTGGGAACGCCGTGGACCGTTGCGGGTTGCCTTCTATTTCGCCGGTTCTCCTTCCCTTTCCCCCCTACGTTCGTTCTCCTCGCAGCATCTTCCGACCATTTTCATCGCGCGTCGCGCGTCCTCCGCCATGACGATCCGCGTCCGGCAAAACGGGCGATTCCGCACCTTCGCGAATCGACGCCAATCGACGTCGGGTCGGCGAAGATCGATCGAGGGGGGCAAGTCTCGGATTGACCCCGAGACAATTAACGAATCGGAGTCCCCGCGTCACGCTCGACGGAAGTCGAGGAAGAAGCGCGTTTACGATTGCCGTTTGCCGTATCGGACGCCGGGAACAGCCGGGAACGGAACGGCGCGGCGTCGCGTCGCCGAGCAGCTGAGCTCTCGCAGCTCGCAGACCATCGGACATTCGGACGAGCATCTACTCTTCCGCGTTTCATCACTAGCGCTCTCAGCTGAGCGCCGCGTCCGCGGCGCCGGCGTTTCTTCGCATGCGTCGCCGACGAATGCCGGCATTGCCGGCTGCCGGCGGCTGCAAGTACTGCAAATTCGTACCGACTCCTACTCGGCCGCGACACTGACGGCGTAGGTCGTTCGACGTTGCGAGGCGCCGATGCGCGCCTTCGCGTCTTCGCGAACGACGAGAGTAGGACATGTATATAACGGACGATATAACGCTCGCGCGCTCGTGTCCCCTCGTGCTCCGTTTTCGTTGCAACGGAGGCGAGGCGCTTTGCAAATGTCTATCGTCAGCCAGAAGCGACACAATCCGCCAAGTGGATCGGCTGGATCGGCGTCGCCTGGAATTGCCGGCGTCCTCGGCACGCGCAGACGCCGCAGACCTTCCACTCGCCATAGTCGCCGTGGTGTCGTCACCGGGCGACTCAGCTGATGCAAAATGGCCGACCAGCGCTCCAGCACTGACAGCTGAAGCGAAAAGCCGGGTCCTTCTCGACGAAGACGCGACGCGGAGCGCGGCCGAGATCGTCTCTGCGTCCGATGCGCGTGCAGTAAATCCCTCCTGGCGAGCTTTCGCCAAAATACGACGTATTTCGCGAGGAACGCGACGCAGTATGGTGTCGCCGGGGCGGGAGAGGGGAGGGAGTGGGGGGGGGGGGGGGGGAAGGAAAGGAAAGGAACGGGCAGCGAGGGGAACGTCTCGCGGAGCGAAGGGGCTTTGCTCCGGCCTCCGCGCAACAGCGATCGGTCGCTCGCGCCCGGTCGTTTCGTCACCGGGCATCTCAGCTGACGGCGAAAAACAAGCGTCCGGGCGTGCGTAGCGTCGGCAACAGCTGATTCGACGCCATGACGATTTAAGATTAAATCATTAAACGAACCGTCCGCCCGATCGTCCATACGTCTGAAAAAGAGAGCGATCATGATCATGGAGGCGCATCTCGCCCGCTCGCCGTCGAGTATATTCGCACGAGGCGAGGGGTACAGAGGGGTACGCGGAGACGATGTCGACGGTCGGCGGTCGGCGTCCGGCGTTGCTTCGCAGAAACGCCGCGCCGGGAACGCCGAGTACGCACGCCCGTCGGCAGAGCCGGCAGCGGGCAGAGGAGTAAAGGAGGGGAGAATCGCGCTGGTCAGGGGCCAGGGCGGGGGAGAGAGTTCAGAGTGATAGAGGGAGGGAGGAGAGGGGAGAGGGGTGGACGGAAGCGTGGTGGAGTGGAGCGTCGAGCTGGCGCTCTTTGCCTAGGCTTCTAAGCCTGCGATTTTTTCCCGTTCGTCTCGTTGTCCGGGCGGCGGGCCAATCGGAGTAAGTAGGTCAGCCGGAGCGGCCAATCGGCGCGCGAGGCCGGGTCACGTGGCTTTGTTGTTATCTATCAGCTGTTTTTCCCGGACGGGCGGGCGGCCGGCCGGCGCAGTGAAAGCCGCTTGGCAGTCTGTCCTCAGTCCCTCCCGGTCGCTCAGCTGTGCGTCACATGTCGGGCGCCGCGAGTCCTTCTCGTTCTCCCGTGCGGATCGCTGTTAAACGTACTACGAGTCTAACGACCCGGCTAGGACGCCGTCTAGCACCGGACCCCCGTCTAACGTCGGCGCGCGTTAGCCACGTATTATTATGCTGTCAGCCGTGTGCACGCCAGCGCATCGCCACGAATCGATCACGAAGTGCCTCGAATATGCGGACGGCGTGACGAACGCGGGCGACGGTGCACGCCGCTTTGTTGATACGCTGAGTTCTGTGTTCAGGCCGCGGAGGCCGCCGCCGCCGCGTCCCTTCAGCTTCAGCTTCAGCTTCAGCTTCAGCTTCAGCGTTTAAGAGCGTGGATCGTGGATCCCCCCGCGGGCGCGCGCGCGCGGGATTGTCGTACCCTATCCGTCACGTATCCTTCGGCGACCAATCCTTCTTCCCTCCGGCCCCCCTCCCCTCACCTCCCCTGCGAGAGAGATCAGAGAGCCTTGTCTTAAACACTGCCACCGCCGCCGTCGGTGGCAGGTACACGACAGCGTGATTGGTGATTGGCGTGACGAAAAAGCTGGCCGGTACGATGACCTAAAGCGGGATGAAAGAGGGATAGAGCAGGGCACGAGAGCGAGAGAAAGCGAGCCCCTTTGGGAATTCCGTTCGCCCGCACCGTGGCGACGAGTGGTCAACCGTCCGCGTCGGCCAAACCACGTGAGGTTTAAAGGGATATTTACTTCTTTCTTTCGGGAGTGCGAGGAGTGCGTCAGGCTCGCCAGCCACGTTTCGCAGGCGTGCGCGTTTTATCCTTGCACTTTGAATTTTGAACTTGTACGTTCCGCGCGTGTTTCCTTGCGCCCGGCGCGAGAGACTCTATGAATCCCACGAGCGTCTCCTCGAACACTGTCGAGTCGAGAGCGACAAGCAAGTGATCCCGAAAAGTGTCGCGGAACAGTCAGAGTGAACAGGAGCGTGTGGAAGGAGACAGAAAAGTGTTTCGTCGCGTGAATGTTTCGCGTCGCGTCGCCTCGTGCAACGGGACTCCACTCCGCGCGAGAAAACGATCGGCGAGAACGATCGAGTGAGATCCTCCGCTGCGAAGAAGAAGAAGTAGAATAAAAAGAAGAGAGAGAGAGAGAGAGTGAGAGAGAGGGGACGAGGGACAAGAAACTTATCTGCGCGAAACCGAGTGATATCGCGTCTCGGCCGGTAGAAGCCGCGAATAATGTCGACGGGCAAGAGGCTAGCGAAGCGCAGCATTATCGGCACCAGGGTGTGCGCTCCCGGCCAGGACGGCAAGTACTATAGCGGCGCCATTTGCGCGGTGAAGACGCCGCAGGCGGCCGAGTCGCCGGGCCAGAGGAGCGTCGTCACGCCGAAGACCCTATACACCGTGCGCTTCGACATCACGGGCGGCAGTCCGCCGAGTCCCAAGGAGTACGCGGACCGCGATCTCATCGGACCGGGCTTCGGCTCCGTAACCGGCGCGCGTCTCGTACCCGGTCAGAAGGTTTATCTAACGTACAACGGTAGGGAGATCCACGCGGAGGTCACGGAGCATCGCCAGCATCTCGACGAGGTGGACGTGGTCATTGCCCCGAACGGGCAGGAGGTGAGTCCGTCGGCAACTTACATTGTGCGTATGCGCGTGTGTATGTGTGTGTGTGTGTGCGTGTGTCGCAAACTTCTGATCGCCGCGCGGACGTAATACACGTGTGACAAGTGGTCGAAACTTTATCGATGCCACTCGCGCGGAATTGTACCTACGCCTACGCCGCGAAATTGCAATTATAAATTGCAAATTTAATTAAATATCTCGTTAAATATATATTCAACGGATCTGGTTATCGTTTTCTTTGTGTACAGTACACATATAGGTACGTGTATCAAATCAATAATAAATGTTGCTCGCGAAGCGATTTCGTTATCGTAGATGTGCCACAAATTGAGTTTCAAAAGACCTCACGGTACTTGTTGAAGTTTAAAATCTGCAAAAATCTTGGAAGTCAGCGAAATTGCATGCGCGTCAATTTTCTCGATAAAAAGTACTTTCGGCGTTCTCCTAAACTCAGCTAACTCGGAGCCGCGCGGCACGCGACGTTCTTAAAAATCAACTGATTGTGAGAGAGCTCTGCGTACTGCGTACTTTTCCTCCGTCGAGCGAGCTTCGACGAGAGAGATCGAGAGTCGCGGATAATAGGAACTTGGCGTTTTCCTTCGCCTTGAAAGCGCGAATTCGAAAGTAAAAGCGTCGGCGACTTCGCGCGGCGCGTCCCGCGGCGCGGGCGCCGCTTATAGACTTCGCGCCGACGCGATTTGGGTATTCTTGGCGCGTAGCGGGTTAACGATCCTTAAGAAGATTAACGAATCGAAGGCGTAATATGTCGGGCGGCGTACTCGCGCGGCGCATACGAGATATGGCGTCACATCCCGGGGACTCTCGCTCGCGCGTCACGAGAGCGAGAGCCGCGCCGGGCGCGCTTGCGCGACCGCTAACCCGCTACACGCACGACGTAACGTAAATCGCACGACGATCGCGCATGCACGCGCTGCCGGCTTCTCCGCGAGAGCGGAGCGGCGGAGCGACGGCGACGTATGTATGTACATGCTCTCGCCTAACGACGTCGACGGATCCGAGTCACAGAATCCAAGCGTGATCTAATTTCGTCAGGTGATACATATCCCCTAACGACGAAACGAACGTTCCGATATCGACGATTTGGAGGCGTCGCTTCAGAGGCGTCGAGCTTTTTCCCCCTCCGATGGCTCCGATCGAATTCGCGAGCGCGATATATAAAAGCCTTTATATCCCGGGCGACGCGACGCTCGGATAAAGATACGCGAGCTATTAAAAAAGAAAGAAGAGTCGTGAAACACGACGGCGCGCTGCCGACGGGGACGCCGATGTGCGCGCGTGTGTCGTTAATCAGAAAATTTAATTTTCGTGACCCCGTTCCTAAAGTGGACGATCGAGTGGCTTGCCCCATTTACGCGGTGCGCATGAGCGCGATCCTCCCTCTCTCTTTTTCTCTCTGTCTCTTTCTCTCTCTCTCTCCCCCTGCGTCGACGGGATAGATGACGGGAGGGAGGGAGGGAGGGAAAAGCTTCACCTCGTCACGCGTTGCATCCCAATTCGAGCGCGCGTTGGTACTGTTGGTAGAACGCCGGCTCCGTCACCGGAGAATCCAACCGACGCCGCCGCCGCCGCCCGCCGCCACCTTTTAACCCTGTTTCGCCTCTCGCCTACCACCTTCGGTGGAAAAGTCTCTCTTCTCGCGAAACAGAAAGTTGAGGGAGGTGTGTGACGACGCGGAGAAAATTCTAACAGTTAGTTTCTGGGGAGCTTATTTTTTCCATCGGAAAATGTGATTAATGGTAGAAAATGACAAATAATTTGATAATATAAATTGTATTTTTATATATTTGTCGAGTCAGGGCCTTTTCTTGAAACCTGCGAACTCTCGTTTGCAATTCTGCCTCTGTTTTAGGTGATCGATAATATGTACGAATTCTTTGAGGAAATATAAATAGCCTGTCTAACTTTGTCACTGGCGCCGTAGCTATAAATTTTTGGGGAGACCGTTGAAAACTAAAAACATAATCAAATACATAAATAAAAAATAAAAGGAATATAGTTTAATTACTTTAATTTATATATAGGTCGAAATTATAATATATTTGCATATATGTATATTGCGGGGGACATGTCCTCCTCGTAAAGATGTAGATTTTTGTCAAATACAATAACTGCTTATCTTATCACTGTTTTTTTCTTATTATTTTTACTGGTCAGTAGACAGAGATTATTAAATTATCGAAGTTTGATTGAAACTGCGTTATATTTGTAGTTAGTAACGAATATTATTTTATGAAATTAATATTAGAGAAACGCGCCACAGTACGTTCATTGAATAATATATAAAATGTAACTTAGAAAATAGTAGAGATTTTTTTTAGAGCAATATTATGTACTGTGTCGCGTTATCGATATCGATATTGCCGTGCCAAATGCAGTGAATTTACGAAGCCGGGCCAAGGAACGTCTCGCCACGGACTTGAGACGGTAAAATTGAAAGTCGATAAGCGGACGGGTTAACGAGTGGGTTAACAGAGGGAAACGCTTCTCGTGTCGTTGACGTCACACGATGCCGCATACGATGCGCGATCCGTCAATTTTCTCGCCGGAGTCGCGACTCGAATTACGTGTCATCCCGCCGCATCCATTTTTGCACGCTCGCGGAATTGCGGTGCAAGTATGCCGCGATAAATGCCGTTTAACACGTGAGGAATAAACCGTTGAAAAATAAAAATTTTTAACAATTAGCGTAATAATTATTTCACACTATTTATTTGTATACAATAAAATATTCGTTTCTAACACGTAATATATATAGCAGTAATATAGTTTATTAGGTAGTAAATAATAACTTATAATAAATAATATTGTCGTAAATTCGATTTCTGAATAAATTAGCCCGCGGTAATCGGTTTTTTATGAGATCGATACGACATTTGCTTGCAACGTTTGATGGAAAAACCTCAATGTCGACCCATTGGATTAACGAAATCCCCTTCTTAATCCCCACTCACAGCAAGTGATACTCGCCAATCCTTAACAACATCCCGAGGCTTATATTCACCCATCGGAATTTCCCAACAGAGAGGGAGTGGGGGGGGAGAGGATTTCTTTCTATCCCTCGGGTATAATACATCTATAGTATCTATACTATTACGCTCAGTGAAGCGTGCCGGAGGAATACACGTAGTCGCGATACCGCTACATGGGCACGGTAAGATTCGTAATGAGAGGTACTGCGGCCAGCAGCGTGAGCAATGAGCATGCGTGCGTGCGTGCGTTCGTGCGAGCGAGCGAGCGAACGCGGCTCTATTGCACGCGTGAAGCGGATACGGTAGTACTCGCCGGTGCACCGGCTACCGGGGTGACCCCACGTGGAACGCATTAACGCAATATCTCTCTACCTCCGTTAGGCAGCTCAGGCGTGACCGGTGGCTCGGCTCCATTTCGCAGAAACCGCGGTGCGCCGTGGAAAAACGAACCGGATCCGTGCAGTACGCCGCGCGCGCGTCCGGTCTCTCGCGATTCTTATTGTATCTTCCCCTCCCCCTCTTCCGTTCCCTCCCCCCGGCCCCCCTCCCTCTTTTCCTCCTCCTCCCCCGCCCGATTGTGGCACGACGTGGTGCTGCTTCGACGATCGCTCGACCGACCGTTGGCTTGGCGCGTCTATGATTTACGATCGAATTCCTGCGACAAATGCGTGATATTTTGTGCCGCGTAGTAACGACGCGCGGAGGCTGCTATTACCGGTATCCGGCTGCGATTTTTGTGTCAAACGCCAGGCATCAGCGTTACGTGAGCTTCTTTTCTTCTTTTTCTTTTTTTCTTCTTTCTCTTTACCTCCTCGCGAAACCTCGCGATCTTGCGAGAGACACACGAGTCACGGTTCCGTTACACGTACGCGTGTAAACGCACGATCGTGGCGCGCACCGATTTCCCGGGAATCGTGAGAGGTTTTAAATGCCCCGGCCGCGTCGACGCCTGTAAACTCTAATCGCTAGGCGCCGCGATTAATGGCCCGATAGAACTCCCCAAGGCGTAGTAACGATCTCTCAAACGATTCATAGGCATTTCGCTTACATGTATAATATAGATAGGCGGAATCTATCGCGCCAGGCAGAAGCGCGCGTGTGCGCGACGAATTTTTAACGACGCCGAAGGTCGCTCAACCGTGAATCGGTAAATAGTGGAGACTGTTTGCTCGCGAGTGTAAATACGTGTAGGCGGTAATTTTCGAGGCTTCCGTGCGTTTCTGTAGTATTTTCGCGCGAACTCTCGCAACCGCAACTTTATGCGAGATGCAGATATATTTTCGTGTGTGCACACACACACGTACGAAATGTTAATTCATCATTAACCTTTAACTGGCCGCGCCAGCCGAGTTACATAGGTGTGCACAAACTGCCATGTAATTCCGTGCAAATTATCACTTCTCCATTAAACCCATTTTTAACATAAACGGTTGTCACGGTAATATTCAAACTTAAGTTACTTATCGAAGTGTAAAACACACTCTTCTTTTCTTTGACACAAAAGGAGACGCGAAGACAAAAAAATGAAATATTTATCGCTCAGATGTGCGATCCGTCAGGTTAATGACGTAAAAGCTGCTGAGCTAAAGGTTAATGACGTAAACGATTGACGCTATACATGTTTTCGACGCGCATGAAATCGTGGAACTGTGAAGAAAAATATTCCGCGATGTTGTTGTCGTTGTTGAAATTTAAATACGACCAGAAGAAATAGCACGTTTTAATTACTAATCGCGCATTCTATAAAACGTGATAAACGCGCAGAGGCACGAATTGCGAAATACATCA
The DNA here is from genome assembly GCA_035220615.1 of Leptothorax acervorum. NCBI lineage: Eukaryota > Metazoa > Arthropoda > Insecta > Hymenoptera > Formicidae > Leptothorax > Leptothorax acervorum. The sequence continues at coordinate 888,151 of JASTWQ010000027.1, read as the reverse complement.
GTATCAAATGGCGAGCTCGACATCTCAGGAATGACTAATACAGCGTGCTTCCGTGCCAAAAGATCTCGACGACAGCGTCTTTAGTCTTTAGTTCGATCACTCGTCACGTTTTCACCCAAAGCAGGTGTAGATCTCCACTGTAGATCTCGTAGTTGACTTATCAATCGTAATCTTGAAAGGTTGAGTCATGTAAATATATACCGTGAACCGTCAACACTAACGCCAATGGACGATCGCGCGCGGACGGACGGAGTTGAGCACCGCTGACCCGTGCATTTCATTGCGGACGGGAAGGTGGCGGAACTCTGGTGCCTCGGTGGTGGGAAGTACTTTTCGCGGAAGCAAACATACACAACCTTTTTAAATTTCTGCATTAAATTTGCATCTCAAATCATTTCGAAGGTATAAATTAAATTTATAATGAAATGCCGAAACTTTCTGCCGATAAAACTTTTGTCGTCTTTTTCATTAATAAATAAATGGAGCAAAAAATAAAGATAACTGGAATCTCAAGCGAAACTGCAGGAATATTAATTGTAAATCTTTACGCTTTGGGAGCAATTATCCGATGAGAATATCAATCTTTCAGAGATTTAAATGTATTAATGCGCTTCACTTTTATATTCTACTTTCTGGCCATTGTTTAGAATCGAATTTAGAATAAAAGAGAAACAAATACCTGGATTTCACGTTATGCCAGCATTTCTATGTCAGATTTTGTCTTTTTCATTAATAAATAAATGGAGTAAAAAAGTAAAGATAACTGAAATCTCAAGCGAAACTGAAGGAATATTGATTATAAATCTTTACGCTTTGCAATGGGAGCAATTAATCCGATGAGAATACCTATCTTTCAGATTTAAATATATTAATGCTCTATTTTTATATTCCATTTTCTGGATATTATTGAGAATAAAAGAAAGAAAGTATTAAAGATTTTTTTAATCTACAAAATCCGATATAAACCAGGATTTCACGCGACGTCAACATTTCTGTGTCAGACGAAATCTGTAAAATGATGCCAATCGAGTGTCTTTCGTTATTTACCGAGACGACGATAAAAGCGGACGCCAACTGAGCACCGCTGACTCCGAGTGCATTTCACTGTGATGACGGGGGATGGTGGCGGAACTCTGCGGCGCGCGGAACGCTACGCGGTGGGAGTGCATTCTTTTCGCGGAAAGTCGCGGCCGATCAAGCGACCGACCGGCCTGCCGGCCGGCCGGCCGGCCGGCTGGTCGACCGGCACTATCCACGGCGGCACCACGGAAATATCCGACCCGTGGCCACGCATTCGAAATAATGGCCGCGTTTAACGGTGTCACTGGTCACCGGCACAGCACGGCACGGCACAGCACAGCACAACACGGTGCGGTGCGGCGTGGTGTGACGGGCGTGAGCCGATTGAGTAAGAGATCTTGCCTGTACGCTCGCGCGCGCGCGCGTACACACACTTCTCATGCGTGGATCCAAAGATAGACATCCCGGCACCGGCACCGGCCGGCCGTGCGGCCGAACCTGCGACTGGCCTCAATTATAATATATCCGCGCGCGCGTATACAGCGATGCGAGACGTAAACAACGCACTCGAGAGTGCGTGCGAACCTCGCGTCTGCCGGCGTGGCGTAAACGCCACGACCCGGCGAATCTTGGTGCGCGAGATTGCGATGCAAGATGAGGTAGGAAACTCAGTGGTAACTTGAATAGCGCGTATTGCTTTATTAGCACATGATGCTGCATTTTCAACGCAATCCGACGAACGGTTTTCAAAACGCGAGAACTCGTTTTACTTTTAAAAGCCTCGACGATTACATTGAAAGTAACATATCTCATGATCTTTATAATCTGATGCTTGATTTGTAATTTGTAATAACACCGTAGATCGGTAACCTCGAAAGCATCTGGTACTTCGTTCCGTCATTGACCCAGTATCTGATATAGAAACTATACGTGAATATATATACCGTAGAAATTGCTACGAGCGTTACTAGCAATTGGATAGTATTATCATGTATTATTAGAGGGAATTACTGACCGACATCCGAACATTACGAAATTAGTGTACAAATATTTGATCGACCGCATTTGCTCCGCGCGTTTGGCATTCGCGCGTACGTGCGTGACGTCGCGGATGCCTCTCCGTAAACCGCCCCGCAATCGGGCCGCGCATTATCTGCGCCGGGCTAACGCTTCCGGCAAATAACGCCGTCTTATCTCCCTGCCGGTGCGGCCCCCGGTTTTAATATCTCCTTGCTTTTCGTCGTGGCCTCGCTTATCCGCGGAAGCCGCCGGCTTGTTTGATTCGTCGCCGCGTTCCTCGTGGCTCCTCGTCCGTTCAACAGCTGCCGACAGCCACAAGATGATATCCAACGTATAATTCATCGCTCCAGTTACTCTCGCCGCCGACGCGACGGCAGGTGGCCAATCTCTCTCTCTTTCTCTCTTTCTCTTCCTCTCTCTCTCTCACCTTGTCAAGGTTATCGCAAAGTTGGACGTGGAAAATCCATCACGAAGACTTTGCCTTCGACTACCACGATCGTCATTTCACACGGATCAGAAGTTTTCACGGGAAGGCCGGGTGAACGAACGTCCGGTTTAGAGACCGCTCGTTTAGATTCACGAGGAAGGAATATTCTCATTGTCGATCGGAGAAAGTTTGCTCCCGGTCATATTGATATCTTTAATAAATTATCGGTACTCTTTGGACATCGACATACTTCCCGCTGAGTGTCCGGCAACTGTAAATGTACAATGAGTTCGTAAAACATGCAGCTGAATTTCTGCAGCGCATTGAGGAAGTTCAGTAAAGCAAAAAAGATATTGCGAACATATATATTTTATTAGAAGGCGCATTGTTGGTTTTCTGTAAAAAATTAGATTTCTTACTGGGTGGGAATTTTTTGTGCAATTTTATTGGGCGAACAAAATTGCAAATTGAACGGGCTTAACGCTAGATGCACACGGTAAGAATGCGAGCTACAGCGTCGACCGTTTGAACGGCATCCGCGATGATTTGAGAGATTTCTCGGAGCTGCGCTGAATTATGTCATACGTGCTCGCATCACTTGGTCGGTAAATAGGTTACGCAAGATGGATCGCGGATATCTACTCCGCGCGCTATTAACCAGGCCGGCATCGCCGGCGTGTGTATACGCGCGTTGTTCGCGGGTAACAGCTAGTCTAAGCGCATGATAAACAGACACGAGAGAGAGAAGTCTCTTCAGTACCCCGGGACTGCCCACGTTGTTGCACTAGGCGTTGCGCATGCCTTGGCATTTACAGATGGGCACTTTCCGAGTGGCACACTAAGCGTCTCAGATGTAAAATTCGAACTATGAGGTAAGAAAAACGTTTGATCTCTCTTTTTTGTAAATCTATTTGAATACAGAATAACTCGTCGACTTGCTCACTTTTCAATTTTATGTCTGAGACACGACATACGCGTGTCAAGCACTGCTAGCTGTCAATTATTACATTCGGCGTTTGCCTACTTCTTTGCTATAAATATCTCGACACGGCGCGGGCGCGCTCTTTCCGAAAAGGATCCCGCGTCTGGTAAATGTTACGACGTTTATGACACCTAGCGCAACTCGATGTTGCGCTCTTCAACCCGCGTTCTGTTATCCGCACCGGTCATGCGTATAATACAATCGCGCTTTTACATTCACGCAATTTTTTTTTATTGATATGCAATTGGACACGCCTGTTGCTGCCGGCTGCGAGCTGAACGGGCTGAGAAGTTGGCGAACTCGTATTAGATACCTGAGGGATTCTGTCGCGAATTCGATTTCTAAATATGTCTATATTTTAATTTCTTTCGTCGTCACGGTGCGACTTCGAAAGGTTTTCTTGCGACATCTTTCGCGAGCACTCTCGCGATCATTTTGCAGTACGCAAGTCTTGTCAAGATTAACCTGCGAGCGATCGTTAAGCTGTCTGCTCATAGACGATGATATGTCTTTGTTTTTCTTGATTTAATGATCACAGAAATTATCTTACGAATAGCTTCACCTATTGTTATACTTTCAGTTTATCATATACTGTGTAGGTACAATTGTACATACTTAATGGGTATTTAAAAGCACAATTATTAATTCGTGAAGTGAAAACAAATAAACTGATTTTTTAGCAAAGCTTCTTAGGTATAATGAAAGATAAACAAATTTGTTTGGTTTTTGTAAATTAAACGATTTCATTTACATATATTTATTGTTTTAATTTGAAGCAAAGCTTCTCTTTCTTAGCGCGATTGTTCACGGGTTAATGATCGCTTCAAAGAGAAACATCTCGGAATTCGAGTGGCTGTATAACGAGGTCCTTAAATGCCGTTCGGTCGACCGTCGAAACGACCCTCGCTGTAGCCGACGTAAGTTTATGACGTAAGCGGAAGTTCATCCCACTCGAGCCCGAGCGAGCGTCACCGATATTCCCGGAGCGATTCAAATGAGCCGCCGTAACTCGCCCGAGATACGCGATTGCCGTACTGCATCGAGTATCGCGGTCGCGTATATCGAAACCTGTTTAAACCCGGCGCGAAGAAGCGATTTTTTTTTTTTTAACCAAAAGACCAGGCGAGATAAGGCAGGGTGACATAACGCCGCTCGCAGCCGCTGCGAGGTGGTGGTTCAGCCACTTCAACCTTTCTCTCGGCGAGCTGACCCGCGAGCTCGAATTCAAGTTTGGAAACAACATGGCCGATTGCGCCGGCCGGGGCCGGCCGGCTGGTTGATCGCTCGTAAACCCGATCGTAGGGCACTGGCAATGCACAACGCCGCCTTCCCTCCTCAAGTTGCTGCCGGCCGGCTGGCCAGCCGGCCGGCCCCGGAGTCCTTCTCTTCCCCTTTCTCGCCGCGATCCGCGAGAAACCACCGCCACCGCCATCGTTGGTGTTCCGTGTCGCAATCGTTAGCACATACCCGGGCGTAATCACCTTGGAGCGGCTTCGTTGACGGTCGCGGTGGTGGCGATGCATATGCAGCACGCGTTTGCAAAATTTGTCGCGACGTTGAAACGTACTCGACGTGACGGCCTCTCTCAAATGAGTTGCACATCGTCACGGTCGCGAAGAAGTCGGCGAGTCGGAATTGCGAAATGGAACGTGCGCGTGTTGGTATGCCTCCCCCCGGCATCGTCGTCCCTGCCATCGTCGTCGTCGTCGCCGTTCTGGAATTTCATCGGACGAAATAATCGCTGCTGACTCGCCCACGCATGGCGGAATAAGCGCGCGCTCGTATCGAAACGTATTACGACCCCGTCACTTGCGAGTGAAAACTTCATCGGTCGCGATAGCGAAAGTCCTTTAGCTCATCTAATTCGAACCGCGACGCTTTTCGCCCTGGAATAATTCAAACCAAATCAGAAACGTTTATCTCGCCAGTAAATAATTAATAATGAATATTTTTTATTTGACCTAACTGGCCATCTTTATTAATTATAATCGTCACGATGTTTTGACCATGGGTTTTGGTCCTTCACAATCGATGTAACTTTTGATGTTAATAAGCATTCTTTTTAAAATCACTGTAAAGAATTTATTGCAAAAAATGGGGTGATACTTTTTGCCAGTTAGGTCGAATAAAAAATCTTTATTGTTAATGTAATATTCAGTGCGTATTCAAACGTAAGACAATTGGATTCTTACGTTTCCAGATTGAGTCTCGAATGCAGCTGATAAAACACTTGGCGTCATGTAAAATATGATCATAAATATTCCGCGGCTATGAAGGCTATGATATGGTTTAGATATCGACAGTATAATAGAAAATGGAGCGCTATGACATATCTAAGTTTTTTTGTTAGCTCTAGCACTTACGGTTGATTGAAAACAAAACGACTTTTCAATGGGTTCTTTTTATGAGAATAAAAATTTGTTAAATTTATTTAATATACTTTCAAAAAAAGTACGTCTCATTTATATATAATATATAATTATTATATATAAATGTGAAAACTATACAGTTACATATGTATAAATTACTCCATTCTGAGAAAAAAACCATCGAGTCCAACAACGCAGTCCTGAAAATTTGTGCAAAATAAACTCAGCGTGTCGCAAAACATCGTGAAGATCTCATTTTCCAAAAAGCAAGAATCAGAACGTTTAGTGCGTTCTAAACTTAATGATATTAATAACTTACTTCTCACATTTCTCGTTTTAATAATCTTTCGTGACCTTATCGTGCTTGTTCGAGGAATTCGTATTATCGGCGTCCGAAGGACGCATTCTTGGCATTTTAAGAAAACTCACGTATGACAAGATGTCCACGCGATGTCGAGATGCTAAAGGTGATGTTTTAGTTTACGTCGCGCGCCGGTGTGAATCTTATCGGGTTTAATGTTTTCAGATTTAAATCCACCTTCCAGTGAGATCAGCTGATGTCCTGCGAGGCACGAACGTTTCGTGCATTCTCCTACCCGGCGATAACTCGCTCGTAAACGAAGCCCCGGTGACGTAACGATACAGTACGCGTCGTAAATTATGATCGATAATGTAACCTTGTGCGTGCGGAGGTAACGCATGGACACACGGAGAAGGGAGGGTGAGGGGTCTAAGAGGGAGATGCACGACGTTCCTCGCGCGGCTTCCGCGGAACTCCCCGTCGATCTCTCGCGATCATTATTATTCCTGCCACTTAGCCGGCAAGGAAATCATCTTGCTGCGCAACGATAATACGCCTCGCTTTAACCACGCGCGTTTCTTTTTTTTTTCTCATCTCCGACTCGCATCTGATTACGATTAGCAAGAAGCGGAATCGAGATTCATGCGGCGAGGTGAGCACCGTGCGAAATTGATTGTCGGCTGTACTCGCTTCTCTCCTTTTCTCTTGTTTTTTTTTTTTTTTTATAGTGCACAATAAGTCGCGTTTGAGCATGCAGAAACGGTTTCGTCGCTGATGCATGGCAATCGTAGATGAAGGAAGTGAACGACGCAACGCGTCTATCTCACCGTCCGCGTCGTCCGCAAATTATACGATTGATCGCTCAAGGGTAACACTTATCGATTTTCCAAGTGCCGGCTTTCATTTCGCACGACGACAAGCACGGCGGATCGGATACTGTACAATTCTTTCGAGCCAACGTCCACCTTTGGTACTCGCACGCGCGATAGATTCTACGGAGAAGAGACCTCCGAGAAATTCGTCACGCGTGTGGAAGAGCACCGCGGGCGTTAGGAGTGGAAAGCTTCGTGGAAAAATGATTTTCGCGACGCTGTCAGTCGCGCTGTCCCCGCCGGATGTCGGGAGAAAACAATGTTGAATAAAACTTTGCCAACGACGGCTGTTTCGACGTTTCCGCGACGTCGGTGATGGACGCGCGCCGCGTTGTGCCGCGCGGAACACGAGGACGCGACGCTAGGAAAAGTGGCGCGTACTCGCTACATCGAGGAGAGAAAAGCGAGGTCGGGCCTTTCTCAGAAAAGTGGGTCGAGAAGGTATCCGATTGTACACAACACGCCGCGCCGCGTGCGTTCCGACCGTTCTCGCCGGGGCCGCCGGGGGGACGCTCGCGGGAGAGGCCAGGAGAGGCGTCGTCGATGACGCCGCGCCGGCCGGCTGCCGCCGCGGCGCGGCGGCGTCGTCCTTGTCTAAAAGCGCGCGCGCGCGCGTATAGTTAGGCCGCTTTTACACGTCATGGTTTTTCGCCGCACGTTGGTGCTGATAAATCGCACACAGAATTTAACCTTTTCGGTGACGGCGACACGTTGTGTCGAAACGCCGCGCCGCGCGCCCACAATTGGCCGAGGCCTCGATCCGCTAATGTGTCAAGAACAGCTGACAGAACGTGGTAAACGTCAGATTTCACGCTGTCATACACAACGGCGCACAACGGGGTATCCTAGACCCAGTGAGCCACCTTTCATATACGGGCTCTCTGCGCAATTACAGGTAGATGTTTTCCTCGACGATAATGTTGAGGAAAATCATTGCGTTGCAAGTTTCTAATCTTTAACATTAGCTATCTTTATGTAATTAGTCCTTAAATTTTTTTTGAATTAATCTTTGAAATAGATTAATTAAAATCGACATAAAATTAAATAAAAAATAAAATTTTTTTTTATCGATTACTCATAATTTAAAAACGACTGTTCCATTAATATCTTTGTTCGAAAAACATTGACTCCGAATTCAGAGAAATCTAAAGACTGAAAGATTATTTTTCCTTTAAACGCGAATAAAAAGTAAAATAAAGCTTCGAGGTATCAATAAATCACATGAAAGGAACTAACTGCAGGACAGTCTTGCGGCCAACAATCGCGAATTCCCGCAAAAAAATCGCGACGTGTGTAAGAGTCTTTAACTCGCGTTGTTAGCGTGCTGTCAACAATCATGAGGGAAAACAGCAAGCGAGATTTCACTGCTGCCTCACACGAATCCCGGTTTCCTCCAGCGTCGCCGTCGTCGCCGTTCTTATCGATGTTCCGTCCTGATTCTGTACTCAGGCTGGATTTATTTTATTAGTCGCGAGTGTTCGCGGCTCGGTGATGTGGGACGAACGAGCGACCGACTGCCGGCTTTCCGTTTCATCGATTAAGCGATTTTATGCGGATGCGCGCTGCACATCGTCGCGTGGAGATTGTAGGTCGGGAAAATAGACGAACAGTCCGAGAGATTCGCGCGGCGAGGGATAGAGCGTTTACATGCGGCGTTTTCTTTTCATTTTTTTTTTATCGGACGCCTATTGCGCGCCGGCGATTTGACCGAGTTGGGTCCGCGAGTACGTGTCGAGAGTCGTTCGCCGCGCGGAAAGAGACACGGTTCCCTCGGCTGTCCGCGTGCTGAAGCGTGAACAACTGGCGCTTATTATTTATCGTTCTTGTTGGAAGCGGACGGGTTTGCCGGGCACGGCGCGACGTGCCGATGCGTGTTTACTTTGTTGTGCGATCAGGATAAACACGCGCGAACGGCGTAAAAACCAAATCTGGATATGCAGATCTTCCGGCGGCCATTTACGCGCTTTATCGTCGCGCACGGCTACGAAGAAACGAGGTAAAAACTGCCATTTTCACGGTGTTATATCACGCACACGAGCCACGCATCGACGTCGATCACAGAACGCTGCTCCAACTGCGTTACAATAAAAAAAAAGGGGGAAGAAAAAGAAAGCCACTCGGAAGTTTCAGAATATTCTGATACCTACGAGTAACACCTACTAAACTTCACGGAGTTCCATAAAAATGACGTAAGAAGTAGGAAGTTCCGTAATTATGTACTACTCCCGCTATTTTCTCGTAATATACTACGCGATCCGCTACCGACATCGATATCATTATCGTTTTCGCTTCTCGCGCTACACTTCGTTAACTTGCGAATGCAAATGCGCATGTATATATGCATTACACGCGCGGAACCGCGCGAGCGTCCCGTGTTCGTTGCAACGGGCATCGTGTATACGCGTGGAAGTCGTTTATCTTAATGCACTCTTTAGTTACCTCGTTGAGTCGCGGAATTAAGATTGCTGCGGTGGTATCGCGATGTGTACGCGCCCTTTTATCCCAGATTTTATATCTGTTCATCGATAAAACAAGACAGCTCACTCTTTCTCTTTCGCTCTTTCTCTTTCTCTCTCTTTCTTCTTCCTTTTCTCACTGACGCGAGCTCGCACGGGTTAAATGCGTTCATTCATCGTGTTTCATCGCGCGAATGTTTCTATGTTCGCTTTTTCGATAGCTCTTGCTGTTTCAACGAACCTGTCTCGACAAATTTCCGAAACGCTCGAACATCTCGGGGAGGTTTCTTAAGAAAACCGCTTTAATAAAAAACTTTGCTTTTCAGTAAAGAGAAGAAATTAGATATTTAATATTTTAATCAAATTCCTCGCCTCTACATCGTCGAAATATGAACTTGTTCTGTTCCGATAGCGTCTTTCGACAGTCGCTATCGCTTTCGTTGCGTTTCTTCGTCGCTCCAATCCGAATTGGATCGAGCGGTCGCCGATGCCCCCGGCACGGGGATTAAAAAAGAATTCCGGTAAAGAGGACGACGGTAAAGCGCGCGGAGAAGAGGCGCTGCGACGGGTGGGGGTGGGAGGGGGAAAGGAGAGAGAAGAGGAACGAAAACAAACTTTCGCTGCGTACGCCGCCGGGGAGCTCCGGCGTGGGTTTATATACGCGAGTAAAGGCGCGTATATATATAAAGAGACTCAACGAGACGAGGATCGCGTCGCTCGCACGGTGAGCGGCGCGAGAGACGACGAGGGATCACGAGAGGGATTTAAAAGGGGGCCAGGAGAGGGGCGAAAGGCGGCCACGTATGTACGACGTACGTACTCTGTAACAGAAGAGGAGCGTGTGCCAGTCCGCTGTCGTAGCGCGTGGTATTTTACGCAACGTAGGCTGTGATATAACGGCGAGGTATAGAGCTTCTCTCCCTCCCCCTCCCGCGTCCTCCCCCTTTCCCTCCATCCCCGCTCTCTCTCTCTCTCTCTATCTCTCCGCGCTCCACTACGCCATACGCATGGGACGTGCGTCGAAACGCGCGTGAAGGCGCGCTAAAAACGCCCGGCCGTATGGTTGGTATACTACGACGTAACGAGGGCGTCAAGTCGTTCGCACGTCTGAATCGTTAACGGTAAACATTGACCGACACGCACCCTTATTGCCAGTTATTGCTCTCGTTACGCCGAGATTGATTCGTCGATTTGTTTCGTTTTTTGCAGATCGATAGTTCACGAAGCGGTTCGCGCGAGAAAGTGACGTACGTCGGTCGCGCGTACGTGCGTGTTTTGGCAGGCTCGTACGTTCAGCTCGAACGGAAGATAATATACGATACGACACCGGTGAATCCGACTATCCGACGACACGGGAAGGAACGCGTTCGTCGCGCATACATTGATCGCGTAACATACACCGCGCGCGCTCACTTTTCACGACATGTGTTGCTATGGATAAAGTTTCCAATGTGTGACAAACAGCGGTGACAAAGTTTTGCATGCGTCATTTACGCGCGACGATCTCTTTTGACAGCTTACATAGATCGGATACGGATTGCGACACTCGATGCCGTGTAAAAGAAAAGAAAAATAAAGAAAGAACACTCGATACTCCCGACGCGACGCGACGCGACGCGCTCGCGTCGGCGTACCCGTTCGTTCATCCTTAATTCCCAGGCATTCGCTCGACGGGGCATCGTGCCGGTAATCTTCGCTCGATACGACCGCTTTGCATTTTGCGGCCGCCGCGTGCCATTTCGCCCCGACAATGAGCCGGCTGTAATAGCGGTTACGTCGGAGACGGAGAGCTCCGAGCTCCGAGAGCGTGGCGGATCTATCCGCGCGCGGCGCATGGCGGGGCTCCCATAGTGCGGGCGCGCTCGCGCGAGACTCATGGCAATGGGTGTGGGTCGCGTTTACCCGGTTTCGCTGGACCCGGCCGAACCCAATGACCTAAATGATACGGCGAAGCGGGTCGCAACCTAGATTCCGCCGCGGGGGCCGCGCCGGCCTCTTGCTTGCCGCCGCCGCCGCCGACGCTGCCGCCGTCGCCGCCGCCGCCGCACGCGCCGACAATGAGCAAACGTATAGCGTATCTCGCGCAGCGCCGCGCCGCCGCAGCCCAGATTTTCACTTTCGCGCGGGAGTTGACACTCTCGTCTCGCGATAACGAGGTGTATCGAGAGAGGGACCGGCGCGCGGATAAACCGAGGCCGAAGCAACATAGATCGCTAACGAGTTAAGGAACTGGTTCCGCGCCGGGTGACGAGATAACAGGTATATCGCTCCCGCTCGCAGTTTGTTGTTGCCACACCGCGGTGATACCGGAGTAACCGAAGGAAAATGCATTCGTGCGATCACGTGGACAGTCTCGTACGTACACCCTCTGTGTGTAGAACAATGTAAACGTCATTCCTCGAAAGCGAGGCGTATACACGGTTAGTATCGCTCATTCGACAGCTGTGTCGTTATCTGTCTCATCTCGTTAAAATAGAACGCATACCTATATATATCTTCATATTCATTTTTTGTTTATTTCCTAAGAACTTACTTGTTGTTCTCACCTTATGTCACTGAACCATTATAACTGTACGAAAAAAATATGAGAGATACCGGGTGTCTCCATGCACCCGCACATGGCTGCAACGTCGAGGGGGCGTCACTCGTGACTCACAGATACATCCGGTGCATCCGGTAGTAATAGTAAAGGCTTAGAGGACGAATTGCGCCCGTATAAATGGCACAGCGATTACAAACACCGTCGACGGCGTGATCGAGCCGAGTTACGTCACTGCGAGACCAATAAGAGCGGCGATATAAACGAGGCTCTCCCGGCAGCCCAGATTTTCACTTTCGCACGCGCGGGTGAACGCTGACACCCTCGGCGTCCTTCGATAGATATAGAACCGCATTGAAGCTGCATTCACTCGGAAACTCGCCCAGGAGCGCGACACGGGAGAGAAACGTAATAATTACGTCGGCGATAAACGTTTCGCCGGTGTATTTAACATCGCGCGGGAACGTTGTACGCGCGTCGTTTGCCCTGTGATTAAAAGCACCGCCGATAATTGTCCGACTGTTACGTTACGCGGGGGTAATAAATAACCCCCGATAATTTTACGATATGCCGCAACGCCCGTAACGCGTTACTTTTTACATATGCGAGGGCGGCCTCCGATAGCAACCAAGCCCTCTCCTCGTCAATTTCGTAATCGTCATGGTTGACAGCGTCAACATATAGAAAAAGGGAGAAAAAGAGAGAAAGAGAGAGATTGCGCCACGACGAAATCTCGCGGTGCATTGAGATTATCGCGAGCCGCATTTTCCTGTTTTTACAGGAAACACGAACCACCTTATTTGTCCCCCTGTACAGGGTTTTATCGAGGGTTTGATATATTTTTCAAGCGGGGAAGTCTTTCTACCGAGAGAATAAAAAAAAAACGGCGGTTAGGTGCGATAAAGTTTATCGCGAGGCGAATAATCATCCGTCCCGTAAGCCTTTGAGAGCCGCTCTTAAATGCGGAAACGCGCCGCGCGTTTTCGACGATTCGCGAAACTAGATTGAGCCCCGCGTAGAGAACGGCGTTCAAGTTGCTAGCGGACTTTCCAGAAGATTACTAACTGCGTAATGACCTGTAATGATGCGTGGGAAAGCCCGTTACGTTCGGGATCGCCATTGTAACGTCGCGTCGTCGCGCTCTTACTCCGCGAGTAACTACGAATAGTCCCGCTGCGGGCTGTGAGAAGGGGAGAGGGTGAGAAGGGGGAGAAGGGAGAGAGAAGTGGAAAGAAGAGAGGAGCTTCTCTTTCTCCGCCGCACGTGGATGCCATCCGTTGCACCATCGTTACCGGACTATTACCGTTATCGCCGCGATGTGACCTGCTTTTTGGACGCCTGCGTCTCCTCCCCGCCGCCCCTCCTTCCTTTTTGCCGTTCACTCAACGTGCCAGCAACGCCCGGGCGAGCTAGACGGAAATGAAGGAGGCACGCTGGGGAAAAGACGCGGTCAATTATCGAAATTGACGGAAACAAATCCCGCGCCCCAGAAAGTCACTCGGTCGCGGCCGCTTACCGGAATGCGGAAACTTCTTATCGCGCGTATGAAAGATATACGCGCGCGTGGATACCTACTCCTTTTTCGGCCGTGGAGTGTCGCGTATCCGCTGCTCAGGCTCAGGTGCCATATCACGGCACTTGCTTATCTCGATCGCGGGATCTAAGATGCTTAAATATTCGGAAGCCGCGGCGGAGCGGGAAATTACGGGGGTCGCGAATAAATTTGAATAGCGGCTTATTTGATTATCGGCCGACGGAGAAGGTCGCCGTGTTACTTAACCGTGTAACGTATATAAATTAAATCACTGTAAAAAAACGTGTGCGCGCAGGCGCGTGTCGCGATCCTCGCGATGGCTTCCCGATAGAGCGCTCTAGCGGGGCGACCGTGACGGTTTCCGCGATACGCGAATGCGATGACGTGACGCGCGCGCTCGCGTAATAAATGAGCCGATGACGACAAGTGCACTAAGGTCGAGGAATTATCAGCCGTGCGTCCGAATGACCAATTATCGCGTCTCACCTTGAGCGAGGCTATAAAGCGAATATCGCCGTCATAGAAAAATTTCTTCTCACGTAACACTGATAGTGCGAAATACTACGTACGAAATTTTTCTTAGATAACATTTGTGCAATGCCTTGCACCGGAACTTTGCTGCAAAAATACTGCGGCTTAAAAATGTATCAGTCTACTTTTTATATCTGTAGTCTTGAGAATGTTTTCGTCAAGATTGCTCAATTTTAATCACAATTAATTATAATTGGTGTCATTTATTGCCTTCAGATACCTATCATGTGTCTTATATGGCTTTTCGATTATATTAATATTTATATCAATTTTTCGTGACGTAGCAATTAATTTTCAATAACATCGTTGGCACAGTGGAGGATATCAGAATCATAAATATACACCTTTTACTGTCGGCTTATAATCAAATCAATTGAAAAGAGCTTATTGCATAATCGCAATTACTCGCTCGCTGCAAATTACCAGGCGGTTTTCTCAACCGCGCGCATTTTTTATCGGGAAAAACGTCACGGGTGCTTTTTGTTAGTCAGTTTTTACTTGTAACATGCTCGCGCATATCTCTTACAACCAGCTGGCAATCGCTCGTCGCTTGTTCCTTATTCAGCGACCGCGCTACTCGCGGATGGGAAAGGGGGGACTCGCGGATTGAGCAGCTGTGTGACGTCATCGGTAGTAGCTCGACACAGTGACACCGATCGCCGGCTCCGCGCCGGGAAGAAGCGAGCCGGCCGGTGTCGTCGTCGGGCCGATTCCCGCCGACTGCCGTTTTCATTCGTTGACTTCGTTGTAATTGTCATTGGCAAAGAATAACGACGTAGACACGCGGAACCTCAGACTTTCACTTCTCCGGGCACATCCGCTCTCCGCGAATCCTTTTCTAGAGACGGTCGCTCTCGCAACAGCGAGATACGTTGCGAAGATACAAACCCGTCGGCCTGTTTATGAAATCACCGTGGTCAACGATTGGAAAACAGCCGTCAGAAGTGGCAAAACACTAGAGTGGCTAAACAATCTGTTGCATTAATAACAGACGCATCGTGATGTTGATAAAAATGATGAGGAAAATATCGGGAGATCGCTGTCAGTTGAAGATTAATCAATTCGAGGATACATGATATACGCTGCTTAATGTACCTGCGATGAAACGCCAAATAACGATAAGAAACTGATTACGCGGTGTTTAAGATTACTCGGTGATTAAGCGTCTTTAATTAATTTTCTGTAAAATCTTTATTTCATCTTTATTATTATCCGTTGACAAAATACTTTAATTTTAATTATTTTCCCCTCTTTTATATAATCTACTTCGCTTTCATTTAATGTTATTATACATTGTTAGCACGAGAAAAAATTCCGGACATAAAGCGTCAGAACAGTTTCGCTAATATTTTACGTGATTAAATATTCGCCAAAAAAAATCCGATACTATATATCTCTCTTTGTTCGTTATTTCGAGCACACATTAGCAGGTGATTTGCCACGAGCGACCTTATACTCAACGAAGCATCGATCAAACGCATGCCTTATCTCCTCGAGATAAGATGTCGCGAATACGAAGACGTACGTCACGAGTTTCGCTGTATTGATATAACAATAACAAAGCTGAAAAAAGAGCAAATATCTCAGCGAGAAATTATATTCTTGCATTCGGCACAAAAACTATTTTTTATTTAACATTTCTATTGATTCACGTGCATCTTTTATTTCTTTCTGGGAAAAATAATTTAAATCTGTATTATAAGTGATTTTTTTAACAGACATTAAAATAGGTAATTTTTAATAATATGTAGCAGCACATAATAGGATTTATATATTAGATAACACAATAATAATTTTTTATTAAATTATGAATTATAATAAATATATAATTTTTTATAAAAAAATGAGACAATAAATATATAAAAACGAAATATTATTATATTGATAAAAAATATCCTACAAATTTGTTGTACTTTTTAACAATAATTGACCAATAGAATTTATTCCATCGTATATGCACGTATATGTATCAACCGATACTGCAAACTATTGTTTTCATTCTCGGCGGGTGATTTTGCACGTTCAGATGTCCTTTGTTTAGATCTTATCTCGTGTAGCCTGATCGATCTGGCGAGACATTGCACCATGGCATTGACATATGTTATCAGGATCGCGTGTATACGAGTTTAATTGGCGACGCGACAAAGATAACAAGCCTCGTCCTTGAAACATAAAAATTGATCTTTTTTTTCCTTTCGCGTCCCTTCTCGCCGCCGAGAGAAACGGAAATTGAGATTGCTACTTTGGTCGCGTCGCCGATGAACGACAGGTTTAAAAATAGCTCGGCCAGGTAATTGCCCTGCAAGAGCAGCGGTAACGAGAGACATACTTATGAGACTTCAATGTCAGGCCGTTACGCCACTGGGTTGCACAGATAAGAGAGAGCTCTATTCTCGCGGGGCGGGAAAAGGCACAATACGAGAGGGGAGGGAAAAGAAATTAACGAACGCCGCGAGCGGCGAAACATCTGTTTACGCGGCGTGTTGAGCAAGTAAGGTACTTTATCGATTTGTCAGATACAAATCTCGCGGCGCACGCAGCGGGTAAACAGGAATGACGTTAACGCCGAGTATCTTGTTGCCGTCCGTGGCTTCTTATTTTGCATACGTCGTGTACATATCGGCGCTTCTAATGCCGCTCATTACGTGCGCGGTATATTCGTTTAATCGATTGCATCCTCTCGCGAATTGACTGCTTTATCGCTACGGTTATGATACATCAATGAAATAAGTTTCTATGCATTACGGGATGCCTGGAAACACAAATCGATAAAGTATACCTCACTTGCTCTTAAACGAGTCCGTTAGGAGCGACGAAGGTAAAAAGCAAATGTACTGTTAGATATATCAAATAGTAGAAATCGACACACAAAAATATTCTATATTATCCTCTCATGACACGAAGATTTGAACGCTTTCTCATCTTTTTATTCTTACAAGTGCTTATACCACTGGGACACTTAAGACATGCTTTTTGTTATCATACTACGCACTCGTCTCCCGGATTTTACGTCGCTAGGAATGACTGACTGAGCGTATATAAACTTGAGATAGTTTGAATAGTCATCGAGTCAAAGTTCCGTGTACTATCGCTCTCGAGCAATGGAGGAGAATTTATCGGGTAAATAATGTACCCCGTGCGCAATTCAAATAGTCCATGTATTTATTAGCTTTAAGAAAGGGATAAACGATCCGCTCTTCCTTGAAGAGATATATAATTGTTGTCGTGCATACAACACGCTTTATCTGACAAATCGTAAACAGTTACACACTTTTAGCTTTCTACCTACGCTCGATCTCTGTTGTGACGTGAGCAAAATTTCGCTTTAACGTGTGAAAATATATCGCTGGTATAGCGATAGCTTAATATGCCGATGAGTCATTTACCATGAATAATATTAATATTCAGTAGTCTGCAAAAAGCAGGCAGACCTTTGGAAATAATGAATTATCGTATTATGTGTGGGTGCTTCGTGTGGGGGAGAGTGTTGCTGCTTATGGAAATATAATGTTCACTGATCTTTCAGAACTAAATTCGTATGACGGACATTCGATATTCTTATTTATCATTCTTGAATTGTAACAATAAGATTCACGTTTTTTGGAGTTTTGAAAGATTTAATTCTCAATATTAACATATTATTCTGTTAAATAGTTTGCCGTAATTAAGTCTTTATATATTCCGAAATTTATTGAAAGTTTCGTGGTTAAAATAATCCTCGGCAGAATTATGTCAATATCAAGATTTCTTCCTCTATCGTAGTCGGCATCGTGTTTGCTGCGCAGTAGCGCGAGAAAGAGCGGCCGGCAGGCGGCTTCTCCCGGCCGTCTCTCGAGAGGAATCCTTGATGCAACCTCGTAACAGAGCTCTCCGCTCCGCGGCTTTGTCCTTTCCCGCGATTGGCGGAATCAGCCGGCCGGCTGTTACTAGATTCTCGCGCGGCCGCTTTCCTAGACGGACATGCTCGTTACTCACGTTCAGGTGCAGCCTGCACGTGGAAATCCGATTACGCAGTTATGCCATGAGTGGGAATAAAAGCGACGCGACGCGGCGCGGAGCGGCACGGCCGCGGCGATGAGGATTGAGCCTCGATCCCTCGACCGAACAAAGAAATCCTTGAGATCACTCGCGCGCTCGCGCGACGGAGATAGCGGGTACACGACTCGCGTTTTGTTCGTGCCCCCCTTAGATAAGCCACCGCTGCGGCCGGCGAACAACGAGCGTCGCGCTCGCGCGCGCGCGCCGATTAGACGCAATTAGACGCTCTCTCGTTCGATCGCGGCGAGATTTGATTATCTTCCCCGAGAGAAAGACTCGTCGCGTATTATTATGTCTGATACGATTTCGCATTAGACAGAGTTAGTCATGAGGAGCTGTTGACGCGGTGATTATCTCGCGACAGTTTCGATTCTGATTTTACCGGATCGACGCGATAAATCTGACCATATTATACGGATAAGAATTGCGGATAGAGGTCTATGAGGATATTTTCTTCATACACTGATAAAAAAGAATGTCATCATTTTACTATGAGAATCGGTGGTCATTTAACCTTTGATTTATCGCAGTTAAAATACAGAGTAATTTTTGTAATTTTACCTCAAAACGTTAAACTTACTTCAAGCTTACGTTAAATATTTTATCGGTTTACTGTCTGGTGATAAAAGTACTTTTGATTTATTTTAATATTCACTTTAGCACAGTAAATTTACCTCAGTAAAATATGGAATAGCAATTTTCAATATAACCGCTATATATTCAAGAAATTATATGATTATTGGTTTAATGTTTAATTATATAGATTTTGTGTTTTTACAGTAAAATCACAAATTTCACATTTCACAGATACTGCAGATATTTGGCTATACTTAACCTTCTATTACTTGATTAGGTACTGTAATGATTTCGGATATACCGTGATACTACACTGCTGATTGTGAGAGTAAAATGAGACTAAAATCTCACGTTATAGACTGTAAATTTACTGTATAGAAATGAAATTTAAACACATGTATGTAATGTTATGGATGAATTTAACAATACCGGAAGCTAATTTACAAATGGTCTGCAAAAATGCCAAATTCAGTTAATTTTTCATATTCCTGTATTTTTAATTGTAACAAGAGAAAAAAATGCAAATTTTAAGTAAAAAAACTAAAAGTTTAGTAAATTTATTTAAAAAATAAATATATTTTTTTGTAAATTTGCTGTTTTTTTATCAGTGTATATAGAGGAAGTTCGAGGAACAGGCGGCGCAAGAAGTTATTTAACCTATGTACTCCACGAATTACGACGTAAAGCGCGTCTTATCCGCGTATCATCCTGATCTTGAAATCGTCGGGAATTCTTGAAAGTCACTCGAGCGCGCTAGTTGCAATTAGCTGCTTTCGCGTTTATTCCGTTGTGGAAATTGCTCGACGCGAAAAATCTCAGGAATACGGAAATTCACCTGTCGACCGACGCGTCTCCGCGCGCGAGAGATAACGTCTACATTATGTCTGCTTTCCAGATAAGGCATTTTTGACCGCCGAGACACAATTTAGGACCGTTCACGTGACGCGATCGTGGAATCTAACAATAAGACTATTTAATTATCAAAGAAGGAAATCTGTGTAATGTCAAACGAATTTTTTATGAGATATTACTTGTAAAGTGAAAATAGTTTCAAAATTATAAATTAGAATATCTCGGGGTTAACCTTTAGTTTCTTCTGCAGTCGGCTAGTCTTATCTTCCTATCTATGTTACAATTAGTGCTATAAAAACATAAAAAGGATCGTTATCTACTGGATAATTTTATCTAGCAATCGAGTCATCGTTAGAAATTCTTTGTCTATGGTCTATGTCGTCACATATTTTGCAATATGCATTACAGTATGCATTACAGTGTAATTAATACCAAAGCTAAAAATATCAGGCGCGTTCCTAACAGTCGACTGTCACTTTCGATGATGTTTTCGTGACTCGTTTATACCGCGGAATAATTTAACACCGCGGATAAGGGAGAGGTCCGATCAATCTAAAGCGTCGCCGAAGAACAAAGGAAAACGTGACTTATCTGCCGAGGAGATACCGTCACTGATGACAAGGTACGCGCGCGTCGAAAGAGCAACTGATTCATCGGCACGCAATGGCTCGCCGCGGCAATGACAAAGGTCATCCTTGAACCGCGGTCCCTATTTGGCTGGCGGATTCTGAACTGGTCTCCCTTACGAAGACATCCCCCGACACATCGCGGTACCCTTTACCTCGAAGGAAACTAGCTTCCCGTCGACGACGCGGTAAAAATTGTGTTTCTACCTTTGGCGCCAACAATTAGTAAAAAACTGGAGATGCCGCGGCAAAAAACGACCTGAAACGACCCCCCACACGCGGCTAATTGACTTCTAACCGGTGACGTAACGCTTGTTTTGTTAATGACTATTATATAGGTGGATATGCACCTATTATCATTATAATGAAGACAGTTATTGATGGAAATTTCGATTTACGAAGGCATAAATTATACAGGGATATAGCTCGCGATTGTGTTATATGAATCTATGAGTAAAACTCGATGATAAAATTGCAGAATTGGTACAGATGTCGCGAAATAAAGTGAATAAAGGCAGCACGGATGATACAACGTCGCACGGCCGATAATACAATATCTACTTTTGAAAGAAAGTGAAGATTTGTTCTACCGAATAAAGTCTCTACTTGCCGCACGTAGAATCCCCTCGAATTGGAAATAAACCAGACGGCGCGGCGTGCAATTACATAACGCACAACTCCCGTGAGAATTGTGCGAAGACTTCGCGGTAAGGGTATCTCGAAAGAAAATTCAAGCCGGCCGTTATTATTAGCTTTCTTAATATAACGACAATAGGCAAGAGTTCAAGGTGGGGCAAAAATAAAGCACAGTACAAGAGTGCGGTGCAACCTTGGCGATGTTATGCAAGAAATGAAGTGTAAAAGCAGTATGAATGACACCGTTACGAGAGCTTCGGTTGTATAGAAGAAAAGTTTTCATTGTTCGTGAGATCTGCTGCTCTCGTGGGCGATCGAAGTCGTGACGTCAGAGACGCTGTAATCCTTTCCTAACACGTCGTCACGATCTTCTTATTGGCATCCCACGGTTCTCTCCCTCTCTCTCTCTCTCTTTCTCTTTCTTCGCTACGTCTCTGACGTCACTGCTCGTCGTCCGCCAACACGGGATGAAGTAAGTTTATAATAAAAGAGCAGAAACCCGTTAATGAATATCCCGCATCCGCTACGTTTATCCGCGAATAAAGCACGTTTGTAAGTACAATACGCAGGAAACGCATCGCGTATCTAAGAAGCTCGCTGGCGAGCCGGTTTTTCGTGCGATAGACAAGGATCTACGGTTTGTTTGTTAAATCCATTCTTCACAAGCCAAAGACGTGACGTCACGCGTAATTAGATCTTCCCAACGCGCCGTCATAATTTTATCGCATATTGCCAAGCGTATCCGACGTCGTTGCGCGTGTGTGACGTCAGCAAGCGATACCATTTAGTATATATTTTGTAGAATCAATATTTATAGACGACGCATACGCGTTTATACGAGAAACGGCAATGAAGTAAGATTGGAACACGATTTCAATTATTACGAACAGAATTATTTTTACATCGATGTAAGGTGCGCCAGTGAAGAAAGCATCCGCTTTTGCGATAAACAAGGGCGACAGCCAAAACACTTTCCACGAGTGCTAACGAACTCGATATTAATATTTCTCGGTATTAAAAGTCACAATTTTCGTCCCATACCTAAATACTTTTTACCGTACGATTGGCGAGTCAATCTAACATGGCGGGGACCGGCAAAAGCGAATATTGCGTTTTTTTTACGGACATCTCATCCGAACAACTATGATACCAGATGAATCGCAGCACGCAGACGAAACACAGACATGAATGCCACGGCAATTTAAATGAAGTACAACTTGAAGTATTTACATACATTTAAAGCGCGGCATACCTTTGGAAAAGGCATTGTATCCATCGTCATAATAAGTAATAACATTTATAATCGTTTGTAATCCGCATTACATCTTCTTATAACCTGTCGTCGTAAGTAATGGCAAGATACGCGAAGCTGAATCACGATCGAATAGCTCGAGAATTGCGCATACTCGATTTATGAACCGTATCTGAAATATGAGAATAGAAATACCCGTTAGGTTTATTCTTTGTATGCAATCAAAGGTTACGATGTTGAATGCCGTGAGGCTTTCCCAACGTTTCGGCGTAATTTCCTACGCTTACGCTTGAATATATTATACGAGATACACGCAGCTCTCGAGCGTTAGCTATAAATCATTTATTTAAGCGTAATTCGAGAACGCACATGTATGTAAATAGCAAACGTAACTTGCTCAACGAGGAGAAAATAATTTACCGTCTAATGAAAAGCGAAGTGATCAAGTGATTAAAAACGCCAAGTTAAACTAATTAGATTCAATCAAAAACTTTTTTCACAACAAAGTGTCGAAGCACTGATCGAGGGGAAATGTTAACCAGTTTCTTTGCGAATTCAGATATAACAGCGAAATTATCAGAAGCTCCTGTTTTAAATGAGCAAGTATCTGTTTGTACGCGAGCTAAAACCAGTTTTGTAGAGAAATTATGTAACACATCGCGCTCACAAAACCGTCGTCGATTCCCGGTCGATCACTTCCCCGTAACGCGCTACGAGCGCTTTTCAGACAAAAGCCGTGACGTCAGACTCCGGCGCCGCGTCGGTAGGGGTAAAGGCACGCGTAAAAAATGCTTTACAAAGGAAATGTCACAACGCACCTTATTCGAGGCTCGCGACTGCCGTCGTCTAAGCACCCGGCTGGCTTCGATCGAAACTCTCTTTCCCTCTCTTTCTTTTGATTCGCGAAGAGAATTTTATCATGTCCCGTTACGCCGACCGAATCTCGGCGCATTCTTCGATTCGGGTCACGGCTTTCCGTAGTCCGTACGCGGCCAATTTCTTGCTGACATTCTTAGATCACACTCGTTACGGAACGCCCGAATTCCTCGCGAACGGGGAACTCTGAACGATGACAGCCCGCGCTACGGTTCCGTGAAATTGAAACGAGCTGGTATTTGAGATATTATGTAGAAACACCGGGGCTTCTCTACCGGTGTATTCTCATGTTACCTGACCTATCTACGCTTAAAAACTGTTATAAACGTCCGCGGCCTTTTTGTCATCGTTTGCGCGTTACTAATCGCATCCTGTTAATGCGAACGAACGTTAAAAGCATATTCCGGGGCTTCCGGTCGCCGCTGTAAATAGCGTGAAGACATTTATTTGAAAAATTAGTACTTTCACGAGCGTTTCTACATAAATATTAATTAGTATCCCGCGCGAATGGTATATTGCGCGGAAACGATGGCAATGTAATAAACAGCGTTCACTTTCTATCGTAACCAATTGCTCGGGAATACTCCGATTAAGGCAGATTCTTTTTTTTTTCTATAGAAATGCATTCTTTCGGTTGTGGCACAGAAGTTCGCGAGATCACGAGATCTCTTTCACTATAACGGTCCGCCAGTGTAGTTTTATACGAGTCCGGCTCGATTTTACAGTTATCATTGTTTTGAAGGAATGCAGCAATTCCTTTCCTGTTCCGCGGCGGTCGTTGTGCGGAGTGCGGACGTAGGACCCGACACGGCCGAACCCGGAAAGTCCTCGACTGATTTGTATAACGATTCGGTATTCCGGTTCTTTGCGCGTATACATTCCTACGTGATTAACCGCGCGCGGAATAAGACCATAAAAGATCGAGAGGCACGTTCAAACACCGGCCACTCGTGCATTGGTTTTGCAGGTGTTCCAACAGAGCGTTTGTTAGACAAATACGATCAAACGTTCTCTCGAAATTTGTACACGAGAACAGAGAGAAAGAGACAAAGAGAATGCGGAATTACGAAGAATGTAAACAGTTTAAATAATACGTGTAGGAATTTGAGAAAAAATACGATTTTTAATCGCGAATTGGGGCAGAGCGTGATATCGTAATTACTTAGTGGAGGAGTTATTTTAATTATCAGATATTTTAATATTTAATATTTATGTATAAAAAACGTGTAGATTCCTTTTTAAGAAACAAAAATTTTGATATTGATTGTGAGTATCGCTATAAAGCATATCGAAATTCATATTATTACAAAATGTACGTGAAATAAATATTTTCAATGCATACTCGGTCAGATATAAACGTATACAAATTTTAGATATTTATATAATCCGTTGTTACATAATGCAAAAGCATTAAACTCTTTGAATGTGACATAATTGCTATGATATTTCTGTAAAATTTCTGATGTAATATAATGAGTCGCGTGCATGAAATATTTATAAAACGCGTGCTTTATTTATTGAATTTTCTCAACATTGCTTTATTGCAATCGCTGTTGCAAAATATTGTTCACGTAGGCCAAATTCATTTGCGAGGCACAATATGGATGGATATTAAAATCTGCGTGCGGGAAAACGGATGGTAAAGTATAATTATTGATAAACATAGCCGATACGTGGCGATGCAACTGAGGGAATACTAGGTTAATAATAATGGCGAAAGGTAATAATGCCAAATATCCGGTCAAACAGGTTGCATTAACCTGCTTAATCACGCGCCGTTTACTCGCGATGATCATAAACACACAACAGTTCGTCGTAAATTCAATAATTTAATTTCGCGGCGTGCACCTATTGGAGGTTTCATTAAACCGGAGGAAAGTCAGCTAAGAAACTAAATTAACTATTTCAATTTCGCTTGATATATATTCCTTATACCTAAGTATGGGCTGCCGTTCTAATCTCAACGGTATATAGGTACTTAATGTTAAATGTACCGAACACCATTTCTTTTCGATATTAAATGTAATTTTATTCTGATATTAACTAAATAAAATTAAGGCGATCATGTCGGAGTTAAATGCGCGACGAGATAAGTACACGTGGTCCATCTCATTGTCAGTATATTATAGCGATTCAGCTTAAACCTGTTGAGTATCAATTTAATTTCGCTATCTTCACATTCAGAAATACCTACTCTATTTTGCATTCGAATAGAAAGCGAAATGATGCAAAAGCGCATCGTTAAGAAAGACCTATATCTTGTTCCCGAGATCGTTTAACGTTCTTCGAGACGCGATTACGCACTTGGGACGCGACAGTCGGACGCGATATTAGACGTCGATGGTCGAATGCATATTTACGACAGTAATTCGCGGTAGAGATTTCGCTCGTCAATCTTCCCCTCCCTCGCTGAATTTAACTTCGACGCATTTTATTATTGCTCAAGTATAAATCCCGTTGCTCAAGCGAGGCGATTTGGCCGTTGCAACACGCTCGGTGTAGCGAAACTCCTCGCCGGCGAGCAATCCGCCGCGCCGCGCCGGTGCCGCGCTTCAGGAGTACTTGTGAAATGAAGCAAAATGCACTTTCACCTAACCGGCGTTGCGTTTCGCAACCCTCCCCGCTCCCCGCCGCGCCCGCGCCGCGGCATCCCCGACCGCCGCGGCCGCGTCTCGGGCCGTCGTCGAACGAAAGCAATTCCATCGCGGCGGAATGCCTCCTCGTGCCGACACGGCGCGGCGTCCTAATTGTCGCACGACGGCCGCGAACTGAATTTCGCCGACGCGCGTTTACGCCTCTCTATATCCCGCGCAACGCGCTCGACACTTTCGACTTCACCGTCACGCTACGCTCGAACAAGAGGCTCATCCGTACTACGCGTCCCGCTTCGTACGGATGCACTCTCGCTGGCGCGTACGTGTGGCTCGTACAAAAAATCGGAGAAAGCATCGAAATCCTCGATACGCGAGAATTGCACGTATGGAGTCGGGATCTGGCAGTGCCGAGGCGAAGATTAAGACCGACGTGGTTTCGAATTTCGATTCCGCGAACATCCGGAAATGATCTCCGCGTGTCTCTCCGCGACAGCGAACGCGCGTGAATCAGCGCGAGATACGTACATTTCAACGACGCGACTCGAAGTAACTTTTACGTCGGTCTCAATCTCCGACTCAAAGCGGCTGACGCAACGCCCCGCTGCTGAGCCAGCTAGCTGTCTTTCGCGATCGAAATTCCCCCGCGAACGGTCGTGCGGACGGCGCGGCGTCGTGCGGCTTTCGTGTCATCGTCTAACGCACGTGTTTTTCAGAACGTGTAGGTAATCGCGGAACGTGCAAACAGCGGTGCGCGGACGGGAGTTCGCCGTTCCCTTCCTTGGGAGGCACCGGATGCACGAGTTTAGACGAGGAGGCGAAGGTGAGGTGAGGTCGTCGACTCGCGCGCGCGGTCGCGTGGTCTCTCGGGAGATGATACGGGCGCGTTATTGCCACCGCGCATCAGGCACGTTATCGCGGGGGGGCGCGAGAGCGAGGGGACGGACGGAGAAAAGAAATTCGAAAGTGGCCGGTGAAAGTGCTCGGCGAGTGCGCGCGCGCTGGCACGTGGATTGCAGGTTGCAGGCGTCAGCGCAGCGTGGCGCAGCTCACACGAGCGGACTTCCTTCACTTCCACCTCGTCGTTCTTCATCCACCTTCACCTGTCGCCGCTTCCTATACTCGCATAGTTCCCCGGTACCCGGATCAATCCACCGCCGCGCCGGACGACCTTTGTACTTTCCCTCTGTCCCCTGACCTTTGAGTCCGGCCGATGGAGGTGAGTGGGTTCAACCGGAAAAACGGCTCGGGGGCCGTTCTTCAATGGCGAACCCGTTCGGGGAAGAGCCGCTGCTTCAGTCGCTCTGATTTTCCCGGTCTCCTTTTTCTGCCGAGAACTCCCCGTGCTCTAAGGCGCTGCTCGCACACGTCTACGTCTACACGATGCGATTGCGCACGTGTACGCGCCTACGCGGCGTGAGTTTCACTAGACGCCGCGCCGCGGGAAATAATGCATTGTCATTAATATTGTAATGCGGGAAGAGTAAGATTTTGTAGCCGCGATATACCTCGTAGATAAGCATAACGGCGAGAACAGCGGTAAACGAATATCCGGCGCGGAGTGTACGATTACAAAAGATTCTTTTTTTACATTATTTGCTCCACTACTCCGGAGGATCTTGCGCTTGATCAAAACAGTGTCGAATTCAGCTTCCGAGGTTCGAAACGCGTCCCAAAGTCGGGCAAAGAACCGCTGGCCGTCGGCCGTACGGCTTCTACGATTTCGCGAACGTTGCGGACGTCACAGGCGCAGATAAGCCGCGTATCGAATAACGCTTGACAGCTGCATATATTTTAACAGCTGATGACTGTGGAACGCATCAGCATTATAATGCGTTAGCGAGAACGCGGTGGCCCGGAAACGAAGAGCGAGGCTCTCGCTTTTCACCGTCCGAAACGATCGCCTTTTGCCGGTATTGCTAATATAATTGCAAGACTTCTTCGACAGCACTTCTTCGGTAGCAGTCGTCAGGCGACGCAATCGCGATTCGGGGGCTAGCATTTTTGTCAGTAGGTACTGCATTTGCATACCGAATTCATTCGTGCGTGTTTTCTAACTCGTTCCGTCAGGATTTACGTACACACACTATGACACCGCAGCTACACCGAGGTTAATTAAATCCCTCCTCCTCCTCCTCCTCCTCCTCCTCCTCCTCCTCCTCCTCCTCCCCTTCACTCGCTACGTAAAGCTTTCAAACGCCGCGGCCAATCTCGCGCCGCTAAAGACGGGGAATTTCGCTATCGATACGCGAGCTCATTTATTGACACTACCGTTAATTAAATTTGATAACTTGTGTACGCCGCGCGCGTTCGTAACGCTACTTAACCCTATCCGCACCTCTATACCGCGGGAAAGTGAACGGGAAGCGAGACTTATGGCGGTTAATTAATCGCAGGAGGCCAATCTTGATTGCGCCAAATTAGTATGTGTCACAGACGGCGTGATGGATATTTCGACGCAGGAATTGAAGCCGTCAGGGAATCCCATGCCGCGTGTATTACTCGTCGCGCCGGTTCGAAGAAGCAATTAAGTAATGGAGTTACCGCGAGTGTGTTTGCCGAACGTACTATTACATTCGCATACATAAATCACGCGTCATAAATACGTTACCTCGAACGCGTGAATCGGATAACAAAATAAGGGGTTATAACAAAATCGATATTTTTAGTGATAAAGAAGCGGTCATTTTTAACGTAAAACGCGTGATAGGAAATAAATATATATTTTAATAACATATTCCGGTACAATCAATAATGAAAATAAAAGTAACGAAGGAACAGTGTTAACGATACGCGACGATAAGGCTCGCAAAAAAAGTGCCTTGTGATTTTTCACTCGACTCGTCGCAAATGCACTTGCCTCGCAATTCCTTCGGACAGATTTACGTGACGTAAATTGCACAGGATAGCAGATTTCAAAGGCTAACGAGCGACGTGTGTGTAATTTTTGTTTCGAGTATTTACTCGATAGATTAAAAACCGCGCGGAAAACGATAAATCGAGAGATAGTTATGCCTGATATGTATCACATATATATTATATTATACATATATAATATACATTACTACACGGAAAGAAATGAAGTTACTGCAATTAAACGTCGACGTCACGGGCTGCCACAAACATAAACAGTTAATTACAGTTAATTGGATATTATTTGATCCAAATATTTGGATTATTAAAACAACTATCTGATTTTTTCTTTCAAATAATATCCAATTGAATGAACTGTTTATGTTTGTGGCCTGTGACGCCGACGTTTAATTGAAGTAACTTTATTTTTTTCTGTGTATAAGATATATATTTTATAGTGATATGTGTCATATTATATATTATAATATGATATATTACTATAATATATAATATGTATACATATCTCTTATAATTTGATATACTTATAATCTAATATTGTAATAATCTAATATATCGCGATATAGTTTGGCGCTGTTACTTTCCATGTCCTTTGCGAATTCACTTCTGTATATAAAACAGCGTATTTTTCTACGGGGGCATTTTTCTAATGGAGATACCTGAAAATCGTCACGCTTGCCACCTTATCGGAGTGCCGGCGAAATCGACGGAATTTCGAAGGAAACGCGGATAAATCAGCGCACGTGTGTGCGTCGTATATAAATTCCTACTACGACGTACAATCTCGCGCCTCATGCTGCTATGGTGATCGGAGCTAAGAAGCTGGGCGAGATGGCCGGGAGCCATCGAGAGCGGTTGACCGTTTCGTCCGAATCCCCGGTCAGGATTCTTCGAGAAAAAATGGCAACTCGCGATGGCATAGATATCATCGCATTCCGACCACCCTCGAACACTAGAGGCTACGTATTAATCTTCCGCAAATTTTTCTCGTTCACGTAACAGCTTTATTTAATTTTTCAAAAATACAAATTACATTAACTATCATCAATATTGAATTTAATTAGTATTATTATTCTAATTATATATTAGGGTGTTATAATATCTTAATTATCAGTAATATTTTTTTTTATATTTGACAGAAACGACGAGATGCTCCATTTATAATCTACTCCATTAATTAGCATGCTGTTAATCAATCCATTTGAAATAAACGAGGCAGGTCGTTTAAATCGCAGTTTGTCAAGAACAATCTAATAATACATACAAACGTGTTATATCGATATGTGAAACAAATCTCTATGCGTAAAGATTCACAGATTCCAATGTGTATATGCATTCGAATATATTTTGACAACAGGTTTGATATTTGTGAAAATATTGCATCGTGACTCTCGATGACATAAACATGAGTTCCAACTTCGATATTTTTCGAATGCTGGTTTCGATTTGCGTAAAAATTGCGCGGTGTCCAGGCGAGGGGCCGTGGCAACATCGGACTGTTGGTCCGCGTGCGATTGGCGATAAAACCGCGAATTTTGTACGCACGCGGATATAATGTGTCGTACAATAATGTGAATATAATGACGATGTTGTGGGTTAACACACACAGCCCGCGCCTCATCGTCGTTGACTTCGTTTCGCGTACACGGCCGCATGTTTCATACACGCGTGTGCGACACGCACCGCACGCGATGCGTCGCAATTCGATAACGCGACACGGAACTGTCTCGGACCGGTTTTTTTTTTCGAACGTGATACACGCGGATCGTCAAAACGTGACTTCTGCGGGCGCGGCAGTGACACGTGCGGAATTTCTCAATTTGTTTTGTGATTCATGCACGAAAGATTATAATTGCGGTTGCAACGCTGAAACGATTGAAAGATCTGGAGCAAAGCAGACTCATGATGATTGGATTTAATTTACTTAATTATTAATTAGCTTTAAACTTTTCTATTTCAATAATACTGGGATATTACTTGATATATATAGCATATTTAGTTCACAACATGACCATTATATCAATATTCCGAAATATTCTAGATTATTTTGTATTTCTGTGTTTTTGTATTTGTAAATATTTTACACGCATAAAACGTGATAGATATTATAGGTACGTCGATGAACGAGTTTTATTTTCTAACGTAATAGAATGTATGTATTGATGAATAGTCTATTGCCTGCAGATATCGATCGAGGCTAATATCTCTCTGGTATTGGAAACACATTTCATTACACGACTATTTTGACTGAATCGTATTTAATTTAATGATGCAAAACTGTTCGCCGATATCCACTGTTCGCCGTTGTTTAATACTTTTCGATATACAAACGAATCGTTTTTTATGCAAGAATATTTCTACCGAGTGTACAACGGTCACCAAGCATGTGCGAAGGTGAACATAAACTGTCAGTTATTTGCGTTACAGACGCGAC
This sequence comes from Leptothorax acervorum, assembly GCA_035220615.1. Lineage (NCBI taxonomy): Eukaryota > Metazoa > Arthropoda > Insecta > Hymenoptera > Formicidae > Leptothorax > Leptothorax acervorum. Next base: position 857,348 of record JASTWQ010000027.1, on the reverse strand, counting down.
ACCACACCGAGAGTCGTAAACGCGCATCGGCATATTAAAGCATCGACGAAATGCATTCGTAATCGAGAACGAAAATAGGCGTGAAAACAGCTGCTTAACATCAATAACAGCCCCACCAAATAAGCATACGTTTACGCTAATTAGCGTTCGTGTTTTGTAAGAGCATTATTCCCGGCAGGCGGTCGCGCTCTGATTTTACAGATGCGAAAATTCGCCGTTAAGTAACGAGACCGACGAGAAAGTTCTGTTCGAGCGTTTCATTTCGCGTGCTCCAGTTTGCGAACACCCCGTATATCATGCACACGTAAGATCCGCCGCGGACGAGCGGCGCGGCGCGGCGCGGCCGCGGCGGCCCGAGCAACGGGTCTTCTTCCTCGTAAACACTCGAAGCCGGAACTCGCAATAACAGCCGCATACCACGCATACCCGTGTTCAGCAAAAATTACCGAAGTCTGTCGTGCTTTTTTTTCTTTCTTTTTCGTTTCCCGTGCGAATCCGCGCGTGCGTACGAGCCGTCCCCATACGTGACTTTCTCGACGTTTGCATGACATATCTGTTTCGTAGTTACCGAGAGGAATAAACGACAATTTGCGAGCATACGTGTATTTCGCAACAAAAGTTACGTCGACGGAATGGGGGGCATCGGACGCATGTACGCGTAATCGACGCAAGCCGACACTATCGGACTGCGGTGCCGACAATGCCTAGAGACGAGTCGCCGTTTCCGGCCCGAGCAATCACGAGGAAGCGATCGTTCGCAATTAACTTTACCAGTCGCCAGGGAAAGTTCGAGGGATACGTTCAAAATTTCGCACTTTCTCCGCGATGTTGCGCGAATACCTTCACGTGTAACGCATGCATGAGACGCCTTTGGGAATCCAATCCCGAGCTCTCAATACCAGGGCTGCCACAGACTAGCAAACAGGGAAAATCATGGAAATTGGTCTGGGAAAACGTGGAAAAATCAGGGAAATGTATAAAAGAGCCTGAAATTTTTAACTTTGCTTACAATTCCTATAAATACTCTTATTCTGAAAAGTACTTATAATTTTTTAAATATTATATCTAACATTTATAGTGAAATGCATTCAAAACTCGCGCACTTTACAAGTCATTTCTTATGTGTTACTGGAGGCACTTTTAAGGCGTTCTTGCGTCCATTTCTTGTTTCGTCTTTCCTTCTTGCGATATTAATCAAGAAAATAATTAAAATTTATATTTTATTCAATGCTTTTTTATTCCCTTTGCAATCTTCCTTTTCTCTCATAATTGCATTCTTTTTTCCAATACTCATTAATTTTTTGTTGGCCTGAATTTGTATTCAGGATTATATTATGTTACTAAACTTCTCTCTCCAATTAAAAGTAACTTTGCTTCTAATAATATAAGGTATCTTTCCTGCAATCGCTGCTTCTAAATGTCAAAATTTAAAATTACATATTGATCATAAAAATTCTCGATTATCGCTTGTAAAAAAAGCATGGAAAAATCAGGAAATTTCAAAATTTATTTTCTGTGACAACCCTGAATACGTACGGCCGAAACGTTTCGTAGGTGGACCGCGCTTATGAACAACTTTCGAATGAAAGATGCCACGCGGCATAAAAAAGTGCTATATGTATTCATCGTCTGCGTGCGTTTGATGTAGAGCATCTTGCGTGCGTAAGCTTTATACGGCGTTCCTAAGGTTTCTCACGTCGGAGGAGAGTCACTTAGAAATCTTACAGTCTCTCATCGTGATCTTTACGTTTGTATAACTAGCTCTTTGTGCCATTGAAAGATGTGCGAAATTTCTTTGCGGGGCTTCTATATAGAAAGTAATTCGCTCATTACTACTGTTAAATTTCATTTAACAAACTTTACGTGCACAGGCATGAAAGAGATATAAAAGAGAATGTGCATGTTTGATATGTATCACAGTATATATCTGCTTTCATGTATACCTTCTTACATCGTAAGAATGTTTGCGAAGTTTCGAAAAACACGCGCAATCTATAAACTCGCTTTCCGAATCGGAATATTACGTGAGAACGCATGGGAAAGTCACTGAAAATCGGAAGAATTATTCGCATTAAGATTGATATATCTGTTTTCTTTTTGTTACAGGGTACTATGAGCCTAACCAAACGCATAGACGAGATCAGGTTGCTCGAATCACGTAAGAGCGCACGACTCGCCGATCAGGATACGGATTTCGCCAGGCTCGCCGATATGGCTGGCGATCGTAAGCGAGCGTCCTCCCACTCTATCGACGTGCCACACGTGATGGCGTAAGTTTTCCTCTTCTTTCCCTATTACTGTCGCTTATCTGGAATGCTTTTATGTTCGGCCAGCAGATAAGGTCGAAAGTAACTGCCGCCGATTGACAATAAACTTGTACCCAAGACAAGCGAAATCGTCCTTTTAAACATCGTTTAAAAGCAAAATACAGTTTGCGGAGCGGCGCGACTCTTACTCTTGATTTGATTATGCAAATTTCACGCACCTTTCCCATGAAAATTATTCAAGCGTTTCGCGTTACGTTTTAAATTTTTAATTTTCGCATCGTATCTGTAATATTACAATTTGTCGTACATAACTCGAGAGATATTGCCGCGAAATCGTAAATATATCGCGAAATTCTCGAAAAGGAATCGAAAAATTATTCATATATCCAATTCAATTACTGACCGAATATATTCTTTGTTCTATTTAAATAATATTTTTCATTTCCTTGTGCAGTAATATAAGACATAAATTTCCTAGATCGACCTGCTGTCCTTATCCTAATCCTATCCAACTTCCACAAGCGTGATCTTCGTGAATTCAACCTACAGCTACGGCAAAAGCTTCTCCATATCGTAACGCGTTCTTTAAGACTTTTTCTTCTTTGTGTTCGAAGATTTCAAGCGACGTGAGTATAAATTTTGTTCAGCATATATCCAGTTTTGCGTTAAAGTTTAGTTTGTCGATTAATTTTTTTAAAGTAATACAAAAATAACTGACAATAATACACGATAAAAAGGAAACAGAAATGCAATGAAAGGAACTGAAAAATAAGCAAATTATTTGCTGAATGGTTCATACACCTTTTACTGCCAGACGCCTTATTATGTCAAAGGTATTCTAACAATTCGACATATACCGAAGGTCATTGTCAGGTGCGACGCGCTGACAAGGCCTTTGGTATGCGAGGTTATTAGAATACCCTTTCTCCATGTCAGGCTTCTTCCTCTCGTCGCGTAATACTGACATCAGGTATAGGTCGACAGGTACAGGTCGACAGGTACAGGTCCGCACATATTTCCCCTAGGTAAAATATAAATCTTATATATATATATATATATATATATAGCCATGTGTCCCGAAGATCGGACATATTCGATGCTAAAGATAAAAAGCTGAGCATCCGCGTGATGTATAAAGCAAGAACGAAGGAGCGTCCGTTTGCGGATCGTTAGACCGTGAATGCACCCTCGCCGGGCACCTGTCTCTCACCTTTATATGCACGCAACTCCCCAGAACGCTTTACGCCTCACCCCCGTTGAATGTCAGTGAATATTCGCTGTAGGGACGTCGCGCGGTGAGGAATAGCCGACGGATATTTTAGTGAAAAAACGTGCAACGCAACAATGCCTTCGTGATTGCAATTTCCTGCTTGAAAGTCCTACTTCAATCGTACAATTCCTTGTGCTATCAGTTAGTTAAGTACTATGAGTATGTGTACGCATATATATGTCCATACACATCACAACTCTCTGACAATCTGATCTTACGTTATTATTTCGAAATACTTAAATCAATACAGCGTAAAGAATTGTATGATTAGAATAGGATTTCCAAGAATAAAAAATATATATGAAACAACCTGCGATTTCTATGCATGATTTAATTTAAATCAATACAATATCATAATTTTACATTTATTGAATGAATGGATGACCAACGACTATTCTATATGCTTTTATGATATAAATATTACACGTTTTATCGCTGCTTGAATTGTTTTTATATTTAAATAGAATTCATTCAAACCTCGGACGAAATCACCGTCGCGAGATCCGCTTATGAGATTACGCGATTGAAAAACAATGAAGTTTCTCGTTCCGCCTACTCATGTGGCGATCCGTCTGGAGTCTGTGACCTGCGATCCCCATCATTTGAGACGAAATTTTCTTGCTGTCTCTCTTCCTCCTTTGTCGCCGTTTCTCTGAAAAGGATAGAACGGTCATAGCCCGACAGGGCGACGAACTCGAAGGTTAATGACCCCCTCGACTTTTCGTTTACATTAGTGTGGTCGGTCCTTAACCCGAGGATCCTCCCGCAAAGGACATGCGAGGAAATCCGTACAATATCCGGCAGCCGTGTCGATCTGTAATTGTGGGCAGGTAGAAAAATGCCCGCGGTACTTTTTGGTAGAGCGTGCACACACCTGGCCCTGGCACGACCTGCCCCACGTGAAAGGAAAGGTCGTCGAAGAGAAATCGAATGCTTTTCGAAGCGCGATGGTATCGGCGACGAAAGCGTGCACGAATCCGGGCTACCGTTTAGCGAGACCTTGTATCGCGTCCAAGGTTTTAACACGCCGTTAGAATTAATCTGGCGATTGTACAAAGTGTTAGGCAGATCGTAACGGTTTAAGTTATCTTTTTGTGATCCGTGATGATATTAAAAGTATATCTAAATATTCATAGAAATGTGTATACAGCGGTACTTTTCAAGAGTTCTGATTTATTCGAATATTTTTTGCAAAGTAAATAATGCACATGAATAAAACGAGATATATTTTTAATATACATGTTATATTACGGAATTTTATATGAAAGATGTCGGTTCTTTGCCGAGTTTGCGCGATTTGAAACGATGGCTTAGGGAGTTAGAAAACCCGGTTCACGTAAGTGATTTGCGCCAAGGTATTTCTCCGTTACGTCGTCGTCGTCGAGGCACCGTTTATTCTTTCTACCTTTTACACGCAACCGTGCACGCCACATGGTGAAACGTGAGTAGGTACCTGCGCGTGCGGGTTTGCGATAATTGATGCCGGCAAATTGAGCAACGTAGCAGCACTCTTTCCTCCCGTGACGTAATTCCGTGCACTCTGCGCGAAACGATAATCAATATGCCGGGCAATTTTTGTACTCTTTCGGCTTTCGCTTGCGTTTAACTCGTTTCAAGCCGCTAGCTCGTAACGAGAACAATCAGGCTTGACGACGAACGAAGGAAAATAGCTGCCCCGTAATAATCGCCCCCCGCTCATTTGACTCGTACGTTTCCCTCGTGGGATACATTTTTAGCCGGTTTGCACACGTTACTCGCTCTCGTGCATCGATAAAGAGCAAAACGCGAGCATGGAGGACGCGAGATGGGGATCCGATGGGACGCGCGCGCGGGAGAAACGCGAAACGGAGAGGAGGACGATATAGCCGCCGCGAACCGACGACGCGAATAGATATACGGGATGTGGATAATCCAAAATACAACTTCACGGACTGAATAACTCCCAATCTCCGCCCGTGCCACGTCAACGGGCGCAGTGAGTCAGTAGGTTAGCTTACGTAATTTTCGGACGGCAGTATTCTCCGCGCACACCGACGAGGAGGTGGAGGCCCCGACTTGCGGTGCCGGGAATTAGGTCGATCAATACCTACGCGGCCGCGCTATATAGGTCAGGTGCACTACCACGCGCCGCGTATGCGACGACGAAGCGCTTGTCCCCCTTCCCGACACCTAGCAACCCCCGCGTGCCACCCACCCCGGTCACGAGCCACCCACCGCCGGGACAAAACCCACCACTCCCGCTTTCAACTCAAAACTCGGCCATTCCCTACTTTCGTTCTCTCGCGTCCCGCTCCATATACTCGCTCGCGGCGCGTTAACGCGTTAATTGACTCCAATCAGCTTGGCCCAGCTGGTTCTTGCGAGAGATCGAATTGGGTGATCGTTATCTCGGTCGGTTAGTGCCGCGGAATTCGCCTGGAATGCATGAGACTGTTTGTCCTCCTCTTCCTCTTGCAATCGGGGAACGCGGAAGTGAAGAAATCGAATAAACGAAGGCCTTTCTCTCGAGATCGAACGATCGTCGCGATAATTCTTTAATAATAAAGAATACTTTCTACATAAACGTTTATCTTGAAGAATCTTCGATTTTCCTATGTACGACAAGGTAATAACAGTATTCTTAAACTCCGTTTTGGACTAACTGCAAAACATGATGTCAAATAAATGGTAATATTTACAGAATGCTGAAAAAATAATGATAACTATCTTCATAAAATATACCAAATTGTCGATCGAACGCACCTGACTACCTGAAAGCGCTTTGAAGGAGAAACAAGGAATGCATGAGTCACGTATGGCTTCGCACGTTGTATACTTTTGTGCTAAGTCGAGTTAAGCTATTTGCTCCATGACCCATAATAATCATCTAGGTGTCGAGACGCGGACAGAGGAAGCATTTTGCAAAGCAAGGAAGGTTTCGAACCGTACACACGTACAAATGGTAAACCTACCTGACTGCTCTGTCCAAAACGCGCTAAATCCTCGCTCCTGTATTGGGAACCTGACCTAGACCAACGGCGTTTACCGTGGGCAATCGAACCTCGTATAGAGGTGCGCGAGGCTGAAGATAGAAACATTAGAGGATTGTCCGTAGCCGTCCGCAACCTAGACACACACTCGCCAAGGTCCCGCGCGACAAAATACGCCGGCACCAGCGCGCGCGCGCGCGCGATCTTGACCTACACAGCGCGCGACATGCAGATGTCATTTTGATCATGTAGCAGCCTCGTGCGAAGCAAGAGAGAAATGCAGATTATACGAGGGAATTATGTAAACCGTGATGTATTGTCGGCATTTCCCTCTCGTACAAAAAAAAGACCGATAAATCCCAAAGCTAGAACCACCGCGTGACGGCTACCGGCGCGGCGCGGTGGAACCGGTACACACACGTGCACATAAACACACACACGCACGCATACGCATGCACGCCCCGTAGATCATTCCGAGGCGTGTAAGCAGCAAGGTGTAGTGCCGGTCTTATCGGCGTTACACGCCGTTTCCACGCCGCTCCCTCATTCATATTTCACCGTTTCGCTATCGCGTCATGACGTCACCCATCGACCGGAGACAGGTGGACGCACGGCACGCTTCCGGTTTGCCGAACGCCACCGTTCACCTCTCTTACGCACCTAGGAGATTTGATGAATAAGCGAAATCGCTCGACGTCGTCGTCGTGGTCGACGCTTCGGAACGTCTTACGACGGGGGATGTTCTGAGGGTGTCGAGGCGGTGGTGATATGCGGCGGTGGGCGGTTAAGGTGGCCAAACAAACTGTAGGTCGGCCAGACTGGGGGGCCGCGGATCTAGGTCGATCGATACAGCTACGTACCTACCGGCGCACCGGATAAATGGGTCAGGTACACGGTGAGGAGGGGTACGCGCTTCGTTTTCATCCCGCTCGTTCTCGTTCCCTCCGCTTCGTGTCACCGTGTACGCGGCACCTTGCATTTGCGCGGTCACGACGGTCGCTACTTGTTGAAGAAGGAGAAGCAGTTTATGATAAAGACGATAAAAAAAGAGAGCAAGGAAGAAAGAGAGGAAGAAGAGAGATGAAGAAAAAGAAAAATTTTTTTCTTGGACAATTCTCGGTCCTTTCCCTGCGCGTCGCTCGGTCAAGGGGTAGATTGCTAGTCTAGCCTAGATGGCAAATCTGGGACAATGAAACCGTTACACGTGCACCAACACACGTTACAGCGCGGCATGTGCACGTTGTATGCATAGCGGTGTGAAAGATGCGAGGACCTTGTCCGGGGAAACTTTTCTTACGAGGGAGCAGATAAAGCGATCTCTTGTTTGCCGCTAAGTGAGTGTACTTAGGGACGAGGAAGTACTCTTCAATACGTTTACAATAACAGTATCTTTCACGTAGCTATTGCTCTGGAGTGTGTTTTCTTGACGATAAACTGCTTAAAGTAGATCCTGTTCAAATTAGCAGCAACGCGCGCGGTGAAGGGTATTGGAGATCTTTCCGTCAATTGCAACGCGAGTGAAATGGAGCGAATTATATGAATCGTAATTAAAACGTCAAATAAAACTGTTTTATAAAAAATTTGTTTACAAGTAGATAATTCCACCGCTCGTACACTTCTGTGCATTATGCAGATGCTTGTAATGGTATTCGCTTTAGACGCGCTCCGCTTCGAAGGTTACAGTCATTTTATATTTTTACATTGTACGCCTGACATTGAGCTCTTTATTATCACTTTATTATCATTAATTACTTTCTGTAAAATGGATTATTCTCAAGGTCAATGATAATCAGTATACCTAACTTTGTACGAGCGATATTTTACACGAGTTTGAAGAAGGAGAAATAGAAGATGAAGAAACAGGGAAAGATCCTGCCAATTCGTCGCATATCCTTTTCGCTGGGAGAAAAATAGACGTGGAAATCTATGCGTCTTGAGCTCGTTTCTGCGAAGGGCGTCGAGCGATACGGCGATTTCCACGTGCCCTACGGGAGAAAATGGATTTCTAGCACAAGGACGTCGGCAACGGGGCCGAGTCCTCCGAGCGTTCCCGTAACGCGCAAAGCGGGGAATTGGGTCGCCGAGTGAGGCCGGCGAAGTTGAAATCAGGTTGGCCGGGTTGTCCTGACGCGAAATCAGGGCGCTCGATACAGGCCAGCCGGTTGCCGCGTTTCCGTATCCAACGCGACTGACCCCCGTTGCACGACTCCGTAACCCGGATACCGCCGGAAACTGGATCACCCCGTACGCGCGTACCTATATATACCCATGCACTCCGTACGCGGCGTCTCCCGAGGGAGCCGCGCGCCCCCGCCCGGCCTTGCTCCCGGCGATCCCAGGAGAGCGTGATCCATCGCGCGCCATCGCCGTCACTTTTCCACCGCGGAAAGGTGTCGTTCTTGCGCACGCGAGGGCTTAAGGAGGGCGCGGATCTCGGGTCGCGTGCCCGCACGGTATTCGCACGGTCCCGCTTCATGCGCCCGCGGGGGAGACGTTGCGCGCACGGGAACGGGAGGCGATGTTAAGAGGTCGTACACATGGAGCTTACACGCGCATCGTCGTATCGCAATCTTACCTGGTACGATAACGCAATGTAGGTAGTTGCATTGTGCACGCTACTTGCATAAGAAATAATAATTCCGTTAGACGTCGATCGAAATTTCTGCCTGACATTCTTCGAAGAGAACTGGGTGTCACTTCTGATGTTCTGATTAAAGCATATTAAACAAATAAGTATTATAAAAAATCAACACGTCCGCCAGAGATAAAAATCTATATGGCCGGTATTCATAGTCGGACCTTATATTTAAGACCATCTTAAGTAATGTCTTAAGATGCTAATACGGCTTTGTGATTGGTTCATTAGCATCTTAGGATATTACTTAAGATGATCTTAAATAAAAGATCCGACTATGAATACCGGCCTATGACTATCTATAATTGGTATTTATAGATATAGCAACATGAGTCCCGATTTAACGCGGTTATTTACATTTAAAGTTCGATCCGCGCGAAAATTGGCGAACGCTACCTCGAACACGAATGCATGGACAAACAAGGTAGCCGCGAGCTAAACGCTTCATGTTGTCGCAAGCATGGCGAGCAAATGGCGCCACATTAATCCTTATGTGAACGATACTTAACCGCGCGAACAAGAGATCCTCACATGCACACGTGCGCGAGCTTCATCGGACCGTTGGATGGTAACCTAGTTTCGCGTGCGCTGAAACATTCAGCGACCCAGTTACCCCGCGGCGGGGATACCGCGCCGCGAATACGGATCAACAAGCTTCCCGACCTATATAACGTCCCGGATCCGCGGGCTGCATTTCCAAGCGCGAAAGCGTGCGCTCCGGAGGGATCGATCCGTTTGCGCGTTGCATCGAACGTCGCGGCGCGCCGCGCCGTCGCCGTCCGCCGTCCTTCGTCCTCCGTCCATCCATCCGTCTGTCCGTTCGTTCGTCCGTCCGTCCGCCTGATGCGCGTGGAAAACTTTATCGCGCGATTTTCCACGTGAAAAATTGCGAGCCCACCAAACGAGAGTACGAGAGTTGGACACAGAACAAAGATCTTTTTTAGAGAGCGTTTTTTTCTCGGTTTTTTTTAAACGCGAGTCTGACTCCGACGCGGATGCGAATCGCGCTCGTTGCCGGAGAACCGTTAACGGTCTTCCGTCTACGTAACGTTACGCGAGCGTTGTTGGATGTAAATCGACGGTTCGCGATTCGAGTCTATAGTCTACGCTTGAGACAATCGTTCGGGGAAAAAAAGAAGGAGAGAAATCGGCGGACGTGCGCTTAACGATCCATAAACCGGCCGGCCCATGTATCTGTCGCTGCGTGTGCAACGCGTAACTCATGTGCGCTCGTCCTCCAACTGATCGCGTTGCGTAACGTTATGTCACGACGCTAATAGCACCGCGTGTACACGCCGGTTATGCAGGCGTGTGTACCACTTTACGATTTCCACCAACGAGCTCGATTGACTTGTCAGTAGGTGCGATACGTATCGGCGCGGCGCGGCGGCGCATAGCGTGGCCGCATAGCGGATAGATACGCCGTACCATGAAGCCGTTCCCGCTAATGGCTTTATGGTCACCTCAGACTCTCTACTTGTGCAAAGATCGGACGTCAATATTCACTCGACTGGCGGATTTCATTTGGAAACGAATATCTCCTCCTTTTTCTGGGACTCTATTCATATATTCCTATAGAATTATGAAAATAAATTAGAAAAGCACAAATCTACAGATGAGAACTTATAAGTTTTATGAATTTGTAAATATTGTAACAAGAAATTATTAGCTGAACTTTATCAAAAGTTCCATCGTCAAGTTTCGTATTAAATAAAAAAAACAAGATCAGAAAAACGAAGTCCTTTGAAGAAAGGAGTAAACAATTTTATTCTAAAGAGAAAAAAAAAGAGTATTTTAATGTTGGTAGTGGCTATCTTGCTCTGACTGCTGAAATTTTGTTTTTAAATTTTATTTGAAATATAACAAACCTTTTGCTCCGAATATAAAAATTATTTAAACACATAAAAAATAAAAATATATAATAAGAAATTTTTCGCGACTTTAATTACTAATGTGATTTAAAATCTGTTTATGTCACGACATTCTTGTCGAGTAAAAATAAGTTTTCCTCGGGGAAATGTCGCGATGAGTGCCGCAAGGATGCCTATCATCGTACACCCGGTATGCAACGGGACGTAAAGAACGGTTGCTCGCAGTTGCCTAGTTAAGCCGTGGACTTATGGCGAGTAAACTCGTCAAATGGCGTTGCATTAACGCGACAATCAGAGTGAACGAAAGGAAGGGAAAGGTCCTCGGCCGAAACCTCAATTCTCACGGCCCAATTTTTTTTCTGCCACTTGCGGGCAATTTGCACGCGATCGCGATACTGTCCCAGCCCAACCTTGGGGCGTTTCGGCGGATTCGTAAATTCAAAATCCACTTAATGACAAATAAAAGGGACCGCGCCAATTTACTTTCCTTCTCGTTGTTGTAAAATTCCGCGCACGAAATGCGGCCGCGGTCGACAATGCTTCCGCCTCGCTCATGACTGCCGGCGAGGACACATCTCGGCAAGTAAGATCTATGCAACCTTTTTTTTAGACGCTATTAGCTGTTTACATCGTGCATTTATTAAGGCGTGTTTTTTTTTATTCTGTTTCGAAGTTGTTATTGCTTAATAATTCATATTACGTGGTATCGTGAATAATCGGTATTATATAATACGATGACTGTGTATTTGTAACGAACCGACTGGTAGGCGTGCATGCTGTTTTACATGCTAATTTTCAATGTCAGTTCGCTGGAAGTAGCCAGCGCTACGTACCTCACCTATTCCTCTTTAAAACCAGCCATCTCGAGAGGATCAGTTCCGTTCGATTTCGTTATCAATTTTCGAATACAACGATATATCACGGATCTCCCGTCTAACATCTCCGAGAGACACGGGAAAAAGGAGACCGGATTTGTTCGACTGAAATCGTAGTGAAACGTACAAGCGTAACTCGCAGTCAAGCGTGCCGAATGCGCACAGGACGCGAGCGGAACGGCAGGGTTAAGGGGATACCTTAGATAAAAATCCGATCCGGCGGTTAATGGACGGAGCTCGTTCGAGAGAGAGCGGTAAACGACGCGTTTTCCGGCGGTTGCTTCTTGTTTTCAACCGGCACTCCCGAACGAATTACGCGCCGGCAGATTCCCTCGCATAAGAAGTAAGAAGTACACACCCCGTTCTTCTTAATTACCGCCGTGCGTCGATTATTTCCGAGCTCAATCCCTCAATCCGTATCGGTGTAATTCGCGTATACCGAATAACGGTAACAGCTTCGCCTCAAAAGTAAACGGCTTTCCCTCGCGCTGTTCCAATTAAACTCCTTGAATTTGCTGCTTCCGTGGCAATCATAAGGCGATCGTAATCTCGCAATTAACGGACAACGGTCGTGTGAGTGTATCAAGTGTATCGCGAGTCCGGGGGGCCGTGAAAAAGAAAACGGGAAAGTCAGAGAAATGAAAAATATGATAAGCGAGAAACTTTTGGAATTTCAAGCGGACAGATAAACGAAGAGGGCGTCGCTTAATTAGCGATATTTATTTAGCGTACGATTGTTTAACTGAAAAAATTGTCGGCAAAATTTCGTTTAAAAAAAGAGCTACTCCGATTCCGGTTTGGAAAAGTCGTCTGGATAGAGACCCGAGGCGTTTCTCCGTTACTGCATCGGCTTGAAGGAGTAACCTTCGCCTGCCTTCTCGCCTGTTCTAAGTGGCGCGACACATATAACGGTTGGTACACGGGGGAAACGGGACAGCTGTGCAGAAGTGTGTGCTTGGGAGGTGTTTCTTTCGAAATACCGGCTGGTACGTGCGTCATTCTCTATGCCGGCCGGCGTTCTATGTTTCACTTTCGACTCTCGATGTACCGCTCCGCGAGTGGAACGGCTGGCTTAGCGGCTACGGCAGCGGCCTTGACTACGTCGTCGTTTTCGCGCCCCCTCTCTGACGTTTTTTGTCCTTCGTACAACGTAGACTCTCGAGAGGAACCTGCACCACCTTCTTTGGGAGAGCCCGCTATACCTAGCAGCGGCGATGTACAATAATCATCTTGAAAGCTGCACCGGCAGCAGCGATATAACGCGTTTATACATTGTCTTCGAGAGAAAAGATGCACGATTCTTATAAAAAAAAAAATGGTAAAAGTTTGATTGTACAAAGTCCCGATGACTTTATTTATAAGCTCAACAACTTTTAGACGAAAAAGTTGCCGTTAGAAACGTATAATATATAACTGATACGATCCTTCTATTCTTCTCGGGGGGGGGGGGGGGGGGGGATGTTGCGATAACTTGAGAGAGAAGGATATACTTATTATTCAGTATCAAAATTTTTTCTCACGCGATGTTATGTTAGCTACAAATATTATTAAAACGAGAAGAGACAATTTTCATTCCCAATTTTCTAGTAAATTTCTCTCGTCCCAAGACAGATTGTGACGCATTCTGTACTTTGATACTTTGTATCTCTTGTTGGTTTACGTTGGACATACATCTCACCTGGTCACTTTGTCCGGTCGGAGAAAGCACTGGTAATCGTAGGAAGGAGGAAACGACGCCGACCCGTGCGGGCGTCTATATACGAACGGTACATACTCGTACATACTCCGCGTGCAGCATTTACGCGGAAATCTATAGTCTTTCCTGGAAAAGTGACTATATCGGCTTATAGGTTCTCTGCTACCGGGTATTACCGTACCGTACGACACAACGGCGATCTCGCTCGGCGCTCCGAAGTGAAACGGAGAGACGGCGAACGTATCATTTTATGCGGTTTCAGGAAAACGTAATTCCAGAAACACCGCGCGTAACTCCAGCGTCGATTACCTTCTATGCTGTTATTCGATGAGGGCTCTTAAGGAAATTACTTTGGGCCCGTTTTGCCACAATATACTCTGTCGCAACATCTTATACCGTTGTACCACCGTTTAAAGACGTTGCTGTACTCCGGTCCAAGATCGACGGATCGACGTTATAGATGCGCCGTCTCACTTCGTGGAACGCGGGAATGCCTAAAATTAATTGCTTCCACTGAAAAAGCGATTATCGAGAATCGAGGCGAGTATCCGTTTTCCGAGAACACCACGTGTTTCGCCGAAAGAGCCGGAATATTCCTCTCGATTAATCGAGATAAAATCTGAAACCCTTTAATTTGCCGTCGCAAAAATGGATCGTGTTTGAAGTAGGGTAATAGTGAGGTGCAATTTGAGCGACGTGCGGCGTACAGATGTACGCGTATGTGCTATAACATAGCGAGACTATAGCATGTGGTAATGTATATTTCAGATCCAGGAAACGACGGCCAAGCTCGAACAATGATTCCGAACGGGCGTACAGCGGTTGGGGCGAGAGGGTGCTCTGCGGACGTGAGGGTTGTCGCACCAACGAACGCGGTGATTGCATGGACGAATGCGCTGCCGCCCTGGTCCTTATGTCGCTCTCGTGCTCACCTCACAGTCCTCACAACCCCCCGCCACTTCACTGCCAATACAATTACGGTACTACTCTCATTTTTCTGACATTCGCACAAATACAATATAAGCTGTTGAAAGCAGGCATAGAGTAAATTCTTTCCTTTATTTGTAACCTTTGAATCATAGTTTTCTTATTTCTAACAAAAATTCCTTTTATATCGATCTGTTATATTTTGCAAGCATTCGAGTTTTAAAAAATAATAAAAATAAGTATCGATAAATAATTTAATCATTTGTTCATGTCATCCCAGGTAGCAGGATGATGTCTAAAGACGTCTTAATGACGTATTATAGACATTAGAGACGTCATTAAGACGTTATTAATTCTATCTGCGACAGGTTCATGGGGGAGTCGTGGAGGCGGAGGCGGCGGCATGATCGCCGGCTCACCGGGAGTCGGCGGTATGTCAAATAGCAGTAGCAGCAGCGGGGCTTCCTGGCGAAGCGGCACTCCCAGTCCACCCCTCAGCGAGGAGGGCGTACCGACAAGGAGTTCCCCGTGTCCGGCGACCTCCCATCCCTCGCACAATCAGCCGCACTACCCCTACAACGCGTCCGGCTCGTCGTCGAGCAGCACCCCAGGCTCGACCACGTTGGATGAGGGAATAGTGCCCGACTATATCGAGGAACAGCACCCACGTAAGAAGGTGAGTAACCTTTTCCGATGTTCACTTTCTCCATCGATATAGAACGTAGAGCAACGATGCCCGATAATCCGCATTGTCGCACGACAAAGTTCGCTGAATGTGCTAATCGGTTGCTGCGGTGAGGAAACTTCTGGAATCTCCAGAAATCTGTCCGGCAACTTTCCGCGGGCCCGTTCCTCGTCTTACAGCCGATTAACACGTCGCTTCGAGAAGCTTATTATTTACCTTGCGACTGCCGCAAAGCATTAGTGACTTCCGCTGCCTCTTTATCAAACCGTGACCTTTGAAACTAGTTTTTAGAGTCGCGTGTTCGCGCTACTTCTAGAGCAACGAGCTGCCCTCGCCCGCCGTCTTTGAGAGTCTTCATTGACCTTAATCTTCGTGAATAATGTACGCTCTCGCATCAACGCACGCCCAATTCAGCTTGTCTCTAGACGAAGACAAATGATTTTTATAAAAATCAATTTCACTAACCGTCGCGATCGTCGCTCGCGTTTCTGCGATGCGCGTCGAAGAATTTTCATCGCGCGATCCATTTGAACATTTCGTCGATTCAAATTGAATATCATAAATTTAACGTCACGCTGATCAGCTCATCATCGGTTTCCTATGCATAAATCGTAACTGTGAGATTTGACACGCACTGATAAAAACGTTTTTCGCGCATTCTCATTAGCGTTATAAAGTATGACTTCCTTGAAGCTTACATTAAAATCACACATTCAAGCGACCTTCACGATGAATACAAGTTCGCCGTGATAAAACTCGGATGGCCTTCGAGAAGCCGCGTCTCCGTGATTAATTCTTTTCGTGTCCGCGTAGTAGTATGTGGTAGCTTAATTAACGCCAACGCATGCGCGCAAATATGATAAGTCTATTGCGTAAGTCATTGGGACGTGGGGCACGAGGGTAAGCCTTGTACGTTGCACGCGGACATATATTATCGTTCGATCTGGATTAGATCTGACTCGTTTCTCTTTCGTATTTCTTACATGCAGGATTGAAAACCGATAATTGTAATTTCGGTTTGAGCTTAAAGACGATTTAGACCGTTTAGACGAGTTTAAAGATTCGATTTGCAGACGAAGAGTATAATTTACCGCAATTATTGCATTATTGTGAACGGTACAGAAATAGAGAATTTGTATCGGAGACTATTTCTGTCAAATCAATGAATTAAGAATATCACAAATTGTATTGGTTTCAAATTCTGTTTTATATCAAACGCAAATCTTGATTCTTTAAAATATTTTTTTTTTATATTGTTTGTAACATTATTTTCTAAACAGGTTTGGCGTTATTTGCAAGATAAGCACCTCATATGAATCTGAAACACAGCGAAAGAATAACATTTTTTATTGATCGATACAACAGACGAACTCGACAGATTTAATCGACATTGACGAATAATGGGCGCTGTTTTCGAGATGACGACGAACTAGTTTTCTCTTTTCGAGTGGACGAGTCAGTGAAAACGAAGTCGCTTTCGATCGTTTCGTAACGTGAAACGGACGATTTTCATGTAACATAAGTACTGCAGAAGAGAACGAGCCAGGAAGAAAACGAGATGTCACGTGTAACTTGACGTCTTTGGGGATCAAATCGACTTTCATTTAAAGAGCATCAATATGAACGTTTGCAATTTTTAAAGATCACTACCTCAAAATGGAAGTTAATTTTGAGTAGCATCTATATTAAAAAATTAATATAAATGATCATCTATACCTATATTTTGCGATTAATTTCGATTACTGTTATAAATTGTATCAAATATAGATATTTTTCCATATTGTTTATTATCCTCAAAATTATCCACCGTTTTCCAAAATATCCGTATCTTCTCCGAGTCTCGCGGAGTAGTCTATTTGAGCTAAATGATTTTAAATCTTCAAACGAGTGAAAATGCAGAGCATTTTTGTACAACGCAAACAGAATATTTTGCATATACTTACTTCTGAAAATCGGTGCGAGAGAGAATATCAGTATTTCGATTGTCTCTTGAATTTAAACCGCGCCAATTGTTGCGTATTGGCAGTGACGACAACGTCCCTGACCGGTCAGAGATGCAAGCGAAAGAGGCTTGCAGAGGCGGCCGGAGTCATCTTCGTCGTCGTCGTCGTCGTCGTCGAAGCGTGCCAAGCCCGCGCGCAAAATGATGACATAAGCGCGCTGGCCGAGCCAAGGATGTAAACACGCGCGCGGCGATTTTTTGGTATTTCGTAAGACGGCTAACAAGCCGGACCTTGAGGTATTATCGCCCCGCGCTAATCTTAGGTACGCGGCCGCAGCGCGGCGACGACGGCAGTCCCGCACGCTTTTGCTGCTTTCGGCCGCTTGCACGGGAAATCGCGGATCGCGGCCCTCCGCGCGACGACGACGGCAAGGCGGATGGCGTCCCGCTCCCGAAATAGCCGCTAAGATGAGCGTGGCCCCTTAACTAACCGGCCGGATTCGCTAAAACCTACCTCTTTGCTTTATGGCTTTTTCAGATTCGAGCGAAAGTCAACCAGGACCCGATCGAAACGGAGCCAGGCGCTTGCGCGACTTTCGAAAGCGAACAGGTAAGCCCGATTTCCGTTCTCCGCGTAACTGGACACTCCGCTCGCTTGGAGATCTCGCAGGTGCGAAATTGAAGGCGGCGAAACTCCTTTTTAACCCTATAGCAGTGTCGGATTATTTCCGCGCAAACACCGGCAGGAGGTGGGCGGGTGTCTACTTTGCGCGCGCGCGGTGTCAAGTCACATTTCTTGACGTTACAGTTCTTCAATTATCATAAGTTCGTAAAAAAAAATTTGCTTCGATGGAGAGATTATTACGTAGCGTTTGCACTTTTGTTTTAATAATAAATGAACGCAAAGTACACCCTCTCATTTCTTAATACCTTTTCGGTTAATTCCCCTTTGTTCGCATCTTACGTATCGTTTTCCTTTGGAGTTAAATTACATACTTTGAATATTTCTTTTAACATTAATGTGTCGAAAGCGCAGCGAAAAGCATCCCGCGATGCAATTTGCATTCGAGATACTTTTGTTGTTACTACGTCCGTTATCTGAAATCATAACACCGAGTAGAGATAAGTAATCTCGCGTGCCCATCGCAACAACAGTTATTTTTTCCTCCAAATTATCTCGAAGTGTAGCAACCTATCGGTATCTGGAGTGCGGGGAATCCTCCGGGTTGAAAAGGGAAGCGTCCGCTGAGATCGACGTCGCGTCGTGCGCAAATTGCGGGTGCGATCCACGGGGAGACCTCGTTATCGGAAAGCGCAGAATCGTTGGCGGAGCAAGCGGTCTCCGCGTGCAAGCGCGACTCGAATCTACCACTATCACCACCACCACCATCACTACCACCGCCGCCGCCACCTCCTATCCACCTCCTATCCACCTCCTCTCGGATCAATATTATTCGTAACCCAGTTTACACCGAAGGTTCCTACTTTCACCGGTGGTCGCGAACGACGATCGTTTAAAGTCATTCATCTCGATCCAATCGGTGCCGATGATGTCGTCAGACGAAAATATGCGCGTCATCCGCGATGCTGGACCGGCCGCGGCGGCGCCGCGGCGATCGTTGCGCGTCGATCAGGCCCGCCGATGTAATTTACGAAGCCTAATACACGCGATTTCAACTTTCACTCGCGAATATTCATGTAACTTTGGAGCGACCAGATTTCCATGGACGTGTCCTTCTTCTGAACATCGTCCTCGGACGTTATCGTGTTTTCTTTATCTTATCTTTTTTCTTTTATGTTTTCCACTTCCTCTAGTTCCGCATTTCAATGCATGATTAAGTATTCAGATGTGTTCGTCGCCCCATTAAAATTTCAAAATCCCAAACGGAACACCCAATGCTTAATTTTCATTGACACGTTCACGAATAGAAAAATAACTTCGTTCTAGAACAATCTTGGTAAGAGAAATTGAAAGTATACGTAGACGTTTCTCCCCGCTTTTTAAAAACTGGGGATCGTCCCAGTTTCTTCTGCCCTATTGTCCCAGTCACACCCCGAGAGAAAGATGGCCTCCCTACCTGCAATCTCGCGCGTATCGGCGCACCTGACCCAATTGACCGGCTTGGTGATATCTCCGTGAACACGGCGATCCAAGGTCGTCGGCGTCGTTCCCTAGATTCTCTCATCGCTTAGCGCTCGTCATCGCGAGAAAGGTCACTCGATCGAGATAGGAGAAAGAGAGATGATGCCACCGTTTCCATATCGCGGCATCCATGAACGGCGATATCGACAGGCGGGGAAGGAAAAAGAGAGGGGAGAGAAAAAGAGAGAGAGAGAGAGAGAAGGAATAAAAGGGAGGGACGGTCAGGAAGTTCCAGCCGAGTGTATTGCATTGTGCAACGAGTGCGACAGAGTACTATGCTTCCTCCTTGCCCTCCCCCCCCCCCCCCCCCCCCCCCCGGACTCCCAGCCTCTACCCGCGTGTGCGACGCGCGCGCGCACGCGTGCACATACGCGCATCCACGTGCGCAGTGCCGTAGTCGAGCGTATCGACGGGAGTGTATCGAGTGCATTTTATGCCGGTGGAGATTTCCTTTGTCTCCGTCACGTGCCTGCGGCCGTAATGCCTCGATCGAACGTCACAGGCATGAGATCACGATCACTCGGCAAAAATCGCCGAGGAACACAAATGGTTTTCAGGGAATTTCTCGATAAACGAGCCAGCCAAAAGAGTCAGGGCGCATCTTTTTAAACGAGAAATTTGTACGCTATAAATAAAAAAAAAATTACATTCCATTCCAAGGGAATTCACGTTTTCCAATGACTCCGCTTTGTGGAGCAAAATTTCCTCGCCGGTTTTCCTTAGTGTGCACATTTTTGTCACTTTCCGAGTAAACCTCTCAAAAGTGAAGATTGCAATTGACACAGATCAAACTCTATCGAAAGGTCGTGCACGCGCGTTGCGCGGCACGTGGACCTAGATCTTCGAACCACGTGGAAACTGGTTTTTTTTTTTTTTTTTTTTTTCGATCGAATGTTGAAACTCAGATTCCGTGAGGGCAACGATGGCTTAGGAAAACCTGCACCTATAAATATTTAGCTTAGATATTGCTTGGTCCAGGCAGGCGTGGTTGCCGACAATTTTATCCGTATCTCATCTCTCATCGATGTCTTTTCTTGAATTCAGGTTGAATCATCGTTAAAGCAAACGAATGAGAAGTGAAGCGAACAATTTCTGAATTAGGATCTATAGAAACGTACATGCCACCGGCAATCACCCGAAATTGCCTTCTCGCGTCCGCGTGCATACGTATCGGATCCAGGCGATCCAGGCTGAACCCTTAAAAAGTGCGGATTGTGGTCGACGTGAGCCAAATTCTATTAAAACGCGGCGCGCACGCGCCGAAATATCCTCGTCCGTCGGCATACGCCAGTGATACGCCTGCACATGGATCTCTATCTCGGAGCGGTAACACGCGCGAGGACCCGGCGGCGCCGTTGGTGCATCGCGTCGCAGTGCACACCACGTGACGTCATCACGAGCGGCACGTGCCCCTTCCCCTGCCCGCGCCCCCCGGTGCCCTCGAATGCGGCATCGCACGGTGGCAAGGGGGTGGGGCGGGGCAGGACGGGGGTCCAACAACGAGAGGGGGCGGTAGAGGTGCGGAGGAAGGTAGTTAAGGTCACCGTGGCCCTGACTGCACGCGCGCGAAATAATATCGGTGTGCTACCGTATGTGTGCCTGTCTGCTCGTGTGGGTGTGTGTGGGGCGTATGTGTGGCCGTGCGTGTTCACGGGTGTGCACGCTCGCGCATGTGTGTGTGTGTGTGTGTGTGGTGAGTTGTGTGCAGCGCGCGCGGAGAACGCACGGAAGATTTATTTCTAGTTCCGCATGCTGCCGCTTTTCTAACCAAGGTTTCGCCGGTTAGATGCACGAGTCGTGCACGAGTGTCCCAATGACGGACCTTGACCGTCGGCTCCGATGTTCGGACGGTCGTCATACCGTCTGGTGATCGCCGCGGATCTTCTTAGCGATACTGCATGCGACGAACTTTTCCGATTATCGCTCGCAATACGTAGCAACGGCTACCGGTCGCTCAACACTATTACGACACGCGACGTATCTTTCCGTGACGATGCCATTATTTCAGCTCTTTCAACTCAAAATGAGCCCCTTGTAGAATTTGAAGAGGGAGACTCGCGCGAAGATGCTCGCTAGTATAATCCTAGCTTGATTGAAGGAC
The DNA here is from genome assembly GCA_035220615.1 of Leptothorax acervorum. Lineage (NCBI taxonomy): Eukaryota > Metazoa > Arthropoda > Insecta > Hymenoptera > Formicidae > Leptothorax > Leptothorax acervorum. The sequence continues at coordinate 835,967 of JASTWQ010000027.1, read as the reverse complement.
TTATTGTTAGACGTGAGCAGTGAGTTTGCAAATCCGACTGTGAATATTAAGTACGGAAAAAGTCAAAGATGTTTAAAAATTTCATAAAATGTTTAAATTTATTTTACCAAAGATGTGATGAATAAAAGTTCTATTTTTGAAGCGGCAATATATTTTTATTGTCCGGATAGAAAGCAAGCAGATCCAATACCTCTTGCGGTCGAAATTGAGAGAAAGAAAAGGAAAATCTTCAGAAAAGCCTTTCTTTCTTTTAAAAGAGGATTCCTTCCTTCCGTTCCTCTTACCTTTTTAAGGTTTCTTCTAGGAAGGACTTTTTTAGTTTTTTTTTTTGCTCACTGTCTTACCTCGATCACAGCTGAGAAAGAGATTTTTGTCTCAACCGTAAGCACACATTATTCATAGGATAAAAAACAGATTTATACAAAAACAAGTTCACATTCAAAGAGACGGATTACCTGAGATTCTTGCTTTTATCTCGAATCGCGATTACACGATCTGACAACAATTTTACAACTTTTTTTTGCCTCATGTTACCGTTTATATCATTTCGACGTTTTCTTTCTCGGCTCCGTTTCGCGATATTTAATAGATTCTTCCATATTATAGTGTAAATCATTCATATCGTGTAACACGCTCCCGCGTTATCTCCCGGCGGATCATGCAAATTGCGTGGTCGCGAGGCGAGAAAGAATACTCTGTGACGCATGCGATTTGAACTTGAAAAAGCGTCCATGTATCGAAACACATCGGAGCCGATGCCGGTCGTGCCGGCATTTGCGTGCGTGCTCCCGCGAGTTCTGGGCCGCCGGGTCGTATTCTGACACGTTCGTCCACCTTACGTAATACGCGTTGCGTAAACTTGACGTTAGCCGTAATGCTCGCCATACATATTTCCGCGCGCCCGGCAACAACCGCGGCTCGGGACTCGGGAGGGATCTCCGGCCTTACCGAGCGACGTAATCGTACCCTCCCGTATCGCTTCCGCGCTCTCGCTCCGATGCGATTCTCAGATGCTCGCCGTAAAAAACCGACGGACGCGTTAATCCCAATTAGCGTGGTTTTCTGTCGCTGCGATAATAAAATTTTAATTTTTTTTTCTAGCAATTATGTATTTCGCGAAAACAATTTTACAATGTAGAAGGGTTACGCGTCGGCGACAAGTTATTAACAATAAAAATCCGTCCACAGTCTTTTCGGAATCGTTGATAATGCTGTCAAATAAGCAATTTGTAGAGGGTTGTTATAGACAGAAAAATGAAGTTGATTACATAGAAAAAAAAGAATATTCTTGATTTTGAAATATCTAGTTTTAACGTGGAAATCTTGAAATAAAATTATATTGCGTTAAACGAAGAAAATTAACGTTAAACGAAGAATTATATAGTTATACCAAGAAAAATGAAGTTGAAATAACACGTTAAAATTCTTATAAGAAGATTATATTGTTTTATATATACGCAAGATCACTATAATCTTTTTATAAAAAGTTCAACGTGTTATTTCAACTTTTTTTTTCTCGGTTCAACTATATAATTCTTCGTTTAACGCAATATAATCTTATTTCAAGATTATATATTCTTGCGTATATACAAACATCTCAAGTGTTGATTTGACACTTTTTTTTTCTATGTAGAAATATCCACATGCCGCGAGTTAGAAATATATCCTCTGTGCACACTCACGTTGCACAGATTGCAGATATTATCTGGCGCGCGTGCAGTCAGGGCCATTGCCTGGCAATACGATTTCTGATTATATATCATTTCTGATAATATCTCACCGCGCATAGGATATTTCCTGATAAAAATTGAGAGGACGTCGCCTCTCTCTGTATACTATGCGAATTCTCGGCCCCTATGTCTTCCCGTAACGCAAAGTTTGAAACTCGCAATTTCCGTGGCTGACGTCTCTTCCCGGAAAGTAACAACGTAATAATAACGGGATTCCGCGGGTTGTTAAGGAGGATTTATCGCTTTGGTCGGACCTGCTGTCGGCTTCGCCGCTATCAGTTGTAAACGTTTTTATAACAAAATGTCAAACAGAATGATTCCGTTCGCATGATGGCGCATAGGCATCGCATGACATAAGTCAGCGACCATGACATCGACGTAATGTATATAGGAGGAAACGCTCGCCGTCGTCTTTCTTCTCTTTGTCCGCGTCGCTATTAATCCTCGCCAATATAACGTGTAATTGATTGTTTTCTCGAAACATGATAAATTACCGCGATCCTGCCTTCAACCGCTTATATTGAAAACTCAATGAATTTATCTAATTTTTTTTTTTTTCATTCGCATTTGGGACGTGAGTTAAATTAAATTATCTTTTTTATGCAACGTTAATGAATCGAACTCGATTTTTGTCTCAAGGAATAGAAATAAGTTTCCGTATGTTCGTAACGCTTTGTGGGCATTTAGAATTTCGATTGTTCGCATACCCGAAGGGAATAAGGTGAAATCGTGTCTCGGTCCGACATTCTTATCGACATTTTAGTTTTGAGTTACTCCTGGCATTGAATTTGGCACGTTCTGCAATCTCGCTAGAGATTTTCGACTAGAAATAACAGCGTAACGACTCCGCTCAAGGTCATGGTCGGAAATAAAAAGGAACTGTACTGAGAGGAAGCGACGTGTAGTATGTCATATATTCTTCTTTGGAAGGTCGCATCGGCTTTATGTACAGTTGTGCAGTTTTAAGAGTTCCTAATGACCGTTTCGTCGGCCTTGTTTGACGTGGATTGTCATTGAATATAAAACTAGAGAGTTTCACCCTTCCGACTAGTATAGGAGAGCCTAACAATGAGAAACAGGACTGAGAAAGGACAGTCACTTTTCAATACGGACAAGTTCCCACCTCACTTAATCAAATCGGCAGACCCTACTTAATTACTCAATCCATTAGTTTCGAATAATGATCGTTCTCCGTTGTGCTGTCCATTCGTCTAAACAATTTCAAATAGCATGATATATCGTTTTTCCTTGTTTCTCTTTATATTAATTTCGAAATGTGCATTGATACCGATCTATTGTTACGAATCGTAAAGATCAGAGATAAATTTTTACTCTTGCGTACGCCATTTTCAGTCAAGTAGAATTGTTTTCTTAATTAATTCCGATTATTTGTCCGACGCGCGACAGGATCCTTCTCGCGGAAGAAACGAAACTCGCTCAGGACGAGAAGTTTAATCCCGTACGGGCGACGGGAGAGAGCGTCCGCAAATTCGCGATCATTCTTATCGCACCCGACAGCCTTCTCGCACGAGAGAAACTGCAATTGTGGCGTCACACATCAGAAGTTCTCGCCCCGAGAACGATGAGATAATCCCCGTGCGGCCGTGCGCCATGCCGCTCGCGTACGCGAAACTTAGGGATTCCGGGCGCGACTCGAATTCCTACGACCTACGGCGACGTTACCTCGCCGTCGTTGTACAACGTTGGCGAAAATACAATCGACCGTCCGTCCGTCCGGGATGCCGTTACCGGCCGTACCGGTTACCGCTCGTATCGAGCGCGGTACACGTATAAATAGTTCACGGAGGTCATTAGGAGGGACGGCACATTAGGTAGGTAGGTAGGTGGAACGGAATTGTCATTCCGCCCGACGCGACGGACGTTCCGGACTCGCTGTCGACGGAGGTATGTCTCGCCGTCGCGTCGTGTCGAAGAGTTTCGACAAACGGGATTGACGGTCGTCTGGCTGATAATAAAGTTCTCGACACGACGGCTGTGACGTCACACGAGTGGCAATGTGAAACCATTCGAGGTCTTCTTCTCGTCATGCGATACGCTTTAATGACGTCACATCGGTTATTCTTTCCATTTTGCCTTCGTGACGTCACAAATCGAGTACCGAGTTCTCGATAAGATAAATAAAAGAGATTTCTACCAAGAAAATTGCACAATATATAAAATATAATTTATAATAAGAATTCTCTATAAAAAAAAACGTGAGGACATATTTATGACGATTACAATAATCCTGATAAAACGGCAATAATAAATTCTACTTAAAGGCCAAATTACAGAGTTTATATCTGCATCTTTCAATATGCAAATAATGCTAAAATCCATATTAGCAATATTATATTTTAATCACTGACAATATATACTGTAAAAAAAATATCAACGCATGTGAGGCAAGAATAAAAAACTTCTTTAGGCTGGTCACTGACTGTGCTAACATTGACACTAGGATGCTCAATTATTTTAGCTTTCACAGCGTGACGTCACGTCTGGAGCGTTGAGCTCTTTATTGCAGTCAATGTTAGACCTGGTGCGCTCTCTTTCTCTCTTTTTAGCTCTCGCTCTCACATTGTTAGAACTTTTCGGCCGGGAGGAGAGTCAAGGACACGCGCTCGCGAATTTCAGCTGGCAACCGCCGGTGGGGATGAGAACCGTGCCGTGCCGTTCGGCGTGCCGTGCCGCGCCGCTCGTTGTCCTAGGTCCTGACTGCCTTTTTTTACGCACGCACCGAATCGACGATAAAAGTACGCCCGCCCGAGTACGCCGTCCAACAGTACGAAGAGAAGAAGAGGAAAAGATGGAGGGGAGAGAGCAGAAAGAGGAGAGACTCAGCTCTCTTCCTTATCAAGCACGATCGTAACACGAGGCCGTACGTTCGACGTGTCCTCTCGGAGAATTCGCCTCTGCTTTAATGAGAACTGGTTTAATGGGAAACGCGCCGAAATGAGTTCATCACGTGGAGATTGTATAATCACGAATAAAACGCTTTTTTTCGGTTCAATCGATCACCTTCTAAATTAATCGATTGAAATACGGAGCTATCCTCGACGCATCTTCGACGCGTTCTTTTTCTCTTCGTTTTTTTCTACCATATATATAAGTAAAAGTTCAGGGAAGGGACTCCTCGCGCATCTCTCTTGTTTCCGCTCTTCCCGTGGGCCTCGACGATGGATTTCGTAACTTGCTCGATGACTCCCGTCGATTTAGAGCACGTCCCGTTCTAATAATAGACGCTCGTGACAGCTAGATCTATCGTCGCGCGACATTTATTTTAAATTCAAGGTGACGCGAATTTTATCGCGAGCACAATCTCGGCTCGTCTCTCAGTAATCGTTTCAAGTGATAAGGACAAAGCGCGTTTTCGTAATACCTGCGCGGCTGAAGCGAACGGAGGAGCTTTCGTGTCGTTCGATTTGGAAAAAAAAAAATTTATCGTTTCTATTCAGCCCGTACCGAGACGCTTTCTGCGCCAGCGCGAGCGCCATATCGATCGTCCCCGCGTGTTCTACCTTGACCTCCAGCTGCGAAAGTATCGCGAGCAATTAAGATAGGTCAAAAATGATGAAGTTACAGATTTTCTTTAAACTTGCAGCAAAACTAATTTAGATATTAATACGTATGTGTGTTAAGTTGGGTTCGATTTACCGTGTAGTTTCCGAGATATGATCGCTTAAAATTGACCGTTTTTCACATTGCGCTTGCGCAGACGTAGAAAAAGTAATATTTGGACATGTAATTATCAGTAGCAAAAAATCTATAATAAAGATTAAAACAAAAATTTGAGCAAAAGTAATTGAACTTTTAAAGAAGTGCATGTTTAAACTTCAACGACACTGACCGTACGGTATCAGAGTATGATAAATCTAAAAAAATTTGGTCAGGTAGTTATGTTAGCTCTTTCGTGCGTGGTCATGCTTTCGTGCGCTCTGCGCACACTACGCAATTCAGAATACTATTTCATTTTCTGTAACTCTTTTTTTATTTTGTCTGTTTTTAATATTCTAAGAGAAGCAATAGTGTTTAAAAATCTGTTCTTGAATTTAATATAAGAGAATTCATCGTCCTATTGAACTTTATTGATCAAGTCTAATTTTGACTAGCATAGTTGGGAAACAACTACCTTAAAGCGTTTAAGGGCTCAGACACAATGCGAGGAATAAGGAACAAGGAATAGAATATTAATAGTCGCATCCTTTTTCAATGCACGTCTATTGAAAAAGGATGCGACTATGAATTTTATTCCTTGTTCCTTATTCCTCGCATTGTGTCTGAGCCCTAAGGACTCCGGATAGAACCGGTCGGGCCGTCGCGGTCGAGTGATCGGCGGTGTCGCGAGCGGACGTATGGGATCTTTGGCGATCAGATGACACATTCCTGCATATGGCGGCGAGACAGACACTTACTGACCGTTTAGTGCTTACGATAAACGGATAGCAACGTTATCGCGGCATTGCCGGCCGATTATCGTCGTTGTCCAGCAAATAAATGACGGTATGTATGTACGACAGTACGACGGTACAAAGAGTTCGATTCTCTGTTTTTTTTTTTTTTTCTCTACAAACCGAGATACGGAATCGCGACTAATCCCCGGGTTAAGCTCGTCAACCGGCTATAGGTTTTAAATAAGCCGTTTCGACATCGGCGTAGACTGCAAGTAACTTTCTCCCGGATCGATCTTGGGTCGGAAAGTCATCTATCTCCTCGTGATTCCCCGAGTCCGCCAGTGGAAACCGGCGGATTCGAGCGATATGATCGATGAAAGTATACGACCGATAATACGCAACGTCGCGTCGCCTCAGTTCTTCGCTTCTCAAAAATTTACATAAATGCCACTTGAATCGCCTACGGCACAATTCGTGAAATTTATTAACCGTTCAACAAGCGCATTGCATCTGTTCATTTTTACAAAATTTATCGATAAGCAGAAACAGGCAGGACGTCGAAGCTGCAAAAATTGTGCAATAAATAAGATAAGACCGTATAAGGTTTCAACATGATCGCGAGATATCTGGGAAGGTCTCTGAAAACTTTTTTAAAACGGTGAGCGTACGCAACGAGCGTACTCCTAACCGGATAGGAAGGGGAAGACAGAAATCTCAAGCACACAACTGACTTGACGCGAACGAGGCGGAATGTCCGTGAGAATCGTGTTTTGTATTCTCGCTTCGTTTCTCGTGCTTTCGACCGCCTTCGACTTCGACACACGTCGCGATCGTGCACGATGATAAAAGAATTGCGAATACGTCGTTCCTATACGCGCGCGCAAAGTACGTAACTGTAAACTGGTCCTAACACGGGCCTCGCCCACTTGGTTGCTCAACTTGGGTAAGCCGAGGAGAACCGGTGTGTCTACGGCGGCGTGGCAAGGCCGTTGACAGTGCCGGCACTGCCGGCACTGCCGAGTGCCGGCGAATCAATCGCGTTGTCACGCTCAAGCGGGCACGCTCGCTCGCACTCCGCTCGTGCGTGCCCAGCTGATTCGCCGCGCCGCGCCGCCGCGCCGCCGCTGCTGCGAGAGCTGCAGCCGTTCACCAAATCGTGGGCGAGAGAACAAGAGAGAAAGACGAGAGAGAATGAAAGAAGTTCAATCCTGCGAAAGTTACGTTACGCTGTAAAATCACAAAGCGATTTATAATCCGGCGCGTCGAAACGCAGATGCGAATAGCACGACCGTGTCTAAAAACTGTAACAAATAATACCTAATGCAATTTTGCGGAAGTAGACAAAAATCGGGAAAGCGGAAACGAGAGGAGGAGTCGCTGGTGAACTGGCAAAATATACGATAAGATCTTTGAAAATAATTAAATAGTATTGCCAGAGGAATAAAAACGATAATTATGCGATTAACAAAGGAAAAAATTAATTGTTTGCCTCGAATAATTATTTATTCGGATGATTAGAATAATAAAAGAGGAATTATACAGAAGTCAGCATATATATGTTAAATATTGGTTTAATTCAATTTTTTTAAATTTTATTTAAGTTTACAAGACAGATAAAATGCCAGGTATCTTTTGAAGAATTCGGACGCGCAAATGTATATAAATAACGTTGAGTTTCGTCAGTAACATATCTCAATAATGAGAGATTTATTGATACCAAATTGCATAACAATAAAAGAAAGATGCACAGAGAGAAAGAAAGAGAACCTGATAATTTGTGATTGATGTACAAAGCAAATAATCCTGTCCTAGGGTATGGTTGCCCCCGTCGTTTTGTTCAACCCACTGACATTACCGATTGGCCAACTGGGACTCGTCCGGTACCCATCCATTCTCTCGATGTAAAGATTCGCGAAAGTAACGACCTTGACTTTGCCGTCTGCATACCGTGCCGCCAATCTGACAAACTAACGGTCGAATACGTAGGCCCGGTCTTATCCAGACAACAATCAACATTGAGTTCAAATCGTGATATCGCGGCCATAGTGGTCGGAAATCCACAAGAGGAGAAGAAGAAGAAGAAGAATAGAGTTCGGTACGAGTGTACTGCCGTTTCGCGATTATTCGCATTAATGGACACGCACCGAGTCTCGAATGTAACAGAATGGTACTGTGTCCCAATTCGGGACAGATAACCATCTGTTGAGGAAGGAAGGACAAGAAAAAAATGAGAATAGTCTCGTGAGCGCGTGGTACGAAGACGAATGATGATTATGCGAAAATGACTGTCGCGAATGAAATCACGTGAAGGAGGAACGGCGGAACGGCTCGTACATGTTTTTGTAGTATCGATAAGATCGCTCTGTCGATTAGCGCGAAATCCAATTGAAATTCAAACATATACATATGAATTATGAATCTCTTATGTTTCTCGTTGCAATCGATTCGACGTAAGAACTTCGCGTCTGCAAAGATTGCACAAACGGCGATGCTCGAAACGATGCCTGTAATTACAATTGCGACACGTTTCGTGGGAGTGTTCTTATTGTGTTTAGCGTACTGGATAATGGGGTTAGCGTGCCGTAGAATAAACAAAGACTTTTTACGCCTGTGGATATTTTTGTAATAAAGTTCAGGAGATGTGCATAGAGAGAAAGAGAGAAAAAGAGAGAGACAGAGAGGGAGAGAGAGAAACTGTGTCTGCCGCTTTATCATGCTATTGCAATAAAAATACGATTATATCTAACTGCGAAGCAAAGCTCGAAAGTTTGCGCGGAACACACAAACAGAGAACCTAAAATATTCAACTATATTATGTGACGTAAATACGCACGCATTCTCGTGACTATGACGTAGTATCATGGCGCGTAGACATAAACACGCTAACGTTCGCTATTAAGTAAATAAGCGCGCGAATTGACGCATATAAAATCAACTACCTCTTATTTTCTCCTGGAAATTTTTTGTGTCGCGCGAAGCCGAAAATTCAATTATTTTTCGCACGAAAATTCAATGCCGCGCGATAATTACAAAATAACGATTTTTCGCCAGCTTCAAGTACCACTCTCATTACGTTAATTAACTCTAGAATTACCAAGGAGGTCAAAATGACCCGTTTGACATTTTTAAATAATTTATTAGGTACTCATTTTTAAAACATCTTATTTTCTGAAATTTTGCTTATATTTTTTGAAATTACATAAATTATTAATTTTATTAATTTTTCTCTTTTTCTCTTTTCTTTTCTAAGATTTCTTCGGTAGAAATAAATATAGATTAATCTCCGGTAGTTCGTGTTAAATTATTTATACGTTAAATACGTCCGCGTGATTTATCATATTTATCATTTATCATTTATCCGATATTCCTTTTTAATCCACAGCGAATCTCTCATAAAAAAATACCATGTAATTATAATAGCAACATAAATTGATAATAAAAAGTTAAAGTAAAATGGATAAAAAACTCAATATTTTCCAATGAGTTTTTCGTCACGGTAAAAACGCGATAAAATGTAAAACACCGTCTGAGATTTGAATTATATTTCTACCTTTGATGTGAGATATGGAAAGAAAATTTAATTGACCATAGTCAGCTAACAACGCTGGTGCAACTGGACCTATACTAATTTTTACTGCGCGAGCAAGCGATAACCGTGCGGATAACCGAAACTTCGCCGGCTATCGCGCACCGGTTCTCATTTTACGCAATAAAATTAGTCTCTCGCGTGACCTTGAGTCGGTTATTGAACCCTCCTTGCCCGATACGCGAGCGACGCGTCGAATCAGAATATCCGAGTCGAGTTTGGAAACATCACGCACTCGCGTTTTGTCGCCTCGTCGCTGATAAGCGGGCTCAAATAAACATTTCCCTCTCTCTCTCTTTCTCTCTGTCTTTCTCTACTTTGCACAAGCACATACGCGGGTCTTTAAAAAAAAATGTGGCTTTATCGAACCGCGCTGGCCGGCACGACCAAAATCAGTGAACGGTAACGGCTTCAATCCCTTATTAGTTCGGCGCCCATTATAAGCGCAATGCACGCTAGTACGATTACGGGAGAACGAATGTTAATCCGTAAAGCGTCGCGTCGGTGCGATATTTTCGTAATAACAACGCTGGCACAGAACACACAGCCCAGCGTCGCGATTATTATTTTTAATCATCGAAATCTACGCATACCCTATGCGAAAGAGCGATTTGATTTATTTTTACGTTTTACTTTCCATTTAATACTCTTTATACGTACTGCGATCTAGAAAACTGTTCGGTGCATATCCGCGTCCGGAAACGACGGTGTAACGCGTATCGGCAAGCCGTTTCATCGCGCGCAATTAAAAATTAATAGCTGCGACTCTCGCCGGTACTTAAATCGTATTTTCAGCCGTACCGGTAGTACGCGAACGGTACTACCGGTTTTCGGTTGTAACTTCTCTCTCGCGACAGGGACAGGCGGGCGGAGGGGGACGAGGGGAGGGGTCCTGGTTTATTGCTTAACGAGGCCCGGCCGCGCCGGTATTGAATACCGTGTGTGCATAAACGACGATACACGGCCTTGGGAGAAAAAAAGCAGGACAAAATTAAACGCGTGCGGCCGGTGGATATCGGATTTTTAGTGTCCCGTGAAAGTCTGCCCGTGTCACGGGATTTCCCTCTTTTCTCGCGTATATAATATATATATTATATGTATATATATATCTCTCTCTCTCTTTCTCCACGTACCAAAATTAAATCGTGCGCTTGCGAACAAATGCGATATAAAGATAATACGATTTGGGAGCTCGTGGTGTCCCTGGTAGCCATTTAATGCGTATCGGCCGGAACAAGTTCGGAGCCATTTTAATTGCTATTTACCCACGAGTCGTGCAAGATGCGGTTAATGATACGTTCGGGGAAGGGGGGGGGGCGGAAGCTTCCCCCTTCCGTGTGAATTTTATTCAGCGCGAACGCACAAGCGACGTCGGCTCACGCTGTTAGTATCGTTTTCACGATTGTCACATGTAACACGTCTTACTCTCACGGCTTTCTACCTTTCACCGCGTTTTCGCTGAATTCGCGATTTTCTGAGACCCTCGCAGGTACTTTACATGACATTTCAGCCAGAGACGTTAGTAGCATGCCAATCTTCTTCTTTTTTATTTTTTAATAAAATACATCCAGATACGGAGCATCCCAAATAATACGCATGTCTCAAATTGGGAGATATGACGTCTTGAAGACGTCTTTAAGACGCCATGCATATCTCCCGATTTGAGACATTATGTTCACCGGAATCTTTTTTAATTCGATCAAATTTTAACAGAGTTCAAAATATAGAAGATACAAATACAATAACTCTGTGTTATATCCACGTAGCGTTGCGACAAAACTGCGACGAGAGAAGATGCACGATATCACGTGATAACATCTTTTTTCGACCAATCGATACAGTCTAGGAAAATTCAAGGTGCCTCGGGTTCGCGAGCCTCGCAAAGTGCATCGTCCTCATTCGGCGTCACCTCTCATTTTCTCCCATCGGCTCTACGTATATATATCGGCCGTGGGCTCGTTGAACGGGTGTCCTCCACCATTTCAACAAGACGCGAGCGGGGCCGCAGCGCGGCGTCCACGCTGCAAACCGGCGACGTAAACAACGTATCTGCGCAGGCGCAGCCGTTCCTCCCGCGCCGCCGCTTCAACAGTTCGTTCGCTCTGTCCTCTTCCATCTTACCATTTCTTTCTCGCTCTATCTCTCTCACTCTCTTCCTCGCTCCTTGTTTCTCATCCTTCTCTCGCTCGCACGCGTGTAAGTACGATCCTCTTGCTCGTGAGCGTCGGGCGACCATGGCTTAGCAGCCTTCTCAGCGACGACGCTGACCTTCATAAAGTCCAGCGCACAATGGCCGGCCGCAAGATCTGAACGTTCGAAAACTTTCGTACGTGCCTGGAAATGTCGTTCGAACGGGGGGGGGGGGGGGGGGGGGGGATCACGGGCGGAGAAAGTTATGCGGTTAATTAAAGGGGCGAGATGTTGGAGTATGTATTCTCCGAGGTGAATACAAACGCGCTCACGAATTCGAGCTTAATATGGAGACTACTCCTTTGTGTGGCTGGAGTGCAGCAACAATGTTGGTATTCGTCGCTCGGTGGTTGCAACATCGCGACGGCCTGTGTCGCCGCCCGTTTATGCCGAAAGGCCTACCGTGCGCCATTGTACTTTGGGAAAAGAGAAAGATAAAGAGGCACTCGAGCACGCACTGGCGGAGTGCAAATATCGATAAGAGGCGGAAACTGCGGACGACGCCGATTTAATCGCACGCTCAATGAATGAAAAAATACAAGTACTAATCTTCCTCTCTCCGCTACTCTTGTCTCGTGAAATTAAAAAGAGAAAAAAAAAAAGATACATTTGCTCGGAAGAAAATTGGAGAGCCGATCGTACGAAGATCAGTGTTTTTCGCTGAATTGCCAATTAACCCGTATAATGGCAGTAGGATTACGATCGTTCTCAAATTGTTACGACTTTTTAACGCTCGTGTGTCCGAAATACCCTGCGTCTGAAGTTTATGGTGACCATTTATCTTGGAGAGACAGATAAGTGTAGGTAGATTGTATGTTTTCCAACTGAATTCTTCCAAAAATGTAGATAATGAGAAGGTTGAACAACGATAGGGCTTTTTCCATTTCGTCATCCGGGTGCAACGAAAAGCATCAGAAAATCAGATGCGTCGAACATCCTAGTGGAGTCCCGTCGTGACTCACGGGTACCTACTGTCGTCCTCTCCCCGCCCGCACATCCATGCGCCCCACCGTGGGCATTTGAAACGATTCTCCGTCTCTCTCGCCTCCGTGTCGACGACCTCGGTTCTTCCTTGTAAATTGCACCGAATCGCGTGCTGCGACGTGTCCCAGCTGAGCGTGCTTTTTTCCAGCTCGCTATTTTACGGCCGCGTCGTTCCGCCGGGAAAATGAAAAAAAAGGGTCGGAGCTTTTGTTCGCCCTTGCCTCGTTTGTTACGGATCGCTACCGATTGCCGAATCCGAAAACTCTCTTTCGTCGCCGTTCACCGTTGTCGCGTGTCCTCGCGCGTTCTCTCGTGTCTCAATAAGTTCGCCGCGAGCGACGTTCTCTCGAGCGCTCGCGCGCGATCGTATCCTGGAACAAAGGCATCTCCGGAGGCGCGCTGCGGAGTGCGGAGATGATTCTGCTCGTACGTTCTAGTTACAGTTGATCGCGACGTAACGATGCGTCACGTCCTCCCACCGAGAGTCCTCGCAGTTCGCGTACGGTGCACCCGTCGACGACGTACGACGTAGTTCACGTAGTACAACGCGCAACGATGTAGCCTTTGTCGTACCTGCTGCGTCACACGTGGCTCTGCATCTCTCGCCGCGGTCAGTTCCCTCTTCCCCCTCTTTCTCTCTGTCTCTCTTTCTCTCACTCAGCCAGATTCCTCCTTATCGTTTCTCCGCGTCTACGCGGCCATATTCTGAAATTTTCTGCCCTTTATTGCCACATCTCGTCCCCCGTCCGCCCATCGCCCGTCGCCATCTCCGCGGCTTGCCGCCGCCGCTGCGACGCGAAAGTCCCACAACAAACCCGTAGATTTTTCTCCCGCCACCCCGTATACCCCGTATACTTCGTGCGTGAGGCGCATCGGTGTGTTCGAAGGGTCAACGTCCGACCCTCACCACACGCCACGGATCGACGCGCATCGTACGCGCCAACACACAGAAGTCCGGTTTGTTTTGGTTTCCCGGGCGTTACCCGGACTCCCCACTTCTCTCTCCGTAACTTCGACTCTTCTTTCTCTCTCTCCCTCACTCTCTCTCTCTCTCTCTCTCTCTCTCTCTCTCTGTTTCCCTTTCTTTCTCTCTTCCTTATTCGCCCATTCCCGTGCGCTCGCTATTTCTCCTTCTCTCTCTTTCCTTCCTCTCTCTCTCGTGCCGCGCGATATATCCCTATGCCCGTGAAACTCATCGCCGCGTGGAACGACGGCGTGGTCCCAAAATGGGGATTGAGACTCGGCAGCCAGTGACGTCAGGATGTGTACACGGAACGGTACATCGGGAGTATCGTTATTTGCAGACAATGCAACAACTTCTGGAAAGTTTACATTAGATACCAAAATATTTCTGTATAAATAAGACAAAAATGAATATTCGAGCGTTCCAGACTGGCATGATATTTACATTCCAAAAGTTGCGTCAGGCAGGAAGAATACAGATAGATTTCTTTCCGTTCAAGTAGCTCGGCGATATCTCTACTCTCTACGTTAAACAATCGAATTGATATGTCCGGGTCCGCTACGATTCAACCGAAGAGAACGGTTTGCATGTGAAAATCTCAGTAGTCGTGGGAAAGGTAGTGACGTAGGGAAAATATATATATCCCTGTGCCGCGCGCAACATTTGTGCAATAGCCGGCGGCTCGACAGTCGACACAAGTCGACTGGTGAGTGGTGCGGAGAAAGCGGGAGGCCGCGTGGAAAGCGGACTGTCGTGGCGTGTAGTTTGGAATCGATTTTTGCGCCCGCGCTCGGTGCCGTATACGCGTAACGTTCGATTCGCGAGCAACACGCTCTACGGAGGCTCGAGCCTGCACAACCTGCGAGAAATGCGTGCAAGAACGGCCTTGGTGATCGGCGTTGGACTTTTGCGTGCCGGCGTGTAGGTGCGCGAATTTCTGATTAATCATCAATATAATCGAACATGCGAAAATTGCGAATTGCGAGCCGAGTTCTTTCGCTCGAAAGAAACCGCGCACGCACGAGTGATTCGAGATCCATTCACTCTACGAACTTCGGGGCGTTGACTTCCAGCGCATTCCTGCGGGGCGAATCACGTATAGCCGGTTTTATTGGCCGCGTCTTTGTTTTCGAAACGATTTAACAACGATTTTTCACGCGTCTCTTATCAAAAGACTCGAGGAACGACGACAACGCGGGGAACGTCTCGCCAGGGTAACACGTGCGTAATTTTTGTACAACGCTCCTCGGATCTTCACGCACGGAGATGCGCGCGCGCGCGCGCGCGTGTGTACATACACGTAAGCGAATTCGCGAGCGAGCGGACGAGTAAGCGCGCCGCGCGCGCGCGCGCGTGCCGTTGCGCAGTGCACAGAAGCAGTGGGAGAGCGCAGGGGGAGAGACGTGCGGTACTTCGCGCGCTGGTAGGGGTGGATGCCCGCCCGGTGCCCGCGCTCCGACCGGCAAGGCGATGCGTGTGCATCCCCAACGAGCCGCGGCTATCTCTATCGCCGGCAACGTCGTATCGCACGCGATGCGCCCACGAAACGCCGCCGTTCCGCGCCGCACCGCGACCGTCTCTCGATCGCGGCAACCCCGCGCTGCGCTGGCTTACTCATCCCCGCGCGCGCGATGATGTTCGCGCGCACGCGAAGAAGCGCGCGCGGGAAATGGCCTCGCGAAATCTACGCCGCCGCGGCCGCCGGGAGTAACGCCGGTTTGCTTCTCGTCGTACGTGACTGGCCCTCGGACGTTTTTTCGAGGCGCTCTCCCCTTGATCGAATTTTGCGATAGCACGCTGTCTCCATTACGCGTCACGCACAATGCGTATACGGACGCGACGTGCCGTACTAGGGTGTCCGATAATAAGCACGTTTGTGTCGATGTAATCTTGACGTGCGTTTTGCAAGTGAAACCTTTCGTTTCTCGCTCTCAGAAAATCGAATCGTTGCGTTCCGAATATTTTACCGTTACTGTTTTATTACCGAACACCCTGTATACAGGACAGACAACACATGCGTGAAAATGATAAATCGCAGCAACAACAACACATTAATAAACAATATGAACGTTTATCCATAATTTCAATAGTGGATGCAGGCGGATTATCTTAGGTATATACATATACGATATACTTTACAATCTTAAAAAATATATTTTCGTACTTTGTGCATTGTCTGTTGCGGATAGAGTATCCGAGAGAGTAGATCCGCGCCGATCAGTGGTCGCTATCGCGCACGCGAAGATGCTCCCCGGGATGCGTGGTGCCCTCTAGACTAATGCCATCGGTATTATTGCGTCGTATCCTAAAGGTCGTGGAGGAGGACGAGGGGGGCAGAAGGGGGAGTAGGGAGAAGGACTGCTGCGAAGTTCTCCGGAGCACGCCAAACCAACGCCGAGGCCGAGAGGCATGGGCAAGGCAAGGCAAGGCAAGGCAAGGCAAAGGGAGAGCGTTGCCTGCCGACCGGCATAGAAGGTCTGTGACCTCGGCAATGGCTGAACCGCGGCGTACGCCGTTCCGACGTGTACCCGGCGTGTACCGTTTCAGAGATGATGTCACGTATGTCACCGGGAGATCCCCGAAATCGTCGAAACCGCCTCTTTCCGATTCCGAACGGCACGCATCCTCACCCTCGTCGTCGGAAGCGTCTCTTTCGGAGACGCGCGTCAATACGCGCGCGAAACGCCTGGCGCGTCGCGTATCGCGAGCTCCCGCGGTCGCCGGCCTTTCGCCACCCGCCACCCGGTATACCGCGCGGCGCACCGGTGTATCTCTCCCCGGTGTACCGTTTCGGAGCTGATGTCACTGCACTATAGCGAGACCCTTAAAGCCCGCCGAAGCGGCAGCTTCTCGCCACCGAACGGCGCGATCTCGCTTATCACGCGCGCGTCTTTCAGTCGATACGCGGACGCTTATCAGCAATTATCAGCCCGTCGCTCTCTGTCTCTCTCTCTCTTCGCGTCGCTGTCATCCCGTCGCGCCACCCGGTATGCCACGTGAGAATCGAAAGAGGCGAAGCGTTAATGGCGCGTATAGTAAGCCGAGCTGCGCAAAATTGAGGGAAGCGATCGACGACGGCGCGGTACGGCGTGGTATGGCGCGGTTTCCGAGATCGTGTCTTAAGTGCAGTCGTTAAAGTCACTCGTAAATATTCATGCGCTCATTAGCTAGGCCGAACGGCCCGGCGACGTGCTATCGCGCGAATGCGTACTTAAAGGAATTATTTTCGCCGTAGTCCGACGGCTTATTAATCCGGAATGCTTTGAAGGGGCGTCCTTCACCGCGGCGCGTTAACGAGCTCATGATTGTCTTTCTCGGTTCAGGCCGTTACGTCGGAAAATGTTCGCGTGTGCCCGACGGGACGATCGTGAGACCGTTAACAAGGGATTAGCCGCATCCGGATACTCGTCAAGTTACATCGACATCTCCCATTCCCGTAAATTCGCAAGTCGACATATAGCAGGGACGGGTGAGATCGATTTTCGGCGTGCATCGCTATAAATAGACGTAGAAACGTAACACTTTCTCACGTCTCCGTAACAAAACATCGAAATTCGAAATTTAACTCAATATCCGTTCCAAAGCAGCATATTTCGATTTACTATCTACAGTTAATTAACTACGTTGCAGCTGCTACTGCTGCTGAAAATAATGCGATCAAATGATTAATAGAGCTAACAATAAGACTAATCCGTTTGTAAATGTACTCGGAATCCCGTTGAGCGGACTGGAGCGGCTATTGTCATTCTATCCGCGTCGGACGCGCTCTCGAGGATAAGAGAGAATCCAGGTAATCGTCACTCGGGTAGAAGACGATTACACGCAGGTGAGGACGCGCGAGCGCGCGCGGAGGATATCTCTCGCTCGCGACGAGATGCCGGTTCCGCGTTTGCGTGGCCGTCCTTCGCGCTCAAACATCGCGGACGGCGGACCGCGTGGGCTTGTATTCCTCGCTCTCCTTGCGATCAATACCACGTGACCGTATCGTCGTGACCGGCGCGCTGCGCCCTGCGCCTCCGCCGTGCCGGCCGGCCGATGTAAACAAAGAAACGTGCGCGCGGCGCGGCTGCCGCGCGGCATCGATTTTCTTCTCCGGACTCCGGAGTCCGGCGTGCTCTGGCGCGGCGCGGCGCGGCGCGGCGGCTCGGCGCTCGGCTTGGCGTGACTCCGACGCAGGGCCGTCTTAAGACGTTCGGACTCTTACAGATTAGCGACACGACTTTTCACCTGCGATCCACGTGTAAAACAATGATACCGTTGATGAGAATTAAAGTACAGAGGGGAGTAAATAAACACGGGGGATGTCAAAGGGGGATGACACGGAGGTTTTTCTAATTATGAACTCCACAGAGCGTATTGATGTTGTAATGAAGTAAAACGATAAAGCATTTATTTTAATAAGCGAACGTGGGCTATATTAATGAGAAATGCTAAAGCTTTACGATTTTAATAGCACAATGAAGGAAATAATTATTTTTTCTTGGAATGAATCACTGAAAAACGTCACGGGTGACATTTCAAAGGGCGGGTAGTTGAGGGCAAAAAACTGTCCATTCAGCTCGCTGATTAAAGCAGATACCGTCAGCGTGCGAATTGCAATATCATGATGTGTCGATTAGCGCATCACGGAATGATGTATAGGACAGAATGTTTGCCAAAATAAATCGTATTTATTCGTTACCTTTTTTTTCCCTTTTGCGAAGTTATCTCGAACGTGCAAAATCCGGTCGAGCTCCAATCGGGTCCATCGTCACGTAATTGACGTAATGCACGCTGGTCGTGTCGATGATCGTTAACGGCTGTCATCTTTCTGTTTTCAGGCGAATGCGGCAGTGGTCTTCAAGTGCACTTGGCCGGGCTGCCTGGAAATCAAAGCGACCGTCGCGCTTATTGAGGAACATGTGCGCCAGTCACATCTGGGGTAAGTTATTTAGTACCTTAGATGCAATACGTCGCGTAAGACGCGTTATGCGTTACGAAGCCGAGGTGGAACACGCGTGCGAGATCAAGTCAGTCCCGTAGACGAGGAAAGAGCTGTTGACATCAAATCTTTTCTTGTGGTCCGGAGCGCTGACAATCGATGCCATTGTAACATCGGCACTTATCCGTACCCTCAAGTGTGTAACTCTCTCTCTCTCTCTCTCGAGCTTATAAAATTGATTGCAGCCTGACTCGTAACGCACCATTTCGGTATCGGGGGCTGTTAATGACAGAACGAAATGATCGTACCCATCTGTGTAAGTCCACTTAATGTTTGTATAAATTGAGAGACGTCAGTAGTTCCACGGCTCTCCTCTCTTCTCGTTAAATCTTTCTCTGTCGACAATTTTTTGTCTATAAGTAGATCAATGAAATACAACAACAATGATAATGTTATTGAGTATAAATATGCTATATGTAAAGAAGCAAAAATATAATAAAAAGTTATACGTCAACACACAGGCGAGGCATCAGTAATAACATGATTTATACAATTGAATCTTTATGTGATAATACAGTTATACATTAGGATTATCTGCACGCATGAAATAAAAACCTTAAAACAAAAATTTTGTTTAATTGTTTAATAAAAAGAATACTAATAGAAAAGAATACTAATAGTATTAATAAAAAAAAAATAGATAACTGATACAAAAATAAATATTAATATACTTATTGGCTCAATGCTGATAAAGTAACAATAATGCTAGCTTAATGCTGTATGTACATATGTTTATTCAAATATATGTATAGATACATATATGCACTCACACATATACGCGCGCACATGTTTTCACAACTGCATATTTCGTATACGTGCATTTATATACTAGATCTTCTACAGAAGAATTATACATATACGTAGGGAAGTCCAGATTCGAATCCTGGCTGGGGTGATATGTTTTTCGCAATAAATTCTTTACAGTGATTTATAAGGATGCTTATATTAGCATCAAAATTTAAATCCATTATTGATTTAAGTATGTGGATTTATTGTTCCAACTAGGAGAGCTGTCTTTTAAAGATCGACAAAAAATAGGCGCGCGGTTTACTGAGATTGGTAAAAGTATATAAAATTCACACAATATTATTATTAAACTTAATTAAGAAATAACATAAACGAGTTAATAAACAGAGTAACTATATTAGCATATATATTAAATTAGTAATAGTAATTAGTAATTAAATTAAATAATTAGTAAATATATAAATTAGTAAATATCTATATATTAATTGAAATGAGAAACGTGATAGAAAATCAGCTGATTGGAAGAGCACGAGAGAGAGAGAGAGAGGAGAGAAACTGAATATCAGGAAGTAACGAATTAAAATACTTTACTGTGAAAAAAAAACAATGTAATTTCGTTGCTTGATGCAGAAGATAGGAAAGCAACGACTGAAAGCGAACTGAGATCGTTTTTGTTTTGCAGTCCAAAGAAGTCCAAGGGATGCGACAGCGAGGACGATATGTCCGTTCACGAGGAGGAATTCTATTATCAGGAAGTTGCCGTGGATCACATGAGCTCACCTCCCACGATGTCTCACCGGGACATGGCGAGACCGCCGCACGAGGATCCGGAGTATCAGAAGCAGCTTCGTCTCGAGACGACACCTGCACCGAGTAACTACATCGAGAACGTAATGGTCGGTGTCAGGGAACCGAGCAACACGTTTACGATCTCGCAATCGCCGGTAGGTAATCGCGTGGCTCAGGCTGTAAACCGGTACCACGAAAGATACAGTTTGATTAAATTTGCCCCCTTCTGTTTCAGGGTACTCCTAATAAACACATCAAACTGTCCCCACGGCCATTGCAGGCGTGTCATCAACAGAATATGACAGCGTCCACGGGCAAGCCGTCCTCCCCGCGGCGAACTCGCAGCGATGTTAAGAAATGTCGCAAGATCTACGGTATGGATTCACGCGACCTCTGGTGCACTCAGTGCAGGTGGAAGAAGGCCTGCACTCGTTTCTGCAGCGAATAGGCCAAGCGTCCGCCCCGTTCGTACGTCCGTGGGCGGAAACCCTTGTCAAGTCGACCCCAGAGTTTGCCAATGCTACGTTGAACGTTAACATCAACTGCCAAATGCCAATCATCGTCGAAGACATGGCGTCGAGAAAAAAGTCGAATGCTCCCGCATTCGGAGAACACACGAGACGCGAGACCGCCAATTATTGCCGGTTGTAGCGAAAACTGTTATCCGTTATCCTACGAATTATTCCAGCATGGGTACACCGGAACTTTTCGTGAGAAAGTAAAATGCAAAGCTCGTAAAAGCAGCATATCTTCCTCTTCTCTCTGTTTCCCGTCGATGAAACAGCATGCACGAATTTCGGAGAGAAACATCACTCTACAGTTACGGGGTTGGCGGGTAGCTCTATAGGATCGATATTCGTGCATGATATAACACCTTTCTAGTGCTCATAGAGGAAGTTAACGATGTAAGATTTATCTGAACGATTTCCGCCCGTTCGTGTTTTGCACTTGGCAAACTCCGACGGGTCCCTTAGCCGTAACGAGGGACTTTACGATTAATAGATAGCAAATAATTGGCGTGCGGAGCGATGCGACCTCAGACTGTTGCATTCTCTCGCTCCCAACTCGTCTGACGAAGAGAACCTTTTGGTTCAGTACGAATGACATACGCACTCGCATTCGAAACGAGCATGCATGTCTTTCGAAGTGCTGATTCCCGAACCGTCTCTTAGGTCATTGCAATAGATCTTCCTTCTTCCGCCAAGAGCGCGAACGTTAATGCGCTCCCGGTAATGATGGAACTAAAGGTGTTAGATCGATCCTCAGGGACGTCATTCGGCCGATCCCTGGGGAACGAGCGATTGAATCTGACGGACGAAGGAAAGACCGGCGGAATCGGTCTGACCGATGTTCAATGCTAAACGAACGCAGACAAGCAAGATTGGTAAGTCTCGCGTGGAACAGAGCTGCTAATTGTGATATTGTATCTAAATTTTATTGGATCTGCCGCGAATCGAGCAGGAGAGCGCAAAGGCGTGTGAAGAAATGAGAGAAGGAAAGATAAAAGAAAGACGAAACCAAAATTTTATACACCAATTATACTGCCAGATAAATAATTCAAAAAATTGTTGTTCAAGCCTCTCTCGCGCGTTAAAGAGGCACTATATGTTGCACGGCATGCGTCGCCGTATACCGGGCTTAGCCTTGTTAGCCTTCTGACGACCTAAGACCGTGTTCGCCAACAAAGGAGCTGCACGCGCGTATTGGGGTAGGGCTACGCAGTTGAATCGATCGATCTAATATTTAATGAGGGTTTCGCTCTAGATCACACACGCACGCACTCATTAAACATACATGTACACTTACATACATACATGTACATCGCGAGCGCGAAAAATTATGACATCACACTTGTATAGTCTTATCTACGTCATTTCTTATACTCCTTTCTCGCTTCGTGTCGTTCGCGGGACGATTTATCCACTCGAATCGATTATTTCGAAAAACGTTTGATCTCGATAATTTTTCTAATGTAGCGATAACGAATGGATACTTGAAAATTTTATATGTTGACGGATTTGATGAAACAATCTTTGCAAGTAAGCGCCACGTCCTAAGAGGATTCAACATTAATGACTCCTGATCTTTCATCGTAATCGATTGAATTATGTCAGAAACGTAATACGGTTTTACACAGATTTTATTTGAAATTATACGAATGTTTTTTATACACTAACATAAATTTTTTTAGACATTTTTTTATACAAATTTTATTCTAGAAAATAAATTTATAAATATAATTATATACTGTTTTGTACCATATTTATATACATATTTATACATATTTATATATATTATATGTGTTATTTACAAATTTATTTTAACTATTTTTAATTGGTCAAAATATTTAACTTTTTATAAATTTACAGATCGAAAAAGAACTATGAAAGAAAATATTATTAACTATAGATTTGTAGTTTGCGAGAAAACTAAAGAAATTTATTTTAATGTATAGTACAAGAAAAATTTACATAAATTTTTGTTTTTTATCCAATACGACTGCCATGAGGGGTCAGGAGCATTAAGGTTTTAATGCAATAAATGACAAAAGTATTTCATATTTGACGGAAGAAAATCGGTGAGACGTCGCAATGTACACTGTACTAAATATAGTGAAGAATACATAACGCGCGACACTCGCCAATAAAAGTTTCTTCCAATTTCCCGATCGTTGTTCGTACGTTAGTATAATTATCTTGTATATTTAGTCTAATTATATCCTTGTATATTATGTCTTGTATATTACGTGTATTATCTTGTATAGCCCCTCGTTTTTTTTATAATTATTGAACTTAATGTATTAAGAATTAGTATATCGCTGTTGTTTATTAATAATCACGACACGGGGTTTAGATTTTATTAGCATAATAAGTGTCAGTTCTGTTGACGAATTGCGCTAATTTATTAAACTCAATGATTCGGGAGTATAACTTGGAAAGAGATCAATAATTCTCGTAAAAAGGTATCGGATTACCTTTGTGTTCAAAACCATCGCGTTGTCAGTATTTCCCGACTTTTTATCAATTTCATCGCATCCGTATTTTTCAAAGAAAAATCGCGGTCTTTTTAAAAATTGCCAATAGCGATTGCTATTTAACGCAATGTTGTCGTCGCACAGAAAAGATTCGTTTCTTCCCATATAAATTTGATGACAAACAACTCGTATGTCACAAGTTCATACTACGGCAGTATCGAACTTCGTCTATCGAAACTTATCGCATTTTATGAATTTATGAAACAACAGCACTCAAGTGATAATCACGTTCATACGGAAGTTGAGGTGCTGTTGAGACCTTGATCATAGTCAATTTTTTATATCGTGTTCACAATCATATAGAGAATCATTATAAAGTACTTGCAAAATAGAAGAACATACAATTATTACAGATAGCATAGAAAATAATTGCCGTCCATGTAGGTTCCCTACTGCTATCAAAATTGTTACGCTCGACTATATAGACACAATTTACCGAGGACAATACGCAAACGGAAACTGCTAAGGAGTGATATTATAATTACTTAATACTTAATTGTTAACATGACTTTTCTGCCGTCATTTTATTCTATGCAATCTGTACATATTACATTAAATAGTGCGGCGGTAACATTGAAATTTGTAATACTGAAGAGAAATTATTTCTAAAACCCTACAAGGCTTTCATCGATTTTTAAAAAAATGTTTAAAGAACTTTAATAGGTTTTGTACATAAAATATTCTCATTAGAATATTTTTTTGAGATGTCCGATCTTTGTTTAAATTTCGGCATTTTCGGGTTTACATTTTCATTCGTGTCTTCGAACGCGTGCAGTTGGCGGCAAGTATGGCTTC
This sequence comes from Leptothorax acervorum, assembly GCA_035220615.1. Taxonomy (NCBI): domain Eukaryota; kingdom Metazoa; phylum Arthropoda; class Insecta; order Hymenoptera; family Formicidae; genus Leptothorax; species Leptothorax acervorum. The sequence continues at coordinate 811,773 of JASTWQ010000027.1, read as the reverse complement.
ATGTCTGACGTTAGACATTTCTGAGCTTTGTATATCAATGCATTACGATTGAGGGTTGTGCTTGAAGGGTGTGTTCGATAGCTGTCTGACGCATGCACGAGCTTAAATATTAAAAGATAAATAATATATGGATTATTAAATTGAAACATTATTATGAAATAACGGATAATTATAAATTAACGTTAAATTGAAAGAGAATAGCTAAAAGAATAGTTTCGGATTTTGTAGCCAACAGTCATGACGCACGAATATCTAAACGCGATTCGTTTGATGCGAAGACATACATGACGCTGAATGTATTAGGTACATTAGGCGAATTTTAAGGAAACTATGAAACGAGAATCAATTGAAACCATTGACGAAACGACAAATTACGCGTTGAATCGTCTTACGTACATTTCGCGGTAGTAATAATTCAGCCCTTTAGCTGATCGTTTAAGCTTCCGACTCCGTTAACACGGCGCGATGCGAATTCGCAATGCGAGATCGTGTCTGTCGTCACGAACACACGACACACAAACACACGCAGACACCCGCAGCAATAAATTTCCGATGGTCTCTCAGAAATTCGTATGATTTATTGTTGATCCCATTCTGCACGATGACACGAAAACGACAGATCGCGTGCTAGGATCGAGTGTCACTCGACACGAGTACCGCGTTGAAGAGAATTTTGGCGGACATACCTATCCGCGGGATGGCACTTCGCGAATGTAAACAAGTACAAGTTTATCAACCTGTGCCATTACGTATGCCAAATATTCTCTAACTCCGCCCTCACCCTCGCGTGAGGAACAGGCAAGGAAGGACCCAGACAACACGCATGTCCCAAATCGGGACATATGACACGTCGTCAAGACGTCTTATGATATGTCCCAATTTGGGACATTATGTCCACTTGTGAAGAACCCCTTCGCGTGCTGAGGTGGGAAAATGGAGGGTGAGGGAAAAACGGAGTTTCAAACATTCGTAACGAAAGCTTTACAGACTTAAAGATACCTCAGGTTTATTTCATACGAACGTACAGCATACACACCTCGTCGTCCCGTTCGAAGCGACCAACCGGTCGAGATACATTCTCTCTCTCTCTTTCTTTTTCGCACCGTTCCAACGGCGAACGATCCGCCGTCCATCCGTCGCTTCGACCCGGACGACCGACTGACGAACACCGAACGTTACAAAGTAATATGTATCTCTCTCGCGATGTTAATGTCAATAATTTACTTAGTCAAAGCTCCTCGCCGCGACGAGTTGTCGCGGCGATTCGGGACACCGTGTAATATACATTTATAGCCAATACACCGCGGGGTTTAATCGGCGGCCTGAGGACTCGCGAGATCGTGAGTCACGCAGCCTAAACCAGATAACTCCCCGTCGGTGACGAGCAACGCGAGTTCATCATCGTCTACTGTTCGATCATTCGCGCCCGGACGTTGATCACGTTGCTCGAGACGAGGATTTGTCGCCGATCGATCGCGTTTGCGCTCGCGGGGTACAACCGAGCGCATCGATTTCGAATTCAGAAAACGCATCTCTCTCTCTCTCTCTCTATCTCTCTCTCAAAGCCAGCTGCTGCATTACGTTCGCAGCATAATCGCAAATTTCCCGATTCAATCAGATCAGGATCGGGCTTTCGATCGATTCGACGAGCGGGCCAGTCGTTATGCGAGCGATCGTGTGGTCGGGAAGGGGTTGAAGAGGAAAGAAAGGGGTTTTACCGTTATTCAGGGGGAAGGAGAGAGACCCCGTCGGTGCACGACACGATCGCCTCGGTTGATTATACCGATACTGAGCTCTGTCCAGCACGTTCGCCGAGATACCGAAAGAAGCGGGATATAGTGTTGCGGATTTTAGAAAGCTAATGGCCGGGATTATCATACCAAAACGGATCTCATATCGATATAATAAAGTGTAATTTTTTTTTTTCACACGGTATGTACGGCCGAGCCCCATTTGCCGAACGGCAGCGTCGCCGTACGTCAGATTGTATCGTGAAGAAAATTGTTAGTGACGCGAACGGTAGAATCTGCTGTACGCGACCGCGCGACGGGGTGGCGTTTTAACGAAGGGAGGGTTGGCTTTTTGAGAGATAGTAGCTCAAACGGGGGGCTTAGACTATTTGCGCTCGGCCGGCCGTACAGCGCGCGAAGACATATTATTATTAATATTATATTATATTATATTATATATTATATAATTATATATTATATATTATATGATGATTATTATTATTATTATTATTATTAATTTTTATTAATTATTATTGCATTCATCGTCGTCGTCATCTTCATCTTTAACCCTTAACACAATGATTAGCGTCACTCACGAGTACGTTAAGTAATTGTTAAAGCGCGAAATCTTTATTAATATTACGTTAGGTGGACCCGCTAATATGTCGCCCCGCGTTAAGAGGGTAACATTCAGGACGGATCGCGCGTTCGGAGTGATCTTATAGAAACATCGAGCCAGACCATGAGGTCGGAAACAATCTCGCAAGACGTGCAACCAGCGACTCTATCATTCTTATATCCGTATAATCGCTGCAAGGAAGCTTCTATTTATCGATAATGCGTATATAATTATAACATGCTGCGGTTATGTCGCATTATTTGACACTCGATTATTCTAACGTATATGACTGAGAAATTACGATGCAAACACACGTTAATTACGTTTGAGTGTATAAATTTTATTGTTAAGACATCGTAATAAAGGTATCTAACAAAACCGTATATCAAGTTATTGATTTATCTCATCCGGCATGTGATATGCGTCTTCTCTCTTTCTCGTAGGACGTAGAACACGCACATTCGCAGACGCGTCAAGGTGAACAACCTGAATCCCTCTCATCTGAAAATTGTGTTCGACACCGCGCGCGATTTATGCGCGTGCCGCAGACTTAACAGTCCATTCTTGTCTTCAGGAGAACCCCTTTTATTTATTTACACTCGTAAATACACATTCGTTTTATCGTCCCGTGGGTGTAACGATGAAAAATCGACGCGAGGACAAGAAAGAAGACGCGTGAAAAAAGAAAGAAAATATGTAACGACGGTTCTACGTAGCTACTAATCGTATCTTGACTTTCGTCTCGACAGGACGTCACGAGAGCCTGAAAAATGAAGTCCCCCCAGGCTGATTCTGTAAAACTCTTAGGCCCATATTCTAAACTCTCTTTTATCGATAAAAGCGCACTTTTATTTCTGAGATGCTATATATATACATGTAACATGAACTATAGCTTCTCAGAAATAAAAGAGAGTTTAGAATGTGGGCTTTTATCGATAAAAGAGAGTTCAGAATGTGGGCCCGTTTCGCTATCGTTATATTTCGTTGCGGATATATTATACATAGTGGAATAATGATAACGAAACTGTCGTTATCAGTTTGTTGGATCCGTCGAGTTTCTCGCTGCTCGCGTAGACGACGGATTCCTGATAGCGCGAACGATCGAGGTGATACATCGCGTTTTAACTTCACATTTTTCTCTTTTTTTTTTTTTTATACGCGCTGCGGAGTAATGCTCGCAGTAGTGTTCTTGCTCAATGCACAACGTATACGACGAACTTGCGTCCGTCGGGCGCAGATATCACCGAAAGGTAGTTCACGCTCGTCGCCGGTCGTCGGATACCTCGGGTGCTCGCGTACGTTATAATGAGACATAATCGCAGCTTCGTTCTCTCGTCGCGTAAACCTTTACACACATAGGTACTGTACATAGCGTATAGCCGACTCGAACACCCGTTTTACGCGAGAAAATATTTCAGACGAAAGCTTGATAATCCCGGGACTGCTCACATAGGATTTTACAATTGGCCCAGGGTATTGGGCTATTACTAGCTACCAGATTTTCGATGTCGGCCCAGTACTGGCAGTCATCTAACATTGGCTCAGCGTTGGATTATAATCGGATATATGATAATTTGGATCCAAGAATGGCAAAAAATGAATAAAAATTTATATCAAATTTATATGAAATTTCTATTAAATTAGGAATCATAAATAATACATAGATTATTTTTGCATGAGAAGGTTGAATATAAATTTTAAAAAATATTCAGCATTTTTACTTATAAACATTATTCTTTATTGCAATTATCATTGTGTAATTAATTATTCGCTAAACATGGCCCAATATCATAAATTCTTGTATATATGCTTGACGTTGGCTGTACAATATTGGTCCATCATCGTATGCTGTATTATCGTATACTGTTAAATTCGTAGTGTCAAATAGTCAAATTATACTCAACTTTAGTCATTTTTAATCATTCTTGTAGGACTGTTGTTAGTTTAACTACAACAATGTAAAAAGGAGGGTGTCAAATTTAGGTCGATTTCTGCCCATCAGAAGTAACTTCAGTGGACCATAAATTTACATTATATGGGTTGTCTAATGTACAAAAATCATAATTATATCACTAGTAGCCCGTGGGAACATTTTGAAAACCACCCTACATTGGTTTAAATTTTATCCTTTAATATTTAACAGTGTAAAAGTAAATAGGCGTCCGCGGATTATTCGCCTATAATAGCCCAGTACTGAGTGACAGATTCCTGGCCAATGATTAACCGCCATAAATCAGCCAAGCGCTTGGCTCCATTGTAATGTCTAGTTATCCTATATGGGGTGTCCGCCGGGATCTATCCCTGTGCGTATAGTTCTAACGGCGATCGCCGTACGAAATCGCGGTTTACAGATTGCGGAGACAATTTCTTCCGTAGACAATTTCTATGCAATTTACAAAACGGAGGCGCGCGCAAGCACGCCGGGCGCAGCCGAGATCATTCGCCACGTTAAATGCATATCTTGCGGATGTTGGGTCTCGCTGTGGTATCAAATCGCCGTCCCCGAGGCGTCACACCTCGGGGGCGTGAACGCATCGCGACCGTGCTTTTACAACGGCAATGCCCGTTCACGGAGATCACTGTACTGCCGAATCTTTGTATATATTTTATCCGTTCGTCGAAGTTTCCTGTCCCTTGTCGAGCGTGTGTCTGTCAGCGAGTCGTGGCGCGCACGGCAATCGACACGTGGGCCACGTGGCGTGTCAACGAAGACCGCGGCGGTCGACGCCGTGATAAAAGAGCGATAATTACGAATTGCGTGTAAATTGCGTGCGCGCGATGACTCCGTGCAGAAGGATAAAATCGTGTTCCGTGTACAGCGTCGAGAGAGGCGGATCCGCGTCGAGCGTCGACGCGGGTCCGCGCGGATGGATCCTTTAGGAGTCGTTCCAAAATGCCTATCCCTTGCAAGCTAGCGTCTGTCTCGCGACGAGTAAACTCCGTCGTTTCGTTTAAGAACCTAGTAGCGTCTCAGCATGTTAACCGAATACCGTATAGGGGAGTTAAAGTAGAAAAGGAGAAGATTGTAACGCTGTAAATTGCCTTCTGCGGAAAAAAATAAAACTGGCATTTTCCGGCGCGTTAAGATTAAGCCGGTAGCGTATAGCTTATCACCGTAGCCGGCCGTAGGCCGTAGGGGAACCGCATAATTGCACCGCCGTTATTGAAAATAGAGAACGTACGTACACAGCTAAGAGGCGTGAAATCCGTGTATATAAGTGCAAAGTAGTATGATATATTGCGGTGTAAAATGGTCGCGCAAGCTCCTTAGAAACCCCAGATTTGATATTTTTTTTCGCCGCACACGCATCGAGAGCATACGTCTCGTGCAATACGCGCGGCCCCCGCGCGGATTAATGGTCATTAATTAATTAATTAATTAATAACTATTAATAGTTAGGATCATGGGAGTTTTGCAGGAGATTTGTACCGCGCAATCGAACTTCCGACCTCTTCTTCGCGAGATTTATTCCCATTTCTAAATTTTTTACAGAAGAGATCAATGATCCCTTAAAAAAAGTCTATCAGATTTATAGTAAAGATGTAAAGCAATACACTGTTAAATTTGTAGTGTCAAATTATATTCAATTTGAGTCATTTTTAATCATTGTTTGCCACTACTCCTACTCAATATGTCGTTAATTTAACTAAACTAATGGAGTTAAAATAGTACTGTTTTGTGTTAAAATAATATATAATAGTTAAAAATAACAAAATGTTATTTAACTCAAGGTATTGGTTTAAATTTTATTTTTTAATATTTAACAGTGTATGTTTATACATTATACAACGATAAGAAACAGAAAAGAAAACTTGAAAAAAAAAAGAATCTCTTTAGAGATAATTCCAGAATTTCGCGGATCGGAAGTCTTATCTTTTGGTACGAATCTCACTTCAATTTCCCTCAGCGCAATTGTTATTTTTTGCGAAAGTTAAAAGTTACGTCGCTGGTAGCACTTACGATCGCCTCCACTACGCATACTCGTATGTGACAATAGAATATTTGCCGCCGATGAACGTTAAATTTGTTCAACGATTGTTTTATTTTAACGCGATACAGTTTGCCGAGTCTCGTGGTGCAACATTCGGCGACGATTTCTGTGAACACACAAATAGGACTGTTCTCGTCCGTGCGTCTCGGAGGCGGGCGAATATTCTGGACTAGATAAAGATTATAGTTTCGTTGAAACTCGACAAAGAAAAAAGAGATACTTTGTATTTTTCCGGAGAATTGTCCCTCTGTCTATATGCTAAGAATCATTATCGCAACTTTTCGTAATAAAAATCTATGCGAAGGTCAGCACGAGTATTTGAATCGACCGTCTCCCGCACCGCTAGCGAGTTTTACCGCTACGGAGAAAAGTGAAGAGCCGACGCGAAGTCGATTTTTCTTGCGACTTTCGCAACAGACATTCCCGCTCCCGTACATCCCGTGTCATACCTTTTGTGTAGATATAAAATTCTTTCATGATTTCCATGCAACTCACGCAAAATGAAACGCTACCCAGATAGCACTAGGTCCGAAATCAAAACATAAGACGTCTTATAGATGTCTGAAAGATGTCTTTAAGACGTCTTATGTCGCGATTTTGGACATGCGTGCTGTCTGGGCAAGATCACTGAGACACAAAGTTCTTAACATATCGCGAATCGTCGAATCGTTGAACTTTCTCATGCACCAATGATTCCAATGATGCTCCTTGATGAAGGAAGAAGAACGTGTAATAGCTGTTTACGATATATTCCTCGCGATAAATATACTTTAAGTACCCACTTTAAAATACTCACGTCTTTTTAATTTTCAGCGATCGCCGTTGCGCACGATTGTGAAAATATAAAGATAATCTCCCTATTTGAGGTCAATATACATATAACGATATACAAATTCGAGGATCTTTTTTAAAGGACAAACACGAGCTAATTTTGTACTCGTACATGCCAAATATTCTATATTTGTACAGAATAGAGACGCTTACTTTGTGAAATAACGCGCGAATAACTGGGAAAGTGTGCTGTAGGGTACATTTTTTTTCATAGCTGTAATCCAGAATTTTGTAGGAATGAATACAGTAGATTCTCTTCTTCCGATTTTGTGGTTCCCGTTGTTTCGAATTAAGACCAGAGATCTCAAATGAGGACGCGCCATTCAAAAGGGCAATATATAACTGCCGTTTTTAATTGTCACTTCATTGTCATTGAAGAGTGTTTGTCTGTCCGTGCTAGGACCAAATGCATGAGAGGGTTAACGACGCGTATATGATACAATAACGTCCTTTATGGAAAAAGCTACTGTAATTGCGAGGAAAAAAACACAAAACTATAGCAATTACTGTAATATTTACTATAGTTTCGTATACTTTTTTCGCAACTACATGCAGTACCCAGTGAACACAATGTCCCAAATCGGGACATAAGACGTCTAGATGACATATGTCCCGATTTAGGACAGGCGTGTTGTCTGGGTAGTCTTTCTATGGTATTTTTCTGTAAGGATTGATTAATGTCCCAGGTAGCAGAGTGACGTCAAATGACATATTAATAACGTCTTAATGACGTCTCTAACTCAATAATACGTCATTAAGACGTCTTAGACGTCATCCTGCTATCCGGAGTGCATTAAAATTTATTTTTTCTTGTGTGTCGTTGACCGATTACAATTGAGTAAAAACGTTATTTACGCATAATAGAAGTAGGTATGTCACTTTTTCACAATTCTGCTCATTACGAAAAGGCTCGATCATTTTTGTCATCAACGTTATTTTCTAAATATATGTCATAAGTGCAATACTTTTAGTTTTTCACACGCGACTTAAGTTTGCGTCAATATTCCAGTATGTAACATCAGCGCATGTGATTCACGCAACAGCTTCTTTATGCAAGCGCTGCCTTACACATCTTTTATGTATGTTGATCGAAACAATACAAAAGTTTACACGGTAAAAAGGTCAATAGCTTTTTAGGCTTCTTTACGACACCTTTTAAACTTTTGTGTTGTTTGTAAAAGAAATTAGGAAAAAAGCCAGTCACGTTAAAAGAACATGTAATATACATCTAGATTGAAGTTGCAAGATTTAATGTCATCGCGCGCGTATATCATCTCGCTTCTGTGGTTGTCTGTAAACAATGATGCCCATTCTTAACCGCTTTAAGAAATAATTACTGGACGGATTAACGGCAGCTTTGACGTCTCGCTTAGCGCAAAAAATTGCGATACATTATTATACAGTTAAAAAGAAAGGAATAATGAAAGGATTAAGACAAGATGAGTTGAATGTCCGAGAATGTCGTGACTGTCGTGTCGTTTTAAGCGAAATATGCGTTTAGAAATTAACATAATTATATGATTCAGAAATAAAGGAGAATATATTATATTAAAAATATTTGAAAATATTCATGGACTCTCTTTGAGATTAATTTTCGCTTTGAGATTTATTGCCAATCGGTATTACGTTTGGCATTTTTCGAGCGATTGTAATCGCTTGAAAAGAAGATCAGCTCAACATTATTAGCATGGTTCTGTTTTTATTAATTTTACGATTAACAAGTTAATTAATCTTAATTGATTCGAACACCATCATATACGGTGAAACGCGAAGCTGAAAGGGTAATCGGCTGTAAAAACTCGATCTGCTGCGAGCAAACAGATATTTAACGACAAATAAGAAATCGTAAACTATCAGAGCGTTAATCGAATATACTGTAAGCCTTTTGAAATCATTATTACTATAAATATGCATATTAAAAATAAAAAAATATTAAGCTATAGAGCGTAGTGTACGATAGTATAGTTAATTGTTGACGACGACGATGACGACAACGATGACGACGCGATGGCGATGATGAAAAGAGATAATAATATACCAGAATCCAGAACCAGATATACAATTAATATTTTATTGAACCTTATATTTTATTAATTATTACATACATACAGACACACATAAAACTATATCGATACGATTATGTATAAATGCCGCATACGTATAGAATATATGTTATTATACAAATTCTTCTGTATATTTACGTTTGTTATTTTAATTTCCTATTTGAATGATTTCGGATTTTTCGACCCTATTTATAATTAAAATTTAACATCTGTACAGTGGACTAAAGACCCGGCCACCATGTTATGCCAAAATTATAAAACTGAAAGATTATAATCTTTTTATATGGATATAGAGATGCCTATAAAATTCAAATATGACATTAAAATTTAAAATATATGCAAAAATAAAATTCAAAATGTACCTACCATATTGGATATATTTCAAATTTTTAAATATATAATTACGAAATGTAAGTTTACCAATGTGTACTACCACAGGCCAGTTCTCCGCACGAGAGTTTCTTCTCATAAATGTCTTGTGCGGGGGGTGCAGTTTGAAATATAAAATTTCCTGTGATCAGGTGGACTCAAACCCGGTTCTTCGAGGTTACGAGTTTGGCACTTTTAGACCACACTGCCACCCCAGTATTGTCTTTACACCAACTGATTCATCTCATTATTCTATATATAAAAGTATTAAGAGATACTTATTAAGGATGTTCGGGAATTACGACAAAAATGGTGAAAACTCTTTGAATCCAAATTAATTCTGTAGATTTCATCTTAAAAAAAATTCTGTCAAAGTTTCAGGCTGTTTAGGAATTAAGTTTGTTGTTGAGAAATTAATTTAAAATCACACGTAGTGTAAAGGAAAATGAGGAAAAATTATTATATCTCAGTGAAAAATGATGAAAAAAATATGAAATTTTGCAAGCAGAACAAGTAAACAAGTAAGACTATATAATTATTCACACCAATTTTTAGCTTTATTAGAAAACTCGTTTTTTTTTATTTAATAATGTTTCCGAAAAATTTCTCGGTTTGGTTAGGTTAATTGAAAAGTACGCTCAATACATACTTACATACGCTCAATACGTACTTAAATACGCTTAATTACAGGTGAGGAGATTATGAGATACACGCACACTATCGAAAATGCCATGCACGCAATGTTGTCAAATTCAAAAAGTGATTTAACTTTAGAAATTGATTGTACAATTTAACTTTTGACAGGGAAAATATACCTGTACCGCACGAACATCCTTAAGATAATTATAAAAATATTAATAGTTTTTGAAATATTTGTATTTTATGTTAAAATATCCTACTAGAATAAAATATAAAATATCTCAAAAACTATTTATTTTTTGATAACCTTAGCTTAATACTTTTATATGCAGAATGACTAGAGGAATCATATATTATATAAAAAAATTCATATAATTTTCTTTTAAAAAATGGCGCTTATTAAATATATTGACAGTGGCGCCATTTGCGAATGAATAAATGCTACAATCATATGGTCCTGTTGAAATAATCCTATAACTTTTGTTTGACAAATTTTTTTAAATTAAAAACAAAAGAAATTTGGAAGAATAATTGTTTAAAACGGAATATTCTGTATCTAATAAAATATCTCTTAATAAAAAACGAGAAAGCGCAAAAAGACGCAAGGCAGTTCTGAAGCGACATGCTATAGTACACAATAACATCACCCGTCTCCAAAAAAGCTGCGGAGCCTTAGATAGGATAAATAGGACAAATAGGTATAGCCTAGGATAAATAGGTGGTCATATATATGCAAAAATCAATATCTTACATGAATAATTATGCAATATTTAAATTTTATGGTCATATATTGCAATCTTCAATGCTTATAATCTTGTTTATTTCACCCATATAAAGATGAAAAAGATCATACACACACACAATAGACTTTAGAAGTTAAAAAATTCTTAGATAAAAAAATATTTTACGAAAGAAAGTTAAGGATATCAGTTTTATATATTTTTCGCTTTCTGTTCCTATTCAAGATAAACTAATTACCCTTTTGACATATAATTTAAAAAATAAGTATTTTAAAATATCAACTTTAAGAAATTCTTTATCCAGTATCAATATTTTCAATTTACAATTTTTGTCACTTTCGAGACTATCCCAGCCCACTGTGATCTGTTGATGTGTTATTTCAGAATTTTTTTTTAAGATCACTGATAAAAAATAAATATTCAAATATCAAAATTTTAATATGCGCAATTATTGAACTATTTTATTTGTCATCAATTATTTTAACAAATAATTAATCATAATATTATTATTAATTATATTATTTTGATAAATTAATATATTTTTTCTAATGTGTCTCCAAAAAATATATAATTTAAGGAGGTTGGCTAGGGTCCCGCTGAGCGGCAGGCAGCGCGGCAAGAGGGGAAAATTTAGAGGTGTGTTCGCATTGCTCGTACTTATATGCGTTGCTTGCACTTTTAATATTTTTGCTATGTATAAGTTATGTATATTGTTTCGCCCGATGTATAAGAGTATAATTTCAATAATGAATTACTTGACAACCCTGCAGACAATTATCTTCAATTTTGGCATGGATGACAGATTTCCATAGGCGATTATCCTCTATAAATTTTAACTAATTCTTATTATTTTGATATACTCTTATACACGGGCGACATAGCAAAAATGAATAATTCAATAATTAATTACTCGACAACCATGCAGACAATTGTCTTCAATTTTGGTATGGACGACAGATTCCCAGTATATACATATATATATATATATAATAACGATATATAAATAAATAATAAAAAATAAGAGAAAAACATTTTAACATTTATAAATTTAGGGATTTTTGTTCATTCTCCTTGGATTAACCAGCGCTGGATCAACATCGCAACCACCAACGATTGAGCTCGCTCCAAAATGGCGGCACCAATCAGAAAACGAGTATTGACATCATTTCTCTGGAGGTTGGCGCATTACGCACGACAGGCAGTTTCCCCTCTTCGTATCGCCATATTCGATGAGTCAGAGTACTCCTTTCGTCTAATGTCATGTCATGTATCGCGCTGTCAAAATTTCGTGTCGTGCGCTCGACTCGTGGTACTCGTTACGATAAACGCGTTATATGTTAACGTCAATCGGATCCCGTAGAGATGGTGAATATAGATACTATACGAAAGAATTATCCACTGCACTGGCTCGTCTGGCATAACAGCTATGTAGAACTCGACAAGGAACTGTCCACAAATCAGGTTTGCGCAGACCTGCTGTTTAACAGGCCCATCTCATTTGACATTAATTAGATTCCGCACGCCGACGGTACCGTACACGTGATTAACGCCAATCGCGCGTTTCACTCGCGATTTACCTCGCACCAGGTGTTGCGCGTCAACAACTGATCGGTTATCAGCGATAACGAGTCTCCACCACGTAATTGACATCCTACAGTAAGCGATAATTGCGTAATTGTTCAATGCGGATGAATAACGCGATATTGTATACGTATGTACACTCGCATTTGCCGACAGCAGTTTGAGTGTCACGTTTGATCATGTTAAGATATTTTCTGCGCACCCTTTTTTCATACCTTCCATCTGACTTTGTTACCATAATTATTATTATTGAGCATTTTTTATCAGATGCTACGAAATCCCCTCAAGTCTGCCAGCATCATATATTCAATGATAAATATGCCTAAAGCTAATAAATTATGTAACATGAATAGCACTCTTTTGAACAGATGCTTGACAGACGCAAGAAGTGCTCAAAAGTGCGAAAAGCTTAAAAGTGGTTTTATATTACAGCCACTACATTTATAATTTGATGAGAGATGAGCACAGATATACAGTGTTTTATATAAAACAAACCTATATGCATAAACATACTGGAAGGAGAAAAGAAAATGAGAGAACAATATCATATTTTATTTTGCATTGTGACAAAGTTAATGTTTTTTTATGAATAACAGTAGTTCTATCAAAAGAAATAAATATACAAGTGAGATAATAAAAATAGACCGTTAGTTTTAACAAAAACGAGAATCTCTTCTGTTAACTAATTATTTCTTGAATTTGAATTGGTTGTGTAAAATACTTTGAAACTTCACATTTATAATAAACAAGCAGATAGCATTATCAATTATAATTTTACAATGTGACAAAGTAATTTATGTGATTTCTTTACACACAATATTACTTTGTCGGTGAAATTATAAGCTCGTAATTGTATATATATGCTTTTAAATTTATGATTGCACAATCAGCTCAAGCTCATAGTAGTAATGCAGGTTTAAAAAACGCCTGAAACCTTTCATAAAAAAAAGAGAGAAACCTTAGATATGTGGACTTGTGACTCAAGATATACTGCTGAAGTGGAGTCAAGCAATCCGACATATTTTATAATATAGATATGAGAACACTTCAGATAACATATCATTTTAATTATATAACAAATGCGAAGTAGAGAAGCTAGAAGGAATATTGCTATAATAATTACTTGAATTAATATCGATAATATTTAAATATTTTCTAGCATGACGTAGAAAAGCATGACAATCGAGGAAGGACGCCACTGATGTTAGCGGTAACCTTGGGCCATACAGATTCCGCTGTAGTACTGTTACAGCATGAAGCCAATGTTAATACAGAGAACACTCAAGGATGGACTGGTAATTTGCCTTTGCATTTTGTCTGTCTATAACTCCTGTTCGGACATTTGCATTTTCGACAATTCTATTTATTTTTATTATATAAATAGTCAATTAATTTATTTTGATGTAGTCGTCCAAGAAGCAGTTGGAACGGGAAATCCTGAATTGTTGCAATTGGTACTTGCTAGGAGAGATTACCAGAGGTACTGTAACCGAGTGGCTGGTATACCAGAGCTACTGCACAAACTCAAACAGGTCAGTTTTATGTAATAACTAATAATATATTATTAATTCAATACGTGTACAGTTCTCACAAAACATACAATCTCTTTTATTGAAAGAGGAATTCTTTTCTGCAAGTTCTATGAACTAATATTAACCCGTGTGTTTCTTGTGTGGACTATTATGTGAAAGCTAATGATATTGACTTATTCTCATTCATGGTTATCAATATATGATGGTCCTAGTAATAGAAATCCTTTTCAGGCGCCTGATTTTTATGTAGAAATGAAATGGGAGTTTACAAGTTGGGGTAAGAAACCGAGGATTTAATAACATTTGCTTTTCTCGAGATCTTGTAGTTTAATCCATAATTTGGATCTAACTGCAATTTACACACTTATCTAATTCATTTTTAATAACACATGTGGTTACACAACTGCCATTATTTCTGTTGACTAGTTCCTCTTGTATCTCGGATGTGCCCAAGTGATACATATAAGGTTTATAAACAAGGTAGTAATGTGAGGATTGATACTACTTTATTAGGCTTTGATCATGCAAATTGGCAACGTGGCAATCGAAGCTATGTCTTCAAAGGACAAAGTAAGCACAGATATCTTTAATAAATATGCTTTAATGTTGCTAATGTTTGTGCACGAGTATCGTGTGACTTAATTTTTTAAAATGCAATTGATTATGTCTTGGGAATGTCAATTTGTTTATTATTAAATTCCAAATGTTAATGCAAGCTGCATCAATTCCACCTATAGCAATCACATGTAAAAGGCAATTATGTGTTCAATTTGGGTGGTCATTACACAGGTGATACAATCCTAACATTTAATTTGTGCACTGCATCGCTAAAAATTTAATAAAAACATGAACATTTTCGTATGCATAAGCACAGAAGAGTTTTCTTAACACTAACAGTATATTTTTTTATTATATTCTAATTTTTTTCATTTATTCGGTTTTCGTTATTTGTTCCCATTAGTTTATATAAATACAACAAAATAAATTGGCGATTAAATAATGTAAGATATTGTTTTTATATCGCATGTGTTTATATAATGTACAATGCGATATATAATATGACAATAATACGATTTTTTTTACTGAAAAAAATATATTAAATATATTTAATTATTTAATATATTAAAATAGTTTCTATAAAATTTATATGATATTTTTGTAGATGATGGGGCAACAATGATGGAAGTAGATCATGAAACTAGAAAAGTTTATGTTGAACATATGAAACTTATAGAGGATGATAATATACAATTAATGGAACCATCCGAAGAAGGTGTGATAGCTCGACTTACTAATCCTATAGTTACAACATATATAGATACGGATAAAATTAGTTTTGAACGGTAATTATCTGTCACTATATTTAATAATGATATATATGTATTTATATGCATGCTCTATTTCGCATTTGTTTCAACAATATTGTTTACGTTGAATTAGCAATAAAGCAGGTCTATGGGGATGGCGTTCCGACAAGAGCGAAGTAGTAAATGGTCATGAGTGTAAGGTTTTTAGCGCAAGCAATGTGGAATTAATAACTAAAACCCGACTAGAGCACTTATCTGAAGCTGATAAAGCAAGAGCTCGAGCGCCAAGGACTCCTTTACAGTCATTTCTTGGTATCGCAGAACAGCAGCAGGAGAGTTGCAGTACTGTCGCTGCCAGTGTAATCGGTTCTTTCAATAATTAATCGATATAATCATGCATTTAAAACATACTAATCGAGTTATATATTTTAGGAAGAATTTAATAGTGTAAGCAATTCTTCTAACATAACAGCTGAGGAATATTTTGACCCAGCTGTCGATTTGAATGGGAGAGATATAGGTAGACCAAAAGAAGTTAATACAAAAATACAAAAATTTAAGGTATTACAGATTAGCTTGAAAACTGTACATCATATATTATATTGTATACTAATTAAAGCAATTTCTTCACATTTAGGCAACTTTATGGTTAAGCGAGGATTATCCATTAAGTCTTCAAGAACAAATCATGCCAATTGTAGACCTGATGGCTATATCTAGTTCACATTTCGCAAAATTAAAAGATTTTATTCAAATGCAACTTCCAGCTGGTTTTCCTGTTAAAATTGGTAAGATTAATTTAAATGTGATGGTTGTGCTGTAGTATCGAATGTACATGTTACATATAAAACATGCTAATACTAAATTCTTTTTTAGAAATTCCATTGTTCCACATCCTCAATGCGAGAATAACATTTGGAAATATATTTGGCTTAGATCAAGAAGTACCGCATGTAGGTCATTTGCAAGAAACTAATCGTGTAACTTGCTTAGTTGACGATGTTTGTTTCGAAACACCTAGTGGATATGTTAAATTAGGTAAAACTTTTTTTTGTCTTGTATATATATTCTACAATTAATGTATACAATTTGTTTAATTCATATTGGTTGAATATAGGTGCGGAAGTTAGGACACAATTTAGTGTTGAAGAAGAGGACGATTTGTTACAGTTTGCTATTCAGCAAAGTCTTTTAGAAGCTGGCAGTGAACGTGATGAGGTATTATTTTTTGCTCTATAATTATTGAAATCACGTATATACATATGTATGGTATACATCCCCCTATTTTACATGAAAAAAATTATTTTACATAGGTTGACATATGGGAAGCATTAAAAGCGCAAAAGCCATCTAGACCAACTACACCTAATATGACCACCGAAGAGGAAAGGCAGCTTCAGAGGTACGATAAACACTTACTAGAGAGCATGTTATCGATGTTCTGTTTTTAGTTAATTTTATCATTGATGAGATTTTATTATTAATTTTTGCATGTGTTTTTGTGCTACAATCTATGTTCAGACAGGTGGGTAATTCTATTGCAAATATCAATTTTGGGTAAATTATTCACACAGTAGAAATTACTCATATATTTAATTTAAATTAATATAGACATTGAATATTTAAATTACAAAAGCATTTTAAAAAGCCCTCGAAAATTTTGTCACAATAAATGTTAAACTAAATTTGTCAAAATATTTGTCATGTCGCTTAAATCTTTGTTTTTTAACATAGGGCAATTCAGGCTAGTTTAGTGCTATATCAAGAGACTACAGCTGGATCCACGGAAGGTACTGCGAATTCAGCGGGTATAAATGAAAGCGAAGATAGCGATTCCCTCGAAGATACTGCAGAACAATTGAGACTAGCGTTAAAGCTTTCCGAGCAGCAACAAATAGAAGAGGAGCAACAACGATTGCTGGAAGAAGAAACGTTTCGTCATGTGTTGGAACTATCTTTGACGGACAAGTAAACTTCCCAAATGTGCAATAGTGATAATAAATTTACTACTTCCAAAAGTGAAAACTCTTCCAGTCTCAAGCAACGAGACTGTACAAAAAATCACCCATTTCCTACATTTCATAGATTGTAAAGTGCATTACGGAGTAATAATGTTGCTTACAATGAACACTTGTTATTGAAGTATACAGTTAATGCAAGTCAAAAGATGGAAATAGTATAGTAGTTAAGCAAATGAATAATTTAAATTATGTTATTTATTTCTTAGCTACATTTTATATGAGACAAAATTCTTCAATATTATAGACATCTCAGCAAGTATGTAACGAAGCCTTGAAAATTACAGCTCTTTGAAAAAGATGCAGTCACGAATGACAAACAATCAAATAGTGTTTGTGTAAATCCTATTAATTGAAAGTAAATAATATAAGTTACGACTGTTATCTAGAATAAATGGCATGTAATTCTCAAGCCTTCAAAAATTATTCGTCTGGTCCTTTGTCCTCAGTTTTATCTCTACTTCTATAAATTTATAAGTGCATATTAATTGCAATTAGGATGACACAGAAAGGTAATCATCTTTAATCAAATCAAACATTTTTACAAAGATCCCTTTTCATATCTACAATAACAATTCTATATAATATTTTAATGATACGGCGTATAATGAACTAGTAGGAGTATACAGGAAGTATTTATAAGTATTCAGCTCTCCTTCCAAAGTTTTTCATTAAAAAAATGAATTGAGGATGTAAGATTAGTGAAAATATTAACAGTATATTATTTATTATTTCAGATAAGTAAATTTTATTTTTGTATGTTATTTTATCAATATTATATATATATCTATATATATAAAATTTTGATGTAAAATATGATTTATTTAAACTAAGAGGGAAATTAATTACTATATTCCATTATTTTTATTTAAAAAAAGTAGTTACAAATGCGTTACAATTCCTTTTGTATCAATAATAAGATTAAACAACTTGTTATCAAATATCATTAAAACATGATTATATTTTTCTTCTGGGCATTATAAATAAAAAAAACTGCATTCATATAAGATGTATAAAGTATAATCACTTCTGCATACATGCATTCACTCACCAACGAAGATGTGTAGAAAAATAGCAAATGAATTATTCTCTGATTACATAATAAAAATTACCAGAAGTAGAGTCAGCGGCGAAAGAACCGGCAGTCATTGGACTGCCACATTTCTGCTATTCAAACTCCGATTGTGCCCTGAAATATGATTAAAATTATAAGCATTATAATTTATCAAAGAAAAATCTATATCAATCGACATCTTTTACACAAACTTTGTAAAAATGGTGCCAAGTATAGTAGCACTCTGTAAGTAACGTTGTTCGTTTTTATGTGCTTGTTGATGCCATTTTTTGCGTATGGCATTCCACCGTTCTCTATGATCCTTCATTAATTGTTCTTGCGTTTTGAGAATCTGTCCCTCCTGTAATTACGTTATGTACAATTTGCATCTGTTATAATATAATTGTTAATACTAAAAATATGTATAGTATACATTTTTTTATTTTTAAAACTTTAATACAGTTAAAAATCGTTTGAATAATTCTTTAATCAGCTTTTTACATGTATTGTGCTTTCTGACTTTGCATTGATTTGATGTAGAGTTAGAAAGACAATAGAAATCTTACAGTAATATTCATAATCGTTTGATTGTGCTAAGCATTATGTATAATATGGAAAACCAATTACAATGAGGTCAAAGATGAGAAACAAAGATCAACCAATATTTGACATCAACTATTTATCGACGCATAGATAACGAATTGACGTTGATTCGACTAATTATTTCTGGCTGGAACGGGAAAATAACGCAAGGCTCTAAGTATTATATGTTATAATTATTATTATCATTATTAATGTCATTTATATCAGTAAATTTTGATTACGACAACTAGCGTGCTTTTAATTTTTATTGTAATGAAGCAAAGTGCATCGTGTTGGGAGTAATATCTAAGTATAAATAGGAAATATGCGACAACAAAGCGGCAAGACACTCGCCGAGATAAGTAGAGTTAGTAGAGTAAATAAGAAGCATTAAAAGTACAGTTAAAAGTGAAAAGGGTTCGAAGATTTCGCCTAAGTTACGAACAGAGTCGAGAGAAATCAAGAAGAAAGAATTAAGAAAGGGTAAAAATACCAAATTGGAGATATGGAAATTTTGATCCTTATTAACTTTGATTTCTTATTTTTTAACTAAGAATTATTACATCGTTTAGAAATGAAGTTCTTTGTAAGTATTTTGTTAATACTTGCGACGATTATGTTAATGTTAGTACCACCGATAGTCGGTCAGGAAAATAAGAATGTATTACAATCCAAGGTTGAAATAATCGAGGGAACGATTATAGAGGCACCCACAAGAACAACTGAAAACCCATGTCCGGAAGGCATGAAACAGGATTCCAGAGGAACGTGTCGCACGCCCATATAATAACCAAGAAACACAGGTAACTGTTTCTTTGAAACAGTGTGTCTGTTAAAACAAATTATCTTCGAAAGATAAATTTTGATTGGACGTGGTTAAATCACGCGCGATTATACTCTAGATTCGTAATCAATGTGTTACGTAAATTCCTATGAAAACACTGTTGCGAATGTTTCTAATTTTACATTAATTGAATATTCCACACATATTTCTATTTAATACATTTTCATATTTTATTAATAATCAGAATAAATATTTAATTAACTGTTTATTAACGCTATAAGTGATATTGATAGCTTTGAATGTTATAGCTTTATGTAATTTAATTGACAATAATCAATGTATATTATTTTTCTATAAAATTATATAAGTTATATAACATATAAAAATGTAAAAAAAACAATTGTACTATTTTAACCAAGCTGTCAGTTATTATTTTAGAGTTTGTTTAAAGTGTACATCTTGTATCTCTGAAAATTATACATTCCAGCTTTTGACAGATCTCTTCCCAAAGTACATATGTATTTTATGTCTATTTGCAGGCTTGTGGATATCAAAATTTCAGCAATATCATATGAAAACTAAAAGCGAGACCGTAAAAAATATCGTAGCAATGATAGAGGGATGAAAATATTCTGTATTTTGTATCCGCAGAATTTCAATAAATTCACATTGCATAGTTAATTTTAATTGCATTACGCGTTATAAATTATGTGTGGATATAGTTGACTATAAGATATCTGACAACATTATTAGAGTCGCACGAGTTCTGTGCGTTCTACAGCCCAAAATACATTTATATCATACAAGAAATTAAATTATATTTTCCCTTGACGCGCGCGTTAATTCGCAAGAGATGCTAAAAGTGTAATTGTTGAAAAACTGAAAAGGAATGCAGTTAGTCAAGCATGAGAACATAGAATTAGTTATTCTTCTTCATCATATGTACATGTACTCTTTCACATTATTTTTTTCATTTAATTATAACTTCTAAATTTCAATTTTCGTTCAGTCACCTTTAATTAATACTAAAATTTAATCGCGTCTAGAAAGTATTTTTAAACATCCAAAAAATATCAGATGCTTAATTTTTACATTGCAGCTTGCATTTATATTCATTTGTCGATTTGTTCCGAGTTCAGAGACACTGTATAAATTGACATGAGATGAGTCGGAGTCAGATTCAAGATTTGCCGACCATGAGACAACCGCTTCATGGAGTCACGTGTCACCTCATGAATTGTTTTGATATTCAAATGTGTCATACATCTATCGAAATTATTGACTTACGTAATCCAAGTTCAAATCGTCTTTCTCTCCGAGTATAGGGGATGGAATACGATTTCTTGGTATGGCTTCTTCACGAGGCAAAGGAGGTGGCAAATAATGGACGTCATTTATTTCACCGTCAGCACCAATTAAATTATCTGCCATGCTAACTTCGTTAATGATTTCGGGACTTGGACTTCGAATCCTATTCATAAATCAACGTATTTATTTTAATTTTGCATAAAATAAATATATACAGTTGTACAAGAGAAAAAGAAATAAAGAATATTTTTATAATGATTTAATCGCTAAATATGTATATATCTTTTCTCATTTTTTCTCATTATGCATAGTTTTTTAAATTATAAGAAACAAAAAGTGCTGTAGTATAGTTAAGAAATATGCTCTAACTTGCAATATGTACCTATAACACAAAAAATCTCAAGTATAAAATATTTTAAAATAAAATAATCACCCCAAACTTTAATGTAATAAGCAAATATGTAAATATATGAGTGAGATAAGCGATATCTATATAATCTTACTTACTTAGGGACCAAATGTGGATTTCTCGGTTGATTGGCCATCCAGGCACGGCATATTGGATATAGTGGTGTGTCTTCTTGAAATTGAGCTAAATCAACACTACGATCGAATAGTTTCATCACATATGTATGATGAAATGCTGCATCCATTTGAACTGGCCGGCGACGCCTAACTTTCCGTGGTTCACGTTGGAGATTAACGGATTTTGTCCTAAATGTCACAGTTAGAAAGATTGGTTCCTCTCAAATAGGCAATTCTACGTAATTATAAATGGACATTGAGGCTTACATCTTTTTTACGGGATGTTTATAATCCGTAATAGGGCTGTCATCTGATTCCGCCGATGAACCAGTGTCACTATGCTGTAACAACTCTCGTAGAGCACCCTTTAGACGATCTCTCGCTACAAGAACATCGCTATCCCCTTCATAAACATTAAAACATAATCAATGCTATAATATTTAATATATTAATAGTTTGTAGTAGCTTGTTGCTTTTCATGCGTCATTACCTATTTCATCTTTTATTTCCACTTTTATCCGTCCCGGTATTATTGGCGTTGGTTGAATATTTCTTTTCTTTCCCATCTAATCGTTACGTTATCAATTTTAAATTAATCTATTCTAATGTTAATATACGTTTATTCAAATGTCAAGCTACATATAATACAAACTACTAAAATCATTGCTAATGTAGACTTGTACTAATAGTTAACTAAAGGCGATTTTTGGCAATTGTTTAATATGGTTTGGTACATATACCAAAGTTGCTATCGGTGACTGCTATTGGTTCTGGTGCAGTTTAGTACACTTTGGTTGCTTATACCAGAATCACGCCAAAAATCGCTTTAAGCAACAGCAAATTTATACATATAATAAACAAAAAAGATTACCTTTAACGATGTTTGAGTCACATAGAATAATTATCTGGTCTATATGATATTAAAATATCAAATTTCTCGGTAAAATTAATCTGGTTAAATATCAAAAATCAATTTCGGCTCACGTTCGTCCAGCAAGAAGTGTATTTCTCTCCTGTGTACCTGGAATAAATAAATTATTAAATATTATAGTTTCTGCTGCTAGTACAATGTAGGTCGTAGAACATCAGAGAGAGAAAGACCAAATCTCGATTCTCACTTTTTCCTAAGACTGCATTTGGGAAACAATCACTGCACAATATAACAACCGCATATATACTTTCATATACTTATAACTTTACACTTTACTAAATCCGTTTTTTAAAAATAGACCAAAATAGCCTTGCTTTCGAGCGTAGCCTACAACCTATACGACCGTGATCACGCCATTCACGCCTGCGCAGGCGAGCGGTTGCAGCACTTGCAAGTTGCAGCAGCCAGCAGCAGCTGTCGAGAGTAATCTGTTCTTAGCTTGACTGCACTCGTTATATTTTCTACACTTGAAATGAAATAAGTATATAATCAGGAATTGAAATAGAAGAAGGAAAAAGATCAAAGGTACAAACGGTTCAGCTACACTGTACTTTCTGTGAATTCTGTGAAATGGATATATCAATCAGATGTTAGAGAAAGGGAGAAGGAGAATGAGAAAAGTTCAGCTGCGAGAACACAACCTATAGCGCCACAGACGGCAAAGACTGTGGTTACGTTATACACGGTGTTCGAGAAAGTTTAAGCAATGTGTGTATGCTGATTGCTGCGTGGTGTATACAACGTAATGAAAAAGTTATTATTACTGACAAAATGCTTTTGTCGCAGATAGAAATAAAGAATCGTTATATTAGTATGTATTATGTCAAATAATTGAGAGAAAAAAAATATATGTACACGTTAAACGTATCTGTGAACTGTGACATGGTTGTGACACTGTAAGACTACAGAATGCTTTGGAAACTATCTGCTGAGATTCTTATATTTTGTATGGTAGCAGATATTTCTCTTGCCTCTGATTATTCCAAGCGTAATGACAGTTACGAATGTAGATTAGGATCAAAGACTCCTTATAGATGTGTAGCGAATTACGATGAGTCACCTTTGGAATATCCAGGTATACTGCAACACCGTTAATCGCCTTTAACGCGTGTATGGAGCTTGTAATAACGTGTATTTATTGCTATTTGATTTACAGATTGTGTGGAGAAAAAGATCTGGTTAGTTCTACGTCATGGGACTCGGTATCCAGGCAAGAAGTACATGTTTCGTATGATAGACGATTTGCCAGAGTTGCAAAATGTAATATTAAACAATTATGATAAAGGAGTGACGAATCTCTCAGCCGATGACGCGGCTTTGTTTAGGAAATGGAAATTGTCATTTGCTCGAGGGAGCATGATGAAATTGGCAGTAGAAGGGGAGAATGAAATGATTGATCTCGGAGAAAGGTATCAGGCGAGGTTTCCATCTCTGATGCCAGAAGATTTTAACAATCAGACATATAAAGTATGCACGGCAAAATATCCGAATGTATTAGATATTCATTTTACATTCCTCGATCACCAGCTGAATTTTAGTTTAGATTCACCGCCACACAACGTACAGAAGAGAGTGCAAGACACTTTGCTGTTGGTTTATTCGGTTGGCATAACAGCAAAAATGTTTGGTATCCACTACCAGTGTATCGAGATCGAGTGATAAGAGTAAGATATCATTGTTTTTAAGTTTTTGGCAATTTACTCTGTTCCTAATTTTCCCAGTTCTTTAGGTATATGACTATGTTTCTGTGTTTCTAGTTTTATAAAGCTTGTCCTCGTTGGCGCCAAGAAGTTGACAAGAATTCAGATGCAAAACTAGAGACGACGAAATTTCTGGACAGCAAGATTGTCAAAAATATGTTAAACAATATTAAAAAGCGCATTGGTCATGATATCGATTATGGTTAGTATTTATTATACATATTGTATATAAATGTCGTTTAGTTGCTACTAATATTCCCCCGTTAATTGTTATATACATATAATCATTATGTTTCAGAAACTGCACATTTAATGCACACAACATGTGCTTTTGAAACTGCTTTAAATCAAAGTATAGTATCTCCCTGGTGTAAAATATTTTCATTAAATGATTTCAGGGTAAGATTTAAAACAAAATAACAAGTTTTTTATTCCCAAATGGAAAGATGTAATTGTGTACCTGATTCGAAATTCATATTTTATAGGTCTTTGAATATGCAGAAGATCTAGAATTCTATTGGATCGATGGATATGGCTATCCATTAACTTATGAGCAAGCATGTTCTGCCTTGAAAAATATGTTTGATTCTTTTGAGTATGCAAATTTATACTTATTGCAATTATCAATATAAAATTCTTGTTTTTTCACTGGTTTTTTATACTAAAATATATAAAAATAAAATCGTAAATTTTTTTGTTTATATGTCAAAAAGATTTTAATTAATGGAAGAAAACATTTTAAAACGATAAATATGAGATTGCAGTTTAGATGCAGTTACAAGAATTTGAAAATTTGCAAAATTATCGTTGCAAGTAACTTTGCAATTAAATGTAATTCAATTGTGTTAACGCAATATACTAGATAACTAGAAGAATGTTATTTCTCAGATCCAATGAAGGGGCAGTGACAACAGCTTATTTTACACATTCCGGCACGATTTTGAAATTAATAGCCTTACTCGGACTAGCCAAAGATGAACATCCTTTGACGCACGACTCCTTTGTATTACGCAAGAAGGAAGATAAAAGAGCTTGGAGGAGCAGTATTATTGATACGTTTGCATCTAATATGGCATTTGTTTTGTACGAGTATGTTTCTCTTTTAAAATCCATTGGATTATACGTTGCGTATATCGTCATATATAATTACTTAATTGTTTTTTTCAGTTGTGAATATTACGGGCCCAGTGTTTTATTCATGCTTCAGGAACGACCGGTATATTTACCAGGATGTCCGAAAGATATGCCATGTCCATTACATACTATGAAGGCGATGTATCCAGATAACGATGAAGAATGTCAGTTTGATACTATGTGCCGTATGCCAAATTGAAGAGCAATGCCAAAAATATTTTTGCAATAATGCCATATACATA
Organism: Leptothorax acervorum; assembly: GCA_035220615.1. Classification (NCBI taxonomy): domain Eukaryota; kingdom Metazoa; phylum Arthropoda; class Insecta; order Hymenoptera; family Formicidae; genus Leptothorax; species Leptothorax acervorum. The sequence continues at coordinate 786,092 of JASTWQ010000027.1, read as the reverse complement.
TGCATCCTTTTCTTTATTTACATATCTAGATAAAAATATATTAAAATAAAATTCAGTTTTTAAAAGAAAATATTTTTCTAAGAGAAATTTTGCCGAAACGTACCTGGTTCATTTTTTGATGAATTCAGAATCTCTATGTTTTTAAAAATGTACAGTGAAAGAGATCGAGATTTATTTTGAGTATCTTGCTATGTACATAAGTACTTATTAATAAACAATTCAATTATCATTATATTTCTTTTTATTTATATATAATGACAAACGTTCCTATTGTTAAGTAAAATTCTTTTCCGCGCGCAGCAATAAACTTGTCCGTAGAACTAATGAGGAGTGAGTTGATATAAAATATATATTTAATGATGAACAATGATTTTAATCTAGATTTTTATGACTATGAGTAATTATAAGAAAATAACAATACAGATAATTAGCTAATTTCTACATAAAATTGTTGAAAACATAGGAGCTCTCACAACAAAATACTTAAGTTTTTCAAGACTGTAAATGTTGCATTTATTATGTATCTTTCTTTAGAATGTTGTTTGGAAATATTTATATTATTCAATGATGAAAATACTTAAAAATGCAAAAATAAAGTTTAAAATTTTTTATAACGTTCTTTTCTTTTGCCCCAGTTTGCTGCTGATAAGATATATAATCTCTGTCTTTTTCCTATATATATTGTCTATATTTATCTATAATATTATCTATGTTTATCTTGGTACATTACATTTTAAACTTGTATTATATACATATTATTGAAAAATAGTCTTTTAAAATACGTAGTTAATATTTAAGACTTTTTAAGATTTATAAAAATTTGAAATTCTTGTGTAAAATTATTGTGAAAAAAAGACGCGATATATATTCATGTAACAATTACACATTTACGTCGATTTCTGTGAGAACTTGGACGCTTTCAACAATTTTAAAAACTTGATAGTTTGTCGTACCTATCTTATAACTTTGCATTACAAAATAGTTTTTTAAATCAAAGGACACTGTCTTCTAATGAATTATTTATATCATTTCTGTCATTTATATCATCTCCAATCATGTCCTGCAATAAAACATGTAACATATAATTATAAAATACTTTTGTCGAATATAAATACTAATATCAATGTAATATAGATATATATTACCTGCAGCACTTCAACAAGTGCCCTTGTCTCATTCAACATTTCTTTGTAAATACGTTTTTCTTCTTCTAACTTTTCGATACGTTTTACGAGTTCCTTATTTTCCTCTAAAGTATTCATAAGTGCTATTCGCCTCCTTTCAGCCTGGACCTGCCAGTAATTCTCACTAGGACCAGCTAAATCTGAAAGAAATATTTTTAAATAACAAATCTGTCTTTTATATAGTCTATTTTTTAAGAGAGAATACATACAAAAAACACGAAATATTATTTTACAAATATACCTGTGCATGTTAAATCTTCGGCTTCTATTTCTATCTTTTCCTCTGATACAGTTTGGACAGCCTTGTTATGGGTCGTTACTTTTTTTTGTTTTTTAGAAACATCCTTCTTTGTTTTTGTAGGTACATTCCTAAAATACACATAGGTTTAACGTTCATCTTTTCCCACAAAATTTTTCAATAAATTTCGCTTAATGATTCTATAAGAAATGACCTTTTTGATTTATTCTTATCAGGCATATGCAAAAGTATAAATGTCTTCATGAATATTTCTTGCTATCTCTTTATGGTCAAATAAGAAGAGAGAATTAACTTACTTTTTTGATTTTGCCTGTTTTGATTTTGCTTGTTGAGCAGATTTGATCATTCTATCAGCACCAACTAAAGTTTCTTTATCGTTAGCTGAGGGTTGCAGTTCGTGCAAGGATTTTCTAACCTTATCCTGTTTTAATAGAAGAAATAATTACAACATGATTATTATATATTTTACACATACAAGCATTATATTAATTTATATACTTTTCCTTTTCATTTTTTAAACATGTAATCAAACTGTAATTATTTTTATTTACAATACATGATGTACTCTTCTTCAATAATATACATATAGGCATTTTTAATAAATTTATTATTATCAAAAATCAATTTTTTGAATATCTACATATAATTATCTCATATACTAATAAACAAAAAACACAGTAAGTTTATAATTAAACATAAAATAATTTCTACATTTATTAGAGACGTATATTCTTAATCCAAGGCAACATGTAACATAATTATCTATAAATTAATTCTACATAAACTAAACAGCTATTTATATATCAACAGTAACAAAATTTAATAAACTGAAATTAAGTGTATATCCAACACTCAATTATTCTGTAAGTTTGTACACGTGATATGTATTTCGATTGGAATTTTCTTTCGGTATGGTAAATAAGATCGAACAAGAAATGACCTTCCGCGTGTACTCGAGGCATTATACTCAAGAATATAAAAACGTGAAAATAATATTTTCTACATTTAACATTCTCCTCGTCGACGATCGAACAAGAGACGCTTATAATACGAAAATACGAAATCACGTTGCAACCACTTTTCTCGACGATTTCGCGTGACAAGATAAATAAACACACTAACCTCAGGAGCGGTATTCGTTTCGGCGTCAGTAACCGGTTTCATCCTACAAGCCGCAAAAGATCTGAAGAGGAAGGCAGTGCTCGATCGGCGTACGAAAAGACGACTTGCGTTACTTTATTCACGAAGAGCTTGGCTGTTTGGCATCACAATGTGAATGTCGTTTGAATAGAGTTTCAGTTAACTTTCCGTAATCACACGGCTCTTCTCTTGATAAGTATCCGCTCGATCCTGCTCGATCCGCTCCAGTCTCCACTCGCAGCGAGGCAGCTCACCACAGAACATATACAAATCAGCTCACACAACGACGCAACCGGTGTTCAACTCACAACTGCATGGCGGGAACTGCGAAGTTGGAAACACTGCATATTTAGTGGCCAACGTGTTGGACTCTTTTTCTCGCGCATGCGCGACAACGCGGAGATACGTTCGTTTCACTTGTGTTGTGAGGTGAGGTTAGATTTCACTCACGTCATGCGACAAATTTGACGAACACTTGAAATACTGGCCTAAGATAATATGTATGTGTTTGTGTGCGCTTCTCGTCGGTGATGTTTGTAAACTGTAGCGAATGTCAATTGTCAAAGCCGTCAAAGGGACTAGGGAGCGTCTGGGAGCGTCTGGGAGCGTCGTGGACGTGAACTGTGGAGGCTGGAGCCATCATACGAGTGTATGCAGATGAGAGGGTTGCATGATTCATTGTTGTCGCGAAAAAAATGGTTCGCACCGACTGGGATCGGATATTATCCGTAAACGCTTCGTCTTTAACAGACGAAGAGATCGAGGATCTTTTCCCCACGGTCGTCCGATGCGACGTCGACGAGATCGCCGACATACACGGTCTGCGGACGCTCGTGAGACTGTCGCAAGAAATGTTGACTTATAAAGATAATCAAGTAGGAAAATTATTTGTTATTTTGTATTTATATTAAACGATTAATATGCGCGTAGAAATAAACTTTTAACGTGTCGCGTAAAAAATAAATCTATTAAATTTTAGGTCGAGGCTTTGCTTCTCGAGTGCGGCGAATTGAAAGAAACAATAGCTTCGTTACGTCCAGAGACTGCCAAACGAAAGATCAAAGGTAGTATATTGTCAAGTTTGTATATTTATATATATGCATTTAAAATTATTCCTCAAATAAAACTCTCTAAAAAGTTATGAAATAAGATTACTTGTATTGGTAATTTGTACTTCTGTTTCTAAATATTATATTTATATCATATTTACATGACGATTATTTTGACAGATCGTGATGTAGGAAAACAAGAAAATGATAGTTTTGTTAGGGTAAGTTTTTTTTTTATTACTTATAACATATCATTAAGTATTCTGTTTTATATTTTGTGTAATAATTTAATTTTGTGTAAAGGATACAAATTTAAGGGGCTATTCAGACGCACAAGGCAAAAGTGAAAAAGTTAAGACACTTATGGCTGAACTAGAGGTAAGTATATATAATAAAAATGTAAATAGTAAAAGTTATAGTAAAGTTTCTTTGTTATTGCTCTTTATTTTTCAGAATTTGGATAAGGAGAATGAAATTCTTAAGGAACAGCTAACAACATTGAGAGATGAGATGGAGGATGCAACAGAAAAAATGAACGAAATGACAGAAGAACTTTGTTCAGGCCAAGTAAAAATTGTGGAATACAAAGGTACCTATATATGAATAATATGTATACTTTTTACAACTTACGTAATAAATTTGATGTTTGGATAAATGTGTAAATACTATTCTTTTACAGAAAGGATACTGAAATTGGAGCAAGAAAATGCAGCTTTGGTTACACAAATTGAAGAAATAACAGCACAACAAATAGACAGAGATAAAATGTTGGATGAATTTGGTGTAGCTATTGATGCTAGAATATCTGAATGGAAGGTATTAAATAAATTTTGTATAATATTTATAGAATTTTAGAAAATGTTTTTAGATAAAGTGAGTGTACAAGAATTTGTATAATTTATTTTGCAAGGGTGTATTGGATGAGAAAGATATGGAGATAACACGTTTGAAGGAAAGCTTGTCGCATTCTTTAATGCAATCGATTACGTCAGCCAAAGAAGAAAATAAAACACAGATTATTCATCTAAATGACGAAATAGCTCGTAGAGATGCGATTATAGCTGAATTGCAAACTAAACTTTCTGAAGCAGTTGTTGAAATAAATGAGAGTGCTGCACTTATAGAAAAATTAAAAGGAGAAACACACGAGTGAGCGATATTCTCTATTTATATTTTTAATATTTTTAATTATTTATTTACAAAGTTATTGATTTATTTTGTAGGTCTGTAAAAAGCGATAAACGAAAAGAACAAAAAAGTTTGTTGAAAAAGATACAAACTGCAAATGAAAAGATCTCTAATTTGGAAAACGCATTGTCACAAGCACAGGATGATGCTAAGTCACAGAGTAGCAAAGTCAGATATTTATATTTTCATATTAATTTATAACAAGTTATACGCAGAGTTATTGCCATTCATTTTAAGCTATCTCTTGCTTAATTTAGAGCTAATTTTTTCTTAAACAATTGGAAACACATATATGAAAATTTTATTAAATGCTGCCTTAAAAGTTTTCAAGTTTAGTTTTGCATTTACGTTCTGGAAATATTTCTTGAATAGAATTTTTTTATTGTCTATTGGTTGCGACTACAAAATATCAGTATGTGAGTTTATTTTTCTTTTTGTAAAAAAAAATTTATTAAAAATTACATTAACACGTATGTAATAAAAATGGCAATACTTCTAGAATACTCTTTAATATACTTATTTGTTAAATAGTATATGCAATAATAAATTATCATTTTTTTTTACATAGTTATGCGAAGTATTATCTACATTAAAAAAATATCAAGATGGAAATCAGGCTTTAGCTAAAGCATTGAACGAAATTAAAGAATTAAAAATTAAAATTGATCACAAGAATGAACATATTGAAGATTTAACCAATGTTATTAATAAATTGGAAATGTTAAATTCATATCAAGAAATGGAGATCTTAACTCTTAGGTAAAATTTTCAAAAGAATTAATTTACATCTCTTTTTTATGTCTGAAAGAAAAGGATTTAACATTATTTTTGCATATCACAACAGAGAAAAATTAGGGATTCCAGAAGATGAATCAATATCGATTAAAAGTGTTGTAGCAAAACGTAAAGAGGAATCAAAGAAACTGGAAGAGCTTATTCGGCAGAACAAAAATCTTGTGGAGGAAAATTTAGAATTAAAATCAGATGTAAGATAATTTATCGAAAAATTAGTTTATAGAATTTATAAAACATATATGTTTACAAAAAATATACGTGGCGTTTCTGTTTGAGATATATATTTTATGATACTAGAGGTTTTTTTTTACAAATTTTTACTGTTTGTAGATAAGAATGTTAAAATATAGATTGAGCAAGTCTGAGAAGGTATTAGATATTTCTGAGAACTTAGATGATTCTAGTAATCAGTTTTTACATTCGACTAAATTAGTCGAATCGGAAAATATACAACTATCTTCCAAAACTGATATTTCTGAAGTTAATCAAAATATTCAGATACTTATAGAAGAAAATGAGGCACTTAGAACGGGCATGCATGAAATTATGGACAGTATACGCAATCAAGATGGTGAATTTTCGCTAACTTTAACGGTACTTTAGTACTGCACACATTTCCATTTCTGACACCGTAATATTTTCTTTTACCTAGTTCTTTCTTACTTTTTTTTATATATCTAATATTCAATATGTTAATAGAATTCTCTGCTAAAAATCTGCTGGGTTTTTCACATTTTCTATTTATTTTAAGTAGATACAGAACATTGCTAATCTTGTGCTTTTAATAATTGCGTTAAGAAAAGAAACTGATATCTCTGCATATTTTTTGTTTTAGGTAAGAGTGAAGTGGAAATACAATCCAGTACATTGGAACGATTATTGGAGGCTTTAGATGTTAGGCATTTAGCTGGTTGGTACCATCCAGCTATGAGATTGCAGGAACACCTTAATGTTGTACAGGGCAGTAATGCTGAATTAAGATCACAACTTAAATCGCTGAGGTATTTTTTTAATTTACTATCAAAGTAGCATTAATATTTTTTATTATAAACAATGAAATGGTTCATATATTTTATTATAATCTTTATTATAATTTATAAATCGTTACGATGTGATTTACAGAAAAGAATTGCAAAGGAAGGATAATATTTTACAAGATCTAGCAGCGAATAAAGATATAGATTTCGAAAAATTGTACGAGAAACATGGCGAAGATGAAGTGATAACAATGTATCTTGCAGAAATGAAAGCTTTGCAAGTGGCATATAAAAATGAAACAGAAGAATGGGAGAAGCAGAAAGATTTACTGGTTCAAGAAAATAATGAGTTGAAGGATGAGATAGATGGTCTTAAAAAGCAACTAGAAATTTATAAGAAAAATTGGAAGATTATAGAAGATGGAGATAACGAAGCTCAGAAAGCTTTCGCGGCAAAAACGAGAGAATATGCAGATGCTGCTAAGGAAATAATAGTTATGAACAGGAAAAATGCTAGTCTTCAACAATTGCTTAACAAAGAAACTAATAGATTATATGAATATCAAAAAGAGATAATTAAAAAAGAAAGCGATTTTAATAGAACGCTTACAGAGGCAAACAAATACAGTAAAACGTTGCTATCAGAAATTTCACTCTTGCAGAGTAATTTATGTAATTCTGTGAGTGTAATAGTGCATAACGAATTAAAAGAGAAATATGAGGAATTGAGTATACGTCATCGTACTTTGTTAGAAACTGTGATAGTGTCTCCTAATTCCAATGAAATATCCTCCTTGAAAATTGAAATAGAGGCAATAAGACAGGAAAAACATCAACTCATTGAAGATTTGCGGAAAGTATATTGCGGGAGCGATGATAGTTTACAACAGAGAATTAAAGAGATAGAAGCCAAGGAGTTGATTGAAAGACAGCGAGCTGATCAAATGGCTAGATTACTCGAAATATCACAAACACAGTTAACAAAGTACGAAGATAACGTTAAACAACTTTCTATTTCTAATTCTGAATTGCAAGAGAGTTTGATTGAAGTGCACAAGACATTATCTAAAAAGATAGCGCTGCAGGAAACTGTACAAATAGATGATAACCGTATACAGGAATTGCAAAATGAAAAAACGCAACTTTTTATAGAGAATGAAAGTTTGAAAAAAATGCTACAAATTTCTGAAGAAGAGGCTCGATTGCAATATTCGCTGAATTCACTACAGACACTGGAATTGGATAGTCTTAGGCATCAAATATTGGATTTGCAAGCTGTAAGTGAAGACAAGGCTACAATATCGCGACTTGATTTTGAGCTTACGAGTAAGAAGATATCAGAGATGGAACTATCTGCACAGAAAACGCGATTGCAGAACGAATTATCTTGCGTGCGACAAGAGCTTGATAACTCAAGCAGGAAATACGAGGAAATGCGTGGTCACGTACAAGATTATCGGAAACAATGTGACAATCGTTGCAGGTAAAATCAGAAATTACTTACATTTAGATATTGTTTTGCGTATAAGAGAATATATCATGATGTATACGTGTGTTACAGGTATTATATAGATATTATATATTTTTTACAATGCCAATATGCGGGATCAACTTCCATAAGTGCTTTAGAAAAAGTAATTACATTGGCTGCGAAATTAAAAATAGACCGTCAAAATATCGACGTAGAAATGCAAAAGACCAAAAAATGTCATGAAGATATTATATACGAACAGCAATGTTTATCTGCTCGCCTTGAAATTGTGGAACGTCTGAAAGATATGTTGGAGCAACAAATTGGCGCTGGTAGCGTCCAAAACATAATGGAACATTATGCTGAAACTTCGCAGCAAACTCTAAGTGTAAGCCTTTTTATGTAATAAAAATGTCATAATAATGTATAAAATTTTTTTAAAAATTTAGAAAAGTAGCATGAGTTTATTGGAGTAATTCTCACATGTTTAAAATGCTTTTTTCAATTACTATTTCTGGTATTTTATAATACGTCTTAATCATAAAATTTAACTCTTGCTAAATTTATATTTTACTTGATAATTATAAAATAAATTGTGTAATATTTATGTTATCTGCAGATTGAACTTTTGTTTCTTTTTCTAATAAATGTTTCTACATTCTTTTAATTAGGATTTTAAATACAAAAGGAGAATAGCTCATTTGGAGCACGAACTCCAAATTGCTAATACCAAATTCAACGAATACGAGTCAACAATAAACAGCATGGAACAGGATATGTTAAATATTCAGAGAGCTTGGTGTCCACAACAAGAACAACAAGCTCGAATTAGTACACCAAATTTTGAGACCAAATCCATTCAAGTAACGATGGAAACTCAAGTAGTTAGTGTTCAAACAGATCCCTATGTTTGCTGCTTAAATAAAAAAGTAGAGGATACTACTAAGGAAACCAATAAGGAAACTGTTTTTAAAGATATTGAAAAACCTGTTAAATCAAGTGAAACTACAGAAAAGACATTCCGAGAAGTGGGAAATAATACAGAAGAAAGTGCCAGCTCGGCGATCCTTAACGAGCAGTTGAATCAAGCATTGAAACTCGCATCGGAACGCTCCGCAATGCTTGTCAAGTGTGAATCACAATTAGCCGAGTATAAAGCGAAAGTGGATGCCTTGAATAAAGCAATAATGGAAAAAGATTCGCAGTATGAAGCAAAAATGGATACTTTGAACAAAGCGATCGAGGAAAGAAGTTCGCAGTATCAAACAAAAGTTGACACTTTGGACAAAGCGATTGAGGCAAAAAATTCACACCTTTCTCAAAAGCAAAATGTACTTGACGAATTAATGACTCAACCACGAATTGCAAGTACTGATTGTGCGGACAAGTTGGCTTTGAAATCGACGATAAATAGTTTACAGAAATTAATTAATCAAAAAGAAGAAACTATCTTAAGATATCAAAATTTATTGAAAGAAGACAGAGACGAACATAGTCGGGCAGCGAGTCAGTTTCAGGATGAAATTAAAAGTTTGCACGATCATATATTAGCTATGCAAGGTAAAATCCGAAAAAGTGAAGATCCGGCTGTAATTAGAAAAAATGCTTTTGAAAAAATATCGACGTTTGATGAGACTACAGCAAGAAGCAGTGCTGCGCAAGAAGAAGAAATTGCGAGGCTGCATGAGAAGGTATCCACTTTCGAAGCAGAATTAAATATCAGCAAAGAACTGAGCGAACGTTGGCATCGATTAGCAGAAGAGAGATTGAAGTATATGGATCGTATGAGAGAAAGGTTTGTTTGATAGCAATGTAAAATCTTGTTTTTTTAAAACTCAATTAAATTTAGTTAAATTCTTAGTGTTAATATATAATATATTGCATAGTATTTCAGAGAAAAAAGACTGGTGAAGTAATAAACTTACATATAGGTTTCATGACACACTAGAAATAATTTACGGTTTTAGATTAGAGCAACAACATAAAAATGAATTGGAGAGTTACCGTGGTGAATTAAATAAGTGGCAGTCCGAGGCTGACGTACTTAGACAACAATTATCTGAGAATCGCATGTTACTCACAAAAGGAAATATTTCCTTGATGAAGGAGCTACAAGACAAAGATGACAAAATATACGAATTAACTCTCGCTTGTCAGCAATTACAGGTGCGTCATAATTTTGTAAATTTACCGATTAAATTTGGTTAATTTATTGGATTATATAATTATTCAATTTATTTGTGTAGAATGAAGTTGAATTAGTAGAATCTGCAAACCGATCTCATCAAATGATAGTTCATAGTCGAAGCGATATGAAAGCGCACGAAACCACGCACAGTAGTCACCGCGATCAAATGCAACAACAAAATCAAATGGATGTTTTACGTCGACAGCTTCAGTCTTTAATGGAGAAAGAGAAAACGTATAAATACGAAATAACTGATTTGAAACAGCAACTTAGTCGCAGGTAAGTCATGTTACCAATTTTTAAGCAAATATTTTTATTGACTTTTTTATTTTATTTTTACAATAAGAATCTGTCATACTTGATTTACTGCAGATACATGGCGGTAAAATCTCAGGAAAAGAAGACATCACAACGTGAAACGCAGCTTGAGCGCAAAGTAACATCCTTAGAAGAAGAGTTGCATAAAACAAAAGCTCAATTAGATCGTGAATATTTGGCACAAGAAGCTAAAAAAGCTAAGGTAGATAACATATACTGCTATTTTATATTACGGTGCTTAATACATTCCTCTTTCTCTCTCTTTTAATAGACTGCAGAAGAACTTTCGTTGTGGGAGAAACAGAAAAAATGGCAACAGACGGCAGAAAAATTAAAAGGAAAGCTTAAAGAAAAGACTGATGAATATGAAAAATTGCTTACAAATTATGAAAAGCTTCGATCTGTCGTTTCGTGTATGGAACGAGAAAAATGGCATTTGAGAAGTAAGCTTAAACTTGAGAGCGATACCGTATCTGGTACTTCATCAGGAAGACCCATTTCAAATATCCAGCCTAACATAGAGGAACAACTGGGGAAGGAATGTCGAATATTGAGAGAACGTGTTAGGGAATTAACTGACCGCTTAGAAAAAGAAAGCAATGAACATTTGATGTTAGAAATAGCGGAATTAAAACGGCATAACGCAGCTTTGGAGGCAGTTTCTCAGGTTAGCATTATTATGTATTATTTTTATAATAAATTATGATTTTTAAACATTGAATAAATTATGATTTTTAACATGCTTTATTTGATGCTATCTTATAGGGTAATACATGTGTAATTAATCAGCTTGAGAAATTAGAAATGGCTAAAGATGTTCTCGAAAAGATGAATCTGAAGTTAGAAAGTGAAAACTTTGAGTTGCGACTTGAATTAAAAAGAGCAAATTCGGATACTCCAGGATTGCGAGAAAAAGTCGAACATTTGGAAAAGTATGTTTATGTTAATATTTTCATACGCCGCGAGAGTAGATTCCGGCGAAAGTTCTTCCAGCGATAGACAATTAATCGCTGTATTGTTATTATTGCAGATACATAAAATTATTGAAAGCGGAAAAATCTTCTGATTCCACTCCTAGATCGTCGGAAAAAGAACTGCCAGAATCAAGCAATAAGAAATCTATCTTCGAAATGGAGAAGACTATATTCACATTGAAACGAATTATCGAGAAACTTCAGGCAGAAAATAAAAGATTGAAATTAAATTCCAAGAAAAATCATTTTCTAGTCAATCAAGTAAATTACATAATTCCTTTGATAGTATATGTTTTATATGATATATGTTTCTTCTCTCTTATATATTATACAATATACATATATATATTTTCGTATATAGGGAAAAACAAATATTATCGAAGGAGACACTTTATTCCAAAGACAATATGAGGAATCTCAGAAACGTGTGGTAAGTTTGGAGGCAGATTTACGGTTAGCTGAACAAAGGGTAGCTATGTTAGAAAAAGCTCAGAAGGAAGATGACAACGGAGACTTCCGAATCTTGAAGCAACAGTTAATTCACAAATCCGAGCTTCTAGATAAAGTGAAACAGTTGTTGACACGGGCTGCCATAAATGAGAAGACACTACGACAACGCGTAAGAATTTTGAACAGTTCATTATTTGAAAAATAAAGTCGAAAAATCATCTATATATTTTAATCTTGTCATTGTTATATCTTTACTAGGTGCAACAGCTGGAATCTAAGCAAACCCTATCAACAATTCCAGAATGTTACGTGACTCCACCTACACCACAATAATGGACATTTTGGAAATAAAGTATTCATGGATTTGCAATGAAAGAAATACACTTTTATTGAGATACACACACAAGTATAGATACATATTTATTTATGTTCTTTCAATTAAACATGCTCGCAAAGCCTTTTTATCTTTAACTAGTTATGTTTTTTTTTATATTGTGTAATAATTTTATAATAATTCCATACCGCATACATGATAATCAGAATCACATCAATTTTTGTACGTGCAGGTGCACGATGTTCATCACAAATTGATACAATATGATGTCCCAGAAATACTTTTTTACTTATAAATGCTTGAAATAATCAATAATCATGTTTTTCTTATCGATATCTTTACTTATTCTGTACTGTACGTACAACAGAAATAAATTATTACAATATTATTAAATGTGAGTTTAGTTTTGTTGACCACAAGATGACTATGACTAGAGTGGTTTGTTAATGTATATTTCTTGTTTTTACATATTGTATATATCTCGTTTTTCCATTCATTCTCTACGTTATGCCTCATATCATCGTCTCATAGATAATTCAAAATGTAAGTAATTTTTGAATATTTGAGTAAAAAAATTAAGAAAAACTTGAATTATAATATAAATAATAATGAGAATTAGAGTTAATATAAATAATAATGCATAACAATTTCAAATTTTCTATCCTCTCTCCGTCTCTCTCTTTCTGTCGCGCATTTCGACATATTAATATCATTTCTAATATTAGAAATATAAATAGATTAGTGTAATTAATTAATTACTTCAATTATTCTAACGTATTAAAATATTTTAATATATTATTAAATAACTATTGTGTATAAGCACCATATCAATATAAATAGAAATTTAAAATGATCTATTTCTCATCTCCATCGTGCGTTTTGGCATTTTAATATTACTTGCAATATCGAAGATATATATACTATATATAAATAAATTAATATATAAAACTAGCGCAAATTAGTGTAAAACTAATTCATTATTTCTATCATTTCTAACGCATGCCGAAATATTTGAATGTTATTTCAAATATTTTTTTTTAAATAACTACTGCGTGAAGTAAACGCAACATCGATTAGCTACACTGCTACAGCGTCAAGATTTCGACAATCGAAACGTCTTCTCGGTAGATTTCGAATCGGCCTCAATTGTGGAACGCGTCGCGGCGATTGCGGAGTCGTACTCGAACTAACAATCACTCTGTGATTTCTACGTTCAATCGTTATCGTTTGAAACGAATTATATGCACAGAAAGTTATTGTTTCCCATAAAGTGTCGAACGTTCGTCACAACGCGTTAAATACCGCACGTATGTACGATACAATATATCACTGTAATTTCGGTATATCAGGCGATCCGCTTTCATGCGTTCGGAGGTCAACGGATCGAAGTCCTCTTCGATTCGAGCATCTCGCTTTACTTTCGGCGAAGCGCAACTAAAGTACCGCCAGGTATGTACCTATATCTTCCTTTTTTGCAATTAGTTACGCTAATTACGCTTCTTACGGTTGATTTCGACCGTTCCACGATTTTACTGAGGTATCGAGTCCATTTTTATATATTAATCGTCGTGATTCGAGGTCGGCATTCACAATCGTTTCCCGAATACGATTTTCTTATTCATTCACGTATACACACGCATACGCATGCAATAAAAAATATGTACTAATTAATTTACTCCCCGAAACGGCTGTGAATACCGCCGCTTATATTCGCGCAGTTTTTGGTGTTTCGATACTTTCGAGAATCGTAACGCCGCTCCCTCATCGATATATAGATTATAGATCTCGAATCGCGGAAAACATGGCGCGATTGGCGCGGCCAATGGCGGAGTCGCGTTCAAAAATCGTACTATATCTGTCATTCTGTGATCGTTCTCCCAAAAGAAGATCGTTCATCGTTGCCGTCTAAAAGGAATCTCGCGCGCGGAAAGCTATCGCGAATGTTTCTCGCCAAAGTGTCGGACGTTCGCCGAAACGGCGTTAAATCGCGCATAATTGTTTCGATTTTGATCTCATATAGGTATGGCATCGATTCACTTCTGCACTCTGCAGTCCGGACTCCGGAATAGATCGAAATCCTCGTTTACTTCACGCCGTCGGCCGTCGTTCACTCACCGAAATAATGAAACAAAAGCGCAATCAGACACGATTGTTGCCACTCACTCAGGTATGCCATCATATGCCATTCTATAATCAGCTGCGTTGATATTTCTTGCGTTCTCGTTGTATCAAAAGGTTCATTTTCTGTAGCTCAACTGGCCGCGCTAGTTCAGAGGTTATCTTTTTTACTCCACATTGGAAGGAGAAAGATAAACTCTGAACTAGTGCAACCAGTTCAGCTACAGAGAGAACAAAAAACCTAATAATGATACTGCTTATTGTTAGTGCTTTTGAGTCGCACGCAGTTATACAAAAAATTTTATATTTGGTTAGGTTTTCAATAAGTATGCGCTATACAAAAGATAAATTAATTCTTATGCTACTGATGAGCGTGCAAAATTATAATTGTTTAAATCTTTATATCTCTGCGAAAGTAACTTACGACAATCAAATTGTACATAATTTTTCTTGCTTATTCTTTATATTTCCGTCAAGTCTGTTAAATAATATACTTCGCGATATTTCTAATTAATCCTCAACCCGAGCCTCAACCATTCAGGTGCGGTCATGGTGACTCCACTACTTCTCCATTTTTAGATATATTTTGTGCATATATACTTTCCCCGCGGAATCTCATCCCCTCTCTCTACCTCTTATTTACACTGTTAAATATTAAAGGGTGAAATTTAAACCAATATATACCTTGAGTCAAATAACATTTTGTTATTTTTAATTACCATGTGTGTCGAAATTTATTATTTTAACACAAAACAATAATATTATTTTAATTCCATTGTTTTAGTTAAATTAACGACATATTGAATAGGAGCAGTGGCGACCTATAGAGATGATTGAAAATGATTCAACTTGTAGCATTATTGACACTACGAATTTACCAGGGTAACTTCCAGGGTAGCCAAAGATCTGTCGACAACAAATTTTGAAAGTGTCTGCTGCAAATTTTGCCGATAGAATCCCAGCAGATAACAGAATTTGCTAACAAAATATAATGATAGATTAACTGTAGAAACTGAGCAAAGTCTGCCGTAACCATTTAAATGAGGTATTTCATTTAAATGTTTACGAAATGACAAATTCTGCTCGGTTTCCACCGACAATCTGCTGTCAGATTATATCGGCATGCAGGCGCATCTGTTAGCAAAACACGAGTTTAATGCGGATACAAATAATGCCAGGTCTTTTGCGATATTCGAGCAAATCTTTTGTCAATCTGTTGTTATATTGCAGCAGTTTGCTTATTGGTTTGTTCCAGCAGTGATTTTTTTCGCACAGACGTGCCTGCAATTAGATTCGATCGGTTGCTTACAATTTTGTCAATTACCTATACCTACTTATATGTAAAAAGATTTTATTAATAAAAAGTTAACTGGCAACGATGACCGCACCTGGGTATAGTTATACGATATTTTACTCACCTGAGGGTGGTTAAGGGTTAATATAATTTACATAAATATAAACTGGGTTAAATCTGAGCTGATACACATATGCTGTTGCGATATTACCAATGATCTATATATCTAGGTTTTTCGATTATTACTGGTTTTACTAAATTTTCTGATCTAATCTAATTTTGCACCCAATTTTTCAAGCAATTACCAATTTTTTCTTATTTAAATAATTAATAACTGAATATTTTCTTCAGACAGTACCATTTAACAATGCATTTACATACTAACTTAAAATCTGATGTGTGAAGAGAAATACATCTATGTGTAATATACATAAAAAAATATTTTTTATATCCGGCTTGGACACTGACGTACATTATTTGATAGAATTTGCTGGATATTTTGGTAGACAGAGTATTTGTTCTTTTTATTTAAACAATTTTATTGCACAACAGCCTAATATGCACCAGTCTAACCGAGAATTCGCGGTATAAATATATTAACAAAAATATATTCAAGCATAGAGCTTGATGTATCAGTTTAGATTTTCAAGTTAACTTATTATATTTCTAAACAATAGCAATACAATATGCAAGACTATATTGAATTTGTGAGTTACAGTAACATAATTTTGTAAATCGAGACTTCACATAAAAATTATTTTGTTTTAAGTGTGTTTTGATGGTTTTATGGTAAATGGTAATTCAATTACGCTAATGCAAAAATTGCTAAAAAGAAAAAAATTTTAGAAAAAATTAGATTTTATAATAATAAAAAGTTTATATTATTGAAAGCTTAGATTTTAGAGCAGTATTCAATTTTTTATAATTAATGAATCTAATATTAAAAATTAGCTACTTGATATCTTTATATATCTTTTCCGTTTATCAATTTAGTAGGCATCTTGCAATCTTGGAAAATCGAAATAATTTGTTTTAAAATTCATATTTTCATACTTTCGATCACAGTAGCACAGGCTTTCACGGCTTTTGTAACAAAGATTATAAATCTGCACACACATTACCTACTATAAGTTATATTCTAGCGTACGGCAAAAATAATTTACGTAAAATTTGCATTTTTCTATGGTATACAATTTGCACGGCTTAATATCATAACGCGTAGGTGAAAATGTGAAATGGAAAGAGTCGAAAAGTTCCAATTCTGAGGATTAATAATCGTTCGCGGCCTCTTGAAGGAAAGGACGAATTGAGAATTCGTCCTCGCAGTCCGGAATGAGCTTTCCCTTGTACTTAACGCAAAAGTCCACGCATTTCTGGCCCATGAAGTACGTTCCGAACATCTTTGTGCATTGCGCGCAGTTTCGTATGCAAGACCCTGTACAAAGTCGGTTTGTACTAAAGGGGTATTTATAACATCTCGGCAACGATTTTTAATTGATTTATCGTAACGTAGAGATTTACTTACCGATATTTCGCTCGGCGTCAGTCGTAGATGTCGTAAAGCAGAGCACGGCGAAAATCATGACAAGCAGTACGATGATTTGGTTTGACGACTTTGACATGACTGAAATAAATGTAAGCGTTTCATTAACTGTGGAAGGATTAACAATCGAACGTTATACCTACATACGTCCAGCATTGATCGAGATATTGGCAATAAAAGCGAGTAAAATTCTCGACGAATAATCGATTAAAGCACTCTGGTTTCCCTTTAATTCACGAATAAATCTTTTGCCAATAATTAATTAATCGATTAAAGCTTCTGGCAGAGAATCAATCGATTGTTATTTTATGCTGATTAATATGTAAATCTTCCCGGCATGGTATATTTCGGTTGTTAATATTAAAAATCTGTTTGATATTGTGATCTTTATAAGTTAGGAATGGGAGAGGAGGTCCAGATTGTCAAGCAAATTATTGACTTAATAACGCGGACTTAATGAGAGATCTATTTAATGCTAGCGGTTAATCGGTGACAAGAATTAGATTGTTTCTTTGTCCAGTATGGGTTGTCAAAATAAGCTTTGCCTACAGATACATTCGCGTTAGGTTAATACACTCGTTAATAACAAATTCGTTAGCTTTAAATCTAGAGATCACAATTAATAATATAGCGTTAAAGAGTTAAGCTTTCAAGACCTATTTAGATAAAAAAATTTTTACGTTTCGTAGAAACACTGTTCTATTTCAAATTCTCACTACAAAATTATCGCTTACGTTATATGAATATGAAAGCTTGTACAGATGTAAACAGATGTAAGATGTAAGATAAAAAAACAGTGTTGCGTAGAGTCGATGAAAGAGAAAGTAAGTCTAAATATAATGATGTCTTACAACACTTGTACAATGTGATATTAAAACTACATTATGAATTCTATTCGAGCCGTTTTTACACACGTCGTGAATATTAACAATCTGCGATCTAAATCATAGACCTTTAATGATTTAGGCCATGCATTAGCAGATACGCGCGTACAATGTCTGCCGCTTTTCCAAGAGATATAATGATAAAGTAAATACATATATATCAAATGCTAATAAATCACTACTATGCAATTACTAATACTTGACATATAAAATTTATCTCTTCTTTTTTGCCTTGTAACCCTAAAGGGAAACAATAAAGTATCTATCTATTTATTTCGTCTTTATTCGCGTTTTTCGGTATAGTAATATGATCAAGACTTTAGGCCTGCAAAGATGCAAAGAGAGAAGAATTCGTCGAGCTTTCGACGAAAAACGGAAGGATGGGAGCGGCGGAAGTTGGAGTTTTTTTTATCCGTGTAACAACCCCGGCTTAATGCCCATTTGCATTTACTGTAGAAAAAAAATACTCTGAGGAGTACGAAAGCGCGAAAAATGTTCCCTCCGTTCGTCTCGCACGCTGTTTTGCATTTCCGGTTCGCAATTAGCGCACGCTCGGGAGGAAGGACAAAAGGGGAAACGACCGCAATCGAATAAACTTTCAGGGATAACTCGGATATTAATTTCTTTCTCTCTCTTTCTTACTCTTATTGTTAGCTAATAAGAAAAAAAAAACAAAAATCTATTAAACATTTTTATACGCGTGTTCACATACCATCCGCGGTGCGCGATACGTCTTACTTGAGGCCGTGAGGCTCCCGTGAGGTCGCATGTCATCGGCATGCGAAAACCCGGGTGCGACGTTGATTAGGTGTTATGGTGCAATTACTCCTTTGATCCGCACGAAAAACAATGTATAGACGTGCTGTCTGCCGCGATGCGTCGTCGCGACGCCACCTAAGGTCTCTCGATCGCCAGCTTTTTCTTCGTGCCTCGTGTCTCGAGAGAACAGCGCGTCGTCGCCACTTTTTAATATATACGGTCATTTATAACCGGAATCTCTTCGTCCCGCTTCCGCATTCGCCTTAACGGCCACATTGTGAACGCATAAACATAATAAATATGGATGGAAGGTATCTTGGCTTTCCGTGATGTCGTCAGTCTCCCTCTCTCTCTCTCGATCTCTTTCTCTTTCTCTTTCGCTCTCTGTCTCCCCCTCTTTCCCACCAGGAAGCACTTAAGGATTCAAGACCAAGGATTGCGCGGACAGCGTCCGATATCGACGTTAACGCACGTTGCACGAACAATAATGTTGATCGATTGGGGCAACTAATTGACCGGACGACGCGGTGGATCTCTTTAGCACGTGACGAACGGATTGACGGATTTCGGCGAAAAGCGTTTTCTCATCATACGCGCGAAAAAAAAGAGACGAATTTTTAATGATATACTTGAGAATATGATTCTCAAACTTTTACCTGATCGGTACGGCAGCTTGAGAAGGTGAAGCTGTTGGAATTGTTAAAGACCGACGAATGACACTGAACGGACTTCGCCGGTCTTATATATCCGCAAATGCCGGATTCAACCCTCGCGCTAGGGAAACCCCCGCTGCTTATCTTCCTTTAATTCGATCTCTTCAATTTCCTGCACTCAGGGTACCGCAATATCCTATGCGCTTTTATGGACGAACTATATGTTACGAGTGGCTTTTGCAATTAAAAATACTGTTGAATGCGATATGTTCTATGCTTGCTTTTTTATGCAAGTATTTTTATCTGTAACTCATACGATCCATCGTGGTTGTAATATGAAATTTTGTGACATATATATATATATATATGCTATAGCATTTATTTTATGTGATTATTTGCTTTAAGAGAAAATATAATCTTATATAATACGTGTATAATTTTTAAATAAACAACATAAGTTAAACAACTATTCAAAAGCTTTGCTAGAAATTTTACATTTTATATTTTTTTAGGAAGCTATAAACTCTACTATTAATTATAGTATATTTTTATTGTAATTAGTTGAACGTGAAAGTAGCAGTTTATTTATAGTTTTTATTAACAATGTTTTTATTAAAAAATACTGTGAATAATAAAAGATATCATGGAAGCTTTTGTTTGTCTGAAGTATGGTACGTACTATAAACTAATTATTTTATTTCACTGCTTTTTCTAATTTTTTTATTTTTCATAATTTTTTTAGATATACTTGTCTTATAGGTAATACTTATTTTTATATTTTAACTTATTTATTTAATATAAATCAAATAAAATACAAATACAAATTGAAAGCATTGTTGCAGAATATATTATCAGAGAATGAGTTAATATATTATCAATATTTAATTTCTAAGTAGTAATTTTTCTAGTAACAAATGTGCATTACAGCAATATGTACTATTATAACAATAAAACAAATACTGTCATGTAACAATTAATCCAATTATAATAACTATTATAATTAATTATTTATTCTATCTAATTCTGAACGACAAATATGTAATAACAAGGATATCAGTTTACACATAACATTTAATTTATGTCTTAAGCTTCTTCTTGTGAGTCTTCTGTCTTTTCTTCATTGTCCTCATATCTTCTACGAGGCGAATCGTATTCCAAACTCCAAAAGTTATTATATTTGACCGGTACTGCTTCACCTTTTTCAATCATTTTGTTGAGATTATCATCTAATCTGGAGAAACGATCCTTCTTGTCTAAGATTCTTGACAATGTTTTATGAATATCTTCTCTGTTTCTCGATTCTTCTCTTTGTCTATCTTCTTCGGCCGTCGAATTATCTCGCAACTGGTGCAGAACATCCTCCGTAAAATGACGAGACAAGAATTCGTTTTCCGTGTCGACTGTATCGGATGATTCTTCATCGTTATCCTTTCCGAAAATATGCTTAAAGAAATCTTTGTCGTCATAAGGATAATGATCTTCATCGGTTCCTTCGCTCTCTTTCGTTTCTTTCTTCGCATAAAAATCAGCGTCCTCTTCTCTGTCGTTCGTCTCATCTCTATCGTCGGAAGCGATTCTGTGATTATCGTGGTAATCTTCATTCTTCACGAAATGATCTTGCGGTTGTTCTTTTGGATCCGTGGCATACGTCTCGACTTCTTTAGATTCCTTAGTGCGATCCGTAGTATATATTTCGGACTTCTCTTCGGACTCCTCGGTGCGATTAGGACTTTCTTTATGATTATATTCCGATTCTTTATCATTGTCCTTTCCAAAAATATGCTTAAAGAAATCTTTATCGTCATAAGGATAATGATCTTTATCGATTGACTCGCTCTTTTTCGCTTCCTTCTTCACGTAAAAGTCAGTCTCCTCTTTCGCCTTGTTTCTGTTGTCTAAAGCGATTCCGTGATCATCGTGGGAATCTTCGTTCTTTGAGAAATAATCGTGCGATTTTTCTTTTGGATCTGTGGCGTACGTCTCGACCTCTTCAGACTCCTCGGTGCGATCGGGATTTTCCTTATGGTCGTATTCCTTGATAAAGGTGGTTCGTATGCTTTCCAATATAGGATCGTTTTTAAAGAACTCGCTCCAATTAACTGGTTTTTTATATTCATTTATGTCAAAGTCAACGAACTCCGAGTTTTCATTCTCTTCGGACAACGCGGATTCTGCGGAATCTTCTGCGGAACGGTCGTCCGTAACATCCTCGGTGACCTCGGTATTATTACGCAACTTGGTGTCTTCGACATCGTAATTGTCGACGCATTCGGCAGAATCTTTACTTTCTGTGCAACTTGAACGCGAGTTGTTTGCGTTCAATGAGGTATCCGGCTCGTTACTTTCAGCCTGTGCTGCTACTTTAATCTCAGCACTTTGGGACTTTGAAGAGAAATCATCAGCGTCGTGGAGCCGTTTAGGGCTGTATTCGTAATCGCTATCGTCGTATTCTTTGTATCTCGCTGCTGTTGCGCTCTTATTACTTTTGTCTAAACTGTCGTCTTGTTGGTCGGAATAATCTGGCACCTCCACATAAGGTATGTTTGAAGGATCATATTCCGGAGTCGTGCCTGTCGAATAATTTTCTGCACGTTCCGCTTGAGCCTTCTCTTGCGAGTCTTTGTCGACAGCACTCGTGGTCGGCGATAATGACGAGATAGCGAAATCTTCTTCAGATGAATACGGCGGTCCTGGCTCGGTTATGGCTTCCTGTGATGAATTACGCGCTTCGTTAGCGTTATTGAACTTCATCGAATTATCCGAAGACGAGTAAGTGACGTGTTCAACCTTATCGGGGAATTTATTCAAGTCCTCCACCTCGGAAGCGCTATTTACGAGTGACGACAAGATCGGATCGTTACTCAATTTTGCTATGTTTACAATTGGAATTTTCTTAGGTTGCCATTGAGTTTTATTCGCAACGGTCCAAAAGCCTGATATATAAGGACCAGAATCGGATATTTCTGGTGAATTTATCGTATCCGTGATACTGAGTGACGTTTTTTCGTTCGTCGCTTGCGCCTGCTTATCTCCTTCGTAATTGTCTGTTCCTTCTTGACATAATGGTGTTGAAGCTGCGTTACTTTTCGGGATACTCGCGTCTCGTTTAGAACGAGCCTTTGCGTTTCCGTTCAACTGAGTCGCATTAATTATATCCCAGATGCGTTTATAAAACTCTCGTTCCGGTTTAATAGTGGAAGTTGTCACTTGTAATTTACCTTCCTGCGACTGCGAGGCTGTAATTCGGTCTTTGTCAGTGCATGTTGAATTATTCTTTTCAGAATTATTTTCTAAGGAATTGTAACCACTGATAATATCGGAATGAGGACGGGTACCGTTAATGTATTCCCAAATACGTTTGTAAAATACAGTACTTGGAATCGCTACATTGTTCGCTGCTTTAAGATCAGCCGTATTTTTCTTTTGCAGTCGCTTTCGCGTTGGAGGAGTCCTCATTTGCTGTTTCCGATGATTGGGTTTTGAATAACGAGATTTTTTATTTGAAACAAAAGTTTTTCCCTGTTTAGCATGCCGCGAATCTTTAGTTACAGTCGAGTTATTTCCCGATTCGTAAGACGAACGTTTTGAACGCTTCTTGCCAATTATTTTCTGAATATTTTTTGCTGCTTCCAACATTTGCGCGCTGTTTTGCCGTTTCTGACGAATGGCCTCGACAACTGTTGTAATCTTGATGATTTCCATATCAGGAGACAAATTTACATTTTTATTTTGATTATTTGTAGGAGAGAATGTCAGTGACATAATTTGTTCATTTAGAAAATTTTCTTGTTGCTGAAGTACTTTCTGGGGCATTTTTAAGCGTTGAGTGAATTTTTTCCATCTGGCAGGATACGGATATGTCCACCAAGACTTGTTTGGCTTCTTTTTTGAACTGGTTGCTGTAGCTTTTCCCATGGATTTTAATTTACGATTTAATTTATATACCTGCTGTAATGTGGGCTTAATCTCAGATGCAGCTTGCGCCGATTTCATTATGGTATCCTGGAAATGAGTAAGAATTGAGTAATAATCAGCGATACTAAATAAATATTTAAATTACATTAAATTACAAAACAAACATTATTCAAAATAATTTCAATAATGTTACAAAAAGCAAGTATTCTAGAAACATAATATAATTATTTTACACGCCATAATAATACATTATTATACAAAATAATTAGCAAAAATATTATTTGCGTATATTGGATCGCGCGTTGTCGGAAACACTTCTTAATAGGTAGATGTACTTACATTTATATTTTATGAAAGCGGTGAGGAGTAAATGAATATCACGGTTCCATATCTTGCATGTAATTCTCGTAGCATTAAGCTGTACCCGTGCATTTTATACTACCGTGTAATAAATCGTGCCATTATACATATTTTATACAATGATCCTAAATTCAAGATCTTTAAACGTGTGATATTTTTATGAACTTCTCTTTATCAACTCACGTGCAGTTTCTCGGTAAATTGAGAGTAATACAGAAAAATAAATGAAGGTTTATTAAATAGCATTCTTATGAAATTGACTTTATTTGTTGATTGTAATTATGTACAAAGTACAATATAAATGGTAACTACATTATTACAGTGGCGCAGAAAATATATAATTTCGATCGTAGATTCGAATAAGGAGCAAGAAATATCAACTCCGTGCAAATTTCTGAACCACTGCGTGTGAATATTTACATTTTGCTTATTACAATAATGCTTGAAGCGATAATCAATCATCATACAAAAATGTATCATACATTTCTCATTAATTTATTTATTATCCCACTGTTGTGTAGGATTGTCAGTGTACTATTGACAAATAAATAAGATTTTATTCCATTTTAATTAAGCAAACGTACATGTGCTCTCATACTTGGTAACATTGCGTTAATGCGTTTGGAAAGGAAACTGTCATTCTTAAGAAACTTTCATACGCAGTACATAAATTATACGTTAAAGTTACTACTAATAAGTGTCTAAAGCAACAATAGAAAAATAATAACGTTTAATCATCAATAAACTCACAATCAGTCATTGTTACTGTGATAGATATTCAGCGAAACGTTATTTGAATTTTCATATTTCATGAAAGAGTACTCCCTATTGTACCCCATTGTAAACATTGTAGACAGAGATATCTGAATTATCGTTATCAAGTCTAATCATCGAGTATCAAGGAAGATACTTCATAAGTATAGTACATGTACGAACATACACCGTTATACATCTCGCTGTACATATAGACGTCGATCAACTGTATCCCCACGTTCGTGATGCGCTTCTTAGATAGTGCCTCAAAGCGCAGCAAATGACGTATATGGCGGCAGATATTTTACGATCAGGCGCTTTTGTCCCCCGCGGTGCACTGCGCTTATTTTCTCGTGAAGCCCAGATAGGAAGCAATGCCGTTAATATTCTCAAAGAAGATTCGATAAGCTTGCTGCCTATCGTGCTCCCGTACCATCGTCGGACGCTCCTCCACCCATTGCTATAGTACAATAGGTAATTGTAGGTACTGATGTGGTGCATGTGGCAGTCGGCGGGGAAATGTGGAGTTAGAACGATAATATACGATTGCGCGTTTGTCAACAAACGCGATCGTCTGATTTTGAAAGCTGTGTATGTCCGAGCACACGATACTTTACCTGTTATTAGTACTAGATAGTATAAGGGGGTGAATGTAGACTAGGAATGCAAGATGATGTAGAAGAGAGAGGAACAACAAAAGAAACTGAATTTCATATATCGTTTAATTTCATATAAAAGAAGTTTCATATCAAAGCTATATTTATAGCGTAGAAAAGTAACACCTATATTTAAAATCGCTGATAGTATAAAGTTATAGGCAAAAAGCTGAACGCTTCCACGCCTACATCGGGGTTTGCATTTCTAGCGAATGATGTCTGAGTATATATAGGTATATAATATAGAGAGTTTATTTTTAATGGGTGGTTTTATGGGGGTAAACTGCATGAAAGAACACGCGAAATGTATAAAACAGAACGATAATAAAAAGTTTTATTGTTCGAAGTGTTATATTTAAAAGGATGGCACTTACATAATTTTGTGTATAATAGCGAGCAGTACCTATTCTCTGGACAAGAAGATTATAGAAATTTCAACTTACAGAAATACACCATTTGCAACTGTAATCGAGTACATAGTCAAATGATCGTGCTTCGCATTAAATAGATAGAGAAAATTTTTATGTTCAACAATATATATTTTTTTAATGTACTTTAAAAGGCACAGAATATGGAGTAGATTAATTTTTAGTGTGCTTCGATCGAGAAATCAAGAGATATTTACTTCACGAAGAATATATATTGAAAGGACTAGATATTAAGCTAAGTGTTATAAGTGTCTGCGATGCTGAAGAGATGGCGATAGATGGTTACGTGCAAAAAGTGATTCGACTTGATTGTAATTTACTATGTACAAAGAGTGTATTGTAGGTTTAGTATTGTAAAATAATTATAGCGGTGGAAGAGAGAAATTATACTTTAAATGATGTAATATAAAAAATATAAAAAAGAAGTCGCTATATTACTGAAAGTTTGCATAATAAAATACTAAATGCAATGCAAATGATACGTAACTTAAGATAACATTAGATTATGACAAAATTTTACAATAAACATTTATAGAAATTCGAATAAAATCATCTGCGAGTTGAAGTGCAGTTTGCAGACATTTCAGCATATTAATTGCTATACATATATTTATTAAATATAACACTAGAATAAAATAAAATTATAATGGAAAATTCTGAAGCTCATATGTGAGAGAAAATCCAATTACATGAAATTTGTGCAATCGTAATTTAAACTGTAATATTACAGTCATAAATAACTTTCGTATACAAGAGAAGATCAACATCAAAACTGAAACTTGACATATAAATAGCATACTATATTTTGAATAGTGTTATGTATGTGATTCTTGTTGCCTTTTGTATGAAAGTGCATATGAAATATAATGCAGTTTGCATTCTTACTGGGAGAAGCTGTATGTACATTCTATTGATAACGATTACTGTGAAAGCTAAAGATGTCCTATAGCTTTGCCAAAGGTCACGCGTGTTATTTTCGATTAATAAATCTATCAGTATTCCACAATCCAAATTGGAGCTTACTGTCGTAATGGTATGATTGCAACAACATATCTAATCTATGAGTTATTATCAAAAGTGTGACAAATCGGGATCGTAGTTTATGAATTAATATTATGAACAGCTCGAAATGTCGATTCGAGTGTGACTGACACTGGCCAACTCTGTCGCACCACGATTTAATCAGTTCGTTCGACTTAAGCATGATTTATCGCGTCTGTTTGCTCTACTTCAACACGTGCGTGCCTACGGGGTGGTCGTGTGTTATAGTGCCTAAGGGTTGGGCTTCTTGGCTCGGTTGGTTACGTGGTGGTGTTCGCCTAAGGGCACTCTGTTTATATCTAGATTGGTGAAACAGACTCTCCTTTATTTCCCCAACTGCCCATATGGGTCTGCTAGATTACTCACGTATTGTGCGGCGTGACTCGTCGCCGGAAATTCGGCCCATTTCGACAAGTCGATGCCGGGTAGAATACCGCTGCGACATGGGACTCGAGGATTTCTGTCATTACAATTGGAGATATATATGTTATATACATATACATAGACAAAATTAGTTGTTTCATATAATGGATAAAATAAATGTGTAATAGATATAGAATATGTGTCAATATATACTATATAGTAATAATAAAAATTTTTTAAGGGCTCCATTTTCTTACAATAAATGAAATGTAAAGTTATGATAATGCAATTGCGAATATAATTTTTCTTTGGCTACACCCATAAATTAGAAACTTTATCGTTAATTGGCGTATTTTTAAATTTTTTAATATTTTAATCAACAAATTGTTATTTATCATTATACCGTATACCTATAAATCGTATCCACTTACATTTCGTGATCGGGAAGCACCATCGGATAGATTTGTATCGTATCGATAAGATCAGTATTGTCGCAGATCAATCTGGCGAGTTTCGTTTTTCGGATCTCGTTTAATTGTTCTAGAAAAGTGAAAGTGAAAGCGATTTTAGGTACCACTTCGTTGCATATCGAATGGTTGTCGCGAGTCCTTGACTCGTGCGGCTCCCACCGGAAAGAGAATTCGAAAGGGTCTTACCGAGAGTGAAGGACGACGGCTGGTTCGGTAGCTCGTACCAGAATCGGTCGCCACGACGCGAATAACTAAACTGCGTGGCAATCAGACAGGCGAAGGTTGGCCCGAGCATGCTACCCGGAAGCGGTCTTTCGGATACGCCGCCCGACCATAAATCGACGTCCGCGGGATGTCTGAAAAGGAGCGCGGCCGAGATGAAGCCGTTATTTTTGAATAAGTACGCTATTTTTAGTACGATTGGTCCATTGACTGAATAATGAGATGCAAAACTTGATCGATCGGCCTTTCGGTACTTTGAAGGTTCCGCTGCCGGCTTTCACAGACGTGCAATACTCACTCGAAAATAGTGCTATATCGTCTGACGGTTTCATTCGGCATGGAACCGAACAGTTCTTCGAAGGTGTTCGCTTCGGGAAGGCCGCAGTACCTTCTAAAATTATTAAATCACAGAATTATAATTATTTAATCAAATATACATATCTATATTTTATTAAAAGTTTATTCTTGGTCATGTAACTTGAATTTTCCGAGAAAAAATCTTGCTAGAGAAAACTAGTTGTCTCGATGACTAAATTCTCCGTTGATTTTATTATCATTTAATTTTACTTCTATTTATTCCTCCATATCGTTTCTATTTATCTAGGCTTGCTGTATACTTGCTATACAAAAAAATTATTATTGCGGAATGCAGATATTGCTCTAACTACAGTTAATTAAACAAGTTTATTAGTACAGACACGGCTTAACTATAACTCACCTGAATTCCATGTAACTTGGAATACCAAACTCGCGGCCGCGTTGCATGTTAAAGGATACCAAATCCAATCCGAATTTTGCTCCCGCTTTTTTGAAGAGATGATTCGTCACCTGTAGAGGATAGACCGTGTAGTACAGCATAGTTGTATATTCTATTTGCGTTAATCATTTAGTTTTACTTCTTGCGTTATAGAATCGTCCATAGCCTGAGCGACTTGGTTCATCAAGCCCATGAAATATTCGTCAAATACACCGGCCCGATACAAATCATAAGGGCGTCTTATCAAATCTGAGAGTCTCTTTGAAGCTATAAAGATAAATAAAGATGATTTACAATTAGATTTGAAGGGGAGAAAAATATAAAATTAGATGGTCTAACAGTCTAACGAAAAGTTGATTAAAATTATCTCATTTATTTTATAATATTAAATTTTTTGATAATCAAGTTTTAAGACAAATTTCAGAGTCTATCTAAAGTAATGAAATTTTGTTATCTATTTAGAATTTAAAATTTATCTATTTTTTTTGTTAATATATATAGGAGAGTTTTATTTTAGCCTAAGAAAAAAGATTTTAAAATTATTAGAGAATTTATAATCGAGACAAACGATTTCTGACATGATTTCTTTATGCAATGTAACCTTGTGCAATTATTAGATATATATTGTCGCTTACCAATAAATTTATGAGCTTTGCTCCATCGTTCTACAGCCGTGGGCAATAGCGAGTGACCAAATCTAAAGGCAGCAGAGGCGAAAGCGTCTATTACGCCTGGATTTATGCTTGGATCGTATCCATCCCAGTATTTCTATGGAAGATTGATATTTTAATGTCAACGTGGTGATTATCGTTTATCAAAGGCTGTCCAACGAACAGTTAAAAATAAACAAAAAAAATATATATTGT
Source organism: Leptothorax acervorum (assembly GCA_035220615.1). Lineage (NCBI taxonomy): Eukaryota > Metazoa > Arthropoda > Insecta > Hymenoptera > Formicidae > Leptothorax > Leptothorax acervorum. The sequence continues at coordinate 756,683 of JASTWQ010000027.1, read as the reverse complement.
TAAATCTCAATTATTACAACAACATACAGTTATTAGAAATTTTTATTTGTGCATTTAAAAAACGAATTATTTGCTTATTAATGATCCTTTAAAGTTATCTTCATTTACACAGTGACAAATTATGTCTCTACCCGTAATTTACACGTAAATATTCATGTATTTTGTTTCAATTTATTTCAGTGTCATCAGTTCAACTCACTTCCTTCTCGAGGAGAAGTCCGAATTTCTCCATGACATCTTTGCCGAGTAATATCGGAAGGAACTCGTTATAAGTGACGTGTTCAATTTCCGCGATGACGATGCGCCTAGCTTCCTGGAAGAGAATCTCATCGTCCCAGTGCGGATTCACGATAGCTAACGCTTTGGCAAGCCGGTTATGCTCTCGCGCCATTAAAGTGTGCATGCAGGTAAGTACCAACTGTTCGTTTACACGAATCTCACCTGTAAATAACAGAGGTGACCAACATAAAATTTTGCCTGAGATTCTAAAAGGATGATTAGTTCTCGCGAGGATGGCAAATATCAAAACTTTTACAAAAAGAATCGAATAATTCTATAAAATTAAGAAACTTTGTCTGGTTTATATTAACGCATCGCAGTCTTTACATTCTACATTGTATGATTAAATGAATTATGATGAATTAAATCTTTAATGAGGTACTTTAATAAATTTTTCTTAAGCTAATTAAAAAGCATCTTAAGGCTTTAATTAGCTTAAGAAAAATTTATTAAAGTACCTCATTAAGGATTTAATACATCATAATTTATTTAATCATACAATGTAGAATGTAAAGACTTCGATGCGTTAATATAAACCAGACAAAGTTTCTTAATGATATGATGAGAGTTTGAACACAAAAATAGTACTCTTCGTAATATCCTAATATTCAAAGTATTAGAGGTATATATATAAGGAATTTAATTGGAAAGTATTGGAAGTACATAAAGAATATAATCGCATTATCGTACAAACATCTGCGTTTATAGACTTGCGTTGGCCTTGATTTGATTTGTTATAGTCTCTTAAGTTCCATTGCATAATAAATTTTGCATTATAATGACAATCCATACAAAGAACACATAAATTATGATTTTCATTAGACATGGCATACTAATTTATTAATTTATTAGCTATTATATCGGGTAACTTTAATTAGTTCAGATGATTTAAATGGAGATGATTGAATGATAAAGAGTATAATACCTTCCAAGAGTATAATACATACCTTCGCCATCGAAGCGTATCGTCGCATTCTTGTATTAATAATAAAAAAAGAATCAAGAAATTTTCATATTTATCTATCTGATCTATCTCATATGCGTGATAAACATAATTTAATTTAATGAGCTGACATAACGAATTTAAACAAAGGTAAAAAAATTTTGCCGATTACCTAAGCATAAACCTTTATCCAGACAAATAGCAAATATTGCAGCACGTGCGATTTTTTCTAATATTTCTATGACTTTAATAAAAGTCGACGTCCTTGCGTCGCAGCCATTCCCTTTCTCACCCGTATCGTATCGATTGGCGTGCTGATAATCATGCGATACCAGTGCGGTGCCTACCGGTGATAGCAAAAGCGAGCATAGTCGATTACCATACCATCCAAAATTCCAAAAAACTTAAATAATAATAGCCAATCTCTCGGGCAGCAATTGATTTTTCCGTAACATGCGATTAATGTAAGTACAGGGTATGGGTGATGCTGCCGCCGAATGCTCGCACAATTGACGTGTGGGAGATTTATGGTTTAGCACGGCATAGCTCCGGGTCCAAGTATCTCGGATGATTTATGAAATCGGTGCGCGCGCGATAAGTGCATACAATTATCGCCGCGATCGAATTGTTTTGTCTCACGAAATCGCCGACTGGATTCACCGTGCATATCGCTGGAAGGTTTTGCGGGTGATCGACGAATTGACGTGGGAAAATGACTCCTGGGCGGGTGAATGAGACGTGAGTGCTAAGCAAAATCGATCGGGGCGGTCGATCGCGGCCATCTCGAGAGAGAGAGCGATAGGCGCTTAGTAAACGGCGCCGCGAGAAGGCAGTAACGAGCGTGACTTACCGCTCTATTGTTCTTGTACCATCGAACGCAGAAAAATCGTCAGAAATTAGAATAGTTACATTAGTACGACTACGTTCGACTCAGGCTGACTCGTGCATCGTATGCTTATTTTAAATTCAAATGGATACAATGTGGAGCTCTAATAGCCCGCGCTCTGTATTGCGTTTTCAAAGCTACGTTTACCACTTTGCGAAAGTTCACTCTTCTCAAGCAATAGCGAAGCGATTGATTTGTCACGACTACTATCTATGGTATACTATCTTTGATATTAACGCAAGAATGCAATAATTCATGATATGGAAAAATTACTGGAATCATAGGATATCATAGGATTTTAAAAAGGATCTTTTATAAATCGGCCAGAAATTTCGTTTGTTATAGATTTTGACAAGTTTGGAGCAAGCATAACAAAATAAATAATTTTCAATAATAAAGTTTTTAACAATTAAATTATAAATTACATTTTGTTAAAATATTAAATATTTTTAAAAATATTAAGGGGCCTATTCTGTAAACGTTAACGATATCGTTACGTGCGCAGCTTTTCTATGGTACGTTATATCTGCGCAAAGCACGTAATGATGTCGTTAACGTTTACAGAATAGGCCCCTAAGGCCCAGTTCCACAAACGTCGGTTAACTTTTAACCTTAGTTAACTCACTCTTTGTCTCTTTCTAAGGAGGACAGTTAGAAAGAGACAAAGAGTGAGTTAACCCAAAGTTAAAAGTTAACCGACCTTTGTGGAACTGGACCTAAGTCTCTATTGTCATTTATTTCAATTCTTTACATTTTACGTTTTAAATGTCTAAAATTTCCAAATATTTTAATATTCTATATTAAATAAATCCGTAATTATTTAAGTTTCGAGTTAAAGTAACGTTTTTTTAAACCTAACTTTAATATTAAAATTGGTTGAAAGAATATTCATTATTGTTAGATATAGAATACTTTGCATATCCTTTTCTGCATAAAAATATAAATTACCTGCTTCGAAGCAGTACATCGATCGGTTTGGCCGAGTACATCCTTCGTCTGGTATATCCAACTTTAGCGGCAATAGCTCCTTAAGGCCATACTCTGCAAAGACTGGATTCATTCGCAGTAATCCGCCATAGCCCGTTCGGAGTTTCCTAAAGAGCAAAATAAAGATATATGTATTAGAATTTTGAGAATATCCCTACAAACGATAATGTCAATGTGAATAGCCTGTCTTAGTCTTTTAGTATTAATTTTAAAGACTAGCATTTTTTAGTGCTTTAATCTTTTTCTACACACACATTTCTATATCATATGGCTGTCAGACTCTGATTCTTAACATTTCCAAAAATTTCTGGAATTATTTGAGATATTAGGACAAGTACTTTTTAGAGAAGCTAGATAGAGAGGTGTACATAATATTTATAGACGTAAAAGACATATATGTATAGGGTGTGATGTCACGAAGTGTACAAGGATTGAGCAATCGCGAGGGTCGTAAATCGCATCATGCGAACATGGTAGAAAGTGCGAAGAACACGAAGGCACGTGCCCGTGTGTTGGAAAATACAGAACAACGTAGTGCTGATTTATTGTCCTCGGTGACGTAACAGAGGCACATATTTGTAGGCGGAACGAAATCCGCTTCTGCAAATGCACGTGCAGAGATCCATAAAAGGCGAAAACCAACTTACCCACCCCTAGAGAATAACCGGTGACTGTCAATACATTTCCTTATGCCGTACCTCACTGTGATAAAATATAAATAGGTGCAATAGATTCATTTTTTCCCTTTTGAAAGCGTCTGTACACCCCGTATATAAACGTTTATTCTGTTACTTCCTCTTTAAACATATTTTAATTTTAAAAAACTTGTAATTTTCGGTGAATATGTTTACCTGCCGTATTGAGACAAAATTGACTTTAAACTCGTTTAATTAGATCGATAACGTAACAAGTCATTACATAAGTATTTGAGAATAATTGTTTCATATTATTATTTTGGGTTGAAAGCTTTGTTTACCTAGCAAAAGTTTCCGTGATGCCGTAAACCGTATTACCGTCCAGTACGCCCGTGAGAAGATTGAAAGGCACTCGGGAACCGAGACGGCAATCAGGTCGGACGGCAGGAAAAGCGCGAACGAAGTCCATGCATTGCACGTTGAATAGCCTGTAGAAATAGTCGTCCTCCGGTATGAGGATTTCGTTGCAGTAGGGATTCTTCAGGTGTGACGGCCGGCCACAACATTCTTCCGGGTCGTTTCGATTCAGAGGGTCTGCAAACATTATGATAACAGAACAGATACGTAATAATAGCAGAAAGTGATAACGTTTCTATCTCACACGCGTAATCCATAGCCCGCGTGCGGTGGACGTACCAGGGAATATCAGCATTCGCGATTGAATGGAACATTATACGAACGTCGACTGTTTTTCCCGGGTGTCGCAATCTTGGTGGTGTCGAACGTGGTACAATCGACATCGTCGATTAATTATCCTCTCCTACAGGAATACGCATACGTGTAGGATTGCCCGTGAGGCATACAACCGTATTGCACATTCTAAATTATTCTTTCTTCCGAGAACAATTCGATAATTGGCGTGGAGTTATTTCGGAGTGGCGCGATCACAAGTTTGCCAATGGGCTTGTCAATTCTGGTTGACACATCAGCGGCGAGTGATCCCGATCCGAAGAGCGCCCGCTCGGAAACGTCACGGACATATACACGTGATCGGCTTATCCGGCCAGTGATCGTTCGCTTTCTCTCTCGTAGTTACCCTCCTTTCGATATATACGGCAAACGTTCAACGTGGAAGGGCTTACGAGCGACCTACGATGCGCATGTATCAAATATCTCGGTACAGTTGCTTCGGCGCAACTTGAGCAATCAGTTCGCCGACGATTGAGAGGCTCGCTTTCTAATTTCTATTCTAGTTGGATGATTGAATCAGCGGGCTTTGATCATTACGGCATATGAGCCGTCAGAAAAACTATTCGTAGTTTTTTTATTGTTGTTTTCTCTAAGATTCTTTATATGTATATCACAAATAGATATCAGGCTATGTTGCAGTAATCTTCATTAATTTAAGAATTATTTTATTATTTATTTATTAACTTAGGATTTGTTTTTTTTGTTGAAAGAAAAACATAAAATTTTGCCATAGCAAATTGGTAATTGAAATCTTTCATAATTAATCATTTATTTATTTTTTCGGAGAACTATATCTATAATCTCGTATTTGTTTTCCTATCGTTGCATGAGATAAGTCAATATTAGTTTTTTTATTTAGTTTTCATTGATTTACACGTATTTTACCTACGTGTAAAATATCATAAAATTATATAGTGCTTATTTATTTATTTGATTATATAAGCATAATTTTGTATCTAATTAATGAGATCAACTTTGAGAAAATCTTATTATTAATTGAGGTAAAGAGATCGTTTTGCGGACGTTAAAATCACCGATAGTCTCGGCAGAAGAATCTGTTATGAATGTTGCATTGAAAATGACACTCTAGAATGTAATATACCTAGAGGCGTGGCGGTCAAAGTATAATCGTGGTCCATGAATTGTCCCCATGCGATCACCATAACTGTGCCGGCGTGATCGTGGTAACCTTCGTCCGGGTGCATAGTGCGTGACACGACTCGGGACAATGGTAGATCATGACCCGTTATAGATATCCTTGGCGCCGACAGGCCGTCCGCGAAATGAGGGCTCATCAGTCTGCAATAAGTAAAGAAGAAGTATTCACAGGGTACTCCATACTGAAGAAAGAAGTGTCCGAGAAGCGGGAAAATCACGGTTACCTTTGGAAAGGCGACAGAGTGGCTCCCCAAGTTGGATTCTGCAAATTCGTGCAGAGGCCATCGTACCGTCGGTATTTGCCCGCTCTGCATTCTACGTTGCTGAGAAATGCGGGACAAACCTCGCGGATCAGCGTCTTCGAAGTGTCGATCAACGGTAGACTCCTTTGGATCTCCTCGTAGGTCAATCCGTACCTGGGCGCCGTTGATTAGAAAGTAAAATCGAGGAAACGCGATCGGATCCCAAGGGGGGAAAGTTTGTTCGGGAGAGAAAGACAGAGAGATCGCACAGACTTAACAGGGAGGACTTACGTTTGCGCGAGATTCGTGGTGATGTCGAGAAGCAGCTCGCCGACCGTCGCCAGATCCTCCGGACGCCACATCTCCGACTTTGGTCTCGCGACGTCTACGGGTGATTACGTGTGAGCGACGGAGACGAGAAAGCCGCGTGAAGCGAGGCAAAATAAATAGCGAATACGAGAGACGTGCGTACGGCGCGGGCGATCGTCCGTTATGGGTTTTATATGACCGTCGTTACGCATTTCGCGAACGACACTCGGGCATCGTATTGATCATTGTCGACAATAAATTATATGGACATCGCGCAATTAATTCCCGTAATGAAATTTAATATACTCACTAATGCGCTTCCTCGCCTCGACGTAAGCATGATTTACGGCGTCGTACGTGATGCAGGTTTCGGTTCCTCCTGCGGTAGGGCTACGGATAACGGAAAAAATAAGAATGAAAGTTGACATACGCTTGATCTTCGAGTGCGGATATTATTTACAGTCCCCCCCTCTCCCTCTTTCCTCTGCACACCGTCGTCTTAATTACCCAACGTTGCAGCCTACTTTCGTGAGAAGCCGACTCGAGAGAGCAGTACGCGAGACGTGAATTCGCTTTTACGATCACGCGTACGCGCGTATATTTCATATCAAGGTAATCCGAAACTATCCTAGACGTGCTCTCCTATGAATGCGAGAGAATTGACTTTCATATCCTGTTTCCGCCGTGAAATACACTGGCATTGACGGCTGCCCGTGGCTGCGTCGAAGGTTGAGCCAGCAATTCTGCGCGTTTCTCTACGTCGACATTGCACTCTTGTCTACAGCTTCCGCCTTTACTTAATTCTTTCGTCTTTATTTCGACCGTCAATTGCCCAATATATGTATATATTTGCAGATTAAAACTATGACCTATTTTTTATTTATTTTTTTATCAGTTTTTGCTTATTCGCTTATTCTCTTTGAAGTTAATATAGATCTTATCTTGGAATTTTACATATCTTGATATGAGACATAGATATAAATTTTGAAACTAATCTTGCATCTCCAATGGTTGCAAGATAAATATGTTGTTTTAATATTTTAAATATATTCTTTTTTTTATTTATACGTACATTGTGAACTCGGTATTTTCGAAATCGATGTATAATTAACATTTACATTAACGTTCACCGAACACAATATTTACCATAACAGGATCTCAACTCATTTAATCTTAAGACACTGACAATGAGTCGTGAAACCGTTGGAGTGTTTACTGGAGCAGCTGTCTTTCTAAAAATCTGATCCGAGCAGTATACGAATCACTAATTGTCAAGTATTTGAGGCGAAAAATCGGGAAGACGCAAGAGAGGCAGCTTCTCGCGTCTAATTGCGGTCGAACGTTCGTGCCGCAACCGACGTAATAATAACGAAAGCACTCTATAATGGTGTCGTGCATCGACGCACTTACCATAACTGGTCCGAGCGACGGCTACAGCCCCGTTCCCCGTCGCCCGGTGATAAATGTGGATTGCGCCAACTGGAGAGCCTTTTTTCTGATACACATAAATTACATTTCAGCTCACGGCATTCGTACTTTAATATGCCACATTTAATAATCACGTTGTCGTGGTCGCGGCACGCGAAGTTATCCACGACGTTCGAAAATAGCTTGCCTCATTACACCGCATTCGATCGTTTCGTGTGTTGTGCCGTATCTGTTTCGGCAGATATCGATTGGCAAGGCATCATTTTCACACATTGTATCCGTTCCTGTTCTCTCGCTCCGCGAGTGATCCTTTCGAAACATTGTCGATAATCACTTTCGCAGCCGACAGCACGCGCTATTTCGACCTCCAGATTGGCCGTGTCGTTTCGCGGTGCAATTGCGAACTCGACGTCTCGTTATGTCGTGTCCCCGGGCACCTGCTTGACATTCCACGAGTGTCTCTCCACCTTAAAGTAGCTGCGTGACATCGCTAACCGGACGGCGTTACGACGCCACGCCGGCTACCTAAACGGTCGGTGCAGATCACGCGACTTGCCTGACTATGTTTACTCTCGATTACTGGATAACTGTCCGGCTATTAAGCTCGCTAAATATAGACAACCTATATTTGTGTTAAAACTCAGAATTGAATTCTGCAATGTGTATAATTTTGTGTGCAATATGAAAACATTTAGAAGATAAGAATATGTCGAAATACATGTATCAAATTATAAATTAAATTTTATCTAAAAAAATTTGATGCGAATTATAAATTGTCTAAAGTGAGCTTTTTTCAGATCACAATAAATTACGTGATTGTTGCTACGAGTTGTATAAAGTTTTCATTAAATTTTTATTGCGATAAACTAAAACTGAGCTAGTTTTTTCTACTAGAATCGTATAGCCTATGACTAAAAATTTTGACTAATTAAAACATTAGAATCATAAATTATTTATATTTTGCTGTAGTTTTTACAAAATTAAAAAAATAACAATAATTAAAATTTTATTTAATTTGTTTCAATTCTTTCGTTAACAATTTAAAAAACAATAGCCTTAATAAGAAGTGTTTAACACTTTTAAGATAAATTGCACTTATGCTAACTACGCAAACGCACAAAGATGCGGGAGATTTAAATTTGTTACACATGAGATTATTAATGTCAATTTTGCATAAATGATTAGTTGTTCTTTAAAAGAACAATATTTGCCAATAAATCTGTAAAAGTTTTTTAAAGACTTTTTAAATTACGAGAGATTACCAAAGAAACTTACAAAGGACTACATTTTTTATAATAACGCTATTATGAGGAGGATTAAGTTTTTAACGACGCAATTATGACGAGATAACACGATACGTGTCGGTGTATTGTTGAAGCAATCGTGGTTGTCGATGATCCGCGTGGAATTAAGGACGGCGATAATATACTCGGCGTGTAATTCCAATTAGTTTCTCTCCTAGCTCAAAAGCAAGGCCGTTTCGGCTACCATAATCTTCGGCAATCCAAGCATTTAAAGCGATTTCATCGCAACGCGGTCGCCTTGTATTTCATTAGCGGCGCGCCTCAAAAGGCTCAATTAGCGTCGGTAAGATTCCCGTGCATACGAGCTTAGTCTACACCACCGTTCGTGATCTGGAATACACGAATCGGCGCGTTTCGACAGATCGAATCTCGTAACTCTTTTCAAAAATCGGAATCAATTACGATTAATTACTGCGAAACCAGCGGTGCGTTTTTTTTTTGTCGTACATAACGAGAGTACAGTGAAAGGAGTTAACTTTTATTGTCAGTTTCGGCACCCGAATGCCGTTTGAAAATTCTCCTTTCCTTAATTTCCTATCCTATAAACAATTTGCGACCGCAAATCGCATTGTAACCGCCTTCGTAACCGCGTTTCTCCAACATCTCGGCCGCCCAGCTGAATTCGATTCTTAAGGACACTTCACGAAGGCACTCGAACGATAAACGCCACCATCTCGTCGGCTGCTTGACGTGAAGAACGGCAGTTAATCACGGGTTTCAGCGCGGTTACGCGCCTGAACGCGGGGATTATTACTGCGGCTCTCCGTACGGTAAATACGATTCTCTACACGAGGCGATGAATGGAACAGCATGCGATACGTAACGGTCACTCTCGTTGCATGACGCGTTTATATACGGCTCAATACCATAAATGCCGATTCCAGCCGGCAATAGCCGCTTTTAAAAGCTCGATAGGGAACGTTCGAATTTTACGATCGTCGCGCAAAAGCAATATAGTTTATATTATAGAATTATCTTACGTAGACATGCGGAACAGTCTACGTCGAATGCATTCGCAATAGAATGTACGTGCGGACGCATAGTAGAACCGGTAAGGTCGCACAATGAAACCGGTAAGGTCGCATTAAAATCCGCCGCTGATCCTGCGGGAACAGGATGATAGTGAAAGTCCTGGCCGCGCGGCCAAAGTTCCCGCTTTCTCTAATCCTCTAGAATGCCGAGGACTCACTTCGTTACTTATGTAAGCTGCACTTCTATGCAGTTAGCAAATGCGATTTATAATCGTGCATTTCCTAGTCGTTACAATTTGTCCTAGAATAGAATGTCCTATCTGATAAGACATAATTTTTATCTGTTTCTATACTCTCGTAATCACCAGCGCGCGGTAAAAGACAGCATTTTGCTTGAGCGATAATTGATGATCATCAATAATCGCAGACAATCTTGGGTAATAATTAAACTTATGATATACCGATAGAAAATTTATAATCGTAAATACTCGCTACAGATTCTTGAGATACAACTATCTTTAATCACATTTCTTGTTAACGACAAACATTAAATGTCCTAGAGAAAACACTACAGACTTTTAAAGGTCTTTTGCCATAAGTTTAGTATAATCTGATAAAAATTAATTAAGTTTCGAGTAATTGCATAAAAGTAATATTTTTCACGTACACGTTAAGATAAACACACCGTAAAATGATAAATTATTTGAAATAATTTAATTAATAAATAATTTAATAAATAATCGTAATTTTATAAATTACCTATGACTATAATTTTTAATTATTTACACAGTATGTTTAAAATTTTAAAAATTAAAGAAACTATAGGTATTAAATAAAAAATCTTTAATACTCCTATCTTCCATCCTTGTTAGATAGTAGGACTTTGAAATACAAAAAGTGCAATCTAACAAAAATCTAACAATAACATAGATCGCAAATACTCGCCACAGATGTCTCGCACAAGATTGTCTGCGATTATTACGAGTGCAATTAATCTAATCTGTGTCAGAATATTTTTTTCTTATTTTGTATTCATGCTCCACCCCGATAAAAAATATTCAAAGTTACTTTGCCAATTTTGTTAATATTACGTATTATCTGATAAACTTTAGGATAAACAAATTAAAATGATTAATTAAGAAATCCAAATTAATTCCTTTTGTGAGAAGCAAAACTAATATCTTTACAAGATATTCTCTTGATATGGTTATGAATAACATAAAAAGTAGTCTACCTACTAGGATGTGAAAATTCACATGGGCAACGATTTTACTTGCGCAAGTTTATATCAGTCACTTGAGAGGAACAACTTCAGTTCTTGGTTTCGCGTTAGCTTTCGCTAAATTAAGATCGCTATCGTCGCGCGGACTCGTATTTCGGTCTTAATGTGGGCACTTACAACGATCCGCGAAGTAAATTATAGGTGTAGTCGTAAACGCTGGTTCTTCCACGGGCGTCCAGGATCAAGGCGCACTCCTCTCCGTTTGCATAAGAGTCAAGAGGTTGATATTGTAGCCCGTTACAGTGCGCCGTTACCAACAGCAGCAGCAATCCGATTATCGCGGATCGCGTCCGCATTATCGCGAATCTGCAACATTCCAGCACAAACGATTACCTCTCTCAAAGAGTATCGTGACGCATGCGAATAAAAGGCTGCTCGGCTGCTTGATATTGCCTTAAATCACGGTCGTGAAAGTTTTCATGGATTACTACAAATCTTATTGATTGGAGATTCACTCCTGAATGAAAAAATTACATTGAAACAACAAAACTTCCCTTTAATTAATCAAAAATGTTTTTTTCCATTCTGTATAACGCTTTATTATAAAAATTATTATAACGATAATGAATGTGAGCAACTAACGTAAAGTTAGCAAACGAAGTCGTATATTATGTCATTAAATTCGAAACGTTAATTGAAGCAATTAATCATGTCTTTAGCTCCGACATATTTCCGCATATTTCCTGCAGAGTAAATGTTCATGTTATTTATGCGGAATATATTACATATCTAGTGTATATGTATATGCACACCATAGTTATGTATTTTTCACATATATTTTTTAAAAAAGGCAATACTGGATAATGAAAGATTATACTTCTTATTGTTAGAAAAATCAGAAATATGGATAAAAACGAATATTTATAGTAAAAATATTTTTGATAAGATATTACCTTTACCATTCTTATCAATATAATCACATTTTTTATGTTTGTAAAATAATCTGAATATCAGTATTAATACCGAGCCAGTAATTAGGGCATTCGCCGATATCCATCGGAAGGATTATTGGGTACCAGATTAACGCAACTATTTGGGTTCAGCCGACTGGATTGCCTTGTAAGCCTAGATGGAATTGTAATTTCGACAAAAGGAATATGATTGTTAAATATCTGACGCAATGGGATGTTTTTAATATGTAGCAGCTGGTGTAATACGTTATGCGCTATTAAAAATATTGTTATTTAACTCTCCATTCTATGAAAATAACTATTCATATAGAAATATATTATAACATTTGATAAAAATGTGTTACTGTTTTATAGATTTTAATACAAATTTAAATATAATAACGTAACAAAATAATAAAATCGGACGCAGACATTTTGTAGTGGCTGTTTGTCAGACATAGGGACAATGCATTGACTACGTTTACACGGCGGCTAATGGCCGGTTTTATAACTACCGTATACTATCCGATCCAAAACTTTTCTTTTTTTTATCAATATGATCACTTAAATATGAGCCACTTTCATACTCTAAACATTTGAATTAATCCCTTTTGATATATACATACTAGAAATTGTAGTTTAAGTATTCAAAAGAAGGTCTTATTTAAATGATCATTATGATCAAAAGAAGAAACGTTTTGGATCGGATAGTATACGGTAGTTATAAAACCGGCTTATAAGCCGCCGTGTAAACGTAGTCATTGAAAAGATTTCTACAATTTTTAGTTCACAAAGTTATAAAAATAAAAATTATGCAAAATTGCATATTTTGGGAAAATTATTCTGTGAACATTTTTTTGCTTAATAATATCTGTTGCACCGTGCGTGCGTTCTTGTTTAAGCATAATGTATTCAATGTATTCTCGAACAGAGCGGAGAAACTGAGATACAAAAGTCGAAGCTCTTCCGTAATCGCTGCCCATTCTTTTAGCATAAGAGACGCGTCGCGAACGCCTCCATCCATGGAAAGCCAGTCTTACATTTTGTATTCTCACGCTTTGCGACACATTTGCATATGTAAACGTGCAATTGACATACATGCAAAATTGTGCGGCGACGAATACATTTCGTGCATGCCGTATTCTTTCGGATGCAACGTTGCATCTTACTTTTGAATTTCATAAGGAGGGAAATTTTCTTTCTCGCTAATTTCATTGTTTAATGAATTTTTTTGTAACACATATTTAAATTCAAACTTTAAATGTTACTTTTTGATTACATTTACCCTAAGACGTTACTATATATATATTTACGGAAATTATATATTTTAACATAATAACGAAATTACGTTAAAAGGATGAAATATATAGAATGCATAGTTGTAGGGCTTCCACCACCTTGAACTCTTTAGTAAAGCATCTACTTCAAGATTAATTATTTCCGCACATCCATGCTTCATTCACCAACGCTTGTCATGAAATTACATTAATTTGCGGCACAAATTGGCACGTTGGAAATAGCTGACGGGTACTCGCGCTCGCCTTGTATAGTTCGCCGACGATGAAAGTATCTCTCGTTCCACATAATGATTAGATAAGACTCGATCGATTTAAAGCTATTTGGATTCTCTTCTGTTTTTCGTCATTTCAAGCATCTCGTATGCGACTCACGGATGCAATGCAACCCGATAAACCGGTCCTCGCATATTCGGTAATCTTAGACGATAACGATTAATCAATTGCCTTTAATGGAAATTACTTGCACTTCGGTGACTTGCAATTGACTTATAATTTGTCAACATGTGTTCTTTATTTAATGTAACTTGCATTTACAGTAGAAATCATTTTACATGTTTACTATAATGATTTATATATATGAATGAAGTTAGATGAATACGTCAATTTGTCAACATGTGTTCTTTATTTAATGTAACTTGCATTTACAGTAGAAATCATTTTGCATGTTTGCTATAATGATTTATATATATGAATGAAGTTAGATAAATACGTTTCTGTGTTTATCTGTCTATTTGCTCTATCATAATGCTTTAAAACAAATATACATTATTCCAATTTTTGTTTTAATTGAATACAGAGTTAATATTTAATTCTAAAGTCTTAATTTATCCATAATATACATATATTTGCTATTCCAAGTTATCTTCTAAAAAAATAAGAAGAGAAAAAATGTATGAGTACTTCACATAGCCACGTTCTTATTTTATAAAAAGATATATTTAATGCGAATTAACGATTTACTCCTTTCACAGTATTGATATCTTGCGAAATCAAAAGGTTGGAGAAATTGTTTTTCGTGATCATTGGATGGATCATGGCTCATTAACTAAGTAGCATGTCAATTTATTGTTGATTGTCTTCTTGCGGAAACGTCAATCTTACCCGGATGAATTACATGAATTCAGATTGATATTCCGCGTACGTAATCGCGTGAAATTCAATCGGAGAGCGTGCAAAACAGCGGTCAGGAAGCGTACGAAAAGTGAAAATTCGTAAAAAAAATCAGCCGCAAAATACCGCAAGAGAATTGTTCCCTGTTATTGCGTAATACTCTTTACGCGTTGATAGAATAGAGGTGTTACATCTAAAGATGTTACATCCATATATTTAAAAAATAAATATAAAGATGATACATTCATATATTTAAAAAATAAATTTAAAAATGTTACATTATATATATTTAAAAAATAAACTATATGCAACACATGTACGTTTTATTACATACATTGCCCGTTTCATTTACATTGCAAATGACTTTTATTCTACAAGCAAAGACATATTGATTGATTTCTTTTATGACGAACGGATTGTAATTAAATTTAACATAGGTATGTCTTACACATGGACCTAAGAAAATTACGATTGTTGAATTTAGTATAGTTTTAAATCATTTTATAAATTTTATAACGTTATTACTTTTATTCTATACCTATATAGCATTATTGAGTTGATTGGCCAACCGTTAATTGGAATAAGACAGTAATTATCTCAGTGTATATATATCTTTAAATAAAAATATGTAACATATTACAAAAGAATTTAAATTAAGTTATTGTAGAATTGCTTGATTGAATATTTATAAATTGCATGAGATATGAAGATTTTATATGTATACGATACAATGCAAGAATGAATATGAAATTTCTGATGATGATAAGCAATAGCGTGTTGGTTACTCCAAAGAATCCAACGACGTGTTATGCAATTGGCTAAATTAACAAAGTAGAATTATCCCAAACAGCGTATCGGAAGGTTGTAATGAAAGCTTTCGTTATGCGCTAATCGACTATCGTCGTTGCGCCGACTACATCATCGCGCCGCGGCATCACGGTTAGATACAATAATTGCCATTAAGTAGGCGGACAGTGATCGACCGTTTCTCAAGTGTTTGCAAATCTTTACACACGTACAAACGCGTATCTTATTTGACAATTAAAAACTCGAATGATTTACTAGCTCGGTGAAAGGATTCGAAAGTGGGTAAAAGTAACGCGATGCATGCAGACGAGTCTATATTACGGGACATTTGTCTGATCTTTATTTCGCGCCGCGCTAAGCTCCATCTAATCGCGCGCTTTGTCATCTCGCGTGACAACGCGTTTTCTTTAAAGAATAAATCATGTAAAATCACAACTGAAACAAAATCCCCCGGATTAATTGAAATAAAGCACCGATTGCTTTCTCGCGCGAGGGATTCTCCTTTCACCTTTCGCGGCACTTGCGCCCGGCACTGTGCCCGCGCGATGATGATAGACGCGGAAAGAGTCACGTGCATTTCCTGCAAGACATCGCCCCATTTATACGCTTCGACCCAGTTCTCATAATTACTCGCAACAATTTTTCCGAGCTATTCGTCTTTCTCAAGAAGCCTCAAACTCTTCTTTCTCACGTTCAAGAAGTTCGCGAGAGATTGGAATATCTGATAAGCAACGATAGCAATGATCTATAAATTTATGCAAGCGCCACGAACGTTTTAAGTTTGGTAAGAGTGAAGACACACAATCCTGAGATAATTTAAAAATCTATTATAATATAATATACAGGTAATTAGGTACATCAATATGTGATACATCTAATATTTTTTTAACTTGATCTCTATCTAAAATATGTTGAAAAAAGCAGATTTCTATTAGGATTAAAATTTCAAAAATTAATTTTATTTGGTATTGTCTAACAGTACGTGCTATCATTTATAGATATATTCTATAAATGATAGCTGCAATTTTTAACACAAGTCCATTTTCATTAACAATATCAAATGTGCTGAAATATGTGACAAATTAATAGATGTCTTTTTAGATTATTTAGATTTAGATAATTAATTTAAGGTATATCTTGCTATTACTAAAAATACAAGAAAGAAGAAAGAAAAATTAGTCACGCTTAACTTCGACAGCGTAACTTTCGTGATGTATCCTTGATTCACTTGTTACAAAAAACAGACAAGTAAAACACATGTAAAATTATATGTATATATGTACGGATACAAATGAAAGATATTTTATAATTTTTATTTAACACAGGAAGCTAATATATTATGTGCTACGTCTTACATGAAGTAGGAATATATTGTGCACCCCATGTCATTTACGACAACATAGATACGCGCGTAAAACTTTAAAAAGTAAATTGGTCTTTTCCCTTTGTTTTCCAGCAATACGAGATTCGCTATCTGTGTCTACAATTTTTAACACAAGTCAATTTTCAAATATTCGACAAATAGATAGGTCTTTTCAGATTCTAATTAATTTTAATTACATCTTGCTATTATTAACAATAAGTATCGATAAATTATCACCTGCAATTTTTTTCCTATCGCAAAGTCACGAAAAATTTAAATAAAAGTCTTAAAATTCTTTGTCCTATCTTGATAACAGTGCTGCGATATTTTGGCGCGCGATACGCGCGTCGATCGCTTAGAATTTCTCCGTAGAATTCCTCGATTTGTGATTCCTCGATCCGTCACACTCACCCGTTGTGCATTCTTCCACCACGCGCTCCACGTTGTTAATAATTCACGGTGACCGAGGAGCGACGACAAGGTTGTCGTCGAGGGTTGTAATTGTCAATTTGCACGATCCTCGATGCACTCTTTTAACACACGCGACACGCGACGGAGGAGCGAGAATTGAATCGAACGACGAGCAGTCGAAAAACGATACCGGCGATATTTCCGTCGGCGAATGTCTTTGCACGCGCGTTCGAGAGATCAAAGTAATCACCACCGCGCGTGCCTATTCCTCGACCGTCTGTCGAATCGTGTTCGTGCAACGACCAACCACTTTTCTACTTGCCGGATGTAATCCAGCTTGCAGTCGGTCACCACCGATCTTGCTCCTGGGTGGTTGCTCTTAGAGCGACTCGCACTGATCGACTACCTTAATGTGGTACTCGCGATCGTGTCCTGCCTTCCTGCCGCATAGTTCTTTATGAAAGCGCAGAGTGTGCACCGTTCTGGTGGTGGAAAGCTCCCTAAAAGCGCGGTGCTGACTCGTAGAAAGGAAACGAGAAGGGAGAAGAAGCCGGGGAGGGAGAGTTGAGAGGAGACGAGAGAGGTGGAGGAAAGTTATTTTATCTTACGTTATGTACTCGCCAGGTGAGCGAGAAAGAACCGCGAGGAGTTAGCGGCGGACGTGATGAAGAAGGAGGTGGCAGAGGAGGTGTAGCTCCCGTCCATGTCTTACTTTCCTTTCTCTAAACGAGCCTGCACACGGCTGCTGCCCTCGATTCGAGACATCGATTGTGTCCCGCACCGGTCTCCGAAATACGCGCCGCCGAAAGTCCCGCTCGCTGAGTTCGACAATGGATGCTTTCTTTCTTCGTTACCTTTCGATTACACTTTCGAGGAGAACGACGCCATAGCAGGATCGTTCCGGTTACACGACGTCGATCGAAGATCTTGCAGAGAATCGGTAATTGTAGGGTATCGTGAGCTTGCGAAAGATAAATCTTGTAAATTTGAAAAAATTTTTACAAGCTTATTATCATGTTTTTGGAGTATTCGATAATATAGTTCTCTTCGGGCTCAAACGAACGAATTATAGTTCGTTCGTTGCTATCATCCTTTACTTCATTTGCATACAAATCAGCTTGCGTAACTTTTCGGCCGAAGTAGTTCGAAACACTGCATCTTACACGAATGCGGATTGCAGCATTCTTTATAGCACATTTCCTCTAAATAAAATGACTGTGAGGCTTGTAACAGCCCCTAACGTCACATAGATTAGATTTGTTCTTTTGTAACACCCGCTGGTTTCTTGAGGTCATAGTTCAACCTGCTGTCATTCACGTCAAACTTAATAGTCTGTTCACCCTCAGTTCTCCTATAATATCTGACAATGAGTTCAAGAAATACTCGATCCGAGGGATTCATATCTTTTGCAAGCTAGTGCTGAACAGCGACATAAAATATGTACTCTATCTTTTTCCTCCCCGCATAATAAGCATTTCTTTTGTTCAGCTAACTGAATTTGTATAAATGAGCCTTAAATGGGCTTGTTAAAATCATGCTCCTTAGCGTCTTCTTGTTCGTTGTCAGAAGATCGTGTGTTCTACTTGGTAAGAGTTGTCTCATCATTAACTTGCATTGTCGGCAACCCTCACTGGCCTCCCAGCTAGCTCGGTGCTTTCGCTTCAGGCAGTTTTTGATGATTCTCTTTTGCCTGACAAAAGAGACATCACAATCCAATCATCCGGGTCTATTTTGGTTCCGATCTTAGTTAGTCTGTCAGTCTTTTTATTATTGAAAATTTTCTGGTAGTACATATATTTCTTTTACGTAGTAGTCGTAAAATTGTAAACGAAGATGCGCAACACATAATCTTGAGGTTCGAACCAACTTTACACTTGTTATGCAAGTTATCCGCAGTCCTATTATATAAATTATGAAAGTTATACTAGATATAATCCTTTAGATCCTATAATTGATTTATGTATACGTTCAGGATCCTGAGCAAAGGATCGGTAATTTACGAGATTTCGCTTATACGGCATCACATGATAATTAGTTTACACATTGCTTTATTTCTTCTTATGAATTCAGACGTGATCATTTGGTCGATAATGTTCGGTTGTCAGCTAGCGGTCAGCACGGTATGATAACGCAATACGGTTGAGAAAGCGCATTGTGTATTTCACCTGGCCGTGAAATCAGTTTTGTTCTGCGATGGTTAATCGACTTTTTTCACGGTGGAGAGAATTAAAATATCGCAAGAAATCGTGATATCGCGGTAAATCAGATGAAAGATGAGTTTACGTCATTCGCAGTTGCTTAATTGTACGTTTTATGTTTTATTGTCGATGAATATTGAAAGGAGATTCTAATCAACCGATGCTATAACATGTATAGGTAATTAGGAACGTTAATTACAACCAAACAAACAGTTGCTCATGAACAAAAATATTATTACTAAAATATGACTCTCTATGTTTATTTTTGTATTAAAAATTCTTTCCATTACCTTATACGTTAAAGTGATTATATAGGTATATGATTATTTACTATAAACGTTATTTTGCTCTCTTTCTCTGAATTTTTTACATTAACAAGTCATAATATAGCATAACAAAAATTATAGGACATTTAATACTCGAATTTAACGTTAAATAATATAAATAACGAACGTAAAATTATTCGGAAGACTTATTATTTATTCCTTTATGTTATACATATTTTACAAATTGCCTATAAATGCAAAATATAATCGATCTCTTTTTTATCCGCCTTTCACTTTTCTTTTCAATCTGAAAGTTTTGCCATCGTATATGGAGCACATTCCGGGACGATAGTACTTACGAAAGAGAGATGTTTAGAACGTATCCCCCGGGGCGACATATCTATCTTCATAATGAAGAGACCTCGTATATATGTGCGGCTATAAGTATATCCTTCATTGTGAAAAAAATAATGAAATTAATACATGAGATGATCAATTTATGATATTTTACAGCTTGTGTTACGAAATCCGTCTTCTATTTGAAACTGCGAACAAATTAAAAAAATAACTGCGTTTCCGGATTGCAATAAATTGCTATTAAATTTATTCTCCTGTCGTTTACTTGGTTTAGTAATAGCATAATAAGCGAAGTGAACAGATCCGTTTTGAAATGGACATCCTATACCGTAGTGCAAAACTGGTCAATTAAGCTTGCACGATAAATTGTACATTGTATATAAGGGCTTAATCGTATATAATTGAGTCTTGAATCGATAAGAATTGAATTGTCTTAATGGTACATGAGAAAATTGAGCGGGTAGTTTGAGCTCCAGTTTCCTTTTCCCGATCGTTTAATATCTCGTTTCTGCGACCTCGCGAATAAATAATTCAACCAGAACGTTAACTAGTGTCCTTTCGATTGCACATATACGTGCACAAATAAATGCCAATAAATAAGCCCTAATAAACAAGATCGTAATGAATATCCCTTAGAAAGCGACATTCGGAAAAAAGAAGTTTTTAAAACTGCTCAATCTAATTGCGATTGGAACTCTACGTGCTACAATAAGTTTTTAATTTCCAATATTATTACTCAATTACTAATCAATTCAACATGTTGAATTAAAAGAAGAACTGTTGTCGTAAATCTCATAAAAAAATCTCTCTCGATTCTTCATAATTTTCTGTCTTTTCTTTTGCACGTGATAATTGTCTTATTATATCCTACATGTACACAAATACACATCGCGTGCCAGTTTCACGATTATTCAATTCAAGCCGTTCAAATAAATATGTACTTCGCGTGTGATTATCTGAATCGCTGCAAAAAAACTAATCTGTAATTGCCACGTTCTAACTGCAAGGTTGAGAGGCCGTAGATAGAAAAACGGATATACCTAATATGCATGTATGTACTCACGCGACGAAATCTCACAAGCGCGCCACAAGCAGATTTATACGCTCCTTTAACGGGATGAAGAGAACAATTAAACGGTTGACGCAACTGTGGCGTTCCCGCGGTTAATAAGCGAGAGCCGCGACCGATCTCGGACACCTTTTGAGAGAGAGAATTTACGCGGTACGTTAACTCCTCTCGCGCGCTCGAATAATGTATGGATGTGGAACGAGACGTAAAGTTTGACGTGCCGCCTTTAGTTCGACAGACTTGTTTTTACGTAACGTCGCGTTGGCATTTTTGTCGATATATACACCGAGGTCTGGCGAAAATGTCAGATTCTCCGGCGAACATGCCGCGCCGGCCGAATAGCCACGGAAAATAGAGTAAAAAGGGCCTGTGACAAAATTGCACAGTTCAAGGATACACAAAAACGAATTTATTGCAAGTTGCCTATCTTCCGCAAGAATAACCTGCATATTTATTTAGAAATATATTACATAAAAATTCTGTTTTTATCGCAACATTCAAGAGACGTAGGTATTGTATATATGTAGTTCGATTTAAATGCACAACTAAAAAAACGAATAATAAATGTACAAATTAAAATTAAAATAATTGCTTAACTTTAACGCAAAACCAAATCTCTTCTTTATTTTATTCGACGCTTTACTTTATTTTATGCATATATTTTACGAGTAATCTGGTTATTCCAAATATTGCAACAAAGTATTAAAGTAAAGGTGTATTGGGGTGGTTAATGTAACGCGTTCGGCGCATGTTACATCAGTGACTTCAAAATATATTACGTCTTCTACAATGAATCTCATTCCTATATCTGTGAAACGAGAGTAAGTTTATCTTTTTGCTCTATCCTTTTTGATGATTACAATGAAAACAAATTAACCGCATCATTATCAAAAAAATTCGGGCACTTGACGTATGCATTTTCGATTGAGATGTTGTGCGTGTGGTCGGTAATTTTAAATGACAGAAAGCCACACTTTATTAAACGCCCGACGTGCGCGAGAATTTGCATGATCACAGGGTGACGAGGTGTTCTCGGGTGGCCTCGCCTTTTCTTCGTCGCAGATGTCATATTGGATTTCGATCTTTAATTTCGAAATTCGCGAAATATAATATGAAGCTGTATACAATGTAACAAAGTATACGCGGCAATAAATAGCCATGTCCTGATTTATATTAAAAACCGTTGTACAACGATTTTCGCGATCTAACAATAAGGGATTTTTTACATTAAAAAAGGCAAACGGAAAAATTTTTAGTAAAATTAACGAGTAACGAATAAAAATGGTATAAATATATAATATTGTGATATATACTTAATTCTTATGTAATATTGTGATGTATACCTATATCTATTATGTAATATTGAGTTGTATTTTCCTAAGAATATTTTTCAAGAAATTGATCAAAGTGTAAGCAATGTAGTTTGTTGGTAGATAAATAAATTCTTTCGGTTGTTCTCGTAAATAATAATGTGTATGTGCATACATTTCTTGCATAGTAAGAACATTAGGGAGAAAATATTTGCGACGGTATCACTTGAATTTACTTGAAATGTAACTGCCACCTTCTCTGAGGGCAATCAAAAAGAAAATACTTTCTCCGTTTCGCTGGAAAGCAGGCAAACAGTTCCAGGTTTCACGAGGTCATTGCGGAAAGGACAATCACTGTAAAGTTAACATTTTAGATTTTGTGTTATTTTGCACGAGTTCAAATATCTCCAAGCTCGTAATAAGAGTTTATTGGTACACGAATTTACAATTAATATAGGCCTAGTTTACACCGGACCGTTTGGTGCGTACCAAGTACTATATCCGTATCAAATCCGTATCAAATCTCGGGTTATACCGGTGTAAACAGTCGGTGTAAACTAGGCCTTAAATTAATAAAAATCATTGAGAAAGACTATTATAAAAAATATAATTTTATTATAAAAGACTATATTATAAAAAAAAATCTTTTTTATTAAACTAGGCAAATTTCCAAGGGCAGATTTCGCTAAATTCATAACACACGCATATAAAAGTATAATTTTTTTATTAATTTATTATCGCTTCGAGACCGACACTTGCCTAAATATATCGCGCGGTTTCGCAAGAGAACAACGGATATGCGGCTACATTAAATCAGTATTACAATATCTTCGAAGATCGTGCGAAGTAATACATCACGGACAGGATGTTTTATTACTATCGTTGCATATAATCGCGCTTATTTCTACATTGATCGCGGAGCGCCACTCGTGATTCCTCACAGGCGAAACGAAATTGCTCTGAACACACGATGCAACTCACTGTCGTGTTATAGCAACTTTAGATACCCGGCACGAACGTCAGGCGTTCTTCTGGCCGGTATTGGCAATTTTCTGGCCGACGTTTTTACGGTTTCGTACGTGGGTAATAAGGCATCGTTACTGATACTGATGGCACATGAATGAGACGCGGTCTGCCTTCGTTGAACCCGACGTCACTCATCATTTCGTAATGGGTTATCGCACCTTCATGTCTTCGTCATTGAAGCTGCATTGCTTCATGTCATCGAAAAAGCAGTTTGAGCTTGTAAAGCAATGACGCAACAAGGTAGATCCCGATTGGATCTTTGTTTCTTTGCGGGCCACTCCTTGCGGTTTTTCATATAACAAATTTTAATTTTTTTATACATATTTTCGGAAACATAAATGACAAGAAAATATATTTAATCAAATCTTTAATAATTTTAGTGTTTGCTATTATCTGCAAGTATCATAACGAATAAAGAAAGTCGTATATGTATGAAAGCATTAATCATTACACAATTTTGTAATCTACATATAACAATTAAGGAATTATTTCTTTGCATATCTATGAAATAAATTAAACAATTAAGGAACAGGAACAAAAATGTTTACGTGAATGTGTTTATACAAAAACATGCAAAATATTAAATATTTATTAGTGCTCTCTTGAAGAATTGATTTCTCGATCGATATGAATATGGATATGAATAGGATATTGTAAATGAATAGAAAGATATAATGGAAATGAAAAAAACTTTTCATTATTGAGATATTTTGTTCTATTGGAATGTATAGTAGCTGCGTCACACTTCGAATTCGGATCATTGACTATACTGCTACAATGATTACCTGAGCGTATCCGTTTGCAAAAACTTACTATAGAAAAACGTACTATATGAAGCGATGAGAGAAGTGAACTGATTATTTATATTGTTGAAATGATTATTTATACAAATGTACAATGCCTAATAGAATGAAGCAGAAAATTCGCGCAACAAAGAGGACTGTTACAAATGGCACTACCTTAAACGATGCTCACGTCAAAGAGAACCATCGAATGATAAATCATTCATCATTGAGTAATGTTATTGCCGCTTGAGGCCATATTTCGCTGATTTGATCAATTGATTCGAAACGAGGGAGTCGAAAGTTTCGCTGTATGTATATGTGTACGGTCTGCACGCACGAAGTTCGTTATTTTTATGAAGATAAAAAAAAGTACAAACGTATATAATCAAATATAAACTAACAAAGCATTATATAAAGTGTTTATTTGAAAAGTACAAGTCTTTATCTGGAAAGTTTAGTTAAAACGAAATACACTGCATCAATTTGTACGAAGTTCGTATAAGAAAAAAATATTTCGCTGCATTTGGTTCTTGACGAAATATCCAAACGTATAATGTTTTGATTCTGTATATTAGTTTCAAATTAACTACTAAATATAAAAAAGAAGATCAAATATTTTTAGTCATTATTTATGACATATCTAATATTAAAATTAAATTTTTATGGTACTTTATTATAGTAATTTAATTATTGCTTGATTGTAATAAATATTATCATAAAACATATTGCCATAAGAAAATAAGAGATTTATGGAAGCAAATTATATCTTGATGAGAGAAATTATTTTAAAATATTTTTCCAACATTTTCTCATTTATGCTTGAGGATATTTATTTTTACTTAAGCCCATTACAAGATATCATGCTCGTCCATCGTGTATCGCGTCATCTTTTTCCCAAACCCGTCGAACTTAATCACGTGTAATTCGTCTTTCGACAGGGGGCCAACTTACTGGCGAAATGTATATCCTTGGTACCAGTCAAGGCGGCGCCGGAAATTCCCCCCCGAGATTTTTTTTTTAAACAGGTTTGACCGGTGTCCGCATTATCGTTACGTACGTTTGCGTGAATGGTAACATGTTTGGTGGTGAGAACACTTGAATCCGGGACAATGATATAACGCAAGCGCGGTGCACAATGATCGAAGTGCCAGATTGTTAAAAGCGATATCCAAATATTACACACTTGAGGCTAATCGAAATTTGATTTTTAAATATTATTGCATTCTTTGATGGGACAAAATAAAATAACAGAAATAATTACTTTAAATCGACTTTACTGGCAATATTTAACATCTTTCTGATGTGACATTGAAAAACTATAATAAAATAAAACGCATCTATAATATTTCGAAGACATACACACACATATTTGCCAATTTACCACTTCATTAACTTGAATAGAAAAATTCACTTAGAAACAAGAAAAATCGATGATAAAAAATACTTTATCGTTTATTTCTAATACTTTTATAGAATTATTTTTATAAGTTATTCTATTCTAGGTTTCTATATAAAGCTCAAAGCTCTTTTTTAAATAAAGAATTTATAAAAACTTATATATAAGATTATGAATTTATATATAAACACATTATGTGTTACGCATACCTACATGCTTTTTAGAGTAAACTTTAAAATATCATCTTTCACGAATCTCTCATTTTTACTTATTTGCATATTGGCATATTTAGAGTTGACGTGATTGCGAATTCTCAACGTTATCATTGGCTACCAAATATAAAATAAATTAGCATCACATTGGCTTTAATGTGATTGGCATTAATAGTTTCAGGTATTAATAATAAATGATTAAAAACTCGTACGGAGCACGAGTCTCTCTAATACGGATATTCTAATTATAACAGAGCCACGTTCTTACACAAATAAATAACGCTCGTGCGCGCGTAGGTGCATGTATAAGCTGAACGAATCTTACGCACGAGCGAGCACTGCATTTGCATACATTTAACGCGTTTAGGTCGTTACAATACGATCGCCTGGAATATTCAATGCTGCAATTCAGGTAAACATGAATATAATAGGTAATAATATGATATAAGAGATTATAAGAGTCCTACTTTCAATACGTGATGCAAGAGAAAGTTTTAAGACACGCGCTAAATACTTTAATCTCATATCGATATCTTTGATCTGATAATCGTCAAGAAACTGACGTCGTTAATATATTTTTCATTTATGAACAAGCATCATATATCCGAGATGCGTATATCGTTTTGCAAAACGAGTTTAATTGAATTGAATAATAATAAATAGATATTCGCACAAGAGCATGAAGCGGACGCGATCACAATTTATAACGAGTACTGACGACATACATGCCCTGAATGACATAATACATCAAAGAAAACTTTATGGTATTATTTGGCATAACCGTAAAGTTGTATTAACAAACATGTCAGCAAATATTTTAAGTTAAAGCGTTACGTGCATTCGCACGTGTTAAGTTCTCATGCTTATTGGTCATTAAACCGCGTCATAATTACAGAACATGCGGGAGTGCAATTAAGATGTTATCGCAAATATAAAACGATGCCGCTTGACAAAAAGTGACGGATTTAATTTACGGTGAAATTTTCCTGCTCTCTTGGAGCTCTCTCACCCGCTCAAATTAATTCCAACGACTATGCTATCCAAATGACAGCTATCACATTCCGTGGGAGCGTTGTGTGTCGGTTTTAAACCAGCATGTAATAACCCAGATAGCACAGCTGATCTTTATGGATTCAAAAAGATCTCGAACAGCTGATCTTAAGAATAATATAAATAGTAATAATATAAAAATACAATTCAACATACACCTAATTCTTTTTCACACGAAATAAACATGATTTCGATATAGTTTATGTTTCCAAGAATAAATAATAGAAGGTTACAAAATATTGAATAGGTAATATAATTCGTGCATATCTTATCTTGTGCAAAACTGTTTTAATTTAATAAGAAAATATATAAGTGCGATATTCGATTATTTACTAACAAATAGGAATTAAGCGAGCCAAACTGGCCAAATTTCTTCTTTATTAAACCTCACAACGTTTTGACCATAATTTGGTCCTTTTCAAATGAGAGATTGTGACAAAATTTCAGCAAACATTCAACCGCTTGAGAATCCTACGTCGCCTGACATTAGGGCACAATGTCAGGCGACGTAGAATGCTCAAGCGGTTAAATGTTTGCTGAAATTTTATCACAATCTCTGACTTGAAAAGGACCAAATTATGGTCGAAACGTTGTGAGATTTAATAAAAAAGAAATGTGGCCAGTTTGGGTCGCTTAATTCTTATTTGTTAATTATTTACTGGTGAAGAAAAGTCTCTGTCATTGTGATGATTATTTACTAAATCATAAATTTTTCGACTTTCATAAAATACTATTGTAAAATACTATTAAGTTATAAAATTTGTTTTTCTTGTTAGTATACGTAAACTTTTGAAAACTTTCAAAGAAATGTAATTTTATTTTGGATCTGGGAGGTATATATTTGACGTTTTTTTCTGCAAATTATAAGTTAATTTGCGAGTTACAAATTACTTCAGATTTATCAAGTTTATATCAATGACATAAAGATGCTAATGTAGAGCACATTCATTGAGACGTGTCAGTCGTACAGAAAAGACAATCTGTCATACATATAATGTGTGTGTGCGCTATTTAGTATTTTTATATGAAATACGCCTACCCGTTGCAAAATCGCATCGTTACAACATCGAAATTCGATCACCTGCGTGCCGAATGGCCCACGGGGACCCACGGTGTCATGGAGAAGAAGAAACGTGCGTTCCCCGGGGGACGGAGTAAGTGCGGAGAGGGTGAAAACCTTGGCATTCCCCGCGATTGCGGCTCGAATAATAATTCTCTCCTTCCACGAGACAGACCTTTTGCTTTGTTTTCGTGACTCCAGATTCTGCCGCAGAAATTTCGGAACACGGATAAAAGATACGAGCGGACCTTAAATCGAACGTACGGCCGTAACGTGTTTAATTAGCGATCACAGTCGTACGTTTAACCTCGTATTTAATCGTGTTTTTATATTTGGCGATTGTAATTTAATTGCAGTGGGTGTTAACCAAAATCGCAATCGGTAAAGCAGCGATCATAATATTTTCGGTTGGCATGTTTCGCTGATATTTCTCTTCTTTAATTCATATACATTTATTCCTCTTTATATTGCAATATACGTAAAAGTAATCTCGACGTTATATTCGTTGTTTACAGATGTGGGAGCAGCAAGTGTATATCGTCCTCGAGACGATTGCTCCTGGCGAGTGAAGTTGGCCGCGCGATTTACGGAATTTTCTCCGCCATGTTAGAATCACTCGTCGCGTCTACCTGCGTGACGTCACGGGTCGCGGGCGTCGCGGTCGAGCCGATCGTACTTCGTTCGTAGCTTTTCCGCCGAAATTATTCCGTCGCCGTGTGTCGCGTCGCGCGAGTTTAATATCGGGAGTGCCGTGCAAGTGTCGGACGTGTGCATAAGCGACGATAATAACGATATTATCGATTTATCGCGCATGAACGTCGTGGTCGTGAGTGAGTGCGCCGACGGAGATGCGACAACGGACAACGAGGGAGGACCGAGTTACCGTGGAGAGGAGGAAGGGGCCTGCGAGGCATCGGGCGACGACGCGGACGGAGTGACCGTGGGGTGAGTATAATTGTTATTTGTTTGTTGTTTTGCTGTCCTGTGGCGGATTCCGTTACTTTCTCAAGCGCGACTTTATTCGCCCATAACATGTGATACTCGTTACTCGTACAATACCGTTAGAGGTTAAACTCCGGCGCAATTTCGCCGGAGTTCGATCTCCGCGGCATATGCGAGAAGAGATATTATGCCACGAACATCGCGTGCGTCTCTTATTCGCACAGTCGTAATATTACTTGCACGATTTTTCGCGGATTAATTATGCGAAGGAATTAATGCGGAAATATGCAGCCGTTTGCGACGACGCGACGGCCGCGATTGTTTCTTGCGTTAGCATTTTAAGATCAGATATCGGTTAAAATGACGTATTAAAAATTTAACGGGTGCGAGAATTATTTACTAGAACCATTGATTTAATTGTCTTGGACACTGCTTTAATGTAAAAATATTTATATGTTACAGATCAACGCAGTCACAACTTTGCTGTTGCGCATCGGCCCGGCCGGTGAGTTATTTTTTTATTTCAATGTCGAGGCAAGCATTGCAAATTCAGACGCAATCATGATTGCGAATCGTTAGGATCTTGCGATGTTATGCGCTATGATCTTACGGCATCTCATTTTTTTGCGGCTTTTAATTTATTACCGAGTGCTTTAATGGTCGTTATAAAACGCACGTTATTTAGCACGTTATTAATGCACATTATATTATTGCAATAACAGTAAAAGACCTATGACATAATTTTCAGAAGATATATTCTTAATTTTGCGAAACTTAAATTAAAAATGTTGGATTATGCTCTTTAGAACTTCATTAACGATAACACAACGTGATATATTTTAATATTAAAATATATAATGTTATTTTAGTTTTACATAATTATTCATTATAAGTAATTCACTTTCTTGAGAAATTGTTTTAAATAAGAACAAGAAAAAATGCTAGGTCGCATTGATTAGTATTATTTAGAGAGAATTCTCTATTTTTAATAATATTTATATTTTTGTACAACTATAACTATACTTAATACTCTCTCCATAAAATGCATAACCTCCGCCTCAGTGAAATAGCTATAAAGAAAGTAACAATTGCAGAAACAAAAAAATATTTCCTTATAATTTGCTACGGTCACGAAAGGAATGGAAGCATAACGAAGCGCGAAGATCCAGCCGCAAAGATAATTTAACGTCTTATTGTCGCCATTTCTTAAATCCCTCTGCTTCATAAAAATGTTAGTATTAAATATGCCAGCAAAATATATGGTTACACGTATGAAAACGTATGGTTTCACATATGAA
This sequence comes from Leptothorax acervorum, assembly GCA_035220615.1. NCBI lineage: Eukaryota > Metazoa > Arthropoda > Insecta > Hymenoptera > Formicidae > Leptothorax > Leptothorax acervorum. The sequence goes on along the minus strand of JASTWQ010000027.1, from coordinate 726,661 downwards.
ATCCAGTTGCAAGTTAATGTAAGACCTTAATTCTTTCAGTCTCTTTGGTAGTAAACTTTGGTAATAGTAATACTATCAAAATATTGAAATATATTTAATAAAAAATTCAATATTTTTATCGTAAAAAATAAAACTTAGTATTTCCTGTAATACTATTAATAATTTCTCCTTAATAATAGATAGGTAGTTAATCATTAACGCTTGCTTATTGTAACACTTTCTTGACTTTTCCTTCCACTTTAATTAACTCAAGATATCTTAAATCAGGATTAACTCATTGTATCTTTGATATGCCAATAGATTACGTTAAATCATAAATCTTAATATTTTTTATTCTTAATAATTATATTCTTTTGTATATTCTTAAGTTAAAATAGTTATCAAACTTTCTAACGTTGATAAGTCATTTTTATTGAAGAAGACTGGTTTGGTCTACCAAATCAAGTCTTTTAATTTATTATATTGAACGAATATTGACTTACGGTACGTAATTGTTGCCGGAAAAAGTAAGATAAAACGATGCAAATTTAATGCAATTACCACTCGCGTGCTTCTCCGATAAGAAACGTTGAAGCAAAGTCCATCTCAGTTACGCACTCTCAAACGCAATCCGCGATGTTAGATAATTAAATACATTAACCCTTCCTAGAGACGGCGGTGCATTTATTACAGTTATGTAAATCTCACGCAAGGCGGAGAGCATAATGCAACGATGCTTGGAGAAGTGGAATGCCGCCTACAGCGTCTACTCTCTTGCGTATACGAGAGCAATAACTTATTCTAACGTATGCAAATAGGAACAAAAGCAAGCCACAGGTAAACGAAAGTATGTAGACGCGGAAAAGTGAAACGCTTTACGATGAAACGCAAAGGAAGGCACGATGGAAGAAAAAGGCGACCACGCGGAGTTAAGGCTCTTCTATATACGAGCTCATATATACGATATAAAAAGAGTAGCAGTATAATATCCATTGTACTATTACGATCTATCATTACGTCCGTAAAAGTTAGAAAATTCATACGGAAATATTTTCCCTTCACTGATTTTACTCTCGATAAATGCAGCCTGTTTTCATTTTTCTGAGATAAGAGAGATAATTTGATCCATACAAAATTAACGTTCGATTTATAACCAACAATAAAAAAAATTTGCGGATACTTCTTTTTACATCCCCCGCACTTTCTAATTAATTTATATGTACGTGCCTAAACAGTTGGGGACTATATATGAATCATTTTAATTCTCACGATTCGTCCGTGAAATGGATTTTATGTAACATCGTTTAACATATGTTTACGAGATGTGTGACCAGGGCATACGTATATTATTAGACAGTCACACGAGCACCATGTTACGTAATATTATGTATGAGTTGCGAATGCCACTGTACGGAATGTTTCTTGGCATTCCGTGCGATGAAAGGGAATCAAATCAAAGCTGCGGGATTAACTAGAAACCAGAAGTCTCGATCGGTACGTTAAACGCAGGTCTTTATTGGATAGAAATGCACCGTTTCTAAGTAGGTATAAAATAACAATTAGTTGAGGTACTCGCGATGGAAGGAAGTAAACAGGGCAGACAACGGCAAGAGGCTAAGCAAATTTTACGCATCTTCTTATTGCTTTCTTTTTCGTCGCGGGCAAACGGCGAATTATGCCGCTCCTGTTAATTCTACACGATCTAATCTAATACGCTCGTCTTACAACCGCTACTATATCAATTATTTCCCAACGTTTCTCTCGCAGAAGCTATGGGAACTAAGATACAGGAAGAAATGCCTGGCGTCCCCTGATATCGGTTTATGAATCGAAATCAACATATGGCTGACACATATGAGTCTCCTTGCAATATGTTCACTTTTCCCTTTCTGAGAAACCGGCGAATTAAAAAATTGCGTGAGATTTTATTTGTATATTAAATGCACTATCTTATTATGATTATATAAAGTATCGAATATTATATGAAAATAGAATTTCGAGGATCGGTTTCATGGGAGCGAAGATATGTAATTATCTTGATCGCGTGATTGCGATTAAAGTGCAATATCGCGCATATAAACTGTAATTGCATTACTCAACACAGAGCAACATGAAATGTTTGTCTCCTTTTTAAGACTAAAAATGAATCGCAGCTGGTTATTATGTAATCAATTAATTACGTAGCATAATCGTATAATGTCGTTAAATCGCAAAAGAAGGCGAGAACTTGTAGATCATATCAATATATCAATCTATCTCGCAACGTGGCTTAAACGGTGAGACATCAACGATGTTCCTCGACGAATTTTACAATCAAACGTTGCGCACGCATTCGTAATCCCATGCAGTCGCGTTCTTCGTTATTACGGAGAACGGCACGTTTCGTGGTGTCCGTTCTCATTAATTCCGCGTGATCTAATACTCTAATCCGATCTTAGTCTTTCCGATCGACAAGCATGTCGACTGACCGACCCTGATCGAGCCGCATCGAGAACAGTATTCTGACTCGCGTACAAGAATCGACTTTCGCTCCGTACATCGTCGCACGCGCTCTGCGCAATCTTGCATCTCGATGTTACCTATGCGCGATCCCGCTTCTGCGAGAGAATCGTGATTTCCATAACACCCAGGTGCAGGTGAATAGAGCTGTGCGTGTGTCTGTGTGGGGGTCGTAGACACGTGAATTAATCTAGTTCAGACCGGAGTGAACCGATTCTTCTTTCCTCTCTCGATTTCACAGCTGAAATATGCTTCAATTATTATTAATAGTTCTAAATATACATTAATAATTATATGCGATTAATTTCTGGACAATAACATATTTTGATCTGCTGACTAGTTGCGCGGATTTAACATTTCAATGTTTGAATATTGTTTATTGCAATGGCTTAGTTAAAAAATTCATAATTTTTTATTTAAAATATTCAAAATGTGATAGAAAGAAATGACAGAATGATAGAAAAATGACGGACAAATAGAAATGTTCACGGGACGGATACGGTACGGGCACGGTTATGTCTGAATCGACCCAAAGTTAAAAAAAGACAAAATTTAAAAACAAATGAGTATAATAGAAAGTTACTATGCCTATTTTAGAAGATTTATTTAAAAGAAATATTTATTAAATATTTTTGTTAAATTATATACATTCTTAATAATAGTCTATTTAAAGATTCTAATACATATTTTAGATATTTTTAATTTTTATTTTTTAATTTTAAAATCTTACGCTTGTAAGCAAAGAAAATAAAGTTATGTACTAGGTACAACTACAATAACAATTTTAAACGCTATATTATTAGAGTTTGAATTTCTTAATTTGCGATTATTTTATATTAAGTACGATTAAAATTAACGTAACAAAATTGTTAAGAAAATCCTTCTCTCTGTCGAACAATACGACGTGACGCGGACGGTAATTTCACGCGCACCTCGACTATTTAATTCGCATTGTAAGTATAACACATTCACGAAATCTTGCAGAGAGAGAGAGAGAGAGTCAGCCAATACCTTCAGATCGTACCGCGAACTTTCACATGCGATTCCTTCATTGAAGCTTTCTCTCGCACATTCTCCGCCGGATAAGAGGAAACAAAACATACTTATCCGCTTGTTGATCGATAAGAATCTAAGTGGACCGCTTGTCTCAAGTAAATCTCCAAAACTTGTTGCGAGCTGTAGTAAGAGAGTGATCGGTGATTATGAGATGCTAGACGGAAAACGAGCGGCAACCAGATAAGGCAAACGAGATATTTGGTCCACATGCTCTTGCGTATTCCGACCTGGTTTTCATACAACCTGAATAGTTGAGCTGTGATTGACTAAACTAAATCGTACGAGTTATAAATCTTGCTTCAATGTGTAATGCATACATCTTCTACGATTGTTTTATTTAAACGTTGTTGACAATTACAGTTGTCGCGGACCAAATTCATACAAAATCATTGATTATCAAAAATAGGAAAAGCTAAATTAAATAGCATAACGACTGAAACAAACATTTACTAACTGGTAAAACCTGTTGCTATAATAACTTGAAATTAAATCTTGAAATAAGAGACTGCTTTAATTCTAAAAATGTTTGATTATTAAGTTCGAAGAACGGGAAGTTAAGAAATGTAACTTGTAGTGAAGAGAAACGACGGAATAATTAATGTATCTCTCTTTATCTTATTTACGATATTCCTAGTTTACATATGTATTACATAACTTTATGTCTGTACAAAATTTGCAAATATTACTGAAAAGAACGTGAGAAAAGGTCTTTTCTGTCATCATGGTTTATTGACCAAAGAGTACTTGCTTATTCCTGTTTATTTCACAAAATGCTCTCACATATGAGAACCTGATTACATATGTGAGACATGAAACTAACAATAAGATTACCATCGATTATAAAGTACGATAAGCCATGATAGATTTAGAAACCTGTCGTCAAGCACACATATAGGTTGGTAACTATTACTAGTATATACGATAATCGTATCCTCTGACAGTATCTTATTCTTTTGACGATATCCTGCTCCACATCAGGAGAACATTGCCGTCGTCTATTGTATCTCAGTATTCGTATTCTTTCACATGCCGACCGTCGTGATTCACACTAGTCGAGACTGGTCTGCATCCTACATTATTATATCCTGGTATGCTTGTTGCTCCACATGTTAAGAGCTTGTTCCTGATTCACATTTTGAACTAACAATAAGACTGATTAATTGCAAAGTTTAAAACATTTCGACGCCTATAGTAATTGTTATAAATTTCTCACATTTAACTGGATTTTAAATTTAATAATATTGTTTAAGAAATAAAACAATTTATACACGTACTATTTAAATAAACCAGCAAAATAATAATTTAAATAAACATTTATTTTCTAAAGTAACAATTTTTAATATATAATTATGAATTAAAAATTATTAGAAATTATTATTAGAAAATATAATTATTTTTATAGAGCATTTATTGATTTAGTATTCATTGATTTATTTAATTGATACAAACAAACTAAATCTTAAGAACCTAAATTAGAATAAAATAATATAAATCATTAAATAAAGTACTTTGAATGATTTACTGTTAACGAAGAGAAATTTTCGAGTTTCATCTTTTGGCGTGAAAATGAGACAATACTGCGCATTAATCATAGCTAACATTAGGGCTTGGCAGGCCTTTATGATTTGTCTTTATGGCTTACCTTTGTGTTAAATCCCATTTATTGTAATTCGCGAACAGCTCATTGTGTGTGCACGCAGAAAGTGAGAGGACGTAAGCTTCTCGTAATAGGGTGCCCGACATTACTTTCACAACGAGAGCAAGGTCTTATTTTCTACATTGATGGGTTTTGCTCTTCTCTTTCCGATGTCGACGTGTCCATTAGTATGAAAATGTTAAATAATTTTTAAATTATAAATAATTTATGTAAATTTATATGCGTGCAAATTGAATCTATAAAAGAGAATAATTGCTTACATGTATATAATTTATATGATAAGATCTATTAAATATCATGATCAATTTTCCATTGAATTCAAGAAAGACGCGATTTTCAAATATACATGATAGATATCTATATTTTGAAATGAATATTCCACTACATTAAAAAAACAGCTATAATATTTGAAAGAATTTTATTACATTACTAGAAACCGGAATGCGAGAATTAAAAAATAGAAAAAATAAAAGACGCGCACATATATACATATATACATTGATGTATATAGGTAAGAAAATAATACTTGCTAGTTTACTTATTGTTAGTGGTTAAATTTTTGTATATAATTATTAATTTTGTGTGGCTCTTAATTAAAACTTTTTATCTAAGCTAAATATTATTTTATAAATATTTTATAAGATTGTTTATATATTATTTTCATTAAACTTAGGAGGAAAAATAAGTTATCAATGATAAGAATCTTATAAATAATTAGAAATGAGAATGCTGGCACAATGTCAGTAACATTTTTATCAACATTCTATAACAGTGATTATAGCAGAGAAGAAATCTTTCTTAACATAATGTCTTTTTTTATTTCAAAGTGTACAAGAAACAGCGCTGAGTACAAGCCATTATTAGATATAGGCCTGTATTCATAGTCGGATCTTATATTTAAGACCGCGTCTTAAGTACAATCTTAAGATTTCATGAACCAATGATAGGCCAGTATTCATAGTCGGATCTTATTTCAAGACCGTCTTAAGTAATATCTTAGGATGCTAATACGGTCATTTCATTGGCTGGATGGAGTCTTAAGACTGCCTTTGACCTGACTTAAGACGATCTTGAATATAAGATCCGACTATGAATACCGGTCATAGAGCCATATCAGCATCTTTAGACATTACTTAAGACGATTTTGAAATAAGATCCGACTATGAATACCGGCCATCGAGCGCGTTTACAATAATTACAATGCATGCGTTAGACATAAAATACCCTATATACGATACACCGTTTACAATGCATACGATGACAATACAATACAAATAATATTTTAATATTTAACAAAAGAGTATCAATTAAAGAATAAAAAGAAGAAAAACGCGTAAAATACCCTGTAGCACCGTTTACAAAATGCGTTTAAAGACCTCGCAAAGAAAAAATTTTAAAACTTAAGAGAGAGAGAGAGAGAGAGATAGAGAGAGAGAGAGAGAAGGAAATTTATAGAAATTAAAATTTATGAAGATATAAAATTGTTTTGTTACTTAACCCTCAGTACACCTACTTCAAAATAGTTCCTATCCCTTTTTGCTTGTATCTCGGGTTGTAATGCGGTTGATTTTAACTAATTTTTTTTTTTAAATCAATAGTTTGAAGACTGAGAAAAAAGAATATTCGGGTAAGAAAGTCGAAAAAGTTGTAGCACGAAAGATATTTTGCAACTTTGAAAATCGGCCTGGATTTGTTTAGGACCTGCGTGCAATTCTAAGCTTTACTTATTTTAGATTTTAAGACCTTAATCCTCAGTACACCTTCTGGGTTATGCTAACCCAGAAGGTGTACTGAGGATTAAGGTGTTAAAATCTAAAATAAGTAAAACTTAGAATTGCACGCAGGTCCTAAACAAATCTATTTATACAAAGAAACAAAGATTACAGAGTACAGAGTATGAGTCCGACAGAGAGTGAGCTATTTTAACATAATGCAACATTTACAGAATATTATGACATCTATTGTATAACCAGACGAAAACGTTATTTTATTTTTCTCGTAAAAGATATAGTGTGTTAAAATTATTTTATGCTGCTTTATGCTATGATCAATTTATTATATTATCCCAAATAAGTGTTTATAAACAGACTTATTTCGGATAATATAATAAATTGATCATAGCATAAAACAGCATAAAATAATTTTAACACACTATATATTTTACGAGAAAAATAAAATAACGTCTTTGTCTGGTTATACAATAGATGTCATAATATTCTGTAGATGTTGCATTATGTTAAAAATTAAAATAGCTCACTCTCTGTCGAGCTCATACTCTGTACTCTGTAATCTTTGTTTTGTTGTATAAATAGATTTGTTTAGACCACAGTGGTGGTTGTAGGGGTGGTGATTACATTGGGGGTCGCAGGGGTGGTGGTTACATTGAGGGTCGCAGGGGGGGTTACAGGGGCGGTCACAGGGGGGGTTACTGCTGTGGTTGTTGTTTGCGACGTCGAGCTCGGATTTTGTCCGGCGCCGCTTGGAGTCGTCGTAGGTAATGGTGCCAACTTAGTAGTTGTAGATACAGTGGTACCTGGTATAGTTGATGGTGTTGGTGTTTCCGTTGTTGTGATTAGGGATTAGAAATAATTAATAAATTAATTAAAACTTTTTAAAAAAAATTAATTATGTTAATATTATTAAAATAACATATTTTAAATTCGGTATTTTGATTTCGCTGAATTTTATTAAACTAAACGATTTATCAGCATATATCAGATATTTGATTTTATGTTTCATAAGTAACAAAAATATTAGACTATTTATTATCAATAAGCATTTATTCTTATCTTTATATTAGCAATTATAAATAAAAGGATTCAAATTTAATTATAAATATATGTACAGATATGAAACCTATAATTATTTTCGTTCTCATACAGACAATACAATATGTGAAATATGTGGCATGTAGCGCCAAAATTGTTAGATATAATATGTAACGAAATTGTAGGGAAATTGGATTTAATTATTCTATATTAAAAATTACTTTTTCATTTTTTCTTAAATTGTAATCTCATTTATAGTGTAGATATGAAAATTTCGTTAATAAAGGATCGTGTTGATTAATACAAAACGAATGGGTTGTATTATAAATAATCGTAAAGGAAATTAAGAAGAATTGTTTGATTACATCTGATATTTTCATAAAATAAGAAATTATAGTTAATATTTCGTAGAATTGATTTTTTGAGTACCGACTCACTTTCAATATTTCTCGTTTATTACCTGAAGTCGTATGATGCGGTAAATATAATTCCGGACATTTTGCAGCACATAAGAGATTTAGGAGATACGACGTGGTATCTGCAGATGTACAAAACGAGTGACAAAAACTTTGACGTAGCTCATCTAGAGCAGAGAAGCCAAATCTTCCGGTTCGTGAAGCTTGATCAGTCGCGTGTGAGATGTAATGATGTAATCCGCTCTGCTGCACCATATCCTAAATTATATACATATTATTTATTAATAATTATATATTCTCTCTCTCTCTCTCTCTTTCAATTTTAATTTTGTCAAACACGCCAATCATTGCAGGAACAGTATTTTATAATTTCTAAAAACATTTTTCTCACTTAAATTAAATTAAATTATTATAAAAATTTGTAAATTATAAAAGAATTTATTAATAAATATGTTAAAATTATATACAATGTTTCTTTATTATAAATTTGTATTTAGAAAATCTAAACTGATTAAAGCGATATATTTAATTTAGAAAATACGTAATACGCTCCAATAAAATTTACGCTATAAGCAAGATGTTCCTTTAGCTTGATAATAAAAATATCTTTATATTGTATTAATAATACAGGAATACATCTAATGATTACATTTTTATGTCAAAAAGTAAAATAAAAAATAATATCGTGTATAGCTGTTATGGAAACTTGAGATTTATTATTCTAATTAGCATGTATAGTACATAAAAACATTATAATAAAATAAATTATTCTCAAAAATGTTATTTAACAAGCACATGTTTGCAATTTGTTTCCATATCTTTATAATACATAATTAATTGAAAAATATTACAAATTTACGTTACCTCTGCCAAGATTGTTCCATACAGAATCAACAATCCAACCCAAATACTTGAACGTAACATTTTGTTCTTCGCTATATTTTCTATGTCACTTATACTGTAATTAAAGTCGTTGCTTTTATATTAATAGATGTACTTTGTTGTACTCTCCGCAACCGTTATAGTCGTAAGCGAATTTTCTGTTCATTTATATAGTCGAGAGATGTATATTCTTAAAAATACGAACGTGACAAAACCGTGTTAGTTCACGACTAAAATATTACTCACTTTGCAGGATTTTTTGCACAGATGGCATATGTTCCTTATCTTATGTATTAGATATTCTAAAAAATATTATGTGACATGCAAATACGTTTTATTATCACAGATGTTCCACTTTTAAATGTCTGAAATGACAAAAACACAGTAGGTAGGCCTTTCGTCATATGTTAGAATTTTTGATTAAAAAAATTGAATCAGTCCTATAATTCAAGTTTTACAAAGAATAGTTCACTTTTTTTATTAAGCTTTTTAAACGGAAGAGATAGCATAGATTATCATAAATGTGTGACTAATTTGTATCAATTTCAAATCAAAATTTGTATTATAAATGTGTCACTATTTTGTATTAAACAATTTATTTTAGAAGCATTTGTATTCGTATATAGCTTACAATCTCCTACAATATTTTTCGTAATCAATATATTTGAAATAATAGTATCGTTAAATTAATTCTTATATAATATTCAAATTTTACAACTTTAATTAAAAATTTAGAATGTTATTATTTTAAAGAAGATACGTGTTATATCTTATCTAGTAATATTTAGTTTATCCAGTTTAAAATTTTTTTAAGATTTGCGCATATAGAGGTACATATGCGTGCTTTCATCACGCTTATTCACATACAATATATTTTTTATATTTTATGAGACTATTAACAAAATATATTGTTGTGAATGTTGTGCGTACGTTTGTTACTATGAATAATGAAACGTTAGTAACAATGTTTTCGCTACCTTTATTCTGTCATAAGAAGTCGCAGCACGTGACTAGAATGCAGATAAGGATATTACTATAAAAATTAAGAAGGTCAAAACTATTTTTACGTACTATTCTTACTGTTCCAACACGTCGCTGATTAGTCGGATTAGCACAAGAAAGGTAGCTCTGCGTTATATTTATCTTTATAACCCAGTAGTATGCAACCCGTTCTTCATAGTCGTAAAGCGTGAATTTTTCCCGCTTATTATTACTTATATGAAGCGATAACAAATATAAAACTTATATGAATTGCGGCATAATCCATAATTATGCATATTTATTACTTAATATTTATTACCTAAATATGTATTCAAATTTGGTAGTATCTAGGAAACTTTTATTTGTCATAAAATATGAAAATAACGATGAAGATATGATAAACGATGCTCCAGTATATACTACTGTTGTATAAAAGTATCTAATATAAAAATATTAGTGCTATTATTTAATAATAGTGCTATTTTTTATAATTAAAAAATTGAATTAATATAATGTTAACTAATATATTTTATATGATAAATATATTTTTTAATTATATTGTATTAATAATTAAACTCGTAATTAAATAAAGAGATAATTTAGTAATATTTTTAAATATTACAATTTATTTAGTTAATCGAAGTTTATAGTTTATCGAAATATATTTTTAATAACAATAATTAATGCAACTCGAAGATAAATGAAGAGAATGGAAAAACTCAGAAAATTGCTTACATTGTATAAAAATAATTGTTGCATAATAATAAAAAATATTAGTAAAATAAGTCGTAATGGTCGAAAAGAATAAGTTTAAATGATAAAGCTCTTAAACTCAAAATTTGCTTCGTTGCCTAGATTTATTTATTCCTATTAAATTTCTATATGATTATCGACGCAGCTACAAATAAGCGTAATTAAATGGATCTAATTAGGTGCCCTTTGCAGGGTTAAGAGAATAACATCTAATTTCGACGAGAAAAGTTCTTTCTCTTTCTGTGATTTTTCCTAAAAACAAACATTCTCTCGGTCCAGAATACATTCGGACGTTGCTACGACTGGCTACGACCTTTCGCGGTAGAGCACGAATACGTCACGGCATGGATGTTGGAAGGTGCTGCCCGGTAGGAAGGTGATAGCCGCGACGTGATCACGTTAGCAATGATACCCAGAGATTCCAGCGGGTCGATAACAATGAGACCGACAACGGCTGCCCGAGAACATTCCTGGCGCCCTGGGTCCCTCCTCCCAGAGCCGCCGGTCTTTTTGTTGCCCGCTCGTTTTTGCTCGTGCTTTTGCTATTCGTGTAAATCTTTTTCGACCACCCGTCCTCTCTTCCCTCCCTCCTCTAGCCCCTCCGCCGTTTCAATTAGTTAATGCCCGCGAATAAAAAGGGTGCTCCCGCGATACGACGCATTCTCGGATCATTGCGGAGAAGAAATCAATCCGCTGGAAAGCGTCTCGGTGTAAGCGTTGCGAATTTATCTCGATAACGCTATAAAAAGATCGAGCGTTTAACTCATTAATCCTGGCGCCGATAACGTAGAGGTGTAATATTCGCGCGGACTTCTCCTTACCATCGGCTAATCGTTCAATACCAGTTTCCAGTTTATTTCCAAGGGACGCAGCACTTTCAAGTAATTTCGAAATTCGAATTATTCCGATATTAGATATTAATTTATAAGCTTCTTCATCCTTTGCATTTCTCGGTAATAATCATTAAATGTATAAACCAGTATAAACTTTAAAAAATGTAATATATATTATAATTGACAATATAGACTCAATACCAGCGCCACTTGTAATTTTTCTCTTTTAATAAGAAAAAAAGTTATTCCGAGTCCTTTCGATGTGTAGCTATACAGGATCGAAATTGATCGATTGTTCAAATTAGAGCTATTCCCAATAATACTACAGCTTTTGGATTCCGAATATCGAATCCGATGTTTACACATTTACAGCATTGAAATTGTAAGATTCTAATTAGGTTTTCTCGCTTATAAAAGAATTTAACGCGTTTCACGACAAATCTGGCAGCGAAAGTATCGAGACCGTTATGTATCACAGAATCCCAGTTGTTTGGTTGTTTCGCGCCAGCCGCGGTGCTTGAACTGTCCTCGGAAAAAAATCAGGAAGTTTTGTCTCTGGTCGCGCCGAGATTTGCCCGGCTAAACGTTTTATGCGATCGTCGACCGGCGCGGCGCCTCTGGCAGCGCGGAATTATTCGTGAAAGTAATTGGGGTCTCTCGTTATGAAACCTCGTCTCTCAAGAAAGTATTATAATTCAAACGATGGTGTAAGGTACTTTCGTAATTTTCGGCCGCATCCCTAATTGGGCCTGCATATGCCAATTGATTCGCCTGAATCCTGCAGTCAGGCATCTCGCTCTCGCGCTAAAATTGTAGGAGTGAATAACGCGCAGATGGTCATCTAAGATGAATCTTTCGTCGTTCGCGCGATCGATACGCCCGGAAGTGTGACCTGCAAAGTCGCGAATTCGAACATCTGCATGCCCTATGGGTCTCGAATGCTTTCCGATCTCAGAATTTTGATCGCGAGACCGGATTAAGTCAGAAAACTGTTAAAACGACAGTCGATAATGCATTGTAAAATATAATTTTATTATATTGGTTCTCTCAAAATATAAAAATATTTAACGAACAGTAGAAAATCAACGTGGTTCTCCATTATATTTTACAAAACAGAAAATATCATAATTGTGTTATAACAAGATATTGTTTTATTCTTCAGATTTGAATTTATGTTGCATTTACGTTACAGAGAGAGATCGTATCGTAAGTTATATGTATTTATTAGACTATATTGTATTTGTAATATAATTGAAAAAAATTATTTTGACTTTGCGACTCCGTCGATAATCAGGTCGACAAACAATTAGGCTCCAAAGTGAAATCTGTAAGAATATATAGAAGAAATTAATGTTGACACACAGTTAAAAATAAAAAAAATAATGAAATTGTTATTATATAATAATTGCATAAGTCAGTCATAATTAAGTCAGTGACGTCATTAATTAATAGGAAATTGAATATAAAATTCTAACAAAGAACACAAACGAATCAGTGAGCGAGAAATAGAATAAGATCGCATATGCGCACTTGATTGTTAAAGTTGACGTTATTATCCAAACATGCAAAAATAAGATTATTTATGGATAACAAAAAAAAAAAAAAAAGAAATTGAAGACAAATAAATCAATGAAGAAGTTTCTAAATATTTAATCTGATAAATATTTAATCTGCTCGCTCTCGAAATAGGTCCGAAAAATTAAATATGTATATGTCATGATGGCAAAACAACACTATTACGTCATTCACTTCGAACTTGCATTACGAATTAACACGTACGGATGAGTAAAGGAGGCTTGTCTTGATTATTTGCACTGACGGAATCATGTCGATCGCGAAACTTAATAAAAAGATTGTGTAGGCCCGTCAATGTGATTGAAGGCATCGCCGATTGAAGATTGCGGAGGTGTGCAGTTCCTTGCGGAGGATTCCGCCGACACTCGGCTCCTCGACGTTCCTCCAGGGAGTTTCGGCCTCGCGACGGAGGGCGATAGGAGTGTAGGGTGCATATCGAAGGGAAGATGAGAATGGGCGAAGGGAAGGAAGCTAGGTAGAGTAAGCGAACAGATGAAGAGACTTGAGAGGCGAAGGAGAGAAAGAGAGGGAAATAGAGAGTGAGAGAGAGACAAAGAGAAAGAGAGTGGGAGATGAGGGCGCATTCCCGGTCAGGAGCGTGGAAAAGGGCGATCGGGGAGGTTACGGGGTGATGGCGTGGGTGTGCGGTGGTACTGGTTCTTGCCGAGAGATGAGTGAGGTTGGAGGGAATGGAGGAGGGAGTGGGCGAGGAGAAGTCCAAAGGGATGGAGAGAGACGAACGACGAGAAACGAAGGGGTCCTGGTGAGTTCGACCGAGAGAGGAAACGAACACGAGTGGAGGTAATTCGAAGGAGTGAGAAAGGTGTCTAAAGGGTGCGAGGGAGATGATACGATTGAGGAGGAACAGCATGAACGAGGGGCAGGATAGTGAGATAGAAAGGAAGCGTAAGAAACGCGAAAACGAGATGGAATGACTCTACAGAAGAATGAAAGGACGAAAGAATCGGAGAGGAAAACTCGTTTGGAGAGGCAAGAAGACGTACGGAGAGCACACAGAGAGAAAGAGGGATCGGGTTCGGGGTGGCGTGTGATGAAGGGGGACATAGATCGCGGGTACCGTGAAGGAAGAGAGAAGAAGAGGCGAGAGGGGATAAAGTCTGGCGGCGAGAGGAGGACGGAGAGAAGCCAGTGAACGAAGGGGGTGAGGGAGATGAGGATGGAGGAGAGCGAGAACGAGCAAGAGAAGAGATAGAGCGACGCGTATAGAGCGAGGAAGGAGGAGGATGAAAGCAGAAGCGAGTGAGACGCGGCGGGGAATAGAGCAAACCAGAGTCGACTCGGATATGAGGGTGTCGCGCAAGCCGGTCACGCCGAGGTTTCCATGGCAACGACAGGCGATAAATCAACCCGCAACATCCCCGAGTACCGTCAGATAAAACCACATACACATATGTGTACATGTACGTGCACATACGCGCGTTCGCGCGCGGACATACCGACCGGCAACTCCGCGCCCAAAAAGTTTTCCCTTCGGCCGATTTATGCCGCCGCCGCCGCCTGCAGCGGCGCGAGAGCGCTTTGCCGCCAGGAAATCTTCGTCCCTTTCCCTCTGTCAGATATCACCCCGCTACCGCTTTCTCTCACTCCTTCTCTCATCCCTTCCTTCGATTCTTCTCCCTACAGTTCTCATTGTTCTCCCGCTCTCTCCTTTGCCATACGTGTCGTTTTCTCTCTTTTTCTCATTTTTATCTCCTTTCTCTCCTTTTTTTGCCTCTTCTCTCTCTCTCTCTCTCTCTCTCTCTCTCTCTCTCTCTCTCTCTCTCTCTCTCTCTCTCTCTCTCTCTCTCTCTCTCTCTCGCGCGCGCGCGCCCTTCTCTAGTTCTCGCCAACCCTCCGATAGCCTATCGTTATTCCTTTCTCTATGCTCTCTTCGTTTCTCATCGCGCATCTCTGTTCGTCTCACATTCCGTTCTTGTGAATACCTTCGCATTTCCCACACCAAACGAGTATGGTGAGAACACGGTGAGAAATGTATATACAGTGTTCAACTCGTCATAATGTACGCGCCAATCTTAACATTCTCAATTTTTGATAAATAAACGTTATTTTAAAGTAACTTACTGCATATCTATTTCCTGTCAGATTAATCTTAAAAATCATAGCATTATGGATCAGTGCACCTACCAGTAGCATTATGGACCAGTGGACCTACTTTCAGGAATTTAAAAATAAATCTGAAAAACGAGAGTAAGGGAGAGACGAAATGCAGATAAAGTAGATTAATTTATATCATTAATCTAGCTTTCGTTAGAATTGTTTTAATCACACAAAAATTTCTATCATGTTTTTATTCACCGATAAGGCATTCTTTTAAAGGAATGTGCAACTTGTGAGAAAAAAGTTGCGATTACTTAAATGAGTCATTTAGAGAAAAAAGTTGCGATTACTTAAATGAGTCATTAATTAGTCATTTAGATTCGCAGTTAAGCCAATACTTAAATATTTGGCTTAAATGCTAATTTTCGCAACGGCTTGTACAATTTTATTTACTCCTCTTTTAATCCTTTTCCTTATATCAACAGCGGAATTATTTTTCACTGTGAAATAAATGAGTAAATGCATAAATAAATTTGATTTCGGTATAAATAAACTTAATAAATGCATAAATAAATTTAATCGAAGGAAGCGGCGTGCATTTAAAAGATACGCGCCTCCGGTGCCGCGCATAAGTAGATACATCCTGCATACTGCGTGACGTTTCCCTTGCGGGGGAAGTAAAATGCGTGGGCCGCAAATAAACCCTTACGAGCCTAATCTCATTTAGCATGCCACTGACGTCACCCGAGGCGCCCTCGTGACGTTGGTCGACTCTGTCGGTGACGTATTGCACCTCTTGGTGAGCGTCCTTGCTAAGAATGGTTAAGGTCGGAGTAATTGAACGTTCCTACGCACTACGTGTATGCGATTTTTATAAGCTCCGGATAGAGTAATAAATTTGTTTTCCGTTCCTTTTTGAAATAAACGCCTCGTCGATTAAACTATGTAGTTTATTACTGGAGTCTAACAATGGAAAACTATTCTACAATAGCTCTCAAAACGAAGCAGATATCAATAGCATATTCAAACTAAAACTAAACTATATCTTTCCTGATTGTATAAAATAAAAATATTTTAATTATGTATATTTATTATCTATATTTTAAATAATTAAATTTACTGATGTTAATATTGTCTCTCAATTATGGACTACTTTGTGTTTTCCTTAATAAAACCAACTTCATAATGCAGCCAGCGACGCGTAAAGCGATTCAATGTGGATTTATAGACTTTAAGTTCTTTAAAAGTAACTCAACAAGATTCTAGATATAACATATTTCCAAGGATGAATACCTGATGAGAGTAAAATATTGTCAATTGCAATAAGAACAACATTTTGAATTATTCATGTCTGTCTCAATATTAGAAGCATTCAAACTGGCTGTTTGATTGGTACCACTTTTGCAGGAATAATCACAGGATGTTCGATTACATTTCAATATTTGAGATCTCGAGCTTAAAGATCCAATTACGCGCGATAATATTCCGACATGCTTTTTCCCCGTGTCGGAATGAATATATCCCGGCGCCGTCATATTGCGCCGCTACTATTTTAACGCGGAGTACATCGGATGATCAGCAGAGACACCTGTTGCTCTTTAATTTGACGTAACGCGTATGCGATCATAAGGTCGTTCGACTCTGAAAAATTGCCGGCTCATTACGGATGGGTACAACGTGTAGCAAGAAATAAGAGCAATAAAGGACACGTAGCGCTTCAAGCATGATAATAATCCCCGTTCCGTCCGTCCGTCCGCTATTTAACCAAATCACGTAGTTCATAGAACGCAAAAGTGCACTCCATCAAAGCGATTCACACCGGGGAATCCGATTAATTTCATCGCGTCGGTAAAAGTGGATAAAGAGCTCCCGTTGATGAATCGCACGTTCGCTCCCCCTCTGGTTCGTAAATGGAGAATCTTATTTGGAGATTCGACCTACTTTCCGCGGCTTGAAGTTGAAGTCACTTCTGAGATTTTCCCGTACATCATGGACTCTCCTCCCGCAAACCACCAATACAAATAAAATTTTATATCGATAGCCGCTATATTATTATTTGAATCTGATTATGTGAAATTTCGCGCGATTACTTGCTTTACGCCGTTCAGCCTTTATCTATTAACAGTCATAAAAACTTATGACACGTCTTACAGTTTTTCAGTTACAGAAAATAATTGAATGACTCGAATAAATTTTTTCTAAATGGAAAAGCGATAAGAAATTATTTTATTTATCTAAATTTTTCTTAAACGTAAAGCATTTTTGACATCAAATGTCAAATTAAAATTTTATCAAAGAAAATCGATCCAGTTGAAATTAATCGAAAAAAAAAAAAAAATATTTATATTTTTTTTTTTTTTTTTTTAAATAAAATTCAATGTATGCTTGAAACAATCCTTCATTCAATTTCTCCATTAAATCAAGCGGTTAACGCAGGATGTTTTAGTGACATCCTGAATATTGCGAAACTCCTCGGTAAGCACGCGAATTCGTGGAACATCCACCGCGATGATTGATGCTATCTCGCGTACGATGAATCCGCGTAGTTTGTTGCACGTAGGCGGCGTTTAACATTTGCACGAAGGTTGTTTATACATGCATCAAGTGTGATCCTCGACCGGCGCGCGGTCACTCAATTTTCGGGGCCGTTCAAAGTAGTCGGATAGAATGATAATCTGGGAACAGCTTGGTAGTTGGTAGGTATTGATCTGTCGGTTGGGGTGTTACTGTGTGGTATGGTTGGTCGGTGGGCTGGATAGGTGGGTGGTTGTGCCATGGTAGGCGAGGCATAGGGACGTAGAGATGAGGTAGTGCGGCGAGAGGGTGCTTCAGAAGGGTGGGTGGAGACAGGAATGGGGATGAGAGGTCGGGTCGGAACGCCAACAGCTCTAGCCTTATTCAACTCTCTCTCTCTCTCCCCCTCCTTTCCTCCCCCTCCCCCTCCCCCTCCCTCTCTCTCCTCCCTCTCCTTTCTCGTCTTTCTCTTTCTACTTCTACTCTCTTTTCTTCTTCCCTTAATGCTCTTTTCTGTCTTTCTTTATCTCTCTTTCTTTCTCTCAACGTTAACTCTATCCTTTTCGCTTCTAGATTCAATCCCGTTTCTCTCTTTTTCTCTCTCCCTTTTGCACATCTGTTGGTATCGCTCCGATTTTTGCATCGTGCCATCTTTTTTCGACCATCTCCCTCTTTCATCCTGCTTGTTTAAAATACCTATCTCTCTTCAGTTTTCATTTTTCTTTTCTTCCTGTATATTCATCCGAGCTCGTTCTCCGCTGTCCGTTGTGTTCTTTCTCAGTGCCGCTTGTCCATTTCCTAATTTTGTTTTTCTCTGTTCTTTTCAGAGTCTACCTATCTCACTTTTGCTTATTTGCCTCGGTGCCTACCCTTCATCCTCACTTCTAGTTTTTTCGTTTGTTCACTCTCTCTCTCTCTCTCTCTCTCTCACACACACACACGTTCTCTCTATCGAGAGTATGTAGAAAGAGAGAGATGATTATGGGGCGAACGGGGTGGCAATGCTCCCCACAGGATATAGGGTGTCAGGGTGAGATTGGCAACAGAGTATACCCGCTCTCAGTTTTGCTCTCCCTTCCATTCTCTGTTATATTCTCCTAGCCTCTCTCTCTCTCACTCTCTCTCTTCTCTCTTCTGTCCTGCCTCTCTCGACTCTCGTTGCATCCTGCACGACCCCACGAACTTTGGATTCGGCGTCGTCGTCGTGTACGTTGCGCGCCACCGGATTGGCGGGTTGCGACCTAGCATGAATTATTCGGTAACCTAATAGTTTCTTGAGTAAAGAGCAGCAGAATGTTCTATCTACTCTTTGTGCCGTGCGATGTCACCCTTCTCAAGATATTTCTTTTTTCTAGCACAAAAGCTGCAAAGATTACATTCATAATCCATTGAAAAATTCATATTTGTCTGCGAATCAGTATATTGATAATTGTATATTTTGTATCTTATATTTCGTATATGTATAATTGTATATCTCAGCTATATACAAGTGCAAAAATTTTGTACTAAATTTCTCACTAAATATAATTGCTTTTATAATTTTCTCATGTTTTCTAAATTGTCTAATATAGTGATGAATAAAATAATACATTTCTTTACTCAAGAATATTAATTATATTTTTTTATGAAAAAATTTTAAACGTTTATTTAGTTTTCTATTCTATTTTAATATTATTTAAATAATATAAAGACAATTTTTTTAGAATATTCAGAATAACATATTTTAAAAATTAATACAAACAAACAAATACCAGAAGAAATATTTGTAACAGAAATACATGTTAATAATTCATCGGATGTTGCTTAAATTTATTTTTTTAATTTTTTTATTGATTTACGCAAAACCTACATAGAGGAAGATAATAAATGTACGTAGAAAACTTTTCATCTCATGCTTGGAGAACTACGCTCCTTGTACAGCCTGTACGGATTATGAATTTTAGTGACGGGGTTGCGCATCAAGTTAATCCGCCGCTGGATGGGTGCGAGAACGACGCATCCCCCTTGGATGATGTAATCATTCGTTCGAGGGGCGATAGAATAGCTCAAACGAAAATTACTTTCTCGAACATGCGGAGCAGCGATGAGTAAGTTAAGGATGGAGGGCTGGTTTCCCTTCGCTGAATATAAAAGACAAACTGTAATTCAAGTGGTGGCTCCAAACCAAAATTACCATTTTAATTACGATTTTAAGAACAAGTGAAAAGTAGACTTCAATCGATATCGATTATCCTGAAGATACGATCACGTATAGGATGATTGTGAAATATTGCACATCCAGCTAAAAGGGATGTGCTCATTTCTTCATGCACGTTACTGCTGATTATTTGAATATGATTATTTTGTAGTGTATTTAAGAAATACAAATGCATTTTGTTTACCTAAAATTCTATATTGTTTGATTAAATTCTCAAGAGAGAACATTTCATCTCAAATCTATGACAGCTGATCGTATTTTATCGCTTAACTATCTGGCATAACGGGCGTGTTTCCCTCAAAGTCGGGCATTTTCAACTTTAGTAACTCCGATGTTCGCGCGAATCGAAATAGTGGTGGGCTTTATGCGAATCTGACAGCACTTCATCACGCAGCTCGTTTAATGGAACGTTCTATGAGCTATTTTCGACTTATGTGTCATGCATTCTAGTCGCATATAAATATAACCAAAGACGAGAGAACGCCGTGTAAATGCATACGCATGGCCGCCGATGCACATGTATATATATACACATATATATGTACATATATACAGATCAAGTCTACATTATCGGTGGCTAGATTCGCAGTAGGTACACCATATTCACTTCAACTACAACGCCGATCATATAGACGCGAGCGCGCGCACGCGCGCACGTACACGCACGCACATACGCACAGGCCGCGTCACGCGTGTCAGCTATACATTCGTATTACTGAGTAGCTCATGCGAGAAGGAGAAGTGCTCGAGGGGTGACCTATGCCGTATTAACGCGGGGTTAATTTAACCAAGCGAAATTATCGTACAGACTAACCGCAGCCGAATTGAACGCTGTATATATACATATATCTCTCAGTTTTTCCTATCAATTTTAATTAGAATAATAATCTTGGCGCTAATTAAGGGCATCCATCAATTAACAATTAGCGTATACGAAAATATGATATCATGGTATTGTAAGCGTATAATTTTGAGAGATAAATTCACGTATTCAAAAAGGGGGAAGTTCAGTTATTTATATTAAATTAATTTATTTAATTAATTCTTGATTTATTAATTGAGAATTGATTCTAAGGCTCAAATAAATGATTTCTTTTTCCCACTGATTTTGATTCATGAATTAGTTGTAAACGTGTGCTATACATATACTTGAGTATCCGAGCGTAAAAGGAACACTGTAAAAAGATCGCAACTCGAATGTTTTCCTATAATTTCTTTTATATTTCTAATACCCCCCCCCCCCTTGTGCTAAAATTATCAGGAATACTTATCTTGCTCACTTTGTGTCGGTGCCTTAGACCTGCCTCTCAAAATATATTTCTCTTTAGCTACAAAGAGCTATAAGAAGCACGCTCCAAATATATCAAGGATCTAATAATATAATAATTCCCAGCCGATATTCCTCATCTGCGTGATTTGAGAAAATGCAAATCGAGCAGTTTTGCAATTTTTCTCGCACGAGGGACATTCGACCCTCGCTAAAAATACGATTGCAAATCGAAACACACTGCTTTCGTTCTAACGCTCCTAACATCGGTATCTTATAACGATTATGCTGTATTAATAATATTCAAAGATTGTCAACTTCGATGTTACGTTAAAGCGGAAAGCGCAGGATGATATGTGGGTGGATGAACGAAAGATAAATAGAAATCGATCGACACGTCCCACGTATGCCGCGTCAAATCATCAGATCGTCGATTAAGTTTGGCTTCACACATGCGGATGCCATTTTGAATAACATATAGTGAATCCTTACTTACAATTAGTGCCTGGCAGGTGCCTGCGATCCCGTGAATTCTGGGAAAGTTTTCCCAACGAAATCGCGTTATCTATTTTTCCGATACTTTTGATCAGAATTTTGATCCTGCGTCTCTTTCTTTCTGCCGATTTAATCGCGATTTTAAGAAAATGCCGTAATATCGAATTGAGAGTTGTCTGCTCACGTTTAAAGCGATGCACGGCGAAATTTTTCATCGAATCCTTCGGAGGACGTGCCAACCTTACTCTCGCGAAGCCAGACGTACAAAAACGAGAAATTAGGACTGCGGAATCTCGCTATTTTTGGAGCACACTTACCATCGAGGTATAAGACTATTTCCGGACAGTAGCTTCGACCCTCCGCCGAATCCGGGGAGTCTGCCCGATCGGTCATCCTCCCTCGCTTCTTTCAACGTCGTCTGCGTTGCGTGGTATGCGATATGCTCAAAATGAGCTTAGGTTGTTTGTTTGAAGTTTGAGGTTCTGAGAAATAGTCTTGGAACAATATCTGGGAACCAACGATTTTTTTTCGCGGCTAATAATTGAATCTTGTGAGCAGTATGCTTCTTCTGAGGTGATAAAGAGAGGTCTAAATAATCTCGTGATGTTGTTTTAACCCATCAAGATTTTATTCTTGGCATATCGATTATTTCGCCTGCGGTAACACCAACGAATTTCCAGAAATATTTTAAAGTTCTATTCTGAATACGTATTATTTTAATCGAAAAGATAAACGCGATTTTTTGAAAGACGAATTCAAGATGGAGGAATTCTTTTCGTTCTCGTAGGGATCTCGAGACGATCGAGCTCCGCGGCAAGGGGGTTTCCAGGCTTCCGCGAAACGGTATACGCCGTTGGGGAATCGCGCCGCGAAATATGTTTTACCGTGTAAAAACCATATGAATAATGGGATGGCATATCGTGCATCAGTATGCCGGTGACTGTTGGCCCAGGTCAAATTGACTTGAGCGTCTCCATGGCAACAACTACTCAGACTTCCGGCTGGTCGATATCCTACCAACTTGTATTTTGCGGCGGACCTCACCTTCTCTCCCTCTCTCCCTCCCTCCCTCTCTCTCTTTCTCTCTCTTGCTCTCACACGCAAACACACATATACACTCTCTTCTTCCCTCTGCCGCCTGCCTTCTTCCTCAGT
Organism: Leptothorax acervorum; assembly: GCA_035220615.1. NCBI lineage: Eukaryota > Metazoa > Arthropoda > Insecta > Hymenoptera > Formicidae > Leptothorax > Leptothorax acervorum. The sequence goes on along the minus strand of JASTWQ010000027.1, from coordinate 703,576 downwards.
CACTCATTCCGCAATGTCTCTCCCTCGCTCGCTTACTTGCTCTCTAGAGCCTCACCCTCATCTTTACTCCTTCTATCTCCGTCTTACGACTTCTACCCGTGCTTTACGCTTCTCTTCGTTTCTACCGCCAAAGGGAAGGACAGACTTTGGAATCAGGCATGGCATTTCCCCTCAATAGCTGTGATACGATTTTATTCGATCATTTCAGTATAAGATAATTTCATAATTTATTACGATGTATGTTTGGGTAATGGACACGACTAAATATGGACACGAACAATTGAAAAAGTCGAGCGTTATTAAAAATATCTTTCCGTATCATTTCTAAAAGGAAATGTTTTAAACAATTTTTTACCCTTAATCAGAATTTTAGAAAAATTGTTAACCGATCAAGAAGTACTTGGCGATCAAGATGAACGCTTTGATTATTCTATTTTTTAATGCACTTTATGATGTTAATGATTAATAATTGGCCATAAGGCAGAACAATGACGCTTTCTTCGCAACCGCGAGGCGCCAACTGTGTCTTCGTCCCCGTCCCGGTTAGGTAAAGTTCGTGGCGAAGCCGATTAGTCGGCCGGGGAGAAATGTGTGAGAAGGGGGAGACACGCGACACGATGCGCCTCTCAACAACCGTCGTTACATATGACGATGATGATCGGCGACGAGACATCTTGCGCGCGCGCCCCGCGCGTACAGGTGCTCCCGGCAGGCTGCTTTTACTTCGAAGGTGTGTGCTCGACTTCTGCTCGCGGTGCACCTTCCCGGGAGGAGAGTCCCGTGGGCACGTGGACGGCAGCGGCAGCGTGCGTATGCCTGCGCGACGGCAGGTGGAAATGCCTCGTGAAACCCGCCAATTGCTACCGCTTTATCGGCACACACGGCGTACACGTGTGCCCGAAAGAAAGGAGGATCATCGCGGAAGATCATACGTTACCGTGGACGTCGTTACCGAGTCTTCGAGAAATCGAATGGGCGATCTCCGATTACGGAAATTCCTGTCGCAACCCTTTTGTCATCTCGCTGTGCGCCGACGTACGTGTACCAAACGAGCATCGCGCGACTGCAATGAAGATTCGAAGATGGAATTAATCACGCGGATTAACTATTCAGAGATATCGGGCGATAAACAGGATGCACTGATGAAAAGATCTATTAGTTCAGCTTTATTTTTCCTATTAAGCGCAGCATCGAGAAAAGAATTCAAGAAACGATATCTTCTCCTATTTTGAAGAGCAATAGATAAAAATACCTGTACTAATGTAAAATTTATTTATAATTTTTGTTATGATATTTGTTATTTTGTATAAAGAAAGACGTAAAATTTTGTGTCATTAATTAGAGTAATTATAATGCAACACACATGATATCTTCAAATTAAAGAATTACGTAAGATTTTACTTTGGTCTTAAGAGAGACACAGTTAAAAAACTCGCCGAAGGGGTAAAGTAGAAGTTTCAGAGCACTCGATATATTGATAGCCGCGCATATCAATGTAAGCAAGCGCAAGCGCGGATTCGATCTAGGCGCCGTGAATTGTCGGCGGGGAAATTCCGAATTCGCGTACCCGACGAATGCCAACCCTCCAACCCCTGAAAGAAAAAAAAGAAGGAAGAAAAGCGACGCAAAGAAGCTCCCCTCTTGCAGTAGTGCCATATACATGCTTCTTCGTAGAAAAGAAGCGATGCCGAGAGTCGCCCACCAGCCACTCTCGCGTCCGACCTCCCTCTTTCGCTCCCTCTCAACACCAACACGGAGAGTCCGAGAGCATTGCGGAACGGTGGCAAAAGCGCAATGGTGGCGGAGAGTGGTGGTGAGAAGAGGGGTTGAAACCTCGTAGATGGAAAGCGGCGGAGAGAGAGGCCGCGTAGAGGGATGGTTGAAGTGAAATGGGTGGTGGGTAGGAAGTCGACGCAAGGGGTTGGGTCCGCAGGGAGAGTGGCGGGCGAGCGGGAGGGGAGGATCGAAACGTGTGGGTGGCAGAAGCATAGGGTTGGATGGAGAGAGGGCGGATATATATCGCAATCGGGGGCACTATGTCGCGGCGGTAGCTCTGTCGACGTGAACTCTGTCTCGCCTCCCCTCCCAACTCCCGCCAACCCTCCTCCCACGCATCAAACCCCGCAAACTCCACTCTCTCGATCCACTTACTCGCGCTCCGTCTCCGTTTGGCATTCTGCGCGTGTCTCTTCGTCATCTCTGATACAGCGACGAGAGGAAGAGAAAGAGAGAAAGGGAGGGAATGAGAGGGAGAGAAATAGCAATGGTAGTAGTGTAGAATACAATCAGGATCCTGCGAAGGCGTCTCGCCGACCGCGCTGGTAGCATCAACGGGAAACTCCTCGTCTTATTCTTGCCAACCCCTCCGAAATCTACTCTTCACATTCTCTTTGGTTAGTTCCCTTTAACCTCTCTCTGTTTTTGTCTCTCCGTGTTTCGTCTCGGTCCCAACAAGAGGACAAAGCGTTGGTCAGCGATGTTCTTGATACATATATTGTCTAGTTTGTAAGGGAGTCTCATTGGCTGCCTAACTAGCAATACGAATCTCTATCCTTCTCGCTCGAGAATTCAGAACTCTCTTCGTCCCCCTTCCATCTTCCTATGTTTCAAATTCCGTACGGCAACTCCGCATAGTGTGGATGATGTTGCTATACACAGTGATAATTTACATTGCATCATAGTTATGTATATATACATACATACATACATACACACATATATATATATATATATACATATATATACACACACCGGGTTTGTTTGTATTAACGCGCATGTGTTAGACAAGAGCGGTTTTGGATGATTCTACGTACGATGACATCTTCGCAAGGCCAAAGTCTGTTGATTGCCTAGCACAGTAGAAACTCCCACCCCTTTTCTTTCTCGAGCGTACGTAACTTCCCGATGCTCGAGTCTCTTTGTCTTCGTCGGAAAATACATGCGGAAAGTCTCAGCGGTATAGAGGGTAATGTTACAGACGACGGTAGTTTATGCCCGTGAAGGTTGCGAGTGTGTATAGCACGTGTATAGCTCGCCATCGGTGTAGGGCTGACGCGTCTTGGTGTTGGTACCCTACAGCAACCACCCTGCAGTGGCGTCTTACCAACCGTCTAGCATCGCGAAATTTTCCTCTGATTCTCTCTACTCTCCTCTCTTTTCCTTCCCCTCTCCCGAACCTCTCAATCTCATCATCCTCCTCTATCCGTCCCTCTCGAGCTTGCCTCCTCGCCTTCCATCGTCGAACAACGAACGTAGCGGAGCGAACGAGTTCGTGCGGGTGGCGTTATAGATGATGGTGTTAGCTTATGTTGGCCCGTGTGGTAGCAGATATATAGTAGACATCCGTAGCGCGTGCTGGTGCGTACGTGATGTCGCGTGGGTGTGATGTGTGCGCGACACGGACGATGACAACGACGCCGGTGGTAGAGTAGCAGGGTGCGCGCGCGCGAACGCGCGGCGGCTATAGTGGGTATCCTGGCGTCTTGTTGGCCGCTCGGCTGATCAATACCCATCCAACCCTCTGCCTGCGCCCTATGCCCACGGGGCCGTGGACCGTACCTACACCTCTAACCACCCCTGAACTCGAATACTACCACCGCTACTGCCACCGCTACTGCCGCTGCTACCACCACCACCACCACCACCATCACCACCACCACCACCACCCTCACCGTCGACGCTGATACCCACCACCGTCGACTCTGATACCACCACCGACGCAGCTGTCACCCCTATTCCACCAATAGTGATAGCGGCTGCGGCAGTAGCGGCGCCCTTGCTCCTACCCTGCTGGCCCCTACCGACACGCCGTTGACCCCTACGCAATTTACATCGCGGCCTCCATAAAGTTAATTGAAATTTCCGCCCGCTGCAACCCTCCGGCCGACGCCACTGCTCTGCTGCCGCTGGAGCAATAGTCCTCCTGTTGTTGGCTATTTCGTGGTTTACACGTTGTCCATTGACTACTGCGGGTTCTTGAATAGCTTACTGTATTAAGAAGTACGGTATCACTTTGCAATGAAATATAGGTCGAGTATAAATTAGGTTTTAAATATCAAATTTCCAAAAGTTGGGAAATTTTTTGGTAATATTCGAAAAATTCTCACAAGAAATCTTTGTTTTAGATATTAATATTGTAAAAAATATGCAAAAAGAGAGCTATAATTTTTTATAACTTAAAGCAATCTATTAATATAAATATCGATTTACTCATTAAAATTAATTGAAACTTATCTCGCATCGTTCTCGGCTTGCATCAACATATTCTCAGTAGCCGTGGAACGAATCGAGCAGCACCGATATCGTTCATCTCTGCAAGCGAGACGTCGATTGTCGCCCTAGACATAATGAACGGTTAATCGTATCTCGGCTATCGTTCCCTACAATCGGGAACATGCCACTCCAGATCCTACACGCGCTTTACGCAATTTGAGGCAAGATGTTTCGAAGCTCTGCGAGCAGGCCGGATAAACGCGCAGTAGAGTAGTAGGAAGAGCGGATATGGTGGGTGCGTGTGCACCAAAAGGTATTAGAGCCAAGTTTTGTGGCAGGTGCCGGTATAACAGTGGCACGCGTACGCTCCTTCACACCGGTACGCTCTCTCTCTCTTTCTCTCTTCTCTCTCTTCTCCTTCTTCCTATCTTTTTCTCACCCTTCTCAGGCGTTTCTCCTCTCTCTATGATTCTCCTTTCCCTCCCTCTTGTTCCTGTATCTTCCTCCATCTCCTCTACCGGCGCGACCGCCACGGTCGCCCTCAGATTCTCCTCCTGCCTCCCTCCCGACTCGTCTCACCTACGTCGTCCTCGTTGTTCTCGTTTTGACTCTTCCCTCCTCCCCCGCCCCGCTGCCATTCTGCTCTCGCTCTGCATCCTCCTCCTCGCCGCTTCTTTTTCTCTTTCACTGGTTCCACATCCCCTTCTCCCTCTCTTCTCCTACGCTCTTTCTCCCCTTCCTCCATCTCGCCATCCTTCTTTTTTCCTCTCCTTCTCTCTTTCCCTCTCTTTCTCTGCCGCTCTTCTTCCGCGCTTCTTCTTCAGCGGCTGCATCAGCCCCGATCTCAGATGCTTGACTCGTTGAGACAGGTGCCGCTGACTATTATGACCACCTTATATCCCCAAGTCACCACCAACACTAACACATAGTCGTCCCATACCACCGATGGCCACACACGCCACATTGTCGCGGTCCTCTCGGTTTATTTGCCCGGCATCTGAAAGGGGAACAGGTGGCCTCTGAGACAGAGGAATCGGGTGGACAAGACAAGAACGAGCGTGTGGGCAATGCATGCACGGGCGCGCCATGTGTAAGCGTCACGGTGAGAAGTCACTCGTTTTCACGATCGACTGAGGATCCTCTATACCTGGCGAGAGAAGCCCGGAAACCCGGAATGTGGCGTTGATAATAAGGGCAGGATGTTTCACACTCACTGTATAACGTACGACAATCAAATCCGATAACGTACGACAATCAAATCGACATCGACTATATAATCGTTACAGATTAAATATATCACATCTATTAATACGATATATCATGTTCGAATTAGTCTAATTGCATAAAGCATTACGGGATTATACAATCTTATTGTAAAACATTTACTCTCAGTTTTGTAATTGTGCAGGTGTTATATCGATCAGCAAAATTGTCATTTGAATGAAAAAGAAATCGTTCTCTGCCAGCGGCAAAGTATCACTATTATCTTTATGCATTTTTACGTAACATGGTTGATTGCCGTGGGCGTTGTCTTACGACAGCGCGAAAGAAGCGAATGACTTTCTCCGCGGCAACAATTGACTCGTGAGACTTTTTTTTTCATCTTCGATATAATCGATGTCTTTCGAGCGCCGCGTCGTGGCGCCTGACAATAAGTAGGCGGCGTGCATTGTGCCGGTCGTGTGCCGTGGCACGGTGAAATTCTGTGAGAGCGTGTGTAACGCCCGTCTGTTAAAACCGCCGAATCTGTGTGCACACACGTGCCGGCACGGGAGCGAGAAGAAAGTGCATTCGCGGTTGCACCGGTTGTTGCACAGCGCTGCTCCACAAAACCACGGCCCACCGCAGGCGCAAACGAATCGAAAGTCGAATCGTCCGTCGACATAAAGCGAGCGGGGAACTTTGTCGCGGTATTTAATGAATTCTGCACGGCGGATTAGGTGGAACTTTATGGAAATTCTACCCGGGGTGCCTATATACTTTCGCTGCGAACATTCTAATCCTGAGAGATTCAATTAGAAAATACGTAAAGCAGTTCATCGAACACTTCGGTGAAGTTAGCAAAGATTATCCGGAAAGAACTACTATATAGCTCTATAAATTTACAAATGGATATTTAATGTAAAAAATTAATAAGATTTTTAACAATTGTAATAGTATATATATTTTGTTAATAAACTGATAAGCATGTAATAGTTAAAGAGGTGAAAATAAACGATTAAAATATTAAATAAATCGTGTTTGTTCAAAATATAATTTATAAATGATTTTATAAATATGGGTAAATTATATATTATATTGTATAGATAAATTTTATTATATTGTCTCTTCAAAATATGTGCAGAAATAAATCCAGTATATTATATGTAGAAATTATAAAGAAAGAAATATATATAGAAATCTAACAAACCAAGGTTTCAAGAACATTTTTTCATTTTAAAATGTGACCTACATATGAGACATCACAAGGGCAATAAACATTTCGAGTAATGCAAAAACACGATGCAATTGTTCCCACGTGTAGCGTTACACTTATCCTCACGACACCAATATAAACTAAACGCGTTATAATTTTAATACAATTAAAAGTTGGATTACTGCACATAATATGAGCTTCATATATTCAAGATACTTCGGTGAAATCATTACATCGAAGTCTTATTCGTGCTTTCTCCATTACGCCAGAAAACTTTCTTCTTCTTTATCGCCCTTGAAAAGATGAAACTCATAAGGCCAATAAGTTCTTATTTACACCTACACTAAGAAATATTGGAACCATGTATCATCAGCAGAATCACGAGTACAGTGACTGGGAGAAGTTTATTTTTATGGTTATCCCGAATCATAGTAAATTTCAGCCTCTTCGTTATTGCAAAAATAACCGAAAGTAATTGTATTTCAAACGATATAATATTGTACAACGGAATCAACAAGCATAAACAAAATTGATTAGTAATTGCAGTTCATTATTGTGCTGTGTTAAATTATGAGACAACTATGCTTTTATTATTATTGCTGTTTTGACAATTATGCATATATGTACAAAGACTACCTTTAGTTACTTTATATTAAAAATATTTTTAAGGAAAATTTTATATCAATTTTGTTTTATTTTTATAAATTTAAAGAGAACAAGATTTTTTTATTTTAACATTTTTTTTTTTACTTTTAATCAGCTTTTGCTTAACACTGTAAGCGAAACTTAATTGTATAAATCTCACAAATCGTTGAATTGTATTTCATTATGAGAAAACCATACGTAAACGATCTAAGTTATTAACAAGCTTATTAAAATATCGTGCAAACGCTACTTACACGCTACTGAGAAGATAAGCTTGCTCTGTGTTATTTTCTGAATTTCACGCTTAAGCAAAATTTTATCCCACAGACCGCACGTATGACATACGTAACGTCCCTACGCATTTCTACGTATACGTACTTCTTCTCATTTTTCGTACGAAATTCGCGGCGGTGGCGCCCACACCACTACGGTGCGACGTATACGTGAGTACGTATCGTAGGGAGCAGGCAACAACGCGAATGGAACATCAGGGTGAGTACCTTTGTCCTCCTCCACCACGTCAGAGGAGGTACGGGGTGCAGGATCCCTATTGATCTCCTCACAGAGCTCGAGCCAGTAGCAGAGAGTTCAGGGAGGAAAGGGGGTGAAGGAGGAGGGGGAGGGAGGAGGGGTGGCACGGAGATAGGGAGCAACAGAACGAGCGAAAGAGACTGACGGCGAGGGTAAGAGCGGGAGGGAGGAAGACGGTGATTCCGGAGAGGATTGAGATAGAGAGAGGGTGGGAGGGAGGAGGAAGAGAGAGAGAGAGAGAGACAGAGAGAGAGAGAGAGAGAGAGTGTGTGAGTGAGTGAGTGAGTGGAGAGGACTATGGATGGACCTCAGCTGCGCTGCGCCCAGCTGAGGGGGTGGCCGCGTTGTCATGCGCTGACTTGACGCGTCATTAATGTATTACAGGATAATGACAACAAACCGATATCCTACCCTAGCTGGCACTCCTGCCCCTGCCGCCCTTCCCTTTCCTCCCTCTCGCCCTCCTCCCCCCCTTTACATCAACGCGCGATACAGCGGGCGCGCGGCTGTTTAAACGCCAACTACAGAATCTATTGTTTCGCTGCTGACGCAAATCGCCGGGAATTGCTTTCGCATTGTATCAACGTTTGCCGCAACGTGCAACAAATGCCGAATTTCGAACGCGGGAATTTCAGTCCTGCGCGCGCGGATCGATCTTAGGTCACATCACCGGGATATCAAAGCCGGCATGATTTCGATCGGCTCGAATATTGGCGGAGACAGAAATAGTCGTGTATATTTATTTAACAAACTGACACGCGCAGAGTTATACTATTTTCAGCAATCGAAACATGGAAAATCGAACTTATCAAAATTATAGCGACTTCGATTGCAGCGCAAATTCGCCTAATATTTAATATAATAAAATATCGTATCATATCTCTTTCATTTATAGGATACTAATGTAGTTTAAACTACCTGGCGTTATCCTGGCTTTTTTAATAGCAATTATGTATATATCACATATTTTAAAATTAACTGGCGCTTTTATTACGCAATGTTTATTTACATTTTATTACACAATACTTACTTATATAATAATGCACTCAACTTAAATTATCACAAAGTGTCAAAGGGATAAAATCGGGGGAGGGGCTGGGGTGTTCAGGTTTCATGGTAGTCTATATTTCTGCAGGGGTCTAGAGAATAACTATACAAAATTTGGTTTAGAGCGGTCAAAGGGTTTAATAGCGAACATACAGACAGACATTCTATTTTATATAGATGGATACAATTTACATAAGAAATGATTATTAGGTATATAAATTGATTTAAACGATATTCGCCGAACTTACTGCAAAAGTATGAAAACAACCGCCTACGCCGAGCCACGTTAATAATCTAAATAAACGCAAAAGTGATGTGAACTTCGACATTTGAATATGAACTCCCACATCTTTGACGGTCATTTAATCGATGGTCCATGTTAAAATACACCCACGCTTGCGTGGGTAGAATTACAGAATTTCTGTTTTTTCATTATACAGATATCTGATGAATTTTGCGCTATATATTTTAATTATTTAATATATACTTGATAATTATAATTAAAAACGTGAAAACTTTGGCATTTCTCTTATCATTTCTGGACACTGAGTTTCTATCCTGTAATGTCTTTCTCGTGTTTCATACGACGATGTATGCATGGGAAAATGGTAAATTGTCATGTACGATACGGGTGATACGCGAATATCTTTTGATGGTCTGTCATTTACGCGATGACTCATCGATGCATCTAAATCAATCGCTTGTCTCTACCAGAATGACGCAAGCGTTGCGTGATGGTTGCGTCGACATTTAGTACACGTAACAAACATCGCATCGCGCGTCCACGCGCGCGCGATGGCTTTAGAAAATTACAGAACTGCGAGCAGAGAGCGTATGTGGCAATATGACGACATATGGCACAATAACTGCCGCGGTAATCGACACGTTCACGAACAGAATTGGGAAACGCGATGCAGTTTCTTTACTTAAAAAATCGAATCTTTCAAAGCTACTGAAATTATAATTTGCCTCGAATGTTTGAAAACTTCGTTACGAGGCACCGATACGCACCGATACGTAGATCGCGGATGCTGAAAGCGCGTGCGTTTAAGCACATAGAGAACGAATACGTTTGTATGCCGTTTAAATTATAATTGACAATGTAATACGATCCTGTAAGCGCAATTGCTTAACACGAGGAGAAAATGAACATTTTTGTATTAGCGGAGACCGCGCGACATACGGTTGGCTTCGTCGGACAACAACGGCGATTTGCGGAATGATAACGGAATTTTATATCTCGCAAACGAGAGCTTGCGGTGGACTTGCGCGTGTATAGTTACCCGCGTGTTATCCACGTTACTGTGTGCAAAGTGCAAACAACGGCCCACCGCGCGATCTAACTGTTCTAACTCATCCGCGTGTCGGTCCATTGACGTAAATCACTGCTTGCCTGCACCCCAAATCAGCATTCACTACCGAACGAGCTTTACGTACGGAGAAATAATCCCACGTTACGTAATATCTAAATTGTTCAACACGCATTACAACCAGCAATCTTGCAAACAATATCTAATAACAGTGCGCTCGAATAATCGTTAACCCCCTCGACCTTGACTCGTTCATGAAATATATTCTACGTCTAGAATTGCATGGTTATTTTAAAACGGCCGGAGAAATTACCGGTCTTTCCCACGGTGCGTTTACTTATGTTAGAAATTGTCATCTTATGTTAGATCGCGAAGATCTTTTTAACAGTTTATAAATACAATAAATTCTCGTCCATTTAAAAAACCGAAAGATTATGATTTATCCTTTAATAAAAATAATTAATCTTACTATCTTAGAAAATATTAATAAAATATAAAAAGTATAAATTTATAAACTTTGAACTCATAATGATTTGTATAAAAGTAAAGATAATTAGGATATGGTCTATGATCTACTTTCTTTTTCAATATTCTAGAAAGAATTCATATGCAAAAGGAATTAAGCAATTGGGTAATTAAAATAATATAATAAATTTCCAATGTAACCTTTTAATATATATAGATATACAATTATACATACTTACCTATATTAAAAAATAAAATATAAAATCATTGATAATTATATTTATAATTTTTCTTTATATTAAACAGCAAAATTTATTTAAAAACGTAACAATTATTGATTTTAAAAGGAATTATATCACTCAACTTCAATCTGAGATCCCAGGCAGTTATGCCTCAAGCAATTCTCTACAAACAATCTTTAACATTTTTTATAAATATAAAATTATAAAAGAAAATTGTACAGTCGCAAAATATATACATATATAATAAGTAAATATCACAAACTTAATCTTATTTATAAGAATAATATATCAAATATCTAATAATAACTAGAAATTATTGAATAATTTTCTTCTTAACAGACTAAAAGTATAACTATAGTGTGATATTTGTCATTTTTGAATGATTGTTGGCATCAAACGCGATAATTAGTTTTGGCAATTATATTTAAGGAAGTAAATATATTGATTAGGAATCAAATAAAATCCGTTATAAATCTGATTCATATTTAGTCATAACGTGCAACTCGACAGGATAACGTCTCAAGTTTCACTGCTTGAGGTGAAACGGCGAATAGTACGTGTACATGTAGGTGGACTTTCATAGATTTGATACGATTGCGTGATGCGTGTACGCCGGAGTACTTTCTAACTACGATCTATCATCTCGCTCAATGACGACACATTTGTTGTCTATCTGCATCAATTTTGCAGACTTCCGAGAACGAGAATTTATGATCTCTATTATTTTATATAATTAAATTATAAATTATAAAGATGATAAATTTATCTTGTTCTCAAAAGCTGAAAAATCAACGCTTGCAATCGACGTAAGAATTTAATAGTTCTATTACGCAGAATTATTAAATTCCCTCATGCGCTAAGTAATCTTCGAAATCCCTCGCGAAATCCTAATTAGTTCTCGAACAAGTAACCCGATTGAGATTTCTAAAATGACTGAAATTATTTTGAGTATCTTGAAAATAACCACGCAAGCTCGTATTTCCACTTTACATATTTAGCATTAAAAATAATTACCTATATAATTCTCAGCTCGTGATAAGATTACAAGTAATTTTCGTATTAGACAGATATAGCTGAAAATTAACGGTATAGAACTTAGCGTTACATATGAAGATATTATTAAGATCTTAAACGACATAATTTTAATATTGTTCTTGCATTGACATTTCATGGTCTTCAATAATTCAAATTCTTTTTTAACGCAGTACATGTTTGTCAAGCAATCGTATTATAAATCAATTAATCGATTTTTATCCTTTTCATAAATTTTACATTTAAACAGAAATCTCGATTTTATATTGTTTTCTATGAGTTAAATTTTTAGACCTGCTTTATGAACTTTACACATTAAATATTATTTTTTATAGACCTTGTATGTCATATAAGATTTTTTTATATAGGTACATTATATATTATATTTATATGTAGGTACTATATTTATTATAACAAGTTATTTACATGTATCTCATATATTATATTATATTTGTGTACCTTTTCATATATTATATATCTATAATATTTATTTTCAAACTAAATTGACATGATGCAGATTAAAAATATACCTAATATCGTAATATTCGTCTGCAATGCTGAGACATTTCTAATAAGTACTTCTAGAGGTATTTCCTCGATAGATAGTAATGCTACCGATCGCTAGATGGCCTATGGGCAATGTGTATTCTTGACTTTAAAAATGGTTTAACAACACAAAAACCAGGAATGCCCGTAGGCAATATTGTACAATCACCGTAGTTGCACTATTTAATGCGTGTACCACCTCGAGCAAATATTTACAATCAAAAGTAAAGAAATAATTTTCATTTTTTAAATGTTATATTTGTCATACGTATGCACACATACTGCTCCAAAAATTTGTTTTTTGATTTAGAAATTAGTATAAGGATATATTATAATTATACGACAGACGCGATTATTCTCGTTTCTTTACATCAAATTTACAAACGGAAAGCCAATCGCAATTAACCTTATCATTCGTTCGACCGTCGGTTGAAGTTATTGAATGGATCGGCCAAACAACCCCTATAATAATCTACCATTGCAAGATTGCAAGTCTAAACCACCTACGCTTTATGAAAAGGTCGCCTGATTTTATGAGGTCACGAGCTACCCTCGACCCGCTGTGTCTATGTACATGAAATAAATTTTGTCGATTCGTGCATGAGTAATAAAAATCATTGACATTTTTGCAAAGAAAAATACTAATCATAAAATTACTAATCATCTACACGGCGAAATCATGTTAATACAATCGGTGTACGCGATAACAGACGGAAAGAGGGAAAGCTGGTTAAATAGGTGACACAGATTTTCCGCGAAGGGAATGCAACGATATATTTGCGCCCTTAGTACTGTCTCGTTCCATAAATACATCGACAGGCAAACTACCGCTGGACCAATCGACGCGCGAGCGTACGGTACGGTCGCGCGCGCGCGCGTGCCCGCTCGCGCCAGCGCGATCTCCTCTATATCGGTATTTTTGTAGCGGTTTATCATTTTTGTCTGGTGCCCCCCTTTTACACCCCACCATGGTTTATTTAAAGTGTCACGGAGGCGAAGGCGTGCACGCGCATGCGCGCATGCGCAATGCTCAGAGCGATGTTGGCCAACAGGCTGGTTACGGGCTTTAACACCGGCCGTGTTGCCAAACCGCTTACGTATACGTGCGCGTACATGCATGTGCACGCGTGCATGTGCATACCGCAAGCCATCAGAGAACGCAAGTATGCACGTACGCGCGCGCGCACGCGAGTACGCACTCGTACATACGTACCTACGGACACATAGCACCGCCATTCTCCGCCGCAGTGCCAATCAGTGGCGGAACTGCAAGCCGGTGCGGTGCATCCGAGAGGTCCACCGATCGTACACGCGGCGTGGTGGATTTCCAATCTCCTTCGCATCTTCGTTTTTCCCCTTTTTTTCACTCAATCACCTTCCACCGTTTCACTGGCTGCCCCCAACTTCGCGCCTAAACTTTTTTACGTACGACAAATCCAGGTTACGAGGAGGATCTTAATTAATAATATGACGACCGACTTATGCGCTCCACTACCAATCGTTCCCCCATTTCTATCTACGTCGTTCAATCGTACCAATTGGCTATTGTACCAATTAGTTGCCTGCTGGCTTTTGACTTGTCTTATTGTACCCTCCTTCGGATAATCCGCTGAAAGGAGTGTTGCTCGTGTTTAACAATGAAAACATAAAAGGCGTATTTAAAAGGTTTCTTTAAGATCACGATTTAGAAAAAGATCACTTTTATTTCTGAATATATATCCTTTTTTATTTAATCAGAGAAATAACTTGAAAATTTTGAAGTAATTTTTTATGAAAGTAAGTATATTTTTTTAAAGTTAAAAATGGTGATCTGTCTCTGGTTAACATTATTTAAAAATGCATAAACAAAAAAATCTTATAAATATGAATATGATAAAGCATAATATTCATAAACAATTTCAATATTTTGATTACTTGTGGCCTCCCGACTAAAGAGAGAATATTCGTATAACAAATTTGTGTAATAATTGAGTGTAAATAATCGCGAGAAGTAATCATTTACAACAAATTTTAATTTACAGATGTGGATTTGAAGAAGAGCTAAAAATTTATCATATATTTATTATATTAAAATAATCACCATTCTTTTAATTTTCCGGTACTATTGAGAAAAAGCATAAAAATGGGCAGTTTTCCTTGTAGAATATGAATAATATTTTTATCAAATTTATAATCACATAAATTTTCTCCGTAGTTTAAATAATTATTTATAAATGTTGATAAACGATTATGACATATTGACAGTTTTAATTTTTTGCATAATTTATTCATGATTTTGTTTTTTGAGTGGTGTATATTTTTCCTATCATTCCAAGTTGCTATAACTCTTAGCAGAATCTTCGTTTTGCTTCTATATGTGGCTGCAACCAAACGGTCAGGCCAAACCTATAATTATCAGGATAATTGGATAATAGTTACCAATTCATTCGATTAGCTGAATTATTCGATTCTCGAATGTGTGCCGGCGTCCCTCCTGTTCGTAGAATCGCTTATATCAAAGCCGAATGAGATCGGCACGAGCCGACATGGCGGGTTTTTCATTATCGCCGATCGATAAGCAACGATCGACATGAATTATTCATTACGATGTATTAATTCGAACGCGTCACGGCCATCGACGAAGGTGTTCATCGTCAAATTAACCTGCCACTGCGTCATGCCAACGTGCGGCCTGAGAAACCTGATCTATAAACTTCACGCCACTGTCTCGACAAATAGACCTTGTTCTTTCGATCACGATGATACACTTCCTAATACTTAAACTTGTACAGCTAATTGATCTAATGCCAACCGTGTTCTCCATAATTATATTACAATAGGTTTTGTCAGAATAACTTAGAATAATGTTTATGTATATTTTAATTAACATTAATTTTAATTAATTTATGACAGTCATATATTATTAAAATATTACATAAACATTTTTATTTATCAATATATAGGACATTAAAGTAAGTTTTCTGAATCCTTCTTTATCTACGAATTCTTCATCTGATTTAAAGTAATTTATTTAAATATATATTATTTAAATCTTTGCTAATCTTTTCTAAAAAAAACTAGATTGGTCAAGAAGTGTGAACAGTATAATAAAAATAATTAATTACATTAATAATTTTTAAATAATCTCGTCATCTAATCATTGATTGCATTGCGTTACTCGATATTTCAATAAGATAAATTTATCCGGTTGTCATCGAATAAACAATTAATATAGTATAGTATAATATAATCAAATGTGCGATTCTAGCGATTATAACGAAGCTACAATCCCCTAACATCACATCATCCCCCATAGTTAGTCATAGCACAGTTTCGATCGCGGGAACAATGGTGTAGCTCGTGGGTACCGTCGAGAGATGGGGGGATGCACCTCTTGAGCGGGCTCAGTTCGAGAAACCGAGGAAGCGAGTAATCATGGGACAAGAATCGAGACATAGTCCGTTGCTCTGCCATGTGCATGTGTGTGTGTGTGTGTGTAACCGAGTGTATGTATTTTTACCTCCCTTACGTCGCGTTCGCACAATGTGGCACGGGCGCCTGCGTAGGAGCGTCCACTTTATTTTCGGTGATCAACGGAATCCCTTCCAGAATTAATTTTGGCGCCAATGAGGCCGTATTTATGCATAGCTCCACGAATATGTGGAAAGTTTTCGCGTTCGTTCACGCAAACGCTGACCCCGCTGGTACAGCGATTTTACGCTAAAACGCAAATACGTAAGCCACATGTATCCGCGCGAGAAGAAAGAATTTTTTGCTGTTACTATTATATCGTTATCTAAAAAAAAAATAGATTACGTTTAGGAAAGATCGTAGAAATGATTCGATCAACGTAGGCAGTCAATGCGAGCGAAAAATATTCTCGTTGTCTCCCGGATTCACGATCCGTGCCAGCGAAGACGAAACATCGTACGACGACTCTCTCTCTTGTGAAAATCTATGGTAGCTTTCATATACCAATTACAATGACTTCCGTTCCATGTTCCGATACCTATCGGGAAATCGGAGCGTCTTAAATAGTGTGACAATCGATTACGTGATGTTTTCTTTGCTTTCTTTGCTTTTATTACTATTTCGCAAAATTATTCCCAAAAAATTCTTGCGTTTATGTTCATCTGTACTGGATGCGTCGCAACCATCCATGATCCTCGATCTCTTTAGGTCATATGTGGAAAATATATTTCTAAAAATTAACCCTTAACGGTCACACTGGGTCCAGTAGACCCAAGCGTTTTTTTGACTTCGAAAACGACCCAGTAAACCAATAGAAATGGGTCTTGTGCCGCCATCTACAGGTAGTTGGGACCTTCAAGTATCGATCCCCGTCGGTGGAATATTTTTCGGCCCGTTAGTTCTCTATTGGCAGCCGTTCAAAGTGTGCGTGTCGAAATTGTTGGGTCTATTGGACCCAGTGTGACCGTTACGTAATAATTTGAGTTTTTCGAGTATTTTTTTTTTCGTTTCTTGTTGTTCCAAAGTGAAGAGGCAAGTACACAGTTGTGTTTTTCGTTGCTTAGAATTTTTTAAAAAATTTTACTGTGTAATTATTCATGAAAAGTAGATGGCTTATAACTTGCGCTCCCGTACAATTTGCGAGGAATTGCTTGAGGAGTGCGAAGAACAGCCAATTCTTGGCGGCGATGACACTGATGGAGCCGAAGACCACGTGTCCGAGCAATATATATATTATATATATAATATATATGTAATATAATATAATAATATATATATATATATATATATATTATTATATATATATATTGTGTATCGTTCTTGCAGGTGTGCCTTGACCAAAAATGTAAATATATATATATATATATATATTTACATTTGGTCAAGGCACACCTGCAAGAACGATACACAATACCAACAATTCGCAAGGACATCAAATGCGGTATTGCGAATATCCTGCACTTCCAGGACAGGCCTACATTTGGAGAGAACCGCCCAAAATTGGATAGGCAAAAAAGATGTCAAATTTTCCCGAGAGGAACTGATAAAAAGACGGGCTCCATGTGTCCCACTTGCCTTCGACCGATGTGCGACAAGCATCGCGCATATTTATGCGTTGAATGTGCCTATGGCATCGAATAAAAAATTGTAACCTTTTTATTTACTTGAAGTATGTCATTTGCAACGTAAATATATTTTTTTCATATTTTTTAAACCATTTTTTTTAAATATATTGCTATTTTTTCCATACAAATGTCCTTTTCACTTTTCCGCAAAAAATCGCACCTTCATACCTCAAAATAAATATACTTTTCGGAACGGCCGCATAAACTGCAATAATCAGTGAAAAGTGCATCATCTGAGGATGAAAAAACCGTTTGAAAAATTAAGATATCTTAAAAATTGAAAAAATTACATTAGTTTTTGTGAAAAATGTCACTTTTCCGACTTTTTTTTTTCAACAATTTCTTTACATATGTTAAATTAATTTTTTGGAAATCAAACGTATACAGTCTTTTTAAGGAAGACTTAAAGTACAACAGGATATTTTTTTTTTTTTTTTAAAGGTCACCTACAATTTTTTATACACGTGCAAACACGCTTGGGTCTATTGGACCCAGTGTGACCGTTACGGGATTCTAGCGAAGTGTGACCGTTAAGGGTTAAAGTCATCCGTCGCATGTTTTTAACGTTCAGTATTAAATATTCTAACAGGTTAGATTTAAATAAGAGATTCATTAAAGTAAAATTCAGTTGGGACGAAAAGCTAGATTGTGTTATTTATTTATGTTCCTGAAAATTTTATTCGTTAAAATTATTCAATTTTAATAATGTAATTAATTTGAGAGAGAAAAACGAACATTTGAAATAATACCGCTTCTTTTAATTTATCCTGAACTTTAATGGACAATTCATTTAATTTCATTACATTTAAATATCAAATAAAAATTAAACAAAATAAATATTAAAATCTACAGAAATATTTTTCATATAGGTAGATAAGCAATCTAGCTATTCTTTAACCTAGTATCTAGCTATTATCTAATCAAGTCGGCTTAATGTATATTGGCAGAAAGAAAGATTATGTACGCGATATAAACACGATCGTTACATGCAACGACACTTTCACTGTGTATCTTTAAGAACATCCGACGACTATTTTCACCTCGCCAGATCTTTTCTACATCTTAACTGTTGAGGCTAATGAGAAACACATGTTTACTACTAAATTTAGTATTAACTCTAATATAGGAACTTTGGTAGAAGGGAGGGAAAGATAACTAAACAGTGTCAAAGGGTTGCCATTCGAAACAAACGAAGACGCTGTATAGAAGCTACAGTTTTCGGCTGATCGCGGTTCCTCGCAGAGCGAACCGTGTTCTTGCCGCGAACCGGAACCACGAGGCGGACCGACGCGGACGCGACGTCACCGATCGGACATGCTATTTAAATGCGATGCACAAGAGGAGGAAGTGCGCAGGAAGTCGAGGAGGAAGGGTCCGCTCGCAAGCGCCGCATGGCCTTGCGCTATAAACAACTTTTAGAAGTAAAAAGAGGAAGAAGCGCGTGGCACGAAACAGAGAGGGTGACGCCTTATGGCGCACGCCTAATTATAACGCAAATATGTTCATCGTTTCACCGCGATCCGCGTTACACGTGCAATACTTGTCGCGCATGTCCGTTTTCTTGCACGCTCTTACGCTCTCTCAGGTGCGCATTCCGATCGATACAATTTCGCCAATCTAAGAAGTGATCTATGTATATGTCACGGACCGCGTTTGTGAAATCTGGCCTGTATACGGGGTATGTGCCAGACATACGCAATCCCTCAGCCGTGGATTCCTTGCTGAATTTTAAGTCAATTTTCCCTCGTCGAGGATTTCATGGAGGAGCATTTTACTGACTTTTCATCGATATCATGTATTGATAATCGAGCTTTATATTAAATTTCTATTAAAGTACAAAAGCCATCTGAAATTATCTAAAAGTGCATAATTATATCTATTTTCATATCTCTTGATCATTTATAAAATTAAAGAAATTATAATTAAAATTTGATAACAATGCGTGGAACATTCTATAATACATAAATCTTTATTTTTTATAAAAGATCTGATTTTGCCACTAGCTCGTGGAGAAAATATGAAAAAAAATATCAGGAATGATTAAACTGTAAATAATAAATATAATTATGGTTAGGCGAGTATCCTCCTGTAATCGATGAAATTCTTTGACATTGAAAAGATACGCATTGCGCGAGATTTAATAATCGCAGACCGCAAAGACGAGTATAAATCTATACGAAGACAATAGGCAGTACTTGAAGATGCAAACAGCTCTAAAGCCAGCTCGTAAAAGTAGGCTTTCTTTTATTAGACTTGCCTACTTTTACCAATTCCTTTCACTGAGACGATTTGTACGACATTGCACTCTTAAGTGCAAAATTTGAGTCTTTCAAACGGCTTCTCGATTCTTCGAGAATCCTGAAAGTTTTCTCGTGTATAATACAGTCATTAGCACGCACAATACATAATATTTATTGCTTACAGTGTTGTAAATCACAATGTACAGTAAGGTGCATTAATTCGCGTGGTTATAGTACCTAGTCTGAGTTATCGGCCACTGGGTTTTTAATAATTAACACGTGCGCGGTTCACAGAAATATTAAAATGTATAACAAGAAAAATAAGAAAAAACTAATTTTCTCCTTTTATTGTGCACCTTGCATTTTTTACGACGATAAGTCAGTTTACTATGACTACGCGAATTAATGCACTTTACTGTACCACTTCACAAAGCCCAGGTTAGAGATGTTTATGCATTTTAAACCAGTTTGGAAATGCACATGGTTTTTAAAGTTTGGAAATCTTCTAGAACCTGGCACACATCTATAAAGTCCAACAAAAATTTCTTTCTCTAAGAAAAAAGGGATTTGTCGATGTATTACTATTATTGTAGTAGGTACATTCCAATATTCTAATATTTTTGTAGGAAAATAGGCAACATCTAAACGTGTAACATGTAAACGTTCACTGTCACAAACCATTGTGCGATTAAGCAGAGACCCTTCTCATACATAAATTAGTAGACACATGAACCTCACAAGAAGTCCACAGATTTCTAGTTAATGGTACATTATGTCGGCTTAAAAGTTAATCAAGAGAATAAACGCGAAGGAATTTTGCGAATGGGCGAAAATGCGCGCTTGCACATGCACGTGCACATACGAGGACGTGTCTTCATTGATTAGTTATCTAGGTAATGCTAACATTGTTCTACGCTATGCGCTATGTGTTGCCGCAGTATTATGGTTCACGGGGAAAGATAATAGGCCGGCCAGGTCACTATGGCGACATTATCCCGTTAGGCTTGAAAGTATATTTTCTACTCGTTGTGGCAATGACTGCGCCGTCCCGGGGCCGGGGCGACCGGCCGGTCGGCCGCACGGCAAAACGACGTCGAGGCTTACCGACGAAGATTACCGCTTCGGCACCTGAACCGTATTCGGTTAACGGCTGACAGGCACGTATCGACGATAGTCTTATCCCCGCTCGCCAGCGTTATGCCTCGCGCATGTAACACGCATATATAAGTATGACGGGTCTCGCGAATCACTGCGCGATCTCCTCTCCTTCTCTCTCGCTCTCCCTCTGTCTTTCCCTTCTCCCCTTTCTTCCCCGATACCGTGCCGCACCGTTTGTTCCTCTTCCTGCATGCCCCTCGGTCGCGCATCGCCGTTTCGCGCTCTCCGCGGTCTCCTTTCGAAACCGGGAGATCGGCATTACACGGTGTTTACACTTTACTTTCGCGTTACGTATCCCGGTTTGACGTGCGTCGACATAACGGTGCGCAGGGTGATCAGCCACCACCGTGTCATACTTTAAGGATGCTTTCTTTCTTTTAGATCAACCTTGTTTCAACGAAATTAGGAAAGAGACTGTTGTCATAAACTTTAAATTTTTTATAAATAGTCCTATAATTATAAGTTTGTTAAAGTAAACGCGACAAATTAGATTATTTGTTTGCAGACTAAAACGCCTAATTTCGCGAAAATTTATTTATTTTTATTTGTTTATAATTTAGAAGCTGTTTCATTATCTCGATCTTCGAAAAAAACGTCTTGATATTGCAATTATATAAATAATATATTATAGATATAGGGTTCTATGTGTTCAGTATACTTACTGCTGAAGAAGCAGTGAGAAAGGTGAAAGTAAAACCAAACTCTGAAAATACATGGCATACCTAAGAAAATTTCTAAACTTAGGATAAGTTATGGTCAGACGGAAATACAAAGCCTAAACACTGCCGTGTGAACAATAATATGACCGTCGTTCTGAGTAAACGTCACCGAACGGTAGTTCCAAGCAATAGTTACTTCTGGGTAAGAATTTGACTTATAAAGTACTAGTCGACAAATATTCAAAATTTTCCGTTGATTATAATAATATATTTTCTACATATACATATATGTATAAAAGATTTTATAATATTATTATAAAATATCAAAAATTACAGAGAATTATATTAATATATATAATTATATTATTATATCTGATTTTTTTATTATAATTGATATAGCAATCTTTCCATTTGGAAAAGTAGATGATACATGTTAAATATCTTACTACATTGGTGAACAAACGTGCCTCAATAGAAAGTAGTCATTCATTTAATTGATTCTAATCATCTGCTAACTTTATCTATCTACAGTTTAACGTTATCTTATAACAAGGAGTAGATTTAATCGACACTAACTGGCAAATCTGGTTATCTGGTTATCTTCTGGTTATCTTATAACGTTAAACTGTAATAAAGAATGGATAATAGCTGGGACATTCAAGTTGGCCGTCAGTAATTTTTATCCAATTTGTGAATGTTTCGTTTACTGTGTGTTTGAAGCGTAATATTGTGAACAGATCCTGTACTAAACACTGAGATACCTGTAGAGATACCTACTGTAGAGGTACTCCAGATATCTGTACTAACAATAAACACTGTTTCTCATTGTTAGTCACGTACACATTGTTCCCTGATCGTTGCTGCCTAAAAATTCTTTCTGTGAGTTTTTACTTTTATTTTTCTATTGAAAAATACAAAGTCAAAATAACAATTATGTATTTCTGACAATTTTAGTTTTTCTCTACACGTTCATTTATTAGCAGGAATTAGCAGCTGTGACAATTCAATTGTTCACGCAGAATATTTTTGTTTGATTGTGATAAAGCGTGTCACTTCTTAAGGGGTTATATCCTTTCTGGAGGCCGAAAAAGAGCGAATTTTTGAGAATTTTTTCTGAAAAATCATAAGCATATGATATTTGATATTTGAAAAAGTAACATTTGAAGAACATTCAGTATTTTTTTTGTATAAAAATATTTATTTATGAAAAAATTGCAGCCGATGTCCGGGATGACGTTACAAAGTCGGTGAGCAAGATATCTCAAAAACTACTGCAGCAATCTTTCTGAAAGTTGTTTTTTTTTAGATATAAAAATCTAGTATTTAATCGAAGGATTTTTTTTCCGATGTATACTTTCAATTTTATGAACAAAAAATATCCGTTTTTTTTTTTTCACAAAAATTAAGACTAACTTTAAACACTCACCATTTTGTTTTAACTTAATGTTTTGGAAATTCCATCGATTAATCACAGGATAAACTAATATACTAACAAAATCTTTTTGGTTTTTTGATTTTGGATAACCTGGTTCTGAATGGCAGTGCTCACCGCAAAAGTACTTTTAAAAACGTGCTTTCCGGACATCGGTTGCAACTTTTTTATAAATAAATATTTTTATACGAAAAAAATACTAAATGTTCTTCAAATGTTACTTTTTCAAATACCAAACTTCTGTACAAATATATGCTTATAATATTTTAGAAAAAATTCTCAAAAATTCGCTCTTTTTCGGCCTCCAGAAAGGATATAACCCCCTTAAAACACAAAAGAATATCTTTTTCAACCATTCAATGGCACAATAAATTATGCGAAGAGACCGTTTTCCCAAATTACCGAGACCTGCTTACGAAAGCAAAAGGACCACACAGATTCTGTCTGCTTTTCCAGGCAATAATATTGACAAACTCTGTAACCAGCAACAGTGAGGGACGACATCCGCTTCTGTTACTCCTATTGTCGGCGACAGGTCGGCGAATACCCTTCTCCCCCCTAACTGAGCGCTACCATGAAGCAAATACGCCACGATCCCGTAACAAAAGCTTTAAGACAAGATGTCGTGAAATGAATGCTAAATCGTGTTCAAACGTATCGAAATACAGAATTTATCACTTCATCGTTTCGAGCATCGTTTGTCAATAAAATCGAGACAGAATCTTTGGTCTGGATTATTAGGAAGACATTTATGATAGCAATCTTTAAATTAAGTCATTACAAATTGACCCTAACTTGCTACATTTTGGTCCAGTGGACCGCTAAACGTTCAGTTTTCTAGTTTTCACATAGTAACATAATTTTATAGTTTCCTTATAATATGCTCAGTTTAAACTCAACATTTTCTTGATCTGACATTATCATAAACATCTTATTCAGATTCTGTATTTCCAATTCCTACACATTACAAGCTTAAAAATATTAATTAGAATGAAAATGACAATGCGACAAAGTCGAGCGGTCTCACGGACCAGAGTGTGGCGAATTAAGGACTCGAAAATAAGTGTGGCCAGCAAAGGTTAATTATTGGAGTGAAAATCTCTCTCTCTCTCTCTCTCTCTCTCTGATATTTTTCTAACAGTTGCTTTTTTAAATTTTTTATTTTATATATAACAATATTTTGTTATAATTTTATATTTACAACATATTAAATTAGCGTTTAACAATACATACACATAATTGTTTTATTAGAGTTTTATCAATGTCTATTTTTTTTGGTTATTTTCGATATACAGTAAGTAACCTTGTTTTTTCTTTATATATGTATATTTAAATGAAAATAATCCGCAAAAATTAACTGCAAACAGAATTTTCAAAATTGTATTGTCGGCAACATGTTAAGCTTACTAACAATAACGTAATCTCGGCAGTAAGAATCAAAGCAGATAAATCATTTAAACCATTTGTCTATCATCTCTACATAAAAGTAAATCTTTTAAAGTCGTTCACGCTTTTAAAGTCGTCTGGTTCGAAGTCAAGAATGTCCCTTTATTGTTTTGTACGAATATCAGAGAGATCTTTTGCTGTTGAAGATCAGACGGCCGCTTTTGAGGCTGGCGACCGTCCTTGGTAATTCGTTTAGCACCCCCGGGGTGATCGACAATTTTCAGGAATAAGTTGTGCGATGTCGACAGCTGGTCTACGCTCCTTTTTACACGCCGAGAAGAATAAAGGAAAGGAAGACGCAGAGGCTTATAGCATAATAGGCAAGCGCAGAACACTATCCGACTCGACATCACTTCGTCCGTTCATCCGTGCCGTTCTGCGTGCTATCCGCACATCTGGTCATCGCTCCCGCCTCAACTATTCGTAGTCGTAGCAGTCACTAGCCGCTACTGCCGACCGACCTACACCCCGCCGAGCGAAGTATTCGAACTATCCCCAAAATTGATCAAGATATCTACGTAATCTGTGTAGACTAATTGCTATAATCCCTTCCACGTTAACCATTACGTCACGTGATCAGAAAGATTGATCAGAGAAAACAATGAAGAGCTAATAAAATTATGGGTATTTGTCAAGTCCTGAGACTGTGTTCTTAGAAATCCTATTATAGACATGATCTTGATAAATGTACTTGGTGCGTGATACTTTCTACAATCTGCACAATAGTACTATATCTATTGTATCACGCAGTATTTGTTACATTGCAGGACAATTCCTTGATGTGTGTCTACTAAAGTTAAACAGGCTCTTTTGATTGTCTAAAAGCGTAACAACATTATTTATTATAACAATTATATTATTTATTAGAATTGTTTTAATAAATTATGATGATAAATAAGTAATTAATTTTGTAAGAAATGTTACAAATATTTTTGAGTTACTTCATTGCACGAGCCTTGCAAATTTATAAGATGTTCTGATTTCTTTATTATTTATATATATAAAATGTGTTTTCTTATGCGCAATATTTTGAAAGTTTTCAAGATATTTAATATAACTTTCGAATATATCTTTTGAATTTATATCGTTATTTAAAAATTTATATTTTATAACAATACTATGTGACCTACACAATAAAAAAAGCTTATTTGTTAATTTATTTATATCTATTTTATATCTTTCTTTCTGTGTTCTTTGGATTTAGTTTTTTCTTGTTTTCTAACGTTATATATTGAGAGTAATTAAATAATTGAGTGCACTGATCCCGTTGCGATTCGATTACTACGTCATGTTCAGCTTGACTTATTATTGGTTGCGCGGACTGAATGAATAAATTATGTTTAACCATCGCCATACTGCATGTTAAATTGCTTTTAACCAATATTGCACTGTGACTTGCGCCACTCTATAGTATATGTATAAGCAAACTTAAACTGAAAATAATGAGGTAAATAAAGATCGAAATATTTCTTTAACAAACTTTTCATAATAATATTATTGAAAAAAGTTTTGCATTTGACCGACCATTTGAATCGAGCCAGAAGTTTTAAAATTGCTTTTTAAAAAAAGCTCTGTCTCTATATGCACACATATAAAATAATTTTCTATAAAATAAAATTCCTCTTAAAAGTAAAAAATAGCAACAACAATGCGTAATACATAGTAGAACTGCATTTTAAAATATATGCAATTAACAATCAACTGCTTAAGGACAAAATGATGAAATCTCATGGCATTTACCACGAAAGTCGAGATCAACCTCGATACTGGCTTGAAGCCGACGCTAAACGGTATTACTATGCCCACTCGAAAATCGAATATGGATACCCATTCTGCCTGCAGGGTGAATCAATAGCACTTCACGCATTGAGCATCATCGGTCTGACGTAACGCAGAAATCAATGTTACACGTATATCGTCGTGGACCATCATTATTTCGTGTAATTCGCCCAGCGCGATCGATAGAAGGTATGTACGTGAGTACAAGTGCGGCCGATTCTCGTGTGCCCGGGCGTTATTTGCAAAACATAAATAGCCGACGTACGTGGCATACGGAATTGCATTATCGAAACGCTCTTCATATTCGGAGTGCTCGGCGATAAATAACGTGAGAGAGAGAGAGAGGAGAGGGAGGCCGAAGGGAGGGGGAGAGAGAGGAGGAGAGGCAAATAAATTCAATCGCTATTTAAAACGTACACGCACAATTATGCCGGACGCGCATAATTAAAAATCTATTGTGCAAAGAGCGGCGCGGATCCCTTCGCGCGCGAGATAAATAATTATTTCATAACGCTCGTATACATATACGATATTAGGTCACCGTTTATGTAAACAGCTCGAAGTGGTAATATCATTTATGTCGTGAATATTACAATATTTATATTGCGGATGACTGCGATATAAATGTATTGGCAAACCCGCGCACGTACCGAGTCCCGCACGTCGTCGTCCCGACGCGTAACCGACGCAGCGCGCGAAAACCTGCTGCGTAGGATCGCATCATACATTATTATAGACAATCTCGGATATAGCGGCGCGTGCGATGTCATTCGCCGGCCGCTCGCCGACGAGGAAGGAAGGAAGGATTATATGCGCCGTATATCGACGCCGTCGTCGACGCTCCTCCGTCAACGGATGTCTACGCTCGAGATATCGAACGTCACTCCGACTACCCGGCCATTTCGAAGAAATATGGGGCAAGGCCGACACCTTGGGCCAAGAAGGGCGCATGTCGACTCGACAAACTCTATTAGTTGACTATACATAGTTAACCTGAGGGAGAAAGAGAGAGAGAGAGAGAAGGGGGGTTCGAGAGGGTGGGAAGAAGGGAGACTCCAGTGCGCCTCACGTATATTACGCACACGTTCGCCCCGCGCTTATACACGTACAATACGCACCGTATATATATGACATGCGGAGGAGGAGAAGGACGAGAGAGCGGCGGGGGAAGAATGAAGGAAAAGTAAAGCGGAAAGAGAGAAAAGAAGATGCCACAATTATCCGTGAGAGAACGTGACTCGCGAAGGAGAGACAGAGAGAGAGAGAGAGAAAGAGAGAGAGAGGCCAATGGGGAGAGAACGAGGAGCAGGATGGAGTACTGATAGACAAAGAGAGAAGGAGAAATAGGGGAAGAAACATAGAGGACGAGAGAGAAAGAGAAAGAGAGAAGAGAACGATGAGAGGTAGCCATGGAGAGGGAAAAGGGGAAGCGAACGTAGAGAGGAGGGAGTGCCGATGGGGTCGGTGGGGCTATAGGGGAAACAGGGAGGAAAAGGGAATGATAGCAAGGGTGGGGGAGAAAGAGGGGAACAACCCGTGTGCGCGTACAGACTGGCGCGCGATGCATACGTTTCACGGACGTGGGGTCTGCCTCTGCCCGCACCTATGTCGCTGCGTTACACATTGAACTAGCGAGGCGTATTGAATATTAAACCAATAAACAGGAGAGGAGGAACGGTTGCAGATGGTCGAGGACACTTGGCAACGCCGATGCCGCCGCCGCCGCCGCCGCCACCACCGTCGCCGCCACCGCCACCATCGCTATCACCGCTACCGCGCCGGATGCACAGGATGCGAAGCCAGTTGGAGGCTCGCTCGCAGCGGCGTTGTATAGGTACTGCGCGCGAACGCGAAGGGGAAGGAATCCACGATGACGACACGGCCGCTTCGGCGCACTATAGTTCGGGGCCGGAAAGGGTGAAGGAGCGAAGAGAAGAGCGAGCCGGTGGAGAGAGAGTAATCCTGGCACGTAGAGTAGTAAAAGAGAGGGGGAGGGGCGGAGGGTGCCATGGAAGAGGGACAAACGAAAGGGGTAAGCCGCGGGCGCCGAGCGTATCGGAGAAATAACTTGATGTTTGCGCCGAGAAGTTTTGCTCGAGTTTCGCGCCGAAGTTACGCGGAAGGCAGCCGGCTCGCCTACCGAGAGGCTGGCGAACGTGTCTCTCGCACACGCCAATCGATCTGTATATAATGCACGCGTATATCATGAAACTATGACGATCTCTACGGTTGATCGCGCAATGTGCCGCTGATTGGATATCTCATCTAATAACATATCTCTCTCTCTCTCTCTCTCTCTCGCAAATCAGGCAATTAATTACGATATTAATTAAGATAGTTGAAATGAAAAGCGATTCCCTGATAGCTTACATTATGACCTGTTAGAGCGGTCAATAAAATATCGATAAAAAATATACCCTGCTATGATCACGCTCATTAACAAGCGTGCGAGTGTATCTTCTTTTTTGCTACTTCTTATACGGCATACGCCGTGGTTCTCTATCGCAGAGAATTACCTCTGATTAATATTATTAATAATCAGCTGGGACGGCGATAATCTCTCTGTTCCGGTGAATCAATCTCTGCCAATATGACCTACCAGGATCGTGTATTCGCCGTCGCGTCGCGTCGCGTCGCAGCGACAGAAGCGATCAAAGGAGCGCTAAATCGTCAAGTGGCAAGCCGTCGACGAAGGGAGTACAATTATACTGAGAGTACACGAGAGCGATGCGATTCGAAGAAGGGGAAGCGTGGAACCCCTACAACCATGTAGCGTATCGTTCCGGCAGGAAGTAAGGCGCGCTGATAGCGCCGACTCTGTGTACCTACGTAGAAAGATGGTTTAGGAAACCAGAGAGAAAGAGAGAGAAAGAGCGAGAGGAAGAGAGAGGGAAAGAGGGAAAGAGGGGGTAGGAGCGAGAGAGCGAAGGAAGTGGTGGAAGAGAGTCTGACCTGGATGGGGTGGCGGAAGCGACGGCCGACAGGGGTAGAGGAAGACGGCAACACGAGTACCGAGAGTACTTTACAAGCACTTCCACTCGCACACGCTCTACCTCTAGCGGGTGTCCCTACTTGATCGATGGCAATCCGTTTATCGCGTTACCCTAAAACACCAAATCGCTCTCTCGAAAATAGCAGCGGGTATATTGAAGCGTTGAGAGATCCAATTCGGGCCGTTAATCCGCGCATAATTCTGTACCCTTTGACGCACCTAAAAACGAACTCGCCAATTGTAGGCACGCGATATACGGTGACGATGAGAATCTCGCTTGTAATTAGATTATTATCGCGAATATACGTAGGTATCGATACGAATGTAATTATCGTTGTAAAAGTGGAGCGACCTATTTTTGAACCGGCGCAAACACATCCCCTTCCCGTGTCTCACGTTGCTGAAACTGAAATGTCGAATCGCGGGGTTACTTGACATAGACAAGTAAATAATAAATGAATACATGGAGATGGGACGCGGTTTGTCGACGAACGTCACGGAAATCCCGAAAGCTTTTACGGGAAAAGCGAGACGAAACGTGCTGCTACCTGACGACGAATGCACGAAGCGTATGCGGTACGTGCAACGCCTGCAATGGAAGGGAACGCATTTTGAAAGGCCGGAAGGACGCGCGCGTTCAACCCCGCTATAATCTTCACGCTCACTTATCGTAAGAACCGATCGTTAAGAGATGCTTCGACTTCGTAATAGCTTCCCTCGTGCGTTGCGGACAGGATCGGCTTGCGTAACTAAAGAGGCATTATTTTTTTTTTTTTTTTTTTAAGATAGACATTATTAGTGTTGTAGATGCAAATACTCTCCCTTCGTGTTTTCGTACGGAGAACGTTTATAAAAAATGTAAGAAATTTGCATTAACAGCTAGCAATCATCGACGCTAGCAATCATCTCTCGATGACATTGTCGATTTTACATTATGTTCGTAACCGTTTCGTAGACTGAAATCGTATTTAATTTAATAGAATGGATTCAAAGGGACCGCGGAGGCCCATTGATCAACGAGGATCTACGCGGTAGACTCGGTATGCACTTCGTCGCGTTCTTTCACGGAGAAAAACGGTCTCTCGGACAAAGAGAATCTCGAGCCCTCTGTGTAATACCCTCCCTCTCGCATCACGCTTGTTCCGGATACATCTACCTTAGGATGCCGCGTGTAGCTGTGCGCCGCTCATCGTCACGGCGACGTTTTATTCTCCGTGTACGCGCGTTTATTCATGCATAAGCCAACGACGGCGACGGCGGTGGCGGCAGGTCACCGCCTCAAGGAGTTTGTTTAATTCTTCGTCCTTGCGAGCCACCCTGTATCGTGCAAGAGCTACGTCGCGTCGCAACGCGCGCGACCGAGATGGGGAGAGAGAAAGAGAGAGAAAGGTGAGCCGGCGTCGGTCTTTTCGAGGACCGTGAGCACGGTAGAGCATGCGAAGACGAGGAGGAGGGAGTGACGAGTGGCGAGAGGGATCGACGGGGGCCCTGTTGGAAGGGATGCACTCGTGCGCTCGATGCCGACCTGGAGGGGACGGAACGAACTCAGGGGTGAGCCGCAGGTATCGTGGTGGGGGACCACGTTGAGAGAAACGGAGATGGGTGGCCGCTCGTTCGCTCTCCCTCGACGAGAGAGAAAGAGAGAGACCGAGGAGGTTAAAGAGGGGAATCAGGCGCGACGTCGACGAGAAGGTCACGCACCGTAGTCGCCACACTATTTAAATAATATAGCATTTCTATCTGGCCGCTCTCTCCCCGCTCTCTTCCGCGCTCGTATATCCTATCTCTGCGGACGAGAGAGGAAGAGATAAGGAGAGAGTGAATGCGAGGAAGCGGAGAGGAGTGAACGCGGGGAGGAACGGGTGTAGGACGGAACGCGGGAGAGGATGCTGCAGGAGGAATGGTGGAGAGGTCGGTGAAGAAGGAGGGGGGTGGGGTGGGAGAAGTAGGATGCCTCTCCGAGATCCGCAGACTCGAATTCCATTGCCCTCCCTCGCGAGAGCGAGGCCGGAGAGGGTGAGAGATGAAATGACCAGAGGCGAGACCGGGGAGAAAGGACGCCGGTTTATCGGAATAACAATGAAGTTGCGCGACGCGGCCGCGGGAGTCATCGATGGAGGAGTTATTGTAACTGGAGTAACTGGTCGAGCTGATCTATGAGATACGTGAACGATGCCCCGTAATATCGTGGATTGGCTCGATCGCCCGGATGTAATTGGACGGCGGGCGATAAAATGCGTTTCGAAAAAGGTGGCGAGTATATGGACCGTGCAATATTCCGAATATGATTAGATAATGTAATATGATGATACAGATATAATCCAATGACAATTTAATTGGGCGTTTATCTTCTATGTCGCATTCATGCTACATCGAAACTCAACCCTTAAATGGTATATCTTCATAACTTTCTCCTCTCTTCATTGTCTCTTTCCTGTATGAAACTTCACTAATAAGACATCTTTCCTATATGATACTTCACTAATAAGAAAAGTAAACAAAATAAACTATGTAGTAATAGGTAGAGTTATATTATATCATCAAATTATGTAATCAACACGTATAAAATATTTCATTAGTATCGTATCAAATTAGACAAATGAAGTCTTTAAGAAATCCGATATTTCCCATTTGGAGAAGATTCGAGATCTCTCGAGAGCCTAAGCTTCAGATATTTCGAGAAGATTCAGGATCTCCAGAAATTAAGCTTCAGTTAAGTCTAAAAAGATATTTGAAAATTATTAAATGAATGCTATAAGATAGAAATAAAACTTTGTGTCATGACTGACAAACTTGATAACGTTACCATCATGCGTTTATACTGACGACTTTGTTTACGTTCCTCGAATACGCGAGCGTGCATATGTTTGTCATTAGCTCATCAGAGTCATGACTCAGACGGTGCAGCGAGTCGTGCGACGAAGGGATTCTTTCTTCGTGATCCCAACGTCGGTATCTGGCGTGTTCTCTGCGCGCGTACACGCGCCTATCCTAGGATTCACTGTTTAACATACGCGCGGCAGAATGCATGATTCGTAGACGCACGCGTTCGTGAGCATCGCGACGTGTGCGTGAGAGCGCGCAACGCCGGTTAACACATAAATGATCCGTTGCCGGGTTGTTGCTACCACCAGCTTGTTGCCCAGCGGCCAGCATCGCTCGCCTCGCGAGAGACTCCGTTCAACAGCTTCAACTCCGTTCCGACAAGCCGGCGAAGCCGTGCCTCCGCTCGCGCGATGAATCCACGCAAATGCGCACGCATGCACGCGCGCATACGCACGCGCATGTATAGCTGTTATACGCGTCGCAGTAGAGAATGCATACCTCCATACGTAGAAACTACCGTCTAGCTAATGTGAGGATAGGCCAGGATCAACGTTAGCCGGTCCCCGGCCGGCTCTCGCAAAGTCCTTACGCGGCTTCGCGACCCCGCGCCGCGAGAATAATGTTCGACGTACCCGGTGTAATTGCCCGGCGAAACTTTCCAGTCGTGACGAACCGCTCTGTAATGCGCGACGCAATGCTTATGCGCAATTACGGTATGTACGGATAATAATTAAAATTTTCTGTCCAATGAGTCAGTTCCACGAGGCGTTTCTCGCTCCTCGTAACGGGGAATCGATCGCCGTTCACCGCCGATGATCACCGCCAATCAGCATCGCGTAACATACTGTGACGATAATTTGATGTTGCGAACTGGATCCTATAAATCATTTTCGGTAGTAATGAAACTCATATTACGAATGAAAATCATATTACCTACGTTTCGAAAATACCTAAATCTGAAGGGAATATATCATTTCGTGGATGTCCAAAAAAAATGTGTGTCAAGAATCCAATGTATAGATGTAAAAATTAGAATATTGAGTCTACTTTATTAAAATATTATTAATTTTTTATTTAATAACGAGTAAGAAGTAGATAGAATATAAGACAGCGATATTTTCGATACAGGTCCATTTTTGCACTCAGACTGTTTGCACTTGTTCTAGCCGTAAAAAATATTCGCTCGAGTATTAATTTATTATTTACATTTATAACGAATTTGTGAAAATACATGATGGAATATAATATCTACCTATTAGAAAATTTAACTGTATATTCTATATATAATTATAATCGGTAATACATATCGAAGATGCACTTTAGAAAAGCCATAAAATCATAGCAAAAAGGACTCACATAAACATCGACTCAAATCGAGTACAAGGAAAGTCCTCCCTTAATCGTGACATAAACGTGCATCGCAAGAGCTGAAAAATATTTATACGAACGTCGCGCGGCGATCAAGGTCTGTCTCGATAAGACCGCGACACCGCGTTATTGCGTTGACGTTGCTGCGTTGAATTATAATCAATCCATACGAACGCAAGGTCATCTTTGCACATTGTTGTCACCGTGACGATTTGACGATTTTTTCAGCAGAGATATTATTATTTTTCACAAGATATGGATACCTTTCATTGCTTAAAAGGTATGATATAAGCAATTTGGTGTGTGTTTGGGTCGGTGTGTGCATGATGGTATCATGGCGAAGATATCATAAAAATGCATCAGCATTAAATGGTATATTGTGACGTATATAGAAAAAAATAATCAAAATGCAAATAAAATAATCTAATTACTTTCATAACTCACATCTCTGAAAATATGACTTGACGTCTAGAGACGAGAAAAACAATTAAACTACCTATTTCGGGGAGAAAAAAAATATAAATTATTTATAAATGTAAATTATTTAAAAGTAAGAAAGGGCTTAACGTTATTTGGATTATCGTCAAAAAGCATTAAATGGTGTATTGTGACGTATATATAAAAAAATAATCAGAAATGCAAATAAAATAGTCAGATCTAATTACTTTCATAACTCACATCTCTGAAAATATGACTTGACGTCTGATGGAGACGAGAAAGACTCTATTAAACTACCTATTTCCGAGAAAAGAAATATAAATCATTTATAAATGTAAATCATTTAAACGAATTTTGAAAAGTAAGAAAGGGCTTATATGATACTGTAGATTACAGTAATATTGCAAATTGAGTATTTACGATAGATATTAATTAAAATATGAAGGAGAGACGCATATCTACTGGTAACTGATACTTCCCAGCATCCGAGTATCGGTGGACATCCCTACTCGTCATATCTGCACGGTTCGCACGATCGACAGTTTCGATACGGGAGAAAGTCAACGCTCTAAATGTCCGAGAGTGAAAGATCGCCCGTGAGAGTCACCTCCTTGTTGTCGGGAGAGTCTCGCGCTATGCAAGCAAACGCCCGCAACAAAGTGGAAGTAGTTTTACGGTCCACTACCTTTTTTCTCATGGGTCGACTGCGCCAAGTTGAACTACCGTTCCTTTCGCGCTGAGAGATGTGCAATTTCGATTAGGCGCTTGTTAATTTCTGCGTTGCAGAACCGCATCAATTTAAAGTTTTGCACTTTCGAGTGTCGCCCCGCCGATATCTCGCGTATTCACACGTTCATTTACACGTTAACGAAATCGCGCATATGAATAGCACGTACGGCCAAAATGCGACGAATGTTTCACGCTAGAATCCTCGTTTGTCAACAATAGCCACCGGATAATGAAAATATGTTATTTGTAGCTAAATCAGTGGGCCAATTCTTGTAGCGGAACAGAATACAATGAAAGATTCGCCCGCCTTCTTCTTGTAGAAAGAGAAAAAATCTTTTTTGCCTATGAAACATACCGCGAACAAAAATCAGTTTAAATTTTCTGAGAGACAAGCAAAGTTTTGGCAGCTGCCAAAATATATTAGGTACTTTGTTTCTTTGACATTTTGCCCGCGTCTACACTTTACGTCAATTTTTCCTGTGACCTTTGCATTCCTATACAGTTTTACTGGATTTGAAGCAAATAACCAATGATCTACATATATATATATGTATGTACATATATATTCCAAAATTTGCTGCTCCTACAAATATATACATAAGTATATAATATATGTATATATATATATACAGGGAATCTCAGATCATCCGTATCACCCGATTTATTCGTAAACGCGACATTTTAGAGAAAAATGTTTCATACAAAAGTTTTGTGACTTTGAGGGGTACATAAGATGGTGTCATTGGTTTGACTCTGGACAGTTGTTTGAAGCTCACATGAACGTCACTTTTAATTTCTTACATGGAACTTCCTATATTGTAGTATATCGTTTGAAAGGGCATAAAAATAAGAAAAATTTTGTGCAAACCAGAGGTCGATACGTTGATCCGGGCGGAGAGTTACTTAGAGTCAAAAATTGACTTTTTCCAACTTTGACCTTAAATAACTCTCGAACGGATCAACGTATCGACCTCTGGTTTGCGCAAAAATTTTTTTTTTATGCCCTTTTAAACGGTATACTACAATATAGGGGGTTTCGTTTCAAATTCTTGAGTTGGAGTCCCCTTAGGACACTAATAGATTTTGAGTAAAACTCCCATATTGCAGTATACCGTTTGAAAGGGCATAAAATAAGAAAAATTTTGGCCCAAACCAGAGGTCGATACGTTGATCCGCTCGGCAGTTATTTAAAGTCAAAGTCGGAAAAAGTCAATTTTTAACCATAAATAACTCCCGAACGGGTCAATCGGGTATCGACCTCTGGTTTGAGCCAAAAATTTTCTTAATTTTAACCCTTTCAAAGGATGTATTACAATATAGAGGGTTTCATGTAAAAAATTGAAGGTGACGTTCACGTGAGTTTCAAAGGACTATTCAAAGTCAAACCAATAGCATCATCTTATGTACCCCTCGAAGTCATAAAACTTGTATGAAACATTTTTCTCTAAAACGTCGCGTTTACGGATAAATCGGGTGGTCTGAGACACCCTGTATATATATATAACAAAAATTTCAATCATATATACATATGATTGAAATTTTTGTTATCCCCTGAGAACTGAAGATGTAGAAAGTGAGTCCTAAAAAAGAGTAACATATTTATATATTTTTAACAATTAATACATTTCTATTCTCTTAAACGCTTGCAACAGTTTACTTAATAGTTTTCTCTGACCAACGACCGAGCGAATTTCAGGATCACACTTCTCAACCAGATCCCGACGTAGTTAACATTGATTGCGAAGGGTGATCAATACGGCTAGTAGCGACGTACGGCTATCACTCGAACGCCATAAGGGTTCTATTTTCACCCCCGTATAAGAGCAGACCGGCAGGGCGATCGAGAGCGGTCGAGGCGGAGAAACGCAAAAGAAAGGCAGTAGGGAGACGGGTGACGAGAGAGAGAGAGAGAGAGAGAGAGAGAGGGAGGAGAGGGAGAGAGAGAAAAACTGAATATAAAGGAAGAAACAAAGGGTGAGGAAGCGAGACAGAATGAGCGTGCGAGGCCCACCGCGCGTGCACGCCACGCCACGCCACGCCACATCGCGCCACGCCGCGCCGCCACGCGACACGTGAGCCGCCACTAACAGTGGACAATGAAATTACTTCGGCGTGTATCGCACGGTATTGATCCATTCTCTCTCCGTCTCTCGACTGGCCCCGCCGCCGCATCTGTCTCTCACTCTCTCTTTCTCTATCTATCCCCTTCCCCCCACCCCTCTCTCTCTCTTTGTGCCGTGCCTCCGAGTCGCCGAGTCTCTCACCCGACGAGCATGGCGTCGCGTGGATTCTTACGTGCGCCCCGAAGTCTCCCGTAACCCTTTCCCGCCGTCGACGGTACATCGCCAACACGCGATGCTCCAACCCCCCGACGCCGACATTGACGTCGCCGCATCGACTAACTCGCCGATGGGCGCCCCCGTCGATGGGCTTTCTCGTCGAAGGGGGTCGTTCTCTTATCGCCAGTGGATCTAAAGGAAAGAAGCTTTAATCTACTTAGCAAACATTTATGTATAAAACATTGCTTTTGTTCCTTGAATAGCTTGAAACGATTATATCGCCCTTTAAAAGCTTAAATGAAATTTCTATGTAGAGTACAGATGCGTTTTCAGTATAAATATTATCAGAAATATGAATTTAATGCCATCAGCTTTAATTGTTATATAATTGTTAATTAGAAGAAAATGCTTGTTAGAATCAACAATTATGATTTTCGTGTCTAGCTTTAATATTATTTAGATTTAGTAATATTATTATTAGTAATATTGCATGTAATGATGTAATTGATATTATTGATTAATGCTTTTAAATATATATATATACAATATTATAAATATATATATATTAGGAGCCAAAAAGAAAAATTTTTGAATTCTTATATGCCCGGGGGTGGGAAAGATGCCATTAGATGTAAAAACAATATTTGTAAAGTTTTAACTTGATAGGGGTTCATCTTCTGCCTCCAACTTTTATTTGAAAATTCCTACGTAGAAAAATATCTACTTGCGAGATTGTATCTGGCATTTATATTTTTTACAGCTCTTAGCTAATCAAAATCTTTGAGATTAACCAACTTCACCGTGAGGAGATAGCTGTAAATCGAAATCCATTTTTTTAAAGGACGCCGCACGAAACCACGAGAATAGGTCTTTCGGTCAAGTTGTCTAAAACTCCTAAGTAAAAAAGAGCATAAAAAAAGAAAAATTTTGGCGCAAATCAGAGGTCGATGTGTTGACCAGTTCGAGAGTTATTTAGGGTAAAAAAATTGGCTTTTTCAAACTTTGACCCTAAATAACTCCCAAACGGATTAACGTATCGATCTCTGGTTTGCGCCAAAATTTTTCTTTTTTTATGCTCTTTTTTACTTAGGAGTTTTAGACAACTAGACCGAAAGGCCTTTTTCCGTGGTCTTGTACGGCGTCCTTTAAAAATATAAATTTCGATTTACAGCTATCTCCTCGCGCGGTGAAGTCTGGTTAATTACAAAGATTTTGATTAGCTGAGAGCTGTAAAAAATATAAATGCCAGATACAATCTTGCAAGTAGATGTTTTTCTACGTAGAAATTTTTAAATAAAAGTTGGAGGCAAAAGATGAACCCCTATCAAGTTAAAACTTTACAAATATTGTTTTAACATCTAATGGCATCTTTCTCATCCCCGGCCATATAAAAATTCAAAAATTTTTCTTTTTTGCTCCACCCTAATATATATATAAATAAAATGTATGTACGTAGATATATACTACTTTAATTTTTTAATGCACAAGGAAAATAAAAAATTATGTGCGACAGCTTTCTAAATTCTTTGAGAATCAATTATCTTTGCTGACAAAATCTTGACAGTAACAGTAAACAGTTAAACATAGTAATAAAATCCTAATATTATTATACATATTCAAATTATTAATTATAATTGATCGATGATGTCGCGATTACACGAAATAAATCATCGGTTATTTAGCTATGCGCTCAATCGCAGCTCAACGCCCAAAAGAGTTAACTAACTCGATCTGTTAAACCCCTTGTAGGTCGGTTACGCTCGATGCATTTACACAAGGGGTGGCTGTGTATAAAGGACGTTTCTGAAAGCGCGCGCTATATGCGCACCTACGACCGGGTGTATCGTGAGGTTGAGTTACGGAGCGACCTGTTTTATTAGCTTCGGGAAGCACTGCATTCTTTTCTGTTCGAACTGTAACCGCATGCGCCAAGCGGCACCGACGACAGACGTCCAGGACCGTATATGCAAAGCGTGCGGCCTAGGTTAATCCGACTCATCGTTTTAAATCGATAGAATTTTGAGATAAGCGGAAATATCTTGTTCAAGAACTGAAGCAGAAAGTTTACAAACCTACATTGTTTGTGGGTAAATTTACCGATATTTAACCTCGTCTTATATCTTAGAACAACGAAGCTTAAAACAGAGAGAAATCAATAACGAAATATCAAAAACATTACATTTTCATAACTCATATTTTTTTCATAAATTTTTTTCCATTTTTAAATAAAACAAATAAAATATTTAAAAGTTCTTAAATAACTGGAAAATAAAATGTAAATATCTGGAAATAAAGCAATATATTCTAAAAGAATTTATTAACAAATGAGAAACTTATAAGAAATCTTATGGTGAAAAATTCTCGAAGTATATTTCACTCGATATTTCAAGATTGTGGACAGTCCAAAATATAAATTATCATAAATTCTTTGAGAAACTTTTTGTTGAAATCCTTATTGAATTCCTTGAGAAACACTCGACTTCGTTCGAGCAACATTAAATAAAGATAACTGGAAATTACGTCAAATCTGCTATCGGTGCGCTCATCGATCACGCGCGCCACCACGTGCGACATTTATGGGATTTCCCACTTGGATTTATGACCTGGACGAATTTTAATCCACCTTTCAAACGATGAAGCTGATTTCGGCAAGGTAATGCAATTTCCAAATGCGAGCACGTTTTATCCGAACCGGTTCCTATGCGAACTGAAATATGCTCGGGCAAATTTCGTATTCGTACTCTTCCTTGTAGCATAAAACATAAATCCCTCTAACGTTCCCCGAACGAAACGACCGCAAAAATAGTGGTGCAATCGATATAAGTCATATGCATTTATTCGAACACGTAATTCAGTGAACGCGAATTATTCAACATCGGAAAAAAAAACGATATCAACGTTAATACTGCGGTTCAAACCTAAATTATTTGCGTCTTGAATTATAATTAGGAAATAAAACTGTCAATATTTTGCTCTGTTCCGTCTTAAATTATTGTAATTTGTCCTAAAACAAACATTATTTTGATTCGAACATTCTTTGATTAATTTGAGATCAATTTCTGCGAAAACTGAAACTATGATTATAAGATATTGCGTTAATATATTCAGTCTTTAGAATATAGTGCAATACTAGCGATATTTATACAGGATGTACCAGACCTCGCGTATCACCCGTTAATGGCAGATTTCTGAGATCATTTGGAGACAAAAATCTTAATGCCAAAATGTCGAGGCTGCCAAATTGTTATCCCGATATTCGTCGGTCTTGCGAACAGTGTACAAAGAAATAAAGTGAATAATAATTTCAAATATTTCTATCGAGTTGAGTAAAGTGTGGAAGAGCTGTTTTGACATGCGACGTTCCTGCAAAGTGCGTAAAATTTTGACAAGCACATTAGTAAACTTTGAACCTTTCCCGTTTAAACACTGTAGCAGTGTAGCAGCCTCGACATTTTGACATTAGGATTTTTGTCTCCAAATGATCTCAGCCATCTACCATTAACGGGTGATACGCGAGGTCTGGTACACCCTCTATATTGTAATTATTATAAATTCTCAAAGAAAATTTAAATAAAAGCCTTTCCTTGAAAAGCTACGATAAAGGCACGTGTAGAAAATTTAAATAAAAGCCTTTCCTTGAAAAGTTACGATAAAGGCACGTGTAGACATGATAAGCGAATTATCTATCTATACATAGAAACAAGTCAGGAATATGAAGTCAAACAGCTTGACAAATGTACATTTACATTAAGTTAAAGGTAAATTTCTTCTAATTGTCCCACATCGGCACGTAGCATTTTGAAGATTAATTTGTAGGAAAAAAAAATTTATGGATCAAGATAACGACGATTTTAATGATATTGCCGATGCTATCTAAGAAAACATTTGTTACGCGCATCTCTCCTTGATCGAAGTTGTGTCTAACTGGTCAGATTAGATTCTTAGATATAAGATATGATTTCACATTTATCACTTTATGCAGAAACTATAACAACGATAACTACTCGTCGAAGCGGTGAAGGGCGGTGAAAGGTGAAATAAACTGCGTGCGCATTTCGAATAACACGTGCACATTTTAAAATAACTTTTCAGCGAAGAGGTAGAAATACGCTAGGTTTCTTTCCTCGAAAAGTAAATAAGCAGCCTCGAACTTTAGATGATAGTTATTACAATGACGATAATCTGTCATTAATCCACACACGATTCGTATCAATCGCGTTTGTTCCGTGTATCCGCACCGACAAATTAATGCATTCGGCCGCACCGCATCATTTCGCGCGGCGCGAACACGAAGGATCATTTTGCTATTTTACGTTCACTCGGCTTGCGCCCCGATTGCATTAATGTAGGCCGATATATATACGGCAAAGAAAGCCTCATATTAAAATCCGTTCGAGAACGTTCGGGAACGAATGGAAATGTCATCATGCCTGAGCTAGGCTTTATCTCCACACGGCTTCGATAATTTGTCGAGCGCAAATTGCGTCGCGACGGGGAATGATTTAAAATGTATGACGCTTCTCGAAGGCTGCCCCCCCCCCCCCCCCCTGCTTCTCCTCTTCCTTTCTCGAAAAGTATCGTCCCATATGAGGGAGGAGGGGAGGCGGTCTCTTTTGCGATAACGATGCGACCTACTACCGCACCTTCGAGCAATAATTAGAAACTGTTATCCTCACGCATATTGCTTCGTAACACTTTGTCCTGCATAGCCTTGAGACGTGGAGGACGTCTCGTGACATTCCGTTATTCAGAAGCTGGGCCTTCGGCTCGAAGCCGGAACAACGCATTGTGATCTATACCTTGATTTTTAGAATAATAAAAATTTCTTCGATTTTTTTAATTCTCACCTTTAGCAACAATTTATCACTAATGTTTATTTAACCCTTTGTAGTCACACTTCTCTAGAATCCCGCGGTAGTCACACTGGGTCATATCGACCCAGTCGATTTTTAAATGGTTGCCATTTCAATGGTATCGGTCCGATCGGGTTCAAATAATTCTGGAACATACCTTGAACATTCTAGAATATAAAACAACTGCGGTTTTGTGAGAAATCAAATGGTAACATGTTGAAAAAAAAGGTATTTATTCCATTTTATGAAGAGGCCCGATTTTGGAGTGGAAAAAATGTGGATTTATCAGAAAATAATGTGTTTTAAAATGTGCTTTTTATATTTAGCTCAAAATTTGAGAGCTGGGTCGTTTTGACCCGCAGTGACTACGAAGGGTTAGGGATCAATTTCTATCTTATATGTGATTTTTATGGCACATTTTACAACTCTTTCAAAATTATTAAGTTGCAATTACTGCAGGAAAATGACAGTTGTGTATGGATAACTTGATGAATAATAATTGGAATGCAGAAGAGATTATTTTACAATTAAATTGCAAGTAAACTAAGAATATAAGCAAAAGATTTTTATTCGAATCTGGTTAGATATTTCCGAATGCCAGTCGGGTATTAGAGATCTAACGTGTATTGCGTTCAACTTGGTGAGCGCGCAGGCTCGCGCGACTTTTTCTTCTACCGTTGTGATTATACAACCGACAATCGATCTCTTTCGTAAATCCGGCGAGATCTCGTATCCGGCACGCGCGCGCGCGCGCGCGTGCGCGTGCGCGAGCACGAACAATCGGAGTCCAGCGGCTCGCGCGAGAAAGAGTGAAATCAGCGTTGCGGCATGCCGCGCGCACCGAGGTTTTCGTCCGTGGTGGTTTCAGCGCGACTCGGCTCGGTCGAGGCGGGGCAGGGTAGGGCAGGTGGACTCTCGGGATCTCTCCTCGGGACTCGGTAGGACTCGACCGATTATCGAGAACGCGCCCAGCCACGCCACCGAGAAGCCGGCGACGACGATCGAAACGGAGCGGGCTCTTCTCTGGCAGACAGGCCGGAGGAGACCTGCCGTGCCCGCCGTAAAGCACGCCATTCGGCAAAAGGTTTGTGGAGAGAACGAGAGACGGCAAGGGTAAAGAAAGAAGAAGCGAGAGAAAAGAAAGACGACGCAGAGGTCGAGGGAGAGAGAGCTAGAGGGAGCGGAGAAAGAGAGAGAGAAAGAGCGGAAGGAGGAAAGAGAGAATCTGAGCGAGAGACGGAGACGTGGGATGCGCGGTTGGTAAGAAAAGGCAAACAAGGCAGGATAAAGCCCGTTGAACAGTGATGAGTTTCGTGGAAAGAGCCGACAGTCCGGGAAGAAAGAGAGACTGCCTTAATCCCGAATCGAAGACTTTACCAAAGACTCCTCTCTCGGATGCCCCCGGATGGTACAATCTTCCCAGGCATTCTCCGAGAATTTCCGAGATTTTGACGGCAGACATCCTTTAGTTTTCGATTCTATCGGGTGTAAGGTCCGTGATATCGAATTCCGTGAACGAAGCGCGTTCTCGAATTCAAGATCTCTGAGAAAGGAAGGTTTTTTTTGAAGATTTTATAATTTGAGCCGCCGCAACGGAAGGCAAAGGAGAGCGCGTTACAGATCGCGTCTTCCCTGAATCCCCGGTGCTTGAGGCAGAAGAACAAGCAGACGTATAATATGGAAGAAGCAGAATACAAAGACTTTATTTAAGTATCAAAAGAAAAGAAAATATGCGTCTCGAAGTTTTGATAGGTTTATTCTTAACATTCTTTACAATGTGCCTTTATATCTGTTGCATCACTCTAAAATGCGTTGGATTTTACACAATCTGTTTACTGTCATTTTGACTATAATTTTTTAATTGATACATTTACCTGTAAGAAGAAAATATATGTATAACAGGTTATATATATAAATAACTTTCATATTATAATTTTTTGCAAAATCGTGGGAATTTAGAGAGAATATTGAGAATA
Source organism: Leptothorax acervorum (assembly GCA_035220615.1). Taxonomy (NCBI): domain Eukaryota; kingdom Metazoa; phylum Arthropoda; class Insecta; order Hymenoptera; family Formicidae; genus Leptothorax; species Leptothorax acervorum. Next base: position 659,880 of record JASTWQ010000027.1, on the reverse strand, counting down.
TAAGTATTTTCAACTTTTTGGCGCTTGAGATCGGAAGCACGCAATCGACATTTGACGCACTAATCGTGGGTTTGGGTGTCTGTTAAATGATTGCGAAGGAGGAGGAGGAGTAACGACCTTGCAGTGTACCGGAATAACATGAACCCGTTTGGATTTCCTTTGTTTAAAACTTAACGAACGCGTCGGCTGAAACAACGCATTCTCGTAAGGCGCTCCGGTAGTAGCGCCGAGACGACTCTCCTCTTTTTCCGGGCAAATAAGTAACACGATACACGTATGTACGTATATCCGTGTCTCCATACATATCCGGTTTTATTATTTAATCCAGGAAAGAGGGGAAGTCACACGCGAGATCTATGCGGATGTATTGCGCCTCCCTACATGAGTTAAATGTTTGAATGTTCGCCAATGTTGTTTAATAATGTTGTTTTATTAGCGAAAATATCATTTAATCTACAGGGTTTCTATAAAGTCTGTTGCCACCCCTATATTTCGGAAACGGCTCAAAATTATGAAAAACCGCGAAATACGTGTTCGATCATTTCGAGGGGCTACTCTTTTAAGGAAGTTGGGGAGGTTGTCCCCCCAAGGGGGGGCCCTAGGGGAATCTCAACTTAAAAATTTCAAATGGAACCCCCTATATTGTAGTATATTATTTGAAAGGGCATAAAAAAGAAAATTTCTAGCGCAAACCAGAGGTCGATACGTTGATCCGTTCGGGAGTTACTTAAGGTCAAAAATTGGCTTTTTCGAACTTTGACCCTAAATAACTTCCGAACGGATCAACGTATCGACCTCTGGTTTGCGCCAAAAATTTTCTTTTTTATGCCCTTTTAAATGATATACTACAATATAGGGGGTTCCATTCTGAAATATAGGGGTGGCAACAGACTTTATAGAAACCCTGTATATATTAACATACGAATAAATCACTATTTAGAGGCCATTATATCAATTTTTTTTTACACTTATTATATTTTTTATAATTAAAATATTTTAATATAATAAACTAACAATTGCAGCATTTTTAAATAAAATTTTGATTTTTTAAATATTGATCAAATAAAATCAGAAGAATTATTGATTTACAATGAAATGCGATAAAACATTTATATGCTTTACATTAAAGGATTAATTTTTATGAATATAATAAATAGAAGATAACAAGCGTTTTTGTGAACAAATATCATATGTTAATAGTTACGTAAGTTAACTTTTGTAAGTACATGTGTAGACATAGAACTAAATAGGACATATAGTTATATTCATAAAAATGTGCATTAATTTGTAAAGATTATAAAATCTTGTTGGAAATGCATTTGCGTGTATCGCATATGATATACTACAATAACTTTCTTCCACGTCACTGTCGTAAAAAAATAATTATTATTCATTACAATTAATGATTTTGTTTCTGAGCGCTTTACGCGCTGCTATCTGCGACCATCCTGTTTCGCTTGCTGACCAAACATGTGTTCGCATGAATAATGGACACCCTTCGACGTACTCTTTACGCTGTAAAGTATCTAATATCATTACATGCACTTCATTATGTAATTTAACGCATTACTTAATTTAATTAAATTTTTGCTATATAATCCACACCTCACTTCATTTCTTTGAATTAATTAAATAATCCGCTCAATAACAAAAAATTGAAGAAGTAGTAGATAAGAACATTTTTTCGACGTTTTTATGTTAGAATATTAATAGTCATATCTATTTTTACTTTTATGAAAGTCAATCACGAAAGTCAATGATAATAAAAATGCAGAAAAGTAATAGTAGAGTGCACAAATGCAAATAAAATTATTTTATCTCATCTCGCTTCTTCAATCGCGTTTCTCAAGGAGGAATCATCTCTCCGATTAGCGTGCGTTTCGTTTATTTTAAAATACAAGCGAAAAAATCATTCGAGAAAGTCTCCTCGTCGTGTGAGAGGCGCGAGCCGTCCGATGCGACGATTCCTCTTCGCTCGCTCTTCCTCCGGACAAATATGTAATGCGATATGCGCGCGCGCGTGTATACATGCACACGCCATCCGGAGCAGTGAGTGTGTGCCCGCGAGTACAAAGGGGGCACGCCAATATAGTTTTAAAACGGAATCGAGCGAGCGAGTTGCACGGCGGGGCGCGAGGGAAGGCCAGAGAGGCAAGCAAAAGCAAGTCCGAGCGAGTAACAGTGGGCGACCCTGCTGCCGGCTGCCGACAGCATTCCTACAACACAACGCGCCCCGCGCGACCCACACATCGGGCACAATACACGGCATACATACCCACACGAGCGCGTCACACACACGCGTGCGCGCGCACATACACATACGTGCGAACGAGCCACACGTACAATGTCGGATTGCGAGGCATCACCGCCCTTGGGAGCCACGATAACCACCGCTAGGACGGACGGACGGACGGATTTGTGCGAATCGATTATGCGCATTGAATTCTGTCGAATTTAAATCACAAAGTCCAGAAAAAAGGATATCATCGTAAGAGGTAGACGCACTCCGCTCTAGCAATACACAGCATCACCTTACGGTGATATACTTGCGACATGCGACACTAATTGTAAGTATTTTTATCGAAGATTGTACATCCTGGTTTTTCTCGGTGTTTTTTTCGGTAAAATGTGCGATTTCATCCTTCTAGAGATCTTTGAAATTCAATAGAAACGAAATACAGAAAATGCCTGGGCTCTCTGTGGAATTGATCCGCGCCTGGCGCAGGCGCGGAGCGAGCGAGCTCGACGCTTTCCATGGCGTTGCCCGTGCCGTGCCAGGAAATTAGGCGGAATCTCTCCTCAGCCGTTAGTTCGGCTTGAGTGAATTATACGCTGTCTCTTCGCAATGCAGCATTCTTCGCTCAGTGATACTTACGTGTAATATCGTTTCTATAACGACTAGAAGACTTTCTTTTCCTTAGAGCGGCAAATGAAATGGCGTCAAGAAGTTCTTTAAAAAAATAAAGAAGAACGTGATTAAAAATAAATATATATATATAAATAAAAAAATAGACACATAATAAATATAGAAACAAAAGTTATCCAGTCTCTCTCTATAACACAGAATTTAAAAGTTTGAAGTCCCCCAGGAAGAGGGAAAGTCTAAAAGACAGCCAATTGAATTGTTCGGTGTGATTCGTAATATTTCTAAGTTAGATGTCATCGATCCGTTCGAAATTGGTTCGACTCGGGTTCAATGAGCGTTTACGACGGTCCTGTCAGCGTGGCGACGTAACACGACGCGTTGCGTCGCTCGGCCTCTGTCGTGGAACGCCGTTGCAGCTTCGTGCATCCTCGTGACCGCTCGACTCGGCTATGCACTGTCCTCCCGTCGACTAGCAACGAACGAGTGGTACACACACACGTATACATGTGTACGCACACATATACATCCGCACGCACACATACTCGAATCCCTCTCTTTTCTCTCTCCCCCCCTCTGTCTTCCTCGCTCATTATTATATCTTTTTATACCTGCATCTCCGTTTAGTTTATTTTACTCGCTTTTATATAAGCGCTGCACACACAAATGCTATCTGTACCTTTCCTTCCCGCGTCACGTGAATGTTCAAACCGTGGCAAACTTGTGGCAAATTGACGCGCTCTTAGCGGATTATCAGTCAATGCGTCACTCGCGATATCTTTCGCGTAAATTTCTTCTGTTACACATCAAGTTACACATACTCTTGCTTTAATGTGTTTGGAATTTTTCATAATGTTCATCGTTACCATAATTCTTGCCGATCAAATGTTTACATTTAATATAGTTATCTCTCTCAATTACATAACAAGCATATAAATTAGTAACTCTAATGGTTTCCACATTTTGCGCTAGTCTGTAATTTTAATATTTTCTACTTACTTATTATCTTACCACTGTGTTATGTCTTATGTCTTAATCAAATGTCGATGAGCAATGACCCTAGTAGTAGACGCTAGTAGATTTCTAGTATTTTATTATTCAATAGTCGATTGCTTGTCATTTTCTTCCCATTACTGAATTATTACAACACCGCGCGTATTCAGAAAATTATGTAATCTCAAACGCGCTTACAAAGATATATTTCCCTTTCGAAACGCGAGCGCGGGAGAGAGAATGCGGCAACTCCGAATAATAGAACGACGCGCTTTTGAACGACGCGGAAGACCGATGATCGACCGGGGGTTAAAGCAGATCGCGGTTGCCAAGGCAACTCCCGTTCTCGATGGACCACTTCCGGTTTCGACGCCCCTCGTCGAATGTGGCCCGTGCCACACGAGGCGTCCGTGTCCGCGTCCGCGTCCGCCTCTCACCGTTTCCCGCTCGCGGATCGGATCGGATCGGATCGGCGCAATGAGCGAGCGCTTGAGCGCGCGAGCGCATACGCTCGGTAGCGCAGTCTCGAATGCTCTCTAGCCCGCGACCGATTGGAAGGACGATGAGCCGGCGGTGTGCGCGCGTGAAAGGACATCCGGGAAAATGGAACGGGGAGAAATCCGATGAGCGACGAGAGTCTGGTAGCGCGGCCGCTAGTACGCCGAGATCGATGGCACCCTAGATACCGCGGAATCGGTTTCTCGGCCGAGGCGGTGGCGAGGAGGCGCGGCGCGCGCGCGCTAACAAATCCAGGCACTCGAAGGCGTTTAAACGCCGCGAAATCGCGCGCTAACAAATCCAGGCGCCGCGGCACGGATTCAGGCGTGGGAATCGCGTTTGGGCATGAAATCGTATCCTCTCTCGTGGGCGCTGCGCTGTGCTGCGCTGCGCCCGCTCGCGGCGACAGCTCGCGCACGCCAGTTGACGGTAATAACGAGGAAAAATATGTACTAAGTATGACGCAACGCGACGCGGTGCGTTTGTTGGGGACTGTGACGTGCGGTATGCGTGCTTTAATCGCTCGGTTTTGTATCTCATTTATGTACCGATAAATACCTCGCGTTTTTTTATAATTCGATTTACGACAAAGTAAAATGTATAAATCGTATAGTCCAACATATTTACAGAACGGAGCAGAATGTAAATATACTAAAAATTAAAATTAAGAGAGCTCTTTTAATTGTTGATTATTTTACCAGTTCATTTTGTTCATAAATGCATTGCGATTGATCTCTTTTTTTCAGATGTTGTAATTGCCAGAAGATAAGAAAAATACGTGAAAACGTATATCAATGATGCGTTCCAATTAATTTAGGAATTATCGGGTCGGCAGCAATTTTTATTTTTTGTAATCAACGGCTTTGTACTCGCTAATCTCCGCTAATAGATTACATCTCTCACCATATCGTTTAGTTATGAAAAAATTCAGCTGAACCGACAGAATTCAAATCGCGCGATTCTGCAATTTGGGCGCTCCGAATTTTTTCTGCATCTCAATAAAATAAACATTTATTGTTAAACGAGAGATGGGAGAGAGAAAGAGAGAGGTTCTCGATAGCATAAATGGCGCGTCGATCTGCAGGACGTCCCGTATAATCCCATCAGGATTATTAATAAACCGCATTCATTGATCAATCAATTTTTTAAGTACCGTAATGGCATCGCGCCATTGCGACCGCACCATTATCTCCCGGCTCTCTCTCCCCTCAATTTCGATACATAGAAATAGATTATTTTCCATTCGCGTAGATAGGAGGTCTCGTTTCTCGCGGAGTGCAATCTGTTTGCGCAGCGCGTGGACGAGCGCAGCATAACAAAATAACCGCGCATGTACACGCGCGCGGACAGAGAGCGAGATGGCGAAGAGGAGAAGAGAGAGAAAAGAAGAGAAAGAGAGAGAGAGAGGGAGACAGGGAAAGGAGGGAAAGAAAAAGAGAGATCGCGAGGTTACCTGTTCGCACGCCAACGATAATGCAGTCGAGTACTCCGGGCCTCCGTGTCAACGATCGGCGAACGGCCACGAATCTCGATGTGTGCACGTCCGTCTAAATGTTCCTACCTGAGAACCTTACGCCACCCAGCTGCCCTCTCTCTCTCTCTTTCTCTCTTTCTCTTTTTCTCTTTTTCTCTTTCTTTCTCTCCCTCCCTCCTCTCTGTCTCTCGCTCTCCTTCTCTTTCTCTCTTGCATTCCCGCATGGAGTAAAGACACAACCAGATTGTGCTATCTCGAAGAGAGAAGGGGGAGGGGGCGACCCCGTGTGTTCATTTCGCTTCTGGTCCGTAACCGTGAGACGAACGCTCTCCGCGTCGCTGTAAAACGGCTTTGCTCCCGCTCGCGCGAGAGATGCGGCGTCTCACGTGTATTGTGCGTATTGTGCATCCCAATACTTGCACAAAATTAGCGCGTTGCGATATCGGTCGCTCCGATATTGAGATCGCGACCGAGATCGATTTGCATCCATCGTCATATAATTTTTGCATAAAAGAATAATTTTTTATATATTTATCATATTCGTGTATTATGCACTCCTTTGTTCTCAGAACATATAATATTAGATATATTTGGTTAACAATATTATAGGAACTAAATTATAATAATTAAAAACATCACACACACACACATTAACATATTGATCTCGACATAAGTCTACCATATATATAACTTTTAAATATATTACTTTAGAAATAAATAGATATATTTTAAATCTTTCAAAAAGCGCATATTGACTTTAATTATTGTATTACATCGGTATATTTGATTTGATACATAACAAAATTATACAATATAACTCTCATGTCGCTTATTAAAGCTCCTTATTAATCGCATACCACATAAAAAATTCACAAAAGAATAGTATTTTAAAATAATTTATCTGAATACCATTGATAACGTACCACCATGGATCTTTTTAGATTCTCGCTTTGGAGAAATCTCTGTTACAGCAGATGTTCGTGAACCAATAATGGCTTGCGAATCCAATTGTCGCGGTGTACCAAATTTGGATCTGGGAAGTGCGGCCGTGATTATCGGCGATCTTTCGCTTCCGATTGTCCCCGTTAAGGAAAGGGCACCGCCGCGGCCGCCGGGGGAGATTTGCCAGCTCCAGAACACCGCGAGAAATCAGAGTTCGCCATTAAAGCGTCACGTCGTGAAATAATGCGCGACCTAACACACAAACGAGGCGGTTACACCCACCGCGAGGCTAAAGCCACCGCGAGCGCGGAGAAAGCAAAAGGAATTTCGCAGCCGCGATATCACCGCGGCATTATTTTCCCTTCACCGTGCCACCTGCCGTCCTCCGACATTGCGCCGCGATTTTCAGAGGCGCAACGAGAGATCGGGACAGAAAAACATTGTGAGAGAAAGAGGGGATGGAGTGAAGAAAAGGGAGCGGTATTTATTAGGCTCTGTGGGTTTAAAGTGTCTAGAGCGCTCGCGGTATTATTTACATTTACAAATAATCATGGTAAACCCAAATGGAAGTAAATATTAAATAAATATAGGGACACCGTGTTAAGTGGAAAATGAAGTAGGGGGAGCGGCGCGGTGGCTCGCGATAGGAAAATTAGTCAAATTATCACATTTTGACCGGCAAATGGAATAACAATTCTAATTATCATCAAGGAGGAATCGAAGAGATTGCACTTGAAACCACCGGAGCTAGGAGGTATCGCGAGTGTCTCTCACCTGACAGACAGGGAGAGATCGGGACAGGGAAAAGAAAGAGAGAAAAAGAGAGAGCGAGAAGGGGAGAGAGAGAGAGAGAGCGAAAGCTGTAACGCGCACGTTGGCGAACACAGCGACCGTTTATTCATACACCTACCACATCTTCATTAGAGGCGTACACGAAGCCGCGGATGATTTTGCAGGATCTGCTTTCTGGCCTCCGATGGACCGGTATATGCGCACCCGACCGGCCGAACCGACCATCGACTTGCCCCCCATACACCACGGTGTATTTATATTCGCGCATACGCGTGTGCGTACACCGAGACGCGCGTCAACGCGCCCGTACGCGCACGTGTACGTATCTCGCTAGGATATTTAACGTACGCGCGAGAACGGCGAATTCCCACCGTGTCGCCGTAGCCGGGGTGTAAGTTCTCTCTCTTTCTCTCTCTCTCTCCCTCTCTCCTTCTCGACGGTGTATTCTATAATATGTATAGGCAGAGTTGCCGTTCGTTCGTACGTTCCTTCGGTCGAGGTCCGCTCCAGGTTGTCCGGCCTGTGTGCGCTCTCGCGGCCGGGGCTCCCACCAACGCAGCGCGCGACCTAGCCTTCTTACCCGCCCACCTACTCTATCGAGCAATCCACAAATGCATTCTTTCCTCTCTTCTTCCCTTCTGTCTCTCTTCCTGAGTTGCCCCGTCGTCTCTCCCGTCGAGCTAGGCAGCGCGCAGCGTATGCATCGCGGTCTCTTCTTCGCTCTCCTCTCTTCCTCTCCGCCGCTGCTCTCGTCTTGTCTTTTTTCCCTCCACGTTCTCCGGCGTATCCCTCCTCTTTCTCGCAGCCCGCGCCGCGTGTTCTCCTCATCTCTCTTTCTTTTTTTCCTCCCTCCCGCCCCTTCCCCCCCGTCCATCCATTCGCCGTTCCGTCTCTTCTCACCGTATCTCTACGTCGAGTTTTAAAGAGTGTCGTGAAGCCAGGGTATGAGACGGGACAGTCAGTCGGGCCACGTAACTATACACACGCGTACGCGTGTGTTTCCCGCGCGGGTGTCTGTGGACCGTGCCTTCCTTATACACGACGCTACAGATGCGCCTCGTGATATACGTTTATGTTGGCGCGGGCGCAAACGCACACTCGGATGCGTGCGGATGCACGTACATGTTCGAGGCATGGACCGGAGAAGTAGGGCCTCTCTGCCTCTCCGTCCCCTCGTTCCTTCCTTCTCATAGCCCCCCTTATCTCTCGATTCCTCCCACCTCTCGCCTCGTTCGCCCCCTCTCCCCTCCCAGCTCGTCCTTTCTTTCACTCTTTCTTTCTTTCTCTCTCTCTATCTTTCTACGACCCGTGGAGTGCCCTTCCTCCCACTCGTCTTGTCCGGACGATCGGCGTTTCAACGTTAGAGACCTTACATGCTTGGCATACCTGCAAACGAGCGCGTAAGTCCACCCAATATAGATACCGATGCGCAGACACAGAGAGATCTGGCCGAAAACCTGTCAGGACTCGCCACGACTTGTCCTTAAGGGCGCCGAGGGCGACGCCGAGAAGATCGAAGATCGAGAGGAAAATGTATCCCTCCTCTATGTTTATTGATAGCTCTTAGGCGACGGCCACCCGTAGGCGTCATCTTGAAAGCTGGAATGCTCGGATTAATCAGGATGGCATCCCACTTTCAAGATGACGATTATATGTATATGAGGATGTACCAATATGCAACATATAGAGATAATCCGGGACAAACTTTATATAGTTACTTTATATAATTGGGCAGTTATATAGCGAGGAACTCTCTCCAATTGACTTTAAAGAGTGCAACTCCGCAATAAAAGTTCATTAATGTCACTTTATGTGAAACTTGACTTACCGTGTCAGAAATAATATATTCTTACCTTCTATGTACCTTTACATGTGATTTACAGCTTCCTAGCTATGAAACTCTACTTACGCTCCTAATAAATATAATAAAATGTGTTGCAACTTATAAAAAATGCGTATTTTTAAATTGTTATTATAATATTATTATATTTATTATAATCATTGTTGAGAATTAATAATATTTCAATAACTTAATATATAGAATGTTATAAAAGCAACCCTAATATTTCATAATCTTTGTACTTATTTTATCCATGTATATAATTGAATAAAACTCCGAATATCCTCTAAATCGGTGAAGCTCCTAAGTTTGAACACCCTTGAGTGAATAATCATACGTGATTGTGTTACGATACAGGGAGGGAGTCTCGACGCGGATCAATTTTCATTCTAGCGTCTGTCAAGGCCGCGTTGATTCTGCGACCATGAATCATCTTACTACTTGCTCCATGTGTGCCTATTGTTTAGGGGTCGTATTATAAGCGTCCGTATAATCCAGATATCGCTCCCCCTTGTATAAACCGAGTTCTTTTAAACTGCGTGTGTTAATATTGCTATTCGCAGGATCAGTACATAAACGCAACGATTAGAATTCTGATAAAATATTTATACCGCTTTATATCGATATCAAAACGTTGGAAGGAAAGTTTTCCCGTATACGGAACGCAGACCTCTTAGCATCGGTGCGACTACCCTCATTCCGCACCCTAAAAAAAGACGCATTTTCCCCCGCCGCGCCGTGCTTCATCGTATATTTAACAAGCTATTGCCGCGACTCCGGAATTTCTCCTTTTCTCTCTCTATCACGCCATGTATCTTATATACAAACACGAGTTCCGCCACATTCCGCCCATCCTCGGGGCAACACTCCTTATCGATAGTTTTCTAGACCGAGCTGATAGCGAGAGGCGAGCTTGTACCGGCGCGGCCGGACTCCGGAGGAACGTAAAAGACATGCACGCCGGACGCCGCGACCGAATGGCGCGGGTTACCTCGCCATTCGGTCCGCGAAGCGTCAGTGCGGGGCCCAACTACGGGGTCGCGGTAATATATGCCGCTATTCGGCATTCACGGTGGTAAATATCGCGCCGTAATATCCGCGGATTCCCGGCGTGCCGTGTATGATGGAGCGGCAGTGCGCGTCGTATTATGTCGGAGACAACGAATGGATGATAGGCATCGGACGCAGAACACACCGGAGGAACGTAGCCGACGCCGGCCGTTTACGATTCTACAAATAATCCTCACGTCCGCAAGTAATTTTTCTCATCCGCTCACCTCCGCAGAATCCTGTCCCATGTCTACGGAGCTGGTTCCGCGAGGAAAATCGCGAGGTATGGACGAGGGTCCTCTTTCGCCTCTTTTCTCGCGCCGGTCTCCGTAGTTTAACGAGAGGTCTGAAGTTTGATAGCGGCGGAGAAAACGTAGTAAGGTAGGTCACTTATACGACTTTTGTGTCGTTCGGTTTTATGGGAATATGCTGATAGTTGTGCGATGGGCGCAACAATCTGGAAAACCGCATCGCCGCTTTCATTAGATCGTATTTTTGACACAACGAAATTCTGTTACGGGAGATTTATTTAGCATACGCGTAATTAATTTTAGTACGTAATTAGAGACTAGTAGACTTTAGAGGCAATAACGTTAAATGTACAAATTAAATCTGGATATAAAGGATGTTGATAAGTTTCTAATTCTATGAGCATCCTGTGCAATTTAAATGCATATTTTATTTCAAATTTGTTCATTGTATGTTTGTTTATTATTTTAATTTTGCATGTAATTCTTTAATATATACATTGAATAAATTTAATAAAAACATACCTGAAAGTAATAAATGTAATTTCAATAAGTCGCATTGAAATAAAGAAATTCATGTTTCACGATTTCGCTTGCATTCATACAGCAATGACGTCTTTTAATATGCAATGTAAGCATCGTAGTACGTAAATATAAAAATTTATACATGTATATATACATTACAATTTACAATGTATTTGTATGTACATGTACATGTATAAACATTTTTATACATCTATTTTTACTTTATTTGTGCTACCAATACAAGTTTGTGTGTACACAAAATTGTGCATATGCGCGTGTAATAAGTATGCACATACATACATTATATATATTTTTTCTTTTTATACATACATATATAAAGAGAAATATATTTACATATACATATTAGCATTATTAGAGGTTTTATATATATATATATATATATTATATGTGTGTGTTGCACAGGCGCGCACGCGCATATACACATATGTCACATATACACACAAGCATGTACAACTTCAATGATGCAAATTTTTATAATGCGTACACATACACATAAGAACATCTATATATCATTGTGCGTATGTGCGTAACCGTTGATGTTTATAGTGGTGCGTCGCCGACAGACGCTCGGCCCGTTAGGTAGTGGTCTCCGGTGCGGTTCGTCCGTGCGGAGAGCACGTTCCCCCGGCCGCATGGACATGTAAGTGCTTCGAGTAGGTGTGAGAGCCGTGTAGGTGGCTCTCTCGCTTAGGCGGAGGTCGAGGAAGCGGGGTCGCTGACGTCCCTGTCTGACGCCGGCCGGCCGACCTCCGACCAAATGCAAGCGAGCCACGCCACAGGGTAAGGGCGAGGAGAAATCTCGGCGCGTGTACGCGCGTCACCGATCGCAGCCACGAGGATACAAGTTCGCTCCATGGTTGTCTCGCAGCAGTTTCTTCTGTTCGAGCGAATTTAGCCGATGGATCTATCGGAATAGCAATAAGTTACGTTTATCTGACCAATGTTGGCAAAAGGATTCAGTCGTTAGCCCGCAAGTCAAGTCGATTGTCTATGACTTTTGTCAAACATGTGTCGTATCGTTTAATGAACTCGTGATTTCAGAAGGAGAAAGATAATTAAAGTAATTTGTTTTGCTCTCACGATTGATGTGATTGGATTATGTTTGCAAACTTGTCATAGAAAACGATGGATTTACGAGCGTCTTCTCTTCTTTCTTCTTAATGTAAGATTTTTAAATGGAAATGTGTCAAATATAATCTATGCTCCACAATTACTGATAAATAATAAAAAGCTTGAAGCCTCAGTTGTAATGTCCAGCTGTTCACCGTTAGTCGTTAATATTCTTATGAAAAATATATCGATGCGAAGAAAACTGATTATACGGTGCACGTGATGTTAAGTCGATTGTCTACGGCGCGACTTTTGTCAAGCATGCGTCGCGTCGTATCGTTTAATCGTTTAATGGAACTCGGGATTTCACGAACTCTACAACAGAATAGTTGAGAGTTTTATTTTAGGTGATGTGTTGTTTTTACTTGCAAGTAGACGCATAGCTTAAGCCGCGGCTGATCGGAATTACGAGAGAGAAGTCGGGCCGGAATTGTCGGGAGAGTATTAATAACGCGATGGGCGGATATGTTGGAATATCGGTTGGTTAACTATTGTGGAATATGTAATATTAACTCTCCGGACGAGAATATGATAATATACAGACATGGAAAAATTTTATAAAATTATGAAATTTTAATAAATTAAGTTGCATTGCAACTAAAAATATGTTCCGCGCACGAAATGTATTTCTCTGCAAGTTCTCTAATTTGCACATTTTTATAGAAAAGAATTCTTTTTTCTTCTTAATTTTTCCGTAAAAAATTCATTAAACTGTCGTGGAACTTGAGATATTAACGTAATCAATAAATCTCTCGTTTACATGTAGATAGACCATCGTCGACGCGCACTCTTGCAGTGCTCGTGCGCGAGTGTACACGTCGAACGAACGAATACATACAAAATCGGTGTGTATCAGTCGAGCATTTATCTACCAGCAAGTGTTCCTAGGGAGAATCGTCGAACTTGCGTCCGCTTATCGCTCGGTACTCACAGATGAATTGAGAGGGCACGATACAAATATATATTATACTTCGGCTTGCTCATTTGAATATCATGAATACGATTGATATCCATGAATTACTCGAATCCGAAATATTTCTTATAGAAGCATCCAACAATTGGATAAATAATTCGAAAAATGTCTAATCGTAAATATTCAACAACTACTGAACATATAAAGATTCGCATTAATGGGTTACATGATTTTAGAGAATAGACAGTCCTTCAAAAAATTTTGGGAGATTTCTCTCATATTCCTGAGAAACGCAATTATGATTGATATCACGTTTTAATGAGAAAATATCATGGAATCTGTCGCTCCCTGAAATACCGAGTCTGCGAGTAGACAAATGGAAAATTTAGTGCGTGTTCTAAAAAATCAAAACGTATAATATGAATATCTCGTGCGGACCTTCGAATATAAAGAATTTACTGTTTTTGAATATGCAGCGAGTTTTCGTAGATAGATATGCATAATTCGAACGCGTCTTTTTTTCAGTGTAAGTAGTATATGCATTCACATCAACGCTTACTTCATATTTGCTGACGCGCCCATAAAGTGGAACACGCGGACGTCGAATTTGTATCCGAACTACTCGCTCGCGAGGGTCGCAAATATTTCATAACGAAACACCACGTATGGTGTCTGTATAAGTATGTGATACTGTTTCTGAAAACTCTTTTCGTTAGCAATAAGTGCAAGCAATTAATAAAAAAAAATTATTTAAGAGGATATTATTGCTATTTGAGAAGTATGGAAAACGATCAAGATTAACTGGTTAGATAACTACTTTAGAAACAGTTGACAGACTGGGTTAGCCAGTCTCATAATACTACAGTAGTAAACAGTTGTCTACTTGGATTATAATCCCAAGTAGAGAAACTAACTGTTGTTTTCAGACTTGGCACTAACTATATCCGTAGCTATGGTTCTAGCTACATGCAACCAACCCCTAAACATGCTAGGGAATGTGATGCTATTCCCCTGCGACTGTTCGAAATATGCGGGACGTGATTCCCGTATCAATGGTACGATATATACGAAATGCGGTACACGATCCTCCTGTGGTCCAATGAAATCGTCCGGAATAAATTGATACCAGATTAATCAAAGATGCGTACGTGAAAGAAAGTGCGCGTGGCACTTAGAACGCCCTGTATACATTAAGATATACCCCTTTCCTTTCGTGAACAACCCACACCTTATTTAAATCCTCGACGTGGCATCTCGACGATATTGGCGTTTGGCATATTATTACCATCTATAGAAATCGTTCATGAGCCATCGGAACCACGTGATTTATGTGATTGCTTGCGCGAATCCGCCTCGTATGTTCTCTTGCGTGTACATAAGAAGAAACTGTACATACCTTCCTCCGGCACACCGCAGGGACAGTGGGTGGGGGCCGTAAGGGAACGACCGTATGGAGAAGCTTGGGACGATCGGGATGCTAATTCGTTTTGCTCGCTTCCTCGGCTGCCTCGTCCTTTTCTGCGAATGCAGATCGTCGGCGGACGACGCGGCCGTGGAATGCGTTTCTCGTTCTGGGGGCGTGCGCAGCCGAAAGAATAAAGGCGCGGAAGATTATGAGTGTATTTCATTCACGATTTCAAAAGGATCGAACTTCGTAGTGTGATACTATTATGCTGCTGATAATATTAATATTATTATGCGTTTTTTTTATTCGGCAAGCGTGCGTCTTGCGCACTTTTATGCAACTCGATTATTGACGAAATTATCCATCTTGGACATTTTTTATAAGTTTAATGCTTGAATTGTTGACGGATTTTAATAGCGAAGATTACGGCATTAAAATAAACATTACAGATTATTTATTACATTCGCATTAAGTATCAATTCTTATTATAAGCGAGAGGAATTTTCAAGTCTAATGCATATTTATTAACGCAAGCAAAATAATATTTGGATAAAAGTGACACAATCATATTTCATTGATCTGTGAGTTGTCAATCACACTAATGAATATAATAAATATTTAGATACTAGATTACAAAATCAACTGCTACAATTATGTATAATTCATAAATAATTAAGATGGCTTGCATTATGAAAATTAACGGAGATAAAATGTTTAACGCGCGGAATAACCAAGTTTTCACCGTATTATTTTCTGATTAAAAGCTCCGTCAAACCGTGTCAACTCGTCAGGTTAAAAAAAGAAGTAGCTTCTCATTCAAAAATTGGAAAATGAAAGATGGGTCACACGAGCACGATGACGAATGAAAAGCGCCGCTGCACCGAGCCGCTCTCGGGCAGCAGATATTTCTCTTTATAGGACATCGATCTCTCATCTAGCCCGTCGATTTCTCTTTTTTTCCGCGCAGTTTGAGAGCATTTCCCCTTTCGCTCTGCGGCTGCTCGCAGTCATCGGCTATCGCGGCGTTGTCTACGGTCATACAACGAGGATAACAATACCATGACTCGGACGATGGCTCAACTAAAACGGTATATACTTGCCAAGCGGATTGAACTGCCATGTTATATCCTGTATAGAGGCACGTATCTATAATAACTTTCATAACTCACATACTCTACATGAAAGATTCGCTATTTTCGGTTTATTTGCTTTACATGGATGTGCGGTTTTATCGAGGCTCTTCCACGCGATTCGTGAAAGTAGCGCGTTCCTAAGTAAAGATTCTTTTCTACACGCCTCTCGAAGCTTATTAAACACCTGAGCGTATCGATATCACGCGTATGTATATACATATATATAATGTCGATGGCAATATTTATCAGAAAATTCCGCCTCGCCACGATGACTTGTACGTCACGCAGACCCCGCCGAGATTCTTAGGTCTTTAATCTTATTCTATGTTTCGTGATGACTGTTCACTTTCTTTTCTAAGAAGTGTTTATCTAAATTTTGCTCTTTAGCGAATTGGTTTCAGTTTGGCTCGCGTACAGCGGTGCTTTTAATCTTCAGCGTGATTGTACCTTAAAAGAAATCCAATTTGGACCAATATATTAACACACACGGATTTAAAATTTGATTTATCGTGAATGAGATTATTTAGTGAGATAATTAATTTAAATTTTGGCATTTTGGCACTGATTGGCCTCTCTTCCCTTGTTGCAAATTCAATGTCGGAACAACGTTTTTCATTTTTTTCAAAAAACGATCGCTCACGGTAGTCGCGAAAGCGCGAAAGCATCGCAATTTTCTGTTTCGAGTATTCGGATGATATCTCGGTCATATATTTACGGTAACGCGTATCCGTCTCGTTTCACTCCGTGAGTCGCTTAAAAGGCGCTGATCTGTCACCGCGCCCGTAAAGCGATGCCTATAGTCCGCATATCCATAAGCCGGTGCTGCGAAACGCGCGCGAATGTTTCAGTTTCGTGAGTATAGACTCGGTAGGAGTAATAATCGTATACCGTTACTTCTCTCTCTCCCTCTTTTTCTTTCTCTTTCGAAAGGCCGTTGACTCAATTGCGCCCCGGATAAAAGAGCGGTTCGCAAGTCCTACACGATCCGCGAGATATCGTTGCTGTGCCGTATGTGTCCCTGTACGACCTATACGACGCACATGCACGTGTAGATACGCGAGCAGGTACCGCGTATCGATGCTGAGCCGATTATTGTCCTTAACTTTGTCGCGCTGGCACTGGTGACGGGAACATGGGAGATTAGAACGCGATTTCGACACTTACGCGTGTTAATTTACTTAATTTAACGCGACTGCCACGGGGGGTTATCGGGAATTCCACGATGCGTGCTTCAGCGAAAATTTTTCAGATTTGTAACATTCGGTGAGATTTTTGTACCGGTGACAATTTTCGAACGAAATATTCGGAACGACAGTTATTTCCGCGTTATTTCTTTGTAGCGTTATCGCGCGTGCGGCGCGCGTTATCGCGCGTTAATATTCGCGACGAACAACGTATGACGCTATCTAAATTATTCGTATCGTATCACGCCTCAAAATTTATGCGCAGTTCACCTTTCCGGTGCTTATCGCGCCAGTAGCGCCGGTATATATACGAATATTTTTTTTTGCTGTTGGACGCACAGTTTCCGCATCTCGACAGTTAAAAATTCGCGGATCTTACGGCGAATAAAATTGACGGGCCGCATATGCGTATATCGCGTCGCACTCACACAATCGCGCACGATGATTGCTTCTAAACGGAGAGATTCCTGTGGTTCCGCGTCGGTCGTCAAATCGGACAGCAGAATGGTAACCTGCGTTCGCATAGGATGTTAACGATAAGGCGGTGCTACCGAAATATTGATAGTTCCGCTTTCAAAGTATTGTTATGTTCTCAATATCGCATCTATAATGACAAGTATACATTATCGTGGTATATTTTAAAATTTAAAAGAAGACTTCTTTCTTAAAATAGAACTTTGGAAATTAAAATAAATTAAAATAGTATAGGTAGGTATATATAATAATTAATAAACATATTAATTATATTAAAAAATCCCATATATATATAATATCAATAGTGTTTTAATTTTTAATTGCAATAATAAGCGAAAAATAAATAAATTAGCAGTTGAGGGAGGAGCAATTATTAAATTCTATTTACATATTTTTGAAATTTTTTTGATTACATATAATCTGAAAATTACGAGAAGAAAAAACATTTACTTTAAAATTGTTAATGTTCAAAATTCTATGCTTCAGATATTTTGTTCGACAACGTTGATATGCAAAGTATCTATATAGTTGTACTTCGTATTCTCAGTGCGGACATTTGCTTCTAAATACTGTATCACTTCTTATCGCGCGATCTTCATATTTAGCGAGCGAAACTCGCAGAATTAGGCTGCCGTATCTAGCGTCGCGAATGAGCGAACGTACGGTAAGGATATAGGCCTCTGTTTCCATATAGTGACTGACTTCTCCATCAGTGCAGTACAGTACGTATCGTCCGCATGTACGAAGCGGGCGAAGCCCGAACGACGCGATTATCTTATTTGATTCGCCACTGATCCTCATGGTCGGCCGACCGTGTCTTTCTCTTTCTCACGAATACGAGCGCACTCCGCTCCGGCGAAACCACCGCCGCCGCCGCCGCCGCCGCCGTCGCTCCGCTCTACTCTCGTATGTCACAACAAAGGTGCGCTAAAACCCCGATCGGTCGGAATCGATCGGCGGCGCCGGCGGTGGAACAACCGGCGAGGTGAAACTCGCATAGGTCGCCCCGGGAGTCTATCGTGTCTACCGCAGATAGATAGAGATACGTAGGTGGGTAGGGTATGCGTAGGTATGCGCGACGACGTCTAAATTCATCTGTGTGATTCGGTCGTCGCGCTTCAGCTAGTGAGAAGAGACGGATAATATCTCTCCTCTCCCATCTCTCTCTCTCTCTCTCTCTCTGCGGATGAAGCTCTCCTCCGCGTCGCTCCTCATGACAAAGGCCGGTCAAACCTGCCTGACAACCTGTAAAATTCCTATGAATGAGCGCAACCTCCGCTGGTCACCAACACGAAGCGCTCCGTTCTTCGGAGAAGCGCGCGCGCCGGCGCGCAACTCGACCTCGTCCGTTATTAAATTCCTCGACCTCAAGAAGTCAGGCTCCCTCCGGAGTACGACGAATGGGGGGGGGGGGGGGGGGGGGAGTACTCAGGTCAAAACGCGGTGCGACGCCACGTGACAACGTTTTCTCCGATCCGTGGACAGAACGGCGGATACGTGGGACTCGCGCCGCATAATGTATCCCGAATCTTCCCATTACTTTTAAATCGGAGTAATAACCTTTCGCAGCGATATCGCGACGGTAAACGAGACAATAATGTCGCGATCGAAATCAAACGATAGTAACATTAAATGTCACTGCATTCGATAATTTGAAATAAAGAAGAATGTATCATTGACATTTAGCTTAACTACTTAATCCGGGAACGAGGGTTATTTTTATACCCCAGTATCGAAAAAATAAAGCTCACGTCACAATAATTTTTAATATGCTTTTTTCGTTTTTTTTTTTCAATTTGTTTGGTGTCTCCTTACTTTTTTCAGGAAATATTGAGTAAATCTATATACATATTATCCTCAAATACTAATAAATTATAGAATAATAAAAAATATGCAATATGTAATTAATAATAATGACTTTTAATTGGGGTGTAAAAATCACTCCAGGTAACCAATTATGCAAAAAAAAAATCAGATGCTTGTTCCCGCGGATTAATTATTGACTGTATATTATTTACATCGACGTCGGCAGCGAGGTAGTTCAGAGATCTATTGGCGCAGCATGAATGTCTCCGTTCGGACTTCGGAATAATGTAGAATCGATCGAGCGGCGTATGGGTGCGTTCTCTCGGTACGTATACGTGTGTACTGCGTACTCGTGCGTACACGTGCGTCGATCGAGTTTCCTCGTGAAAAAAAGAGGCGCGATTTAAGGACACGGCGGGAATTAACGAGGAGACGAGAGGAGCAGAGTTATTATCCTCGTGGCGCGCGCACGCGTGCAGATATACTCTCGATCCTCTCGATCCTCAAGGTTGCGCCATAGCCGATAGCGTGTGTGCGTGTATGCGTGTGTGTGTGACCATCGATGCCCGGCCACGTGTATATGGGTACACAGGTGCGGGAGGGCCGCGCGTGTGCGCCGGCCGTTCTTTAAATTTCCAAGTCGAACACGGTCTCTCTCGCCGTCCTTGCCGGATGTCTCGATTTTCCATGCCGGGGCCGGCTGATATACGCAGCAGCTTACGGCTAATCCACGTGTCCTCGTGGCGTTATCGTATCGTAAACTCGTCGGGAACGGCAGCGGCGCGCGCGTTTACGGTCCTCTCCGAATGTTCCCGAGAAAGTTACCAACGCGCTCTCGTTCGTCTCTCGCGCGCGCGTTCTCCGTTACGCCACGTTCTCTTCACCGCGCCATTTACGTTACGACGAGCGGAAGGCGGCGCGGGAATATATCCCCGAGACGGCTCCGTGACACGCGACATCTCTTGCGCGCGCTCGTTTCAGATAAGCGCGGCCAATAACGATCGCGGCCATATCAGAATTCTGAATTATAATGTGCTAGTGATATAATAATAGATAAGCGCGAGAGATGTGACGTTCCCGGGGATACGCGCGCGATTGGGTGCGCATGCCTGAGAGAAGTCTCACATACCTACATTCAAGCTAGAATAATCCTAAGTTAATTTTAATATTTATCAGATAACTCTATAATAAATCTTTCCATTAAACTTTTTTTTATCAAATCTTACATTGATAAAAATAATTAATTAACATTTAACAAGGCCGGTATATTTAATGTTAAAATTTAAAAATTTTTGATAGCAAAACGTATAGAATCAACAATTCACATCGATTTCGACAATAAATTCCTTCATTAATCTGGAATCGATTTTTCCGCGGCAAAATTTTACTAAATTGAAATTAACTCTATCAAAATATCATTTAGCAGAATATCTCGAAGAATATAATAGTCGCACGACGTGGCGACAGGTGTGTAAAAGTGTACAAAGTGTTCACGCAGCTGAAAGTCGCTTTGAGACTCGAGATCGGCCGACCGGTCAATCACGACAGACTCGTTGACCACCCCTGCTGTCTCAAGCGGTCGCATAGAGCGTGGAACGCGGTTACATCATTCCGCGCGACTCTCTCACCACACACACACACACACACACATACCATCACACACACACGAGCGCGTGCGCCACGTTAATACGCGTTCCGGCCGTACGTTTCGGCCGCCACGTAAGCGCGGGGTTATTGAAATCCGAACAATCGGATATACGGCCGCGCACTTCTAGAAAGAACAAAGTGAAAGTCCGCCGGTCGACCGACGGAGGTGACGCGTGAGATTTCGAACGCATCGTAAAACGCCGCGCCGCGCCGCGCCGTGTCAAACCCGGTGATTTTAAGCAACATCGAGCCCGCGACTGCGTCGCTACTCGCTACTAACTGTTCGCCAGTTTGCATACCGGAACTTTGGTTCGAGGCACGAACTGTTACCGTATCTTCTGCGAGAAATAGGTTTTGCAGCTGTTAAATATAGCAGAAATAAAATTTTTACGCTAGCGATGTTTGTATTTTGGTCAAATGTGCGTTTTTTAATAAAAATGTGTAAAGAGTTGTCTTTTGCACAAATGAGATATCAAGAGCGAGATATATTTAGCCTAAATACACAATATTTATAATGGAATTCTCATATAAAAATTTATATTTTCCTACAAAATATATATACCTACCTGACAACGTGAATGCAATAAGAAAGAGATACAAAATTATCCAAGAATTCAAATATAGTGTCTGACAATTAGCTTAAATTATTTAGTGAATAAATAAGCTCAAGTTTAATTTAATTTAATTTAGACTAATCATTAGAATAATTCACGGTTCTTTAAAAAAAAATCTGCTTCTTTTATTGCGTACTCGTCACACGGGAATTCGTAAGTTGCCTCCGATACCTCGTGGTAAAATAGAGTCACGGTAAAATTAGCACGCTAATTTGAAGGTACGGATGTTCCTTAACGAGTTAATGGAACTACCTGATACTCGCATCAGGCTCCTCGATTTCGCTCGACCTCCGGAATATCTCGAATTCTCGAACGGCGACCACGGGTGTCGTCCACCTTGCATTGTATCGTACATGCGCTCTTCGTGGGTTTCGCAGGCCGGCGAACGCAGCGCGGGACTGCGCTCCCGCGGCCCGGCGAGATTCTTCCTGGTATGCGCATCGCGGTGCCGCTCGCACGTGACGCGTGCATCATTCGCTCGTAAGGACGCATCTGCCGGCGCGCGTCTCCCGCGCGTGCATGCGTGTGCGTACGTACACGCACCGGCGCGATAGCGACGCAAGTGTACCGGTATGCGTTACTTGCGCGGAACGTACGTCCCGCGGTTACTGGTTAGTGCTATTCGTTTCTCGTTCCCCGTGTCTCTCGCGGCCGCGTTTAATGCACGAATCGTGCACTCGGAGGACGGCGATGACCACGACGACGGTAACATCGCATGCCGGTGCGATCGGTCCCGTTGCCGGTGTCTCCCGCTCGCGCTCCTGACACGCGGATATCAGCCGCTTTAAGTCGAAAGGGGTGTAAGTTCAGCGTAAAAGACTCGCTGAAATTGATGCGCCGCGGCCGTGTCACATCGAACCGCGTCATAATCAGCCTTGGCATTTATATTGTTTCAAGACTGAACTACATCACTTTTTCAAAATAAGCTACACGTGCTGCAAAGACTGACATGCAAGGATTGAATTTTTTCCTTGTTATAACAATAAAAAATTATGCAGCTTGAGGCGCGCGCGCGCACGCGCGTCCTTATTTTTTATTATTTTTATTGTTGTAATAATTCTTTATTTACGTTCTTATTTTACATACATATATATACACATAATGCAAATTCATTGTGCATTTTTGAAAAAGGATTTTATTTATTCCTTATCTATATATGATGCGGGTTGAAAACTGCGTTACGGTTCTGTTAACCCAATTTGAATGAAAAGACGTGAGAAATAGTTTCACGGTCGATTTCCATACTTTGATAGAATACGAAAGTTAGAATTCGATAATTACTTAATACGTAGAGAGGTTTTAATATAGATAATTGCTCCTGTACCATTAATTTCAAGGCGTCGCGTGACATTGACGCTTTAGTAGCTTACACGTTCCGGATGACACACTGCATTCGCGTGACGTTGTTAACGATTTAGGACGAGCGTGGATTAAGTACTGGTTGTAAAGTTACCGTCGGTCACGTGGTGTTTCCTCCGTGAGCGGGATAGTCTCGTGGGAAACTTCCGCCGAGAGTCGCATTCGCATTCGAGAGTGTCACTCGGCGATCGCGAAAACCAAGTCCCACGGATGGAAAGTTCGAGGTTGTGCCGCGCACAAAGATCGTTGATACACGCTATAACAGCAACTAGCGTGTCGTTCGATACCAATCTGAAATCTCCGATCCTTCTGATTTATTATTACTCTTATTATTAACATTTACGTTTACGTATTATATTAGTGAGTTATTTTTATATAACGACACACATAAGATATTTCCTTTATTATTCAAAAGTACACTCGAAAATATTGATTCAAAGAAAAAAATTATTTTTTGGAATGATATTATTTATACATAATAAGTAAAACAAGACCGTTATGATATGCAATCAATTAGAGAGAAAAACAACCGACAAAAAATCGGCGCGTAGTTTACTGATTGTATGAGTTTGGAAAAAGTATACAAAATTCACACATTATTATTATTATAGGCTACCAATATCCAGTCCAGACCGTAAATGGTATTTTTCTCTCTAACTGATATTATTTATATTTGAGAACAATGAGCTTATTATTGCGCCGATTTTTTACTTTCAAAATGATGTATCGAACTCATATCAATTCTCAATGATGTTTAACATCAGCGAACCATTTAATAATCTAGTAATATCGTCCAAATTGACTTTCTGCATGCCAAATGATCTACTCGATGCTGTTCGGTCGAAGGTCATCGAACGCGCTAACGCTGCCCTGATATTTTCCGAGGTCGTTCAATGTCCTTCCGAAGATTCGTGGCGATCGAGAGAGATCGGTGATTCACATTTCTAGTTCTTATTAACCGGGATGACTCAGACCGCTGATTAGACGTTTCGTTAAACTTGCGGAGATTTTTACTTTATCTAACAATAACAATAAAAATCGACAACAACGACAATAACAACTGATGAGAACAGTTGGTTGTTTATCAATTGCTGTGGTTTTAAGTTAAGAATCGCTGAATAAAATAAGTAAATAAAATGCTATATACGCAAAAAAATTATTTATATAGAGAAATTTTATTCCGATATTATATATGTCAGAATATTAATTGAAAATGTGTCTCTTTCTGTAAAAATCAAACGATATCAGATAATCGTTTTAAAAGTTTAACACGTGTGACTATGCAACCGATGCATTTCGTGAGAATCACTCGCCACTGAATGGGAATAAGAATATCTTCGTAATAGAGTCAAGGTCAATCTCTCTCTATCGTTGTTCTACCTCGTTTATGAAATCCATGTAGCGCAATTGATTTCGGTGGGAATCGTGCGGGAATCGCGCGTGCGCGATTTTC
This sequence comes from Leptothorax acervorum, assembly GCA_035220615.1. NCBI lineage: Eukaryota > Metazoa > Arthropoda > Insecta > Hymenoptera > Formicidae > Leptothorax > Leptothorax acervorum. The sequence goes on along the minus strand of JASTWQ010000027.1, from coordinate 635,536 downwards.
GATACGAGTGATGATGCCGTGAAAATGCACGAAGGTCAGCTTCCGGTCTGGATTCCCTACGACGGAATGAGCGATATCCTGTGAGAACCGTTCGCCGCCGCGGAGGGGAACAATGGAACGAATGCGACGCTTGCGTTTCCTCACCGACGTCCAAGGTCATCCTAGCTGCTCGCATCGAGAGATCGTTCCGAATTTACGTGTCGCGATCGCGAAACGATCGTGATCCCGTATAGCCGCTCGCGTGTGCGCGCGCGCCCGCGCTTAGGAACGCAGAGCGGAATCGATATCGATCCAGCGAACTACTTTTGACCCAGCCGGTCGATAAACGATTCTCGAGATCGCTGTCCACCCTGAGGTCACCCTCCCGTACCCACGAGCCGAACAATATCCCGATGGGAACCCTTTGGCCGGAGTAGAGAGGAAAGAGAGAAAGATGAGAAAGACAGGCGGCGAGAGTGACGGAGGTGGGAAGAAAGACACGGAGAAGGAGGGGGAAAGAAGAGAGCGAGAGAGGAGCCGCGCTAGCTGTTCACATTACCTTACTTACTATACGGGGTCAATGCCACCGCGTCCGTCCCGCGGCCCCACTTCACTTCACTTGGCTTCACTTGGCTCCCCCTTTGCGCTTCTCACCGGCTTGCCCTCCGCCTCCTCGTTTTGCCTCCCTCCCGCCGTGCTCCCCCTCACGCCTTCTCACACCCGACGGCTTCTCTCGCCCCCTCGTCTCTCTCGCCACGCGCTCGCGCGCGCGCGCACGATCGCGAGAGAGTCCCCTGCCCCACGGCCACCCTCCCGCAGTCATGTCCCTTCTTTCCTCTTCCTTCTATCTGCGGCCGTTTCGTCTCCTTCTCTATCGGCGGCTCCTTTCGCGCGTCTCGACCTCACCCTCCACCTTCCCTTCCCGCACTCTCATCCTGCTCCTGCTCCCTGTTCCTCCTCGTCCGCCCCCACCGAGCATTCTCATCGACCGTTCGTGTACGAGGGCACGGAGCGCCTCTCCGTATCATCTCGTCTCGTCTCCCTCGACTCGCTCTCGCTCCTTTCTCTCTCCTCCGTTCTCCGCTCCTTCTTCTTCCTCTTCCCTCTTTCTTTCTGCCTGCTCTCCTTCCGCCGCCTCTTCTTCCTTCGTCCCCTATTCGACCCTCCTCCCTCCCCCCCCCCCCTCCCCCTTTGGACTCGCCGATCCCTCCCCTCTCGCCGTCTTGCTCCCTGCTCGTGCGCGTGGTATAAACTATTCCAAAAATTTGTACTGTTATTATTATCGCTTAACCATTCCCAGCGCTTCGAAGCCAGAGACGTGCACTCGAGTCCAGTACAATGCGCGACTCTGTTCGCGCCCTGCCGACTACGTCAACCCGACGACAGCGAGGGCGACGACGGCGACGACGGGTCGTAGATGTCTGGTGCCTCTCTGGTATAGTCCCCGCAGAGGGACCCGGATCGATTTTACGAGGGTGACTTTTTTCTTTAGCTTAGCGAGGGCGAGGGAGAAGGACGAACTACGGCGCCGGGGACATCACGTCAGCACGAGATTGATTTGTATGAACACGGATGAGAATTTCCCGCGAAAGAATTCTAGATAAAGACGTTCGATCTTGAAAAACGATATCAGTTTCCTTTTTAATTATATTCAAAGATCCGTCAGAGTACGATCAAAAGTTTAGCAAAAATATCATTAAAAATAGCATTAAATGACGGGAATCTTTAAATATCCCCTATATGTAAATCGGTTAAAAATAAAAGTTTTTGAAAATAAAAGTTAAAAATAAAAGTTTTTAAAAATATCAATATTGTTTACTACGTACTTCAAATGTTAATAATTTGATAAATGTAAATAAAGAAAATACATTTTATACCCTGTCTTTTCTTAATATCTTATATTAAATAGGAGTCTTATATATAGTATGATAACTGACTTGCAGGAAATAAGAGATTGTATCCTTTAACATCAGGATATTATTTATCAATACTCATGACAATGTATGATATTTTCGTGAGTAACGTAAATATCAATACAAGAATATTGAAATATCTAAATAAAACTCTTTATATTTTAAATCACCGAAATATTTACGTTTGATATATTAATAATGACATTTATGCAATTGCATTACTATTATTGTCATTATTTAATATAAAGCAAAACTATAAATCGTATCAGCTAGCAAAAGCGCAGAGATTGGAGTTGCGTGCTAATTATCGGACCGATATTGAACGTCGCGATTAATATTACTATTCACACAATGTTATCGATCGGTATCGGCATCACGTGTTTGCTGTGAGGAATTGAACACTCACTGTCAAATGAGCTAAAAACAATTTTATGGTTTTGCGCAATGGCTCAATTAATTCCTGCCAGACCGACATAAAACTCGATGGGACAATTATTAGTTATAATATAATACGATATGATATTTGTGGGAGGATAAACGTGATGAGTTATTCAAAGAAATTTTGATGAAAGCTATTTCCTGCTACATTTTATACTCAATTCAAAACGAAAGAGAATTAAATTTTTCTCACTTTATTGCCAATCTACTAGTTTGCAGAAAACTCTTCATTTACAATCGCTTGTCGTTCGAAACTCGCACCCCGGAATTTTAATTGCGCGAAAATCGACTCCGAAAGTTTTATCAAAGAATGTATCATTAAAATTAATCGATTCTTCCGAAACGCAGTCCCTTATCGACTCCATAAATACATGAATAAAATATGTATAAGAAGAGAAGAATAAAATAGACGTCAGCTACTCGATATCAGGTGAAACGATCTATTACATAATCGGTATAACGCTTGAATCTGTCGGATTTCGGGCCACTGTCAGATTCGCGGAGCATTGACGTCAGGTGTATGAAAAGGGCAAAGACGAGGGCATTTTCGTATAACTATGCGGTGCGTCATTTGTACAGGGGTTAAAGTCGCGAGAATGCCGTATTCACAAATGTCAAAGAGAACAATGATATGTTTAGTCGCTCCCGGATCAAAAAGTTTCCAACAATTTCACGCTTAAAGATACATGTATATCGCTGTCATTATTCGCGGCCGTGCGTTTCAAAAAGAGAAAGAGAAAAAGAGAAGCGTTATTTATTAAGTGCTCTGTTTAATTCATTAAGACGCTGTTTAGTTAATATTTCGGAGCGGAATTATTTCGTCGCAGGTGTTCGCGCGTGAAGTCGAAACAACGATGCCCGTTGTTGTACCGCGACATTTCGATGCCCGCAATAAACGCCGGGGCCGCGGCCGCGGGCAGTCGGACGCGTCTTACTCGAGAACCTTCCGCGAAGCAAATGCAACGTGACCAATGTCAAGGCTGTGCCAGCAGCAGCAGCAGCGGTAGGTAGTCGCATGCTGCTGCGGCTGCTGCAAGTGCTGCAACAAATCTCGCGAGTCGCGGCGCGCGACGAGCGCCGTGCCGCGCGAATTCCTCCTCTCAGGTGCACGGGACATAAAGGTCATCCCTCCCCCTTCCTCCCGCGAAAATCGTACATCTTATTTAAAGTAATTTAACGCTTTTAAGAGAAAATTTCGACCAATCTTATTAGTAAAAAGGAATTTTCGCGTTTTTTTATTCCTTCTGAATGAAAATATGCGATTTAAAATCCTTTGTCTCATTAAAGCTTAATATAATGCACTTAAAACTGGAGTTTCCTTCTCTTTATTTGTTAAATTAAAAAATTAATAGATTAAAAATTATTCTCAAAATTTCGTCAAACTGGCAAACAAATTGGAGTACACATATATTTGGTCCAATATATCACTTTTTACAAAACTACAACAGGCATAAAAAATTCGTGAGATCACAAATATCATTACGATTATTTTATTGCGCAAAATTATATTTTTGCTGTAATCTTTGTAATTTTATCAATCAATTCAAATTAGGCTACCGGTATTTTTAATAGCAAAATAGGCGTTACTCGAGTAGGTACATCACCGTTACAGCGGTGTAATCGCATTCTCTCGCGACAGGCGACCTTCTGTATATTACGTCCGTTACAATGAGGACGTTCGACCTCGATATCGAATGTCGGGTCAACGGTGTGCCGCAAGCTCGAGGTGGAGCGGGCGACAAATAGCGTCGAAGGAACGTGGCGAGTACGGTGGCGACAGGGCCGTCAACGACGTCGAAAATCCGTGGAGATGCGCTTCTTCCAGGAAGTAGGAGTCGCGGGGATCATCGACCTTTCACGGCTATTTCAGTTATTTTGCAGCATGCAGCTATTTTAAATACATATTGTAGAGTAGAAGCGTACGAGCATGAGCTGCACGGAGGTAAGGAGGGCGAAGAAGATGGAGAAAGAGAGAGAGAGAGAGAAAGAGGATGTACAGAGTACATCCTCTGTATGAGACGGACAGAGGGGGAAAGAGAGAAACGGAACGCCGTGGAGGATGAAAGAAAGACGCCTTAAACGTGCAAGCGAGAAAGCGAGGAAAGAGAGAAGGAAGAGTAACGGAGACGGGAGGTGATGAGGAAGAGCATTGAGTAAGACGAAGTAAGAGAGAAAGATAAGATCGGGAAGAGGACGATTCCCTCTTCCTCTCTCTCTCTCTCTTTCCTTTTCTTACTTACGATAGAGAAGAGGAAGAAGCTAAAAGAGGGAGAGGCTAGAAGGGTTGGTATTTACAGCCTCGTCGTCGTCGTCGCCGCCGCCGTTGTCGTCGTCCTCGACGACCGATCGACGACGACGACGACGACGGGGCTATAAATACCCCTCTGGCCTCTTCCAGTCTTGACTCCTCGCTGAAATTTCTGGGAGGGGTGCGCCGTGCGCCCTTCTTCGTTCATCCCTCTGTCTCCCTTGCTACCTCTTCTTCTCATGCCTTCCTCCGCTGCCTCCCGCTCCCCCTCGCCCGGTGTCTCACGCGCACTCTGTTAAAGGAATTTCCTATGATTAGAATGTGTATTTCTATACGGCCTACCGAACGAACGAACGAACGAGCACTCCTGTCCTGTGTGTCTACCGCCGAGAATAATCTACAGCTGAGATCTGGCGTGCGCGATAGATTCTCTTCCACCCGCGCCCGATCGACCCTCCGCATCTCCATGCATATTTGGTGAAGGCGCGTGACACAGGCCGATCTGTGTCGTCGATCTGTCGGACAGAATCCAGAACGAGCGTCGGAGGAAGAGGAGGAGAGAGACTGCACCGCCGCCGCTCCTAGAGCTCTCTTTCTCTCTCTCTCTCTCCCCCTCTCCTCTCTGTCGACTGATCACGCGTGCAACGGTCATGGTGATCATGGTGACCTTTCGCACCGATCAGCACACACGCGCGTCAGCTCATCCACGCGTTCAGCATCGCCGTGGTCGCTGTTGCCTTCAGATCGAGAAAAATCATGTACGCGAATGACGTTTGTACAGAACGTCATCCCGCAGATCGATTTAGTTCCGATCAGGAGTATATTTAAAGCGAAAATGTTTATTCCTGATACAAAAGACCTTCCTTTAAAGAAAATATAGGAGTGGCAATAATCTTCTCATACGATTTTGGAGTTATGTGAGATAACAAGAACCGCCGGTTCATCGCTTTGACGCGTGACGTTCGTCTTAGATTAGATATAGCTAGATTATAATTAGAATTTTGCACGTTACGGTATTCCAAGGGTGCCATTTTTTTCCTGATGCAAACATTCGAGTTAGCTTATAATACATATCGAATAAAGCATTTGTGCGTTTTTATTCTATTATCCTATATTGTTGCGCAGAAATGGCAAAACAATATTTTTTCCTCTAAAAAGCAAAAGTATCAGTTACAACAGAGTGGAAATTATAGATCTCGGTTCAATTTTCGATGCCATAAACATGCGAAAGTAAGATCCGTGCATTTTTCATGACTGCTTCATCGAAGTAAGACATATTTTCCTTTATCTATGACACTGAAAAGTTCAGAACTTCCAAAATTTACCGAGCCCCCGATTAAAATACAGCAGATGAACTAAACGCCTTGCCGTTCTCATACGATTAATTCGACAAGAACAAACGGCACAGGACCGGCGAAACGTGCGCCGCTCGGACATCGTCCGATGGACATGTACCGTATCAGTATAATTGACTGCGTACGTTAATCGCACCGTCACGGAACAATGCCGGCGAGCGTTCCTCGAGTCCGCGGTCCGGGGATTATTTTTCAAGCATTACGAGGTGAATCGGCACGGGGAGGGAAAAAGAAACCGGAGCGAACTCGAAGCGGAGCCAAACTAACAAGGTGGAATGCACACTCGCGCGCAACGGATGACGCGGGTCACCGTTTTCTTTGCGGTACCGCGAGTAGAAAGGTGGACGCCGCGGCCTTATTTTACAGTGTCGTGCCTCTTCACGGTCACTTGCGATTGTGCGAGCGACCGGCACCCGCAAACGCGCGACACGACGTCCAGCAGTCAAGTTGAGGAATCCGTCCCTCAACAGCGCGTGACAAGTCGTGGAAATTTTTCAAAATATTGTTGCGAGATGTTGTGCTGTCAGTATGCAATAACGGATGTTTCTTATTTCAAACCTGACAAATCTGAGGATATAATAAAAAAAAAATAAAAAAGTTTTTATTATTTCTCTTTATGTATATATGTTTTATGGCATATCTATAAAGTAAAAGTAAATAACCAGTAATAACTGCAATTGATTTTATTATATATATATATATATATAATATTACATTTTACAGAAATTATATACAATATACCTAATATATAATAGAATATAATATTATATTGTGTTATCATGTCTTGCATAGACGTAATTACGATTGGTCATAGCACATGCGAGAAAAAAGTTTAATCTACCATTAATTTTATATGCTAATGTATAGATATATGTAATGACAAAAACTTGACGAGCAACAACAACTATTATTATTATTATTATTAATAATAAAACTTGGCTGGTTCACTGGTAATATTTAATTGTGTAATTACGTTCATAGATCTAGCGCAAAAGTACGTGAAGGAAACAGTAAAAATATAACATTTGACAGAACTTGTGTGAAATTCGTAAATTTTCATATATTACGTGTTTGAGATCTGTGCGTCTCTTGACGGTCTCTCTAGAACGGATCGAGATCAGCTTTCTTACCCCAACGGCTCCCTCCCCATTGTCTCGCCCTCCCGACTCTTCACTCGCCCACTCTTTCACTTCCCCTCGTTCCCAACCCTCCTACGATTTCTCTTCGATTCCCCACAGTGCGAGTGAACTCCAGCACTGGCTCCTTTCCCGCTTGTCCTTTTTCCTTCAATCCTTTAGAGTTTTCCCGACCGATGTTCCTAACCTCGAGATCCCGAAGCCTACCACCCCCATTACAGTCGACTCGTGAAAGGTTTCCCTCTTTCCATTCCATGCTTCGTATCATTCCCTCCCACCTGCCCTCTTTCTCTATCTTTCTTTGTTCTACTCTTGTTCCACCTTTAAAGCCGCTCCTCACTTCTCTTCTCGTGCTATTATTTTTTTTTTTTTTCATTAAGCTCTTTCTCTCTCTTTTTCTCTCTCGCTCTCTTTCTTCTTCTTTAAGTTAAAAATCACATTACTGTCAAAACCTTCTTCTCTTTTTGATCAATACGAGAATCGGTATAATCGATAATCTCTTACTTTCTGTCTTCCTTTCTCTCGGTTGAGTTCGTCTTCTTTCCTCGCTGACCGAATTATTCTCTTTCTCTCTATTTTACTTCTCATCTCTTGGAAAAGTAACGTGCTACCTACCTTTTCTCCAATGTGCTTTTCTATGCCACGGAGAAGTATACTCACTTTTTATACTCCCTTGGTCTTTACCTGTTCTTTCCTTTCCTCGTAGTTTACAGGCTCTCTACCTACTTCTTCCTTTTTTTTCCATCGTCCTTTTCTTTTTCTTCTAAAGCGAACATCCGATGTTTCTCAATTTTTCTAGTACAATACAGAACAAAATGACAGTTATTCTAATATTTTGGTCTATTTCTTATAAGATTACGAAAAGCAAATGTTACATTTCAGGTTTCGTTTCACGTCTGCATTTTATTGTATATTATTTTATGAATAAACACGCCAAACACCTTCCAGAATTTAAAATCTAAAAAATTACATAAATAGCAACTGAATCTGGTAGGGCAGAAAAATGACATGTTTCATGGAAAATGTATAAAATTGGAAAAATATAATACTAGTAAAAATCCTCCTTTTTATAAATATTTATAAAACTTTACAAATAATTTATACGACTAAAAAATTGTTTTGCTTAATTTTATTTTATTTTCGAAAAGTTTTAATTTAAAAAAAAACAGTTTCTGACATTTTTTAAATTACCTTCCAGTTTTGCAAGTTCTACCATGATCAATTCAAACGGTTTTAATAACATTTATATTTAGAGATTTGAAACTAAATATAAAATATACCTAAATAATACCCATATTTAGATTTGAAGTTAACCAGAATGCAAGCTTCTACAGGAATAAACCTATTGCTTAATTAAACTTTCATCTGTTGCCCTCTCTTGCGACTATTTTGCCTTGCCACGGCCTGTTGAGTCAAAGGGACAGTTTGTAAATGTGTGAGAAGGTTTAATTAGTTCTTATTGTAAAAAAAAACTTTTTGGAAACATAAGCCTATTTTGTATGCCATTGTAAAGAACAGTAAGATACCCATCATCAACGACCAGCTGTCAACTGGGATAATTGATTCTGCTTCGACCGCAGAAATTATAAATTTTAAAATAAATATCTATAAAAATTCATGTATAGTATCGTGAAATCGCTATTGAAAGGAGCGACGAAATAGCGTGACGTAAAATTGATGCGTGATTGCGCGATGTAGAATAAGCGTTCGCGATTTCGTACCTGCGAGCTTGCTAGTAGGATGGCCACACGCACAACTGTGCAAACACTCCGGCGCAGACATTATTATCTATGTGCCACCCGTTACTCATATGGTAATCAGAGTGTGTTAAGCACTAAATTATCTGCATTAGCGGGGTACTATCGATTTGGCTGCGCGCAGAGCAATCTGATACAGACAGACTCCATGCATCGAGAGAGACAGAGACAGAGAGGGGGGGGGGGGGGGGGCGGAACTTGCGTATTTTCATTAAAGGTTCCGCCTGCTGGACCCGTTTGTCGCGATCGTTTTCCGAAATCAAAACTGGCTTAATTGCGCATTGCACTCCGGTAACACGAACGTCAATGATCAAAGATCGCCGGCGTTATCCTCGTTTCATAGATAGGCAGATATCGATATCGATTGGCAAACATAAAGGAATTCTTCCTTTATCGTTTTATCGGTTATCGGTGAAAGTATCAGTACTCATTGGCACAACAATTCTCAGATATTTCTCAATATCCCTTTCAATTAACATCTTGATCGGCAACGATCGAGAACGCCGCCGCGTAGCACCATGTGTGTATCGGTGATATTTCATAATCCATCGCGTTTCCTACTTTGTGTTTTTCCTCGCGCCCGAATAATAATTAGCGGTTCGATTGCTCAAACATTGATCGTACGTTCATATTCAACGTTTCTCACGAAGAAACCAGTCCTCCGAAAATGTACCGTGATTGCCGCTGTCAACGTGGACAATTTATAGCGGGGAGAGTAGGTATCACCTTGCGCGTCGTGTGTGGTCTTGGACAACGCGCAGGTTTCTATACGGAGACGAAGCATCAATGTTTTACATCAGCATCATCAGTATAAAGCCTTGAGAAGAAGCGGAAAAGGAAGTATTGGTGGCACACTTAATACACAGAAAAGAAAGAAGTATTAAATCAAGACTTATATACTCGTATATACGCAAGGATCTATAATCTTGAAATGAGATGTACCTATAGGTATTGCGTTAAACGAAGAATTGCTTGAATAAAGTCATTTATATAGTTCAACTAAGAAAAAAAGCTGAAACTCTTATAAGAAGTCAAATAATTAACTTGGCAATGAAAGTCAAACGCGGTAATTAGTGCGTGTTTAATCAAAATGATTTATTTCGGGATACAAAATCCAATATTCCGTACATTTCGGCACCAACATCGGGCCATCCTCAGCAGATATACAAATTATTACATTCTCGAATTCTCCATCATACCCAGTGTGTCGCGAGATTACAAAGTCAAGAACCTAATACCGGGGTATGAGTAACCAAAAGATTGACATCAAATAGTCCGGAGAACGAGATCGAAGTAAAAAACATATTTTCATCTATGTATCAATATGTCGTCAGCGCAAGAATCACAAAATTATTTAAAGAACAATGCTTCAGAGCTACATGATATTGTCACGAAGAATATAACGAAACGTATGGAATATTGGATTTTGTATCCCGAAATAAATCATTTTGATTAAACACGCACTAATTACCGCGTTTGACTCTCATTGCCAAGTTAATTATTTGATTTTGAAATTTCGAGAGTCCTTAAGGATTTTATCTTATAAGAAGATTATAGACTGTTCGTTGTTGCGTATATATACGAGTATACTATAAGTTTTGATTTATTTCTGTGTATACGTAAAATTAATCTCTCAAGTATAAAATAACATAGATGTTCCCGTTGTGCTTTGAATTAAAATTAAGATCTCTTGCAACGATAATCGATAATTATTTCGAGAAAAAAATACGATCGGTAAAGTGTATCATATCAAAGATATCGACATCGAAAACTGTCGAAAAGGCTGAATATTGAAGTACTTCGATAGTATCGTTGGCATACCAGCATGCGGTTCACGTGGACGGTGCGCGAACGGCGACGATTTGAACTGTTCGCTTTTATGGGTCCGACACTGACCTTTGACACGTCGTAATCGCGACGGGCGACACCGCGAATGACAACGCGCGTCCGCCACCACCCCTTCACCACCGCACCGCGAGGAAACGTAGCTATCTCCCGCCGCCGAAGGTGCATATCCCCATCGTGCATCGGCATGCGCGTGCGTGCGTGTCCTTCGAAGGTTGGAAGGCCCGGGTAACCGCGAACACTTCTGTTGCGGTACACAGAATACTTGATAATCCAAGGGAATTAGCTTGGATTAATCGTTCAAAGCGGAAAAAACAAGAAACGTAAACCTTTTCCAATGCCGCGCGCTTAATAAACTCTAAAATCATTTGTTTTTCCGTGAGTTTATTAAATGTGCCATATTATACTCGACTGACTATTATCAATAAATATAGTAAAAAAATCGTTAATATTGTATAATTCAATTTAAATATGTTCGACAGTCAATCTTAAAACTCTCAATGTATTGTATACATTTCAATATATTCTACTCTAATTAATTATAATTAATAGGTTCAATTAGATCTTGTGATCAACTATTGATTAATTTCTACACTTGTGCATCAACGCATTAACGCAGAACTTTAGTACTTCGAAAAGAGTTCGCGAAAAAGAGAGCCTAACATTTTAATAATTATCTGTTCTACATAATTCGAATGATGAAACACATACGAAAATATGCTTATCTATTTTATCTAAACCACAAAAGAAAATAAGCGTCACTTCCTGTTATTAAAATAGCCATGGCCCAATGTGGTTTGTTACGACAAGTTTTGTAACGACTATTCCAGAGCCTTAATAATATGACACTTGCATGCTAATATGTGTAAAATGTGAAAATACATTATATATTATTTGTAGATATCTTTTAAAACATATTTATTATATACGAAAAAAAATTGCGGAGAAACGGTGAACGCGTATACGGTACCTGCCAGTTTATTTCCTCTAAGATTTATGTAATGTGTCAGTCGCGCGTTTCTAATCAACAAGACGTATAAAATTGTCAAGCGAGATTGAGTAAAGACGTAAAAAACAATTCGTTGCGATACGCAGTACGTCACCATATAAACGCATCCAATTATATGCGACAGTTAAACTCAATCGTAAAACGTGGTGGGCTCTTCGTATTTTCAGTCGAAGGTAATTTTAATAACTTTGACCTTTACTCCTCTTTTACTCTCAGATAGACTACATTCTTAAAAAATTCTTCTTTTCTATTGCCTATATAAATATCACAACGTTTATATGTATGAAATATATTTAGCAAAATAAATATTAATTGTAACTACTTAGAATATGAGGAATAAATCGCAATATTTGTAATCGCGATGTATAAATCAAGTACACAATTATGTACATATGTTATACTTGTATTTTTTTATTATATTTTAAAATTGATAATATGTGTGGATTTATATCAAATTAATTTGTAAAATTATTATGAGAATCATATGTTAACAGGAAATAATTTATCAAGTAAAGAATGCAAGTTCTCGTTTGTTTTAGCATTGATATAAATCTTGTGAAGCAAAATGAAAAAATCTCATGTAAGTCGCTACGTCCGTATTTCTGTCACCTTGACCGTTATGTAATTATCGCATAATAGTATTTAATGTTATCTTTATGAATGTTACACGGACGCTATCGAAACGACATCGGGAAATGGCAAAGCGGCTCGCGTACGTGTTGCGTACCTGCGCAAATCGGCATCACGTGATCCATGCCAGCCGACCGATTAGCATTATAAAGCCGCGATAACATTTGTTGCAAATTGAGTTTGCAGGTACGTTTATGCGAGTACGCTTATCAGAACGCAATAGGAAAATATGCGCGTGGACTATCATTTGCGGTTCTGAACTTTTTTAATCTCACGTTTTGTGCAAGGCGACGAAAATCGCACGCATGCAAATATTTCGTTCATTTTTAATTTGTATTTTGCTTAGAAAGTAAAAAGAAGTATTTGATCGAAGGATTTGCGTTATTAATAATTGATGTAATTTATTTTAAAAAACTGATTAAATTATTTTTATTATATTTATAAAGGAGTGCAAGTAAAAAGTTATCTTTAAGAATTATATCTTTGTGCACCAATAAACTAGAAGTTCTTTAATATATAGCTTCGTCGCATTTACATAAAGAAGCAAAAATGAAGAGTCCTACGTATTTCTTTAATTCAATCGTGACTTATTAAAAAAAATAAGTCACGATCAAAACTAAAGTCAGAATCCAGAAATTAACATCGCAAATAAAAATTAAAAATCGACGTTTTAAACTGCGCTTGGGTTTTAAGGTAGTTGTCTCGTGACAGTACAATCCAAAATTTTATAGGTACTCTAAGTCGACGTGAAAACATCCGACTATTTACGGTTACAGGCTGAAACCTTTTGGATAGTTCTGTCCCTCACACACAGAACAAAAGACTATTCTGTTATTTTTCTCCTCCAGTCGCTTCTTTACGTCGAATAATCGTGAAAATCGAGGTCTATTTATTATTGTATCTCTACAACTAAACGGTCAATAATTTTGGTTTTTTCTTACTAGTATTCCTAAAGTGTCCTTCTACTATATATTCGTTTTTCATCACTGTGTTGTGGTTTGTTCTAAATGTAAAAAATAAAAATACGAGATTTTCATACGCTTTATATGCAATACAAAGAAAAAGTGCAATTTTTGATAGCGATTATCTCAGGTTCGGGACGGTCAATAACTTTTAAATTGCACAAACGTGTAGATCTCACATTTATTAACATACAGTTAAATTTTCAAATATTTTCTTGTGGATTGCGATTTTCGAGACAACTACCTCAAAGTTACTTATACATAACTTGAAACACATAGCGTGTTTTATCTTGTTAAAGAAAAAAGCTAGAACGTGAATAGGTGATAAGGTTCCACCGGCAGACAAATGACAATGCTTACATAATTGCTGCAAAACGTTTTTATAGAATACAATAACTACACACAAGAGGTTTAAATGCTACAGAATTTTACGACATATTTGTTGTTGAGCAGATATTTCTTGACTTATTTTAGATAAAATCCAATGAAATATTCAAAAATAGGTACACATCAATAATATTATCACGTCTTGTTTTTTTATTATAATGAATATTATTATCAATATATTATATAATATATATATATATATATATATATATATATATAGTATATATATTATATATAATAAAATGTCTATCTGTCTGTATGTTTCCTACAAACTCCTAAACCCTTTGATCGATATGGATCAAATTTGGCAAAGTTACTCTCTAGTATATAGGCTACCATGAAACCTGGACACCTCTCCCCCTGATTTCATCTCTTTGATATATTGTAATATTGTGATAATTTAAGTTTAGTGTATTTTATATAAGTAAGCATTACGTAATGAAATATATGTAAATGAGCATTGCGTAATAATTAATGAAGGCGCCAGTTAATTTTAAAATATTATATTGTGATAAAAAAGCTGATGTTCTAGATTATATCTATAGACTTCTTATGAAGTCTGGGCAATGCCGGATAGTTTAATAGTTAATAAATATAAAAACATTACTAAAATTTTATATTTTATGTCAAAATGTGCCAAAATAAAGTATAAAATATCTCGTAAACTATTAAATTTTTTATAACTCTACTTTAATACTTTCGTCACTACAACTTTCGTCTGGAAACATTTGTTTTTTAAATGCTATATCTTTTCAAGATATTCAAGTGTCTCAATTTAAATGCCGCACCCTGTACATATACAGAAAAATCTTGAAGGTAAAGATATTTTGGAAAATCTAGTTTTGTTTTTTAAAAATAACTCGTAATCTTTACTTATATCTCTGCGTATACTGTAGTGAGTAGAGATAATACAGAAAGTATGTGCTCTGGACACCTCTAAGTCCGAGCTATATAACGCGCGAGGATCGAAAGTGGCATTACTTTATATGCGTTGACTATGAACTAAAAATGGTCTCCAGGAGAAACCGGCGTTTCTTTTATGGGCGCAGGAAAACTAAGGAAAATGTATACCGGTGTAACAAGCCTCGCGTATCAAATTGCTGCCTGCGAAGGACCATTTAAGGTCTCGCGCCATAAGCAATAGCGCACGGTGATGAAACTCTATCTGCAATCTCGATAGACCGAGATGATTAACGTATTAGAAGGTTTAAGTCATATGCAGGTCGAACAATCGCGAGTCGCATTTATGTTAGTAGGAAAAGATGCTACATCGCTATATTTGTCATACTACTCGTGACATTTTGAGCTTATTTCATAATAAGAGAGGGAGAGATTTTGCAATATTCGCTATTTCAACCTGATTAAAATGTATACCGTTAAACACAAAACAAATTTCCTTCTATCGCGTGCGTATACGACGAGAGGGAAGTTTACGAAGTACATTAAAAAGTTTACTTCGTCGCCATTCCATAAATCTTTATTCGATAAAACAAATTCACGTGCAAGCAGGTAAGTCGCTGACGAGCGCGCGCGTTCCTTCCTTATCGTTTATCTTACCTCAAATTAGTCGCAATTTAGTCGAATAGTTTTATCGCAAAATTGCTGTACTTCCCCGACCATAATGTCATTTTTGCTGTTACTGTTAAGAGAACAACAATTTTTAATAAACGTATTAGAAATAAGCGCATTTTCAGGATAATCGCATATATTTTACTTCTTATCGCAGATACGTTAAGTTTTACTAGTTCTTCAAGTTTCGGTTTTCTGAAGCACGCATAGGCTTCCTGAAGAAAACGGTATTAAGACTCCGACGTGCGTCCTGAATCAAAGAATTCTGATTAACCGCATCTCGGGATCCTGTAATTTCATATGCATCAAACGATTGGTTGAATACGCACAGCTATGGGGTCATCATTACAGCAGTAAGAACTATATATTTCAATTTGCAAACATCTGACGGCCCCTTGATGCGCGTAATTCTTCAATTATATTGTATCGATCCCCTTCGTTCGATGCGTATGACCTTGACCGGCGCCCAATGGAATTTTACTGTTTCCTCCTGAATGGCGTTTATGACACGCGATGCGTGTCATATCTTGGGTCGTACCGTACAGTTCGGAAACGACGTGTTTTACATGACGCCGCCGGTAATAAATCGAGATTCCGGAATTTGGGCAAACAGATGTAACTGTTTTAAAGTTCAGGTAGAAAGAAAACTTGAAACCATTGTGTTCGAGACGTCGGAATTTATTTAGAATAACTAACACAGCTCGGATGACTTTGACCTTGACATATGTTGTCAAGGTCATGATTCTGAGTAACTTTTCGTTATAATTTAATCGGCGGTCTCGTATAGTTTTTCAGATATACTTATATTTATGCATAATATTTGGGGCCTTCTCTCCGATTTGTTTTATTTTTAAACATGTTGTTGGGGGAGTCTTCTCGAATCATTTCATATATATATATAGCATGTACTTTGTAAGTTGTAAAGCGAGGTCCACCCTGCCTACCGGCGGAAGGGGTGCGCGAGGGGGGGCCGAAGGCCCCCCCTTGGACCCCCCCGCGTGTGTGCGTGTGTGTGTGTGTGTGTACACCATGTGGCTGCGACATATTCATCATCGAAAGTCAAGCGATTCAAAATTACTATACTTGTCAAACTTTTTTTGTTAATAACTTTTTAATAAGCAGCGACCGCCGATTAAGTTATACGGAAAAGTTACTCATAATCATGTCCTTGACAACATATGTCAAGGTCAAAGTCATCCGAGCTGTGTTAGTTATTCTAAATAATTACCCTGGCGTCTTCCATTCGATGAAATTTTGTTCGTAGGTTCCTGATTCATACGATTGTATGAACTGTACGTACGGCTATATGCACTAAACATGCACTAAACATATCGCGGGAAAGTCGTGTTGCGTCCTGTGTACAGAGCTGTGATAATCTCGTTAAAAAATAGCTCGACGAGAACTTGAACAGTATTAGATACATGGCCGCAGGTACATAATAATATGATAAAAAGGCCAGGATATCAATATTGACATCTGTCGATATCCCGTGGTTACGCCATTGGTCACCTCGTTGCTCTCGTGAGACCTCGCGCGTGCGTTCGACCTGGGAGCGAGAAGGACCGTCTTATTTCTCCCTCTCTCTCTCTTTCTCTCGTTTTCTCTCTCCCTCCTTCGTACACAGGTAGAAAAGTGCGAGCGAGAGACACGAAAGGACGAACGTTCTGCGTGTAACGGCGTGAAGGAGAAAGAGAGAAGATAATGACTCGCAGGCATGGATTTAGGCGTGGGACGGAGAAGTGGATGGTAAGGATGAGGGCCCTTTCGCTCTCGAGCATGGTGCTTCGTATCGCAGGGGCTGTGTTTGCTTGTAATGGAAAATTTCTGGCCTCTGAATGAGCCCTTCGACGAAAAAGGGGCTGCGCAAGGACAGTGTGTCTCTCGGTCAAAGTTCAGGTCGGTAATCCAACGAATATATCTTGTTTTTAAGGAATATTTGCCGAGGAATATTCACGTCAACGAAAATACGATTTTTATCCATGTAAATTGTAAACCAATTAGCTTAATGTGCTTATGAGCAGCAGTCTTCTAATTATTATTCCTAACACATTCTCGGAACTTAACGCTGGATTCTAATTGGTATTTGTATTTTTCGATGCCATTGATATTGATTGCTATCAATGTATCGATTGCGCTGATAACAAATATCAATACTTTTTTCTTAAGCATTCATCTTTATTTAGTTATGAATATCATCGGCGGCTACCGGTGATTCATGCTCAAAACGTTTATAACGCGGTTTCTCTCCCTATTTCTCTCTCTCTCTCTCTCTCTCTCTCTCTCTCTCTCTCTCTCTCTCTCTCTCTCTCTCGTTCATCGTAGTTAATTTTATAAAGCGGATAATGGATACGTTTGTAATCCGCGACGAGGCAACGCCGCGCCGCGCTCTTGCGAGGCTGCCGAGACTGGAAGAGACGCTTGAGCTCGAGAGATGAACGTGATTGTCTGAAACGTACACTCTCGCACACGCATACGTACCATTCTAAACATCCGTAACACGTAACGAGGTCTTCGAGCAGTGCCTCGTATTCATCGGCAGGCTTACAGGCGGCACGAACGTAACCTGCAGTGTTGTCAGACCTAAGAATTTTCTGTTACGCATAGGGGAGCTGAGTTTTCGTCCGACCTTGAGCACAATTCTTGAACCCCAAAAATGTAAGGGTTTTGAACCATAGTTCCGACATTAGCCATGGCCATGACCTGACCTTCCAGGAACTTTCCATTTAAAACGTCAAATATATAAATGACCATTTCTCCCTATTCCGGCATAGAGTTAGAATCTGCTTTTTTCCAGACGACATTAGGTTGTGTAAAAGTTACCGAGACTTTTCCTATTTGATCCTGTGATTTTTGGTATGTATAAAAGAGATGCAAGCAATTTCGAGTTCTTTTTTTTCCCTCAAATTTAAAAATTGATTAGAACTGTCGGGAAGAAACTTGAAGAGATTATCAAACAATTATCGCGGAAAAAAACTCTTTTTAATTTTATTTTACCGGCTTTGCGAGCTCGTTTCTTATGAGCGTAATCAAGCGTCCTCGCTTAATAGACGCGCACGCGCGGAACATGCTCGGCCTAAACGTGAAATCCCGTTTCGACGTTCTCGATCTATGTCTGCTGGACCGGCTAAGAGAGAGAGAGATAAAGAGAGAAAGAGGAGAGAGAGGATGCCTTGGGAATATATTAACGGAACGTGCGTGCGCGCCCGTACATGCGGTACATTTTTCTCACTATACGTCAGACAGTATAAATCTGGAATGCCTATTTGTCTCGCCCGCGGTTTTGGCTGCTTCAGGAAAAGCCTCGCGTGTCTATCGTGAGTGGTGCCAATATGCCGGTTAAAATTAATGATTTTGCAATTGAGCGATATATACAAGCGTCGAGCGTCGCTATGTATCTCGATGCCTTTGCCAAATTGCTTTTTGCGCACCAGCAGTGTTGCATTTAGGGGTTTTCATTTAATTCAATGATCATCCGAAATATAGAAAAAAGGTCAAAGCTGTTATATTCTGTTATTATGAAAGAAAGATCGATATACCGTAAAATTCATTCGTTTCAACTGTTATGATCTCAGAATAAAAATAATTTTTACAACAAAATTTTGACATTTTGCGTAAGATTTGTCTCTTCGAACCGAATAATTTTTCTTTTATATACTTCCTACATCTCATATATTTCTCTGATATTTTTCCACCAGTAACAGCGGAATATTCTAGAAGGCCATTCTATGTATTTTTTATTTTTTTGTATATACAGTGTAATAGAGTGTCTGTATCAGGCGTTTTTTTATACAAAAATGCGCATTTTCTTGAAAAATGTTTCATACAAAAATTGTAGGGTTTCGAGGGGGACAAATAATGATCGGTAATTATACAGAATAACTAACACAGCTCGGATTACTTTGACCTTGACATATGTTGTCAAGGACATGATTCTGAGTAACTTTTCCTTATAACTTAATCGACGGTCGCTACTTATTAAAAAGTTATTAACAAATAAAGTTTGACAAATACAGTAGTTATTTTGAAATAATTTGTTAAAGCAGAGAACAGTTGGTATATAAAAAGTACATATTTATATGTACGATGAATAGTCGTACATAGGTTAGTGACGCGCTTTAAACAGTTAAATACTTTTAAAGCGCGTCACTAAAGCCCTAGACACAATGCCAGGCAACAGGCAATAGGAATATGAATAACACAGTCGCATCCTTTTTTAATACACTGTATTGAAAAAGGATGCGACTATGTTATTCCTATTCCTATTGCCTGTTGCCTGGCATTGTGTCTGGGGCTTTATCTACATAAAGTCGCTACATCTTGTCGGTATGACAGGTCTCAACCTGATAATCGTCAACTTTAACTGTTAATATCTCGCTTCGCGGGGCAGAGCGACACTTTTTTCTGCCAGATTCGGTCGTTTTGTGCAAAAACGCGTCGATTAAGCCTAAGTTCAATGAAATCGGTGAGGAGGCCACTATTCTGCACATTTACCTCACTTGACTTTCCATGATGAATATGTCGTAGCCACATGGTGTACACACACGCACACACACGCGGGGGGGGGGGGGGGGAGTGCAAGGGGGGCCTTCGGGCCTCCCCTCCCGCACCCCCTCCACCGGTAGGCAGGGTGGACCTCGCTTTACAACTTAGCATGTACTTTGTAAGTTGTAAAGCGAGGTTCACCCTGCCTACCGGCGGAGGGGGTGCGGGAGGGGGGCCAAAAGCCCCCCTTTGCACCCCCACCCCGCGTGTGTGTGTGTGTGTGTACACCATGTGACTATCGACATATTCATCATCGAAAGTCAAGCGATTCAAAATAAGTGCCTTATTTGTCAAGCTTTATTTGTTAATAACTTTTTAATAAGTAGCGACCGCCGATTAGGTTATAAGGAAAAGTTACTCAGAATCATGTCCTTGACAACATATGTCAAGGTCAAAGTAATCCGAGCAGCTGTGTTAGTTATTCTGTATAATTACCTAATGATCAAATCAATTTCCGAAAAAATCGATTTTTCAAGGTCACATGGTCATCGCCATTTTTACAAACAGAATTGTATAATTTTTTACATAATATGGTTATTCTAATTATTCTACATATGAAAGTATTAAGGTAGAGTTGTCAAAAAATTAATAGTTTACGTACGAGATACTTTATATTTTGTGTCAAAATATGCCAGAATAAAGTATAAAATATCTCGTAAACTATTAATTTTTTGATAACTCTACCTTAATACTTTCATATGTAGAATAATTAGAAGAATCATATTATGAAAAGAAATTATACAATTCTGTTTATAAAAATGGCGATGACCTTTATGTGACCTTAAAATATCGATTTTTTCGAAAATTGATTTTACCATTATTTGCCTCTCTCAAAATCCTCCAACTTTTGTATGAAACATTTTTCAAGAAAATGTGCATTTAAAAAAAAACGTCTGATATGGGTGCTTTGTACACATCCTGTATATACAATAGGTATATAAATATAAAATATATCTAGCTAGACATATAGATATGAAATAAGGAGACAATACACACAAATTGGGAAAAACAAAATTATGCAAAAGTTATGAAATTTTCATTTAACTATTGTTAAAAGAATTATCCGTATGGACTGACGCTAAAAGACGCATTGCCACGATTCGGTAGCTAAACTGAGCTAAACGCAGATTACTGCGAACGCTCCCTCTCGTCTCGGCGTCGTCTGCGACGCACGAGAGAAGCCTGTCCTACTCGAGACGACGAACCCGCATCTACGTGCCGTACGGGCGAGACGTGTCATCGGGGAGACGTATCGACACAGGCCGCGCATACCTGCCGGTGCATAAGTTCTCGCCGGCACACGTAGAAACGCGCTGCACGCGGCCGGGGAGGGGGGGGAGGGTTTTCAGGTAGGGATCCGTGTCCCGGTAGCGACAACACAGGGCCGCGGGAGCAGCCGACACAACGGAAGACGGAGGACGGAGGACGAGCGCCGCTGAGGCGCTCACAGAAAAGAGCAGGCGAGCGGGATAGAGAGGGACGGACAGAGAAGGAAGACGCGCGACAGAGACGGCGACGGACGCCGCTTGGTTTCTCGGATCGAGGCAGCTAGCACGAGGCCGAGACTGCCGAGAGAGGAGGACAACGATGCGGCGACGCGGTGGATGAGAGAGGACGGTGAGCGGAGAGGAGGGGCAAGGGACCTTTCCTTCTATCGTTGTGGCTCCACCCACACGACACCGTCACCACCACTACCACGACTATTACTACTACTACTCCACCACCACCACCACCACCACACTACTACTACTACTGCTACTACTCCTACTACTACTACCGCTGCCACCGCCACGCCGCGCCGCCGTCAAGGCGCGCAATCTGGCAACAGTGGCTCGCTATAACCGATATTGTGGCCGTGGATTGAATGGAGGGGAACTAGAGCTCGGGTCACACACATTCAAGGCGCATGCACACACGTATACGCGCGTATATACGTCGCCCCACCGGCGACGACACCCCTCGGTCGCACGGAGGAGAGCGGCCCCTCGCTATCCAACCCTTGCGCGTCCCGCTCCGTCTCGTTCCCGCCGGCGCTCGTCCACCCTTACTACGCGTCGCGCTCTATCGCTCCCTCCCCTCGTTCGGCACAGCCGTATCCCTCTCCTCCCTCCTCTTTCGTCGCTGGATCCACGCATCCCTCCCACCAGATGGTGGCTGAGCGCGTCGTGTTCTCCCTTTACCTCTGTATGTGTGTGCGTGCATGTATGTGTGCGCCTGTGTGAGTGTCAAGCTAAGCCCCACCACGCCGCTGGAGCCCACCGCTACACGACGCGACGGTGCTCATACCGGCCACTCTACCTCTGTCTACGACAAGGAGTTCACCCACCCAACGGGAGAGAAATCGGTGTATACGTGCCGTACGCATATACGTGTACGTGTGCCCGTACGTACATATGTAGTACGTACATGTAGGAGACGCGATCGTGACGACGGCGAGCGACGCGGAACAAGGACGCGCGACTGAGATGGAAGAGAGAGAGAGCGCGACGCGGTAGGAGCGAGAAGGCGACGGCGCGGGAGCGAGAGCGAGAGACCGAGAAACGCGACGGTGCAGTGGGAGCGAGCGGGAACGACGCTGTCGCGTCGCGTCGGGGCGCACCGACAGCCTCTCACTAGACAGTATTACTTTCAACCGTTTAGCGCGGGGCCAATGCTACTACCCGGAGTACCCGGCGCGGAGTAGTCAGTCAGCCGAGTAGTCAGAATCAGCCGTCCGCGAATACCGCGGAGAGGACGCTCTCTCGCATCTCTGTATCTTTCCTTTTTTTTTCTTCTTCTTTTCTATTCCCTCTCCTGCGCTCCGACCTCTCCTTTCCGCGCTCTTCCGCGTTCGTCAGCTGAGGAAAGACAGGCGGACGGAAAGAGAGAGAAAAAGAGAGAGAAAGATCCCCGACGTGATCGAGACGTGCATTCACGTCGCGGCCGCCGCGACGACCAGAGATGCGCATTGCGCCGTCGTCGCCGGTCGTCTCCCAAAGACACGCGGCAGCAGCACTCAGCAGCAGCAGCGGCCGCGCCGACGCTACGCGCCGTGACAGACTGAGGCGCGCGACCGCCGCGGCCGGTGGATATAAATAAAGTTTCCGCCGCGGACGGGAATCTCGCACGCGCGCGAGAGAAAGAAAGAGGTGAAACGGAGCGCGCGCGGCGGTGGCGGTGGCGGTAGCGATCGAGGAGAAGTAGCAGCAACAGCAGCGGGCAGCAGCATCGGTAGAAGCGGGGTAGAAGGGGAAGGCGGAAGAGGGAGAGACCGAAGAGCGCCGACGATTGGCATGCGGCCCGTTGTGTGTTTCTCGCTTTGAATATTTCTTCCGGTGCAGCGCGCGATCCAAGCCGAGAGAGAACGGAGCTCGACTCCGAGGTGAAACGGGAACGTATGTACGACGCGCGTAAACCACGCGACGCCGCGCCGGAAAAGCGACACGATCGACGATAACGACGTCGTCGTAGTCGTCGTCGTAGCTTGCGCCGCCACAAGGACTCGACGACGGCCGCCGGTATATCGGAGCAGAGCGGAGCGGAGCGGAGAAGTCTTATCCCTTCTCTCTCTCTCGACGCGCACGAAAGGGAGAAGAGGGTAATAGGGTGGGTGGACGGACGGACGGACGGACGAACAGGCAGGCAGGCAGGCAGGCAAGCAGGCAGGCAAGCGGGCAGGAGGGAGGGGGAAAGCGGCGCATCGCGTTCGAGTCGCACGCGCGTGGAACACTCCGCCGACCGGTTATCGCCTTCAGTTGGCTCGTGGCTCGTGCGGAGCGTGGTCGTCGTGCTACCTGTGTGCTCTCTCGGCCCGCACATTCCGTGTGTCCGTCGTCGTCGTCGTCGCTTCGTCGCTTCGTCGCGTCTCTTTGTCGTGTCGTAATGTGCCTATGACGAGGTGATGAACGGCCGGCGTCGCAGTGTCGAGCGTCGTAGTGACAGTGCTCGTCGTCCCGCCGTTGGACGATGACGATTAACGAAGCGAACAGCAGCACCTGCACCGTGGTGGTCGCTCGTCGTGGTCGCGCGAGGGAAAACAGTGTGCTCTGTGTGATCTAGTGTACCTCCCACTTGTATCTATATATCTCTTCGCATACTTATACATATACATGCATCGTACCTGCGTACATATACACGTACGTGTACATACGTATTTCCATAAACGCGCGTGTATGCGCGACGATCACTCTTGGATTACGCATTCGTCGCGAAGGAGGCTCCTTCGCGGTCGTCTCTAATCGAGGATAATGCGATATTGCAGTCGACACCGAGGTGAGTGTTTCTCCTTTCCTACATGGTTTTTCTTAACTTTAGAACGTTAAATCGTCGGAGCTATTATACAATCCGGAGTAAACTTCGAATCCGCGCGCGCCTCCTTTCCGTTTACCGTTTACGTATCGCAACAAGATGATTTTTCCGATAAACTTTCTAATGAACTGCCAGATAATGAGATTCACGTCTATCCCTAGCAATCTCACCATCGCGTCTCGATCTCGTTTGAGATCACATCTCGCAATGTTCATTCATGATAATAGCAATTTTTGCATCCCGAGAGATCACGTCTCGAAACTTTCCATACTTACCGAGTGCAGCCAAGTTACGCAGCGTTTCTTTCACAAAAGCTCCGATTCACGATGGTGATGCAAGTTACACGAGAATCCCTACTCTACTTTCGTTTGGAATGCATTCGTATATACCTGCTCAAGGGCCGAGGGTACCTACTATTCCATTTGTCGTACGACAAATTTTTCAAGCGCGTTGATTGGTCGCGATACAAAAGTTGGGATACAAAAGTTTTCAAGTTTCCAGAAATTCTCGTGTCTTGTAGCCAATCAATGCGCTTGACGAACATGTCCGACAAATAAAATAGTACCTTATACGAAACGTGGGAAAATCGCTTCAAACGCTGTCGAGTTCTCGCTCGACGTCAGTCGAGAATCGCTGTGCGCGAGTCGAGAATCGAACACCTCGAGTCATCGCCTTCGAACGAACGCGCCTCTTCAACGTAACAACGTTCCGCCGTTTCTATCTCGCCGACTGTCACGGAAGTGTTTAAATTCTGTGAGTAAAAATCTCATTCCTCCGCTTGTGTATTTTTTCGAGAGAACGTTTCTCCGGATTGCACGCGCAGAGAGAGAACGTACGCCGCGTTTGCCAAGTTTTATGTGCAGTTTCGTGAAACGTGATATAGTAAACTATTGCCAGCGGTGTGGCGGGTACGGTAGCCAATGGTAGCGGTAATGCGGTAGTCGTTAATTATTTATCGTTGTTCACCGCGGGGTCCTTTTCTCGCGAAGGGCGCCTCGCGGCGGCTCGGCATCGACGCGAAATCCCCGCGTCGATCGACGCGGCTCTAGAGCAGCGCCGATCTCGGATATATCGATCGGCGGGAAAACGCCCGCGATCTCTCTCTCCGTCTCTCTCTCTCTCTCGTTTCTCGTGCCGTGCTGCTCGCTCGTTTATTACATCGCGGCGCTGGATATTCCGACTGGCACGGCGAAGGCGCTTTCACAACGGGCGATTGTTCTTAAAGACGTGTCATCCCGTCCCGCTCGCGCTCTGCTCGTGGCGCTCGGGGCCCCGGTTAGAGCGAGCAAAACTGCAAAAGACACGCGGGAGACGACGCGACGCGGCGGAATGAGGGATACGGGTGCATGGGAGGGAGAAGGAGGAGGAAGAGAAGAAGGAGAAGGAGGTATTTAGAGGCGATCATCCGTCCGCGCGGACGCGTGCGCGAGCCGACGAGAGGCAGAAGCAGAAAGTCACGTCCGCTGTAATCTTCGATAGACCTGCTCTCTGTAGGTCATAACGCGCTACGAGACCGCGTATTAGCACCTTTCGTCCCGGGACTCCCGTAGGTCGCGGGGTCGAGACGTCCCGAGACGAGGCTTATACGCGCGAAGATTCCATCCACCGGTGCCCCGCTTAGATTGCACCTTGCGAATTCCCTGCTGAATGCCACCTGTAGTCTTTCGTAGAGTTGTGGTCTACTTTGGTGCGAGTATCGGGAGTAGGTACTTGGATAAATAAAATGGAGCGATGTAAAAGGCGCTAGAATGATTTAAAGTTGAGCAATGTTATGTTCTCTGAGGACATGCGTGATAATAATAATTATAATTAATAGTATTGGATAGATACTCGGATACTATCCAAACATTATTCACCGTAGTTCCATATTTCATAACCGTTGATAATATATTGGCACTTCTTTTCAACGGGAAATACATCTGTTTAAATAGCATTTACAATTTTTTCACATCAAATATTCCTGAATGGTGAACCTATAAATATGACGTGAAGGCACCATATTTCGGAAATGATCGTTTCGCTAGCATTTATAGTCGATAATCCATTTATTTCGTGTAAATCTGTAAGATAATATATTATAGAAAGTATATAGAAGTAGTTATAGAGAGTGTATTGGAATTGACAATATAATATTATTGAGAAGCGATCGTTCCCGATATCGTCCTCGATAAGCGCAGGGCTCGAAGCCTCGCGATCGAAACGGATTGAAATCGTATACAATTTATGCGGCTTGCCGTTTAGCTGCGAATATTGGAACGTAAATTACGCGATGGGATTCATATACCTAGCTCTCGCGATTGTCCGCGATCTTTTTCGGCTTTTCGAAAACAAAAGCCGTGACGCGTATGTTGCGTGCGTACGCGCGCACGCGCGCGCGTTTATTTGCCGAGTCTCGCATCCTCGGCGCGGCACGTACGCTTTTATCGATAAGCTCTGTTACTCGAACGCCGTCTCGTAATCTGCGACGTGCGACCTTAATTATATTCGCTTGCCGAGTAATATTCGACGACTTATTCGATTATTTCGCTGACGTGAGTGCAAATTTTAACCGCTTTACATCGCCTTGTCATGTACCTATAAATCTGGTGTGGTTTCGGTTCAATCTTACTTATTTATTCCGAGCTTAATATCATCAGACATACGCAGCGATGTCGATGACTGTATGTTATTCTGTCCAAAATAAATTAATTTAATCTTGCACACACTTCTGTCGTTGTGGGAAATATTAGCAATTAATGTATCCAGAAATGAGTAATTTGACGGTTAAACAATTTATTTAGTTATCGGGAAGAAGAACGTATCGTTAATTCACTACCAAACAGATATATCCCACGACGAGAATAACATTGTTGTTTATAACCTTTCTAGTTTCTTTCGTTTTCTCTATCGCGCACGCATATTTCATTCGCGAATTTATCAGCTGATCGCGTGACTTAGATTCGACCTCGTCGAAGGAAAAGGTTCCATATCTCTTTTGGCGATAATCACCACGACATTGTCGCCTGTTATCGGTCGACGTGAAACGGAGCGAGTGTGGGCGAAAACGGCTCGCAGAAGAGGGATGGGCATTAAAAAAAAAGGCATCGTTATTATTTCGTAATCGATATCATTCTGGAATTATCTCATTACGATGTAACTAACATAACGCACGATAAATGTGCCTACAAATATTTCGATAACAAGCGGTAATCGATGAGAATCGTTAGATAATTACGCTGATTAATGTCCATTCCTATACCAATGTAGATTAACTTTAATCTCGGTTTAACTTGCTTCTCATCTTTTTCTAGTTTCAAGAATTAGAAAGAGATGAAAGGCAAGTTAAACCGAGATTAAAGTTAATCTGCATTGGTAGAAATGGACATAAGTCGGAGTAAAGAGCAAAACGATTGTTTCCGAAATTCGCCGCTTTCGAAATTACGGTTTGACATATATCGTACGAAGAGAATCATACGAACGGATTGAACCGGTATATCAGAACCGGATTTAAATTATTTGTGGATGAACCTCAGGGGAGAAAAGTAACCGTGGTTTTAACGTTCGGAGTAGGGTAGTTTATTGATACCCGTCTCATAAAGTATCTATGCCGGCTTTAATACTATCGCAAAGTGTATCGGAACAGGATTCGTGCGCCGGGCGATAATCTCTCGGCAATATTAAATACGCAGTATTCTCCGTAGCTCGGCTATCTAATCGTCTCTGTATTACTGACAAAGTCTCGCGCTGACTCGCTGCACCATACCACTGACGCGCGGATAAATTTCCACGATAATTTTCCATCAGAGTACTCGCGCAACGATTTTCCGCGATCGTAAACCTCGGTATTTATGCTCGTTTGCAGTAGCGCTGTCAATATAGGCAGCAGGTACATTTTATACACAGAGATTAATTAACGCAACAGCTCTTCTCGAAATATTGTTTTCGAGATAGCGCAGTTAAGAGAGGTGTTGATGAATAGCTTTTTAATATATCTTGCAAAAAAAAAAAAACAAAGAGAAAGCGTAAGAATGATAAATCGTTTTCCAAGTGCAGTGGTAATGCGAGATATGAGCGAGATAATTGAAAAGCCGCATATATTGGATGATTGCGATCTCTTGAAGGCTCGCAAAGCGATCTCATATAGCGCTAAGGTTAATTGTACGGAAATAAATTAATCTCCGGCTCCGCTCGCCGAATTCTTAAATTACCGTTGCTGGAAAAAGATTTTACAATCTCGCGATGAGATCGGAAAGCGAATGTACGTATCTGCTCGTTCGCACGATAAGCGATCGACGAGTGCAGCACACAGCGGCCGACAATCGTTCTCGATTTGAGGAAAGCCAAAACTATGTCAGAATCCCTTGACATTTGTGTGTCGCCGCTTCAGCGCCGGCGACCTTGCCGAGGCTCGCTTCAGTCGCTCTCTTTTTTCCCCCGCTTTTATTATCCGTCCCACATTCGCGCGTAGGCGTTATGGCAACGCAATCGATTCGCAGTAAATTTTGATAACGGCAAGAT
Organism: Leptothorax acervorum; assembly: GCA_035220615.1. Taxonomy (NCBI): domain Eukaryota; kingdom Metazoa; phylum Arthropoda; class Insecta; order Hymenoptera; family Formicidae; genus Leptothorax; species Leptothorax acervorum. Next base: position 606,982 of record JASTWQ010000027.1, on the reverse strand, counting down.
GCTGTAGCGCGCGGCCCGTTATCGAAATTAGCAACCACGGTAAAAAGCGCGACGGGAAAGAGCGGCGCCGCCGCTCTATCTAAATGTAATTTCCGATAATTAGAAACCAGTTAATGCGGAGGCGTATAGCGTGTAGGAAGCGCAGGAAAAACGCAAGGGTGTATATGTATATCTCTCTATATCGACAATCGCACGGTTTATCGACGCTTTTCGATGACGTCGGTCATAAACGTAATGTCTTTACATACACCTACTATTAAATCATCTTTCTGCGTGCAATATATACTTGGATGACAGATAATGTCTGTTATCTGTTTTTTTCCCTTTCTTTTTTTACGAAATAAATTTTTCCAAAATATAAATTTTTTACTCGCCGAAATAACGTTAAATTACAATTATTGAAAAGCGCTGTTCGGTTTTCCATTCTACGTCTCATTATTGGACGGAGAATAAAAATCTGAGATAAAATATTCATTAAAACCGAATTCACATATGCATAGAATTTTTTTTCGGAATTTTTTGGAGAACTTTTGTAGCTAACTTTTGTAGTTGATGAAATTCACATGGAATTTGGCATTAAAATTCGATCTGGTATATGACATACGACGTACATGTACCGCCCAGTATAATTTATGGCTGCGCGCACAATTCCGCTTTTTGCAGCGGCTACCAGCCGCTTCTGCAATCGTCGGGGCTTTCACCTAAGGCTGCGGAGACGGATCTACGAGAGCGGTAGGGATATTTACCGAATGCCTCGTGTGCGCCACGCTACGTGTGCATACGCGAGAGTCGCGGGCGCGGTCCGCGCGCGCGTTTATTGCGCGCCGCGGCGCGGGCGCGCCGAAGCGGTTTCGTTTGAAAAGCCTTCTAATCTCGATACAGGCACCGCGGCCGCGGTGGCACACGCACACCCGTATCAGAAATAGGTTTGTTTAAAATAAGCGTACACACTCGACGGCGCGCGCTTTACCACAGGGACGTATCGGTACGCGCGTTTCAAATACATTTATCACAACGCGATCGCTCCCCGCAGATTTCTCGCGTAACGCCGCGTGAGATTGGCACCTTCGTACTTTATGTAATTTATCGTCAGCCCTATCGATGCCCCGTTCAGTCTGAAGAAACACCGCGATCGCGGGGGAGAGAAATTCTCGCGCGAGATTATTGAAACTGGTTTAGAAATCCGACCTCGCACGGGACTCTCTTTGATAAATGATAAACCAATGGCTAACATAAGTGTACCATATAGTCTCCGTTCTATTAAAGCCTGGCGCTCGATTGCACGATTGAAACAATTCCGGTAATGTCGCGCAGTTACATTCCTCTCGCGAGTGATGTATTCGTTTTGCAGGTTACGCTCTATCAATAGATTCTCTCGTCGATTATCTTATGGCATAGTGCTTGCGCGCGCGCGCGCGTGCTCATGCGATCTTCGCCGTACAGGTAAATGATCTTAAATTGATTTTGCACGTAGCGACATAACGCGATATCACGCTGGAAGCTTGTATATGATGTATATAAACAGATCTCGATAACGAGACTGTATCGCAGGAATGCGCTGGCCTGTCCTTCTCGTTTTCGTCGCGTCAATCGGTGCAAGCTCGTGTTGTTCTGACGTAATTTTAGGATGTAATGCCGCGGTTTCATGCGGTACGCACAGGCTACGAGCGAAAACAAGAAGACCATTTCCGCGCACCGGAAGGAACGGTGCGCAATGAGCGTCGGGTGCTAACAGATAATACGGAGTACTTATGGCAATAGCGATATACTCATATATCTAATGATCCAGAGAGAAAGAAAGACAGATAGAAAAAGAGAGGGAGAAGAAACGGTGAAGGTCGAGGGAAGGAGGAATTGAATTGCATGTAAAAAAAAAAATGAAACAAATTCTTTTAACAGAAGCAAGAAATTTTTTTTAAGTACTTGTTTAAAGTAAAGACGCGATGCAAAAGTTAATTGTCCTTGTGGTTTTATACGAATAATTTTCTGCCTTCACGAATAATTTAAAAATTTTGTGTAGGTAGTAGGTTTTACACAATTAGACGTAAATTATACGCTTTTATTATCTACAAAAAAATGGGACTAAATTGAAAAATATATATATCGTAAATTTAAGATTTTTCAATTTACGTGTTACCGTTTGAATGTCGTTCTTGATAATAAAGAATGTTTGTAACAAAATGTTCGCTAAGAATTTTATTGAGGAAGAATCACCTGGAAATCTCGATGAAGAATCTTCCGCGTCATATCTCGCGACACGCCTAAGATACGTTTTACTATAACATTTCTAATCTCTAATTATATCCACGTGTTTTGTAAGATTATCGGACGACATCTCTCTTAATCGCACGAGGCGAAGCGCCAGAGTTAATGGTCCGCGGTGCTCGTAAAAGCATGCTAAACAAGGTGGGGAGGGACAGAGCTATTTACTAAATTGGCAAATATCATTGAGTCAGGAATATCGTCACCTTTTGATTGCGCACTCCTCGCTTGCTCGCGGGGCGAGTGTACCTACTTATTTGTCAAGGACGAGGCGGCGGAGACGCCTCGGAAACTGACGAGGAATTATGTCAAAGCGGCCGCGCGGCACATGCATTTTACCTTGGCGCGTTGGCACGTAGGAAATCACCAACATATGTATTTTTTACTCGCCACGTATCGCCGATCATGACGTGATCTACCGAGTACCGATTGCCAGTCGTCGTGATACCCAGCCTTTTCTCCGAGTAATACGATAATCGAAAATTAACCCTTAAATTCTTAATCTCCCATCATTTTACATACGCATCTTTAGCGAAAAATTTTCCTTCTCGATTTTGACGACGTAGTCTTTGATCAGCTTTAGAGTTGATTTTTTCTCTCAATTAAAGTCAACGTTTATGAAACCACATAAAAAAATAAAAGTAACTTTAACTAATTAGAAACTTAATTAATTAAAAAAATTACGCAACTTCTAAAAGTTTGCCGGAAAAGACTTGCTTATGAACAGAAAAGAAAACAGTTATGACCTTAACTTTTTGATGAGTAATATTTAACGGTTCACGAGAGAGAACGTCGCAGAGATCGTAGATCATAAAATAAGAGACATTTGTTTTTATATACGCTATCAATTAACATAGGCCTTCGAAACTCTCATGACAAATTTTGTTTTGGCGAAATATCGCCGTAATACGTGAAACGCATGAAGAAATATTTCAAACAAAGTTTCTACGGCATAAAAGAAATTCTGTAATCATATTCTTCGAGTTTCGATCTTCTCGCGTTGCTGCGTCGCAGTTTCTCGCGAAAATGTATACAGACTCTCGGGTTTGGCTACACTATGATATATTGGATCGCATATAAAATCCTGATGGGAATTGTCACTCATTCTGAAGACGCTTGCGCAAGCTGTGGACATACGCGAGCGTCGAAATTCGCTGGTTCGGCTTGTGAAACGGCTTATTTGTCGACTATCGAGAGAGGAGGGCACCCGGCAAGCAGCCTTCGAACGTTTTATTCTCGCACGCGCGCTCAAGGTGAGGTGTAATTAAACTTTCATAATTGTCCGTTGCATAATGAGGACGAGACTCCGAGAGGCGACTCGTCCACCGTTTGCTTCGCACTTTGAATCCGAATCGACATCTGCCGGTTGCTGTCGCGATCGGCAAACACGCTGCGCAAATACTTTTTCCGCGTGCTTTTTAAACTAGGAAATAGAAAAACCAGATGCGATGAGAAGGGAATGAAATATCACATTATTAATCCAAGACGCTGCATGGCTGCAAGAAACCGATCAAAAAACGGATGTGGTTGAGAAGCAGCTCGATTATTCCTCATATAATCGGCGATCTTCCTCCGGTAATAAATATATAAAATGTCGGTATATAAATTAGTTAATTATACAAGTTAGTTTTATGCGTATTCCATGTGCATTCGTACGCAGTCTGAATAGTAATGAACGAAACATAGTTTGCTTTTTGGTTTACATTGGTTTACTCGTAATTTACATGAAAGAGATCTATACAAGCACAACGCGTTAACGCATCGTGATTTAATATGACTCATTAGGTCAAGCTTTTATACATTAATTTGTACGTTAAAATACGTCTGGATGTGAGTATATGATTTCTAACTCTATAATTACCCGATGAGAAATTATAGAGTCGAAAATGTGGATTTGGGATATTCTATTGATCGCGTTCACCGTGGATATATATGACCATAAATAACAATTGTGCTATTTGTTCGCGTATTCGTTCGATGTTTCGCAGAGTCCGTATTCGATTACCGGCGAAATTGGCCGCCGGTCGATCGTTTATATCAATCGTTATGAAATTAAATCGCTTGCAATTGATATCGCGCGTTTTATCGACCAACAGGTAGGAAATGTTGATCCGGCCCGTTCGGTGTTCTAAAATAAAATCTACACAATCTGCACAAACATGCGATATTAACGATAGGGGTGCGTCAATTAATCAGACGCGATCTCGTGCATCGCGCTGCGCCGGTTAACGTATCGGCTGTCATTCGCGTCGCGTATGTTAAACGCACGTCCTGTGCCTGCGCGCGTTACACTTTAAAGTGTCGATCGCGCAGCTACGCGACGTGCGCCTCGTCGAAGGTAAGACATAAAATTCTGCGCGATAAGAGCTCGGCTGGAAGGCCGACGATTCGACGTTTTTAACAAACGAAGAATAATATACCATATAATTTTGCATTATAATGCTTTGTAGGTGACTGCGAACTCTCGGACTTAAACTTTCATCTGTCTAAATTCGGTCTTCCAGTAAATTTTTTTTATTAAGCGGTATCCATAATTTGGGTAGAGAATCTAAGCCGATTTTTAATACTTTTTAAATTTTTAAAAAAAACCTAAATTTGAGAAAGTTATAGCTTGCTAAAGTTTCTTTGATGCCGTCAACTTCAAAAGATGCCGCAGTGTCCCTATGACGTCACAGCACATTTTCGTGTACTATATTTTCTTCAATTTTGAAGATATTGCAAAAATTCAAAAAGTTTACAAAGAAAGTATGCCATGATCTATCAGAATATACTGTTAGGAAAAATCCGTGGAAGACCGAATTATTTTGACGTGAGCTGAGCGCATTCGAGAAAAATGTAATTGGTACGCAAGAATTAAATTGATTGATCTATAAAAATCTGTAATAAAGCTTTCATTGATTAATATCTTTCAGTAGACCTGTTTCGTCGATTCTCTTTAATTTTTTATGTGAAAGTTAAAAATGTATGTCATATAATATTTGTTTGCATCAATTTTTTAAATAATCTTATCTGAAAATTTTATTTAGAACCGAGTTTAGAACTAATGTGTTTTCATCGAGTTAGATAATTATTAATCTAATGACACGAAAGTGTCATATTTATCACTATTATGAAATTATAATTGCTTTAAATGGCTATGTTATCTTAAAGCTCATTTTATCGCTGATGATAACTAATAACCCAGTTTCATATGAGCATCAAAGAAGAACGTACATACATATGCATCGGTACAGACGTGCAAAATGAAGAAATCTTTCTAATATTTCATAAAAATGATAACGTTTCAAGAATTATAAAAAAATACAAACAAGGCGAAAGAGACGCGTATATATCTTTGCGTGATCAAAAAATATAATTTTCTTCATATCTGTGTACCACATATATATAATTTCTTTAAGAGAGATTTTTTTAAATAAAATAACTATAATTTACCGAATGACGCGAGATTTCTGCAGAAAAATTGGAAAAATTTGCCGAAGTTGGCTACTTTGCGGCAACGCCGCGGAGGCTCGGGGAAAGAGGACCGTGGTGAAAGGGGGGGGGGGAGGAGAGAGAGAGAGAGAGAGAAAAAACGCGACTATCGAGAACGGGACGCGTCGATTAGCTCGAGGCGATCGCGCGTGGCAAGGACGCGTCTCACGTTACCGCGCGAAGGCTGTAAACCATCGGCTGTCATTCGCGCCTTGTACATTAACCACTCATCTCTGTGGCGTGCGCGTGCGTGCGTGCGTACGTGCGTGCCTGCGCGCCACTGTTGTGCCGCGCGGTAATCGGCCGATTATAACTTGCGCGACCAAACTTTCTATACGATACGGATGATTCTCGGTGGAAATTCACTACCCGCTTTTGCCGTAGAATTTCACTAGAGCGCGAGGTCGACTTTACGAGCGAAGTCCAATGTAAAGTTTCGACGGGAAGATTACTCGATTTTTTTGCGGAAACGGCATATAACTTCATTTTTCTTCTTCCGCTTCTCGGCTTCTACGACGTACTCTCTCGGCTTCGCGTATACGCGTCGAATTACAGCCAATTAGCTGCGTTCGACATAGCCAATTAGATAAGAGAAACACGGTGGATCGGTAACATTTTCCTTTCACTGCGAGGTAAATAATCGTTATCGTGTCACTGAGATTCATTTTCCAAGAGTGCTGCAGTTAATAAAGCTTAGCGCTTTCTTCTGCGTTTTGCTGTATCGTGTATCGCTGCTGTGGAAACGGCAGTGCCATTTCGCAGAAGAGCATTATTTCGCGGTGAGCACCGTATATTGCAATGTGCAGGTTTATAAAACAAGAATATATAAGTAAAATATATATGTATATTACATACCTATATTGTAATATATATAAAATTATATCGTAATGTTCTCCATCAATCAGAAGACTAGTTTTTCCGGCAAAATTCGATATGGATAATTTTTAATTTCAATTCACTTTTGAATATGTCATTTTACTACGCCACTGTCAGAACTCGGTGCGCAATGGCCAATCACCGAGCCAATCACTTTTCATAGGATCCTCGGATCGATCGTGTCTCTGTTCACGTTTAGCCGAACGTACGTTCACTTAGTTAACTTAGTAAGTAGTACTTACAAGTTATACTTCAGCTACGAGTTACTTTTACGGAAACTTCATGTCAAACTTTTATTCCTCATACTTTCGCTATTGATACGAATAAAAGTGTATCTCGCTCGTTACCGCTCCACAATACGAATTTTAAAAAATTAAAAAATTCTACAAGGAGATTCCTTAAAACCTAATTCGATTTGTAAAGTTTAATTTTGCAAAATTTATTTTACTTATTCTTCAAAAAATTACATTAGCAAGAATGTCCACAATTATATCTGTTTCTAAATTCAAATCTTGATCTCCACGAAATTCACTCTTGACTCCATAAAAGGATTCGACGATATCGATAATATTGTTGGATTTATTCAGCGTACCGAGGCAGCGCGGTATTGTTGCGGATATAGGTGCAATATAAATCCATTATTCATTTACATACGACGCGTTGAGATAAAACTAAAAAAAGCACAGTTCAAGAATCGTTTTCTTTAAAATAAATATGTTAATAAAGCCGACCGACCTTGCGAGGTCATTTCCTTAGCTGCATTATCCGCGCGGTCAGTTTAACCCTGACATAGATAAAATCATCGCACTTCGCCGCTTCGAACTATATCAAAAGTTTTCTTGCACAATTTATGCCACGTCCTTTTTACCGTACCGTCAACGGCTAAACGACGTTTATTTCGGTACCACCGCGTTAACTTATAGGCTCTAAGCGCACATTCTCTCTCTCTACACTTCCTTGTTTTCCAGGCCTCTATATATATACGCGATGAAACTATAAATGGACGACGAAGAAAGTATGTGCCTCTCCAGTTGTACTCGGCTTAGTCACCGATCTCGCTCGCTTGATCTCTCTCGCTAACAAGATCGTTGAGATCACCGTCTCGCCGATTTCTATTATCCGGACGATTTTTCGACGATATATCTTGACGGCCTTCGTCATATATGTTTATGTCTCACGTTAACTTTTTGTCGTCTGATATTCCAATAAATCGAAAACAATCGCATTTTTCATTAGTTTTTTTTTTTGCAGAATACGTAAATCACCTTGACCAAGTTTTTTGCATTAATCTTTAACAATATTTCTCACTGATAGTGCAGTTTTAAGAGTTACCTCATAATTTTTCTTAACTCGCATAACGAAGAAAGATTCGCGATATGCGCTTCGATCCACGATTACTTTTTTTTTCAAAATTTGTATGCCGACACCGCAAAATTAAACAAAAACTACTTTTGGGAAAAAATGTATAAAGAAAAGCTTACGTGTTACAATTGAATAAAAGGATGAGATTTAAAAATCGAAAGAACTTTTTCTTTAAGAAATTTGTCTTTGAAAAAGCTCTTCATAGAGTTCTTTGTAAGATTTAAGAGAAACCGAAAGTCACTCGACGTCGTTTTCGCAACGGTCTACAATGTTGAGCCGAGTAGGTACGTGGGAGAGCTCGCGACAGATCGCGACCGGCTCGGCCGATCTCAGGGGCCATCGCCTTTATCTCATCGTCCAGGATACGCCGGTGTAACACAGCGCGCTGTGCGGATCGGGTGATATTTATGTAACGGTCATAGGGGTTAAGCGTTCTGGGAAAGTTTCCAGAACAACGATTGGCCGGCGGCTTCCGTGATTTCGTCATCCGCCAATCAACGCCCCGAAACAACTTTCTCCGAATCCTGACAGGACAGACCTTCTCCAGCCGCGCTCCATTATTTGCATAAATGCAACCGGCGCGCGCGAGCGCGCGCGTGTGTGTGTGTGCCGCGAATGCGAGCGTGCCGGCGAAAAGATGCCTCTTACGTGTCGCGTCGTGCCGATTTATCATCTCGGCGTTGCTGAAAAATCGAATGTTTTGATCTCGGAGGATGCGCTCGATTTCTAATTGTCGCACGCGAGATGTCTATCAGACTGTCGCGATATCAGCCACCGATCCCTCAATGAGGCTGAGACCTATTTTTCTTCAGCGAAAGCTTGACAGATTATTATTATCATTGTAACTTTCTAATTTTCCATATCGGCCATTTCTTCAATTAAATCGCGGACTTTACACGCGTTTTAGAATGAGATCCGTCCTGCTGAGCGAGCAGGAACGGGATTTTGATCATCTACGGACGTCTCTCGGCGTTTACTTAACTAAATTCTTTTTATTTTATTATCCTTAAGAATTGGAAAGTCTATTTAAAAAAGTCACATGTATCGCGTCGATAGATCTCTCGAAGCACGAATTGTCGCATTGATTTCTCGTGTATGAACATTTTCAGTATCGCGGATTAATTATCGGAGACACATGCATTAATTATCAGAGAAGTCTTTTTCTTCCTTGCGCATAATGCCACGCGCGCGCGTATTTCCACGCGCGACGGCAGTTTCAACCTTGAGGCATACCTACGTGACGGATTTCGACATGTTTCATACATATTCGTACATACATATATGCAGGCAGACAAAAGACGGAGGTTTCGGGCGCGGATGTTACGCCACGGTTGAATCACAGATAAACTTCTTCCGTCCTACTCTCGATACTTTCATCAGCGTTAAAAAACAGCGTCGAAATACGTCAAACGTATATACGCACGCTTATCGACATAATCGTGCCAAATGCAAATGATAAAGATATATATCCACGTCAAGACGTTTTTTCTTTTTTCAAGCGCAGGTTATCACGAGATTTTAACGTGATCAGCGATACGTGCTTTCATATTTTGACTCGGAGTCGGTTCAAAACTCACGAAACGATTCTTCGCGGATCGACGGTCTTCCGCGATTTCGCGGGGACACGTTCTCGTACGAGAGATGCCGGAAGTTTTTCATGAGACTTTCGATATAATCGCCGCTAGGTTTCGAAGGTTAATGAAGCGAAACGCTCGTTCTTTCGTCTCACAATTCACAATCAGATGCAGATAAAGCACGCGAGCGTACTCCCGACATCACGTCCTAACGTTTTGGCGACATGTCATATAAATATCGCGATGATCGTGTTGTAAGTAGTAACGTGATATTTTTCGTCGATACCGTATGAGATAAGACGTCCCTTTGACGCTTTAAAACACTTCGATGTTTCAAAATTGACGGCTTCCTTCCGAGATTAAATCAATCGTGAAGAAAAATTAGCTCATTTAATTTGCATCGTCGTAAAAGATCTTGCACCGAGAGCATGATAAACATCGCGAAACGCGTGCAACGCAACGTGTTCTATGTTTTACCGCGTCATCGTGTCAATCTGCTAGTCATAATTATTGGATACTGATAGTATTGTTGCAGAATCGGACTGTGATCCTTATATAAGGTTGACATGATTCCGTTGTATAATCTGTTTGTTCCCCCATTCGCCTCATTATGAATAACCAGCACCAGTTTTGTTGAAACGAAGACATTTCAAAGCGTTGTAATATTTTTCCCGCTGACGATCTTATCATGCATCCTGTTGTACACTGATGAATTATGATTGAAAATGTGAGTAGATGATCGTTAAATATAAACGGAGTGCAGTTGCAAGCTTAATTTATAATTGACTAGTTATTAATATTTTAGATAGTAGATAATTAATATTATAAAATATATAATATTATCTAGCTAGAAAATTTGACAATTAAGTATGTTTATTAAATAACATCTAATAGATTTTATATAATATATATGTATTTATGTATATATGTGTATATATATAGTGTGAGAACGTAACGCTTTTATATACATATATAAATATTTATCCTATATATAAAAGTTACGTTATCGCTTCTTGTAGAATGGAAAGGAAGGAAGTCACGGTGCGTTTTAAGTTTGCGGTTGCGTTTGGTAAGTTTTGGCTTCTCCTATCTGTTACAAACAGATGTTATTTCCGCTTTTACACGGTTATGGCCTTCTGGGTCGCACGTGTTACCGTGAAGAATTTCGATCGTGTCAAAGCAGGGAAGATATAGGGAAAGGTATTTCTTCTGTGCCATGGTAATAAAGTAATGAAACTCGAGCGCCTTCCTGCAACTCTCAGTTTCTCATCCGTGCAACTCATCGTAAATGTAAACGTGAAACGTAACGTGCACGATAATTTATTAAATTAATAATATGATAAAAATAAAACATAATTAAAATAATATAAGTGTGAAAACCTTTTCAAGCAGCTTGCAATATTAGTGCTAATTCTGATTAATATATAATATATAATTAAACGTTCTTAAAGATGTAAAACTAACAATAAGTGAGAAAGTCATAAAATTACGATTTATAAACACGCATTTACGCTGAAAGTCTACATAAGATTTTTTCCTTTTCTCGAGGCAATATACTAGTTACTCCATAATGACAATACATGATCTTTAATTGTAATCAACAACCCCATGACGAAAATCTTGGCAAATGAATAAAATGACAATGTGCATATTCTATTAATAGGTACTCCCGCATCTTTGATTATTTACTGATAGAGCAACGCATTGCGCACACACCGCATTATGCACCATCACGTAGGTTGTAACATCCTGCAAAAATAATTTCTTGCGACTTTCCGCCCGGCATAAATTTTCTCAGCGCAGTGATGGAAAGCGCATAAATGATTAAAGGCCACCGATTGTGCCATCAGTGCATCTTCGTACCGACCTGACGGCTGATGCACGCGATTTAAACGATAAATTAATTATGCGAAGACGCTGTTCGTCACGATACACACCTGGCAATCCGGGAGATCCGTGTATTCTTGTATGACAAATGTGCAAATAAAGCCGTGTACGTATACACACACATACACACGCACGCATACGTACGTACACATGCAATGGACGATGGAGGATACTCACATTCAAAGCGCTCTGTCGGTGCGACCTTTTCGAACGAGTCAGCGGGAAAAATCCATCCTCGCCACCTCGAAATGCCACGAGTATTTGTTGCGAATGACAGAATCTTCTCATAGTCGCGAGGTTCGGCGATGGAGGTATAGGGAATACTCGTCGTCTCGTCGATCGAGAACGGGATAGGGGCTAGGCAATATATTACGATATACTCCGAGGAGGACAATGTATATATGTACGTGTATCGATCTGCGCTAACAACACATAGACGGTCGCGTTACAAGGCGCATTCGTTGAACTTAAGCTCTACTTGGATTAACGATTAACTCGAATAACGATTTTCGATACGATATCCCGAAGATGTCGTCCCGATGTTCGGATATTCCGAAAACGCTACTCACTTTTGCACGACCGTTACTAAGATATCCCCGATATGACATTCCGAGCAGGAATTACTACCATCAAAAATAGCCACAGATATAGTTACATGAAATAGCATCTCTTCAGATTGCACAATTTAAAAAGCGTCGGTGCTCCGAGTCCTTGGGTCTACCCACGAAAGTAGAATATGCTTTCGAAATCATTCGTTAGTCTCTGTGATTATTCTTTGTTATTCGAATTCTCCATCAAGCGTCGTTATTTCTTTATCATTATTTTTAAAAAATTATTTTTTTAGAGTAAAGATGTAGATATATTTAATTCTAACTTTTTCGGGTATTTTATTATCGACTCGCGCCAAATCTTGGAAAATAAGCGAAATAATCATCAATATCCGTTGCTTACAATACGAGTTGCGAGTTGCGATACAGCTCAAGAAAAAGCAACAGTATATTTACGATTTTTCCTATTTGACCTGTTCTTCGTGTTTACCTTCGCATGCACATTCGATCAATGTAGATTGTAGGACAATGGAACGGCGTTGAAATTCAAAGTTCTATCAATTTTTATTATGTCGTCCTGTACTGGCTCGCGCTGGTCTCGCACCAGATGCGCCGCTAACCCGATTACGAGTGCGCGCTCCTCGCGTAATGCTTCGAAGGTTTTGACCTACCTAGAGCGGTCGAAAAGCTGCGTCGACACAATGCCGACGACCCATTGGAATCGACGTCGTCGAGGATGTCCACGGAAAAAGTATTTGCAATAACAATGGCAGAGCTCATTAAATAACATTCGCGTTATACGCAGTGATCCGAATTGTTTGAATGAAGTTAAGTCCTCTCGAGTTGTACCTTTTATGACCCTTATTTGGAAGCTATTAAAATCGCCTGATATTAAATCAGTTTCCTCGATTTAGTTACTAGTTGTAATATTTTGACAGTGATCAATGTGTGTTGTTTGCGGCTTAGAAACGGAGCAGAGGACGCGAGATGTAGGCGAGCTAACCGGTAGAATTTGTCGATTTAATTGACGATATATTAATAGTGACCTGCAGAATCAATCTCAATAATTGTATATAAAGTAGCCAACCAATTTTTTTAAATTAGGCACACTTGATACAGCGACACGTATCTGCACTATAGCTTCGAGGATGATAGATGTTATATCGAGGTCGTTTAAAGCCATGGCCTATTAAGTCCACCTCAATGCACCTACACACGCGTAACGATCTGTGTCCACATCGCATCGCGATTTTCACGCCTAGTTTGACGATACACAGGATGATGATATTTCTCTTTTCCGATCGCTATTTCGAAGTGCAGGGCTAATCTCCCTTGTATTCATATTATGATATTTTTACATTCCTGAAGTATAGGTACATTCCAGACATTCTACAGGATTCTTCTGAGTCTCTTCATTACAATTACTTGCATTGATGTATAAAACATTATATTATTAATATATAAATATTAAATATAATATTTTATATAAATGCATTATTTGTATTTCTTATATTTAAATAAAATTTTATTATACTTTCGACTATATATTTTCTAACTGGTATTTCTAATTGTTGCAATTTTTTGACAAAACTCGTGCATAAATTATTTTAACCATTTTATGAAATAGAAGAGAAGCAAAGTATGTTACATATATTTTTAACACTAGAATATATTTAATAATATAAACTTTTTCGGACATTTTTTTCAAGAAGTCACCATTATTGGAAATTCTACGAATGGTTGAATGTATCGGTTTTCCCACAGTATTGAAAATTCAAAAGAATCCTTCTATTTGAGTTTCAATTCTCGCGGTCTACATCGCGACGCCGCGTCCGCGATCTCGTCGGCGGAGAGCCTAATGGGAAACGCGGCATCCAGACGCATTCCGGGAGATGAGAGATACGTCGATGTTCAGGTAAACGTCGTCGGCCCACAAAGGAGATAGGCGTCCCGCAAAAATGTTTTTTGTCTCGGCGATCCGCCCGAAAATAACGATGCGATGCAGCAGCAGCAGCAGCTGCCGAGATCAAAGCCCTCTCCCACCGTTGTCCACCCCTCTTTCCAGAGCGCCCCCGTCTCTAATCTCACCCACACTGCAGACGGACAGGGGAAAAAAGAGGAAACAAAGAAAGAAAAGAGAAAGAGAGACAGAGAGAGAGAGAGAGAGAGAGAGAGAGAGAGAAACGAAGGGAATCCTCCCACGATTCTCGCCGTGAGTCGACCTCGGGCGCTCGCTCCTGTTTACGTGTCGCGGGCTCGATGTCTCAACGGTCTCGTCTCGTCTCGTCTCCGTCTCCGTCCCTCTCTCGGATCACCGTTTCTCATCCTCCTTCTCCGCTTCCTCCACCTCCTCCCGTCGTTGTCCTGATTTTAGCAAAGTGTTGCGATCGGCATCCGACGTTCGTTTGTAGTACTCCTCCTCCCCCTCGTCCCGACCCGACCTCCCTCTCTTTAGTGCTCAGTACCGTCTTCCAGCGCGAGCAAGCAGTGCGAAGGGGCCCCGTGGATCCTCCTCCGGGATCCTCCGTCATGTGAAAGTCGCTTTCGCGACAGTGCACAGTGCTTTCTTTGTGCTACCTCTCAGCACGTATCTGCATCGAACGGTTATACTACTTGGAAATATGGTTGCGCATCAAATAGAGGCATTAGCAGAAATTACGCGTGTTTGTTTTGAGTGATTTTGATTATCCCATAATCAGTGATCGATCAGTATTGATCTCCATCGAACTAATATTCAATAATCACTATACATCAATTACCGTATTTGTCCAATAAATTAGCATTAAATCTAATGCATCCGTGTCATCACACACGTGCACCCACCGTTGTCCTAATAATCATTCTTGCAAACGTGTATTTTTATCCTTACAGGATGTAGGCTCTTCCGCGCCGGTTTAGAGAGATTACTGAATCTAATAATATTTATACAGACGCACCTGCGCCCCTAAGCGTAAAATACAGATGATCCTTAGTACGAACACGAACATATGTTGTACGAAATTATCAATGTCAAACAGCATTTTTTTTTAATCGCTTCTCGACGCCTCAGGTTCTCGATGCTCCAAAGACGATGCTGGTCGCACTCGCTCACCTTAAAGCCGAGTTCATACGCGCGGGCGCGGGCGCGAGCGCGGCCGAGGAGAACGCGGCTATTATGTGTCGGCGGCGACCGTGAGAGAGAGAGGCCCGTTTTATTTATCTCGTACAAGGATTCTCCCCGGCCGCGGCGCGATATTACTCGCCTTCGTCGCCGTGTCAAAGCGCGTCACGTTTGGGATGCTCGAGAATCGTCGATGGTAACATCGAGACATTACAAGACATTACGAGCGACCCGGCGCTGGAAAATTCCAATCATTTCCTCGATATCGGGACGGCAATTATGCGCTAGCGAAAATCGATCGCTCAGGAATCCAATGGCACGCGAAACACCGCGATTTACGCACGTTCTCGGAATCGATCGTACTCAACGATCGCACGATCGATACGCGTGCACGTGAAAGACGTTTCAAACATTTTGCGGCTGCAAGTCGGGAAATTCGAAACGTCGAAATTCCAGTCCGCGATGCGAACCAACGCTCGTACACGTTATAAAAGCGCGGAGGACTTTGTCGTTGAATGCAGGCGGTGAAAGCCGGAAAAAATCCGCAATCAAAATTTCCGTTCCGTTCAATCGCGACGGATCTCTGCTTCGTTATGCGTTGTTTCCCCACTTCTGTCATTTTTCTCGGCGTTCCTCCTGCGTGTTTTTTTTTTCTTCTATCCAGCAAAATTCGGAGATATCTGTTAAAAGCTCCGACAAAATTACACCCCAACCACGTAGCCACGTAGCCGAAATGCCTCGCCCTTCGCGCAATCCTGGCACTTCGATCCCCACGGTCCGCGCGCGCGCTTCCTCCGCTCTCTCGCCGTGCATCCTCTTATAAAACGCATACATGCTCCATCGTTCTTTCTCACACGCTACAGCAACGGCTGTACCCGGCGGAGTCTTTTGTTGCGCGCCGAGTGGGCTCTAGTTGACGAAATATTGACATCCGAGAATAGAAACCCGTTGCGGGATCTACAGAGGGGTTCCCCTCCACCCCTTCTCACTCACACTCTCTCTCTCTCTTTCTCTCTCTCTCTCTTTCTCCTCGCCATCGGACGACGGGGGGCGGTGGTGAGCGGAGAGAACGGAACGCAGCGACGGGAAGGGAAAAGAGAAACGTAGGGAAAAGGCAGAGGCTGGGTCGGTCGTAGTCGCATTCAGCGTGAATTTAAAGGGGGTGGGACGTGGATGACGTCAACCTCCGAATCGCTCCCTCTCCGTGCGCGCTATATCTGGATGTTTGTGTGTATGCGCGTGTGTGTGCGTTTGTACATTGTACGCACAAAAAAAAAACACGTGCGCTACGCGCCCCGCGCTTGGTTGGCAGATTGGGGAGGATAAACGTCGAACACGCTCGGGTGACAAACGGAATATTATACAGTAGACATGATTGGATGTGTGTGGAAATTATTCCGTAATCGAAAACGTTATACGTAGATACGCGAGAATAATGGCCGGTAATGTAACACGCTTGTTAGAGCATATTGTATAAAGTTTCCATAATAATTGAAACGATTTGTCGGTCTCATAAACGTTAATTATGTCATTGAGGAATTACGAACGAAAATCTAACGTTGACAAAACTCGGTTCGTTTTCTGAAAATAAAACAAAAACAGTTTCCAATTTAATTGCTAAACATTTGTAAATTATTTATTTATTTAATTAATATTATTGCAAAGTTAGATATCTTTTTTATATAAAGCGTTAAAGATACAGGAGCGATTTTTGTTGCCAAAATTTATTATCAGCGCTAACCAGCAGCAAAAGAGTGTGCCAAAATTATTTTCGTTTAGTTCGATGAGCCTCGTTAGCAATATCGTCTGCATCGAGGCTGCGATCGCTTTGTAGCTCCCAAACATTTAAAGCGCACGTGTTAATCGATCGGATCGGTCTCCCCAACATTTTCCTGGGCTGTTGAACGTCCCCGATTCTCGCCCCTCGTAGATCAGACGGCGCATACGCGCGTATATTCGTGCCCGAGTTCGTGCCCCCCCGTACCCGCCGTATTGAATACAACGGAAAGGCTATTAAATTTGTTTTTGTCCGAGCGTCATAATCGCGTCTCGAGGACAGCGCGCTTGCAGAAGACCTTCTCTACCAATCTGTGATGAAAGAGAGACGAAGAAAGAAAGAGAGAGAAAAAAAAGAGAGATCTCTCTTAAGTTTGCGGGCGGCCAACGAAAAAATTGCATTGTAAACAATCGACAGATACGTATCTGAATCTGCGTATTTACTTCGTTCGCATCGATTTCATCGATTTTCTTCAGCTCTATGCGTCTCATTGCGCATCGATTATTTACTGTTCATGCTCGAATGCGGAGGTAAAATAAATTGCCAGCGCCTGCGTTGCCTGTAAAACGTGCGGACCTGTCCGGGGCACCTGATTTGCGGTGCTCGTAAAAGTTGATGAAATAGATGCGATTAGATCTGCCGTCGAGATCGACAGCACGAACCCATTAGGCGCGCGAACACCCGAAAGATTCGATTAAGTGTACTCGAGAGATACCGATACTTGTTGAGCACTCCACTAATAATCATCAAGTACAGATAAGATCTTGTCCCGAACCACAAAATAAGCACTGGTCTGTTCGCGACCTCGGAAGGAACGGGGTGAACTTCATTCATCCAAGTATATGTGTACGAATTTATTCAGACGCTCCATTATCGCATTTTCAGGAATTCGAAAAAGGAAGATTAATCTTATCGAGTCGATCGATTATTTCGAGAGAAAATTGTTCTCACATTATTCTCATGAACTATTGATTTTAAATACAACTTGGTACCATCGAAATCGCAATTGGGACTTTTAACTGTTTTTGATTGAAACTTTTAAAGGTCTGGATCATAGAGAAACTTGCCTTAATTAATCAGGAGAGCGTATTATGTAGATTGCTCATATTCAGCAAATATATTAAGTTGAAGTTAAAAACCGTACTCCAGAGAAAGTATAATAATTGACAGCGAAAGAAAACTGCTTTCGGGCGACTAACAGCGTTAGTATACCAAGTTCAAGCGCAATAGCGCAGTGGAAGCGCGTGTTCGTGAGCGCGATTTCGATTTAAAATCCGACTTGCTTCCCATCCCATTCAACATTGTACAGATGGAAACAAGAAACTTGGATGATAACAAATACACGAATAATACAGTAAAAATAATGTAGTAGCTATCAAGTATTTCTAATAGTGTTAAATTCAACGTATTTTATTTGTTGCGAGTATTAAATAAAAATTAAAAAGTTGCTATTGCAAAATCTAACGTGACAATACGCACTAAGGCGTCTCGGAACTTTCGAATGCCGTTTTGTCAATCGTTAGTTTTTGTGACAAATTTAGAATTCATTAGAATCGATAATGAAAAGCTAGTTCTAGCAAAGGCTTTCAGGAGTCGCTATCACTTATAAATTTTTTTATTTCAAGCATCTGAACAATATTAGAATTAGAACACTGTGGATTTCTTTAGAATAAAATTAAATTCGAAAACAATGCAAAACTAACTGGAAAACAATGCAAAGATTTTTATTCTTCTTGTTTACAGGCGTGTGTCCGAGGCTATTCATCGCGTCCAATTTTTTTCGACGTCGAATAACTTGGCAGCGTCTCACGCGATTAAAAACGACAGTCATTTTTCTTAGCTCATTCTCCAATATCAGCGGTCGAGAGGACATTATTTTTGTGGTTTTCGGGATGTTCTGCGCAAACACGGTGCGTATCGTGTAAGTACGCGTGAGCGTTGATCGATACGTCGTAACCACGTGAAAGTTTACGCAACGGAGAATCGGGGTAACGTCAGATAAGGACCTGTGACGCGCGTTTCTGCTTTTGCGCAAAGCCGGTATTACGGCGGCTGCTGTGCCTGCGAGCACGCGCAAAACTCGCCGTACGCACGTGGTAATCCGATATCGCGAGGACATGCTTACATGTCGCACGCGTGCTCCTTCATATGCTCGTCTCGACCGGCAACATTTATACGATCGCACCGCGCAAAGCTGTTGCACCCGATGGTCTCTGGTACGGCCAGTAATTCCTGTCGCGGCTCGAAAGATGAGCACCTTGTAGCAATAAAAAAATTCATATTCACGAAGCTGCGTTTAAGTTTCAGATACATTTTCATCCTTTTCTCAAGATAGATTTGATAACGTGCCTCGTGCGTCGTGCAAGAGAAATCCTCATAAAAACTTGTATCCGTTCGACATGCAACCTGCATAACTTATGTTATTGATCCATACCCTTCAATCGGAGGGTTCTAGGTTCTAGGCAGGTTTCTCTACGCGGAATGTCCTAGGTAGAGAGTGAAAGAGCGACCTTTATTATTTCTTTTTTCAACTATTTTTTAAATCACAAATTAAATTTCTCGTGATATGTAAAAACAAAACTACACTTCTCCGATATATCCAGCGATTACGATATCGAATCCGAAGTACCTGTCTCTTTGAATAATTGTTCTTCTTGAACGTTAACAAAAAAAAAAAAAAAAAATTATCCAATTAGATTTCTGCAAAATTCTACGATTTCGCGAATTCTCGGATACACACCTTGCGGTTTAAAACGTATATGCTGAATACGAAGGTCTTATTCGTGTCCTCAGCCTCGTCACGGCGCGCGAAAAATTCCCTTGCGGGAGTGTCCTGCGGCGTAACGTTCGAGGGCCCATCGGAAATCGTGCATCGGCGGAAGAGCTCCGCTTCCCGCCGGGTTCTCGCACGTACGGCCGTATATGTGTTCTACGGCGACGCGACGCGCGCGGGGGTAAGGCACGTATTATGTACGCGCGCTACTCGGCGTGGCGCGGCGCGGCGCGGTGTGTGAATAGCGAGCACGTGCATTTCCCACAGAAAAGCAATGGGGGCTACGCCGGCTACGCGCCGCGGCGTCGCGGCCAGCTGGGAACACGGCCGGGGTTCGGCATCGCTCGCCTCGCTCTTTCGGGGTAGACACCGGGGACGGCCACCTTCAAAGAGACACGTATCGATAATCTTGCGTTCATTTCGAATAAATTATCGTCCGCATCGAGGCCGTGATGAATTAGGAGATGTTCGACAAGCTTGTCGCTAAACAGGCCACTCGCCACGGAAATTTAATCTGAAGAGAAGAATAAAATAAACAAATAAAATAAGTATTTTTTAAAAATTATTGTCTATTTGTTACGCAAATAGAGAACATTGTTTTTATTATTGTTTTTAGAATTGATCGAATATGGTTTATCTTTAAAGAGCATCTTTAGACGAGTGTTTCTCTGCAGAAAATATAAAGAAAGGTCTTTATAATTTGTGTGCGTGTCTATAATATATATAAAGTCACTCACATTAAATTATGAAAAATCAGTCGATATCTCCGCCATTCATCTCACTCTCACGTGTTCTATAAATATTATAAAATGAGTTTCCAACACACTTGAATGTAATTATTAAATTTTTCTCTTTGGATTTAGAGAATAATCGCGCGGAGATTCCCTTGTTTCCTTGAAAATCTTCAATTTTTATTGTACAACTAGCTTAAATTTATTTGCGCGGGGCGATGCCAAGTAGGAAATATGACCTTCTCGAATTATTCAAGTATCGTAAATGATTCCAGCGTGTGTTATTACTACGTCGCAGAGATTATGAAATAAAGATCCGTTGCAATGCGCCAAACACACAGACTATATCGATTGGCATAAATCTATTCGTTCCTAGTGGGAATCGATTGCACGAGTACGATCTTGGCTTGGCGAATGGGTAACCACGTTTCTGTCGCAAATGCAAAAGTTCACACTGCCATTTAAACCAAATTAACTCTTGCCAGTATGATTGACGACGTATTATCGTCCATTGCGCATTATAACGTTGTAAGCCCGATTATTTTAAATTATCCGAGGTGATACGTTAACTATTAGTCTGCAAGTTATTATGTTACTTATTATTGGACAGATTAATCGACAGCTTTTTCTTATCAATACGCGATTAAATACATCGATGTACAAAGTTGCAATGCCGCTCTTATTTATTATCATTCTAAATGTTTTGTCCCCTTCTTTCGCGTCGTGTATTATGTAAGAGAAATATATATTTTACGCTAGACATATGGAAAAGATATGAATTTGGCTCGTGTGCTTTACATCTATGTTTTATAAGATTACACATGTCTAGAGTCATTATATCAAGTTCGAAATTTGTATTGCTGTGACTGTGGCGGTTTTCATTTATCAATTAAGTTTTTCTGGAAAAACTTGACGAGTGAAAATTCAACATTTATCTTCAACATTAAGGCGATTGGCTCCAATGTTAGTACACACATTAGCTCTCTTGATGTCTCTCTTTCTCTGTCTCTTTACTGTTATAATTATTTATCCGTCGAGTTTATAATTGAAATGACCGCATTTATTGCTATTAACCGTTCCGAAAAGGACTCAAATAGAGTCGAATGCCGTACGCGTACGCTTGCGTCACACTGTGCCGACACACTCGTCCGATACGCCAACTCCGCAGTTTCTCTATAACGCGCACAGTTATTTCTATAACGATCACCGCGAGCATCGCCGGCGCGCCGCGATTCTCCAAAAAGATAATTTTATCTCACGGAGGGTTAAGATGAGTCACGCTCTCTGTTTTCAGTGCGCCAATAAGCCGCGCGTTCACATCTACCTCGTGAAGGCTGATCGTAGAGAGAGAGCTTTTTCTTCCTCCTGGGGGGAGCGGCGGTGGTGGTGCAACGCTATCAGCAACGGCGACAATTGGCGTCGGGGTGCCGCCGTTATCATCCGGCTATCATAGCACAGTGCCACCCCAGAACGGAAGGGGTGGTTCGCCACTTCGTGTCGCGGCGATGGTAGCAGCTGCCTCCGCTACGGCCACCGCCACTGCCAGCGTGGTGGCCATGCAGGACCGCCAGGACATCCCCTCGCAATTCAATCAGGTAAATGTTTGGCTAGCTCTCACGTTATCAATGGCGCGCGAGGGGGAATTCTGATTCATACGTTACATAGACTGTTATCAGAGTGCTACCCGGAATAGTTAAGCAAGGCGATGCGCGAATTGGTAAAATGATACGATCCTTGACGTAGATGTTTTTCATCGTCGTCTTTTTCTTCGCGTCATAATAAAACACCTAAAAGTGAATAACAAATATATATAAGAAGAGGAAATTGCGCGTTAAGACGATAATAAATTTTTTTTTAGATAATGTTTCTTTTATGATGGTTTTTATATAATGCGAGAAACATAGTTTATGAATTATAAGTATTTCAAAGTATTCCAATCGATCGTTAATTAGCGTTACAGTTTACAATCTTTTAAAACTTTTAAACTTTATTATTTTATTACGAGTTTAATAATATCATTTGTTAAAGAAATAAATTTTTGATTACAGCTGTTGATATATTGAATTATTGAGTGTGGAAAAAGACTACTCAAAAAAACGAATCTCTTAATAAAACGTATCTCAGAATTCACGTACCACACAATAAGTATAATATACTTGGTGTCTTCTGTAAATTATTTTTACTTCGGAATTTTATGAACTTTTAAATGAGAACTCACATCAATCGTTATTATTAGATGCAGAGCCAACATGGAATACCCCACCAAACGTACAACGCGGGGTACGGCCAAAGAGGACCAATGGCAGGAATGGGGCCAGTCGGAATGAACAACTTTAACAGCATGGGCACGATGAGCCCGATGCATACTATGAATTCCATGAATTCGATGAACAGTATGAATGGCATGAACTCGATGAATCCTATGACAATGGGAGGAATGAACGGTATGAACAGTATGAGCGGTATGAATGCTATGAGCGGAATGACACCCATGAACTCCATGAGCAACATGGGTAACGTAGCCATGAACAACATAATGGGACCCAACATGCAAATGAACAAGATGCAGGTATTTATCTAAAACCCAACGTGGCGATTTAAATGTACTTAACTGCGTCTCTCAGTTCCGCCGTGATTTGCTAAGAGATAATTCATGAGTGAAATTTATCTGTTCTGTATAAATATTATATATCGATCTTGCATTATTTCTAGCTTTGTTACAGTAGCGTAAATTTCGGCTGACGAAAGGCGCGTCTCTGTTCTTCTCGATAGTAGCGTATATCTCTGTGTTTCTAGGCTCAGCCGCATCAAGGCTACCCGCGGAGATTAGCGCCTTATCCGACTCCAGCCATGCACATGGCGCAAAAGCGGCAGCAGGTTCCGTATGCTGCTCAGAATCCAGTGGCTATGCAGCAGGGTTTCAACGGCATGACGGCGGCCCCGAATTATCCGAATACCTATCCCAACGGAGCGAGGCCGAATTTTCAGCAACAGTATCAGTCTATGCAAAGTATGAATCCTACAGCAGCCGCTTTCGGGCCCAACGCGATGATACGAGCGACGAATATGAGGCAAACGGCGCCGGCTTACAATACCCCGTCTCAAACGGCCGCCGCAAACCAATACGGCTACAATAGTAGCGGCGTTCCCGTCTGCATGGTCCCACCTACGCCCGGCAATCAGTTCGTCAGTCATCAGCCGAACACGGGATATGGTGGCGGCAATGCGTCATACGGCGCGTCCGCTGTGGGCGCCGTGGCGACCAGTCAATACCAGCAAGACGTGGTATCGATGAGATCGTCGAACGGGGGTAACGTGAATTATCAGCACAGTCCCATCCCCGGTAATCCGACGCCTCCGTTGACACCCGCCACCAGCATGCCGCCTTACATCAGTCCGAATCCGGACATTAAGCCTAATTTTAATGAGATGAAATCGCCCGTCAATATTCAGAGTAAGTGCGATTTTAGGATTTCATGCTCTTATACTTCAACATAAATTATAGTGGTGTGTCTTGAGTTCAAAAATTGTATCAACGGAAGAGATGTTATGTAATCAGATGCACAATGTTCATTTTTCTAGTTTCAAATCATGAAATAACGTCTATTAGATGTAAAATTGGAAAATTTGATACGCACGACGTATAGGCGTTTTTCTAACATTTATTTGTACCTCTAAAACAGCTATATTGAGATTCTACTGTTTGTTTTAGATGATGAATTGAGACTAACATTCCCCGTAAGAGACGGCATAATTCTTCCACCCTTCCGCCTAGAGCACAATTTGGCTGTTAGCAATCATGTGTTTCAACTGAAGTCCACGGTGCATCAGACGCTAGTGTGGCGATCTGATCTAGAACTACAGCTCAAATGTTTCCACCACGAAGATAGGTCTATGAACACGAATTGGCCGGCGAGTGTGCAAGTCTCTGTTAACGCGACTCCCCTTGTGATCGACCGCGGGGACAACAAAGCTACTCACAAGCCTCTTTACTTGAAGGACGTCTGTCAACATGGAAGGAACACAATACAGATTACCGTATCCGCATGCTGTTGTGTAAGTTTGAGGATATCAATAATTAAACGATAGCGTTTACGTAATTCGGAGATAAAACGATATACTTTGCAATGCTAATCTTTGGTATGCTTAAGAACAGTTTTCGCTTTGTGCAAATATAGATTTTACGTTTTTAATTGAATATATCTGTGCAAGATGTGCATGTATTTATTAATTATAAACAAAATAATTTTTATTTTTATATATTTTATATATTTTATATATTTATTTATATTTTTATATATTTTATTTTTATTTTTTTTATACTATTTTAATTTTGTTTTTTTAATTATTATTACAGCTTTTATGTCTGCAGCAGATAGCGGTAAGTTAGTTAAAGTGGTACAAACTTATATCTCGGAAACAAAGCATTTTAGAGAAAAAAGTTTTGTGACTTCGAGGGGGACATAAGATGGTGTCATTGGTTTGACCTTGGATAGTCGTTTGAAGATCACATAATGGTCACTTTTAATTTCTTAAATGGAACCCCTCATGTTGTAGTATATCATTTGAAAGGGCATAAGAAAAGAAAAACTTTGGCACACACCAGAGATCGATACGTTGACCCATTCGGGAGTTATTTAGGGTCAAAAAGTGGCTTTTTCAAACTTTGGCCCTAAATAACTCCCGAATGGATCAACGTATCAACCTATGATTTGCGCCAAAGTTTCTTTTTTATGCTCTTTCAAATGATATACTACAATATGGGGGATTCCGTTTAAGAAATTAAAGATGACTATCATGTGATCTTCAAACGACTATCCAAGGTCAAACCAATGACACCATCTTATATCTCCCTCGAAGTTACAACACTTTTGTATAAAACATTTTTCTCTAAAATACTTTGTTTCCGAGATATAAGTTTGTAACACTTTAACTGACTCATTCTTTATATTATGTCATTACAGTCACATCTATTTGTACTCCAATTGGTTCACCGACCCAGTGTGCGAAGTGTACTTTCGGGATTATTAAAAAAAAGGCTGTTAACGGCAGAGCACTGTATAACGAAAATCAAAAGAAATTTCAGTAACACGATGTCGCACAATGGTATACAATCAGAGAAAGATGCAGTGGAACAAACAGCACTGAAGGTAAAATTTACAAAAGCATTTTGAAGCTCTCTTTTAATCCTATAGCTCTGTAGCGCGAAATGTCAATAATGTTTTAAGTCATGTGCATCTTATTGCGTGCAGGTACTCTTAAAATGTCCTATTACCCACAAACGCATTACACTGCCAGCTAGAGGACATGAATGCAAGCACATACAGTGTTTCGATTTGGAATCATACTTGCAAATGAATTGCGAACGAGGTAACTGGAGGTGTCCAGTATGCACGTAAGTATAACTAAATTGTCAATTGTCAATTTGATGCATTTATTGGAATTAAGAAAAGAAATGAAACAAATTGTCGCGTATTTTACAGGAAATCTGCACAGTTGGAAGGCCTAGAGGTTGATCAGTATATGTGGGGTATTTTGAATACATTAAATACTACGGAAGTTGACGAAGTGACGATAGACTCGCTCGCTAACTGGAAACCGGCGAAAAATTTAACTGGTATTAAATCCGAAGAAGAAAATGATTGTAAAAGAACAACCAAGGCCATGTCGCCAGGCAGTATGAATATGCCAACAATGAACAATTGGGATATGAATCAAGCTATGAGTCCTTACATACCACCCGATATGAACAGTATCGTGAGTGGCTCGATGATGAACAACACATCTTCCACGTATCCGAATAACAGTATAAACCACAGGAACACGTCCGGTGGAACGTACGAGATAAACTCTGGGACGAATACTATCGGCAATAATGATTACGTCAGTGGAACGGGTCCGCTCTCGCACTTAAGCGAATCCGTTAATTCTTTAGATCCTCTCAATGCTATGGAGAAATCACTCAACGACCAGGTACGTTTTGCTGTAATATCGATTGTGCTTGAACAATAGTAATATAAAAATATATAAAAGTAATGACAAAATGTTAAACGTGACAAATTACAGATGACAAATGTTAAATATGATGTTGGTGTATGCATTACAGATGCCTCATACCCCTCATACGCCGCACACTCCGCAATCAACCCCTCACACGCCGGCTGGCGGTGCCAGCGGGCCGCCGAGCGTTCCGCCCGCGTCGCAAGAATCCACGGGAAACCACAACACCTCCGGCAATACGAGTACAAGCATAAATAACGACACCGCTGCGGACATACCGTCGGACTTAAATTTCGATCCCGCTGCAGTTATAGACGGCGAAGGTACCGGACAAGAGGCGTTAAATGTAAGTACATCGCATCATGTGTGTCAAATTACCGCATTGCATCTTTCGCAGTAGACCGGAATATTTTTTTAAGTTGAAGCGTTTTGTAAGTTTGTTCAGCAATATGTTATCTACTATTACAGCTCTTGCCAGACAATGTGGACGCAATGGAACTTCTCTCATATCTCGATCCTCCGGACCTAAACACTCCACCTAGTAGCGGCGCTAGCAGTGGTAATCCTTCCTCTAACGACGACATATTGGCACTCTTTGAATAAGAAAAAAATAGAATAAAAGGCGAGTGACTATTTCATAAAGATATAATCAAACTGTGACCCCCTCACTTGTAATGAAGTGATGAACGAGTGAACATGTCGCTGCAAACGTTCTTCTGACTACAGTATACTTTCATGCAAGTTTCTTAGAATCCTATGGAATAAACGAAGTTGAATGAGATATTCAATTTTTGTTTCTGATAGGAGAACAAATTTGGAAATCTACTGTACATGAGCGCTTGCGGTAAAAAAATTATTGGGGTCACTGTGGGTGCTCTCACCTAATCAATGGTACAAATAATATTATAACTATAATATTCCTATTAAAATTAGAGTTAAAAGGCTAGGGTTAAAGAAACGATTTTTAACGATAATACAGCAAACACCATACTATTTGTAAAGACGTTATTGCATGGACGGCATTATCAATAGTGTATATATAGTGCATATATAAATTATTGGCAGGTATGTTTTTGGAAAAATAGAGAAGGCGCGTCAAACATGCCAGGGAAATATTCCAGAAACGATTTTAAAACAGCATACTTAACTCTTAACTACACTAGCGGGGTACAAACGTACCCCATTTGCACACAAAATTGTATAGGCCAGATTTGGCCAGTGTAGTTGAGGATTAAATGTTAGATATAAATGATATTATTATAGATATTCAACTGTATTATCATGAATTGTGATAATGGTCAATGGAAAATATCTATTTAAAAAAATCATTGTTAATTTGTTTTAAGTCTGCCTTATAAGATCGCATTTCTATATATTTATTTTTGTGTTTATCAAAATAAATTATACTAATCGATGAAACTTTATTTTGTTTGAATTATTTTCTAATATTTGCTCGAAAGGATCATGCTGTGTTAATCTATATATATATATATATATATATATATATATTATCTATATATATATATATGTATATATATATTGCTTTGGAATATTTCGGGCTTGTTCATGCAATAAGATCTTTATACCCGAAAGAGAGCCGGTCTATTCGCATTCAAGGCTATGATAGACCCACGTCACGACAGAAAGATACTTGTACAGATACTTTTGTAAATAAATTTTAATCGAAAGATAAAAGTAAGATATTCATCGGTTGGAAGTTTTCCACCTATTGATGAATATTGTGCATATAGTGTTCCTTTCCTTTAGATTGTAGTAACAGATGGAAATGAATAAACTAGGGGATATCGGGCTTCACACTGGAAATTTAATAAGAACATGTGATGTATCTCCCGAGATAGAAATTACAGATATGAAATAAAAAAGAAAATAAAGAAAATGATATTGACTTAAATAACGTCTCTTTAAAAGTCTAATAATTTTATCATTTTCAGGAGATTTTATCTCCATGCAAAGATATCTGTATGCACATATGGTTTGACTGTTGTAAATAAGTGAAAGAGAAAAAATACATGTGCATGTGTGCATTTAACACTTCGGAAACTTTAATACTTAAAAAGAGTTATTTGCAAAATTTTTTTTATCGCACTAACATAATTTTCCAGTTACAATTTTGGAATTACAGTCTTCTATTTTAGACGAAATGTGTATATATATTTAATATTTAATGTTATATATATATATATATATATATATATATAAATTTCATATATATATATATATATATGTATATATATATATAATCTTAAAAAGAAAGAAAATGGCAAATTTTCTATGCCTTCTGGTGATATTTGCAACCTCTGAAGATACATCAGAATATTTACACATATGGAATTTATTTTCACATTTTGATATATGTCAATATATGCGTATTTTGAGTTAACTTGCTATAAATAACTAAATTTTTGTATAATACATATCTTTGAACTATTATTAATTTAGATTGATAAACTTCTGTGCATTACGATTAAACTTTTTTTTATCATCGAGTTGCGGTGTACACTGACTGCATTCATCATTGTTGTCAATTAGACTTTTATTACAATGGTCTATAAAGTAGTTTTCCGGGAAATGTGTCGGTTGAATAATGAAAAATATAAATTATGCATGATTATAATAGCAATATTTACACAAGGCCTTAAGGAAATTGTGCACCGTATGATCCGTACTATATAATCAAATTTTATATAAGGAGGAAGAATCAAAATTTTTCGTGGGAGAAAAATATATATTGCAGAATAATTATGCACTTATTATGTACATAAATAATTATATACTTGAGAACTTATTTACACAATGATTGCATTTGCAACAATTCAGTATGCGAAAATAAATTCTGTATATCTTCTTGCACAATCTAGCGGGTAAACTGATTTATCATTTCATAAGAATGTAAATCAGGTATCCGTATGTAAAAAAAAGATACTGCCAGAGTGATACCGCCCAAGACCCCCCTGCTTGTGTAGTGGTTATAAACATTTGTATCTTTTGTGATTAAAAGAGAAGATATACTTAAAGCGAAACTCGTGTAGATTATACAGATTTTATATAAAAGATGTGTGTGTGGGTGTATATGTACCCGTACACACACATACATACACCAGTGTGCAACGCTAGCACACAGCGAATGTTTAGACACAGTCAAGTTTCTATGCATATAACTATAATTATTGAGATTTAGATTTTAATATTACTTGTATTAAGCGCGACTTGTATATTATTTGTATATATGGTAAATAGAATAATAATATACGAAAAGTGGCAGATACTTACTGGCCAGTTATAATAGTAAAATGATTATCCTAATTATTTCTCAGAACCAAAACGTACACGAGATGTATGAGGATACTTTAAACTAGAGAATGTAACACACATGTAAATGGCTGATGAACGACGATAACAAGTACAGTTAAATATTGTACTGTTATTTCTCTGATAGAATTATTACTTACTTATTAAAAAAAAAAAAACATAATTACCTAAAGAAGTTTATTCAAACTGTAAGCTTTACTTAGGATTGCCAAGAAGTAGTATGCGCAACCCTGTTGCGATTGTACATAGGCAATGTTTACCTATACCTAGCTAATAATACCCCTAAAATATACACGATACACCGTCTTAGTTTATGAGAGTCCTAGAGATTTATAGGTATTTCGTGAGAAACCCTCCACCACAAAACATAAGAAACAACATTTCATTTGTGTTACAAAAGTTGATAATAAGTTGAATAATAATGAGAAAATTTTTTAATTATATTTTTACAGTAATTTGCAATGTAATCTGAAAAACATGTAGATGTTAAAAAATAGCACGCAATTGTTAAAAGACGATTTTTATCTTTTTTTTTCTTTCTTTTAGCAGAGATTGACAGTTAAGGCCATATGTCAATTTGCATACATTTTCGTCGCAATAATAGGAGATAATTCATTATTATCTAACGAGACTTCTACAAATCTCTGTGGCTCTAAGATTACAATACCTATTTATCTATCGTTAGGAGGCCTATAATTTGATTTTACAATGCTCTACGAACCGCGACTGCGGATTACGCGTGTCGTCTTGTCCAAGGCCTGGAAAAGTAACGAAAAATATTCTCATGTAATCGTATCGTACTCGTGATGTATCGGCTGCGCGGATCGCGGGATCTGTTATTGCATAACGTACGGAATATCGATATGTCCACGTGATTACGCATTGCATATTTATGATAGTGTATTGGAAGTTCATTCACACGTACGCAGTTTTTTACCAAATCATATTAGAGGATCCACGTTCCAACGATATTTCTCGACAAAATCTGAGGTGTTCGCTCAGCAAGTACATCATGAGTATTGACATCGGTCCATGTCGAAAGGTCTGTCCGTTTCGGATGCGCTTCTTGTATACTACAAGCGAGATTTGAGTACATACAAGGAGGGAATAAAAAGCTAAATGCAGAAGTTGCAACTTGACGAACAGACCTGTAGTTCCTCTCCGTAAAACGTGGATGAATGCGCATTATAAATTAAAAAAAAAAAAAAAAGAAACACTGATATCATTGATCACATTCGCATAAAAAATTTTAATAAAGACCAGTTTTTAAACATGTACGACAGACACAACATTGTTTCTTGATAACGGTTAGACTCATTCAATAAAAAAGTCATAAAACATAAACGGAATCGTGAATTATTTATTCCCGACGATCGGATAATCACCGAGGAATTAATACGAAACGATTAGTGGGAAGCTGGCAACGTCATAAGAAAATATGAGAATAAAAGAATACTTGTATTATACTGACTGTAGTTTAATTACAAAACCCGCAATTATATCTAATAATATGTTTGGCACGTTTGTTTTATTTTGTGTTGCCGAGAATTACCCGCGCGTTTACGTATTTAAGAAAGATATTTGGAGAATATTTTTTGATAAGACATCATTAGATAATATCAAAGAGCAAATGTATGAATCAAAGATGGCACAAGCATATATAAGAAAGGTGACGTTTTTTGTTCTTCTCTTCAGTTTAACAATTTAATTACCTTTTAAAAATAGAGACAAAAAAAATGATAATTACTATACTCAATTTCACTTACCTATTTTTGAGAATTATTATTAAAAGTATTCAGCGCGCGGAACATAATATTCTGAAGAGACATGGCTCTCCGTAGATTCCTTTTGTAGAAGGGAAAGGGTTTGTTGAAGAATAATTGACGAGCACAAGTTAGTATTATATAACATCGTTTTATTAGATTTAAATTGAAATTGGTTATAAATTATGGTGATGAATTCGAATACTAGGACTAGGACAGATGGTTTTTTTTCGCTGCTTTGCTCAGTATACTCAATTTTATATTGCATATTATGGTTGTCGAAGAATGAACGCCGTTGCTGAAATTTCTCTCCCGCTTTCTGCCTTCTTTCGCTCTCTTTTTCTCTCTTTCTCTCTGGCTTTCTCTCTTTTCTTTCTCTCTCAACACATGCGCGCGCACACACATACGCACACGCATATATTTCAGACGCGCATTTCTCTCTCCGTCCTTCTCTCTCTCTCTCTCTCTCTCTCTCTCTCTCTTGCTCTCTCGCTCTCGATTCGATAGAAACAATATTAATCGTTTGTATTAAGCATTTTACGCGCATTAATATAGAACTAACTTCTCACCGGTCGACGATCTCTTCCCTTTTCTCTCGATTTCGCATAATCGACGAACTAATTGTAAGAGTGAACTCGGAGTCGTCGTGAACGCGCCAAGCGCGTTCGGCAGTGCTACGCAAGGAAATCGGCACTTCGCGCGCCGGGCGATCGTTCCAGGATCGTCGATTCACGAATCTTGGTGTGCTTTCAACGCATTCTGGATTGGCGCGTGCAATGGAACTTCGATCTGTCTACAGTGTCTACCCTCGGGTAGATCCGAGTTCATATCATCGTTTCCGTAAGTCTAGAAACAATTTTCTCTTACAGTTCTTCCCCCATCCCTTCGCGCCTAACGTTTGATTTAAACGGTCGCTTCGATAACGATCGATCGATCGTACTCACTTTATATACATATGTATGTACGCCGAGGTCGCCGAGTCTCGTTTCAAGAAACGTACACTCATACTCATGAAACGCAAACGAGAGCGTCGAAATGAAAACGGTGCCGAAGCGACGACGATTTCAAGATAAACGACATCCTTTGCTTTATTGTGCGATTGTTTCTCCAGCGCTCCGTTCTCATTCCGAAGTAACACACGAGACTTCTTCCGCCAAGCTTGTCGGTTGTCAATTTGTAAATGTTTGTGCAGAAAATTCACCCATGTACACGCGTAAATACGCGTCGGTATCTAAACGTATAATGCGTGAGCTCAAAAGATGGACAATACGAAGCCAATTTCGTTTATCATTATATTATTCTGAATCGTTTATTAAATGATAATTAAGTTTGTCTAAACGCTTTTGGAGATTTATATGTATATATAAATAAAATATATAGTATATATATATATCTATAATATATAATATATATAATATATATTTATTGTATATACAATATTATATAATATATAATCACATCACATAATATATTTAATACATGCATGTGCGGGCATATATATCACGCACACATATGCATATTATATATATAGGTATGCTCCATTACAAATTGAATTGAGCGCAACACCTATTATTTCAATGGCGGAAGAGTCCCATATTCTCTCTCACAAAGTTACGAATCCTGTACCAGCATCGTTTTATGAAATAAACGGTTTGACGATTTTAGGGCGGCCTCTTCGCGCGGCTTGTGCGAAAGTCTCGCGATCAAAGGCCGGCCCTGTCGCCATCGGGGCGGTCGATGGAGATCTGGTAATAACTCTATCGATATAATGGCAGTGCGTACGCAACGCTAACCCTTTAATCTGCCCGTTAACCGCGCAGATAGTCTGTTAACCCTTTGCTGTCGAGAGAACGAGTGCCCGCAAGTCAACGCGTTTAATCTTCATCATGCATGTTGTTTCGCGTTCGACACACATACATAGGTGCGCTCTTATCGTAAAATTATTAAAAGATTCAAAATGCGACGGTTTCGTTTCTCACGATGAGTAAATTGCTCCAACATATATTCAAAAGTCGATGACAAAGGACAAATCATGTCACATCCGGTCGTGCACTTATCTAAAACGTTGCGATAACTCAAAATGTTTAATATTTTTATTATGAGTTTAATATGAAACAAATGAAGATGCCAATATTATATCACATACTTTATATTTCAACCGAGCCGAAATTTTTTTTCTCCGTTCTATCTTCTTCGCTGACTTCGCTGTAACAGTGTAACACGAACAGATTCCAAAACAGAGAAAACGTCGATGATTATCCAAGCGAACTTCTCGCACGCTGCCTTCTCGCGCTTTCGGCGCGCGGCGCGATCGGGCTAGTGTTTTCATCGTAACGCACTAATTAACTAGCGTTAAAATTCCACAATTAAACTATGGCAGTGTTTCTTAAACCGTGCGTTTTTCACCGCGACTCCGCCGGCTGCACCTCCGCCCGCTTTTCGCCAAAAGGTCTAGAAAAAGTATTTCCTAAATTCGAGTTAACTTTTCGCTAGATAAAAATGCGGTCGTAACCGTCCATATGTTATGTGTCGCTCCTCCTCGCATTTTTTACTACGCTATATGTAATTACATTAATTAATCAACGTGTCCCGCGTGTCTGTATCGCGCGTGAATACCGTGACACGTTCGTATTCTAGCGCGTCCTCCTCGTGCTCTCCTCCATATCTCTGCCGCGCACGAGTTTATAGAAAAGTCGGTACCGAGATTCGGCATAAAAAAGCTATCATTCTGGAAAAGCTTAAGAAACACTGTACTACATTCCGTGTGTCGCATCGTACGTCGTTTCTACAGACAAAAATCGCATGTGGGTATCCTGCTTGTGACTTGTGACGAAGTGGTTGACGATGTGATTCCTCGAAGTAAATCGAGTTCGGTACAAAAAAGAGCGGATGCTGAGTAATATACAGTATGATCGAGTTCGAATTCGCGCGCACGCACTCTGAAACCAAACGCTCCCTTAACACGAAATTCACGATGTCGCAGAAGTTGCTACTGCGAGTTCCGTGACGTTTAGCTCTCTCCCTCGCGAGTATCTTTCTTATATGAAATCCGAGTAATTTACTTACAAAGCGACGAAAGAAAGTACACATTCCTATAGTATTGTGTTTTCAACAATATTTATTTATATAATATAGTAATATTAATAATATATTACCATATGCAAACAATATAATATCAAACATCAATTACAACGTAAAATAATTATGACATAGTTGTTATGTGTATAACACATTATAGTAATATATTGTTAATATTACGAGGCGCTTGCAATAAAGAATCATTAAACTGCATATAGGTTTATTTCTTCTTCAAGTAATTTATGGTTGCTTTCTCAGAAACTCGGCGTGATCGATCTTACGTTTTGCAGTCGTAGAAATTTATCAAATATCTTTTATTTTTTTCAATCTACGACTTTCTTTATTTTATAGCTATCGGCTCGAGTAAAACACGAACGATTTGTCTGTGCATTTTACAATGTTACACAGGCGAAAAGGGGATTGAAATCGACTTTTTTCGGTAAAAAATGTTTGCTAGGGAAAAAACAAATAAAAATTATCTTAAGGGTGATTCTTACCAGATGGCATTCTACGGACAAATCTTTTTTCTTCCTGCATACATAAGCACGATGAATTTTTGGTTACTATTGTCAGCGAATGTGCGCTTAGTCGTACAGAGTCGCGTTTCGGACGGTATAAATATTTCCTATGATTCTGTGTGTATTAATTTAAACAATTAATGTTTTATCCAGTGCGCGATTTGTTACTTCCTGCAGCGGTTACAAAGTCTTGTTAGAGCAAACGATGTCGTTAACAGGGATAATTAGCCCGTTTTCGGGTAATCTTTAATAACAATGAGACCGCATGAAAAATTCATGTCAAATTTTGGGCATAATTCGAATGAATGTTATGCAGTTCGATTCGAAGTAGCGAAAAGAAGTAAAAATCATATTACGGTCGCAATTTGATACTATCGTTGGGTTGTGGCTGGAGTACCACACTATACATTTTATATACAGTTTTTCCTATTCAATCAAATATATCACTGTTGAAAAAAAGAAACAGGCTATGTACGATGAAAAAAAGTTTTACACTCGATCCGGCCTGAAAACGGGTCAATCGATCGCAGTAGCAACTTTCGCCTCCGCATGGTCTAATGGTAATGCTGGGCTCGCAAAATCGGTGTATATATATCGTTTTTATACATATAATTATATTTATATATATATATATATATATAACATATTGCCATTATAACAATTACACAGCACAGCCAGCAACTCCGTTTATTTACATTCCTCTCCGTCTCTATCACCAATTATTATTGATATTACTCAATCGTTTCCCGTCTCGTCGCTCATACACGTTCGAGGAAGAACTACGAGTTAATATATAAATCTTTGCGGTTAACAGGCTCCTTGATTTTAACGATCACGATAAACGCGCGAAGCGGACATCCCGAGTGTGCAACGACGCATTGGCCGCTAATTAATGTACAAACAATCGCGTACACTCTGATCTTGCCTTACTTTACTCCTGCCCATGCTCGAAACGCCACGTGAAGTCCTATCGGTATCGCGTGTAAGAGATTCGTGGGCTTTATCGCGTAGGCCAACAATCGAAATGTACAAGATTATCAAAGACTGCATTCGCGATCGTACAGATGGCCACTTACCCGATACGAAAATCTCTACATGGCAGTTAAGTTTCAAGAAACTGAACGTGACATACATTTTTGACCGAGAGAGTCATTCTCACGTTATTCAATAAAATTATTCTAATCGTTTAAAAGTCATCCGGCTCTTGCTCAGGGAAAGATATAGATCAGAAGCGTAAACCGCACATGCAATGTTTTCCATCGTTATCTACGTTTGATTTTCGTTTCATTCCCTCTCTTACTCGTCTCGGGTTTCAAACCGAGTGGTATCGCGTACAAGATCAATTTGTACTCGATGGTATGGTAACGTTTGCTTTAAGCAGAAGGCTGTCCACAAAAGCCGCATATAATGCCCCGCTTGATTTTTTTACCGAGAGGTGCGCGAAACACGAGCGAGATGGACATCCCGACAATCAACGTCTCATGACATAATTGGAAGATTTGTAAATAATGACGAATTTGCATAAGCCAATACATCATCTGAAATAAATTTTACTATTTTTGGGATTTTTTTATAAAAGATGCTTTTTTCAATTATTATTTTCAATTCGCTTCTTTAATAGATCGTGTTTTTTTAAATAATCGCGCTTTTGATCTATTTGCCTACTCGTCTCGTGTTTGATCTTTTCATTTCACGCTTATTTGAAATAAAAATATAACGATTATTATTATTATTGCAAACAAGCACTCGTCTTTTGAATTTATGAACGTGATGAATAAAATTAGTATTGTGTAGATGTTAAATAAACATTTTTCTTGAACAAAAATTAATCAACTTCTTATATTTATGTCTTACAAACAAAATATAATTATACAACTGATAGGTAAAATTCCTATAATATTTTGTAATAAGTTATCAAAAGTGGAAGCGAATTTTTAAATAATGTTACGCCGCGGAAAAAATGAATGTCTCCGTCGTGCTTCAAATTATGTCACGGTTGGTAATTGGGACACATCCACCTTGACATCCATGAGATAAATTGGCTACCCGACCGTCTCTCACATTGCCGAGGCACGCATTACGTGTCGTCGCCAACACACACGCGCACGCATCCGAAAGTACTGAGGGATGGGGAAGAGATGTGAGGAAAAGCGGTAACTACATTCGGCATTTATTAAGCTGTAAATAAAGATCCGCACTCAAATCAAAACATAACCGTGATACGAAGACATGTAATTGTTATATAAACGTAAAATATTGTTCGTAAAGATACGAGGTAACTTCTGCAAATATACGTGAGTCTTTTTGCTTAGATTCTGCTGATCTTTTAGTAATGTTACGATATACCTGTGAATATATTTCTCAGTATTATATATGAGATTGTATACAATTTCACATCTCACTTTGTAGCGAAAAGTGAGTATCGCGCTGATATAAATTTACAGCCAAAATTTTGAATTACGAAGAAATATGCATCTTTACATATGTGTCTTTACAAGACACAAAAACAAAATAGATACGCAAGAATCCTAGAACAATCCTCAGAATGGTCGAAATATTCTGTGAATGCGGAACTCCCCACATTTTGTATAATGTATATATATTAAATCCGAGAAATACATATAGAAAACGAGATCAAGTAGTGACGAAAACTATTAAAAAATAGTTTACACCTCAGAAAGTATGGAAAGTATGCGAAGAAATATTTAATTTACCGCTTAATATGTGCCTCTTAGCAATGTATCATTGTTAACGGATTTCTGAAAACGCAGTGCATCATATCATGATACAAATCATTTAGTCTGAAAATGTTTTTTTAAATATCCTCTTCGTCGTTCAGAACACATGTGCAGCTATCGCGTTGCTATGTACAATGATTTTGTCGCGATCATACCTCAAGGTTCATAAAAAGCTACGAAGAATTTTTTTATGTAATTTGCAGTTGTTTGCATATGAAGTCGATGGTTCCCAATTCCGTGTTTCTAAAATACGTTCGCAAAATTCAGTGAGCCAAATTACTGAAAGTATTGCATAATAAGATATTTACAAGATATTTCTTATAAATTGTTTTCTGATATCCGATTTTAAGGGCAAAAAAGAGAAAAGAAAATTTGATGTTATATTTATCATCAATATAATTATCAACATTGCAAATTTCCTTAGAAGGGATAAATAAAAAATTGCACTCGAAGAATGAAGCGAGGTAAAGTCGAGCGTACAGGCATCGAATAGATTCCTTCTTAGAAATGGCTTATTAAAATTAACACAAAATAAAAAAGAGCTAATAATTTTTCCAAGTTGTGCGAAATATGACACATAAGTCGATAGCGTGCACTCGTTTCGAAGTAGTTTCGTATATTATCCAAATACGATAACAGAGTATCAACGGTGATATCGATGACAACGACGTCTGATGATAGTGGAGATGTTGCTGATAACGACAATAATAATAGATAATTAATACTAATAATAGTAATTAATAGCAATAGTTAGAGTAATAGTTGGAGCAATAACTGCAATAATAATAATTACGACGATATGATAATAATAATAATAATAGTTATAATAAAAAATTATTTTTAATAATAGCAATAGTAATAATAAAGTAGTAATAGTATTAGTAATAATAATAATAATAATTCTTATTATTACTATAGTAATAGTGATATTAACGTTTCGTGGTGAAATAAAAATAACTAGATAACGAACTATCTTCTAGGTAATAATGCGGACCGTACATCTACTACTCGGGCAACAGGAATAATACTATCAGTTAATTAACGTAATTTCTATAAAAAGAAAATAATAAGATTTTTCTGTTAGTGTATTAACATTACCTTATAACATATACATTTGCGTGTATGTATATATGTACAGAGAGGGATAGAGTTATACGTCTGGTTTGCGTCGTGAGGGTAAATAATATGAAGTATATAATTATACATGTGTGCAAGTATATACTCGGTGTGCAATGCCGTGTTGGATGTTAACACACGTTTATTAACGAGCACCATAAAAAGAACGGTGCTTTTTTCTGTTCACATATATATATATATATTTTTTTTTCATATATATATTTATATATATATATATATATAGATTTATATATGTGTACAACCGTAATTAAAATTATATATTAAACCTCTTTAGCACATTTACAATTTACATTACTTGTTTCCGTCGTTCTAATATAATAAGATACTAATCGGGGATCCACGGCGGCATTGAATTAATCGAACACTTTTGGCATTTCTTTTTAGTCCCGGTATTTCTCGTAAGTTTTGTAAAACGAGGACATTCCTCGACAAATTGTATGGGCGTGCGTTTGTACGTGCGTTGCGTCCGCACTCATGTTGCATGTACGTGCGTGCGCACGAAAATGTCTCGGCTTATTTTCAATCCGCGCTCGTCAGAAAAGTCCTTGCCCGTCTTCGTGTCCGCCAAAGTTTCGCCTATATATCGCGGCGATCCTTCCTAACAAAAAAAAAAAAGTTAAGTCCGTTCCGCGTGTGACTTTTCGTACGCTGATTCTTCAGTCTTCCGTTTAACAACTTCGCAGCACACACTCTCGCTTTGCACTCCAGTCTACATTCTCTCCGCCTTTCTTTTTCTCCCTCTCTCCATTCCTATCTCTTACCCCCTTTCTCTTTGTTCCCTGCAGTCTGTACACTGGCAGTGTGTCTTACAGATCCTTTGGATTTGACTTGGCACAAACAACAGAGTCTTTGTAAAAAAGGCACTATTTTTGTAAAGTGAAATAGTCTTGTTCGAGACACCCTAATTTTATTTTCCGCGAAACATACAGATCTCTATATCGGATGAAAAGTATTGATGAGAATATAAGTTCGGCGTGCGGCCATCGATTTTCATTTATGTAGAGTGATTTTGATCTATTCGTTGAGAAATTCAACAAACGGTATACTATCGAAGCCGAAGCTACGTCGTGCCTTCGTAGAAAAGTTTGGCTGTGTGATTAGTTGAAATTTGAATTTATTTCTCTACACGTCGGGAGGGAAATAATTATCGGCAAAATCTCTACAATTTCATAGCTCATCACACGATCTTACACGTACAAACATGTAAACGCAATTTTAATTTGGGAATCTTTATCCTGCCATTTATTATATTCATATAAAAACATCAGTTGTCAGTCTTATAAAGTTTTAGTGCAAAAGCATGTACATTTTTTTGCATATTCCAAAGTTTGAATTGTGCGAATTGTCCGCGGCGAGGAGGATGAAGTATACGTGGATGTCATGTTAAGATGAGAATGGGTCGCATGATTATAAAATGAGAAGGTTTCGCGGAAAAAAATAGTTGCTTTACTATAAATCACGATCAGTTTCATACACATTATATAGCTATCGTAATATCCAAATTCGCCGATCTCGCGAATAATCGAAAGTGATGCTTCTCGTGCTTTTTACTTTACTTTCGTAATATTTCATTATATAAACGAGTATATAGATGTTCTAAAAGAATGTATAACAGTAGCAACTTCTTCATATAATTTATATTAAACTTTCATTTTTCTACTGAATAATCTAAAATGTATTTTATCTTAATCAAAATTGAAAAAATGTCCACTTTTTTAAATAAGTTTACTTGATAAAACTTAAGTATTTGAATACAAATATTTGCAAGTTAATTTCAATAAAATATGTCAATAAAACGTCTTAATTCTATTCAATTCTAATCAATAAAAGGGTTATATACAATATACATGCATCGTCTGATTCCTGAAATCAAATTTTCACTATGGAAGAATAATTCCACTTTCTAATCTAATTGTCGCTATTGGTGTACACTTTTCCGAACAGCCATATATAAGTTGACCATTAGGTTGTCTTGCAATTATCTATTCTGGTCCGCATGAAAAAACGATGGTGCACGAATGTGCATATGTTAATTTCTGTCGGTTTAAAATACACACGTCTCGATCGTATAGTCGCGCATTAATGAGACGCGGCGTTTCGTCTTTGCCGTTGATGCCGAACTTTGCGGCATCCAGCAGAAAATGTGTGAGTTGTGCAGTTTACGGTTCCGAGTGTGAGTAATCGATCACACAGTCCGAGCTCGCTGCTAAAGTTGTAAACGCATACAAATGTTCAGTCGCGCGGATTATTAACAGTCAATGGTGTATATTGTATAGTAATTGTATATATATATGGATATCAAAATTTTGAAAAGACGTCTACATGATCAAAAAGCGCGTTTTTCTGCATGTGATAGAATAGCGTTGGAGGCGGTAAAGGAAAGAGACTTCCGCTTTTGCACCCTCGACGAACGTCTGCATCCTCATGGTGATATCCGTAGAGAATGATCGTTATAATCACCTGCAAAAGTGACGTTACATTCCGTTCGTCATATTGCGTTCGCTCGATTTTTGTTCGCGTTTGTTCACGGTTTTTACTATTCGGGAATAGAAATGAAATAAATTACTTCGATTCGTGACAATCGAAAATGGCGTGTAGAGCTGTTGTATATGCATGTCACCTACTCATCGCTCGATCAGTGAACGATGTACGGCTCCGAAATAGCCTTTTCCTCTCTTCGTTTCAACATTAAAAACTCATTTCATCGCAAATTTAACGTGAAATGCGATTGCATTTTTGTTTATACGGAACATATAGAGATTGTTATCTTAGAGATTTATTTTTATCTTCGAGATTTAGCCATCATTCAACGTTAAATGTGTGATAAAGATATGAGCGTAAACTGTCTCCGCATACTCTCTCGCTCTATTATTCTGTTTCTCTCGCACTTTATCTTTCTTTCTTAATTCATTCGCTTAACACATCTCACTCTATCTTGAACTTTACTCTCGCTCTTCCTCTCACTTTCCTTGTTTTCATCGAGAGGCTTCGCTTCAGACGTTAAAGATATAAAAGAAGAAACGACAGAGAAATCAACAGACGTTGACACAGCCAAATCTTTGTTTATACACTTGCTTCATCATGCTGCTCCTCTCGGATACGTAACATTGTTTGTCGCGAGAGCCAGTTTAAGATTACCGTGATCATTGCAATTAGTCCCGCCTGATCTTCCGGCTAACGCAAGAGATAAGTCTTTAAACGTAAAAATTAATTGAAGAAAAAAAATTTGATCGTCTGCAGTTCAACAAGAAACGCTTTCTATTGAGTTGTTTATATTCTCCTCATGATTTTCTACATTTACGGCCAATTGTCTAATATATACAGCGGCCCCGAATCGTGCTTTGCATAAAATCCGAGGATGTCTTAAACCGGCTCGGTTTATCTCGATATTACACGGTGACGTTGTTCCTGCGGCTTTTTCTTCCTCCTCTTCTTCTTCATCTTTGTTTCTTGCATTCCTCTTGCAGCCTCACACAATTAGGAAGCAATGATCCACGTTGTACACAAATCCTCTCTTCTCGCTCTGCCCTCTTCTCGCCTCATTTACCAAACTCAATGAACACTTGGTGGATATTGCGTTTATTGGTGTATTGGACGATTCTCCGTGATCGCGACTCGCGGAATCGAGGTCCTTTGGCGAATGCGGCGAATTCGAAACGTTCATTCCTGACCAACTGATCTATCGTTTATCGTAAGGCGTAAGGAGATCGGCGATACCGGGTAATAAAAGCGAAAGCGAGCTATCGATCGTAACAGCAACGAGATTGTAGATAACGCGCGTTCGTACGCGCACGGAGATATGCATCGATCATATTTGTCTTTAACTTCGTTAAAATCAGAGATTCACCATACTTGCGGCGATCCTACTTGGCCACTGGAGTCGTCCAGTTCACTGTCCTTACAATATTATTACTTGCTGATTGGCTGACATGCGTTACAATCGCAGGCGGATATACATGTCCTCCGCATGTATAACTGCAATAATCTAATCTATCTTATTTATAACAAACACTGGCTTTCCGTGACTGTGTAACTCGGGAGAGGAAAGGAGTATAACAACACACTACGATATCTCAGTGTTAACGAAATGGATTCACGCGAATATAATCTTAATGCGACTCCAGCGTAATATATCGTCCTTTTCGCGTGCATGTACAAAAAATACAGCGCGTCTCGTTCAGTCCGTTAAAAATGTACATGCGAGAATAATAATAATATTATAATAATAGCAATAAAATAAAAATTATAATAATTAAAGTAATCATTACGCGATAATAATAGTAATAATAATTGGAATAATAATACTTAGCGTCGTTATTATTACTATCATTATCATTATGTATACGCATATATATAAGTGTGTC
This sequence comes from Leptothorax acervorum, assembly GCA_035220615.1. Classification (NCBI taxonomy): domain Eukaryota; kingdom Metazoa; phylum Arthropoda; class Insecta; order Hymenoptera; family Formicidae; genus Leptothorax; species Leptothorax acervorum. Next base: position 563,693 of record JASTWQ010000027.1, on the reverse strand, counting down.
TGCGGATATGTATGTATATAAGAATGAAATATTTATTTCATCCATATATACATAAGCAGTATCTCCCTCGCTTTCTCTCTCTTTCTCTCACACAAATACACACAACACACACACACACATACATTCTCTATGTACAAAGAGTAAACAATGAAATATTACACCGCTCATTAATTTCGGATCCCCATTCTCGTAACGAGTAATATAACGGAGATATATTGGAGAAATCAACAAATTTTATAATCGACGTAGAAGGTCCTTTTTCATCGCCACCACGTTCGTCGTGAAGCGTGGCGCGTGCAAACTCTTCGAAGATGCATTGCGCGAGCCGCACACGCGCGTTTATCGCGTACTTTCGCGAACAAGATATCATCAACCCTTTCGGTACGGCAGAAAAGCATTTCCATTAGCCAGGAGCATGATAAAACGTACGTTTAATAGCACGTAGCTACTAAATGTGTGTATTTTTAACGATGTAAGAATGTTTTCTAGTGAAGTATCTAGTGAACGTTCCGCGGCGGGTGATTATAGCTTTCATATCAAAATGGTTAAAAATCGACGGTCTTTTGGAAATTTGCGTGATTGCCGATATTTAGACGGTTAGCTTATAGTATAATATTAATTTTGTATATTAGTATTATCATCTTGATATTTCATATAAATGAACGTACACCTATGATTCAATATTCGATTTTTATTTAAAACTACGCTTTGTTATTTTCATTGTTATCGCCCATATACATTTGATTGTAGATACGAGTGATAATTATGGAAATAAATGCAGTTTTACGGCTACGTATGTGATGTTACTGCCATAGAGTGGCATCTGTATAATAATAAATTATAAAAATAAATTACATCTGTGTATAATAATAGATAAATTATAAATTTAATATTACATTATAAGCTAATTGTTCACATATTTATGTTTAATATTACATTATAAGCTAATTGTTCACATATTTATGTTGACGGTCGAAAAATTTATATCGACAGTCTATAATGCAGAGACTTTTCTTTCAGATCTCCGAGTCTCCATTGACAATCACGAAAATTTACTCAAAGGGTCGATAATGTTTAATTGTATCTCACCGGTGGAACAATATATCGATATATATATATATAACACGATATATACTTATTTCCTCCACCCTGTCAACTTTAGAATCAGCAGCATAATCTTTCATCTATGTCTTAATTACAGCGTCTTGATAGTAAAAAGGTAGTAAGTAATGATAGAAACAGTAGCAGTACTCTTACCGGTATCAACAAACATTAACGTAGCAATTGTGGCGGTAATAAAAGTAAAAAAAAAGAGATAAGACGTGATGGATCGCTTACAAATATGTTTAAGGATCTAAATCTACCGTCCGCGTGTACGCGCATATGTATGTTAATATATATGTATAGATCTCTCTATGTATGTATAAAGTTTCATCGCCAACGTACAAATTTTCAGTCTGTTTCGGCGACACCGCGTCAAATTTTTCTACTATTATACCCTTCTTGCCGCAAACAACGAGAAAACAACGATGTCCCGTGTTCGTTCACGCTATTGACATTCATGAACACGCGCTGGCACATCTCTCTTACGAATTACACGCATTCGCGCCCTTTATGTGTGTAAAGTCTCTCAACATTTACTATATATATATGTATATGCATACACACACACATATATATAAATATACATATATTATGTATACGTACATATGTATGTTTGTATGTATATGTAGAGTTCTCGCCAAGTCTGTTGCAGGTCTCGCATTTTATGTCGCATTGCTCGATACATGCCACCGGGAAAAGTGAAAACGCTCGCATTCACGTGATAACCGTTCGCGTCGCTCCCCCCGTGTTTTCAAGCTAGATAGAAAAACTTTACAGACGTTTGACAGCTCGACGGGAGAAAATTCTCCCGAGGGACGACGTCGAAACGCGCGGCCGATTTTTATTCCCTGACAAGAGGCGAGACACACGACAGCAACGACGGTTTGCTATAATACTCTATGTAATAACAAAACTGAAGATCCGCGAAAAGTCGTGTCGAGAATTTGCGTGCTACTTGCGTGTCTCCCAACACGCTCATTTTGGTACACGGTAATAACGCAGTACGAGGTAGCCCAGGGTCCGGAAAACGATTAGGAACGCCATTAACACCGCCGTGTTTGCCCACAATGGTAGACCAGAACCTTTGACCCCGCCTTGGCTCTCCAAAATCGCGGAAACGGGTATCGTCGTGCCGTTTCTGCACTCGGCGAATTTACTTGGCTGCGAGCATCTGTCAGACAGAAGATTATTTGCTCGATTAGTATAATGCGTTGCTCAAGAGAGCATTTTTTATTTTATTTATATTAGGATTCAATAATTAGGGTTCCTAATTATCCATGATTTGCATTTTATATTACTCAATCATTACTCAATCGATTCAAGATTAAAACTCTAATTACGCACGTAATTTCGCGTATTTATAATTCCACGCATCTATATTTTAATTTTTATCTTTAATTCCATGAATTATGATTAGAAGAATGTGTTTCTTGCACCTGAATACTTTTTTTCGGAAGAAGAACAATTTTCTTGTAAATTCTACGCCTATTGTCGTTAAATTATTATTTCCAAAATTTTTGTTATTTACAGTCGTTTGCATTCAATTTTCTTGATTTTTTATTCGAAAGTAAATCTTCAACTTTTTAGCAACTGTTCGTTCGCTCGAGATAATATTTCTACATCAACCGCGTTATGAAAAGACAGACGTGACAATAAAAAAAAAGATAGTCTTACGTGATCGGTTCGCCGACGCCGAACTCCAGAATCTGCATATTCTGATAGGCATAATGCATCATGCTGATGTATCTGGCCCACGCTAGCCATGGTGGGACCGACGTCGCCAAATAACCGCCCAGAAGCTGCGTCGAGAGTGTGTAGAGCGCAGACACGGTAATGCCCACCTGCAGATCTTCGCAGCAAGCGCCCACGAAAAATCCGACACTCTGTAAAACATCGTGAAATTGAAGAGCTGGACGCAATAAACTCGACTTAAGTCCAACGGTTGAATAACCGGCCATCTCTCTCCACCTAGTCGATAGCTTTAGAGAGTGACCGATGATATATACCATCATGCATTTTGGTGCAATGGTGCAAATTTCCAATCTTGGCTTGAGATAAGCTGAGAACGCTTGAAAGCTTATATATTTAATATGTACTTTCTAGTAGTGTAAAAATAGTAATGAAACACGGTTGCGATTATCGGTTACATGTATTACTTTCAACAAAACGTTTATTGGATATTTCATTGTGTGTGAAGAATACATATTGCTTATACTACATTTGTGGGTTTCAAATCAGAGTAAGGCTGATGGCAGAAAACAAAACGTAGGCTCTTACGTCTATCATAAACGTGAACGTAAAGCAAGGCAGAGAAAACCGTATACGTAACTACGTAAATCGTGAAAAGCTATCGTGTCACGACTTACGTTTACGGTTTTCTCTGCTTTGCTTCACGTTCACGTTTACGACAGACGTAAGAGCTTACGTTTTGTTTTCTGCCATCAGCCTAATTTGTACGCTCATGTTGAGTTTCGATATCTAGGTAACGTTATATTAAATGTTTTGATCAATATATGTATAGCTTTTTTTTTTATCAGGTTATTAACTTTTTAAGAGCGACAAATAGCTATATTCTTCCAATTGTCCAAATTGATTATAATTTGATCTTTTTTTCGTGAAAGTAGCGATAAATAAAATTGTTATTTACTCCCTTTCTTCTCTCCGATGCAATGTATATTTGAAACTAAACACGTATCATATAGTTCAATAAAAAAGCTAATGTCAGACTATTTCATATCATTCTAAAACAAATATGTACGAAAATTTTGATTTAAAACACCATGTATGTTTAAAGCCGACCAACTGGCAAAGTTTTATTGAATTCTCACGACGCGACGTTTCGACCGCCCTATCGGTCCTTATCAAAACTTTGCCAGTTGGTCGGCTTTAAACATACAGAGTTTAATTTTGTAATTTTTCACTGACGGAATAAAACTTGTTGTTTTTGTTTTAAAACACCATCTCGATCTTTATTGACTATAAATATGCATAATGTATTGGTTTGTAATATCCAAAATTTTTCTCATTCTAACAAATATTTTTACTCACATTACATTTTTTTTAGAAAGTTTAGAATTAAAATTAGTTGTTTTTATCGTTTTTCCATGAGAAATAATTGAAAAAAATTATCTGATAGACCGATATTACGACGAAAAAATTATATTACGTCCTGAGGGTTAACTAATATATGTATAATTATCGGAAGAATAGTCGGTTAACAGATTTCAGTTCAATCCGATATCCGAACGTTGCTCGAATCAATATTGATATCCATGATATCGTCATATATATTGGTAAGTGCCAATAAAAATCTGACATTTGCCTTGTATGTAATTATCTTGCGTTGCGCATTTAGCTATATCATGCAACGAATTTTGATTCAGTTCGATAATAAACTGTAATTAAACGGAATATTTTGATACGTGAATCAATCAGAATCAAAATCCTATTATATTGAATCAAAGTTTTTGTTTCGAAATGACATAAAATGGCCATTTGTCCAATATCTAACATTGGCTGTGATCGAGTAGGAGATTGCGTACCTGTGCGACTACAGTGTTGAGCAGCAAGAACGCGAGCAGCGTGATGAAGACCGCTATATTATGGAAGCCCAACATCGGGTAACTAATTATATGGTAGACTGCGGGCAGCGTTATCGTCAGCGGCAGCTCGCCCACCATCTTCGCCAGGTAGTAGGCCGAGAGCCGATAGGATCCTGACATGCGTTCCTTGTTGATCACCTCGCGCTCCGGGGGAACTGGAAGAACGTCGTCACTTTCGTTATTTTCAGAATCATCCCCGCGCCAGGTTCGTGTAGGGTGAACACGTCCGCGCGTCGCTTATGACAGGCCGGGGGTGATGCTAAAATCGGTTTTACAGCCGCCCATCAGCAGCGAAGCGTTTCTCCTCGCGTTTAACGTTTCGCTTCGGGCTGTCTCGGTTCCCGCGAAATGGGAGACTGTAAAACGACTGGATCGCAACCCCCCCCCCCCCCCCCCCGTAAGGATTTTTCGTGGACCTACTTTTGAACCTTTGATGCGCGCCCGCGTTCTATTTTTTCTTTTTCTCTTCTCCATTCTGGATTTCCGAATCTCAGAGTCGCGGTATTACGGTTTGTCTAACAATAAGATCTAATTGGATTTGATACAGATTATAATGCAGGCGCGTTCCATCTAAATGTCTCAATTCATTATTTTATTACATATCCTGGTATGATTTTACATCATTTTGCAAAAGAAGAAGGACATGTATCTATTATCATATATATCGTGTCTGCGTGCTAGCTATCAGAGTAACATGAATTTAAGGACCTCCATTACCGAGCACATATTAGGTCATGACATGCCGCACGTGCTAACATTCTTGATTGAACATTCTCCGGTCTTTTGCGATAAAAAGTGAGCCTTACTGAATGGCTGATTGAGCACATTAATGGCCGATAAAGTCCAATTACCAAATCAATTTTATCTGCTGTTCCAAACATTTTAAAATAAATTTGAAATTAATTAAAAAGCTCTGAGGGAATAAATTTTGTTTGTCGAGCTTTTATAATCGCACGCGCTTCAAGCTTAATTCGCAAATAAACGCTTTAACTGCCAATTTAGAATGTACACAATTAAATTCCCGTATAATTAAAATTTATCTTGTTGGCTCGCCGCGTATTTGATATATTGTAACTTCGTTTCGTCCAAGTGTCTAATTAATGCAGGTATTGTTGAGATAATCAGTCTAGCCTCAGCACAATGGACACCTCCCCTTTGTGACGGAATTTCGGTTACAAGCGCGCAAATGAGAATTAAATTCAACTCACAGCTAGTGAGCGCTCCAAAATGTGCAAAAAGCATCCAGTACGTGTTGCTGAAGAACATCCACCCCTGGATATCGTGAATGGCTGCTTCAGTTCTGGGAAGACCCAGCCATAAAAGCCCAGTTAGAAGCCCGAGAGCTACCGTTTGCAGCCAGTGAAGACGCGACAACATTCGTGGTCGTGCCTCTTGAAAATTTCTTTCCGATAATACCTGAAATCAAAGGAACAACACTTCGTTTGCATACAAATGGGCGCAGCTTCCTGCAGAGCCTGTGGTTGCAATTTGCACCAACTCGCTAACAAACATAATGAATTAAAGATTTGTGTGACTCTGATCGTGTGCATAAAAGTTCTTAGCAAAAAAGCTTAGGATGACGTTTAAGTATTGGATTATGTAATGTTGTAATATATAAAATTAAAACAAAAGTTTTTCTAGCGGAAAGTTGGAAAGTTAAGAAAAGATTGCTGTCAGTGCTTCTTCCTGAGCATCCAATGCGTTTTTTCGGTTACGTAGACGATTATTTCACGATACACCGATTTTATAATAATACACGTCAAGTTAATACCTTCAGAACGACTCGATTATATCAGTGTCCGTGAGAAAATAGAACGCAAAGTTTCACAATGCTGATTTCGAAGGCCTTTTTAAACAATAACTGTGATACATACAGAGTGTCTCGGACATCGCGTGAAAGGCTAGTTTTCGGTCGGTGTTATTGTTTTACGATGTCCAGGTCAACGAACAAAGAGAACGAAATTTATGTTCCGTGTCTCCTAGTTCAATAAATATCGCTAATAGAATATTGGACCTTGAACGCTTTGTCTTTCTCTCCCTATCGGTCTTTCTTTCTCACGACAACGAGAGGTGGCGGAGCGGCTACTGGTAGGCCGCGAAGAACGCGTGGTTCTGCCAAGTAAAAGTGATGCAAGTGACACGGCGTTCGTATTCGTACGTAAAGCGCGATTACGAACGGGCATACCGGTCGCGCGGTAATTATCCGGATATGGCGAATCGTGCAAACGCGTCCCAGTTCTTCTCCTAGCTCTATGCCCGGCCGGTCTTCTTCTTTCCCGCGAACGTTTATGCACGCGGGCTCCCCTTTCCCTACCCTCCCTCGTGCGCGTGCGATTCTCGGCGATGTCGCGATCCACCTACGACACGATCGGTGACGCGTCCTCCGCGAATAGGTAAACCGGTACACATTAGTCTAGATGCATTCGTTAATCGGCGCCCGTGATGAACAATACAGGGCATGCCGATTCCCTTCTTTCTTTCGCGGTGGACGCGGTGCGTCATATCTGACTCGAAGAATTAGTCTGACTATATAGCGATTACCCTTTCATCCGTTGCGAAGGATACACTTTGGGAAATTATGAACAATTACGTTGGAATGGTCGCTTTGGAACGTCCAAGACCTACTACGCTAGTTTCCAGATATTAAGGATCAAAATAAAAATAAGCTATTTCAAGAATCATAGACATTGTTCTTCTTCTGTCACATATCGTATAATTCAAAATCAAAGGGTTTCGATGAGTTTCATAACATGAATAGAGAAAAAAATATCGTTTATTAATTATATTTTTCTTTCTGTGAAAATGACGACTTGTTGACTCTATATCTGTTCATATTAATATATTTTTATGTCTATTACTTGAAATATACAACAACAATAATAATACTGTAGCTAAGGTAGTTGTTTTCCACCTTCTATCCTCAAACTCGAAACAATGAGGTCAACCGCGGAGATAAAGAACTTAAGCGAATAGAATGGCATTGTATTCGGTAATTGCTACAAACATTCGTACTCACTTTGAACTGCGACCAGAAACTGGTGGGCCACTGCCAGGAATAGTCGTCATCAGCTGAACTCGCGCTGCTGCTGGCGTGGCTTTGTGTGTCCAACCATAATGTACGGCCTTCGTCTTCCTTCACTGTAAAGCATCGGAACGAGTGTTTAGAGTAGCTTTGTGAGAATTGCATCGTCGATAAATACACAAGTAGGTAGAGATACACAGTTGAGAGAAGAAGAAATCGGTGACAATTCTCTTGCGATTTTACGCCGCTCACTTTTCTAATAAGTATATTAAGTATTAAGTTACTTTATCGATATTCTGAAATATTACATGTCTATTCTGTTCAACATTAATTACATAAATTTTTTGTGTAATGTTTTATTATAATTTCTCTCTATCATGCAGAATTTTCTTCATAGAAATAAATCTTCATTATATTTCATAATCTCTAAGGTAGTTAATATTTAGAAGATTTTATGTTTTAAAAATTCAAAAATACAAAAAAGTGGTTAAATAATAAATATCAGTTATGTATAAAATCGATTCTTATCTTTTGCAATTTTTTTGTGATGACAAAATCCAAAAAATATATAATATAATTAAAATTCTACGTATTATTGTCCTAGAACATCCCGCAGCTATTATAGTATTTGGTTTTGGCAACTTTAATGATTTTTTTAAATGTTTTGAATGAGTACCTGAGGAAGAATATTTTGTTCAACTTATTCTAATGTAATTTAGATTTGTCAAAATTTTTTAATATTATTTATTAAAAAAATAGCGATTTTAAAATATTCGCTATTTTTTGACCTCGTTTATTATTTATTATCGAAAGTTGAAGCGAGATACTTCTAGACTATTTCGGAAACTTCACCGTCCATATAGATATACGTATTTACACCATCAAGAGCGGAAAGATAAATAACTCTTGGGGAATCGTGCGCGGTACGCCGTAGCACTAGGCGAGTTAAAGACTCTAAACACTTAGCGAACAGGTTCAGTCAAGTTGCCTATCTTAGCAGTTCATAAAGCGGCCCTTCCAGCGTTCGCCGTAGGTCGGACGCGAGATACTCGATCTTTGAGCAAGTGCACGCTTTAAATGGGCACATCGGAGCCGTAACGGTCCGCCTGCGGTCCGGGGGAAAGTCTAGGTGTGCATACATTTAAATACGTATATCGCGGGGCGGACTGCTATACTATACATATAATACCGTTGTGGCTGATGTGGTGTTCGTGATAATGGATGAGATGGTCGCAGAGCGGATGTTGGCTGGGATTATACTCCGGGCGAAGTTCCGGTGGGCAGTCAGGTCCCTGTCTTGCAGCTCTCGCTGCGGCAACGATGCGATCTCGAACTTCCTCTGGCCCCTTTATTTGTTCCACTGAAACAGAAGCATTTCGTACAACGCCGAGCGCCGAGCTCTTTTCTCGCGGTCGGCTCTGATCAATTCATGGGAACAGTCACCCGTTTCCCGTAGCATTCCGGCAACACGAAGCAGTTATCTCAGAAAACAAATATATGATCGTAGTCTTTTTTAGGTGTATGTATATTATGTAGAGGCGCACCGGAAATCATTTGTCTCACAATCAGTAATAATGCAAATACATATTTGAGAAAAATATTTCTTACTTTTATATCTTGCGCATATTTATTGCATTAAAAACATTTACACCACTTGATTAAACATAATATTAAACACGACATTAAACATAAAAATATAAGGTGCGCATATGTGACTGTGATTAGATTTTATTTCAAACGCTTTTTCTAATTTTGTGCAAAACACGCAATACTTTTTGTGACACATATATAGAACATATATTATATAAGAAAAAAATTATATCGTAGAAAATATATTAGAGAGATTACAGACAGAGACTGATCTTTCTTCAAAGACGAATCTCTTATGAGTTTAAAATATTTAAAGAGAAATAAAGATGCGAGGCAAAATTTTATCTGTTAGGTGTATATGTATCTATATCATATTCGCAAGTCTAATTCAACGAAATCAGTTCATATCAGTAAAGTGCACTCACGAATGAAGTCTGCGGGGTTGTAATGCGGCAGTAGAGTAAGTCCTATCGTAGAGAAGAATCTTCCGACATTCGCCGTCGAACCATAGTACGCCACCTGACCGTTACTCAGAAGGAGAAGCTTACTAAAACTGTGGAACATCCTGGAACTAGGTTGGTGTACCGTCACCACGATACTCTTACCCTCCTGCTCGGCATACTTCTTCAATCGCGAGATCAATGCCTGTGCCGAATGCGAGTCGAGCCCGCTCGTGGGTTCCTGAAAGATAAAAGATTTCATAAATTAGCGATCATGACGCTAGATTTAGAAAACTTTTTCTGGACAAACTTTCCATCTCCGAAAATTATTTCATGTTATTCGTCTCATTACCTAATATCATAAACATTATCAGTTTATAAATCGTTAAGGTACGTGGATTCATCACGATTCCATATATATTTTATTCGAAAAATTTTCTATTTCTAGATTAGCGGGTTATCAAAGAGAGAAATTTTATCCTTACGTTATTTGTTTTATAGTTAGATCTGCATAAGCTTCGTAAATTTTTGCACAAGTTTCCATGAATTATTTAAATCTTATATAATAATAATTTTTTCCAATTGATCAACATTTAAAGATAGTTACATGTATTACGAATTATTTATAGGATTACGTATTATATTAAAAATATAAGATATGTGAGCACATATATTGTTTCTAAAATTAATGATGTAACTATGAAACCAATTTAAAACAAATTAAACTAATCATAAACACACATCCATCTTATAAATAAAAAATATAGGAGAAACTTACGTCAAGTAGCATTAATGATGGATTCGTGAGTAATTCGCATGCTATACTCGTCCTCTTCTTTTCACCACCGGAAATTCCCCGTTTCGAATAATCTCCAACAACTGTACAAAAAGTACATTATTAATCTTTCTCTCTCTCTCTCTCTCTCTCTATACATATATCTTGTGGTGTGTTAAATTACAGATATCGTAATCGTACAAATTTCGTAAATATAGAAATTAATTCTTGGAAAATATTAATATGATGAGTTGAGGAAATCATTTTATAATATTGTTAATTTACATTAACAAACATACACACACATGATTATGATACTCATTATAAAAAAATATTAAAAATGTGTAGGCGTACGGATATAAACGCGAGTGTCAAGTACCTACCCATTTCGCGTGGAATCGATATGCGTCATTTTCCAGTTTCTATACGCAACATCGATGAATAATACTCGAAAATAGTACTCGATTGTATGAGCAGCGAGATACGGAGACCCGTCATACGAAAGATATTGAAAATGTAGGCGATCGTAATTACCATGTCACGCATTTCACCGAGGCGGAGGAAAAAAGGGGCATTTAAAAAGGTTCAGAAGATATGGCGCGTATGATCTCAGACAATAAAGCGTCAAAGGCGTTTTATTAGCATGCAAACCTACGTCCGCGGTCGCGAATAACAGAATTACGAGCAGATATCGATGAAAAATCCCCGCTGAACAATAAAGATAAATAGTTTTCCTATCGAATCTCTCTCTCTCTCTCTTTCCCTCGGCGATGTTGGCGTCTCCCAACGTGCCCCGTGTCGATATTCGGATTTGCCAACGCTAGCTGGAACCTAACGAGACGCGGGGCGCGTGATCTCTGACGCGTGGTAAATTATTAAACTTCATCGTCGCCACCGCCGGTCGCTCACGCCTTCGGGGCACAGGAAGAGAAACGAATGTATAATTGTGTGCGGGGAATAATATTTTACGTCACACTCGCGACCGAGGCGGTCGCGTTCAGCGCTCGAGGAGCTCGGGGGTTAACGATCGAGGAAACCGTTTATCAACCAACCGACAATGAGCCCAGCGCGCTCCGCGGCAGTAAAGATACGCGTCTGTACTTTCCCTCGTTTGTATTCCGGAAAATGTCATCACGCTTCCGCTACACGTTCGACGTTTCGATATGGCTGAGCGAAGCGACGCGGGATAGCCACGATTTTGTGTCTACGTCGGATAAGACTCCGAAATCAAACCGCAGCCGATCTTTACTTTGACAAGAACAACAAAGCGGCCATCTCGATGAATAATTGAATATAAAAATGACATTTGTAATTTACAATTTTGGAGTCATCGACAAATAGGATAAAATCATATTCTTCGAGATCGTAATTAAGGAGACTTCTTGATTTAAGGGGTTGTAGAACTTTAGGAATGTCAAAAAATAAAAAAATAAATTTTTTTTATTTTCCACCAGTTTAAAACCATAAAAGTGGAGCCGATACAGATTAATGGTTTTGTAAATAAATTATTAAAAATTGCATGTTACATTCCAAAACTTTAAATGCGTTTTTGTCAAGACATTATTTGTGAAAACGGTGTCCACGATAACTCAACTCAAATACGGTTTATCCGATCAATTTAAAGTTTTAAAGTGACACTTTTTTAATAATATACCGTTCACAGTTCACGGAGACTTTTTTGCCTTTTAATTTTTTTCTTAAGTTATAATAAAAAAAGAATAAAACTTTTCAAGAAAATTTATATATGTTTAGACTGCTGTCTCTAGTTCAACAAAAAACAAAATTTTTTAAAATTTCTTCCGTGAACAAAAAATAACAAGTGTGAAGTAAAAGAGTCTACTTTTTTATTTCAGGTAATTTACCGAAGCTGAAATCTTGGCCATCATGCATGCATGCCTGCAAGCATGCATGGACTACATGGATTATTTAAGAGGCGATTGTTATTTATTATTACAGTTTTTTTGTACAATTTTGCATCTCAATTTTATTATTAAAAAATATTTTTTTCCCACAAAAAAGTATTATTCGACTATATCTTTGAATAAAATTTTTTTACGGTGTTGAAAAGTATCCTATTTTTCGGTACATTCCTATAACCCCTTAATACTTAATTGCCGAAGCATCTAGCGCTAAACATTGAAAAGCGACGTCTAATCAAATTTAATCTAGTTTACGAAGGATCTATATTATTTTGAGAAGCGATGTCCCATCCAATTTTCTTGTTAACGAAGAATCTACATTCTGAGAATCTCACAACGTGGAGCATGAAACATGCATGTAGGTCAGCCTGTATATTACTTGGCTCGTTTTTCCTATGTGCATATTTCGATAAACTCCCATGGCTGCTTGACGCTCGCGCGACGGTTCGATATTCGCGATCGCGGAAATTGTCAATCAAAATGCTAAATCAAGACGGATAGTCGTGGTGACGATAACGGTAAGAGCCGGTCGCGGATTAACATTAAATACGATTCACCTCGATCTGCGCTATAGTCTGCAGTGCTATAACATCGAAAAAACGAAGGGCTAATATTTATAGTTAGTTGTAGCGCAAAAGCCATATATCAAATTTTATAGCGCGTATAACGACTGAAGAGAGAGTGATCCGAACAGTTTGATTTTCATCTTCAATTTTAGACTATTTTAGAATATAACATACATTCCACTTGGAGTCCATTTAAAGATCGAGTGTAAGACAACGGAGTAAAAGTGATAACTCGTCACATTTCGCGTATATATTGTATATACATTCTCTTTTAATATTTTAACTGCCAAACTGATTTCAACATTGGCTCTGAAAGACTCAAACTCGAGAAGTGCGCGAGTGTTTATAAAATATGCACTCAGATTATAAAATAAATCATACAAAAAAGTAAATAAATAAAAGAATATAAATAAATATGTATACACTACTCAACAAAATTAAAGGATCACTTAAAATCAGCGCTAAAAAGGACCAAATTCAAAGATTTTACTACAAACAGCGCTAATAAATAAACCTTACAAAATTGAAGAATAAACTTCAACTTTTTGATGGCGTGTACGGGAAGAACGAAATTTATTCTCCAAATTTTATTGATTGTACGTAAAATTTAACATTTCCTCTTTAATATGCTTTTTTAATCATTACGCTACGATTATTTTTCACTGACAATGAGTTATGACGATTTGAAGTAAGTAGTGCATTTTAAGATCTTTTTTCTAAAAAAACTATTGTGCCGCCGGTATTAGCACTATCGAAACGAACCTTGAAGCATTCGAAAGCTGAGGGTTCAAGCTTTAAAACGCTTTTTTAAACAAAGCTCTGCGATCATTTTTCACAAAAATACGTAACTTTAAATTTGGTCCTTTTTAGTGCTGATTTTAAGTGATCCTTTAATTTTGTTGAGTATAGTGTATCTTAATAATATTTTATTGCTTTTCTTTTAAAATGTCTTCATAAATATTTAGTAATATCATTCCTAACTAGGTAAATAAAACAGTCACCTACAAATGAGTAACGGGGCCTTTGCGGAAACTCATCGCGTCACCCAGATATGCATATATATGGGTGACATGGCAGTCAAAGTTGTTCATGAATGTAAATTCCCGAAAATCGTGTTAACTTGAATTTATCCAGAACGACGCGATGTAACTCGGTCGAGCGTGCTATTAGATCGTGGAGTAACGACGTCTTCTAACGTCGTGCAGAAATCGCGAGCCACCGTTGTTTACATCGCGAATACGCGTAAACGCGTAAACGCGTAAACGCGTAAACCGCGTAAACGCGCAAACGGACTTTACGACCGCGGCCCGGGGAAATCGAGCAAATTACGATCTGTGCGGAATCTTCGGCTCGCGATTCGAAATCGCGTGTCCGCGTGTCTAAAAACGTCGCGGCCCGACATCGATCCTTCGGCTTTACGGCGCGCGCCGTCGTCGTACTTACTTGTGTCTTGGCAGCCCGCGAGGTCGAGGACCTCGATGATGTGGTCCACGCACTGCATCTTCTGGGAGTGTGAGAGTGTATCCGGAAGCCTCAGCCTCGCCTGGTACTGCAAAATTGTACGATGCGATGCAAAACGCGTGACGCGGTCGCGCGAGCGCGAGCGCGAGCGCGCGTAAACGGCGATCGGTTTTAGCGCCGGCCGATCGGTTTACGCGCTCTGACGGGGCCGCGTAAACGCGCGCATTAAAGCAGCAACGTAAACAAAACCGCGCGCCGCGCCTCAGCGCAGTGCATCGCGCGGTTGCTGGTGGATGCATTTCCGTTTCGTAATATATCCAGGCCACTTTGTACTATTATTACCCCGGTCGGGCTCTAAACGCGCCGAGCCGCGCCGGGGGCGCGCCCGTCATAAGCTGATCGTTAAGTCAATTACGATGACGCGTCGATTGCGAAACCGCGGGCTGTTTTTACTACGGAAGGGCATCTGGGAGTTCGTTAATTCGAGAGTACTCGCGTCATGAGCGCCTCGTAAATAGCGGAGCTGTGTCTGACGATTTGACATCTTTAAACGTTCGACGGGTACTCAGGATTCAACACAAGATTAAAAATAAAACACGCACACATGTTAAATTTATCTACAATTTAGTCCAATGGATATATGGATTAGGATTTTTTAAATCATTCATAAGAAACAAATTTAAATTCAATTTTAAAAATTTAACCCGAAATGGCATTAATGTCACCTGCTGTGATAAACTCAAATAAAAAAAATCAAAATAATAATAACCTCGCAATAAATCTCGAAACAAATCGATAATTTATCTTCAATATAAGTTTATTTCAATCTTTTCGAAATTAGGTTGATTCAATTCAAGTCTTTCACAGCGATTAATCCAATTTTTTTAAACCGAACCCTGTCATATTCTCATCGGCGGATATAATCGGCACGATGTCATCGAATAAATGGCTGCACTGTACCGTTAACCGTTATACATACGTAGGTAGATAGGTATTCGGTATGTTCCATATATACATATACCACTTATAATTTATTATAAAAATTTGAAAATTTAACAATCCATCGATTATATTTTCGCAATAAAGCGAACGGATAACAGAGCCTTATCTTTTATTTACTTTTATGTGATAATCCTTCAATAAGATCTTAATTCAACATGTTAATTAAAAAAAGACATAAGCTACGTGGGGAGACGCTAAAACATTTGGGGTAAAGAGGCGTCCGGTGAAACTTTCCGCGACGTAAACACGTCGATTTCGTACGCGTCCAAGAATGTGTCATCGCGCGGCTTGATGCGCGATGATGTTATGGATCGCCCTTTATATCACAATCAACAGCGGCTACGCGTACGGATATAGAGACCGGCCGAGACGACGACGCGCGTGCCGTTTCTCAACGTTCATTCTCCTCGTGCCGTTACACAAGAGGGGGCCCGTTATGCGGAGAGAGAAAGTGCGGCCGATGATATTGTACTCGCCGCGGGAACACAGTTATGTCTAAATAAAGATAACGACGATACCCGGCTGTGGAACCGGACGGCGGAAAAGTGAACCTCTTCTTCTGTTCCCTCTAACAGTTTACATTCCTGTCTTGGGAACGAAAGGGCCTTTTGACGAGCCGAGTTTTAAGAATACAGACGAACGGCACAATTTTCTCATTTCTTGCTCATCCACAATTTCGGACCATCTTCTTTTTTTCTCTAATTTGTTTTAATAATATTAAAATTATATTATGTTGACATGGTTATGTAAAATCACTAGAATTTTGTCACAAATTTAGAAAAATTTAAAAAAAAAATACATGGAAAGAGATTCTATGGACGGTATTCGAATCAGTTTTTATATTTAAGACCGTCTCTTTGTTAAGTACAATCTTAAGATATCATAAACCAATTACAAAGCCGTAATAGCAATATTAGCATCTTAAGACATTACTTAAGACGGTCTTCAAATAAGACCGGACTATCAATAGTATCAATATACCGGCCTATAACATCAATAAAAAAAAATTGCTTCTTAATGAAAAAATTTCGTTAAATGCGTTTATCATGGAACACCTTTATGCAAATCTAAACATTTAACTTCGTGATACTAATTACAAGCGTGATGATTTAGAAACGTGTGGGTGATGGTATTACTTCACGAATCTTCTAAACATTTACATACATTCTTCATCTAAACATATACATTACGTGAGATGATTTTCACGCAATATTTTTTACCGTTCTCGTATACATATGTATCAACAACTCGATCGAGAGAGGTCAGTGTCGATCTGAGAGACATTAATACCCATATTCATAGTCCTTCCTTGAGGAATGCGGATTCCTTGTTCCTCATTCTACATTTCAATGTCAATAAAACTCCTTGTTCGGCCAAGGAAGGTTTTTGAAATGTAGAATGAGGAACAAGGAATCCTCATTCCTCAAGGAAGGACTATGAATACGGGTATAAGACTCGTTATATAGTTTTGCTGCAAAGTCACACCGTGGTCCCTAAAACGCATCCCTCAAAACCAGCCCCAAAATTTGAGTTCGTCGCCGTTAGATACAAAACCTGTCTCACTCGCGGTAAACAACAGAAGAAGGTAAGACCACCGCGCGGAAAGGGAGAGGAAGCGGCTAGGAAAGAAGGCCGGAGAGGAGGCCTCTCCCTCCCTTCCTCCCCCCGGGAGAGAGAAAGTGTCATCTGTCATCCCGCTGAAAGGAGCTATACCGGGGCCCGGCCGTGCCTCTCTCTAAACAGCGCGCCGTGTGCACGCGCGGTATGCGCGCGTGTAGAGGCGGCGCCAAATGTTTTCGAAACCGTAAGACGCACGCCGCGAGAGCTCTCGGCGGTTCACTGACCGAGTTATGACGTCACCGCGAGAGATACGACCCCCCTCCCCCCGTCACCACGGGCCGCTGTACCCCGCTAACGGGTCGCGGCTAGACGAACACGACGGTTCGTCGCGAGAGCCACGTGTATCGCTATGCGTGTGACACGCGCGCGCCGCACAGGTATGCGCGCGAGTGGGCGCTATGCACGTGATACTTTTATCTCGCATTCTGTTTTTTTATTCAGATTTTACTGAAAGTTTCATCTCTCGGTGAGACGTAGAGTAGGACTGTTCCGAATATTCGTCCGATTGATTGAATTTAAATTATTTAGATGCTTGCTCTCAACGCGCGGTTGCGCGATGACGATAGGCAAATAAAACTCTCGTGCGTTTGAATTTAAACTGTATGCAATCTCTCATTACTTCAAACCTGTTTTTGTATTATATTCGTCCGTTATTAAATTTTGAACTTGCGGAATGTGTTCTCAAACGAATATTTCAAATCATCAATATATACCTATTTGTTTTCTACCTCTTATTTAACAGCATTAATTATTCTTATAGTTTACGACTTTACAATCGCAATTGTCACAAAAGTCGACACTCTCTTCTTCTTGATTCACTATACATATATTACTTTATCATAACTTTTTCGGTATCTTGGAGAAGTTATCGAAAAATTATCGACATTACTTAAGTATCATAATTTCTCACAATTTTTGTTGTCATCGATGAATTAGTACATGCATGGAAGGTGAGATATTCATCAAAATATAAAATGAGAAAGATATTAAGACATAGAAAAAAGCTCGGAAAAAAAGGGGTAAACATGAAACGTTTCCATGATTAAAAATAGTCTTTCATTTAACCTTGTTACGAGACTCTCTGTCTCCCGATTCCCGATTCGCAACGAGTCGCGACGCGCAGGAGCACGCGTCGCGCGCGTATGCGTACCGGCATGTTTATTCGATTAGAGTGGCTAAAGCGACAAAGCGCGTATCTGTCCGCGTCCGTTTTCCGCCCAGACCTCTTAAATCCCCCAAGTGCAACGGGGCGCATTGGCTCCTAGCCCGCATTTGCATTCCCCGCGATCTTTGCGTACAGCGGGTGTCCTCCTAATTCCCGCTCTTACTCGGCGCGTGGGCCGTGATGAATATCGAGTGAAAGGCTCGCATGGCTGCCTTGGCACGCCCGGTGTCGGATTTTCGTGGAAAACGAGGAAACGCTACGCTCGTTTCTGTTTTGTTCTCTTATTTCGCGATACCAGTACAGAAATGCATCCACAGCAACTGTCTCGTTTCCATCGTTGCGCGCGTTTTGTTCATTGCTTGTTTCATTGCGCGAGTAAGTACACGCGTACAAATCTTCGCGCAAGACTTGACATACACCTCCTCTAAGTTTTGCATACAAATAAATTGTTTTCATCCGTTCATTTATTTATGTGTATACAAAAATTAGCGGGGCGCATAATAGCCATCTATATTTTGAATCATCCTGTGTGCACAGTCAAATATTCTATTAAATATGCAAGATACCTACATATTGTATATTCGCGGTATTCGTTACTATCATATTTGCTTAATTCTATAAATAAAAATAGTGCCAAAATATTTCACGAGCGCGACAATATGTAGTGCAACATCTCATTTGAATTTCAAAGTAATACAAAATAACTCGCTCTCGCGAATTATTTTTACAAAGAGAGATTTGACTTTTCAACTTTAAATCTCTATTTTAAATCAGTATAATACACGGGAGCTTAATCTTTAATCTCTACACATGACTAGGTATAAATCATTATATCTATAAGAGACGGAACGTTAATAGACCGAAATTACTGTATATCGCACATTCAGAATTGGATTACAGTTCCTTGCTACCGTGTAATATTCTCGCTGAACCTACCTCAAGTGTCTGCCGTAAGGTGAGATCGGGGAAAAAAATATCCTGCTGTTGTACGTAGCAGATTCTTCTGCGCCACCGTTTGGTGAGCCTCTCGCGGTTCAGCCAGATCTCACCGCCGTCCACGCCAACACGGCCGGACAAACAGTTCAGCAGTGTTGTTTTACCACAGCCTGCGTAACAAATATGCCAAACAAAAATTTAGCACCTTTGTGCGCTGTCGTGTAAACTCGTTATATATTTCAGTGAATATATCTTTCGCACATCACGTCGTGTTAGATGTCCCTTACGCGCGCGAAAACCATTATGTAACGCTGTACAAGTTATCGGCGAGGTAGTATCCTTGCGTAAATTTTAGTCGCTTGAGAATTTACAATTTTGTACTTATCTATCTTCATTAGCGAGAAAGGATGATTTCGCGGTCGACATTTTGAAATTCTTAAAATACCATCTAAATCTTTTCGCTCTTTGAATCCTCAAGCTGTTAAAATGTTAGATTATCTCAACCATTAACATTCCTTGTATTTGTAAAGTAAAAAATAAATTCTTGGGCGATCTTCAAATACTCGAACTCGCGCACGCTCGATCCAGACGTTTCGATCCAGGTCGATGAAACAGCAGATTTATAAAAATATCTTTAAACTTTAAATGCTTGAGATAAATTACAGAATTGTTAAAAAAACAAACGGTACATTATACATTGCACGATTTTAAGGTATTTGAATGAAAAGTTGTGATTGTCATAATATTATAAATGCGTTTTGCATTCGGAGAATGCTTCTCCGCTCGTAAAAACCCCGCTCAAAATCGTGAGTATCACAAGTCCGCCTGTAATCGTATCTTAAAGATATGCAATTTTGTTCTTCTGCATTAAGGGAACGACATCAGAATTTAATCGTCGACATAATTGGGATCGGGTGAATTTCTGCTTCTGCATGTGGCGCGCGATGCGTCGGAAACGACCGCGAACGGACTTTCTCGCCGTGCGGCAATAAATATTCCAGCCGGACGAAATTGCCGGGCCGGTGTATATTTCGCTGCCGCGCGCATAAAAGCGGTTAAAGATAGAAACGCAGACTTAATTTTCCGCGCGACCTCCACGCAACACCGTGCGATTAAGATTCGCAAGAAATAATGTGAAACGTGAAAGAGTATTCGAGAAGCCGCACAATTACGTCGGGTCATCGGAGGGACGGGACGAGACGAAAAAGTAGGATCATTACAGAAATGTAATGATACCAGAATAAACGTGAAGCTGTACGTTTTTTGCCATTAGCGTTTTAACCGACGCAACGTATACGTAACTTTACGCGATTATTTTCGAAAACGTTTTAAAATAATACGATAGAATTGGGTGAACGTTCTCACTGTTGTTAATTAGTTTTCACATATTAGGCTCTTACTCGAAAAAATACAAGAATTTATTGCATTTGCCGGATAATCTAATATTTTAAAATATAATTCTGAATTAAATATTTGATTGTCTGTCTGAAAAATAATTCTCTGAGATATGAATTGTTTTTATCAAATGCGATAAGTATTGCGCGTATTGCAAGAGCTGGCGCGAAAGATCGACTGATACGATAAATGGTTCCGTACCTGAAGGGCCCATAACGGCCAATAATTCGCCTGGCTTGACGACTCCCGAAACATCTCGAAGGAGCACTCGCTTCTCCTTGAACACCTGCAATCCTCGGAAGATTAGCTGCACCGGGCGAGAATCCAGCGGGCACACCAACTGCAGCGCTGAGCTTTCCACTCTGCAAACATTGAAATAACGCACTTTCAGAAAAGACGCGTCACTTGATTTTCCGTCCTACATTTTTAACATAAAAATTCTTATACGCGCGTAAGAAAATATATCTAACATATAGAAAGAAGATTCTTTTTTTTTTTTAAATAAGATATTGTCACTTTAATGTAAAACTATAATTCGTATAGAAATTATAATGTTTTCGACGAAAACCTTTGAAATACAATTTTCGATGTAACTGTTATAAAATTTTATGTTACACGCGGAGCTATGATTGGCGCGCCGATTTTGTTTGGGGTCTTTTCGCGTGGCCGCGATAAACCATTAGCGTAGATTCTGCGAACGAAACTGCGGAATTATCGCCGGTGCTAAACGTGCTAATTGCGTTCTCCAGATCTAGATTGCCGACGCGCGACGTTGATGCAAAGAAAAAAAGGCGTTGATTGTACGTCGAGACGCTTTTATCGGGGATACGAAACGCTAGCGAGATTAACCCGAATTTAATGTTTCACGAGACATTCACGAGTATCCCATAAAAACTCACTTTAGCGCGAATCATCGGGTAGGCGATTTTCGGCGGTCCATATCATGGGATCTGCGCGCAGAGTCGTTAAAGCGAGGTGACGTGGGTTCTAGGCAGGCGTTCGCACTCGGCGTGAACGCGACAAGCAAGCTTCATAATAACAATGACGTTTCATGGGAGTTATTTCGCGACGGCAATTAAGCCTGGCGTGCGTTACGCCGAGAAATGGCGTTTCGCAATGCCGAAGAGATTCGTGCGACGATGCTGGAAAATCTTTCTCTTTTCACCTGCCGACTCATCTCTTTCATACACAGAAAAAAAGAGTATTCTTGATTTAAAAATATATCTTTAGTTTCAACGTGAAAATCTTGAAATAAGATTATATTGCGTTAAACGAAGAAAACTTGCTTGAGTAAATCATTTATATTTTATATAGTTCAACCAAGAAAAAATGGTTTAAAAGTTGAAATTCTTATAAAAAGATTATAGATGTTTCGTATATAAGCAAGATCACTATAATCTTCTTATAAGAATTTCAATTATATATTTCAATATTATTTTCTTGGTTGAACTATATAAATGATTCATTCAAGCAAGTTTTTTCAATATAATCTTATTTCAAGATTTCGACGCTAAAACTAAAGATATTTTTAAATCAAGAATATTCTTTTTTTCTCAAAATCATCACAAGATCCTTTATCACTTTCCAGTATCACAAAAACCTTTCTCGATTTAAAAATTTCCTTGCATTTTGCTTAACGCGACAATACATTAACTATAATACTTGTTTACATTTGGCAATAATAATATCGTTGACATTTCGGTATTCGGTATTGATGTGACACCTCGTTTTCTGAAATCTTGTATTTAATATGCGATTGTAAGCAGAACCTACATCTGATAATCCTTATTAGAACTGGCAATTGAGATTGGAACAAGATTGTAAATAGAGAATAAACAAAATGGATGTTCCGTAAATAAGCAAATCTCATTTAAAGCCATTATGAATCTTTTTTGGGAAACATTTCCGATCCGAATGATATTGTTTTTCGTCAAGATAACCGTTCTGTAATAGAGTAATTGTTTTATAATAAGACAACTGTTGTTCCATTATCAACATTTTGGTTGAAATGATTAGAAATTTAGGAACAAGTATATGACAAGTATAACATGTATATGATGCGTGCGTGCGTATGTGTATGCATATAAAGAAACTGATATAGGTATGTGTGTGCTTTTTTTATACATGCAAATACGCGCAAAACACCAATTTTGTACGATTAATAATTAACTCAAAAACAACGCGAATTTGCAAATTATTACATAGATAATGAAAATTTGTATTCCCCACATTTTCTTTGGCTATTGATTGTTCCATTACTTACTATTTCTCTGCTTTATATTCTTTAGTCTTTTAATCAGCTTTTGAATGTGTACTTACTGATTTTTACGCGTGCAATGGCATGTCGTTAATTGGTTTAAGTGTATCGTTTCCATAGGCTTTATATATCGATCCTTTACATTTGTTGTGTTGGTAGTTTGATCATTTTTATTTGTTGAGTCTGTGTTTTGAACATCTTCCATTATTATTTATTATATTATATTTATCTATATAATATTCACAAAATAACTGTTTCCTTAATTTGTCCTATGATTTTTCGTGTAAATTTTGTTACAATAATTGTCCTGTATGTTAAATATTTTTTAAATGTAATATCCCAACGCCTAGTTACGGTTTTCTCTCTTCTTTATGACTGTTCTGTATCACGGATTGTTTGATACAAAACTGTAAATACAAAAACTGTTTCAATAAGCGTTCAATAGCTCATAAAAGGTCAAAGAAAGAGATATGATTAGATCCTTTATTAGGATGTAAATATTTGTTATTATAGTTTAAATTTTCCTAACTACATTATATAGATCATATAGCTCCAATTCTTATTCTTCAATTACTAATTTTAATGCATATAATTTAAAATAGCGAAGTCAACTATACATATACAGTAAAAATTAGTATTATATCAGCTTAAAATCAATGTAGGCTTAGAAATAACAAATAGATAGCTAAATGCAAATTCAAAAAATCAATTTAATTAGATTGAAAATGATCATTGTATTATGAATTTCATTAAATTTTTTTTTTTCGTGGTTCGGTTTTAAATGTATGTGATATTATTACATTTTTATATAATGTATTTTATAATCTAATATATTTTTTATATAGTATTATATTTAGTACATATCCTTGTTAGAGAAAGAGAAATTTAATTCTGCATTAGTCATATTATAATAATAAAACTGATTATTCGTATAAAATATCTCCGAATTAGAGAAGATTGATTGCTAATTTGTGTAAATTATCTAGTCTACAGGAAAGAAGAATAAATGAATCGTTCACGGAAGAATAGATATACTTGCAGTTTATCAAGGATTTATAAAATACGAAAATAATTCATAAAGCGACATAAAAGTTGCATTGGAACGCAATGGCACACTTCAATATTTCGAAGCATCGAGCGCTTTTGCGAAATTACATCATTCTGCATCTATTCCTGAAATGTTATTATACGATACCCGCAATTTTATATCGTTCATTTTCCGGAGATAGTGGTAACGAACTCGAGACGATAAGACGCTTGCGTAAAGCGCGCACGCACCCGCTCGGTCGGTGACGATACAAGCGTCACGCGCGTCAAACGTCCACCGCGAAAAACCCATCGCGGTACGGGGGTACGTCATCCGTGACCGCGCGATGACGGTGCACCGGGTGAAATCGGGAAGAAACTAAGCCAAGAACGCGCTCGAATCCGCGGTGCACGCGAAAAAAGCGAGGGTCGTTGAACAACGGGCTTCAGATAATAAATTCCCAGCGTGGCGGTGTCACGTCATCCCAAGTTCGTTGAACCTGCCCGTTCGTTGCATACTCGGTATCCAGAGGGAGGAAAAAGCAGGATGGAGGGAAAGGGAGATGAGAAAGAGCGAGAGATAGAGGGAAAGAGACGTTCATTGTTCATTCAAAATTCAGCATATCTTTTCAGAAAGCTACTTTCGGTTACAAATCATCACCGACAGCTACTGAGAGAAAAAAGATTTCACGCACCCACATTTATCACTTACATACAAAATGCATCATGTGAAATATATAAAGAGAGTGTTTGTGTTATATTGTAATTCCCGATTAATAAAATACTTTTTAAAAATCACTTTTCTAGATCTCTTTATAGAGGGGTTTATAAGTTTATATACCCTTTATTATATAAAATCTTTAGGTATAAATAAAAATAATAAAAGTTATATTATAAATATATCAAATATATTTAGATACACTATTTTTCAAAACTATTGTCGCTCTTTTCATTTTTAATTCTATGTTCAACTTGAAATCGATTTTTCCTTAACAAAATATCGGTGCTCTTACTCTTGAACACCTTCTCATGCTATTCTAATTCTTATACTGATTTAGGTAACATGTTTATTTGTAAATCCAGCATAACAATATTTCCAGAAGATATTATTTAATATTAGTACTTTGTCCCTCTTTCACACAGAAAAATTTTAGGATAATAATAACGGCATCTAAACGAGCACCGTCATCTCTTCTCATTTCAGTCTGTGACAGTATGACGACGTTTAACATTCAGTGTAAAAAGACAAGCACGGGAAGGCGATGAAAGCGGGAGAAATGAAAAAGAAGATAAAAAAACGAAGCGAAAAGAGGTAAAGAAGCTCTCGAGACGGGTGAAATGAGGGGAAGAGAAACAAGGATTTCGTCGGTTTGAATGTTATTTAGTGCACTTCTGTCGGGGTCATCGTCGATCTACAATCGTAATAACACACGATTCATTCAACAAATACAAACGTTCGCCGTAAGAGAAAAAGATGTACCTAATTATCTCCTGGATTCGCTCAAGAACACCAAGCCGATCTCTCTAGTTCAGCCGATCCGAATCGGGGATGTATAATAATAATTTCGTAACGCTAACACCACGTGCAACTTGTCGTCGTAGCGCTCGCGCATTATTTTACATCTGAATCTGAGGGGGTTGCCCGGTTGCCGCGAAGCGTGACCGTTCAATCATGCGTGAATGATTGCGCGAATTAATTTCACTACCTCGCCACACACTAGGGCCCCTGGTTAATTCTGGATTTCGCTCCCGAGACCGCCGAACACGCGCGGCACCACCGCGCGGCGACGTCCTTTTGACCGCCGTGCCGTGACGGGCGGTTACGCCCCGCCCGTCGCGTTCATTTTCAGACATTTTTATATCTGCTCCCGCTCCACCCGGGTGTCAAGCCCGGGGTCGCGCGGGGTTAAGTCTCGTTGAAGGAAGTTACGAACGCACGCCAAATTAATCCCTACGCGGGTTCGTCGACCCGGCCACGGCCGCGGCGCGCCGGCTTTTTTCGCGCTATCGCGAGCCTTTTCCGCTTTCGCACGCGTGAAACGTGACGCACGCCCGCCGCGTTTATTACGAGAACACTTGACGCGACTGTCGTCTCTCCCGGATTGATGATTAACTTCGAATACGCGTATTACGTGGAACAGCTTTTAAAAGAGTATGCCTATTCAGCTCACAAAGATACGGACCGAATATTATCGAAACAATGAAATATATACGAAAGTATATTTCATTGTTTTGAGCAAAAAATTTATTACAATTATTTATTGTAATTTACTATAAACATGTAGCGATTACGCATTCAGGCTTTCCGAAAAAGCACATCTTTTATTAGTCTTTGCCCTTTCAAAATAACCCGACAATTACAAAGCTTTTGATGCTGTTAAACCTATGTTCCTGATATTTTTTCATATTTCCTATAACTCGAGCGTTATTTTGTTAGTGTGATTTTAAGTTTTATGTTATCCAAAAGCTCATAAAAAATCAGCGATCAGCAGAATGAAACTGTTTCCCCGTCGGTGTGCCTTATCCCGTTGTATTCTTTTTGTCATTTTCACGGTTCATTGTTTCAACGTTAAAGTCGAGGTCTCCCGGGTTAAGTCTCGCCAAAGAAAGTTGAATTCACCAAATTAACCCTGCCTGAGTTCGTTGAACCGATGCGGAGATACATGCGTAATTAATAACTGGACCTCGCATCTCCCGCGATTGCTTCTCGTGAGTAAAACGCACCCTCGCCGAATGTTGAATATGTAATCGATGGTATTACCGTGATGCAAATTATTTCCGAAATTGTTGGATAACGATAAACAAGAGATCTTGGTTTTGAGAGGATCTTTAAGGGCCAGTTTTTCAATAGTCGTTTAAACTAAAGTGTAGCCAAACTTACTCTTCGTCTTTTTCTAAAAGAGATGGTTAGAAAGAGACGAAGAGTGAGTTAAGCTAAGATTAAAGTTAAGCGACTATTGAAAAACTGGCCCTAATACTTTCTCTTAAGAATTTTCCTGTTGAAACTAAGAACGTTCATGAGAATCTCACCGTATAAATATCTATCCTAATTACTTTGGTCTAGAGGATTAGGAAGTTGCGATAAGAAGAGATTGAAATGCTATAACGATAACGTAAATTTTTAGTACCTAATATTTCATCAAGTACTTTAGCACGCCCAGATAAGAATTAAATATCGACATCAAAATATAGTTTTAAACGAGCAGCTTAAGATTTCGATCAAATTCCTACAATCGATGACTCTTTATCAGCTTTGCCAGCTAAAAAATATCTCATCACTTTTTTCGTTTCACGCGGGTAATATGGCAGGTAATCCTAGATATCTTCCGTCTATCTAAAAAAATTTATTCTCAAGACAGCCACGTTTTACCATGAATTTTACCCTGAAATCCCAATCAACATCGGGGTTGATTTTATTTTAAGTTATCTCTCATCGTACGAATCCTGCAGGCTTGAAGAAGCAAGCGCGGAAGAAAGTTCATCAACTCGGTGGCGAACGACACAATGTAGTGTAAATCAGATCGGAGAAAGTCGTAACCTCAATTAATTAACCCCGGCGACACGGCAGTGACTCGTTCGCAGGGTTTGTTGAACCCCGGGCAAGCGGTCGAACTCGCCGAAGGGCACTTGGGCTACTTACCTGATAAGGTCGCTAAACAAACATAGCGAGCTGATTGACGCATGCGGAAGTTTGGGATTAATCCGGGCTACCAGCCGCATCGCAAACGGAGGATAGATAGGTTGCTTGACGACCACGACGGTTCGGACGATCGATCGATGATCGTCCTACCCTACCAAAGCTATAAGATTATCCTCGAAGGATAATCCGACGCGAAGAGGAATATCTTGTTTCTGGCATAGTGAAGTATCGCGGCTGTGTCCCGAGGGATATCTCAGAGTTTAGGACGGGATCGCGACAATATTTTGATAATATTTTTAAGGCGGGGAAATATATAGGTATACTCTTGCGACGCGCGCGCGAGTGAGAATGACGCAAGCTTCGAGCTGGGAGCCGCCTCCTTCTTTTATGTGAAAAGCGTCTAAAGACCGCGCACACAGCGAGCTATCTCTGCGGCTATCTCGGCCGGAAAGTGGGACGGCACGGTATGTCCAGCTCTTCTCACGAAGGTTTTATCACCTCGCTATCGCCCATAGTCTGCAATAACCGCCGTAGTAGAAAGTATGGGTGCCTAGTGGTCATAGCTCGGCAGCTCTCACGATCAGATAACGTACGATTGTATGCAGATCCGCGTGTATATGGTCCACCGTGCATTTTGCAATTTTTACGTCTCGTTTTATCTTTTTTCGCTATTCCTCGCGGAAATGGCACGAGTGCGCGCGCGCGCACGGAGTGCCTACGTGAAAAAACTTTTGCAAAGAAACTTTTACCTCGCGCGACATTCCGCACTCAGAGAAAAAAATAGTTGCTGCAACTATAAAAATGTGAACAAATAGCACCTCAACCATTTGTTATGGGTTACAGAAATAAAAATACTATAGTGAATTGAAATACAGAAATATTGTCATACTTATTAAATAATATAATTAATACAACTTTATATATAATATATATGTATTAATTATATTATTTAATAAGTATAGTGATATATATGTATTTCAATTCACTATAGTATTTTTATTTCAGTATTTTTATAGTATTTTTACAGACAAAAGTTGTAAATTTTTATATTTCTCATTCTTCATTCAAAATGTGCAATTAGAAATATAAAAATTTACAACTTCTGTCTTTTTTTCTTAGCCTTGCTTCACCGGAGGCCTGCTTATTGGCCCCAACTGAAATTAACTTACGAGTTAGTCTTATCTTACTATTATGCGCCGCGTAGCGGCGTCGTTGCGACCTAGCACGAAGAATATAGGTGACAACTATACAAATTATATTCATAGAATTATTGTACATAGTTAAACAAACTATTTCGAACAAAAATCATGTATTAACTATGATTTACATAGTTATTTTAAAATTTGTACTGTTTCAGAATTATAATTTACATAAATATAATGTATGTATTCATGGAATTAAAATAATATAGTTCATGTTATTCTTCCTATAAAGTTTTTGTGCAACTATTATTTATTAGTTCTCTTAACCATCAATTTAGTTGCAATAACTATAAAATAGTTCGTTTAACTATGTACAATAATTCTATGAATACGACTTGTATAGTTGTCACCTATATAGTTGCCATCACTATGATTTTTCTCTGAGTGCGTGATCGAGGATATTGCGCATTGTTCTTTTGGACTTTCTTAAGTTTCGAGCATTAATTATAATAATACAGATCCTTCGTCTATTTAATATTTATTACATCTTAAACAGATAAAGCAGGAAAAGTTTTAAGAAACACTCGCTGTAGAGAAATATATACAATTTACTGGAAAATACTAGAAAAAATACTAAAAAGTAAATTTAATTAAATTTCTCTGTATTGTATATTTTATTTTAATAACGTTTTTTATCGGGGAAAACCGAACACGAATTGCTGTTTCCAAATCAAGAAACTCGATACGTGACCACGTCACAGACTAGAACGTTTTGAATCCTGTCGCTCGCAAATTCCATTTTTGTAATTACGTACGAAAATATTCAATTTCCTGCTGCGGCGTGTCGCGTTACCGACGAATTTGACAATCAAAGTTCAAAGAGCTAAAGACGATCAGTTTATTTCGAGTGTTTTAAGCAACCGCGTTTTCGGGTAAAACGAGTGAATCTTGATAAAATTTAGTCGACATGCACACGTCTGGTTTGATTTTTCATCTCTTTTTTCATCGTTCGGCTTTATAACGTTTTCAACCCAGTGTTTTATGACTGAATTTTATTTGAATAAAGCGAACAATTTTTCTCGTTTTCGACGCGTTAACCGAGTTTGACTGAACGTCCAGATCGAACGAGTTGCACGCATATATGAGTAATGAGGCAGCCTCGTTTTCGTTTAGTCGCGCGAAACGAAACAAAACGGGTTTTCTCGGTGCTCGTTGTCCGCGAGATTCTCTGCAAAACAGTTCATTGGCAGTGAAAGAAATCCTGTGCGATCAGGATAGCTAAATTATGAAGAAAAGTTTTGAGCTCTATTGCGACAATGAAATTTTGCGAAGAAAAAAGGAAGCGAAGAAGAAAAAAATTAGTCGTTCCTATACAGTTACATTAATTTAAAAACTATGAATTTGATAAACGATTTCTATTCTATAATAGGTACACACGCGCTGATTGATCCACTAAGTTTTTATGAAAAAGGAGATATCCGATTCACTTACATTATATTTTACCGCAAGCTACACGCTTATATAAATTAATTCATTCGTTGTTTATAGTGCAAGTATGCGTTTAGTCTCGGAATCAGAATTCCGTATTCAATGAGTATCAAGGTTTCAAATTCAGAACGCCGAGGTTCTCGGGTTCGTAGTGACAAGTCGACGAGATCCACGAGTCTTTCGAGTCTACGCGCTGAAACGTGAACGCAAAATCGCGCATTCGTATCACGATTCGGACCGGACGATGTTGAGATGCTGAGATCCGCGGCAAAACGAATTTTTCTCGTTCGCGACTCGACCGAATAACGATCGCTGGCGCGAACGTTGCCGCAATGACGCGCAACAGTGGACAACGGTGCAACGCGCACCGAGGCGCGACGCGCCGGTGCGTATCGCGGTTCGTGCCCGCGGCACGGCTACGTGCCGAGCATGAAGGAGAGTAAACGCAATAACTGTATCTCTGGTCCAGGGGGTCACTGTTCCACGGCTGCACACGCCCGACTGTACCTCACCGTTCTTACACGGCTTCCACTGCGTGCAGAGGCGGCTTTACAGCCGGTGGTGCCCCGAGCGAGATAGAATCTCGCACCGCGTGCAATCCGTGTACCGTTTATAGGTTTATACGAAGACCTTGCGTCCTCCCGGCACGAATAGATTCTTTATACGCGCGCGAGATAATTTTACGAGAATATATCTGCATATATGCGAGACGACACGGATATCAAAGAGGTCTGTCTTCGATCACACATATATTATGTTCTATATGATTCAGGCAATATATTCATACTATTCATACTATTATAGAACGTGAAACATTATGAAATAATCAATACTTTTACATTATTAGAAGAGCTTCGACACATTAGTGCGATATATGCAATCAATGTAATTTATGATTATTATGATCACTCAATATTAAATACTTAAAGTAATTGATATAATATACATATAATTACAAAACTCTTTATAATGACATACAATGTTATCTAGATTTAAACATTAAAGCCACACACGCGAGGCTTATTTGTTATCAGTAAATAAAAAATAATTTAGGGCCAGTTTCTCAATAGTTGTTTAAACTGAAGTGTAGCTAAACTCGCTCTTCATCTTTTTCTAAAAGGGACAGAAAGAGACGAAGAGTGAGTTAAGTTAAGATTAAAGTTAAGCAACTATTGAAAAACTGGCCCTTAGTGTTAGAATGAAATAATCTTTTTCGAGACATGACATCACTGTTGCGAAAACATAAACATGCCTAGGAAAACACGAGTAGAAAAGTTGACCGAGCGCTCCAATATCCATCTAATTCACGTTCTAATTCGATAAAAACCTGTTGACCATTTACCGTCTACAAGAAAAAAAAGGATATAACTGGCGGTATCCGTATGCGATTGCAACTCTACGCCCAACGAATCGAAATGTCAAACCGTCGCGGTAAGTAGCTTGAATTCGTTTCGTTTGGTAAGCGGATTAAATATTCCTCGCGAGAAACGACGATGACGCACCACCAAACACCGTAAGCGCTGCCTACAATACGCCCACGCTCCTCAAACCCACATATTTACGTGAAAAAAAAATCGATTTCCCGGTAGATCAGTGGAGACCACTTTGGCACAGGTAGCTGTTGCAGAGATCAAATATCCTGCATTTTCATACAGAAATTAGAGTTAACGAAATATCCAATTGTAAATTAACGGCTCTTGCTGCCTTTTCTTTTCCCCCTCCCCCCTCACTCTTTTACATATCGATTTCTGTTTTCAATATCCAATAAAATTACTGAAGCAGATAAAGCGAAAATATATCGGACGGTTAGCAATACTATATAGTAATAGTATCATTTTCGATATAGTAATGCTAATGAACACAACGGTACTACATTATCGAGTTATCATTTCGTATGAAATATACATATATATAGGAAAGTTAAGAAAAAGTTTACGAGAAAATCCTCGGGGGAAGAATGAAAGGAAAATTATTTTATATGTAAAACTACGGCAGAGTATAGATTGCTCCATCGAGTAAATTTAATCGTTACTGCTACAGTCATTGGAAGCAAGTTGTTGTACTCCTCTAGCAGTTTCCAATATCTGTACGTCTCGTAAAATAAGTCACATTTAAAACGCTGCGAAGAAAAACACGTTGCACTATCTGCTTTTTAAGATACGATTAAACGGCAAGATTATAAAATTGAGCGAACCTTCACGACACGCTGCAGATAAGGAAAAAAGTTTCCTTTCCCAATATTCCTGCAGAAATTAAAGATTCGCAGGATATTACACCGCTCGCAAAGATACCCGACGCTCTCCGGCAATTATCTAAAATTTATCAAACCGTCGCGTCGGCGGACACGCGATCGATCCAGAAGAAGCTGTCTACTGGAGTTCCGGGAGGTCATATCGTTTCCGGTTGACGAGGCCGTTTAGAAGTGCATCTGCCAGAAACTAATTGAAGATCGAAGAATGTGTAGTCGTGAGGAAGAAAAAAAAGAAACAGAGAGAGAGAAAAAGAGGGGCAAAAGATGAAGAGAAAGAAGTCGGAGTACTCGCAACGAGAGGGAAGACAAAAGAGAAGTCTGGGCGGAGAAGAGGGAGCGAAAGAGCCTCGGAGAAGTCGTCGCCGTCGTCGCAAGGAGGGAGCGAGAAGAAAAAAAGGGAGGAGAATGAGGATGATGCGGAGGAAGGAGAGAGATAGCGCGCGTTGCCAAGAATATCCAAGGGCCGATGACCTGTGACACAGTCGTATATACATATACTTAATATGATCGCTCAACGTCTAACTTGTGCATAGATATGCCGGTGTTGCGTGCGTGCATATTTATGCGTTTACGTGGATGTGTGCGTGCGTGTTGCGTATGCATAATCGCGAGCTATCGTTCGGCAATTAATCGTCCCCTCGCTACTGCTGTGCGTATTTTCGCGTCCGTATACAAGATATAATTGTTGTTATTCGTCTTTCGAGGTATTTAAAAATGTCACGAAATTATCGGAATGCTTGTGCAAAAAGACATTATATCGAATGTATTACATGCGCTTTAAAGAAAGCGCAGATATTCGTGAAAAAATGGCCGGCGATGTCGATTTTTTAATTTCGACCAGATTTTAAGCTGTTAAATTTTATATATATATATATATATATATAGATAAAAAATTTCATGTTCTCAATTATTATTTGCATACAAAATAAAACGTCAGAAAAAACAATAATGTTACTAATGAAAAATATTATGCATTTCTATTTTTTTAAATATATAAAAATGCGACCTAAAAACAATCGCCTCCCTTTGTTTCCAAAAATTTAATACACGTGAGTTTTCACTGTTTGTACATACATATCTACATTATAAAAAAATATTTTTTACATTTCGAGTTGCAATAAAAAATATAATAGATAGATCAAAATGATACATGTCGAGAGGAAGCAATTTCAATTTTGCGACTATTATTTCGTATTGCGATATTGATCACGAGAATGGGTTTTTTTCGTAATTTGTATTAAAAAATTATATGCTGTATATTTATGTTATATATTTGGTGGAGATTTTTTTTTTTTAGAAACGGTATATTCCGAATAAATTCTCACATTACGAGCTTGTAGCAAGAAAACTGGAATGTATGAGAAGATATCGCAGAATTATCAATCCTGGATACACTCGAAGGTCTTTTGCAATCTCAAACACGCAAAAAAGTACTTAAAGTTTAAATCTTAAATAACACTTATTTAAAATGGTCTAATAATAAGACGATATTTTTTTTATCACTTCTTCCCTTCGTCAAAGAAAACGCTTTATCCTCCCTATACACTTTTTATAATGATACAACAGGGAGGAGAAAAATACGAAGAAGTTTACGATTATCGTACGTTTTCAATACATCTGCCCCCGCTAATTCCGCCTTAAATACAGGTTTCAAAACCCCTCGCGTAGGTATCTTGCGCTTTTGTTACATTCTGTGGAGTTGCGTGACATTCACGAGCAATGCGATCGCTTCTCGGACGAAGATTCAATTAACCATTGTGTGCGGCGAGTGCATCGTCGAGTCAGCTCGACAGATCGCCGGCGTCTCGGCGTCGGCGTCGCGTCGCGCGTGTTCGCGCTCTGAGAGCCGTCGCGCGGGTCGTCGCACGGAAAGTCGATCGGTCTCCTCGGCGGGGGACTGTTTCACCGCACGGTGAAAAATTCTCCTTCTCTCTCCCTCCCTACTCTCCCCCTCTCTCTCTCTCTTTCTCTCTAATAGGCCACGAAATCTCTCTCTGTCTCTCCTCGAGTCCCCCTTTCGAGGCGACTCGACCCAACCGCGTCCGTCCGTCCGCGCGATCCTCTCCGCCGCCGCGCCGTTCCTTCTGCGGTCCTTCTGGAAGCGGGATTGTTGAGTGAACAGCCGCCTCCTCTCCTGCACGGCCGCCGTAAATCGCGAGCACGTGAAGCACTAAAAGATCCTCGTAACGGTATTTAACCCCTAACCGTAATTTACGGCGCTCGATCATTTTCGGTGGCTCGTTCTGCTTTTTCTTTCTCTTCGCGCATCTTTCTCCTCTCGTCGGCCGCGCCGCGCCGCCGCGCCGCGCGCGTCGGGGGACTCATTCGACCTTAATTAAATGCACTTAAGTCCGAGGCGCTTTACGTGTCACGCTTCGGGAAACCGGTTTCATTGAAACGGCGATTCTCTCGCCGCGCGGGCACAATTGACGAAGTGCCATCGGCGAAGTGTAACAATCGAGATATGTATCTCGACGTCTTGGAAAGATAAATATTGACCCGGAAAATCTCCGACGTTGAAAGCGGCTGAACCGATCATTCAACTCTTAAGAAATCACACACGGAATAAAGAACATAAGACATAATAAACACACTCTCTTTCCATAAATATCACTGCTTCATACTTATTTCACTGAGAACGCTTCTGATATCGCGCCCAATATTGGCACTGCCATCACGACAGTACATACATAATCAAGTTTGATTATATATAAACTTCGGAGTAAGTTTATAATCGAGAAGAATGAGACGCCCCAATATTTCTCTGTCAAATATCTTCCCGTCTTCGGTAATTAATTAAAGAAAACAGTTAATTGATTAAGAAGTTGGATCAACTGTCGATGGCGGGTTAAATGTGCAACGTCCTTTCGGATTCTTTCGATTATTTTAGTTTCTAATTTTTCAGAGTTCGGTTTCTAATATTTATGAGTGAAAGCTATGGCTTCGTGAGACACCTCGCGTACGCATATGTATAGTGTCTAACTAGAAATTTTGATTTCGGCTTGCCCAATGCGCTTTCTCGCATAGGGCCGCATTGGAGCGCGACAGCAAAAGGGAATTTGAAAACGGTACCGTTCCCATTCAGGCCAACGAGACCGTCGGACGTTACCCGTGCATACACGTACGCGCACGCGTACATACATACATACATACAACGCGTGCATGTACGCGCCATACCGCAAGCGCGCGGTTGTTTTCCAACGTGCCGTTGACCTCGTGCCGCATGTGCATACATATACAGGGTGTTTGGTGAACCGTCGCGCAAACGGAAATTAGGCGACTCTTCGCCCAAACAGCACAAGTGAGAGACAGCGCAAATATTTCCTTTTCGTTGCAAACGTCGTCGCTTAGCGTCTTAGAGCCGTCTACGATTTGACGTTCGCGTCGTGTTGTCGACACGGAAATTGCGCGTTTTCTCCGAATCCGCCAGTAAGAAAAACTGGCAGGCTAACGAAGAGTAAGAAGAAGAGAGCGCTCCGAGTTGCGTAAGACTCGGACTTTAAAGAGAACTTCGCATATTAGATCGCGCGAGACTTGCGGACAGCTGACGACGAAACTTCGCTCCTCACGCGACTTTACTTCATAGAAGAATTTCGATTTGCATCCTAATAGGACGCTACTTAAGAATACTTATCGTTGAATTTCAGAAATTTACAAAAAATGACATAGTTGTTTTTTAATCTTCGATCCTAAAGAGTCTACGCGAGATTCGCAGAAGCAGTTTATGGTGAATTGGACTCTGCGCGATACACCCTATATACAAATAACCGTGCGTGTTACTTCCTCGTCAATCGTCGCGGCGTCGATCGAGAAAGAAAACGGACCTCGAAGAGCGCTATCGCACACCGCACGCGGCGATCGGTCGAGCGTGCGAGCTGATAAAAATTCCGCCGTAACCGTGGGTGGCACCGTGCGATATCGCGCCTTTGATTTCACGTCACCGATTTCACGATTTTTACGTGTTATTTGGAAATATCTTTATCGCGCCATTGTGTGGAGATAACAAACTCGAGCATCTTACTAGTTTCTTTCAGAAAAATTGCACCATGTCGTATGAAGCAAATTTTAAAACAGGATAATAAAATCTTCTATTATGTCATAAACTGCCATACTGGTAGGCTTAATAGCAACTTCAGTTGGCGTCTCACCATTTGCGTGCACTACCGTCACTCAGTATAAAATTTCGTTCATGTACAAACACCGGCAGGAATGCCTGGACATTTGATATAGAACGTCAGATGTCAAATGTCCAGGCATTCCTGCCAGTGACCTTACAATGCAATAAACATTATTATTATTATTATTAAAATGTGCACTCTCTTTTTAAAAGCATGATTTAAACAATTGTTATTGTGAACTCTAATATTACTTATGCTTACTGTTATTTATTATATTTTGGAAATATTTATGTGATTATAACGTACATATGTGAAAATAACTTTCACGGTTCGCTGAGATTTCTGATTGTAGATTATGTCATGGTTTTAAATATGATATATACGCAACAACTGAATATATCTTATACTTATTTCAACATCATTATATGGATCGGTGGTTTCCACGTGAGAATTATTCCTTATTTTAACTTCTATTGTATTTTAAATGAAAAAGCTTTATTAAATGAAAGGTAGCCAGAAAGTAATTAATAGTAAGTTACAGATTAATAAATTATTAAAAATTACAGAGTTACACTTAATAGAAGAAGTAATAATTCTATATTCATATACCGCATTTTCAGCGTAAATATGGCCGACTAATTTTTCGGCTTTGATAACCTATGATCTTTATATTAAATAAATACAATTTAGAATTAGTTATAATATCAATGCTCGAATGTAATCGACAGATTTTTCATGATGTCATCAAAGCTGATCTTTGTACTGGGCGAATAAGATACAAAATTAGGCCAACATGCTCCGCGGCATATGAATAGGAGTGAATAATACCTATAGCAAGCAACGAGATGGGATTTGTATACACATTTACCGTCATAAAGACAAAGATGTACGAATACGAGAGATGGGAAGGTATAAGAAATTCAGAGGAACCTGAGTGCTGAATAACTCTGTTTAACTTCGCGCATTTAATATCAGAAATTGAACGAGCATTAAAATGTCGGAATGGACGTTGCACGTTTACGAAGTAATAAACCATTGACAAATAATTTTACAAAGTAAGCTATATGGAATGCAAATGAATAATATTCAATCGTGCTCGTCCGTTAATTTCATACAAACTTTAGTTCAACGGGATCTTAATTTATCCTGATTACAGAGCGCGCTGAAAGTTGGAAACTCATGGAAAAGATAACAGTGCTTACGTAAATTTCATTAAAGAGAGGCAGTTCGCAAACGGATCTATCAAGGATCAGAAATCGATGAAGGAAAGTAGACAGCCGTAGTTCTCGTTGTCAGGCATTGCGACCCGAATTTCCTTCGTGTATTTTCCTCCCGTATATACTTCTCTCTATACTTATCTAGAAATCGAATATTTTAATTAAAGATACCATTCTACGGAGAAAAGATTGTAACGATTCGCCGAGATAGCGGACGAGTTAAAGACTTCCAACGAGGAGAGTATCGATTAGCACCGGTAGATTATGCATTAAGGAATCGCGGAGAAAATATCCGCGCGCGTGAAAGTCCGTTCCTAATCCCCGATGCGCTCGCGGGATGCACTTTTTAAAGAGACGCGCGCGCCGTGGCTTTCTACCGGTTTCCTTTAAAGCCACGGAGAGGAAATGAAAAGAAAACGCATATGCGCGCGACGTGAAATATTTTATGGGTGGACAATCAGTCAACGCGGCATCGGGCTTTCCTCCTTTTCTTTTTAACTTCGTGTTTCTGGATGCATGTTCACGTAACGTCGTAAGCCATGCTTACCGAGACGCTAGTATTGAATTGGAAATGTATGTAAAAATGGAATGTCGTTCGTTTCAAGTGTCAAGATTCTTTGCGTACTTTAAAATCAAACGGGAAAAGATGGACATAAACAAAATCCTCTTGGATCGAGAACGTTGTATAATCGACAAGATTATTATTGAATACGTGTAAAAATACAGTTATCATTTTTTAAGAATAATTACATGAGACACATACGGAAAGATGATTATCTTACAAACAGTTTATGTAAACTGCTACTTTCTTAAACGTCTTTTTCGTGAGCGCGGTGTATTAGCACAATTAGCATATTCCCCGGTTTGACAAGCTTAGTTATTAATATCTATTTACGTTTCAACAGTTGCGGTACGCTTTATAAATACGGACTCATCTTTACCAAAACGTAAACGATTATATTTACGTCTGGTATATTTCCGAATGTCGTATGGGATCAAGCGAAAACATCCGTACGCTTTTTTTTTTGAAATTTCGATAATAAGCAAAAATCTTCGCTTCTCGAATCAGGATGCCATTCCGCGACAATCTGTAAATTAAGAGCAATTTCGTAGTTTGCACGGCACGCGTAGCGCATATCCGACGTTCCGCATACTTGCATTTCCACAGGTTCGTACCTCTGTGTGTTACGTTCGCGTTGCAAGCGTGGACGCATCTATCTACGTGCACCGTGCATTCGCGCCGATGCGATCGCCTGAAACTAAAACGCGTGTCATCCAAGAATATACCATACTCGCGGCACACACGCACGCGGCATATAGACACGCGAGAGTTCTATCTTCGACGAGGAGTTCAATGACTACCCTGTTTCAAAACTTAATAACTCGTGTCGAGATGACGGAGGAGGAGAGCGGAAAATCGCCGCGTGCGATCGACTTGGTGAAACTGACCCAATTCTTCTCGTTAATCGTCTTGTTAATTCTACGTGCTGCGAATTACGGAACACGCGCAGATCGTCTTGCGATCGCTTAACGATCGGTGCTAGACAGCTCATAACAGTGTGAGACATGACTTTCAGATGATAACGTCCAGATGAATAATCACCACGAATATAAGTAAGTGGAAACATAAATTGTGTTTTATAAAGTGACAGTAACTCATGCGAGAGAAAAAGATAAAACAAAGAAGAAAGTAATGCGATATACACTATGGCTTTCTGTGTATAAAGTGATGTCAGATTAATATAAATTGATAAATTATATATAACATATTCTTGTAATATTTGCAATGATATTCTTCTCCACTACAATATCATTAATTTTAGAAGCGCAAATATTGCTTAATAGATCAGATGTGGCACAAATACTCCGTTTTTTTTTCTAAATTGAAAGAAAATATTTAAATCCTCATTTTAAGATAAGTTCAAATCTAACTTGCTTTAGATTAAAAAGCAAATAAAATATAGTTTATTCTTTAAACAAAGAATAAGCTACATTTTATTTGCTTTGTAAAAAATTCTGCTCTCTAGGGGCACACACACACAATCGGACTATTGTAACGTAACTAATAATAATGTAAGTACGTTTTGAGAAAATAATGACTCGAGAAATTATCTTACGACGTCGTTCTTCGGGATCAGGATTTACCTGAGGTTATTAAATAAAAGAAAATGCATATCTAATATATTATACGTCATCTGCATCGTCAGAAAGAGTACACCGTCAGAGAAGAACATCGCGAGCGATACGATCGGCACACGTACGCGCGTTGCGAGATATCGTCCCGCGAGAGATGCGCGCATAAGAATAGAGTTTCTCGAGTTACCTTTCCCAAAGGATGCAATCAATCGTTAATGAGCTCAGCTAGCCGGAAACCGCACCTGGTTAATCGCGGAATCGCGGATGTCACGCGTTTATCCGCTTCGTCGCGGTGGTTAATTGTGACCGCGGCGTACCGTAAAAAAAAAAAAGAAACTTGTACTTGAAGTTTCACTGTATAACAATAAGTTGTAGACCGCGAGGAGCGGCGCAGAGACGCGCGTAACAGTTCGCACGGATCTTTTTCTTTACCGTTTTTTTTTTGTTTACGCGACTCGCGGCCCCGCAGGCCGCGAGAAAATCATCTGGACGCGAATTCAACGAGAGCACGAGAGGGACAGTGTCCCGTTACTTCATCGAATTTTATGATTTCCGTGGTAAAATCGGCATGCGGTCAAAGCCGCACAAGGTATTTCGCAAAGCGGATACATTCAAATCGGCGTTTCGATCTATCTCGTATCTCGGCGTATTTACGATGCATCGTAATAAATGCGCGGGCACACGCACACGCGTGTACATACACATATGCAACGCATATACGCACGATTGTACGCGACGTACCTGCTATGAATTTTCGCTGGTGCGTGAACGCGCGCCTCTTAATCCGCGAGATATATCTCCCCCCCCCCCCCCCCCCCCCTCCCCCTTCGATTTGATCGTTCACTAGGTCAGAAACACGCGGCGAAACTACGGCCGGGACGTGGCTATGCTAGACTCTCGCGGAGTGCTTTTTCGTATTACGAAAGTGACGGTTAATTATTACGACGCTAATGACAATCGCGGGTATTTTATGTAAGCGGTCCTTTATACGAGCCCTCCCCCCCACCCCACCCCCGACCTCCTCATGCTGTAAACATGGCTCTTCTAAGGCGCGTGATTAATCTCCTACAAAGACCGGCAGCAGGAAACCGCGCCTTCTTAATCGCGTATGTCCAACTATGCTCGTCTCTCTTTTCTCTCTCTCTCTCTCTCTTTTCTCTTTGCCCTCTCATCGACGTACATCGCATACTTCGTTGCGGAATATTCCCGGGAATCCACGACCGGCCACGACTGCATGGAGCGGGCAGAAGGAGAGTGAGGGGGAGGGGGAGGGGTTAATGATTAATGGGCCGTGATTTAACGCGAGGGCGAACATTTCCAGATAATGTGGCGCGTTCAATAAAGGCTCCCTTGGACGGACAGACGGACGGACGGACGGACGGATGGATGGACGGAGATGGCGCGCGAACCGGCGCAGCGAGAGATGGAGAACGTACGAGTGTAATTAAAGAATCGCAAATCGCGAGGAGAGTTAACGTCGCGAGGAGCCGCGCAGCGGAAGCGTCTCGTCGCGAAACGATCTCTACGATGATGCAATTAAACGCCGGATGTCTTACCGCCATATCGACAATATTGATTGATATACGCTGACCCGGTGTAATTACTTTTTTTTCTGTGTATTTACCGCAATATTTTAAACTCCGCGATACTTACTGGTCCAAAAGAAACGTAGATCGTCAAAGTAATCTTTACGCGAATATGAAGAGATTTTATTTGGGGACGGTTTCGGGCTTCGGATAATTTCGGTACCTATACTGCGGGTACCGAGTATACCGGATACCCCGAAGCCACGAAAACGAGACCGGAAAGATCCACGTCGGGATTCGCATCGGGATACCGTTATACCGGCCGCTGCCGCCGATTTCCACGAAACGCGACGCATTACACTGGATCGTTGTTTCGGCGCAACAACATACCGCGGAAACATGATCATAGAATATGGGACGATTTTGCCGTCGTCACACTCCGGTAACCGGACAGAGTAATGGAGGGCGATCCGTCAGACGCGAAACGACTGCGTTGGAGGAGTATACGCTCGTAGGCGTTCTCCGATCGTTTACCGTCCGGCTACCACACAGGGTGGCCATTGTCCGATCGCCCTAATGCATACGTTTATACGTTAAGCCCGACATACGGAAGCGTACACACGTTTTCCTATTCCTTTGAATCTGCACGCATTCGCGTTTATTTTCACGTTGTCGCCGTTCCACGCGGTTTCCAGGGCATCGTTGAAGACGCCATGGAAGTTCGAATACCGCCGGCCGGTATACCGTTTAATCTCGAATTATCACATCTACTTTTCCGCCGTACGAACGGGATGACTTTCGAAACCTATATATACGCTGCCGTCTTCCAGATTGCCTTTGCAAGCTGCGAACGTTGCTCTCCAATCGACGTACAAACCGATAAATAACCCTCTGTCATAGAGGAAGTTTCGCGTTTTATAAATTATGTATTTTATTCGTTTAGTATGTGTTTACTTTATCTGGATATTACGGCAGATATATTACGTGCACTTAAGGAATCGTTCAAACGCCGATTTAATCAAACGTACGAATGATCGAGAGACGTGTGTAATGAAGGGAAGGAAATATATATTTGACGCGTCGGTTTACGCAATCGTGCTTTCTCTCCTCTATCAGTCACTGTATTTCATTATGCGCGATGTACCTTCGGCGTAGGAAAATTATTTTTATCTATATTTTATTTTATTTTTTCGTTAATGGAGTATTAAGTAATAAATAAAACACACTCTGACATGCTACAGTTATACGAAAAAAAATGGATCATTCAAATACCGCGCTTTTCGTTTTGAACAATGGAAATCGTCCACTGCATAATGGAATTGTAGCTATAACTTTTGTCGCACTAAATACATATTCATACATGTACTGAAATATATTTCTGAACATACAGAGGATATATGTTATCGAAAATGTAAATTAAGTAAAAGAAGCAAACTCTTTGACGAGTTTGATGTTAACTTTTCCAAGTTGGTCGTGGTACTCTTTTCGAGTTCTTAGAAATCGAGATAATTAGGAACAATCGGAGACAGAAAGCGAAATGAGAAAGGAGTACAGATTACTATAAATTTAAAGCCCGGTGCAGATAATAAAGTCTGAAGAAATAAAGTAATAGAATCGCTCGTTTGACATCGAAAACCTGAAATTATCGTTCATCCAGTTTCACACAGAGAGAAAGAGAGAGAGAAATAGAGAAAGAGAAAAAGATGGCGTAAAATTATAGCATAGATGATAATGTCTGAGTCGAAACGAGCACGCGTGGATTGTACGAGTCTCGTGCGTGCACGAGGAGGAGTGCACAGTCGGGAGAATAGAGAGCCGAGTGTGGGAAGGGGAAGGGGAAGGGGTGGAGAGTCGCGCGGGAGAGGAAGAGAGGAGAAAGAGAGGCGGAAGGACGAGGGGGAAAAAAAGAAGCAGACAACCGGTCACGCCTCGCTCGGCCAGGCCGGGTCTCGACAATTGCAACGTTTCCAGGGCGAAAAACCGACCCGGAACCCCGGGGCCGGTCCGACTGCAATCGTCGTCGTCGGCGTTTGCATTGGAGAGCCGCGGACATGCACGAGCCGTCGAGAACGAGCGAGCGAGCGGCGGCCGCGGCGGCAGGGCACGCGGAAGTGAATGGCTACGGTGCGCGCGAGCGATTTTTCGGCCCAGAAAACGTTCGGCGTGGGTGTCAGCCTGGATACCTCGTTCGACGAGGCACACGCGCCGCGCTGCGCCGCGCCGCGCCGCGGCCGGTGCGAGCACGGTCACTCCGCCGCACGTGAATAGGCAAAGTCGCGTGTATAGTCGCCGAGTACGAGACGGTCGAGTGAAACACGCCGGATTATCTGCTCTCTTTGTCTCTCTTTCAAAAGTTATTCAGCGATTCTGCGGCGTGTTTGCATTCGGAAACATCATTTATCGAGATGGTAAATGAATGGCCGATTGACCGTAGCGTTCGGCGGGCAGGACAATTTCATTGGAAACTGAAATGATTTTTTTTTTCTCTACGTGATTCTCGAGTCGTTCTTTCGAATTAGATGCTTGATGCTTGAATCACGATTAATTAAAACAGAAGGTATAATCTGGATTGAATAAAACTTCGAGGGGAATGAGTAAATAATGGAGAAATCTGGCCTTCCGGTAATTTTAAATGAATTTTATTTTCCGAGGTTCTCAACTCTCGAAACTTTGTCAGGAACATGTTTGAGGCTGAAACTTTAGAGAAGTGCCGTTCAATTCAGCTTGAATATTTAAAAAATCGTTCTG
The DNA here is from genome assembly GCA_035220615.1 of Leptothorax acervorum. NCBI lineage: Eukaryota > Metazoa > Arthropoda > Insecta > Hymenoptera > Formicidae > Leptothorax > Leptothorax acervorum. The sequence goes on along the minus strand of JASTWQ010000027.1, from coordinate 519,547 downwards.
AACTTTGACAAGAAATATTACCTTGCTCAGTTTATTTGCCGTATCTATCGTATGCCTGCCAGAAAATAGTGAAGATTGAATCTATCTAGATGAATTGCTTCGTGAATTGAATTACCTCTGTACCTTCATCGATTTATCTCTCAAAAGGAGACTGGAAGAAGAATAAGAAGATGAATAGTTTTGTGAGAACTAATGACGTCAAAATTCCATTTCACCATAGCCGTTATTTGTTAAAGCTCCTAGTTCAGAAAGTAATTGAAATTGCAAATTATCTGTATTACTAATACGCCATATTTGATCTGTCTGATTAATCATTCATACATGACAAATCATTCATTTCTATCGTAATTTTACCATCAATTTGCATCACGGAAAAAGATCCTTGCATAAATCGAAGATACGATAATTGGAATAATCCATGCATACATACATATTGTCGGCATAAGCGAAAAAACGCTACTGAAAGACAAACGTTGCTCAAGATATTACACAAGCTCCATATCTGCATAGTGAAGTGCGAGTCGTATCGATTCTAGTCCAAGAAAAGCCGATAAACGACAGAGTTGCTTAACAAAGATCATATTAGCTTGCGAAGTTCGCAATTGGCTGCGATATCTGGCGGAATATACGTGCGACATGTTCTATTGACGTTAAAACGTCTAATTATGTCCATTTATTTACAGATTTTATCGTTGCAAATCGACCCGATTATCGAGCTTGTCATCTAGATATATCCGTGTCGTTATTGTAATATGACAAAGAATCGATGTTGGATCGGTCGTCTAACTTACGGATTTAGACAAGACGAGAGAAAAACGTTTGACCGACAACAGAATAGCAGTCCTCGCGATGTGGTCGCGCAACAGTGGCGCTGGTTTAATTGTTAAGCGCAAAAAAGTGTCGCGAGCACGAAACGGAATAGATTTACGACTCGGAAATGCAGTTTTGTGCATATAATCGACACGAGCGACCGTCCGTCCGTTCGCTTTGTGAGTGCCGAGTGCCGATGCAGGAGAGTGGTAAAAACGAGAAAGTGGTAAAAGCCGCGGCGGAATGCGGGATGTTCAGCTTTGAACACAGTTGCATCCACCCTAGCATTCAACCCTGGACGGGCTAATGGCGATACGCGATAACGGTTCGCGCGATAACACAATAGGGATGCTCAAACTTTGATCGGGTATCGATACTTTTTTCAGTCTCGAAGAACATCACATACTACTCTAGATTTTTCTACGCACACACTTCACATATCTTTCTTCGGTACTTATCGAATGAAGCAAAAGGAATCTCGAAAAGTCCATGAATTTTGTAAAAAAAAAATGAAAAGAACACGCTTGATAAAATTAAATTCCGTCTCGTTTGACGCACCGATCGCATGCTCCACGTTTCCGTTCCAGGGTTAAGCGACCTTCGAAAGGCAGCGGGCGCTGAAACGCTGAAAGGATCGTTATAAATATCGCGATAAACTAGGTTGCGACGGATAGGCGCGACGAGAGATGACGATACGCCGCACGCTTCTCGTCCCACACAGACGCACGCCGCGCCCGCGCCGCGGCCGGTCGAATAATGCGCGCGGCTGCTTTCTTGCACGAACGAAAGAAGTACATAACGAGAAATGCGCTCCCGTCTTATCTAGGATACGACGATTTATGCGCCGCTTGGAAGATACGATCGGTGCATACACGGGCTAATCAGGGATCAACGGTAATGCGCAGTCAACATGTTGCATGCGCATATAACTAATTTTGATATCCGCGAATGTGTGAGGCCGCCTCACTCGCGCGCTACTTTCTAATTTCACAGCGAGTCCGACTCGACGAGGATGACAAGGAGCGCGCGCGTTATCGCGCGGTTTTCTTTTCCGCCCGTCTATCTCAGTTTCACTCGAAATATTCCGCGCGATTAATCCTGCGAGAAGCGGTTGCGTAAATGAACTCACAAGCTTCGATCCAAGATCATTATATATCAATCGTATTGAAAATAAATATGAAATGTTGATTCGAAACTTTGAATCGTGACGATAACATGACACAAGCATTCCGTTTTTTATAATTCGTATTTTCATATCATTTTCATAATGTTTTGCTATATACAATATTATTTTCTTTTATTATCATCAAAGATATTGATAACAGTGCGCTTGTCATCGAAACTAGATGCCAGATGCTCTGTACAAAACATTATGCAAAATTGTTACACCGTGGAAAGCACAGAATATCATGTGAATAAATATGAATATTATGTTTCATATATATTTGCATACATTTAAGTCGCATCAAAATAATTCTTCTCGTGCCTATCTCTCCCTTCGTTAAAAATAATTATTATATCAAATGTATCGATGACTAATGACAATTGAGCATCAAAATTATTTACTCTGCAAAATTGAAACATCCCCTGATCGCTGAAAGGAGATCATCGATATTTATTCGCGAGTAACCCTATTTCTGGCACGGTAGAATTCTCTCTCTCTCTCTCTCTTTTTCTCTCTTTCTCTCTAACGTAGCGCGACGATAGTAACGTGCTTCGGCACGCGGTTGCACCCAAGTCAGTGCATTTCAGCGAGATTACGGGTATATTGACCCCACCGTCATCCCTCGTCACCCTTCCACCGCTTCTGCGCTCCCTTTCCCGACCCGTCGTCTCTCTTTTTTCCTCTCGCCCCACTCTTCACCGTTCTCGGAGGTTGCCTCCGTCGTCGGTAACGACAACGACGACGACGACGGTAGCGAGGACGACGACGCCACCGTCGCGTTGCCATTGCCGTCGACTATGACGACGACGGTAACGTGTCCCCCTCGCCTCCTCGGAGCTTCGCGCGTTCCGTCTCCCCTTTTCCACGCTCCTCCATCGCGCGCCGGCACCCGTTAAACGCAACGTACACGTACGCACGATCGTGGGCGACTGTGCGTGGCACTAATAACTGAGGATGTTCACGAAATATAGTATCGTTTAGGTCACTAAAATATTCGAGATACAAATAAAGTCGCTTACGTAATAAAATATCTAAAGAAAAACATCCCCTCTACACACACACACTCACTCACGCACTCACGCACCACGCACCACACATCACACCCCACACCCCATACTCCAGTCCAATACCCATACCCATACCCACACATACACACGTGCCATATGCACTGGTGCATTGTATATGAAGATGCAAATCGAAAGAGAAAGAGACTTATAATGCCTGAGAAATTGTTCGTCTGATCAATTTAATTGATCTGACTGATTACAGACAAAGTGACTAGAAGGATTTCATACCTCCTGATACCTATTACTTTCAATAATTTAAAACAGCTTAATATCTGCTTATTAAATAATTCACTTTTATAAAATAAATATATTAAAAATATAAAGAAATACAATGAGATTTGTTTGCTACAAGAAACTTGTCCGTCTTTTGTTGCTCTGTTTAAAAATCGCGAATGGTGGTAAGTAACGCAGTTCGTAACTTGGAACGCGTTTTTATGAATTAGGGACAACAATATTGAATAATTCTGAAAAATTGCACGCGTCTGAATATTGCACATATGAAAGAAAACTATATAGATTTATCTGCACAGATGCGATACGAACAACACATTACAATGCCGAGCAATGTTCTTGATAATAGGAATAGACGAGGAAAAGAAAAAGAAAACGCGTACCAGTTTGTGGCTGGACAGCATTGTGATGTGACGTCCGCGCGCGCGTGCACGCATGCACGTGCACATGCGTTGCGCACACAGGTGCGCGAGTATTTTTTTTCTTCTTCCTTTTGCAGCGCGATGCCGCATCACGTGTCTAGAATGTTACTTTCACTTCGCAGTGCGTGCGTCTCTCCGTGAGTCCGAGGATCGTTCAAAGGTGCAACGCATTTTGCAACCGTGCGTTATGAATCCGCGTGTGCCTCCGACAAGAATTATTGCTCGCCGCGGAAATCGCGCGGATTCCAGTCTGGAAGAGACGCGATGTTGCGCTGCATTGCGCATCCCTCGCATAAAATGTGGCCGGTGAAGTATCGTAGATCCAATAGTACGTCAACGACTCGCGTCCGCGTCGTGAATTTAAGCGAATCCGAATGCAACTTGTGTATAAAGCGAGTCATGGGATGACATAAGCCCGGCCGCAAGCATGTCCGTTTTCGCATTCGCAGGGATCGCTTGAATCATGTCGATTATCGTAATCCAGATAAAGGCTGTCTTGATAAGATTTAATTAATCATATACGGTTCAATACTTTATACCACGAAAAGATATCAACGTGATATAAAATTGTGGAATTTTTGTTAGTAATTGTTTTCCTTCAGGAAGAGTATCGATCAGTATAATTTAAAAAAGAAGATGCTGCTCTATCTATTTTAGTATATTAAACGCATATTTAGTGGATTACTTATGCATGATTTGTATCGTATTATACGTATATGAAAATTCAGTTACTCGTTCGCGCGAGATAATTGTAAGCTAAGTATATCTTCGCGAGAATTTAGAAACTTGGAATTTCAGTTTTTTTCAGATCATTAATTAGTGTCATTTGTCCACAGCTTTTCTCTCTGTTACGGTTGAATCTTCAGATAATATCTGTCATACTTGTGTGCGACGCGAATATTGATAACGCCACGAAATAGAATCAATATTCTCTCAATTAAGGATCAATTAACAAGATTACGTGAATATATTGCGTCTTTTTAGTTTTTAATCATGTTACGTTTTCAAATAATTTTATCGTGTAAAGATTTCAAAAATAAGATTTCTTCAAATTCTGAGTTTGTATAAGTTTTCAAAATTATATGATTCCGTCGTGGTTTCGAAGTTCTAGAGTACTTAAATAATATGGTCGGTAAATAATATGTCAATAGCTACAGCATTTACTTTCATTTCTCCGATATTTACTTATCGATATCTATTCGAAAATTTTCGATTTAAGTCTCAAGAAAATTCCAAGCCAAGATTCTCTCCGTTTTCCTAACATTCGTCGATTTGTTTCGCCAACAACAGCTAACTCATTTGCGAGACAAGTCTGCACAGATTTCTCTCTTCGCGTTGCTCGCAGAAGACCGTAAATATGTTTACTCTACGAATAAATTATCTGTTGGCGAGTCGGACGGGGTACGAGGTAGCGTTTGGCGCGGTTAACGTAGCTAGTAAAAGGGGCGTGAGAGGGTTAACTCAGAGAGAAGAAGAAGAAAAAGGAGAGAGAGAGGGCGGAGGGAGGGAGGGAGAGAGAGCAAAAGGAGCGTTGACACGGCCGCAAGGTAGAAACAATTGTCGGAGGCGTTACCCGCAGACACGGCCGCGCTAACGCAGAACTTTTATTACTTGCTTTCGGGCACGCTTAGAGAACTCGCGCACAGTCTGCGTACAGTTTGCGAGAGAGGGAGAGAGAAAGCACAGGAATATAAAGCGCTTTATGACTCCGTCTGTGCGTGTTGCGCGCGAACTCGTGAGGCCCCTGCCGCGCCACGTCGCGTCGACCAGAACCCCGACGACGAAGTCCTTGCGCCTTTGCCTGACATTGAGAGCAAAATATAATACGCTTGGTATCTAACATCCATCTATTTATCGTAGATTCTCAACCCCATAAACACGATTCGATGGAGAAGGATGCTATAAAACAGCCCACTCGTGGAAAAAAACCGTGTGACAGGTGTGACACGAGATACGCGTTGTGCTTTCGTTCGGTACCAAGTGCTTATGCGCGAATCGCGACGTGACGTATTAAGGGGTCATGCCACCATGACCGTCTCCAAAACAACTAGATTCTTTTTCTCCGCAACTACTGCGTAAAATTGATTTACATTTAAGGGGTTTATTCTACATATTTTTAACTATAAGTCATAAAAATTTCATTCGATTTTATTGAAAATTGTGGTCAGTACAGCAATTCTTGTGAAGCGCCGCACGGACCGACGCGACGGGCGACCTTCTCACGCCCACACGGATAGTCTGAAACAAAAAAATCAAAAATTTTCTTGTAAATAACGAAAATAACTAAAGCCTAGCATAGCGGTTTTCAATTTTCTCGAAAATTGTGGAAATGCGCTCAATTCTAAATCAAAAATAATTTCTCAAAAACGATTTTTGATTTAGAATTGAGCGCATTTCCACAATTTTCGAGAAAATTGAAAACCGCTATGCTAGGCTTTGGTTATTTTCGTTATTTACAAGAAAATTTTTGATTTTTTTTTTTCAGACTATCCGTGTGGGCGTGAGAAGGTCGCCCGTCGCGTCGGTCCGTGCGGCGCTTCACAAGAATTGCTGTACTGACCACAATTTTCAATAAAATCGAATGAAATTTCTATGACTTATAGTTAAAAATATGTAGAATAGACCCCTTAAATGTAAATCAATTTTACGCAGTAGTTGCGGAGAAAAAGAATCTAGTTGTTTTGGAGACGGTCATGGTGGCATGACCACTTAAGAACAAAAAAACAATAGGATATAAACTAGTTTATCGATTGGATTTTATTCAGATAGGTTTTTGTTTATTACCTATTAAGATACCCGAGGAATATGCAAAATTTGAAGATTTTAAACATAACTTTCGCCAGGAATCTAATCTCTCAGTGATTTCTTTAGCATCGGATGCTATTATATGTAGTTCTTATACAAATCGATGTATCTCTTTGCGAAAATAAGAGCAGACTTTCAGCTTATTATTGAATGTAGGATAACTAGGACACCCAGCATATTAACATTGATTCTATTTCGTGGCGTTATCAATATTCGCGTCGCACACAAGTATGGCAGATATTATCTGAAGATTCAACCGTAATTCGTTCTTTCGATTCGCGTGTCTTCTCTCCGTCCGCTACTTCCATCCGTCCTGCACTTCCTAGTTAAAGATAGAGGAGGTTGTTGCCCTCGGGCATTCTGCATGCGTATATGAGGGTGCCTAGCCCTCCTCCCCTTTTCTCGTCCTGTACTCTATATACATGTAACTTGTTTCTTCTCTCTTTTTCGCTGATGCCAAAACACAGAAGCGAGTTACTTCATAAAAAATAACGCGTTGCATTAAAAAAATTTAGTACCGTCGATCGGTCTGACTAATTTGCAGTTTTGCTACTTTTCGCAAGAGAGGGGCACCTTTTATAACTTTTAAACGTACAATTTTGATAATTTTCATGTTTTTTTTTCAATCACTAATCATTTTGTGTATTTTACAATAACATTACTAACATGTTTCCACTATGTTTCATAATCTTATATGTTTCAATCGTATTCTCTAAAAAAACTTGTTTTTTTGATATTCAATTTTGAAGATTTTAAATGATATTCATTTTACGAATTTGACACAAGAAAATTAAAGTTGACCCAATTTGTATTATATTGATGAAATAATATTCATAGAATATAAAAGTATGTTACTTATAAATAAGCATATTGTATCGATCAAATAATAATCAAAATTATATTTATATATAGACACAAAAATAGTAAAGCTCATGAAAGATCTCAAAATTACCTATAGTTTCATAAAAAGTTAGAAACTTAAAATAAATGTAGGTCATGCACGGTTACTATAACAAGTTATTTTCTCACTCCGGTATATATTCTTATAAACTTCTCTTCACCCTACTTTTTCAGCTAAATAAATACGTGCTGCAAAAAGTAGATTTGAATAAATAAATAAAAAAACCCCCCCCCCCCCCCCAAATAACAGAACAAAATAAAGGAGCATATGTGTATAACTGTAAACTTATCATGTAGAACTAATATTTGATAACGCAAAGATACTATAAGTGTCGGAAATAATCTCTGGAAAAAACCGAAAGCCTGGTGGGGATTCCGAGAAACAGTCGTTCAAATCTGGCGTAAGATAGCGGGTCTCATTCTGACGCCAGCGTCGGCAGCGTCTATCGAGCATGACAGGAGATATCCACTTTTTAACCGGATCCAACGCCAAAACAATCACGTGCGATTCGCTTATCGCGACTACACGCGGCCGCTCTTCGGCTCTCCTCCCACTGTCGTAAGCGTCGTATTTACGACGGCGCCGGCCGTCGTACCCACGACATTTCGTATGTTCGTTTGTCCCCTCCACGACGCGAAACGACAACCGATAAAGATCGTATGACTCACGGTATAATAGGCCGTACGAGACGCGATACCTATCGGCTTTTAATTACAGCGCGCTCTTATCGGCGCGTCGGATTAAGAGACGCGGCATCGCGACGCTGCGTCGCGCTGCGTGACTAATGACTAATTAAAAGCCCGCTCGAGTTACCACTAAGTCGACGATTCGACGATCGGGTCGTTGACACCGATCTCTATCGCGCCTCTCTCTCTCTCTCTCTTTTTTCTCTCTCCCCTCCCCCTCGCACGGGTGACTTCTCTCGATGCGGTTGATAAAGTGAACAAAAAACGACTCGGTACCGAATCTTCGATACGCGCGCTGAATATTTATGACGACACAAATCCGTTAACGCGAATCATATCAGCACACCTGCGAGCGCGCATACCGAAGATAAGCCAGTCTTTACCTTTCGTCACGCTGCTGGGTATCGTTTCGATTGTCTTTTTACGTTTGCGCGCTGGCGATGCATCGAGTATCCTCGAATGTCGTCCGAGGAAAATTCGCGAAATGCGGAATTCTTGCATAAATCAAGTATAAGCTTCATCTAATTCTATGCATATGTATATTAAAGTTGATTTCGTAATCGTATATTTATGCAGGCGTGGAATTATGATTATATTCATTGTTTCGCGTTTTTATTGCGCGATGGTGCAACGAGTAACCAGTGTCGCCGTAAATTCGTTCGACGCCAAAGCTATATGCTTACGCCTTACGTAGGATAAATATGGGAGGAGACGCGTGACTATGTCGTTTCGGAATGCGTAAAGAATGACGGCCGCATAGATGTTTCGAATAGTGTTAACGGTGGAACGAAAGATACAACGCAAAGAGCAAAGAGAGAGAGAAAGAGAAACAGAGGGTTTCTCGCGGAAGGCAGGAGATCAAAACGCGCTGGATGGCAACGACCTCCTATTAGGTCGCGGCCTTGACATCCTTATGAGGAAACTTCTTGGTGCGACACACGAGCGAACTCGCTGACGATCTTCCTAGGGAACACGTATGTTGTATCGATACGTAATCTGCGGACTCATTCGCGAGTTCAGCGAACCCGCGACGCGCCGCACCGCGAGCCGCGCAACCGCTGAAACCGAAGATTCCCCGTCATCTTACACCCGGCGAAGCTTTAGAGGTGCGTGTGTCGTCGTCGTCGTCGGTGATTGTTAACACGCGATGCCGCACCGGTTACCAACGCGATGATGTCAAGGAGCCGTATTGTGATGTGTGACATTGTGAATGAATGGTATTTAGGGCTTTAGGGAATCATATATCTATGAGAATACAAAATTAATATATAGATATGTATAATAAAATGTATGTTAGAAAAAGAGGGAAGCCCAGACAGCACCATGTCCAAAACCGAGACATAAGACGTCTTTATGACATTCTTTAGACATCTAAGACGTCTAAAATATGTCTTAAAGACGTCTTTTAGACGACTCATGTCCCGGTTTTGGACATGCGTGCTGTCTAAGAGAGGACAGAAGATTAAACGATCACGAAAATTATTTACCACAACGGAGTGGATGTATAATCTTTAAGGTTTTCATAAAAGTTAATCGAAATCCACAAGGCAGTCGGTATGTTGAGTGACGTTTCTCTTGCATTTCGTTAACCTTTATGCGGCTCTTTTACTGGGACAACACAAAAGCAAAGGTGAACGAACTGCCAAAAGAGGTCTACGCACGAGATCGAAAATGCAGTTGGGAAAGAGAGAACTCTGCTAAAGATTCCTGAACAACTCTCTCATACTACGATCTTATATAGAAAGCATTTCATATTCTCAGAAGCTAATTCAATAACAGGATGTATATAGACGAATATTGTGAAATATTAACCTGTACTAGTAATAAATGTTAGAAAAAGTTTCGGAATTATCTACACATACTGTGGAAATGATAAATCATCGATTTAACTCGTAGATGAAAATCACATGAATATTGAAACTAAAGATTACTTTTCTGAGCATCAAACGTATGAGATTATAATTATTTATTTGCTTATTAAAACGCAAAGTCAATTATACCGAGGCGACTTAACTCCGTTCCGTTTCCTGCCTTGTATTATGCAAATCCCACATTGCGCGTTTCAATATATTCGCCTATAAATCTATTACTAAACGTAAATTCTTTTTCGGCGTCATATAACGCGAAAAATTAAATCAATCGGCCGTGAAATGAAATACGGCGCAATCTAAAATAATTCACAGTTGCGGGCGTATTAGTTTCTTTTGAATATTCGTATTTGTAGCTGCTTGAGATTTAGGACTGTCTGGATTTTCATTATACATCTCGGGAGAGCGCACTGCCGGTTTTATCGTTTCACTCCGGGTTCCGTTAGATCGATTTATGGCGCATAATGTTCGTCCAGCAGCACGTATCGAGTTTCTTATAATACGATCGACATCTTACTGATTTACGAAGCAGAACGAGATACGCACGAGTCGATGCAATAATTGTTGCTGATAATGAATATTTCCAATACGAGGATATATAGCAATTAACGTTCAAAATGCTTCAGATGTAACATAGTAAAATATTGCTTATCACATACACATTTATGAGTTTAAATAAAAATATTATTTTTTTCGCACTTGGACGAAAAAGATATGATAATTTTATAATTTATTAATTATATATATTCGTAATCGGTAAGCTTTTTATTCTATGCCATCTATCCAAATATTTGAAAGCCAAAAGGAAATATCGCGTAAACAACTCTCGATATTCAAATTTCCTGAAAAATCACGATCAACAAAAACATCTCATAATTCTTGTAACAAATAAATCATTGAAATTCTGTTTAATAAATATCAAATTGAATACGCCTCTGGGATTCCGTTCTCAAAATCCTCGATGGAGCAGCCCTACCTTCAGCCGATGTTCGCGTGAAAGGAATGTTGGCGTCGCCGGACGAATCGAATTTCGGTTAATTTTACGAGATTGTCGCCGTCATTACCTGAAATCATACGAAACAAATGTGGAATTAAAACAGCTGTCCAAGCCTCTTGGAGCGGGTCGTGTGCGTACGCATATGTGTATGTACATGGTATACGATTCTAGTAACGCACATGAGAGTACTTATTTACGGGTGCAATAAAACCGGCTTCTCGGAGAGAGATCGGCCCCGGCGCGGCGGTTTAGATAAACATCAAGCGCGAGCCTATTCCGAACATAAATCGACGACAGAACGGTCACGCGTTCGACACAAATTATCCTGTTCGCGGCGCACGTGTGATAGCCTGCCAATGCGCGGAAGGAGACGAGGTAATGCTCGGTTTTCCAATCCTGAGGCGAATTTGCACGCTTCTTGCCGGTCGTAGGCGGATTAAGGTTACCATACCCAAGAGAGAGAGGAAAAAAGAAATCACATTTTTATATCGTTTTTTTATTATTACGTATCATATACCGAGATATTTGCGTGCATACTTGAATGTACTTAAAAAAAAAGTGTGGAAATTTTTGTTCCTTTTAGAATCAAGTATACGTGCATTGCATACGCGCGCGTATGATAAAAATTAATGGTACAATTATGTAAAATTGACGATAAAAATTATATAAGAGTATGTGCGTTTCCCTTTTTTCTGCATATTAAAAGATAATTGTTGCGAAATGCGCACGTTTAGCTTTTTTTAAAAGCATTTTTGTCGGATGCTACTTATTGAAAAAAAAGAGAACGTATTTTAATGGAGAATAAAATTGGATACGGAGCCCACGGTATTCTGGCTCGAAAACATCACGCGGGAAGAGATCCGGTAATCTTAATCTGACATAATTGTCAGAAGTGAGGCGTGTGAACTCGCGTTTGCACGATGCGCGGATCTGAGGCGATGATAACATCAATAGCCCGCGGAGTAACTCAACCGAGCGTGATCGGGAAACCGGTCGTCCGTAATAATTCGAAGTTCGATGATCGAAGCGAGTGTAGGCTTAACCCTCGATTGGGTAAGGAACGCGTCCGACAAACGCTGTTATCGATGTCTCTATCGCTAACCTGATTACGAACAACGATAAAGGATGAAATCAAATTTATCGTACCCGCTTTCGTTCGGTTGTTAGACATTGAACGAACCAGAATTATAGCTCCGCCCCCGGTTTGTACAAAGATTAATTAATTGTCGCAGTATATAATCATGTATATTATGTGCCTAATATGATATACAGTTAACGATTAGTCGACCGAGATTTATTGTATTGTACGTAGATTTACTGTACGCAATACTCTTTACATACAACACAATACACACATATTAAAGGATTTATTGTTAATAGGTAAATTAGACTAGTTAAAAATGGCTGCAATGTAAGATATTGATCTTTCGTTAAATATTTTATTGATCTCAATATAAAGATAATTTGAATATTTTATACATATATTGTTTATAATATTCAATTTCGATTAAAATAACTTGATTTGGCATGCAAATAGAGATTTATTGAAAACGATATGACTAATGAATAATTTATGTAACATATTTTATATTCTTAGATATTGAAATTATAACGAAAACGTTTAGTTTTACATACATCATATAGGAATAAGTCGTCAAAAATTCATAAAATTTTGTAACATTTAATTTAAAAGTCTCTTAAACGACGTAGTTTAATTCGGAATGTTATAATGATAAAAAATGTGCTCCTTCTATGTTCTATAAAAAGTATATCATTAATAAAAAGAGTATTGTTAACAACCCGTTACTCCAATTTCTTTCATCATGTCTTAAAATTCCGTTTAACACATATAACTGTCATATTATATTTTATAATTTTCGTGCAAATCAAAATCTCTACACATCAAAATTTATTTTTAATTAAGTAAGAAACAATTTTAAAACGTGAAATAAAACGTCTCGCTGAACATATTAAAAAGCTACGTGTGCAGATAGAGATAAGTAAATTTTTACTTCTCCAAGCATAAATGCTTCCTAAATGAGATAAAAAATTGAGAATTAATGAACTTTTAATGAGAGATATTAGATGTTACAGAGATCACATATACATATATAAGTAATTAGATTGTACCGAAAAGAGAAAAGGTTTAACGAATTTTTTAAATTACGTGTATAGGTACTTCGTGTCACAGATTGCACAGTTAGATTAATTAAAAAAAGCGACAAGTTAGTCGCTCGGAAAGTTTTCGTTATCGGAAGTTAAAGACGACTACGAGTGAGCAAGACTCGATCTCGATTGCGGGTCCTCCCTTTCCCTCCTCGAGGTCTTGTGTTTCTCACGTTTGCGTATGGCGAGCACGGAGATGCGGTCCGCGTGTTACGATACGTGATACGAGAATCGCGTTACGTCCACTACAACCGCGCAGCCGCTCGCTAACGATCGCGGTTGAACAAGTGTTCGGCCGCACGGCTAAATCACGAGGTGCCGTCGCGTAAGGTTCGCGCGCAAGCCTTTATCGCAAAGACGCGCGCAAATCCTCCTCTCGTCGTCGCCGACGCCGGAGGCTGTGCACGCTGTCTCGATTTACGCGCGAGCAAACATATACGCGATAATTGCCCCGGCGCAAAAGCAGCGACGAACGAACGCGTGACCTGCAACCGGCTGCGAATCGACTGTTTTATCGTAAGACTCTCGCCCGCGCTGGTGCTTTATTTACGCTGATAAAAAGTATGTTCTCCTTCGGCGCATCCGGCGTCTTCTATCCCCTTTCGTTTGCGTTATGCTTAGATAAAGTGTCGACTAAAATTAGACTCGACGATGATAATTATGATGGGTATAATAGGTAAATGTAACAAGATTTTTTCCATCGCCGTATATCACGGTACGAGCAAAAAAAAAAAACAAGACTAATCCATTAAGGATAAATAAATCTTGAGAATGTGAATGGCCATCAATTTATCGTTAAAAAATATCGCATGTTGGATCGCAACTTTGGCTGAAGGAAAGATAACTTTTTGCCGGGAAGCTGAGCGAGTTTCGGCAAGAGAGCTGATTATTTCTCGATAAAGTCCATCGCTCTTTTTCGCGCCGATCTGCCGGGATGCGATAGCAAGTGCAGTGCCGTTGCGATTCGGAGCGATGCGCGCGCGGCCAGTTACGACTCGATCGTACCGCATACGAATACCAAGGACGTGCGTTAGCCGCAGCACTGCCCCACATTTTAACCGGCCGATGCACATCCGACCCTCTCTCGCAACACTTAACGAGCCGGCCCGTCCGAAGGAGTGCACATCAGAGGCGCGCAGCCCGTTCAATCGCGACCCGTTGCTCATCGTTCACGCATCGCCCCGAGGGTCGGTTGCGTGCCGCACTTTTTCGAGATTAAAGCCGAACTCGAATTCGCGAGCACACGTGTAGGCTTTAAAGGTGCGCCTATGAAAATCCGTTTTTACATCTCGCCTCGGAGATCGTTCTCTAATGTATTTACGAAACGAGCACAGCGGGACGATTTGTCTTTCTGATGGAAGTTTAAACGAAGCTTCTAAGATGAGGTTTAAGAATATAAGAAGATTTAAGGAGAGAGATCCGAGAACGAGAGAACATAGGAATTTGATTGTTTAGTGTACCACGAATTTGAGGACAAAGTAAGAGTGGCAAAGATACATTCAATATTACAAATCTAAAGAAATAAAAAAATCTTTCATTTTAATTTTTAAGCAATTATTAAGATTTTCATAGCTTTCTTGCAATATTTGTTCACTGGCGTGCAAATTAGACGCCGTATTTTCATAAAATTAAACAAGCAGACATTAAGATCAATAATAATTCTAATAATGATCTTATAGATTAGTTTTCGTCGAGATATTGGACAAAAATAAAGGTAACTCATGATGATGACAGCGCACTTTGAAACGCTTTATGATGCTCGCTATCTTTTATGGCCGGTCGTTTTCGTACTGTACGGTAACAGAAAATACAGCTCGGCGAATCCTGCATCCGTTTAAGGGCGCCGTAAATAATTCCCATCGTCTGAATTCACTATGATTTATGGATAATTCGGTTCTCTCACGTCGGCACGCCGGCATGTGCCCGATTCGCTCCACCGCGAATGAAGGAGACCCGGAGGCGGTCGATATTTATCGTCGATATTTATCAATCCAAAAGTATCGGCAGTGCTCTGCCTTCACAATTCAAGCCTTCCATCTGGTGCTGATGCTACATCGACATTTCTTTAATAGTTTTCATCGGGTCAGATTAGATTAGATTCCAGTCACTTTTCGGACATTCGATAATATCGTCAATATCGGAACGTGTTGTACTAACAGTAAATATTAATCATTTGCGGGCTCCCCGAGAGGATGAAAACGCGCGTCCCAGGAATCAACAAGGTAAACGCTCTTCCTGCGCGCCGTGGAAAATAGACGGAAAAATACTCTTGTTATCGCGAGAAAAGAGTTCTTCCGTTTCAAGCGTCAGTTCGTTATCTAAACGAACGACGCGGCAACAAAAAAATTCGTGTCGGTACATCTAGAAATTGCATTCGACAGGAATAGATAATGTGTCGGGTTAAAGCGCGCTCTTATCTGTTCTACCGCGAGTACGTCGCCTTTTCGCGAAGGCCGATAAAGACGCAGGAGAAACTCTACGGCGTGAGTGCGTTGAGTAACTTTCTAGAAACGCACGGTGCGAACGAACGACGAAAACGTTTCACGATCGTTAAATATCGTAGCGCGCGAATGCGGCATAAATTTAACTAAAATTACCTGCGAAACTATTAATTGCAGTTGTAATCCATTACATTATATGGCAACCCGATCGACCCGACGATAGATGCTTCGAGTAATTCTCGATGAGATCAGATATTGTATTCGAGAAATATTTTAACTCCAATTATAAGAAGCATCTCTTTATTGGTGAATATAATTTATGAAATAATCTATCGATAATCTATCTCACGTAAATTTTCAAATTATTATGAAACGGAAGAGAAATTATTAATCGTCTAACGAAATTCTGCTGGTTTTGTCACAATTATGACAAAATTATATAAATAAATTATTCATGCAAAGTTACGTTTAATAATCTGTGTTATGTATGCGTAAGTATTTCTCATAATGAGAGAAACAATCATAAAGAAATGTTTAATGAGTCGTGAAAAATATATTTTGTATCTGCGATTCGTTACATGAACGACAGCTGCTGTACAAGATGCCGGTTCAATGATTACGAATCATCATTATATTAGCTCGTAATTATCATCGCGTCGCAGACGCGATTAAGATATATCCACGTTCCAATTCCAATTCGACAGATTCGATACGGCGAAACAACGCGTTACGCAACACATGCTCGCAAACGCAAACAAACGGAAAAATTGATGCGACGTGTGATACACACGATTCTCGTGCCGGGCAAACTGTCGAGGCAAAACGTCACGCGATGGGACTTGTTCCTATTTGAGCAAATCCCCGGAAACGTTTCACGAAAGAATGTTTGACCCGCATTGCGCGCTTTGTGTTTGATCGCCATCAACTAACAATGTAGAATCCGCGATGGAGGTAAACATTGAGAAAAATAATGCACACACACACACACACATCTCCGACAGATACACCGTTCAAAAAATATATAAAAAAAGTTACTTTTGATCGTCATATAATAAGAATTTATCAAAGAAGGATATTAAAAGGCTGCAAGGAGTAATGGCCTTCGATTTTTCCTGATTCCGATATTGTTCAAGAGATTCGTTATGCATAAAGTTAATCAAAACACTATCAACACTACCAACATCGGATGATAATATAATCCTTAACAAGGAAACTCCAACGAGGGAGATAAAAAAACAACAATTTTGGATTGGTCGAGAGACGAGATGCAACGAAATTATTAAAATCTACGTGGTTTACAGGCGAATGTGGATTACCGCGGCTCATGCGTGAACGTTGATCGCCGATGCACGTTCTATCTCTCGCGCGTGTATTTATGCATGCGATCACGAAGAAGACTGTAGGTAGGTATGCGTGTCCGTCCATTGGAAGCCAGATAAATAGCGCTGTAGGAGAGATCGTATCTCGGAGTTCAGAGACCCTGTTGGTTGGACTTCTTGCGCCACTGGTCCATATAATACATTTACAAGTGATAAGCTGGCATGCGGACGACACGTCTCGCGTTATATCACTCGCCAATGATCGCTTAAGTATAATACGAGACGACGGCACGTTCTCTCTCGCCGGTCGGCCAACCGGCCGATCAGCCGAATGAATGAAGATAGCGCGACTGCAACTCCTTAGATTTCGAGCACACGGGCTTCTAACGTCCGCGAGATATCATCCGCGGTGTAAACCTCGACTTTATTTTCTCCTCGTTCCTATCGGGAGATGGAAGGCATCTCGAGGCGAGATAAACTCAGCTCGATGGTAAACCAGCTTGAGAGCTTGACGAGCGGTTAATCCCAGCGGGACGGAGAAAGGATTGCAAAACATTCATTTGCATGTTCTATTAATTTCCTTGCTGTAGCATCACTTCGCTACTGCGTGTAAGGAGAACTTACTCCGATTGTAAATATCGTATCAACTGCGATACACGCTACATGATGCGTAATGCGAAATAATATATCTATTGCCTCGTAAAATTATCACGTTTTAAAACATGACCAATTTGCCTTCATGTCTTTATATATAAAATAAGAAGTATTATGTTTTTCTAGAAAAATTGGACTAAGACGTTGTCATATTCAACTCTCGTACGAGAGTTATTAAGCTTCAGTGGGTGTCAATAAATCTGCAAGGTTCGAGAGAGAAAAACATAAAAGAAGAGGGAGAGAAAGAGAGAGAGAGAGATTTCCGGAGTAGGCATTGTGCATCGTGTCGCGTGCATCGTATTCGAATGATAGGATAAATCGTTGCGTATTGGTATTCTATTGAGACGTATGTGCTGATGGTAGCGCGAAGAATAGACGTCGATTATTGGAGGCAACGAACATTGCCGTCGATTACAAAAACGTTTCCAGGTCACTCGTGTAATTCTTGTCCGTTCCTTGTCCTTCTCCAACCGTACATTATTTTTTCCGTATTCATTCACGATGCTTATAAGTATCCAAGCATCTTGTGGTAACGAATTTTTAGTAGATATATTTACGATAAGCGATAATTACAATAGAAAGTATGTATAAATAGAAATCAGCAAGAATATTCGCGTTAAAGTTCTTGTTTTACAGCATTTAAATTAAAGCTTTAGCATTATCAATCTATTTGACGTGAAAAAGACAAATCAAATTACAAAACTGTGTGACCTCCTCTTTTATTCAAACCTCTATCAAAGTTTTCTTAATCAAATTTCAATCTAATTATGGAACTGTATAGAAAATAAATAAGATGCTGCATGAAGCAAATAAAATTGATAACTGTAGCGATTGGCATTCCCGTTTTTTATCGTAAACTGCATCAATTTATTGGACTTGAAGGATAAATCTCAAAATAAAAAAAGACTATATGTGTATCAAATATATTCTTTAAAAAATTTGTAAAAAGTAAAAATGTAAAACAAAAAGTAACAAAACGGTAATTATTTTTAAATCATATGCGATATTATTCGCGATAGAAAAAAATGCTTGTCATCTGACAAATCAAAATAATATGTTACACGTTTTGTAAGTAAAAAGTTAATGGACAATCGTGTGACAACGACCGCGACGTATCAAGATTTGTCGAGACACATAAATTTTATTTATCGTAGTAGATAAATAAAATTGGCGAAACGCGCTGCTAGGTGTAGCGTATCCGATGGAAAAACATCTCGTCTTTCATCGGGCAAAATGGTAAAATGCGTGCACGTGTACGTGTACCTAATAAAAGGTTCCAATGTTTTCTGAAAAAACCGATCGATTCTCGGACGGCACTTCGACCGAGACGCCAAGATCCAATAATCGCCAACAAATTCACTGCTCCGGCGATCTCCTCTCGAATAAGTTTCGCATTGTGGACCGTGCGCGATCGGCCGCGCGGTGTTACTGCGATACGGCGCACGTGTATTGTGCCCACACCAGCGGCGTACACATTTGCACACGCATGCACACATATTCGCGAATGAACTCAGGAGGGGCTGTGTGTGCGTGCGCGCAATTTAATCGGGGAGATCAGGTAGATCAGCTGGCGGAGGCAGGGAGTCTGGGGTGGATGTTAGGTTGGTCGGTCGCGTTGCTGCGGGTATCGACCCCGGGTTTACCGACCTTTCTCAGCCACCATCGCCGGCGACCCGCCGCCCTCTTCCGATCCTTCCACCATCCCTTCGACCGGGAGGTCGATCCTCCTCCCTCCGTCAGCCACTATCCGGCGCGAACCCTCCCTGCCGTCAGCCGTGTGCCTTCGCTCCCTCTTCCACTCTGTTTCTGTCTCCGTTTCTCCCTTTGCCCCTCGCACTCATTGCCTCGTTCCCTTTCTCTCTCCTTTCTCTCTGCTACCCCGCGTTAGCAGCAGCAGCAGCAGCAGCAGCAGCAGCAGTAGCAGTAGCAGCAGCTCTCAACGCCACCAGCTGTCCTCAACCCCGCCCGCAACCCCAAATTGCTCGCGCGTGTCAAATCGCGGTGCATCACGGGTCACTTTGCAGGTTGCAGATCGATTCGTGGCGACAGAATCCGATTGTTTCAGCCGTCGAGCTGTGTAATCTTTGAACCAGAAGCTTTATCCGTTCGTTGAATTTTCAAAATAATTTATGTTAAAGGAATACAATTTTAACTATAAGTAAGTGTATTAAAAAGTACATGGGAAAATCGCCCTTTTTATTTCTATAGGTACAGTAAAAGAATTGTCATGTAGTTAATGTAGTTTAGTATCGTGATGTTGGCAATAAATTATTTAGCGAGCAAAGTTAAAGGGAAGATAATTGATTCTCCCTCTTGCTCATTAAAAGTAATAACTAACAAGAAATATATACATTTAGGCAATCTATAAACCTGGATCTTATTTATTCATACAAAGAAAGTTATACATTTAAACAAAAGAATTAGACTTGCCTGACTTATAATTTGCTGTTACTTATCAAACTTTTTCCTATTTCATGACCTGCAATAGTTGTAATCAAAGCTCTTGCATCAGAGATTTACGTTGGAAACAGATGGATTATAACTAATCGGATAGATTATAACTATAATTCATGCTCTTGACCATCTATATCTATCGACAAACAATCTCCGGATACAATGTGAGAGACGTTAAATCATATTAAATGATCTTCCCATTGAATATCATGTTCAAGATTCTAGCTAATTCAGTGACCTAATGAATTTGCGCCGGATACCGGAACTTTAACGTTTACCGTCTCTGAAGTGTTGGCGCAACGCGGACGCTCTTTGCGGCGCGCGGCGCCTCGAGTAAGCGCGGGTATTACGACGGGAAGTGCAATCACTGAGGGAAGCACGAATGTGTGCGGCGTCCATTATCCCTCGAGCCGGGTGCTATATCGAGATGCAATCGAGCGCATTGATTCGCCCAGTGCAGACGCACCGAACTAGCCGTTCTAACTCCGGCTCGTGTCAATCGACTCGCGCACATTCGATGCGCTCGGCCCGCAAATTACTGCTCGATTGTATACATGTTTACCGACGTCACCATTGAAAATCGAGCCGTAGCCCTACGATCGTCGCGTTAGGCGAAAAGACGGAATCTTATTTCCCATTTGGTAATCACAATCGGTTGTTTGTACCGCGTCGAGATTTCCTCCCCGCGGGTTTTCATAGACGGAAACTTAATTCGTCGCGACACGCGACGATATTGCCATTATCTCTTTCACGAGCCTCCGTTTTAATTACTCATAAATATTACTACCATCGCGGTCTTTTCGCGGGAGTCAATCTCTTTCGAGTGGTCATCCAGTGTTTTAAATGTCGTTTCGCTTGCACGACGATAGCCGATATGGATTGCTTTACCCTCTCTTTTAGAACCACTCGTTCTTGCATTGTTCACGAGACGACCGTCGCGTCGTGTTTGAACATTAATGGCCTGGTCTGGAGTGCTTGCGCGATACGCAAAAGTGGATTTGTTGCAGGAGGGGGATCCAAGAGTAGCATGTCCTTTTCATTTACCGAATTTGCATCTTTTAAGCTAGCGCGCGCAATGAAGTTTTACGACTCGCACGTACGCAGAGAAACGAGCGACATGGCGAAAATCACACGTGCCGGAAGACGCAAAAGAAGCAAAACGTAATCATAATTGAATGTGGAAACTGCGCGTTTTCCGAGGCGTTTTCCATTCCAGATGTTAATTTTAATTGGCACTTGATTTGTCAATTAGCGTTATAATTTTGCTATCGTGGTTGATTGTTCACATATAATAAAATGTATTCAATCAGAAGCCATAAATTAGTGCATTTTACATATCTTGATAAATTCCTATTTGTTGTTCAATAAGATCTATGTTCAAGATTAAGTCACTTACGTAAGCCAAATACAAAATATATAATAAAATTTAAATACAATGTATCAAATCCAAAATAATCAACTCTTTTTTTAAATGTAGCTACATATTAATTTCTTGCGCACGAAAATATGGACTTGAAATATCAAACTAAGCCCTAAAAGTTGCGAATGAATTAATAAAATCTTGTTAAGAAATGGACTGATTAGGTAATTCGTACTCGTGTAAATTAATCGTCTTATCGTAATGTTCAGAAGGCGCTCATTATTCTTGCTCGCCTTAATGATATCGGCGCTAATACGTTTTTTTTTACGACGAGGTAAGAATTCCCGGAGGAAAATTAAGTTGAAAGCGCAAGCAACGTTGCGCCATTAATTTTCCTGACATCGTAGAAATTATTAACCCGAACCGCTTATTTTCCACTCTTGCCCATCGACGTACATGCTTGCTGCCTGCACTGTTTAGCATGTAAATATATGTAAATATAAAACGCGCGCGCATACGTTTTAAAGAAGAACTGGGTTGCCGTGTGCGCATACTTGTATTTCTCACCGTTACGTAATTTTGTTCATTACACCACAATTGAGTAAAACGTGAGCTACGCTCGAGATGCAATGATCTTAAACATCTAACACCTAAATGACACATAACTGAGACGCACTTAATACGCGCCTGTTCGATATTTACCAAGTACAAGTTTGAGATGTAGATACCAAAAAATAGGAAATCAGATACGTGAAACATACACATATATGTATAATTCAATAAGAATGAAATCTGTTTGAATACTATTTTTTCACGAAGAAAAATTACTTTTTTGGGTTATATTAGCATTAAACGGTTGCGCTATTCTTTTTTACATTTTTAATCATCGAATAGACTGTTTCAACTCGAATATTATCCTGGTGTATTTAATATTCGACGTGCTTTATCCAATTCTGTCCGGATCGATGTCGGATGCCCATATTAGACAGACAAAATTAACAATAAGTCGCGTTTAACGAAGGTGCACAGTCAGACGAGCTTCTATTCGTGTATTCGTTTTGCAACGTGCGTTAACTTCAGAGAAACTTCGTAAGAACATCTCGGCGGACGCGGGCGGGCTTTTGTCAGCAGGCGGACGACCTATCGACAGAAGTAACGGACATCCATGAGCGCGTTTTTAGGGCGCGCGTGAGAACCGACGCCCAAAAAACGATTCACGGTCCCCTAATAACACGTCCGCGACCGCGCGGGCATTACCGGCAAATACGGTAATTTACCGAAAGTAGCCTTACCGGATGGCCACAACAATGCGGTTAGCCGAGCAAAAAGTCGGCCGCTCGCTCGAAACGCCGCCGAAACGATCTCCACCTCGCCGATTGAGCAGCGGGCTCTCTCCGCAGCCGCAGCAGTCAATCGTCGTTGCAGCGTGCTTTTGGCGGGCGATACTTAACGACCGCACCCCGAAATTTATTCCCTTCCTCGCTACGCTCGCGGCTCCGCCATATTATTTAAAAAGTACGACGACGCGCGTACACGCCACGATATTTCCCGTGTTATTATTCTCGAGAGAGCTACATTGAGAATTCGCGGCGAATTCGTTATATTACGCCAGCCACGGTCGCCACGGTTAACTGCGGTCAGCGGCCATCGAGACGGATCATCCGCGACGGATCGCTTTAAAATTCATTATGTCGCTCTGTCAAATAATTACGGGGACCGTGCATACTCCGTAATTGACATATGGACATGGTCGCGCTTCTAAATCCATCCCGAGCATGTTTTCGGATGCTTCGCGAAACGTCCACCAGAGATTAGATATTTCTACGTGTTTCATGGATTTAATAAAGCTAACTTTTAATCACGTTCGAAGCTATCTTCAATGCGAGCCATTACATTGTCATTGTGCTTGATAGATTATCGGAAAGTAAAATCGCATTCTATCTTATTACCTTTTTATGTGTGACCATTTTCTACTGCAGTAGGTACTATTTCGAGAACGGAGATTAAAAAGTATTTATAATGTTATTTAACTTGTCTAAAACGTAATTTGTCATTTATTTATCAGAGTACAGTCCAGACGATCATGAGTATTATATGAGATTTTTCCTTCTGCATGGGTGTCGCATGAATCTCTTTAATGTTTGAGACTATTTCAACGATCGCAAAGGGTGTCCTTTTCCGCGAAACTCGCGAGAACTGGGCAATAAGCGTAAGCAGTTAGGCCGCCAGCGCCAGCCTGAAAATTTCATTTGAGCGCGCAACGCGCTCGCAACCCCCGACGCGTGCTGGCGAGAGCAGATAAGGGAAAACGACCGCGGCGTACGTACGCGCGAATAGAGAGACGGGGGACGGGGGGCCCCCCCGAGACTCTCGGACAGAGCGCGCGCCTCGCCTCGGAAGCGTGTGTGCTATAGACGGCGGGACGCTATCCGGTCGATACAGGCAACCAGACTAGGAAGTAAACCCGGGCATCAACCTCTCCGCCTACCACCCATCACCCTACTCCGCCACAACCTCGACGGCGGTGGCGGCGGCGGTGGCGGTGGCGGACGGAGAGAGGAACCCCCCTCGATCTCTCTCGAATTCGCTCATCGGCGAACGGGTGCAACGACCTCGACGTCGTCGTCGTCGTCGCCCTCGCCGTCGAGAGAAATTTGGATCCGGAACACAACTTCTCGCGGAAACTGCTCGTGTTAGCTATCACAAGTGCTATCGACGGCGACGGTCGAACGCGAAACCGCGTTTTTATACGCGGTTGACTGGTCGCAAAACTTTGAGGAGGTTCATTTCTGTTGATCATCAGATAAGCAGGGTGTAAATTGCGTAGACATGCGTAGAATTGGCGCTCTCTCTCTCTCTCCCTTTCGAAAAATAAAATCCTACCGGTGATGGACAAATCTAGACTAAAATGGTACTAGATATTTGATTCATATATCAAGTAAAAGATTTCGTAGATAAATCTGGACCACTAAAGTGGTGCAAGATATTTGATTTATATATAAAAAAAAAAAATTGTAGCTAAATCTAGGCCCTAAAGAAGAAGATACTTGATTCGTATAAGATGAAGAAAATTCGTAAAATGTAACATTTCATATTTATGGTGTTAATGAAAATGTCAGATACATAGGACTGTAATAAAGATTGCTTGCTTTAATATTTGATATAGTTTTTCCAATCTTTTATCATTGAGATGATTTAATCACATGCTATTAATCGTTGTCTCCATTGCAAGTTTATTTCGGTCATCTAAAACTTAAAAGACATTACTTCGATATGTCGGTCTTCGGATTTTCGTTCGGGTCCTCATGTTTCCTAGTAATATAAATATCACTCCTGATATATACTATCGGCGCACCAGGTATATCCCAGGTCATTGAGATCGAACTTCGATCGAAACTACCAGACGGCGGCAATGAGTTACCGACCTTAAAGAATGCATTGTGCATTTGATTTATGCATAACCGATTTTGCGCGCGACGTAAATTTTAATGCGACGCGACGCGACGTTGCGCTCCATGATTCCAAAGAGAGGATCTGTGCCAAGGTAGTCGAAACCTAACACCACCCAACTCGCATTTATCCGATTCCCTGAATCGCCTCCCATTAATCCTTCCGAGACAGGTGCATTTTGTATTTTTAATTTACCCCTTAAAGAAATTCTTCTCAGGTTTTTTATGCTATTTGAAAAATTTTTATATAATGGAGGTTAATATGTAACGCAAACAACATAATATAAATAATAATGATAAATAATATTTTAATATCTATCCACTTAATATTCAAATCATTTCACTCCATTTTAATTCAAATGTAGCTCTTTATAAATATGGAAATAAGATAATTTAATTTGCTAAAAATTGCATTAAATTCTTTTTTACTTAAGTATAATCGATAATATGCCTTTAAAGAGAATACCTATATTAGACATACTCTATAAAAACATTCGCTTCGGTACTTGAAACATCAGAGTTCTTTACGTTATAGCGGTCTCAACTGTTATTATTTCTGCATACGCATTTTATTGGAAATTAGGGTAATTGAGTAAATTGATACGTCATGCTCAACTAGTAATTCAGGTAGTAATTCCATTTATGTGTTACTACAGCGTAATTATCAGGAGATGGCAAATAATTGTAGGGGTGAAATAATGGAGTTTCCGATGCATTCGCGCAGCATCAGCTTATCAAACGACGGCAGCTCTCGTTAAAGCTGAATGCAAGATATTAAATCTATTTCAACATTTCGATGGAATCATGTACAAATACGAAAGTCGTGACTTTAATACGCAAAGCAAATCTGTAATCAAACGTTACCCTAAAAACATGAATTAACAGAAAATTATGCTTATTTATCACGCGCTAACGTATTCGAATTTACGGCATACAAGAATCTTATCCTAGATGTAGTTCCCTGCCCTGTAGGTTTAAATTATCTCTGCATTTACATATTTATAAGATTATACGCATTTAGATATGTAGAAATCGTTAACGCAGTCATAACAAGCGCGCATTCGTAAGAGGAATGTTTACCGTAGCGAGGCTCGGGCGATCGCGGAGTGGAAATGCAAAACGACGTGAAACGAAAACATTCTTCATACCGTTCGTGTGGGTATCTATTTATGCTTTCTTCTGTAATACGCTTTACTCACTTCCAGCAGTATTGCTCATTTTTTTGTATCTTTAAAACGATAGCGCGCTTTTTTAGGTCGACAGTAAAAATTTCAAGAATTTCAAGATAGTCGAAGCGTTTAAATTTATCTTTATTACGTATTCAAAAATTTTTGTTTAACTTTTTTTCTAGTAAATCGTAGATTTGACAGCTGAATCGACGCGACGTGACGGTGGAAGCTGCGCGGCGCGACACAAAGTCAATTGTAATAGGCCGCACGTGCATCGGTCGGATAAAACAAATGTCGCGTGGCCGTGTGTCGCGTTTCAATCCATTTTCTAGTCGGATAACGGGCTCTTTCGTTAACGCCGTTCGGGTTAATAACCCGCCGATCGAAGATATCAGAGACATGTGGTGGAGGTGAAGTCCCTCGTAGTTTCGGATTTCGGATGAATATTTATGCGGTAAAATTTTCAACAACCAGCGCGTTTTTCTTCATCTGCAGTAAATCTCCTGCTGTAAATCTGGAGAAACGCGAGCGAGTCTCTTAACATGTGAGCGAATAATACATTTCGATAAATGTACCTACATGTCGAAAGTCGAATATCAGCTATCGGAGCAACTTGAAGAGTATAAATATCTCTGTCTTTAAGTAGATCCAGTTATTCTTATGCAAATGACTAAAGAAGTTAATGATACAAATGCATTTTTAATAATATAAAAGCGCAATGCTGATATCGTGTTATTTCAGCTGTTCAACTAGCTTTTATCATTAATCTCAAGCACTTAGCACGTATTTGGATCACGCTAGCAGTTGCTTCTAAAAATTGCAAAATTGACTTGTACATTATAAATGCTGGTCTGGATAAATGGAGTAATATGAATGTTTCTTTGCTATAATTTGTTTATGACAAAATTGACGGCAATAAGAATTCCACAAAATGTCAGATAAATATATCAAAAGTACATACATTTCATACATATCTCATACATTTTACATAAAAATATACATATATGACAGTTAAGGTGTAAACCGGTAACCAATATATCACATTGAGGGTAACATCTCGTTAAGGAATTATTGTACATCTGATTTTTATGATATTAAAGAGCTGTAAAAGGTCACAGCATGATTTATTTCGTAATGACATGAGAATTGCAATTTTCGAACTATTCTGAATATACCGGAATTTGGGATTGTGCAACATGAAAACATTATTCGGGTTCTTACAATTAGTATTACCGTTATAATCTCGTATGAAAATCTTATTATCCTCCTACGTCTCTCTCTGATGTAGCTATATGGCATGCTGTAAGACGATACCGAGCTCGTTGACTCTACGACATATTGCGGAACGAAAGTTCCTGCTTTACATGAAAATTATGTTCGCGATCTGATGCAAGAGGCAAAAGCCCGACGTGCCACGTCGCGTCGGAGGGAAACGTCGCAGTATCTGACTTAGTTTCACCTCCGCGCACGGAGACGCCAATAAAATTCCGTCGTAGTCTTCGGATGTGTAGAAAAGTAGGACGTGGATCTCGCCCGACAAGCAGAGATTGTGTAGAGACTACACATTTGCATCTTTGAATAACCATACGTCATATTCATATCACGACGGTCATCATCGCGCGCTTATGAATCGCGTAACACCCAATGACTGTCCCAACAGTAAGTATCGCTACGATTCATTTAACGCCATCCAGATGTTTTTCATTACGACCACTTTTTTTTCTCGCATATCAGACACGTGTGAGAAAAATATGTATTCTGCATTTTAGTAAGAGTATAGATTTCTTCTCTGATTAAAGATCGTCTAAATAGGAAGTCGACCCGCCGTTCATCGAATTGTTGTTTCATACCAAAGGCGTATTCGGGTACTGGATTGGATTGAGATTCGTCTATTGACTCGATCTCGTCCTTAGTTGTCGCGCGCGCAAAAGAGCGCGTGACATAAAGAGGCGCGACGCAGCCGACGTCATCGTGTGGGTGTAGACGATACTATCTCTAAGTCCGTCGCGAGGGCATTGCACCGTGCGTGCATACGCGCGACGGAGGAGGACTTGCATCACTTAGTTCGCTCCTTAAGGCTCCTTAGTCTTCCTCGGTATGCCGACACCGTACGCGCCGTCTTCGTCGTCGTTGTCGTCGTCGTTGTCGTCGTCGTCGACGTCGTCGTTAAATTGACACGCTTGCACCTGCGGCGATCCTCCGCGAGACTCATTTTCAGGTGGCACCATGCCACATCTTTCCTCTCGTGACACTGAACGCCGCGAGAGAACGCTGAATTTCGCGATACGATATCGAACGACGTGAATAAAAAAGAATATAGAATATCCTTATACAAAATACATATATAGCATCAAATATCTTATTTTATACAAATTTTTTGAACGAATTAGAAGTTCACGCTTCCTCTACGAAAAAAATTTCGAGACATTAATAGTCTTTAAATTTGAGCGAACGGTTAAAAATGACGAACTTTTCAGCCACAAACAAAAACATCTTGGCCTGCGTTTAATTTTGTAATTGACGATATTTTATCAGAATTTTTAATATTGAAAATTAAGGGATTTAATTATACGGATATATTTAATATCACATTATTTACATCTCAAATTATAGAAATCTGATATTGATTAAACTTTGAAATTTCATAGTTTCGACATGCTCACATGATAAGAAAGATATTTAGCCAGATATTAAATATAAAGTCACCAAAGGCTTTTCCTAAACTGGAGTACGACAGCATCGAGGTATCTATAAGTGGTCACGCGTTTCGTCATTATCGCTATCATCAGATTTCTAGTTTCTACGCGACTTATTGTTAATAAAACTAATCTGCATCTTTCGTATTGAATCGAGAGAGAGAGATACCGGTTCGTTCCTCATTGAAGTATCAAGTCATCGGTACCTACATCGACTGTATTCTACAGCGGGTAATCTCGACCTCGTCATCGGCGGCAAATATCGATGTCCCAGACGATAAGATTCTCATCGCAGACGGACGCGGCATAACGGGACGTGAAAAACGAGTCGCGGCAAGCGATGCCGCGTAGCGATTTTTACGCTAATTATCGCGATCTCCCGCCGGTGACCGAGCGGTGCATTAAACGTAGCGCATGGTGTATGCGCGGAACTCGTATACATCGCCCCGCTGCAGCTGCCGTGATACAAGAGTAAACAGGAAGATATCAGCCACGCGACTAAGCGTAAATCGTGCACTGCAAGTTAATTATTATCATACGCAAACGCCTGGGAAATAAACAAGCATTAAAAGCTCGCTGGCACGACGCAGTCTCTTAATCTGTATAATCAGTCGGTCGATAAGCGATTGCAATAGACAAGGTAAATCGCTAATCGCGCGTGTGTCGACACAGTTGCGTTATGCATCTTATTGCTTTGTTAATGTTCTATTTTGTGTTATTTTACTTGTCCGGAATTAGCATCATCAACGACTCGCTTAAATAATTTGTCTTTGAATTCGATTATACCTCATTTATTCTTCTTAAATTACTCAGCAGTTTTTAGTATTCACATATATCGCGTAGTATTCATTTATCTGTGTTACACTGTTTGAATAAAATTATGTATAAACATTAAAATTTTAATGCTCTTAAATTCAACCGAGCGTAACGCCGTGAAAAAGAGCAAATATATCGTCAATATCAAGTAAAAACGACAGAAAAAAAAAGATAATTATAGATTATAATATTAGTAAAGAAACATATATTTTCTGTCCCTCTTATTTTTAATCTAAAAAAAAAAACAGAAAACCGATTGTCAAAATATTCTATTACTCGACAGTCTTTCATCCTTTTGAAATTTCGCAGATTTACAGAGAGATAACACACGTTGCTACCGCGACTGTAAAACAAGACGTCACGTCGGGGAAAATTATACGAAGCAGCTGTTCTTCTCGTTAGCATCCGGCTATTATTTGCGATTTCTAGTACCGGCACCACCGATATCACTGACAAGCGCGTGCAATAATTTCACTTGGGCCGCATCCGAACCGTTAAAATCGTCGTAATTAACGTCAAACCGTCCACCGCGCACGAACGCACGGAGGATTATAATAGCTTCAAATATACATGATGAGCCGTACATGACGCACGCGACATATTATTGCCGACCATACGGTATGCGGACCTTTTTCACTCAGATTTTTACGCTTGTGCCAACTTGATGATCAGATTTTCCAGTGTATTAGCAGTCCTTGAGGCATTGCAATGCTTTCCGAATGATCCCTTATCGATCTTTCAACTCACCGAAATCCGAAATGCCAGATTTTGCATCGAATTCCGTTACCTGATGATCAGCAGAACACGAAATGCTGAGATTTATTAACTGTGACGATATTAACGAGTTAGGGATTTGGAGTAGGTACACGGAAAAAACAGTATGGTTGACTCAACTAAAATCTGGTTAGCACAACCAGATTTATGTGTGAGTCAATCATATAAAGGTTAGCACAACCAGATTTATGTGTGAGTCAACCATACTGTTTTTTCTGTGTACCAAGTGATAAAATATTAAAGTGTTTTTATTATAAAGTGACCTCGAAAGTGACACCTTACGTTGTATAACACATTTAGCAAAATAGGAGAATATTGGAGACATGAGAAGATGCATGAACTGAATATGGGTTACT
Source organism: Leptothorax acervorum (assembly GCA_035220615.1). Lineage (NCBI taxonomy): Eukaryota > Metazoa > Arthropoda > Insecta > Hymenoptera > Formicidae > Leptothorax > Leptothorax acervorum. Next base: position 488,941 of record JASTWQ010000027.1, on the reverse strand, counting down.
TTTTTATAGTTTTGAATTCTTTAATTTTGCTACTCGAGCAGCGTTTTAGCGTTTGTACTATTAATTTCTTGGAAGTACTATAATTACAATATAACTTTAAAAAAAATAATTTTGTTGCATAACTAAATAAATCGTCACTTTAAAATACATTTCGTAATATAACAATAATAAATATACATTCTTGTCACCAATAGTTTATATAGGCATGTAGGATTTAGGGCCAGTTTTTCAATAGTCGTTTAAACTGAAGTTTAGATTAAAGTTAAACGACTATTGAAAAATTAGCCCTTAGAAATTTAAACAAGTGTTTAATATTAAAACTTGAAAAATTATTGAAAAGTATAGTGCACACTACAAAGAATACTCCAATTTTCAATAAAAACTATTGCAGTAGTTTATTTTCATTAAATATGCCGAGCAACTTGCATGTTCACTATCCTAATTAAACATACTATTTAACAGAACTTCCAAGACAGATTGCAATCTATATATTCTGTATATTCATTATCATTCATTAACTGCCCGGTGCTGTTCTCCCATCCGTCTGTACGATAGTCGATGGGACTTCGGCCTCGACACAGCGTTCCAAATGAGGAACGTCTAATAAGCAGCAATGCTCGCTGCCAAGGAAGGAAGGTTATCGCGCTCGATACCAAGGATCTCGCCGAGGCGTGCAGCGACGCGACGGTTTGCCGGTGGCTTGTTTCGCCTGCGTGCGTACGAGCAAGAGTAAGCGCGTATGTCGCGTGTGGAAGAGACAACACTCTCTCGCCTCTCGCGCGCCGCGGAGAGACGTTGCGCGAGCAGCGGTGACGAGAGAGTCGGTATCTTCGGCGGAGCAGTGGAGTGGTGGTTGGCCACCCCTGGCCTGGATACCGTGGCGTGTTGTTCACCTCCGTGTGAAAGTACTCGCGCGCGGCATGCACGCACGCACGCATGTCGCGCGCTCGCGCACGTCTCGTGAGCCGAGTGGAGGAGCTCGTTCACGCGTGTACGCATCTACGGTGTGCACGTTCGCGCTGCAAATCGCCACACGAGAGATGGACACTACGAGCACGCACGCATGGAGCAACGACCGAGAAGTGTGGGCAGAGCGCGTCATACGCCGATGTCATGCGTTTACAATAGGAATAGAGGACACAGTTGTTTTTTGCAGTTTCGGTATCCTTCAAGAAATTCTCGACCTCCTCTTCGGCGCGATAATATGAATTACGAAACAATAATGAAAGATACACTACTTTAGTTAATTGAGGTTTTCGTATTATTCGCTTTTACGTAGAATTGCCAACGGGGCGAGGTCTGCAAGTGGTCTTTAATGAAGAAGAAGAAACACGAGGATTATATTTTTGGTTTGTCAATATTTTGAAATACATATATAAGATTTCCAATTCTGCTTTTATTTAATATTGAAATCTTATTAATTTGCTTTTTCGACCCAAGAAAATCTCTTTATTTCCCGCACTTCTTGCATTCATGTTGAGTTAAAATTCATATATCTACTAGAAATTGCAATTATTTGTAACATCTTTATTTGTCATCGTCAAAACTGACTAGATCAAGATTGAATGAAATCGGAATGATGCATGGGATAAAAATATTCGGAAAAAAACCCCTTCTTCAATTTTTTCTTCGCGGAAAATATCTTCAAGCGATAGGTATGTCACCCCGCGGAAGAACTGCGATCATAAATTAATTATATAAAAATTTATACATAAACCGTTCGTGTCAGTGCGTGGTCGCCGAGTAGTGGCGAGCAGTTCGAGCGGAACGATTTGTCACGGGGTGATTGACTGTGCTCGCGTTTCCGATCGCCAGTTACGAAATTTCGTTGGCGCTTTGACGTAAGTGCCGGAGCTGTGGTCCCAAACTGGGTGTCAGTCTCTCGCTCACGTTGCCGGTCTTCCCGGTCCCGTTTTGTCCTCCCTTTCGCCCGCTCCCGCAGCCCCTTCGCGGTGGCAATGTCTCCCCCTCTCGCCGTCACGCACTTCCGTCTTCCGTCGCCGTGTTTACGTCGCCGTTCTCCACAGCTGCCCGGCCGCGACATAACCGAAAGGACCACATAGGAGCGGAGTGATGTACCGTTACGTGGTAGAATGGCGGTTGGTTGTTAGTGTGGCAGTGTGTTAGCCGGGCAGGATCACCGTAGGTAGGTAGGTTGGTAGGTAGGCAGCGCGCGCGCGCGCGCGCGCGCGCATGCAGGTCGGTGCTGGTGTGGGTGTACGGTGAAGGTAGTGCGAACGGGAAACGCGAGGACGAAGACGACGTGGAGAGGACGAGGAAGATCTACTACGGACTACCTTACCTAGGAGGTGAGGACGCAACAGCTGTGCGCTACTCGTCGGGGAACCTGTCCCTACAAATCTTTATAACCGCTATACCACCGTCGTCCTCTTTCGCCGTCCACCTCTTTATCCGTTTTATCCTGCTCCCTTTCTCTCTCTCTCTCTCTTTCTCTCCTCTCCCTTCTCTTTTTCTTTCACTGTCTCTCGTTTTCCGTTCTTCTTCTCGTCCCGGTGTCATGCCCCAGCGTTGGCGTACATCAGGATATACATCAGGATCCCTTCACGGCGATTCCTTTGCGCGTAGGTAGGTATTATGATATTATGACCCGACACCCCCGGGACGAAGTAATTCCGCAGGCATTCGATCATCCGCGATCTCAACATGATTGTAGAAACAGCGATCGACCGGCGAGATCATTTTTCAAACAGCAAATCTCGGAGAGATTTCTAGCCGTCGCGTCGTTATTAGTTTCGGGAAATTAGAGATGCAGCATTAAAAGTTATCGCAGAGAAAGATAAATCTGCTCTCCCATATATCATAACGTATGATAAATATTAATATCTGCCATATTAAATGCTTGTTTTAAAAAAAAAAGGAAAATTAATATCATTTCGTTTTTAATTAAAAATTTTTTAATTTTATTTTACTTTAATTTAAACTTTTTAAATTTTAATTTTTTAATTTTCTTTAACGGAGATATTAGTCGAATTTAAAATGATGCTAGCGGAAGTTTAATTAAGTTGGAGATTGAAAGATTTTAATTACAACATATTTTCTTACGTAGGTCTTCAAATCTTTACGCGATTATAAGATAAATCTTTCTTATTAATTTCCTACAAGGCCCAAGTGAGAGTTCAACAAATATACCGAGTGTGACGAAAGTCGCACACTATGATCTCAGAAATATCCGGGACAGCTATTACGTGACAAGCTCAACATATTCCGGATGAAGATTAATCTTTTACTCGTCGCGATGCAAATATTTGCGCCTCGGCGAGTTGTGTCACCGTGAGTGACTCTCCAGCTGTCATGACGCACAACGCGATGTATTGCGTTGTCAATGGGATCCAAAATTCTATGCAATTTAATAAAAGCATATTGCTAAATTCGTCTATGGACGAATGTATCGATAAGTCTTTCCGCCTGACAGCGTTCAGATGCCTAATTTAATCTGACTGTCAAGGACGAATAATAGCTGCGAAGGAGGAAAAAGCTCCACTGTGAACGTCATCGTGAATATTAACACCATGACTAGCAATGTCACGAGTTAGCGCTGCGGGGCGGATCCTGCTTGCGTTATAAGCGTTAGCCTGTCCGTTTCTGCGCGAGCAACGTTAAAAGACAATTAATCTGAATAACTCAGCCTAGACCCGAACTCGCGTTCTACATTTCGTGACGCAGCGTTGGACACTTCTAATCGTGAATAACCGAGGTGACGTAGTCAAATATGGTTATAATTAGAATGTGGTTATATAGTTATAGACATTGCATTTAAAACATTACCTACAGCAAGACACGATAGCAGCTCAGATTCGGTAAAAGGTAATATAAATTTGATAAAATTAATCGACAGTGTCTATAATCATAGATTTGTAATCTAATACTAGATCTAATAAAAGAAATCTAATCTCATTCAGATTTAGACATCTTATATAAACGCAGACGTATATGTATAGTGGACCTTTAAAAAATATCTGTAAAATTCAACACTAAAATTTAGACTACTGGTCTAAATACACAATAGACTTCCTAATCTGGGTTAAAAAATTGCTTTTAACTTTTAATTTTAGATTTATTCATTTAGTATTTTAAGACTACTATTAATCTAAACGGATAACTCATATTTGATAAAAAAAAATTTTATTATACTCCAGTCACTTGTTTGTTAGCTATTAAATACACAAATCTTACGTAAAATGTAAATTGGTTGTGTAACAATATGATGCAAGAACAGTTAAAATATCTCAATGTTGAAATTATTAAATGTGTGATAAAAACGATTAAATAAGAGATGCTTTAAGTTATGTTCAAATAAAGGATTTATCAGTGGTTACCATATAGCATTTCAGTCATGTTTAATTCATCTTGAATGTTGGGGCTCCTGACGCACTATGATAATAAACGTCGCACGGTGCAACGGCGCTTTCGTAACGAATGGCGTGCAATTTATAAAGATTCCACTGTTTTGGCAATGCGATGACAGTAAGAAGACAAGCGTTGATCGCGTTATACCCCTGTGAGCGTTTCAACCGTATATCGATGAAATTTATACCTCCATGCGCACAGTTTATTAGTTGATTACACATAACCGGCGCGAAGTTTATATCTCGCGATAACGCCGAAAGAGAAAGAGAGAGAGAGATATGCCACTAGCTTAACCGGCTCCTCGCCAACGTCTAACCGTATCCTGCAAGCTAATCTGCATCGCACGCTCGAAATAACATTACCACCACCTCGGGATTAGAGTTTAATGCCGCCGATCGTTACCGCTCTATCCGTTTATCGGGACGCTCGGCGAAGTTGTCTTCCGGCGCAAGATACTCTGTCAAATAATATAGAAAACCCGCTTGCTGTTTTATTCTCTCCCGTATTCTCGCCAGCTCGCCACCCTTGCCTGCGCGCGCGATCGTAAAATCTAAGATCGAGGAAATATAAAAGATGCGGCGGGGGGTCATAAAATTTCGTTAGCCGATCTGATACGGGATGGTTAAGAGAAGGTAACGGGTGTCGCATCAACGGCAGAGAATGAGAGAGGAATGAAGCGACCGTCGAGAGAGAAAGAGAGAGAGAGAGAGAAAAAAGGGACCGACTTATCCGAAATTCCACCGCGGGAGGTTACGCCGTGTTCCTCTCTGCCCCCAGCCCCTACCCCCATCTCTTTCCTGCACGAGCGAGGAGACTCTCACTTCTCGATTCCCGATAAACTTGAGGTTTGAAGGACGTAGACCGGGCAGCGACGCATAAAGAGGAGAGACACGGCAACGTAAAAGGTTTGGAAAGTCCGATAACGAGCGCGACGGCCGCGGCGCGGGGTCGCCGCGGCGCGGGCGCGGGCGCGGCGGTGTCGCGCGTGGGTGTCGGTGGAATTGATCGCGCGACTAGCCCGCTTGGCTAGTCCGGCCACGTTGTGGATCCGCGCCAAGAGCCAACCGGGGCCGTTCCTGTTCCCGGGCGAGCGTCGCCTTCGTGGCCGGCGACCTAAACAATGTCCGAGTCAACAAGGTGACGGAACAACGCGAGACCTGCCCTCTCCCGCCGTCCCCACTCCTCTTATCGCGAAAATTCCATTTCGAGTCTGTTGCTCGAAGTTCCTGACCTACCGCAAGGCGGTAGGTTGAAGGATTTACATTCATACATATTACATATACATATAGGTACATGTTGAAGGATTTTACATTCGGTTCGAACTTTGCGTTTTCCATTAAATAGTCTTTGAGGAAAGTCAAGGATTGATACTCGTATAATCAGAATTGATCGATATGCCGAGTTTAATAAATTTACCACGCTTGAGGGAAATCGGGGACTACAAGTTCTCGAAATAATTGAAACGGGTTATTGAGTTTTCACGTGACTTTTTCAGTCATATGCGTATTCGCGACTGAGAATTCAAAAGAAGATACGTATGGCAAGCGGATAATGCATTGCTGAGATATTAGATAAAGTTGTAGTCTAGGGGAGAATTATGAAACCACCGGCGTAAAGCCGAGCCGAGACGGTCGAATCTTTACGAAGCAGAACTTCTAAGCGGGTTCCTTTTTCGAAACAAAACGGGCAAAGGCGCATTCCCCAACGAACGTCGGATGATGCTTCACAATGGCGTCTGAGATAGTCTGATGAGGTTATTTGTTACATTGTTCGGATATAATGGAGTGGGCCTTGCAACGAATCGCCCTGATCCCCCTTTCTGGCGCTGGAAGGATCTCTCTGGACGAACCTTTGACGATGCGTTAGCCCGCCGTTGGTTTCAGGGTCAACCGAAAATTTTAGAGAGAATAAATTCGTAATTGTCTCTTATAATTTCAAGAATAGGACATCAATTTGATTCTAGAGATTTAGCGAAATTGGACAAATAAACTCAAAGTTATGAAAAAAGAATGAAATGTAAGCAAATATAAATATTTGTGAGAGCGATAAAAATAATTAAAAGCAAACTTTTATGAGAAATTGCCGAGTCCAGGCAATAAAAAATATAAACGTGTATCTTATAAAATATAAAATATTACACGTCCACATTTAGTAATACAATAAAAGTCGATTGTAAGATTTTTGTAATGTGAAGAAGAAACTAGAATCTCATTAATTCGCGCTATTAGAATATTTTCGAATAATTTACAGTTAAATTTAAAAAATGCAACAATTTAAACTAATTACTTGGAATAACAGAAATACGCGTAATATAACGTGAGCGTCGCGTTAAGATATCTCCAAACGTCGCTATGACCCCGCTTGCGATTGCGAGTTAAAACGCAAGTTAATAAAGTATGTAAATCGCGGCGCGGTAAATGAAACAACGGCATTAAGCTCCTGTTATCGCAATCTTTATGCGACAGGTTTCCCCGCGGGAAATATATCGAGAGAGAAAAAGAGAGAGATAGAGAAAAGCTCTCTAGCGTTTGCACGATTACCTTACGATCGGTTTGCCCGTGACGACCCGACATCCTTGACCCGCGTACAAATCTTGCGGACCCTGTCGACCCAAAGACTCTCCTCCGGACCGCGACCTGGGACCCGGGTCTCAGGGTCCGGAGCAACGGTGCATGTGTGCACTTCTCGCGTCCGGTACACCCGCGCGAGCGTACGTATAACGCACGCACACAAACGCATACGCATATGCATTCTTGGCGCGCCGATACGGGAAGCCACGTTCGAACGAACAAAGAAGATCGCCCCACGTCGCGCCCGTCGCGTCGGTCCGTCCGTCCGCGAGGAGGAGCGCCAAGGACTCCGGTGCAATTAATTCTTCGTCACTGGCTCGCGATAGGTGGACGTTCGACGGGGAAGAACGAAGGAGAAAGCATTGCAGTCGAGAAGAGCGAGGAAGAGGAACAAAAGAAGAAAGAGATAGAGACCGAGAAGGAAAGGAAGCCGGCGAGAGAAAAGGAGAGAGAAAAGCGGAACATCCGGACCCCTGGAGACAGATGAACATGCATATATGTGGTATAATAAATACGTCAAGCCACTGTCGGACAGCGTGTGCATAATTGAGTACGCGCGCGCGCGCGAAAGCGTATTTGTATGTACAAGCCGAAATAAGCGTCACGCGTATATACATATACGCGCGCGTGTATGTGCGCGCGCGCTCGCGATTGGACTGGGGGGAGTGTCTGGTCTCGCCCGGCGTTGAATGCGCTGTGTAATCACCACCTACCATGTAAACGCCCCGGCAATGGTAATAGCTCGTTTAGAGCACTCACATGCGGTTAATTTCGCGATCCCTCACCGCACCGCACCGCGCCGCGCCGCGCGACGCTGACAGAGGTTTTCCTCCTATCGGCCGGTGGTACCGGCCCCGAAGACCCGCTCCGGTCTCCGGTGTCGAGGATGAAAGAGATGGGAGATTCACAGGGGAGGGGGACGCTAAAAGGGACGAAAAGAAAGCGATGTGTCCTTCGCCCCGATGGAGATATTTCTATTTTCGTAAGCGTCGCCGCGAAGGCTCGTATCGAATCGCGGGCAGAGTCGCGAATCGGTTGGGTCCGCGCGATTCGTGCTGATGGTAGCGCGATATACCTCCGATCGAGTTGAATTTTATGCGGGTTCAACTGACGGACACACGGCGGCGACGTGCGAATCGGCACCGCTTGTTTCGGCAGAGACGGCCGCCCGTCGTAAATCACTTTTCGCAAAAGCCTTCGCGTGCGGGTGGTCCTGTCGCGGTTGATTCGCGAGAATGCAGCCGCACGGCACAGAAACGCGATTAACTCTTCAGTGTCCTTTTAATGTCTTTCGAATCTTTATATTATACATATTACATAGCTTGAGAGTCTATATCCTCGCGAAAAGGAGTGTTAAGACATCAATAGTCTTTAGGCGATAAGGATGATTAAAAATCTTTAACGGAATGTTACGTCACATGGATAGACAAATATTTGAAGTCGAACGTTTAAACAGCTATGAATGAAGAAACCGTGTTTAAATCAGTGAATGACCCGTAGACAAGAAGATTGAGAAACTTCGAACATAATTGATATAGAGATATTTCATATTTATATATCTATCGTTCAGTTTCTCGGGAGAAGATTTTAGATCATTTATGTTGCTTTTACGATCTCACGAATTAGGATTTTCCATCGATTTATGAAACCCAGTTTGTAAAATCGATTTACAACATATTACGCTGAAACGAGCTAAATTAGCATCGATAGAGCCATCATAACCATTGTTGGAGAGAAGCAGATTTCATATTTTAGAAAGCAAGCTGGCGCTGATATTGTTTTATTCTGCGGCACGCTGGTATCGGGAACGAGCGCGTCGCAGAGAGCACGGTATTACGGATTAGAATTCCTAGCCGGAAGTAGGCCGCTGGAGGCACTGCAACATTGTATTATTGCCAAGTCATTCCGCTGATGTTGTACTTCGTCTCGATTCCTATTATTTCCTACCTTCCCACGTCTTACATCCGCCCGCGAAGCAAATGTTCCTTCCGCTTCGCTCGAGACCTGCATTCAAGAGTAGCTGTGACACAGTTCGCGTGTATCGTGCTGCTTATTGCGCTTATTGCCAGAGTTAATATCTCGTCCACTTCGTTCTTCCAACGACCCACCAGTGAGATCTCCCAATCTCTTAACGTGCGCATGTAAACGCGATGCCGAATCGATCGTCCGAGACTCTTATATTAAAATTAAATTTTCTTAAATCTTCCCTCTCGTGAGTCGTGGAAAAAAAGTAGGACAGATTTCAAAATTAAAGGAGAAAAGAAAAAACACGATGATAATTACTTTGCTTTGCTCCAGTTTCCACAGTAAAAATGTTTTAATGTGGCCTCCGTTGCAACACAGTAATGTTTAAAGTTATTTATTCCATCATAAAGTTTAACCATAAATTATGCAATGAAACACCTATTGAGAATCGTTCGTCGAATTTAAACGAATTTCAAGACGGCATATATGCTTGTACGAGATAAACATGTGTTCAACAATATGGGCCGAACATTAATTCTGCAATATCAGTTTAATAGTAACTGTAGACGGATACGTTTCGAACAAGGGTGCAATCCTCCCGATATTAATTACGACCGATAATAATTGTAGATACGGCAATAACGCAGATCGACGCCATAATGCATCAATAAGGCTGATTGTGAGTTGCAGAAACGCGATATCTCGGGTTTCCATTTAATACCGACGCCATCATTATAATCATTGTGTACAGTTATCCTCGACCCCGTGTCCCGTACTCCCGGAATATTCCTGCGATGTAACAGCGAAACGCACTTTGCGCTTTCATCGCAGGGGCGTGTAATTAGCGTGCAATTCAAGCGCTTTTTTTTCCATGCGTTTCTGGAAAATATATGGCCGCTTCATTGGCGAAAGGTGCATATACCCGTGCGTCAAGGATATTTACAATGCGTCGGTATGCGACGAGGAGCAGAGCGAGATCGTTACTAAAGGAATGCCCGGTACAACGTGTTCCTGGTTTACATGTACATTCTTCTATGTTGCGCGTTCTTTATTATCAACGCATTCAACACTACACGCCATCTTTTGGTTTTGGTCAAGCAATTGATTACGCCCGATGTGAGATGTCTAATAGAAAAATTTGTGCAACCAACAGTAATAAAAAAATATATTTATGAATACAAATTAGCAAATAAAGTATTGCAAAGTATCTTATTATTGTCACAACTATAAATTATATATGCAAAATATATCATAGAAAGCTCTATTGTTAGTATAGAACGTGGAAGTAGCCTATCTCTAAGTATCTCTAAGAACTTTAAAAAGTGAAAGTATTATAGAAGAAAAACGGCACCGTCTTTCTCTGCCTCTACATTTTAGGTATGCGTGACCTCGAAACTCGGGGTGAAGCACCTCGTAACTATGAGGCTAGCGACTTAACCCGTGGAAGGGCCTTAACAGGGCGCGGTAACAAGGGCCTCGCATGACATTCCTTCAGGACCTAGTTAGGCCCGGGGCTACAGTTAGCCGCGGGGACGAACGGGTGGAGAGAAGGGGAGGGGTATCGCCGTGTGTATCCTTTACCTACATCAACGACAGGGAGAAAAGTGACCAACCGGTCATCTGGGAACTCGTCAAGCACTCGAGAACGTACCGGGACGAGCCGACCGTAACGTCGGCGTCGTCACGGCCACCGTCGTCGCGCGATTCGCAGGTGCGCCATGATCGGCTTGCAAGTAAACGCGTGAATATATACATATATCGCACACGCATACCTGCGGCCAGCCGCCCCGAGTCGCCACAATTCGCGACATGTGGACGTGCGGTTTCAAGTTCGATCAGCCGGACCTCTCTCACGCGTGTATACAGGGCGTCTCGTCGTTTTTGTCCCGCCGTTCCTTCTCGTCCATTCTTTTTCCTCAACTGTTCCAAACTGTTAGCTTGTTTCTTAAACGCTACCTTCTCTTCTTACAGCTTTTACACTACTAAATATTTTGATAAATCTCAAACACGGTTTCGCTTGAAAATGAATGCAGAACGGAGTGGTCGTGTATTCACATCTCTGGAAACTTAATTTACCTTCAACTTTTTTCATTCGCTATAATAATAGCTAAAGGATTGTAAATACGTCTTGTCAATTCTTTAACAGAAGCGATTCTATTTCACGTCAAGAAAGTCATAGAGGAAAAGAGCGACGGTAGTTATCGGACACCTTGTGTATGCAACTACTCTCTCCTTCTCCCGAGTTCTCTCACCTTCCTCCTCATGACGTTTCTCCGTCTTCGCATACACTAGTTCACCTCCTCGCAAAGAAGTCAGGCGCTTCTCTCTTCTTTCCGTCTCCCTCGCTCTTTTTCCCTTCCCGGTAATGCCGTTTCTCCGTCTGTTTGCAAGCAAGCGCACACCAGTTTACCTTAGAGAAGGAAGGTTCTACTTTCACTCGAGGACTCTCGATCTACAAACGGGGAGCAGAGGGTGTCGCTTCGTCTCGCCGTCGTTGGGGAAAATAGGCCGACGAGTTTTCATTCATTGCCTTTATATTAAAGCGCGAATTGACGAGCGCATCGAATTATAATCACAGCTTGATGGACTAAATTAGCTCGCGGTATTAATTTCTCTGTTAACGAAAGGAACAATTTCAAGACGTGTTTACGTGTTCGTTCAGTCGCTCAGTGCGCGTTATATACGAATGTGGTTGTTACGCGGTCGGAATGGTCGGATATCGACGATCGGGGCTCGTGCAGTGATAACGTGCAATGTGTGATAATAAACTATCGTGTAAGTAAACTATATCGTGCGTGATAATAAATCATGCTCTCTCACGCTCTCTCTCTCTCTCTCGCTCGCTCAATCGTCTCTTACGAGCTAAAGTGAGGTTATTTATATCTTGCTTGTCGATAAATAAATCGCGTTCGCGAGAGAGAGCGAGTTAATTTTGTACGGATACATTATACGTTACATTTGGAGATATTTGCATAAATTTTAAAAAACTCATATTCTAAACTGCATTTTAAAGATCGATTGATTAGCGTTAATTCCAGCCGAATTTCCGGTTGTGCTATCCAGTCTAACGGCGTAATCCGGAATTTGCAATAAGCCTCGCAGTCTTCAACTTCGCGAAGTGGCGAATGACATCGGCGATGGCCGTCCATTCGTCTTTGTCCCAGTATAAAGTCGACCGCTATCTTGACACGTTTGTTAAAGCAGTTACCGGTGACATACTAATTGTCCATATGTATGCTCGGACGACTCTATGAGGAAGATTGTCATTGTCCGTACAAAAGACAGTAGTATGTGCAATTTATGTTGGCAAATCTCTGTCAGAAATTGCACTGTTACGCAACAAAGACGCTGCATCGTTATTCTTATTGAGATATGTCCAATTTTATGAAATATTACATTTTATCACCGTTCACACTCGAAAACTCAAATAGCATATGTCGTTTCACTTGATAAATATTTTGTAGCCAATTCTTCGCTGTTGTTTATTGATTTATTGGATTGTCCGTTTGTAGGTAGGTACATTGTATATGCGCTAAAAACGGCAAAGACTTTAATTACATAGCCATGTCATTAATTCTTTTATTCGACTATTCCATGGTCTAATTTTATTCACCCTGGGAATTGACCTTGTTTTTTATTTCATGCATTTTAGCTCGAGCTAAACTCTGCTACCATTAATTCGGGACATAACAGTCGAAATGGTAAACAATATTGATAAAACTGTTCTCTCTCTTTTTCTTCAGACTTAATTAGCTTTTATTATCTAAATAAATTATTTTCGTAACAAAGAGTATTTTTTTTCTTTAATAAAAGTGTCCTTTCCTTTAAGAAAAGGACGACAAGCAATTCTGAAGCACTTTATGCGTTAAAAAAAGTAATATTCCCCAACAGGCATACGGCGAGTCAAATATGTGTAAAGAGAATTAGAAATTTACAAATTAACGTATAGTAGTTTTATCCGTTTTATATGGATTATGTTAAAGTGCACTATTACACATTCGATCGACGTGTTTCCGACGTGTAATCACCGATCTTATTTTTGCGATAAGTCTTCTTCGACGCGTCGATTCCGCACGGCCGATCGAGTCCTACTTCTAAACGTCGCAAAAAGTCTCTCGAGTTCTGACGAACGATATGCATGACTTTTTTCCTCTTGATCCGGATCGAGCAGCTCTGCAACAATAAAAACTACGTCCACATGGCCCCGCCGCCGTCGTCGAGACGCTTGGGGGTTTAAAAGGCGCGATGCAACCCGCGTGGGTATATATCCTGCCGCCTCGTTCGTGCAAATATTGGCGGGACGTGGAATTTCGGGTGTATTTTAAGAGATTCATCTGGCGAGAGTCGAAACGTTCCGAGAAGCAATTTCGATCTTTACGATGCTTATTCTCGAGCGCCGGTGCACCAACGCCCGAAAAACAAGACAGAGCCCGCGTGCAGTCCTCCACCTCGTCGTCGTCGTCATAGTCTTCCTCCTCCTTCTCCTCCTACACTCCCCCTCCTCCATATCTTCTTCTTCTTCGAAAAAGTTGTAAGTAATCCTGAACAACAATCGCCATTTCGCAGCTTCTTTTTTTCAAGGTCAAAAAATCGACGTACCATCGGTACCCGTCGCCATCGTTCCTTCTCTTCCATCGCCATCGCGGTTTCCTCCTCTCGTTCTTCTCCTTCTTCTTCTTCTTCGTCCGTTTCTTATCCATCTTTTTTCCTCTCCGCCAGTGAGTCCACGGTGGTTGCGTGTTAAATGTCAATGGCGGCGATCGTCGCATGTGTGTTTATCCGAGTGACTGCATTTGGGCAGCCTTGGTAGGCGCTAAAATTCTCACTTTCGGTTTCGTTGAGGTCAGCCAGCGCGGACCTAGCCGAAATTCCGAGCGCTGATTCATCGCGGGATCGCGCGTGATACTGAGAGATCCCGAGATGCGAGAGCAAGAAAGAGAGAGAGAGAGAATTCTCTCGCGAAGCGAGCGCAATGCCGTCATTCATTAATTATGTCGCACGACGCGGCATGCGGATCATATGTTGCGATGCGATTTCCATCGAGATTGAATTTTTACAGAGCTCGACGTGACGGTGGGACATAATCCAACGTATTCGATCAAAACAAGGCAGGTACGCCGGCGCAGGTACGCCAGACGGTCTGTCGACTTTGAGTAATATTGATTAGTGAGCAACGTTTACCTTGCATATTTTGACAAATTCGCACTAGCCCGACTAAATGCACTAGCTAGGTGCAATCGTCGTTTCTGAGAACACACCTTATTGAAGACGTACAATAAAACTAAGCCCAACTTTATTGACTTTAAGAAAAGTGCAAATTAATGTCTGATATTAGAGCGCGACGATGAGTTTTCGGGTGAATCAAGCTATGAATTATCAAGAGCGTATTAGATGAACTTTCTTGAGGAAGATTTTAGGCTTACTGCCAAGTTGGTGTTAAGGTTTAGTTTTGTAGAAAAAGTGAACTAAACTGAACGCGTTCATAATATAAAGCAAATTTGTAAAAGTGAGATACGGGCAGTTGATATATCAATCATACTTATATACCTTCGAAATTTATAACGATTGCTGCATGCGGTTATCTGGTGGAGACAGATCTGTAGCTGCTGTCGGCAAAATAATTTATGAAAGATATAACAGAATTATAATATCACTTGTATCAACGCATCCGCTTTAGTCGATTATAATGCGAGATAGCAGAAGAGAGGATTTTGCAATCTTTTTAAGTATTTCGCAAGATTTTGAGATTAATTTTTTATCGCGCTGTAAAAATCAAGTTACAATACTTCGGTCGATCTCGCCTAAATTTAAAAGTACGCATATAAATAAGCATGTGCACAGAGAAAGTTTAACACGTTCAGCCGCGGAGGAAGAAATCTGTCAACGCGTGATTTCATTTCCCGCGGACATGAATAAACTTGCAGCGCGTTACGTCGAGCTCGCACTCGTAGCGCGTAGATGTAGAACGTTGCTATACCAAGTGAATTTTTATTACCCATCGCGAGTAAGCTTACGTAATATCCTTGCAGTGTATGAACCACAGGCAAACACGTACCAGGGAAAAATCGCGTAAAAATATTTAAATATCATATATGAGTAGCATGAAAAAAGATACCGATATTGCTAGATATCGCTTGGTTATCGATATACGTGCGACTTATCAAAGGACGGCAGTGTCTCGCGCCAGGTGTACGCGCCCGCGACACGGGTAAGTAGCGAGACAGAGAGTGTTTACGAAGACGAGCGCGAAATGTAAGCCGGCGTAGGATCTTGGAGGAGCAAGGAAATCACACCGTGACCGGATATACGACGATAAAACCGAAAGTGGCGTGACGTGGGTCCGCGCCCCGGGTCTTCCCCCCCACCACAACTCTACCCCTTGCTCTCCTCCTCCTTCTCCTTCTTCTTCTTCTCCTCTTTCTCCTCTTTCTCCTCGTCCCATTCCTCACTCTTTCTCTTCTCTCGCAGCGCCGGTCGTTTATGCTCTCGCCAAGGTTGTGTTCCGTGTGACCATGCTCAAAGCCATGTCGTATATATGCAAAGTAAATGCAAGGTCGTTTGCGCGTGTCTCTGCTTACAGCGCGTGTGTACCAGCCTGCGTGCGTGCGTGAATGCGTGCGGGTATGCCGTGCGTGCGTACATGCGAGCGCGCGCGCGCGCGCGCGACTTGTCAGGCGCGAGTAGCGTGCGAGGAGCGCGGAATGACGTGGCCGCGGTCTTGGCAAAAATTGCCGACGTTTCGACGAAAAGCTCGGCTGTTTGACCGAGACAAAACTAGGCCTTGAAGTGTCGTGAAGTACCGGGCGCACACCGCGCCGCCCGCCGGTCGTCGCGCGCCCGCCGCGCCGGATTTTGCATCCAATCGAGAGATCGTCAGGGCGAGACACAACGATGGTTGTCGCGCGAAAACAGTCGTGCCACAATTTCATTGAATTTATATATATATATATATATATTACTTCCTTGTAATAAAAAAATGTTTCTACAAAAATTGAAAGCTAAAACGCTTTATCCTATACCTATAGTCTATACGATGCGACTCTAATCTTGTATCGCGACGTTTTCGTATTACTACATTTGTTCCCAATCTGAATTTTAAGAATCTCTGAAATTGAGGTAGTAGGCAAAGCAAACTGATAAATAAATTAGATATTTACAGATGAATTAAAGACTTCACAGTGCCACATATTCTAACCCCTGATTTCCATGCACGCGTTGCCACGCGTAAAATTGCGCGTCAAACGCGCGCGTTTGATAAAAGCACGTATTTGATTGGGGTAACCTATGGAAACGCATGTTTGACGCGCGTTATAACGCGCGGCAACGCGTGCATGGAAACCAGGGGTAAAGATAAAACTATAATATCGATAATAAATCGATTCTCTCGTACTCAGACATTTTTTGCATTTTATTCGTGGTATTACAATTTAAAAGAAAAATATATAGTTAACTAAATTTAGTTATACCAATTCAAATGGTAAATGTAAGACAGGCCATAAAACAAAGATTATTTCTTTGATACGCGCTTCGTATAATTAATTATTGAATATAATGAAAAGAATTCTCAGTATAAATTTCCGAACAGTATCATAGCGAGCGAGAGCAGAACGATGCTTTGCGCGCCTTGCGTTCCAAGTATATGGAGTAAAGGCTGAACCTTGAATGATATTTATTGGCCTGTTCTGCATACTAGACTCAAAAATAGCTGATTCATTGTACGTAGTAGTGCGGCTTTCATTCACGTAACAATCCGCGCACGTGGATTTCTGATTCTGAATCTGCACGCGAGAAACATCAATGTCACCGTGATTGTTAACAGAAATCCGCGAGTTGATCTACCGATTGACTGTTCAGCGATTTACTGAAGTATAGATATGCAAATCCCGAGATATCTCGTGATATACATTTTCTTATGAATATTAAATAGCGAGGGTGAGAAATACGGTCAGGGGCAATTCACATATTCATAATTAAATAAAGGTTACGCGACTAGACGCGCTAGAATCTGAATGTGATTAATAGAGCAACGCGGGAGTGTAAATAAATCAAATCAGAAATTTACACGATCAAAATTTTCTCAGACCTACGAATGGTAAATATCCGCATTTGAAATATTACCGTAACACGTTTTTATTTACAAAAAAAGTCGTTCTTTCTTTCGTATATATGTAAACTTTCACTCTTAATTTTATATTATATATTGAGATATTCAAAAAGATTACATTACAACTTCCGGCTAAAAGGAAATAGGAAGAATTTCTGACGACAGAATTTTTGATTTTTTTTGTAGCTACTATGACTTGTGAATGTATAATAAAAATTCAATTCATAATGTCATGTATTATAGTTTTGCAGGAGTAGATGCACTTTCAATTGATATCGGCTACGCAACCTTATCTCGAGTCGCTTGCTCGGAGATAACAGGGCAGCAGTGTATACATTCTTATCAGACACTCTCATTAGATGGCTGAGATATATTTAGCCTAGATGCATCAAGCGATGTCAGAAACTAATCGTTCATAATGTGAATCAAAAACTCAAAATAAACACAATGTCAGTTTCTCGATTTACGCGTCAAACATACTAAACATGGACATACGCAACAGGTGACATATATAAAAAAAATCTATCATCTATAATTTTATCTTATTATATTAATATATTTAACTCTAATCATGATCAAGCGTGAATTTTTTCTATGTGTATTGTGCGTATTTTACTTTCTGTATATATCTATAAGATTTTTATTTAGCAAGAGAGACAGAGAGAGTAACAGAGACAGTCTTTTCTGTAAAGAAATTACAACGACTATTGCAATGAGCAGCATTTGTAATTTTTATCTTAAGCGAACGAAGGAAATCCACCTTCTTATTTCGATTAATTATTAGGGCGGCGGCCACCATCCGCTCACATAAAGATGCAATTATATTGGAAGTTAAATAAAAATTCGATTTCGGGCTGACGAAGAGAGGCCGCGATTACGCTCCGAGAGACTTTTATCCGGACTTTTAACCGACTTTGCCGGTCTGGGCCGCGGCAAGAACGCGCGAGCGTCCGTCTACGTGCAAACGGCGGTGTGTGCGCGGTACACACGCACTGTAACCACGTTGGACTACCTGGATGTGCCCGGGCTCCAATGGTCCGCATTCCAAAAGTCAAGGACTCTCTCTCGAACCGATCCGGACGTCGGAGGCGCCTCCTCTCTTTCCGCCACGTGCCTCGCCTTCTCAGCCTCTCTCTCCCTCACATCTTATCGCGTCTTTCCTCGTTCTCGACCGCGAGCGAGTGGCCGAGAAAAGTGCTTACGACCTGGCGAATCATCCCGAGTATCCCCCATTGTATAATACGCTTGATCAACGAGCAACCGCGAGTCGACCCTCGATGCAAAAAGAACGACCGAACGAAATATCGTTTCTATGGGCGTCGTTATGACGAATTATCGATATAGAAATCGCGCGAGCTCACTCGAATTTCGGAAGACTTTACAGCGAACGTTATTCTTTATCGAGAATCGTTAATAAAATTCTTCTAGCTACGTGATGCTCTGATGAGTAAATCAATTCTCCGTTATCTTTTTTAACGACATTGTTATTGGCTTGATTATTGAATGTAATGTTATGTTAATTTCACATGTTAATGTAACAACTTAATTCAGAGCGATACGCAAAAACCTTAAACAGTCCGACAAATTTTATAGAAAAAATTTTAATTTTCAAGTTTCTATCGAAATGTAAAAATATTACATTGCGCTTACACGAAAAACTTTGAAATGAAATAACGCTCATTCATCGGATATACATATACTCGTACAGCTCTAATCAATCGCGAGGAAACTAACGAGAAATTAATTTCCATCTGTTCATTACATTGCAGCGTTACATCGAACGCGATGAAACACGTAGCAATTAAAAAAAAATCATGTATTAATCGTGACCTACACTCGTGCAGTTACACGTTATTTCATTGCTAAACCTTCGGTTAGTCCCGACATTACGGGCCATCCTAAAAACGAGTCCCGAAAGTAGATTGCGCCGCGCAAGGTTCGTTGAGATTAAAATCGGAGAGACCTCGTCGGATATACCTTAATAAGGGAATCGTACCTTGACGGACAACCGGTGCGACAATGGCGTCGCGAGACTTGACGGCGAAGTCGGTAATCCCAAGGATATGGTTGGACGGTAAGGATACAATTTTACGAATATCCCAATATAGTTGCATACATACCTGCAAAATAAAAAATATATCTAGTTACAAATCAAGATACCTATCTCGTATACAGCATCGTATATTTATATACATATATGATCTTATTATACAACGACAAAATTTTACTAATAATGCTTTACAAAATGATTGCAATCAAATCAGTTGTAATACTTATCGTTATATCGAAAGAACAATTATTTTTCAAACAATTGGGATAAATTCTGGCTAGAAATAGAAAATTAATTAAAGTTAAAACTGACACCGAATAAAATATATAAATCTCTGTTACTGGAATACAGTATTCAGGACGATTGTGTTTCCGCCAATTTATTCGCAATTCTCGCGATAATCGAGAACATCGTTCATCAGAATTATTCGGCCATAATCGAGTCGGCGCTGAAATCGCCAATCGAGCGTTGTATCTCGAATTTATAGTTCTCTTCCTCCGCGTAGACGCGACCTGCAATCGTGGCAGCCGGTTAATGCACTATTGTTGGCGGCTCGAATGCGTCCGGTCACGTAGAAAAATGAACGTCGTTCAACGATCGTGAACCCGTGAAACAGTAAAGAGCAACAGGTTCCGCCGGGACACCGCGCCGTTATCGTGCGAGTGACTTCGAGAACGAAGCGAGACATGACGTACTTCGCCCTCCTTCTCACCGTCTCTCTTTCTCTCTTTCACCCTATCTTCCCTTCCTCTCTTTTTTCGCCGCGAGTCGCGAAGGCGGATGAAGGCGAGGATAAAGTCGAAAGGCATTCACCCTTGGTGAAAGTAGCTCCGCGATCGATGTCGCCGCCGCGCCGCGCCGCTTCGGCCGCATACATGCGCGCAAGCCGAGAAGCTTTTTACGGCGAGAGAGCTTACATGCCATTTTTCCGCGTCGGATATTTCCCCAAATTTTTTCCACCGACGTAAAATTTTCATCCCCTACTCGCGATCATATTCAATATCGCATCCCTGCAATATCGACTTTTGGTTGACAATCCGAGTAAACGGATTTTTGTAAATGATGACATCCAGATTTTCGAAACAGTACACTGCACAAATTAGAGTTACAGTTTTTTATATAACTTTTAGATATCTAACAAATAAATAAATTTTCATAGAAAACCTTTCGAAAAAAAGTTGTCTTTGTAGATTATTTTTTTATCGTATTCCTCCATTTGATTTAATCATTTCTTGCAAATTAATGTAATCATTTATCTGTTTAAAATATAGACAGTAAATTCAAGATTATCGTTGTATATCGAGCAAAATTTTTTAAATCGGATTTTCTTGATGTCAGAATTGAATTGATCTAGGCTTAGATTTTAATTTAGATCGGAATAATATCAAAAGTTTACTTTTACACTAAATTATCTTACAGCACTTGTCATTGAATATACAATCTTATTTGTGTAACTAGTCCCTCTTAAAAAAGTAAATTTATGAGTAACTTTAACTTGTTTATTTCCTTAAGAATTATATATCTAAATATTTTGCGCATTTAAAATTCATACTGCCTAAAGAAATAAGTGTTATCAAGTCAATGGAAAAGAATATTAAATCTTTGAATGTTGATTTCGAGCGAGATATAGCAACTCTCCTACCGACTCAAATCAATAGTCCTATATTTTTAGCTACATAACTTCGGAGAGATGTAACTCGGACGGACGGACGTAACCCGACGAACTTCTGTAATGAGCGAAAAAGGAAGACGAAAGAATATCTACTAAAGATACTAAAATTATATGGATAACATTCTAATCAATTTTATCACTTCAATATACTAAGTATTTACCTTGATAGTTATACCTTAGAATAAAACTCTGTTAAATCAAATTCCACTTACATAATGGTCATTTACAAAAAAATAAAAGTGCCTTATTATTTTTTTAAATTAAAATTTTTGTAATAAAAATGACAAATGTGCAAAAGAAAGTAGCACAAAGTATTTCTGTATCAAATAAAAATTAATTAAAAGTCATAAATATTCAAAAACTTTTGAAACGCGCCAGATTGCCCGCCATTAGTCTATGACGTCACGATATAGGAAAACTATACAGTTCACTGCTCTGTATTACCGACATTACCGACATAACCTGCATTGTCGTGCTTTTGCATTCTGGCACAAAACAATATTTATTCTTGCCTTTCCGCTTAATAATTGCAGATTCCTCCATTATAACTGGCTGAATCACGAATTGTATCCACGATGGTACGGTCCATGGTTGTATCATATATCGTGACGTCATAGATTAATGGCGGGCAATCTAGCGCGTTTCAAAAGCTTACTATTTTTAAATTGTTTATATACTGTTGTTACAAGTTTTTTCCAAGTACATATAATTTTTTTAGTACTTTAAATTGTTGTATTTTCGTTTAGCTAATAATTAAAAAAAAATCATGAATGACTCTATTGTGCAAAAAATAAGAGTGTATTATCCATTTTTTCTATCCTTGAAACTTAATTCATCGAATTAATTTTTAACGCTAAATGATACTAGAATCAAATCTGCGGTTTTTGATCTTGAACAACAGAAAGATTCACCTAAAGATAGCATAGAACAGCATCCTTAGAAGGGCGGATATTTTGGTACATTTGATACCAAATTACGCGCACGAAAATCTCGTTCACAGATCTTGGCGCGTACGAAGCCTTTGTTGTAACAAGGCCTAGCTCAACATGTTAGACCCTCGTACAGGTGAGGGCTTAGAGTGACTGTCTAGATCGCTTAGATTTGAGTTGTCTCGGGATTTGTGTAACTAACAGTCGTCCCAGCGCGATTATTAGACAGGAGAACGAGCCTTCGCGCTTACAACAACGAGGCCACTGACTTGCCGCAGTAGGTTTACGCCTTAACGTTCGGCTCTCGCGAACGGTGCCAACGCCGCGCCGGCCGACTTCGTCAATCCTTTCCCTCCCCCCTGCAATTAATGAGTCGTAATGTGCATCGATCTTTGGATTCTTTGGAAGCCGGCAATAACGCGTGTCGTCATCGTTCGAGATCGATTCACAGGCATGCGCGTAACGGCTTGATTTTTATGCAGAAGCGAGGTGACGCGAACCACGTGAACCTCACATCATATCCTAATGGAATGTCGCAACATCGCCTATCGACAGTTATACAACGTTACAACGAGTACAATAACTTTTCGTCACGAAATCCAGTTCTTTGCATTGAAATTTACCTAGATGCTAACTATATTTTGAAGTCGTCTCCATCATCTGTATTTCGACTCGCATGTGCTTTCGTTTTCTGAGTGATTATATATGTCGCAGGCTTATTGCAAAATCAGCCCTTTTGCAAAAAGACTAGTCTCTGCGAAAGGCCGGCCTTTTGCGAAGCACTGATCGTTTCCCAATAAGACTGAACGCACTTTAGGCTTTTTGGCACACATGGGCTGGTGCTAGGCTAGGCACTTTGCAAAAAATCTAAAATACGTTAGTCTTATTAAAGAAACGATCAAATGCTTTCGCAAAAGGCCGGCATTTCGCAAAGAGACTAGCCTTTTTGTAAAAAGGCTGATTTTGCAATAAGCCTGCGACATATACATTGCTGGCTTTATAATATTCTCAATACTTTTTATTATTATGCATACATAAACGACTGTTTATTCACGTCTGCTGCGCGTTTTAGTTCCTAAACGATATTTATCAGCTGTTTGCACAAAAATTCCCGAATATGCGTATTCGTAGCTCGCGAACACTATCTCCTTGCCGCAGCATACATCTGCGTTACTTATCTAACATTAGTGACTATTGAACCGGAGAGAATATATCTCACCGCTACAGTCTAAACTATAACAGGTCACTGACCGTCGCGGCTGCGTCGCGAGCCGATGCGGTTAACATTCATTTCATTAGTTGCCGGATACTTATGTTAGTGAAATTAGTATCAACACTCGAACGAGAGCCAGACACCGTTGAGGACTATGTCGAAACATCACTTGTTCTAATTACCGATTAGGAATTTATCGAGTGAGGTTCATTGGTCGGAAACCATTTCTATTATCACAATATCGTTATCGTTAATTCTTGTTATTAATATTACAGTAGTATCGATAAAACAAATATAGTCGCTACCACAGTAAGCGATAATAGTAAAGATTCGATCGATCACGAAGTCGGTATGCATGTATTAAGCAATAAATCGAAGAAATCAGTATTATCTCTAATAAATTATTGTGTAATAACGGATTGTCAAAAGGAACTTTATCGCATGACCTACATATGTATCGAAGAGACCATGTTCCGAAATATTCGAAGCGGTCGTCGAACCGCCGCCTGCTTTCGTTCCTAATGCTCACGATCGTTAGAAGCCAGACATCTCCCGATAAGATTTACATTCCCTTGCGCCTGCTGATGCCAAAATGACAAATGCGATCGTGGAACGTGGAGCTTACATATGTTTCTCCATTACGCGACGAATCGATTTCTATTCGTTCGTCTTCTTTTGCAACGCTACCACTCGTTTGAATAGCTTCAAATCCATTAAACGTCGAAAAAATACGTCCCTATAGCAGCAGCAACATGATTCGTCCTCTACGTATTTATTTACCATATAAATCTTATATGCAGAGAACTTTAATAATAGACTCTGGTGCTGCCGTCCCGGCGCTCGTCCCGTTTGACATTTTATTGGCATCGTATAATGGTATCCCTCGCCCCGCTCGTCGTAACTAAAAGTTTTTTATATAGCACTTAAATTCTTTTCGCCTTCGTCTTGTTTGCTGGAATACCTCCCCGATGTTAGACAAAACAATTATCATAATATATTACCCAAATATGTTTATGGCAAAATCATATTTTATCTAAATAATTAAATCGTGAAATTCGAATCAGTGTATGGGGTAAAATAATGCATAATATATTTTTTATTATATGTAAAATGTCACTACCTGAGAGATCTCACTATTTCATTCATATTTCACCTTATTTCAACATATTTTTTATAGTAAAAAATAAAAAAAAACATTTAAAACACATTGATAAAACGATAAAAAATGCGCTTCAAGATTGATCGTTGTAACCCGGTATAGTTTTTACCCGGATTTTTGTATAATTCTGACAACAGCGTGCCTTATTTGGACGTCTAACAGTAATTTCACGGTGACTGTTAGACCAACGAGTGTGTCTCAGCGCGTTCGAGCAGGTCACTCACCTTCCATGGTATATTCGAGCGGTTAGATTCATTAGGCGCCGAACGTGTTGCAAAACACTTACGCGCCGTCGAATTGGACGTCGAATTGGAGTTTGCTCGATGCCACGAATCGCATCGCGAGATAAATGCCCTTACGGCAATCGCATGCCTAACGGACGGTTTATTAATTCCGTACATACAACGACCTTCATCCTCATGGTTACGTCACAGACAGTTTGGAATTTAATCTGTTCAAGGTGTTCCGAAAAAGGTATGTACCGTTATGAGACCTATATTCCTAAAAAGGCATTATAACCATTTAATTCTACGCTGAATAATTTAATTATAGATTCGTCGAAAGTTCTCCATCGATGAGCGCTCGGTTTTATGTCTTATTGTTATTATAAAAGTATTAGGACTTAAATTAAATTGCAAAATAAAGACAAGTTCGTATTTTTAAAGACGTGTTATCAGTACGTAATAGAGAATACGTTAACGCAGATATAATGCCAGCTGTCTTGCGCGATAATTTCACATATTGCGAAACGTTCAAAAGTACAAGTTTTAATTTACCAAAACATGTTGTTGTTTCTGCGACGGAACGGGGCAAAAATATGGGATGCGGAAAATATCCATGTAATCAACTCGACGTTTCTACATACCATCTTGCTTTCGAGTGACACGAAGGCCGTTAATAGGACAGGAACCGAATTCCAATAAGATCGCTCGGAATGCAAGGCTTGATTTGATTTCACATAAATCCCGCGATAAGAGCCCCCCAGCTTCACTAAATACGTGGGGAATTGGCGATATGGCTCGGTAGCGTAAGCCGAGCCCGCGCACTTGCGTGCACTACTAAACTAATTAACTACGTTAATGAGCCGTGATATAAGGAGGTGCATACGCGCGGTACTCACGCGGACACGAACGATGAATATCGTAAATCCTAATGGCAATGCGTATCGCCTCTCTAATAAGATGGAGGAAAAAGCAGGGGGAAAGAGAGAAAGAGAAAGAGAGAGAGAGAATATAATGCTGTAGATATTTATTTTCCAGGGGAATTGAGTTGTTACCGATAATCTGAAACTATATATGATATACTATATAAACGATGATATACTAAACCGATATACTAAAACATGATGGCACGAAAACTGCAGAAAGTTCCGTCGAAAGTAATAAACTAGCGAATAAATATAAAGAGAGCGGAATCTCTCTCGGAGAAAAGAAAATATCACGTTTTTCTGGAAATTTGCACTATGGTATTTCTTTCTTTCTCTTAAAGGTTATAAGTTAAAATGACTGTTATTTACCGCTAAAGATAGTATATATTATTGATGTTATAATTTTTATCATGATACTTTAATCGTAAATAATTATATACAAGAATCATGTGTTCCTGAACTGACATTTCAAACGCAGCTTATTTAAATGGACAACATATTTGAGTAAAGATTCGAGAAATTGCAAGTCACACTATAGATGTTAATACTTATAGATGTTAATAGTCATTAACTACTTATAGATGTTAATAGTCATTAGTCACAAAATGTGTGTGTATTATACAAATCTAATATATTCTCTTTTTTTCAAAACATGGCATTCTGTAAATAAAATCAAGTTAAAAGAATTAAGCGATAAAAAATGATATTCTAAATCCGGATGCTTTTAAATAAAAAAGAAGAGAAATTAAGCTCGGTATAATTTAGAGAGCCTGATATTTTTTTACCAAGGACACGAACAGTACCGAATAGTGAATACGCAATACTAAAATAGAAACTCCAAAACTACCTACACAGGTACATATATATACAGGGTGTAACAAAAAGGTTGTCCGCTACTTTAAGGGCGAATAGTATACATCAAAATAATGAAAAAAGTTCCTATCAACATTGGGCCGCAAATGATTTTTTACCGAGTCATGGGCATTACAACTTTTGAGCTTAAATTTGGTTTATTATAACGAACAGAATACTTTTTAAGTTGTCAAAATACGTACAAAAATTAAAGATGTTCAAAGTTACATTCAATATTATTTGTATTCATTTAATAATTTTAACAACAATTTAAGCTCAAAAGTTGTAATGTCCATAACTCGGTAGGAGATCATTGTGGACCTATGTTAATAGGAACTTTTTTCATTATTTTGATGTGTACTATTCACTCTTAAAGTAGCGGACAACCTTTTTGTTACACCCTGTATGCGCGTGTCTAATAATCGTGCTCTAATGCAACGCACGCGAAACAGATCCGCGCACGAAACGCGGCGGAAACAGAGTTGCCTTCCGCTCCGCCTGGAGACTGGTTTTTCGCAGGTGCACCGTAGTCTGGTCCAGGACAAAAATGCGATACCGCCGCCGCGCCGGGTCGACGCGCAGCAATGGAATATTGGCCGTCATACCAGGCAGAATCAGAGCTCGCCCGTGCATTAACATATTTAATGCGTCGCGAGTGCATACACGCGCGCGTTGCGCAGCGCGCGCAACCTCGCGCTCGTCTCGCGCGTCTTATATATGTACATTCGCACGCATATACCGGCGCGTGCGCGGCACTATGCACTCGACCGAGTCATTGACCCGCGTATAAAACACACACACGTAGGCGTTGCATCGTCGCCACCGTGCAAGCGAGCGAGCGAACGAACAAACGCGCGCGCGCGCGTTCTCTCGTCTAGCGACGGTGACGACGTTGACGACGACGTTGACGACGACGGCGACGACGACGACGGCGCGCGGCGGTGGTGTCGAAGATGGTGCAGCGACGGATGCAACGGCGAGTGCAGCGGTTTTAGCGTTGCACAACGCGCGGCGTCGTCGCTCGCACGGATTGTGTGTTCCTCGCGAGTCGCGGTTATTATCGTTTCCCCCCGGGGAGACGCGGGAGCCGCGAAAATGCATTTGGAAACTTCCAGCATGCAGCCGGCTGCGAAACTCGCCGAGATATATAGTTCTACGCGTCGACGACGACAAACCGCTTTCTCGTGAACACGAGCGTGCACGCGTCGCAGGACACGTCCGAGGGCCTCTGCAAATTCAGCTAGAAGGATCAAAAGACGTCCTGTCGTGCACTTACTCACGCTTTGACGCGTTCAATTATATCGCGAGGAGCATCTCTCATTATCGGCACTATTACGAAACATTATTGCGAAAAGCAGCGAGTAATTTGTATGAAATTTTACAAAATTGCGAAATTGTATGGATAAGATCTTTTATCTTCCTTGAAAAATAAAATGACAACAAAGAAATATATCAATACCTATTTAGGAAATCGTAAAGTAAATTTGGAGTAAGCGTGGGCAAGAGTAAAGATTTAAAGTGTGCATAGCTTGAAGATCGTTCAAGCACTTTTTTCAGTCAAAATCTGTATTATTTTATGTGCCATTTTATTATCTTACAAATCGTGCATCTCTTTATTAATTAAAGATAGACATGTAGTAAAAATTTATTCGGTCGAAATTCAATGAAATTCCATTCAGAGGGAACTCAGAGATATATGTCTACGTCTAATTCACTCATTCTTTAAATCTACTTCCACCTGATCGAACGCTGCATAAATAAAAGACCTAACGATAGTTTACACGCTCCGTATATCGATACAGATTTGGCTAAGAATCCAAATTTCGTTATAATGAGGATTTGGCTCTGTCTGTCCGTTATAATGAAATTTGAATGCAGTTCAGAACGAAAATAGAAAACAGGTCAACCAAATGTCTCTCGTGCATGTTACAAAATTGCGTATTAACTAGCGCCACGTGTCAACCCGGCCTACGTTCCCAAGCGGCAAACAATAAAAATCGGGAAAATCGGAAGCTCAACACGGTTCGGTTGAAATGGTCTTACGATAATATACGGTAGTTTAAATGGTCGACTCGAGAGGGACGGAAATCCACAATTGTGCGAATACGAATGAGAATATCACGTATAGCAGATGCGTCATGATCACGCGGGAAGCCTTTCTTATTGCGGCCGCGTGAAGATTTTCTTATTGCGACGACACCGCGCAGTCGGTCCGCGGGTATCAATTATCGTTATTATATGATTCGTTAGAAGTACTTAGAAGCCAAGATGACTCGAAACTCGACGACGCCATACGATGTCAATCGCGTTTGCCGGTGAGCGCGCGTTTTCAGATGAAATAATTCCCAACAAACGCAGTCTGGTTTGAGAGATTTTTCATGATGCGAGTTCTCGGCGGAGTAAGAGAAACGCTATCTATAATCCTCATTACGACAGAGAGCGTGTATTCCGCGAAAACGCGTGCGATTAAGAAATTGCGCAGCAGGGTTAACCGCGACGGCTTTAATTGACGGTTAACGTAATGCTGCGGTGACAAAGGTACACCTCTTACAGGCCCGCTCGCTCATAACGTAATCACCTTGACGCGCATATATGAAAACGTCTAATGCTTGGGATCTTGTGTACACGAAACGGTTAGAGCTTGAACTGCGCAGTTTCATGTACATCTCATGTTTTGAGTATTTAAGTAAAACAGCTTCAGTGATATCTATAATTTAGTTTTCAATTTCAACTCTTAAGCGGAGATCAAACTCGATATCGATAATTACAGGATTCGATGATGTAACATTGAAATTACATAAATTCCGAAATTCCATATTTTAGAAATCTACTTGGCCGAGTAACACATCCCTTCAAGTGAAAAAAATGAAGGGACAACTCAAAATTATAATACATATATTATAATTATTTTGAATGTTTAAACAAATAATTTCAACCCAACGCACATAATTCTTCCATTGCAGCTCTACAAACTTTGTAGTACTAAATTTTATATGTTAACGAGCAATATTTTCAGCAACGTTCCCTTAAAGAGATAATCCTATTTTAAAAAGCCATAAAAAAGCGAGTACATTGTCGCTCGTTCGAAAAGCGATCGCGAGATGCACTCATCGTCGAACTTGAATCATCATCGCTTGGTAACGCATGCTTCTGCAATCGCGACGCATGGGGTCAGCCAACCGCGACACCCGAAGGCCCCTGACCAGGCAGCGGCGCAGACCGCGCGAAGGGCCCGTAAAAAGTAGAAGGAAAGGGAGGAGCGAGGAGAGACGGAGGGAAGAGAGCGAGAGAGAAAGAGAGAGAGAGCGAGAGAGGCCCGCAGGACCCACTTGAAACGCCTGCGAAGGACCGTAGTTGTTGACTCGCTGACTGACTAAACTAATGACATCGTTACTGACTGGCCTGGCCTTATGCTTCCCTCTCTCCATTACTCCAACTCTCCCTCTCTCAATGTTCTCTCCCCTGCCGCCCCGCTATCGCATCACCTCCTCCTCCACTACATTCTGTACTGCTCTTCCCTACTACATGCACCTCCTCGGTCGCGATATACCGCATCGCGCGTATATCGATGCACCGATGCGAACTCTCACGCGCGCGTATAGCGCGTTCGCGCACATTCACGCAGCCGCGCATTGAGCACAGACTGCCTGCGCTCACTGGTCGAGTTCAACGATCTCTCGGATCGCACCGTCTCGCTTTATCTCGCCCTGGTCGATCCGCGTGGTCTCCCCTCCCCCTCTCTCTATCTCTCTCTCTCCCTCTTTCTCTCCCTGTCCCTCTCTCTTGCACACGCGCTCTCGCACCGAGTATCGCCACGTCTCTCGCGCCCCTCGTCACCACCGACACTTCGTATCTCGTTCTGTCTCTTCCTGCCTCTCGTCCTTTCCTTCTGTCCTCCTTCCCTCCTTTTCTCCCACCTATAGATTCCTCCTGCTTCTGTGCTTTCCCTCCCTGCCGCCCTTTCTTCGCCGCACGTTCTCTCCTCTGTCGCTACTCTTGGTCGTATGTACCTCGCCGACCTCCTCTTTCTCTCTCTTTCATTCGCTCTTTCTTTCTCTTTCTCTCTTCGTTTCCCGCACCGACGACGGCGATGCCGAGCGCAACGGTCTCGACTCCTCGAGCGGCAATGCGGACGACGGGCGCAGATGCACGCATTGGACTGTACAACGTTGGACGTTAATGGACTAGCGCGAGAGAAGCGGAGAGTGCGCCGATCGGTATGTGAGCGGATTGCTGGCGTTACAGATGACTCGTTACGTTAGGCGATAATACGTAAATTGCATACAGACACGACTGTGCGATAGTTTAGTCCAACTGGTGTAGAATATTTCGCGATAATGAAAGGAAAAATCGATTGTAAAAATCTGTCGAAAATGATTGATTAGATAAATAAGGCTATATATAAGACAGCGAAATATGAAATTTATAAACGAGATATGTTGTATCATTTTCGTTTTATAAAAAACAAGAGTAGAAACCGTTTCAATATATTTTTACATTTTAACTAGCATTAATTGTATTCAATCAAATTTAATTTTTATATCGTTTCTATTATTACTAACAATGTCAGAATGAAATTAAATGTAAGTTAAACATATCTAGTATTATTTAACAATTAATCTAGTATCCTTAAACGATAAAAATAATTTTAATATAATTTTATAAATCTAGAATTTATATTTAAAGATTAAAAATTATATTTAAATATTTGATGTGTGTTTCCTGGATATATATAGTTAAGCATATTTTAGCACGCCTATCACGTATATGAACTTTCACAATATATTTTCTACTATTAGGTTTAATATATACGTAAAATACTTCAATGTTTAGTAGGCAAATTACATCGTATTGCGATATATTCTGATAACTATAAATAACAAAGAATTCTTTGGAGGACAGCGATGCGATCTCAACGCGACTCGCTATGCGATGCGTGTTGCTTGCATTTACGCGCGCACGCATGCAAGCAAGCATGCACGCACGCGCGCGCGCGCGAACATCGCCGAGAGTGAGAGTCCTACGAGATACGCACTCTACGCGTTGACACAGCGCGCCTTGTGTGTAGGTACATACACGCATCGACTCCTACATCATGCGCCCGTGCGATAGTGTGCGCGCGTATACGACGAGCGTGCGCGACGAGCAAATGCGAACATGTGTAAACGTCCAAGACTTGGTCGCATTTGCGAACGATGCGGGTACAATGTACCGAACGCAATTCAGCATCGTTCTCTACATCCGGTACATCGCATCGGTACGGTTCGATTACACCTGCTCGCAAATGTAATCGCATGCCTGCCTGGACCAATCCCGTTTTCGTAAGAAAGAAGAATTATTTCAGAAACGACGCTTTGCCTGCTCGTCTGATCTTTTATCGATTAAAACTGATCTAATTAAATTTGATAAAATTAAGGAAATAAATGCCGAAAATGATTATATATATAATATATACATATATGATAAATATAATGCGAATAGAAGAATATTTGCGTACACATATCTGAAGAAACAGTAACTTCTATTTTAAAATCTTCTATTTCCTAGTGTAATTTTTTTCGAGGTCACGAGTTAATTTAAATATCACTTTCTATAGCGTTGAATCTGAACTGGGACCAAAATTACGCCCGGCTTCGATCGCCGTTACGAGAGCTCCGAATATGGAACTAAAAATATAGAAATCGTTGCGTTTGTATATGTTTCACGTTTCACGTTTCACCATACTATAGTCAGCATGAAGTCCTGAAATTACATCGAAATTACGCCGATCCCAATCCCTCGCATTCAACGGACGCGTATCGCGAGACACGCCACGAAAATCGCATCCGGCGAAAGTGTGACGGAATTGAGGTAGGCGCGTCAATTACGGCGCTTCATGAGAAAATCACCACCGTAAGTACGTGACACGGACGAAGGAACACAGTCAGAATTGACCCCCGCGCTTAAAGGTCAGTGCGACGCGGTAGTAACGACTCGATGACCCACCATAATTGTACATATATTGCCCATCTTATCAAACGGCGCGCCGTCGACATTAAATTCTATCATTTCTTCATCCCTTCGCCTCCCCTACTTTCGACCTCGTCCTCGCTCTTCAACGTCGGACTCGCCAATGACGAGGATCTCTCAAGATCGCCGACGATGATGATCGTTAAATAATCTACACAGAAGACACTTTGGTCGAATCTAAGCGTATTAATAAAATAATCATCTACATCAACATATAAAATAAATTTAAGTATACCTACATATATGAATATTTTTGCGATCTTATTTTTTAGTCTTTCTCATAGATTCTTTGGAGAATTTTCTTTTTCAGGAAAAATTGATTAAAAAACTGAAATTTGTTGTATTTTTCGATTTTCCATTTGACACATTTTGGCGGTTAAGTTGTAATTTAGAAATCTGTTAAATCTTTACATTTTTAATTGTGTCTAAAAAATTATTCATGTCTCAGTACTGAAATGAGCGCATGGAATACTTTACACAATTACTACTCGATATTTTTTTTCAGTAGTTATTTATACATAGTATAACTTTTGGTTTCGATTTTTTCTCAATTAGATTGTATCAGTTTCAATTGTTTCATTAGATTAGTCAATAAAGAATGCAACAGTTTTTTAGTAATTTAATGTTACAAAAAGCCTGATTTAGGGCACTCGTAATATAATTCAATCTAAAATGCGATAGTATTACGCACAAATCTTTTAATAAATATAACAGAATTAATAATTTTTGTTGGTAGAAAATTCTTCGTTGTAAGGGATCTGTTGAATGACGCTTTAAAAAGTGACAATAGAAAGGAAGATTGTGTCCTTTTAGACGCAGAATATTCGTTAATCACTTTTTTAAGCCGGTTGATGCAGATTTATCAGAGAAAAATAGATTTGCCTTTTGCAGAATGCACCTACGTCGCCTTAAGAGCGACTCGGAGTCTAATGAGTTTGCGACCGATCGTATCTTTGCCCTCGTAAACAAAAGTTTTACGATCGGGGCGCCTACAACATGCATCATCGACACGACTTTTAATAGATTCTGTCGGCGCGGCTGCAATAATCGTGTCAGCAAGAATGTTTATTGCCTCCAGCTGGACAGCTTTTTAAGAACTGGTCGGTGAACACCGTGCCACGCAGAGACGCATCCTAAACTCCTAATCTCGGAATTCCAAATCGAAAGTACCCATATTTTTAACATGGACGCGTTTAAAAATAATGATTGAAACTTAACGATATCTGATAATTCTCGCGTTTGTTTTGATTTTTATGAAGGTTTTACTTCGCCGAGAAAATACTTGAAACATATTTATAACGATTTCCCTATATCGTAAAGTTTCTGGATGTAATAAGCATCATGGTACGTAAACGCTAGTGTACATCATCGCTAAATAAGACACCAGCTTTCCAAAATTTTGGATTTATATCGAAATATTAAAAATTTTATATTTAATACCGGGAAATGCGCAACTAATTGTAAGAGAAAATTAGGTTTACAGTTCCTCAGCGTTTGCAATTTTATATTGTCGCGTTTCCGATTAGTACCTATAGATTACTACGTCATTTATATTTCTTCAAATCATACTGATTTCACTCATTGAAATGATCATAGCTACGAATTTAATCATAATAATAGTTTAACCGAACTCTTCTCTCTTCTGTTGAGAGATCAGAGGGATAGTAATTGCACACCCCTCTTTGCCTTCGGCTCAAACGACGAACGCAATGGGCAGAGTGTTTGATCTTCCGTTGCAGACGCAAAGGAGGAGGTTGCGCACGGCTATCAACGATCGCGAGAAAATAATCGCATTCTCGAGAGCGGCACCTCGGCGGTACCGCTGCATAATATGCGTCTCGGCGTGCGTCGTCGTCGGGCTCTAAGGCTATTTCTGTACGAGCGCGAAGCGGTCTCCGGCGCGCAACAGCAGATACCGACAAGGGTGAACTAGTCGACTGTCTCTCATGCGAAAGAACTGTGATTTCGACGCTACAATGCAGAGAGAGAAAGAGACAGAGGAAGGGAAGGGAAGGGAAGGGAAGAGAGAAAACTTTGCACACATAAGTCAATTTAGAAAACAATAAAACTTTAAATTGATGGCATCAATATCTGTGAGACTTTAGATTAAACCATTGAACTGCCAGCTCTATAAAGATCGAACGCGTGTCACACCACAGTGGCGAACCGCCGCAAACCGCCACACTCTGCTAGCTTCAAAGTCGGCTTAATCTGTTTAACAACGACGATGCGAAGGCACAAATCGTACCATTGTTTCAGCAAGGAACGACTCAAAGCAAATAGCATTGTGCTGCACTTCGTATTGAAACGCGTTGCGTGTATCGGAGCGAAGAAACTGGGACGGCAACAAGAGCGATAACAAAGGAGCCACTGCAACGCATTCGCAACCGTATAATATAGTGTCGCGGAGAGTTATCCCGTTATTTCTTTCAACATAAAAAATAATCTTCGATTAATTTGGAAGCGATTTCCTCTTCATAAAAATATGACTTCAAAAATTTTCTGTTACGAGCTGTTACGAGCAATCGAGAATCAAGCTTGAAACGTTCAAAGTATGGTGAACAAAATCCTAGTCTCTTGTTTATTTTAAATGAGCTCTTAACATTGGCATATGTAATTTTAAACTGTGGTCTAACTGAAAATTAGCTTATAAAATAAGATGGCGTGTAATTAATTTTATGTAAAAGAAAAATGTATTATAAATTGATCAAAGATTTCATGACTGACAAAAATAATGATACTTCGGTTACACGTACCTTGTACATAAAATATATTATATATTTGTTTACGGTGCGAGCACGCGTAAAGATATCCGAGGAATGGGTTACTTTGAGTGCACCGGTACTATCTGTTATCTCGTTTTTTCCCCATATTTTTTCATATATGCTTGTGCTTTAACACGCGCGCGCGTACACACACGCACACACACTGTCTCTTCCTTTTATATATACCTTTTATGTATTACATTTTGTTATAAAAATATTTTATAACACACATACTATATTCAAATACTCTTACATGCAACATTATTTTGTTTTAAATTCCTCTAAATAGAATTTCAAGAGATAAAGTAAAAAGAATAGAATTTCAAGATAAAGTAAAAATCATAGAATTTCAAGATAAAGTAAAAATCATAGAATTTCAAGAGATAAAGTAAAAATTTAGAAATAAAATTTTTCAAATAACATATTTTATTTCATATTTACTACGATTCTCGCTAGAAGAACAAGTGAACTGTGCTGCATCTGTAAATTCATTGCGACAAGCACAAAGCCGTCTTTGTTATTCACCCAGTGCCGACTCCGAAATATGTCCCTTGCCGTAACCGTAATCACGGCACATGATCGGTAATGAGTATGCTCGGTAAAATTGGCTGGCCACTAAATCTAAAGTACATAACAGCGGTGCTCCTTTCAATTCGGCTTACGGGCCGCACTCTCGCGTTTAACAGTCGGGAACGTGACTTCCGGTCCCGTCGTCCGGCCCGTACGGAACGTCCTTGGCTCTCTCTCGCTCTCTTTCTCTCTCTTGTTTCTTGAGAACTCGAAATGGAAAAGAGGATACATCGCTCGTGTAACAACGCGATAGATAATAAGCGCGTCTCCGAGTGCTGTTTCTCGCGTGAGG
Organism: Leptothorax acervorum; assembly: GCA_035220615.1. Classification (NCBI taxonomy): domain Eukaryota; kingdom Metazoa; phylum Arthropoda; class Insecta; order Hymenoptera; family Formicidae; genus Leptothorax; species Leptothorax acervorum. Next base: position 453,276 of record JASTWQ010000027.1, on the reverse strand, counting down.
TAGGTCAGCGTTACGCTCGCTAGGTTATCCCTGGCATCTCGTGTTTCTCGTGTTTCTCGAAGCAGAAGGATTGATTTAAATTCCTTCTCGCGGGAGACACTCTTGGATTTTACTGAAGCAAAGCTGAGACTTCAAGAGCGGGACTGCATTTTCAATTGGATTTTAGAATACTTAAATAAAGACGTGTCGCGAGGTATTATCGCGACCTTTATAAGAAAAAATTGGTATAATAAATTTGTTTTAACCCGTGCAGAAATCCGTAATACACGTAATTTATTGTAAATTACGATCCTATTATTATGATTCAAGTAAAAAGCTATTCTCTTTCATTTATGTTATTTCCTGTATATTCCAATTATAATGAAAAATATCCATTTCTCAATATCCTACAATTATTTTAACGCCGTAAAATATTTGCGTTGTATAAAGCAACCTATCTTCCCTAACAATTATTCATATTTATATTTCTCCTTTTTCCATGGTTATTCATGTGGGTTTCTGTACCTCATATAAATGAAGAAACAAAAGATAAGTTATTGGGAAATACGTAGTTTGCCGTTGAAACTATCTATAAATGTTGTTTTTGCTACTTCTAAAGAAAAAAAAGAAGAGAAGTGTTTCATCATCTACGCTTCTCGCTACGCGCGTCAAGGTGACGTATTACGTCCAAATACCGGACGGCGCGATGAGTTTCGTTGGAATTTCTTATATTATACTATACCCTTCAAGCGATGGAAATTCGCGATGCCGTGAGTACTTATACGTAGACGTAGGTACGTACACCTTACCACCACCCGCGTGACCTCACCGAGGACGAGTTATTAACCATAAATTCGTGCCACGACCGTACTTGGGTGTCCCGCCGAATAAGAAGCACACGTCGAGCAGAAGGCACAACCTCCGGCTCGCCCCGCTCCGCTTCGTACAGCGCGGGGTCATGTGGCTTGTCTTAAACCGTGGCACATTTGCATTCCTCTCGGAGTCGACCTCAGACATTCGTGTGCTCTGCAGGCAAGGTCAAAACGGCTATTCTCCCTATCGCGCTCATCGCAGATAGCTCTCGATAACGGGCCCAGTCTGTACGGTCTGCATTCATTCTTATATACATTGTCGAGTGATATATGGATATGTCAAGGATACCCTATACAGAGATTGCGTTTGTTTTTCACATGTTTTTTTTAAAATTGTGTACATTTTGTACGTTCCATATATAATTTTTGTGAAAATTATAATAAACTTCGAGCAGAGAAGAGCTCACAGTCGCTATGATAAACATGCAATATCGTGTGGCATTAGAACTTATTTTACATATTTAAATTCTACCGCGCCGGTTAATATTATCGAGTCACATAATTGTTATAAGAAGAAATAATATTGCTATATGTATTACAAGATATTGCGCGTGTTTCTTAAATAAATCCTTCGACTACTAGCGTAATATTGAAGAAGTATTTATAAACGGAATTAATGAGACAGTTCAATACAAATTTTCTCAGATTAACAATAAATAATCATCACAAAAAAATAAAAAATAAAAAAGTTAAATCGCACTCTTTAACTGTTTTCGATTTATACGTTTGTAAAATACATACATAATGCATACGACTCTTCAGAGTCGTAAACACGATGGGTGCAATAATGGTTTCGCTATTAATCTTTCTAAAAATGTAATCTTGTTCGTTGTTCGACTGAGATAATCAAATTCTTTGAAAATTGCTTTAGACTGTTATTGTATTGAATCCTTCGATTAAAATCGTTCATTTAGAAGGGATTAAATGTATGCAACGCGTTTGCAACTTGTCACATTCATTAATCGCTTGATGCATTAAAATCGCCGCCTTATTCATCATCCGAAAATCGGCCTTGACACCATCCCCCCCCCCCCCCCCCCTCTCTCTCTCTCACTCACTCATCTGTCTCTTTCTCTGCTCCCTCTAAGAGCGGCCGATTTAGGAAGGGAACGCTTCACACTTGCCCGCTGCCTTTCTACGGAAGAACGAGTATACCCAGAACGAGACATACAGTAGAGCGAGTCGCGTGAGGCAGGTCAGCGACGTCGGCTCGCGACGAGGGGAGCGCTTCGTTTTAAACGGGCTTGATCAAGCCATTCGCATTCCTCGTAGTTCATGCGTTCGCTTCGCCCGCCGCCTGCCTCCAGTGCCTCCTCGCAGATTCGTCCTTCGTGTCCGTGCGAGGCTACGCGACGCGACGCGACGCAACGTGACGCGACGCAACGCGGTACACCTCGTGCTGAACGAGCCTGATATTCGCGCGTTAAGGCCTACGCTGTGGGCGGTGAAATAGGGATGCTCACTCGACACTTGATTTCGTATCGAGACACTTTGGTCCCGACATGAAATAATATGCTTCTAATATGTCGATCCCGATATATCGTCGTATGACTATTTTTTGCTATCGATACTTCAATCTCGATGACAACATGTGGTATCGAGTATCTAAAAGTTAAGTAGAACGTCATAAATGACATTCATTTAATGATAAAAATGCACATAGCTTCTTCTTTTCCATATAATACATTCGCAATGTTTCAATTATAGTATCGAGATTTTGTGGAAGAGAACTGACAGTTTTAGTTACCGATTCTTTATTTTTCTCGATGACGATACCTCCTATCTGACAATCAGTCCTAAATAAAATAGATACATAAAAAATCATATGTGTAGCGCTCTCCGTTCGACATGGTAATAAAAAACATGAGAAATCTTTTTATTTGCAACAGACATTTACGAATGACAATTGGAATATTCTGCATAATTTACGTCAGTCGTTGACTAATGATAAGACCGAAGATTTGACATCGCAAATTCAATTTGTAACGCTTAAAAACCCTGACATGAAAAATGGCTGATACTGTATGTGTATGCAAATCAAAACGATTTTCCTTTAACGAAAATATCGAATAAAAGAAGTAAAAAAAATATCAGAGCAGAAGAAAAAGAAAATAATAGTTCATGGAAAATAATTTACGATAAAACGCCAGCGTCGTCTGTTGCAGATAAAAAGATGTTACAAACGCTTATTTTCTCAGATTACTTTTCGATCGACGAAATCTGCGACGCGTTTCTTTATGTGATTATTACAAGAGAGAAGAGAGCAACGGTCACGAGCTCCTTGACAACGCGACACGGTAGAGCACGTACACACGTGTCATCATTCCACGGCAAATTGCGCGCGAAGCTGATAGTGTGTCATTCAAGGACACCACGAAGGCGAATAGCGCATTTTTCTATGCTATTGGTTGCATCTACCGAATATAGGGTAATACTCAATCTGCTTAATGGCGCGGCCTGCACCGTCCTCGATTTCATCTTACCGACACGCGCGATGGCGATGAGATACCGTAGACCGTTTCCCTTTTTTCCTCCGTTCCTTTTTTTCGTTCCACTTCTGCACTTAAGCAAAATACTCTCATTGTTCTTTACGCAGGAGTGAACCCGTCTCCTCAGCGCGCCAAGAAACTACGTTTCGCGATAACCGGCTTACGCCGACGTTACTTTACGCATTAGCGGCCATCTTACTCCAAGAAAACGAAAACTTTAATCGAACAAAATTAGTCTAAAATGTTTAGTCACATTAAAGTTACAAAAGGGACTATCTATATAGGTACGTATACAGGGTGTTTGATTCAATCTGTCAAGGACGATATCTCGGAAACTATTAAAGCTAGACGGAAGATCAAAAAGGCTTTTTAAATGGCTTCACTTTTAGATGATTTCCCGCGCAATAGAACCGTATCCTTCCGTACTGGATTTCGAGGGGAAAAGGGGGGACAATTTTCTCAAATGGAAACCCCATACAAAAATAATACCAATCGATAGGGCTTGAAAAGATGAATCCAACGACCTATATTTTTATATGCTTATCGTGAAAATTACGGCCGCTGCGAATTTTTGAAGGTAGCTCACGCAAATTCGCAGCGGTCGTAATTTTCACGATAAGCATATAAAAAATATAGGTCGTTGGAATCGTCTTTTCAAGCCCTATCGATTGGTATTATTTTTATATGCGGTTTTCTTTTGAGAAAATTGACTCCTTCTTTCCACCTCGAAATCCAGTACGGAAGGGTACGGTTCTATTACGCGGGAAATCATCTAGAAGTGAAGCCATTTAAAAAGCCTTTTTGATCTTCCGTCTAGCTTTAATAGTTTCCGAGGTATCGGAAACCTTGACAGATTGAATCGAACACCCTGTATATCACAATAATAAATTCTTATATTTAAATAAAGAGAAAAATTTTTATTTATTTATTTAAAAAACTTTATGTTAAAAGCAACAATTACATTTTATAGATGCTATGGAGAATTACCATTATTATTATTAAATTATTAATGAAATAAGTATAACAATATATTTTTTCAATGCAATGAAAAAAATTTGACATATTTATTAATTTGTAGATATTAATTTGAATTCAGCATTAAATAGAAATAAACTCCGAAAGAACTCGAATAGCATAACATCGTAAAAAATCCCACGTGTACGGTATATAAAGGATATTTATATTTAGCTCTTTTTCTTTTCAGTACGATTCATTGATCGAGGTCGCGGAAATCGATATTCGTACGTTGCAAGTTGCAAGTTGAGAATGCCGCATCATTTATTTTATGGGATAGATATAAGTTGATATTATCAAACACATGACGCACGTTAGCGACATAACAAGATTTATTTCGTATGTCACAAATTTTTTTCTTTGCATTTTCATCGGTAAAGTGTCATCCCAACATTTTATAGCGATATTTATAGTATTATAATATATTGATCTCGCTTACTAAACGTGTATACGAGAGATGCAATATATAAATATAATGTTTAGTTTAATAAAAGAAGGTTTTGAAATATAAATCGCAAAATTATGCCAAACCTACACAGATTACTTCTTTATTACTTTGCACCATTTACAAATTAACTCTTTCTACCCCAACCTTTACGATATAAACACAAACAAATATCAAATATATATGAATTTTAATGGATTATTAGCGTGTTACATACATCAATTTGCAAATTCTAGCTTTCTTATAGCAAAATCTAATTTAGTTTTTCCAATGTTTTAGTTTTCACTAATAACCCGTTAAAATTCGTGTATATTTAATATATGTTTGTGCTTATATCGCAAAAATTGGATTTATAAATGGTGAATTTTTCTTTTTGGTTATCGAAAGAAGTGATCTGTGTAGGTTTGGCATTATTTTGCGAGTTACATTTGGAAACCTTCCCTCGTAAGTATTTTTACCTTCAAAGTTCAGAAATATTTTATCGCGTTTAATTATCCTTGCATCAAATTGTCTCGAATACACATAGAATATTTAAAATTTTTCTCTTTCATATATATAAATTATTTATTAAATTAATCGAATTACTGATCAAATTATTGATCACCGCGGAACGATTAACGAAATGTCAGATGATAGAGGAGTAAAAGGCATCTACACGGAAAAGTCTTTCCTCCTTTCGAACGGAGCAGATTAACGATCGTCTCCATGAATAGAAAGAAGGGAGATCGTTGTTTTGAATGCAACATTGTAAAAACAACATCGGGAGAAATCCACTTATCGGGAGACTTTTATGGCGGTGCTACGTCTGCTGCGGCGAAACGCCGTGGATTTCGAGGTAGCTATGCGAATTTCTCGCTCTCGCGCAAAACCGCAACATGAGTGCTCGATTACTTCACAGAGAGAAATAAGTACCTGCCGTAAATATATATAAAAAAAAAGACAACTCTTTTACCCAGCCTCCTAAAAGTCTTTCGTACGGCGGTCTTTTACTAGAGTCTATATCCCATATAAACGTAATACTTAAAATATCGGCTATTATTCCATTCTTAAATCGTGCATATTCTTCGTCCTCGTTTTTTGTTGTTTTTTATTTTGCCCTTGCTGTGCTTACTACGTGGTCCATGTCGCAAGTGTACATATCTATATCTGAATACTTCAGTATCGTATCTTTGGCTTTTCAAGTCAACAGATTTTATATTTACGGAAAAAGATCGATAAACAAAAAAGTCAAATGCTCGGTAGCCGCAGTAAGCCACATATTAAACATCGAACAGTATCGACCATTTTCATTTGCGTATACGGCAGTCGTACGGTTTACGATAAGGATACGTGTGATGTGTGATTCATATCGCGAGTGGGGGGGTCCCAGAGTGCCGAGTCCTTTTTGATACGTCTCGACCCAGAAGGAATCACGCCGCCATATAAGAAACACTCGAGAGTACGTCGCTAATAGGCCGAGATTAGAAAATCGGCACGAGCGGAATAAGAAAACGCCCGTCTCTCTCGAGGGGCGAGGGGGAGCGAGGGGGGAGGAAGGGATCTCTGTGTCGATTCGAGAGGCGGCGAATGCGATTGCGATTGCATAGAGAGCGGTATCGCGAGAGAGGCGCACACGAGAGTGCACCCTAGCCAGTGGGTCACGCATGGGAAACTGGAACGGTTTCATCTCCAGGCGGAAGACTCGATTTTTCTCCGCCGGAGAAACTACCGATTTTTCTTTCGATCGAGCGTTTCTAGGTTACAAGTAAATAAGAGCGTAGTGCGCACCGCCGCTCGCGTGCGTCGCGCAAAGGAACGGTCTCCCTATTTTCGCTCCGCGACATAATTTTCGCCGACGATGAAACGAGCAGCGCCGTGAATCCTCGTGCGCGCTTCTCTCATTCTTCGCGTGTAAAAGAAAAAAAAAATAATAGGAAGTAAAAGGAGAAAGCACGTGTCTCGAAATATGCTTTTTCGATCCGATGTCAATCGATTCCTCTTCATTACAGACGCGTGAATGCATATTATAAATAATTAATTATAATTATAATTATAGTAATCATTCAAATATATACAAAATAACTGCAGTATCGTTATGAGATTTGTTTTGTAACTTTCATACGTTTTATCTTATGTTTGCGAATAATTCGCAAACGCAAAAGTTCAACGCTAGAAAGGATTAAGCGTTTCATTGTCGTGCTCGCTTGTCCGCGGACGTGTCCGAAATGCGGATATAACGCGCTCGTGGCGACAGTCGCACGTGTTTTACGTCAATGTAAAAATATCACTCAATAGCGTGGGCCAAAGTATTTTTCAGATATAAGCATACGTATTATCTCGCGGGAGCTTTGTGGGGTTTCACTGATCGTCAGTCAGATTTTGTGATCGATGATGCGGAACCGTACGACGTATTATTTATATACACGAGCGTGTCATTGATCCCCGAAGGAGCGTAGCAGCGATAAGTCTTGCCGGTTACTGTTATCAGTTAATACGCGGGTAACAACAACGAAATCGTATCAATGGAAGGAGGAGAAGCGGAGTGAGAGAAAAGGAGAGAGAGAAAGACGAACATACGACGTGTAGCGCGCGCGGCCAGCACACTTTTCTCGTAAAAATCGTAAAGCTCATAATAGCGCGGCGAATCGATTAGTTCCGGCATAAATCTCTCGATCTCGACACACCGCGCAAGCACGCCGCTTTTAACGCGTTGCGCGCGCTCGCGCGGTCGTACGCCTCTACCCGCCCGATACTCCTTTGCGCGAGTGGTACTCGCGCGGCGATAAAAAAAACCGCTTAATAGAAAACCGAACCGATGGTCGTTCCGCGAACCGATAACTGCGCGCTCAAAGTGCACGGGTTATCCTGTATACCGAGCGATAAACCTGCTTTTCCAACGCATCGACTTTTAATTATAAAAAAAAGTTATTTCACGTACTCGCATCAGTGACGATGAGCTCTTTTATTCTTTAGGTAATTTACTCGCCTATCTCTCCAAAAGCTTAATCGGAATCTTTACTGAACAAATAACTAGCTGTTTAATTCTCAAAAATTCAAATGTGCCCTTTACTTAAATTTTAGATTAATTATATCGAATCGGTGATTTACACTTCAGCAACGCGAATTTTCAAGCAAACGAATTACACTCCTTTTAATCCTACTTGAAAATGCATACCTATGCTGTGATTTTGTGCTCTATACGAATCAATTATATGTATAATATACATATATGTGACTAATAATACTTGTGACTATATGTATAATACATACATTTATATAAAGGAATTATTAGATAATTCAAATTTTTGTATAATTTAATAAAAAGAGCAGAATATTTCGCAGCCAGAACGTGCGTTTTCCATTTGTTTTAAAACAATATAAAATGTAAAAATATGCAAGTGAGAACAAAGTGCGTTTACTGCAGTTACGTTCAGCTAAAGTTATTATCAGTTTAACCGGAATCGTCGCCCAGAGACAATATCTATCGCTCGCCTATATTTAAATTCGCGTAAAACTATGTCACGTAAATTCGGAGCTTACCGTATCTTTCTTACGCGCAATACCACACAAGCGTCCCAGATCTGTATATTTATTCCACGAGATTATTTAATAAATTTGAGATTGAAAAATTAATTAGTTGGAGCCTATTGATTTCATATTTTATCAGTTATGACTTATGAATACCTAATTTTAGACTCTAAAACCATGTATCAGTCCTTAAACTTTAAAGTTTAAAACCATCTTTTGTGACTAAAATATTCCGAAAGTTTGTGCGAACGGGATATTTTGTATAAAGAATTGGGCATCCCATCTTTAGAATTTCGATATAATTGATATAAGCTTTAAAAGTTTAAAGAGTTTCGATACATTTAAGAAAGAATTCTGGCAATTAAATATAAAATTAAAAGCGAGAATATGTGATGTCAGCCTCATGTTTTTATACAAAACGTATGTTTATACAAACGTATTATGTTTTATACAAAACAATAATTTTTTAATTCCGATTATAAAATCGGTTTGAATGAAATAATACTTTTCGATAAAACTTTTGATACTCTATCTATTCAAAATTGAAAGAATTCAAGAAAATACCAAACTTTCGAAAAAGAATTTAGAAAATTGCCAGAAATCTAATCTGTTATTTTTATCCTTTCAGATGTTTCAAGTGGAAATGAAAGTGAAAACAAGGAGAAGAAGTGTGAATCAGCTGACTCTCCTTACCTGGGAGCATTGATGATCGGCCGGCCCATTGCCCGTTGCTGCCGCTTCTCGTTGACGGGAAGGCGCAGATAATCCTGGTCGCCAAGGAGGAACAGATCCTTTGAAATAATCATGTCCACCGCGGTGGCTGCTGATTAACAGCTGGCCGCCTCTCCAGTTCGGTCTCCTATATCAGCGATCCGCTGCCTAGGCAACGTGGCACGTAGACGTTGTGGCCGTCACACACGAGTTAATTAGAGCCTCACTTTCCCGGCACCGCGAGTCACGTTCATCGACGATCAGAACGAGCTTGTTGCTCGGCACGGACGCGCACTCGACGCCGACGTTAGCATCCTCGCGTACTTCGCGGTTCGCGGGTAATAGAGCGATTTGCGAAAACAGTCACGACGATAAAATCTCACACATCGGCCGCGAGATCTTCTCTGTCGGGAGAGAACGTAGAAATGGATGAATGGAATCCAAACGGCGAAGGTGGATGATCCAGTGGCTGCGATTGGATCTTGATTGTGGTGTCCTATCGCTGGTCTAGGTGTGCGATTCCTCGTGGCTGTGCAAAGCAGATCGGTCTGAAGTACGACGATCGAGTTCGATCGAGAAGCACGAATCGCAGGATTCTGGGAATTGAGAACGTCCGCGCGATCGTTTCGTTGGATCGTGATAGTTTCCTCGAGAAGGGGTCTTTTCCCGGCCGGTTCGAGAAAGCTCTTGAGTCGGCTCTGACAGAGCCGATCGGTCTTCGGAGATCAGAACTTTAAGCCCAAACTCCTCTTCGTCGTACAACGTGTTACATCGAGCGCTGGATTCCGTGGATATATATATTAAAGGATCGGTGCGACGGTTTTTCGATGTTAAGCTTCTTGAAAGAACAAATGTTCGAGCGCATATGGGTCGCAAAGTTTCGTGCACAGATCGAGAAATATTTTTCTCGATTCGTTATATCTCTCTTCGTTTGATGCGATCATAAATGAGGACGCCGTTCTCTTCTAGAACATAAAATAAAAAATAAACATATTAAACTTTATATTTATAAAAAATATAATGTTACATATATTTATGTAATTATTATAATACGTCGCTGTTATTAAATTCTTTTAGTCCGTGGCTCACCGCACATTTATTGTTGAAAAACTAACAGTTGCGTGTGAGTTATTCAACTTAACGTTAAAATAATAATAAAAACATTCCTTCTTGCAAATATGAGATTTAAAGAAATTATAAGTTAGAAACGTATTTGTAGATCTTTCTTTATATGTAGATCTTATATTTAATTTTATATTTATCATAATTTTTGTTACCAATTTAATTGAACTAGTTATTAATAAGATTATTACGAGTATAGAAATGTAAACTTAAAGATATGCACTAAATAATTACCTCGCAAATTTCATATCTCATAAATAATTTAATGTTATTATTTTAGATTTATAAACAAAAATAGAATAAAACAAATTAGAAGAAAATGCATGTGATGCATTTAAAAGATCTATTTATATGTATATTTGTATAACATTTTTCTCAGGACTGTGATAAATATAAAATAATTACTCATGTGCATGTGTTTTAAATGCTTATATTCGTGTATACATCTCTATTTTTGTTGTTTAAACTGCTCTAAAACAATTTAAAACTATAAAAACATGAAATCTGACCTGTAAATGTGCAAAAATAAATTATTATTTTATTCCCTTCCAAATATCGTAATCACCACACAGAAAAATTGGAAGCACTGAAATGACCGAAAATACATCTCCAATACGCGATTTATTAATATAAGACGCCATTCGCACACTTTTTATCGGAAACCTTGCGTTAAAAAACGGGTAATAAAAAGAAATCGCGTTGCATTGTATCGAATATAGTTATAGCTCTATAACGGACGACGGAATACTATACCTCGGTCAATTTACTGCTTGTGACGACGCTCGCATTAATTAAATCCAGCCAAAGATCATTTGAGAAATAGAACACGATGTCACCGACCTACGCCGTTTTACACTCGACGTATCGCTTGCAAGAACTTATTTTGTATTTGTATCAATTTTCGTATGCCAACTGATAAATATTAGTCACGGGTGAACGAGTCGCGTCACTCGTATCTTAACCAGGATTTTGACAAGTGCCTTTAATCTATTAGTTTCTTGTTCGGCAATCAGGAATCGTCGCGACTGAGAACCGTGATTAAGTTGAAACCCATTCGTTTCGCCAATCTTTTCTACGCGACTTACAATTAATTACTTTTCAACACGTTGCGCGTAATACGATATAATTATGACGCTACAAGCGTAACACAGGCGCGTAGTTCACAGGACATTTTAAATCAGGATTACGAGATGCAAGTGTCTGGACAGATATATGTATAATACTTCTATCTAATTTAATCATTCGGTAAATAGTAGCATTGGTTATCGAGTTTAATTTTATATTATTATTTTTCTACAAGATAATTATAAAACTATACTTATTGTTAGTTCCTTCGGAAAAATGTTTAAGATTATTTTCTCTTTTATATAATATTAATTTATAATATTAGAAGATTATTTTTAATATATAAGAGAGAAAATAATATAATATATTTGCGAAGAAAATTGTAAAAATAATGGTAAAAAATCCATTATAATGTATATCAATAACGCAATATTTTCTCTATAATACAATTGTGATAAAAGATGCAGTTATTGAATTGAAAATTTAACTTTAACGGCAATTTCTTATAATAATGTTCTGCTATACTTATATAGCATGAAATTATAACGTTCGTAACGCGCGATAGATCTTACGATCATCATTCTAAGCTTTTCGTCAATTTTAACGTAATACATGTAACTGTAATGTGTAGCGTTGTACATACATATGTGCTTAACATGATAAAATCGATACAGGCTTGTTAAAATATTATATTTTTTAATATATGTTAAGACCGTTAAGATATAAATCAATACAAAGGAAATAGCCACGGTCTAAGCTTAGATCTTAGGCAGCTCAATATTATTTTCTATATGTATTTTATATAAATACGCGTATTTTCCAACATATTAACTGAGCGCCGATTATTTGTCGGACAAACACAGCTATTATTGAAACATTAGAAATTCCCTTTCCCTTTCCTAATTAAATCGATTATATTTTTTATTGAACACTTATTGACTAAATATTATATCAGTGCAATTGCAATTACATCGTGCATGATAGCAACGTAATCAGTAAAATTGTGCAATTCTAGCGTAAACATTACTGTGGTGTTATTGTTTCCCTTATTTATAAGCTGCGTAAAATAAAGATCCTCTCGACATATATTAACCTAATTAATGATTTTTTTATAATAGTATGCGATTGTGTTGTTGTATCATTCGCGTTGATTCTGGTGAGTAGCTGTGTTTTATTTCAGCGATATCCGTGATATTTCATCGGGAAGGATTTAAGAAGCCGTGGCGAGATCATAAATTTTATACGCTGTTATACAATTTCCTTGGACTTGAGCGCGAGGACGTGAGAAAAATCGCGTATAAGCTCGTTCCAATCCGCCCAATTAGAATGTACGACTTGCGCTATTGGAATCGTTCCAAAGTCAATTTGTTCCTTTCGACGCTAAAGTCGGCGCGTCTAATTGTTCTCTCGTAACTTGAAACTTATGCCGACAACGATCATTAACGGACGCGATGAGACACGCGCGATGATAAGATCAAGGTTCGGGGTTGTCACGGTTGTTCCACGAAGTCACATTTACGTCGTTGACGCAATGATTTATGCGAGAGCCTCCTCGGTCGTGTTTAGGGGAGTTCTCCGCGTGCGGACAAACAAATTACGAAATTGTACGTGCCAGTCAACGGTCGGCAACTGAATAACAAAAGAACATGTTACGTTACTCGCGGTATTCGCGAGGTATTCGAGGTAATCGAGCATACCGATGCAAATTCGAAATTGTCGAGTCGAGAGACTACTTTTCGACGCAAAAAAACACTAGACGCGCGCGACTTGCATTAATCGATTTGTGATTATTATCACGACGACATTAATTTCGATAATTTCGCGATGACGAAGGTCGCGGCGTACTGTGAGAACACTGAGCGCAACCTTGATCGTCTCATTGAACGTCGCGTAATTTTACGTTACACCGCGAGGAAATGATAATTCTAGGGGTATTAACGGTACGAGTTGCAAGTTGCAGCGTTGGTAAGTTAACTCGCTTGACACAGGCAACGAGGACATTTATTTCACCGACTTGCAACGTATCTGTCAGGCATATACAATAAATTCTCCTTACAAAAGAGAGCTAGAGAAGCTCTTTCGCCTCTTTCGAGTAGTCAGAGTGATGAAAGTATCATATAAAGTTTATGGAATTTCTGAGATAAAATGTTAAACATTTATCATAAATATACGGCTTTATATAATTTTTAGTTTACCTGATAACATACATTTCTACATAAATATAGGTATGCATGTTTTTTAACAGACTCCTATATTTCGTTTTGCAGAAACAGTCAGCAAGATATGCTTTTTTAATAAATTGAAACAAGCAGCTTAGCAACAAAAATTATACAAAAGATGTAATACTCGTGAATATTTATGTATCATAATTACAAAAAATTTCGTAAATTTTTATTTTTTGAAGAACAAAAATATTTTGGCTGGAACGTAATAAATGTAAATTTATTATTATTATTATAATGAGTTAAAGTAAAAATTTTAATTAAATTTATTCAATTAAAAATTTATCTTTCCTTTTTAATGAAAATCTATAGAGTTCTACTTGCTCAGAAACGTGACATGTGAAAGAAATAATAATTCATTAGGATATGGATAATTGGTTATAGGTATTAAATTATCCCCTTCATTCATTCCTCATCAGTGTTCAATTACAAAGTAACCCGAAGATATTTAATTTAAAGTGTCACGTACTCTTTTGAGTACTTGATACTTGACAATTTATTTGTAATTTTTCTTAAACACTTGCACAATAAATGTGTCTGTGTCTGCAGATATACAATAAACATACAAATTATATTTTTACTATCTAATATTGCTTACACACATAGGTACACACACAACAAATATTACATACTATAAATTTTACTCCAGAAAAGACTGCTCTCGGACCGAACACCGACCTTCCGGTCAATCCGATATCGCTCGACGGTCGCTCGTTGGACACGGAAAAGACGACTGACCCGGTTATTTTTTTCTCTCTTTCCGCGACGCCGCTTCTTCCACTGGGCCGACGCGACGCGACGTCCGGTGTCGCGCGATTAATTACCAAATTCAACGGGCGCGGCACACGTACCTCGTGAACCTCGTCGACGGATTTACCGGTGGCCGTTGCCCGTTGGCCCCGCAGTCACCGCCCGCGCGCCGATGCCGGTGGTGAATGCGGGACGTCGAACGTCGAATCTCGAGCGGAGCGTGCGTACACAGGCACTCACTGCTTCTCGTCGAGCGGCCGGCGCGCAGCAGCCGACACCACCTCTGTCGACGAGGTCGTCCTTGTCGTTGTCGTCGTCGTCGTTATCGTCGCCGTCACGATCACCGCCGGTGACGTCCTGACCGTCGCGTCGTCGTCGTCGCCGTCGTCGTCGTCGCTCTTGTCACGCGCACACTATGCACCAGCAGCACCGGGCACGAGCATGCGGCCATCGCGCGGCGGCGGCGGCGCGCAGTCAACGAACCCGCATTTCTTTTCGCCCGAACTTTTGTTTTCCCCTTTTTTCTTTCTCCTGCGCGGCGCGAGAGGGTGTGTGAGAGAAAGAGAGGAGGCGAGAGAACGAGAGGGAGAGAAAGAGAGAGAGAGAGAGAGAGAGAGAGACGAGGAGCAAGAGAGAGAAAGAGAACGAAAGGGAGAGAACCGAGAACCTCGCTCGCGCACCGTATCGCTTATATATCCGCGGATCTCCCGGCACACACGCGGCGGTCCCTCTCGCGCGTACACGCACGCACACGTATATACATATAGGTGTATCCCGGTGGCCGCTTTATACACCAGGAACAACCGACCCTCCCGGTGTCACTGGCTTCTTCTTCTTCTTCTTCTTCTTCTGCCTCCACCTCTTCCTCCACCTCCTACTCCTCCTTTTCCTCCTTCAACTCCTCCTCCTTCTCCTCCTCCTCCTCCGCCTCCTCCTGCTCCTCTTTGGCTGCGCGCTGTCGTCTCTCTATCGCGTGCGCGTGTGCCCGCGCATACTCGCGCACCTGCAGGGCTCTATATGCGCGCGCGAGCGCACGTACATACGCCGGTGTCGGTATACGCGGTATTCGTGTGCGTTCGTGTGTTAGGGCGTCGGGCACACACGGCCCGGCGCACGCGCGCGTTTCACGTTTCTCCTCGCTTTCGCACGTGCATATACGTATGTCGGAGCGAAGCAAGAGAGAGAGAGAGAAAGAGAAAGAAAAAGAGAGAGACAGAAAGAGAGAGAGAGAGGGAGAGAGACCCTCTCTCCTCGTTGCTCTCGCAACGACGGCGGCGGCGCGCAATCGTTCACTGACCCGCTCTCACCGACACGGGCTCTCTCGTCGCGCGCGCGCACACAGACGGACACGAACACAGACACAGCACGCGCGCCCGCGTACCGATTCGATTTTCCGATGCAATTTTTCCCGTTCGGGAGAAACGAGAGCAGGCCTGTCTCGGGAGGCGCGCTTCTGTACGTCCGTCACTTCGTTCCGTCGTAGCCGTCCCGAGACCGCGACCGCGCGCGCTCTCTCCGGTCGTTTCGCTTAATACGCGCGTCGGCGAGTCTTCCTCTTGTTCTCGAATGCACGGGAACGAGACGAGCGAATATGCACCGAACGAAACAGCCGGCGCTTTCTCGGCGCCCTGCCGTCGATTAAAGAGAAAAAGAGAGAGAAAAAATTCTTACGTTCTTCTCCGTTTTCTCCTCCTCGTAGCCCTCGTCCTCCTCCTCCTCTTCCGCGGCTCTCTGCCCTCGGTCCACGGAGCGCGT
The DNA here is from genome assembly GCA_035220615.1 of Leptothorax acervorum. Taxonomy (NCBI): domain Eukaryota; kingdom Metazoa; phylum Arthropoda; class Insecta; order Hymenoptera; family Formicidae; genus Leptothorax; species Leptothorax acervorum. The sequence goes on along the minus strand of JASTWQ010000027.1, from coordinate 437,345 downwards.
GAGCCGTGTGAGGTGTGAGTGTCCTCCCCGCGGACGGTGAAGTTTCGGTGCGGCACCTCTCGCGAAACGTCGTCCCACTAGACGACGACACGGGGGTGATGCTTCTGGGCGACGCGGACGGCGGCGCGCCCCCGACGACCAGGATAACGACAGCGGTCGCGCGCGTTATTGTCGCCGCGCGAGGCCGAGATGCCGACGGCGCCGTAATAACCCGCACCTGTCGCGAGAGCGTGAAGTTGCCGCCGCGTGAAGTTGCCCGCGTCCGGTCCGCTACCAGCTTCTTCCTGCACTCCGTGCACCGCCACCACGCTCATGAACATCACCGGGCGCCGCGCGCCGGTTAATGGCATATTACAGACACCTCTCTCGCGGCCGGAATCGTGGCCGCCGCCGCAGCCGCCGTCGCCGCCGCTCGTCACGCGGATCTGACGAGTGACGGGGTTCTAGGGTTCTATCCCTCCGCGCGCATCTCTCGCGCGGAAACCGGCGCACGCGACGACACCGGTGGAACCCGACTCGCCGAATCCTATTCGCCTCGCGTATATTTACTCCGTTTCGTCACCCCCTCGCGCGTCGCGCCGGTATTCCTGTTACGTTCGCGGCTTGCGTACGCGCGACGACTTGATATATCGCTCGATTTCCCTCTTCTCACTTCACGCTGTTCTCGAAGTGTACGGAGTATACTCGCGCGCGCGCGAATATCACACTTCTTTTTCTCTTTTTTTTTTTTTTTTTTTTTTGCGATATGAATTACCCGATGTTAGTTACGCCCGCTTCTCGACTATTCTCTATTCCTATGTTCGCCCCGCGTTACGACTCTTTTTATTTTACTCGTCGACGAATCGTCCCGTACACACCTCTGACTCGACGAGGAAAAATGCGCCGATTATACTCGTCCCTCCAATCTGCGGCAAACTTCTCACATCCTCCCGCTTACTGTCGGTCCCGTCAGGCCCGATAAGACCGGCGATTCTCGCGTCGGCCGGTCGTATTATTATTATATGTGCACTACCGTTCTCCCCCTACGCGGCATGCAACCCTCACGTTCTCGTCCCAATGACGTCGGGTGACTCGACTCGACTCGACTCAATAAACTCAATTCAATGCGACCCGGACTCGACTCGACCACACGAGTTTCGCGGCACGACGCGCGCGACGGTCGAATGTAGACTGAATCAGACGCTACGGCCTACGCGCCGTACTCCATGTATCGGCCTGAACGTATCCGCGGGTCTCCGTCTCCCTCCGCCACCACCGCCACCGCCTGCCTCCCCCGGGCCCCGCCACCCCCACCCCCTCGGCCGAGCTATGGCTACCGCTCTTTCTCTCGCTCGATCCTCTTTGCCACTCTCGCGTCGCGCGGCTATCAGCTCGTGCCACAGTCCTCGAGCTCGTTTTTTTTTTTACTGCATGCCGCGCGATCACACCGCTCATCTACTTACGGGAAAATTGGAAAGAGCGCGCGTTCCCTCGCGCCGGAAAAATGACCCCAAAATACGGTCTTTCAGTGCAGTTACGTTAACGTTCAATCGAGATATGCCTGATGCGATCTTTAATCGGCCTTCCGCGGATGCGGAAGTGAAATCCAAGATACAAATAAATAATCTGCATGCACTTGACGTTTTAGTTCACTTTTTAATATTAATTAATAAAACATCTTAAGAAAGAGAAAGTTATTTATTAAACGCTTTAAAATAGCCTCCACTCAAGCGCTAAAACATTACAAATTTTGTTTTTAGCATGTGTGCTATGTTCAAAAACCAAGTTAATATAAAAATAATGAAAAATTATAAAAGAAAAAAATTACAAAAAAATAAAGAAAAATAAAATGGATATATGCTCAGTATACAAAAATAAATGCGAATAATGCTAGGACGTAAGTTATAAGATTGTGAGTGTAGAGAAAGAGAAAGAGAGAGAATGTGTGTGTGCGTGCGCATGTGCATACGTGTTTGGTGTTTGTAAGTAAATAACAAAAAATCCGTTTTCCTCAAAGAGAAAGATAATAATTCTGGGATTGCGAAGTCATTCTGCATTATTGCGGCGGCGCGGGCGGATTAGATAAAGAAGGCGGCTCGCGAACGATTCGCAGCGTACGAAAAGCGCCGTATGTAATATGATATTTATAAGCGTCGGTGAAGCGACGTCTCCGGTCTTCGATCGAGCGCGCGCGTTGCGTCTCGTATCTGAGATATTAATTGCCCTCATAAATTATATCGTGCGTCTTAATCGCGCGATAAAGGGTACCCGTACGTGATCGGAACTGCCAGCCCCTTCGCGTTGTTCCTGCCTCTCGTGGAAGGCGAGCGCGAGCGCGAGCGCCGAGAGGACGGCAGTACGTTCTACGTTCATGAATGACAAAAGCCGGCGCGCGAAGCGGCAAGTCGGGGAGAAACTGGATGTAGTGTTTTATTGACGTTCGCGAGCGAAGTAAGTATATGGACGGGTCAAAAGTTCGCGCACTGTTGCGCTAAGGAGTCGCGCGACTTGCGCGTCGAACGTTATTCTCGATCGGCTACTCCGGGCCTCCGACCGATTCCCGTTGATAATCCGATCTGAATCGTCGCTTACGCAGACGGAGAGTCGCAGCTATACCGCTTGTTATTCGGCTACGTTCGGAGCAGACAGCACGGCTATAAACATTTTAGGATGCTATTGTTTATATACATATAAAACATCAATATAGTCAATCGACGCTTTTGCACTCCTCGAGGTCTTCTACAAACCATATTTTCCGTCTCTCACCGAAGGTAAATAAACCGCGTACTAGCTTATCTCTCGTGGTTCTTAAATGTAATTATATGATTGAGAATAAATAAAATATGTACGATTAATACTGGCTTCTTTCAATATAGATTTAAAGATCTCAAAAGATTATACGTTTATATTTCCAATTTAATAAAATAAAAACTGATTTTTTTTTAATTTTTAGATATTAAACGTTTTAAACTAATTAATACTTATACATCTATTTCTAAAATCGGACGATTACTTGTCTGCAAATGTAATTGTCTATTTAACTGCAATTTGTTGATATTAATTATCGTTTTTGTGTCTTTAAATTATAATAATAAAGTTTTGCGTACTCTCGAAAATTTTGGGACAATAGAAACGGTTTCTATTATTTTTTATATCAAGATATAAATGTTTCTTAGCTTTTTAACATATCATTTAAAAATCATTTTAGATGTAAGAATCAGAAAATATTTTTGGAAAAGGAATATTGATCTCGTTACGAACATTTTCTGATTTTCTCTTAACTGATAAATTAGATAGAATCTTACACATTATTAGGATCGAGGCCACAGGATATGGTAATAATTTAGACATTGATTATTCTAGACCTCTAGACTTAGGTGTTACTTCATCAATAATTATCGCACATCATCGAGTGAGTATATATATATATACATATACAGGGTGTCCCATTTTAATAGTGCACCCCGATTAACAACGCAGAAAGTGGTCAGATGAAAAAATGTTTTAGACAAAAGTTGTTGGGCTTTGAGGGGGGCATAAGGTAACATGTAGGGTCAGATTGACCCCTACAGGTCATATCAAAGTCATCTTGCTTTCTTGTGTGTGAATTAGTTTGGCGAACGAAAACTGACAGTTCTGCTAATCAAGATTGGTAAATAACCCAGCCAGTCAAGGCAAGATCCGGGCATGACCCAGCCAGTCAAGGCAAGATCGCCCGGATCTTGCCTTGACTGGCTGGGTCATGCCCGGATCTTGCCTTGATTGGGTGGGTCATGCCCGGATCTTGCCTTGACTGGCTGGGTCATTTACCAATCTTGATTAGCAGAACTGTCAGTTTTCGTTCGCCAAACTAATTCACACACAAGAAAGCAAGATGACTTTCATATGACCTGTAGGAGTCAATCTGACCCTACATGTTACCTTATGTTTTAACGTAAAATTTCCTCTATCAATTTCCGATGTCAAAAATAGGTCATTCCATTTAAAAAATAAAGTTAACCTTGAAATCACCTTGAACAAGGTTATCTATGATAACCTGAAGGTCACCATCGGATGCCCCCTTCAAAACCCAACAACTTTTGTCTAAAACATTTTTTCATCCGACTACTTTCTGTGTTGTTAATCGGATGCACTATTAAAATGGGACGCCCTGTATATACACACATAATTTATATTTGTTGATAATAGCAGAAAAATTCAAAAACACAAAAATCAATGAGAATAAAAAGCTATTTTATGACTTTATTTTAAAAATTATAACAAATTTTTCAATGATGTTTATATTTTTGGGCAATATCGAAGCAATTATATAAATTATTAACATTTACAATTAACATTTAAAATTAACGAATGCACTCAATCGACATTATCATAAGTAGAACCTTCGTCAAAATATTGGCGCGTATTATCAAAATCCAATTCTTGATCTGTTTGAGATACCAGTTCAATAATGCCTCTGTAACATAATAACACAGAAAAATTTATCGTACCTTCATAATAATTATAATTATTAATATAATGCTCATTTGCAGGAAATGGTCATATACGTAAATAGTAAATGTATATTGTATATGTGCAAGTTTACTTTAATAAGTCCCCTTCAAAGGTTGACCAAGAGACCGTTGTTGGATTCGTAACCTTATATTCCAATAAACTATTCAAAGCGTGTTGAAGTTCCTGTATAACAAAAAATTATTTCAAAACAATCCCTTTTTTATAAAAAATGCATATATACATATAATCTGCGCACCTGTATCATTTCCCCAGTTCCTCGTTCACAAGTAATGTCTTCCGAAAAATTCAACCTAATTATATGTTGTCCTTTTTCTCGCCCTGAAATAAAATGATATTACACGTGTACGATTAATATATAAAATAATGAGAACGTTCAAATAGAAAAGAGTTCTACTTACTTATCGACATATTTTGCCCGGCAAATAATAAAATTGGTACACTTATACACGTAGTGTCATGCAAAAATATGGCGGTGGAGCGTTGTTTTGTGAAATATGTCAAGTATCGACTAGGAAAATTGGAAACTTTGTTGTTTACGCTCGACGGATGTATATTTACGCTACCGTCTTCCGGTGTCCAAGCAACCACCCCACTTTTATGACATCGCCTAGAACAGTTAGAATCAGTATACATTAACGTTAAGCATTATAGATTGTTGTGTTTCAGTGAAATGATTGAGAATTAAGATAAATCAATGTCTGCACCTTACAACTGCGATGTTAGGATATAATCCTGCACAGACAATGGCTTTTATCAATGCTATGTTATTCGAATTTCTGTTAGAGTTCATATAACTTGGGTTTTCGCTGTCCAGAAACTTCATCTCATATAGATACTGTGCAAATTGAACTTTCATTTCCGAGAGGAGCTTCAATGTGTTGAAAGAGAGGAAATATTCTCGGCAAAACTGGCGAGCATTTCCTCTTTGACGTGCAATTTCATATCTTCTTAGAGCTTCTGCGAGAGCAATATGATCACTACATTGTCCCATGCTAAGTTCTAACTTCTTTTCATTAGCCTTTTCTTCTTGCCCTAGTGGGCAATAGAAAGCGTCTTTAAATGTGAGACTAGCAGCAATAGCAAATATTGGCTCGGCACAGGAAAACAATGCGCCCCACAGAATCATTTTTCCTATAAAAAAACATGTATGTTATATTAAAATTACAAGTCGGCTTTGCAACAGTAATAATAAAATTACCTGTTCTAGGGTCAAGTGGCAAGTGCGCTAAGTGATAACCCAAAGGAGTTAAATTCTCGTGTTTGTCGAGGGCATTGAGTGTCTCAAGTAATTCCAGAGACAGTTGAATGGCTTTTAGATCTGGCGGATCCATGACGGTAGCTAGGAACTCTTTGACTTTCCCTAATTGCAGGATTTTTATTTGCAAAATTACCTCTTCTAAGCGCGTTCTCAACATCTCTGGCAATGGATATGAAGCAAATGTCATTTCTCGTGCTTTTGTATATATATGATAACACTCTCCACTTTTAACTCTATATAGAAAACATAATATATATGTTTAATTTGATCTACATAGAGAAATTCGATATAATTATTTCTCTTCTAATATAAAACTGTAGTAAAATATAAACTATGCACACCTGCCAGCCCTACCGCGCCTTTGCTTCGCATTAGCTAAAGACACCCATTCAGGCTCTAAAGTTTGAATATTATTTTTCACATCAAATTTTCCAAATTTTATTTTTCCGCTATCTATTACATACACAACATCTTCTATAGTTATTGACGTTTCAGCAATTGAAGTCGCAATGATTATTTTACGAACGCCAGGAGGTGGTTCTTTAAATATAAGTTTCTGATCAACTGTCGGCATGCGTGAATGAAGAGGATAAATGACGTATTTGTCTGTAAGGAAAAAGAAAATCATTTAATCATGATGCTTTAAAATATATATCAGAATATGGTATCAAAATAGCTATAAACTTTATAACACAATTAATTATTAGAAAGAAGCAAAAAAACTTGATTTCATCTAATTTGAAAAATTAGTTCGTTGGTTTAACGATTCAATATACATATAAATTAAAATTAAATATAAAAGCGCCATGTATTTATACTAAAAACATTATATTATTAATACAAATATATACTTACAACTTGGATAATATCCAGAGCTTAACATCATTTTATTTAAATTTGATATATCCATCATACCAGGCAAAAAAATAAGAATAGCTCCAGGATCTTTTGTATTACAGATATATCTAACTAATTCTTCTATGAGTTCTAATGAAAGATCTTCACTAATTGGATTCCGTAATTGATTAATAACATGTGTTTCGTATTTCTTCTGTAATTATGTAAAATACTTTAACATATAGATAAATAAAATGATCATCATTAATAAGCTTTAAATAATTTTTATACTTGCATATATGTATAAATATATAATTCCTTTCAAGTAGTAGAAATTATGTTAACCATATTTACCTCAGCTGTAAGTTGTCTAAGATAAGGTTGTAACATGTCCAAAAATTCTTCTTTTTTATGTTGTTGTTCTTTGTATCTTTTTAGGTGTTTCCTGTAACCTTTAGGTTCTGGGGGTGGATCGGGAAATCTATGTCTAAAAATTAGAAAAGATATAATCTATATATAAAAAACTAGAAGATATAATTATTATAATATTATAATTATATTAGCATTTCTATTAATTCTCTCATGCATACATAATCTAAAATAATCTAAAAATTTATTTATCAAACACATAAATAATGTTTCAATAATGTGGGATCAGAGGTTGAAATCTGTCGATTCGTAGTCAATAAGTTTCGAATTCGATTTCGAGCCTCATCCCATGTTTTCATAAGATGCTGATTAAAAAGTTAAAAAGGACCCCGCACTTTTTATAGGGAAAAACCGGTTTCAGTCAAATTGGCTCAACTTTTGATATGTTGTAGATTTTGGTCTCCTGAACAAGAATTTCTATGTGCCAGACCCCTAAGTCTTAAAGTTTTGGTGTTAGAGCACTTTGAACACAGTACAAGAGGGCTGTTAAGAATTCTTAATTTCTATTATATTGACTTCCAAATATGTATGGATCGCGCGTGTGTGTGTGTGTGTGTGTGTGTGTGTGTGTGTGTGTGTGTGTGTGTGTGTGTGTGTGTGTGTGCGCGCGCGCGCGCGTCAGTATTCATTAATTTTTTTTATTTTGTGATTTATGAAGAGAAAAATAGTGAGTGAGTGAGTGAGTGAGTGAGTGAGTGAGTGAGTGAGTGGGTGGGTGAGTGAGTAGGTGGGTGAGTGGGTGAGTGAGAGGGGTAGGGGGAAAAAGGGAGAGAGGGGGAGAGGGAGGGAGAGAGGGAGTTAAAGGATGTGCATACCACGGACGTATAATATACTGGATTAAAGTGAACACCAAAACATGACTTAGGGGTCTGGTACATAGAAATTCTTGTTCAGGAGACCAAAATCTGCAACATATCAAAAGTTGAGCCAATTTGACTGAAATCGATTTTTCCTTATAAAAAGTGCGGGGTCCTTTTGAGTGAAAGAATATGAGGTTATTGTAGTATAAAATTGTAATCAGAGAACAAACTAATTTATACATACAGTTTCAATAATATTATGTCAATACTTACTTTACAAGTGACAAAACATCTTCTAAATAAAATTCCTTTACCGGATAGGTAAATCCCGGTATATGTATCATCGCACATTTGTTATAATATGCCGAAAAGTTTTCAGCATTCAGTGTTGCGCTCATCAAGAGAACTTTTAAATCCATTCTCTAGAAAGCAAATAAAAAAAAATATTATCAATTAAATTATAGAATATTAGATTGTATAATTTATAGACAAAAATGCATGTTACAAAAATAACAAAATATATATCTAAAATTCTTGAATAAAATAACACAAAACATGATAACAAAATGCAATCTAAATAAAGATAATTATGTAATAATGACACGATGCCACTAAAACTTACTTTCAGAATAATTTGCTTTAATAATGTCATAATGAAATCACTTTCTGTGGTACGTTCGTGAATTTCATCCAATATTACATGAGAGAAACCTTTTAATGCTGGATCATGCTTCATAATTTGTAGTAATATACCAGTAGTACAAAACAATATACTTCCTTGTTCTCGCGATAGAGTTCTATTGATAAAAGAAATCAAAGTAAAAAAAAACATTATATTTTCTTACATGTAAAATATTATAGAGAGACATATCACATAAATTTACTTTTCAAGTCGTATTTGATAGCCGACAGAGTTTCCAAGATTTTCTGCTCTTTCCATAGCTACACGTTCAGCAACGGAAATAGCAGAAATTCTTCTAGGCTGCGTGCAAACTATTCGAGTAACGCTACCGTTTCCAGCTTCTAACTCATCATCCAATATAAATTGTGGAACCTGTGTGGTTTTGCCGCATCCTAAAATTTTTTGAAAGAACAATCATTAGTAATATTAGTTCTATTGATTCTTTAATTGCTTCGATAAATGCAGATAAATAAAAAACTAATAATCACAAAAAACATTCTATCCTACGTTAGCAAATAACTTTTGCAACATACCGGTTTCTCCACTAATAACAACAACTTGATTATCATCAACCAGTTGTAATATTTCTGATCTTTTTTTATATGCCGGTAACTTTGATCGAACTTTTAACATATCTCGATAAGCGTCCTGTCTCTGCTTTTCTCTGTACTCACTTTGCAATATTCTGTCTATATCACTGTTTCTTTGCAATTTTGACTTTACATTCATAGCTTTGGCAATATTCTGCTGCATATCACCAAATATAATGTCTAAAAATTTTCTTTTAAATTGGGTATCGGGAATTTGATGATACTTGCCGCCCTGCCCGGAGTTGAAACTTTCATAAGAAATTGAATTGTAAAAGCTCTTTGAATTATTTAATATAGTCTTAATTCTTTGCTCCACTTTAGGTGATATTCTGAGCACTTCTTGACTATTGCTATTCCTTTTTTGTCTCTCTATATTTTTGTTTCTATAATACAATCCTATTTCTTTTCCCCTCAATCCAGGAGGTCTTCCTGCTTGCGAGTACGCTCTTCCACGTCCGGATGTAGACGATTGTGTTTGTTCTAAATAATTTATAATAAATTGCATTTGAGAGATATTTAATTTCTTCTTTATTTGACAATTTCTATTACTTAAAAATGCATACTTTGAAGAATAGCAATTATTATAAAACTGAAATATTAACAGCGTTTACAGAAAGAGTGTTTAAAATTGTTGAAAATCTAGGTTTAAGAGCAAACACAAAATATTAATGGCAATTTTATTTGCTCAATTAGCTCAATTAGTAGAGTACTTAATATATCAAAAACTAAAAAATTATTTAGTTTATATTAATAAAATTATTAAGTATGAATTATTTCTGGTACAAACAATTGAACAATTGAACATTGCTAACAATGGACATTATATATTGATTTAACAAAAGACGCACACTTAATCCTATTTCAACAAAATCTCTGACATTAATTAAGTTTATAGAAGAAGCATTGTCCATCAAAAAATATATTTGTGAACATTCATATTTCTTGATTCATTTCTAAAATCTTAATTACTTTCAAGATTTCCATATGTATACGATTATACAAGTGAAAAAGACTATTATAGACAAGAATACTATATAGTGAAAGATTATTGTTAATGATACATCAGCCAAAATTACAACCATCAAGAAAATATTCCTCGCAACATGATTCCTTCATTGCCTTAGCTAATTCCGTTAAAATAAAGAATCCTTCAAGAAATTAAATATATCTGTTAAATTTCAAATTATATTATAATTTAAAATATTTCGTGAGTCGAATTACAATCATTTAAGTAATCTCTAGGTCATTCTTAATGGAGATTTAATCGCAAAGAATTTACAAGAGAAAGTACAAAAACACGTATGACTCCAAAAATCAAGCTCGATCTCGCTGATTGTTTCTCCGGCTGATGTTCGTACCAAAAATAAAAAGAAACGATATATCCAACAGAAGGCATTCGTACGACAGCAATAATGTAACAAATGACTTTAGAAATGAATTTTGAGCATTGAGCATTCTTCGGGCGATCTTACCGTCTCTGTTACGTCGCATGAAGGAGTTCGGCATCCCTCTGGGACCGCGTCGGTGCGACATTTTTGCAAACAGCAGCAAACAGGGAAGATTCATTAACACCGGTACGTTGAATCTAATGAATCTAATCTATACGCAACTTCTCGCGCATCGTGACGAACGTCAACTTTTTCACGGACAGTCCGATCCAACCTCACCGAAGTCACCGTGCGTTTTTGATCGCGGCATCAGGGTTCTTTTCTTGTATACTCCATCAGAGAGAAGAATGAGAGCGGTCATGGGCGCGATTTAGGTGTCACCACTGTCACCTTACTTTGAAGCGCCTCTATGTCCATAAAATGCGGACATTGAACTACATAGCCATGTCCACGAACTGATGGGTAACACGTTATGTGCACGATCTGTTGGTTCTGTTCCGTGCTATGTCCATATGATAATACTGAAAATCAATAAGGGGAATGAGTCAGACAAGGACCGACAAACAATCGCTTCGTCCTTGTCTCACGTATCACGTTACGGTGGCGGGTGGGCGCGAAGCAAGCTAGCAAGCTGTGCTGCTGTGCTTGATTGCGTTTGTTTTTCATAAGTATGTGAACAACTATTGGGATTTTAGTATCTGTCGAAATTCGTGATATTTGAATGAAAAAACTTTGCTTCTGAGAGCTTAGAAATTTCACGTCTTCTGACGTTTTATACTTTTTTTTACTTCGGTTTATTTAATTAGTTTCTTTTATCATTATTAATTGAACACTGCAAATTTATTATTGTTAATTAAAAAAATGCAATCGATTAGAAATTAGATCAAACCGTGCGTTCTTGATCACTGAAGCAGAAAGTATATTCATCAGCATTCATTATGCGTGCAACGCGTGCAACGGAAGGGTTAACCTACAAAACGTGTTGACAGTTTCGTGCGGTGACGCGTGCTGTACGCGAGATTTTGGCAGATTTAATCGCGCGGAATTAATGAACATTTCTCGTCAGAGCGGATTCCGTTTCGCTCGTTTTCACCAGGTGACCAGAAAGTCGGAGATAGGCTGATACCTACAATTAGGAACGTATCTATGCTGCGATCACGCTGAAAAGCATAGCCATGTCTGACCCGGATAAAAAATCTAACGAACCGTATCGCCAATTAGAGGAATCACATGGTGCCGAGCTAAATGTTGGCGCTCAAAGTACGTCGAGCTGCCCGACGAGCTTGGAGAACGGCACTGACCGGTCGATGGAACTTTCCTCTGTTGTGGTCATACCCGATGGTATGTATGTTACGTTAAATCATAATCTCTTGTAAACATGTAAACAGTGAAGAAGTATGTAATGTATTGCAGTATTTAATTATCCGTGTCTTAATTGTACAGAAGGGTTTACTTAACTTTAACACGAAAGAAGGACCATACGCTGTATATATTTAATACCGCATGATAACATAACACTGGGAAAGCTGGTTTTACTAATGGCTAAGTTGTGGTAACACAGAACGCTGCAAAGTGTCCTTAACAACAGTACAATGCACATTAGACATGCATGTGTGCAATAAATTAGGTGTGTATATTTTCCATCAACTTTGAGTGGTAGTAAAATATGTCATCTGACATCTAAAAAGGCATATATATTTCTACATGTACATATTGTATGAGATATCATAAGTATCATGTAAAATAATGCAGTAGTACAAAGAAATGTAACAATTGTAATAAGTTAATTAGTCTAAAAATTATTTAATTAAGTTAAATTAAATCTTGACAGATACCTTTACTGTGGTACAAGCTATCAATGCGTTAGGCTTTGGAAAATTCCAAGTAAAATTGTCTCTGTTTACGGGTCTTTGTTGGATGGTAGATAGTATGGAGATCACAATATTGAGTATCCTAAGTCCATCCTTACATTGTGATTGGGGTATTTCTAGATACCAGCAAGCACTGACTACAACGGTATTTTTTGGAGTTACATAATTGTTCTTGTAAATACATGACGATGTCATTCAAATTTATTATTATGGAAATTGAATTTTTAGGTTGTATTTCTTGGTATGATGTTAAGTTCTACTTTCTGGAATAATTTGAGCGACAGATACGGTCGTAAGCAAGCTTTAACTTTGTGCGCGGTGCTATTGGCCTATTACGCATTTATGAGTTCATTTGCACCAAATTTTCTCTGGATCCTGTTGCTTAGAGGAGTTGTAGGGTTTGCTATTGGTTGTGTACCGCAATCGTAAGTATTTGGTAAGTTTCTTAAAAACGAATAACTAACTTGCCTTGAAATCTGTTGTTACCATTGATACATCTCTTTTTCTGCAGAGTGACATTGTATGCAGAGTTTCTGCCAGCAAAGCAACGAGCAAGATGCGTTATTCTACTGGATGTAAGTTGATATTATAAGTATGCGAATTAATGTGGATAATAGTACTTGTTAAATGCAATAAGAAGTATATATATATATATTTTTTTTTGTTTACTAGTGTTTTTGGGCTCTTGGAGCTTGTTTCGAAGTGGCGATTGCATTAATCGTTATGCCCAATTTTGGATGGAGATGGCTTCTTATATTATCGTCCATTCCATTATTTATATTTGCTATAATAACACCGGTTTGTAATAGATATTTTTAACGTATTTATTTAGAAATATTTTAGAAATGAATTATGTCAAATAATTCCATATATTTGCAGTGGCTTCCAGAATCTACAGTATTCGACATGACAGCTGGAAGAACAGATCGTGCAATTTCGACATTAGAACGTGTAGCTAGAGAAAATAAAAAGTCATTGCCTCTAGGAAGACTAGTTATGGATCGATTTTATCAAGGTCATCATGGTCAATTTAAAGATGTTCTAAGCAAGGAAATGTGCAGAACCTCTGCTTTACTTTGGCTTGTATGGTAAATAACTGCAATATAAAATTAAGATATTAAGTTTATTTCAATATTTCTGCAACTATATCTTTGGTGAGTAAAATATATTCATTATATCTAAATTCTAAATATATATTTTGCAGGATGAGTACAGCGTTCTGCTATTATGGAGTAGTATTAATGACAACTGAGCTTTTTCATACATCCTCAGAGCAATGTAGCACATGGGGTACAAACAACGATGAGGGTACATGCCAACTTGACTGTCGATTACGACGTAGCGACTATATCGATCTACTTTGGACAACATTGGCGGAGTTTCCCGGGATATTCTCTACCGTTTTTGCAATCGAGAAAATAGGCAGGCGAAAGACAATGGCCTGCCAGTTAGTCATGTTCGCCATAGTGGTTTGCTTCTTAGGCAGGACCTGCTTGTTGAGCAGAGCAGCGTTGACCATCGCCGTTTTCCTAGCCAGAGGTCTAATTGCCGGTGTGTTTCAAGCTGCATATGTATACACGCCGGAAGTATATCCCACGCATTTACGAAGCATAGGTGTAAGCGCATGCAGCGCTATGGCGCGAATCGGTGCTATGATCACTCCATACATAGCGCAAGTATTTCTGCAGTGGTCCATCACGGGAGCCATGATTATTTACGCGACAACCGCTTTGTGTGCTGCAATTGCTACGCTTGCACTTCCCGTGGAGACGAAGAATCAACAATCAAATGATACATGTCAAGAAAATAGATAGACATCTTTGCAACGAAGTATTTTAGCACACTGACCGAAATTTACTATTCTGTTGCATTATTTAGGATACTTTTATTCTTATTGCATTATGATACGCAATGACAGATATAGCTCTTGATTAATTCAGAACTCATCTTGTGTATTCATGTATGTTATGCTGGTCATACATTGTATGATTATATGTATATGTGAATAAGCAGCTATTAATACTTTCAATTTATTATTTAATCAAATGGACATATCTTTAGTATAAGTTATATACATGTATACGTATATCAGTTATACATCTATTTATTATAGTGTTAACAAAGAAAATTTTTTTTATTTGCACAAGGGTCTATTATCAGAATGTTAATTATAGGTTATATCCATTATACAAAGACTGACACATGCGACTTTCAAGAAAAGTGCCAAAACAAATATTAACCATGAATGTTTTATGCTCTTAATTTCATATATATATATATACTTTTGAATTTGTTTTTGAAGATAATGATAAGTATCTGACGGAATAAATGAATAAAATTAATTCAGTATGATTGACTCATTAATAGATAATTATTATGGATATAAATAAATAATGGACAATTATAAATTTATTGTATATAGAATACGAACCTACATCGATGAGAGCAAATAAAATTAACAATAAGAGAGGAGTCTATATATGTATATGATTTGAAAAAACTTTGAAGTGCATAAACTATCATTTTATCCACATCTTATGCTCCTATTTGCTTTAAATTGAATTTATATATATTATAATTATAACATATAATTAATTATATATTATAATTATCTGAACAAAACATTTATTTATTATAAATACTCCAAGACAATCTTTTGTGTCAACATTTTATATAAATTTTTACACCTATGTATCAGATATATATAATAAATAAAATTGTGTAATGTTGAAATGTAATAGCCTGCCTTTCTTATGCGGTATTTGGCGATGTATGTGAAAGAAGATAATATCTAAGTGCTATATTTATACAACATTAAAATCCGTAACTACTTAAATAATCAAGGTAAGTAGTTATTAAAATCTATAAATGCAGACAAAGAGTGTATTACAAGCTATAAATTGTTTGCGTGAGAATTGTCAATCATTTGTCATTTTTAGATATTTAACAAGTGTCCCATAAATTGTAGGCATTGTAGCATAACAATTTATGCATAAAAAAACAGCAATAATAGTCTGACGTGCACGCGTGCGATTACGTCAGGCCGGTCAGGCGTCTCAGGCTACTTACGTTTCGCATGGTTTATAGAAACAGATCAGCTGTCGCTATCAGTCTCTCCACTCTCTCCCACGTTGCAATAATTGTACATATTCGAAAGGATTTTTGTATAAAGAGTACAAAGCAGGATTACTTTCAAGTAAATAAAATAAAAGTATCTAATATCGGCCTTTCAAAATGGTGAGTACTAATAAAAATCGGAGTATTTTTGAGATTAAGAGGTTAGATGGAGGTTAACGTCACGCGTGTGACCTTATATGGTAACATGACTGTGTGTAGGCAGACAAATGCTTTGTATATAGATATATACCTGTACATTTTAATTTTTAAATAAGTTATTTTATAATTTAGAGAAGACGATTCAGTCGCTTCTGCGTTTTATATTATGCCAGCAGGTAGCTTCAAATTGATTTCTCAATTTCAGCAAGATCCAAATGAAGATACCGAATGGAATGATATTCTTAGGAGGAAAGGCATCATACCTGAGAAGAAAAAAGAACAGGAAGTTACTGAGGATCAGATAGTAAATCTCTTGGAGAATACGATAGATGAGAAAACAGGACGTAGTAATTATATTTCTCTAATTAAATCGTTTTTTTAATTTCTATCAGTGCATTATCATCTGCTCACGATCTGGTTTTCGCAGCTCCTAATAGTTTAGAAGAGAAGACCTTGGACGAGTTAGATGAGCTGGAGGACGAAGAGGATGAACGAGTACTGGAGGAATATCGACGAAAGAGGATAGCAGAGCTGAAGGAGCTAGCAAACAAGTGTAAATACGGAGAGGTGCAAGAGATATCTGCGGAAGATTACGTTAAAGAAATTAACAATGCTGGGGAGGACGTTTGGGTTATTTTACATCTTTACAAGTCTGGGTACGATGAAATAAGGCTGAATAAACCTTAACGATGAATGTAGCAACGAAACTAACTCACAGTATATGCTTTCAGTATTCCACTCTGTACTCTAGTCAATCAGCACCTTGCCCGTCTAGCAAGAAAGTTTCCAGCCACTAAGTTTTTGAAAAGCATCTCCACTACTTGTATCCCCAACTGGCCCGACAGCAATCTTCCTACAATATTTATTTATCATGAGGGAAATATGGTGAAACAAATTATTGGACCGCTCGAATTCCGCGGCATGAAACTGTCTGAAGCGGGTGAGATACATGTGATTGCAAACTGTTGCAAATAAAATATGCACAAGGAACTAATTGTACTGTTTACTTTGTTACGTAGAATTGGAATGGATGTTGGGACAAGCAGAGGCAATACCAACAAAGATAAAGGAGGATCCTCGGCCCAAGATTAACGATGTCTTATTTTCAAGCTTGAAGAATGAGAACAATCTTGATGACGGTAACGACTGGTAATTTCACCTACATGAGATTATTAGGAGATTGGTATATATAAATACATAATAAGTATTATGTAATAAGATACTAACGGTGTTTTCACATTTTATTTATTTTATTATATCATATACGAACTCATCACTTGTAATTGTAAAAGTACTATTTTCAACTGCTACCGTTCATTTTAATAAAATATTTTATTACAATGTTATCTCTATGTTTAAACTGCTTTTCCTATAGACTATTTATGAAGAATATATCTATTTAGTAGTATACACATTTAAATATAAAAATTATGCTACTCAAAATATAAATAATGAACGATTTATTACTAACTGGAGCCAGCAAGTTCTCAAAATTGTGTTAAAAATTTTTAAATTTTAGCTGCGAATATTATGTAACAATTCTTTTTTTTTTAATATTATAGATATGAAAAAATGTACTTCACGGTTATAAAAACAATATTATATAAAGATTATTTTTGTGTCTTTATGGAAATTTAAATTTTTGTCGAAATTATATACATTAATCTTTTCATTTTGGCGATTTTGTTAATCAAATTTTCTCTTTTTTGCTTATACATATTATTATCTATAAATAATTAGAAATAGGATATTAATTCGGTCCCCGTAGATTCGATTAGTGCAT
Source organism: Leptothorax acervorum (assembly GCA_035220615.1). Classification (NCBI taxonomy): domain Eukaryota; kingdom Metazoa; phylum Arthropoda; class Insecta; order Hymenoptera; family Formicidae; genus Leptothorax; species Leptothorax acervorum. Next base: position 419,937 of record JASTWQ010000027.1, on the reverse strand, counting down.
TGGTTCCTCAAACCAGAGGGGAACGACTGAGAACCGAGATTAATGTTAATCTGCATTGATAGAGAGAAATAAGCAATAGAAAATAATAAAAAAAAGTAATTTAAATCGAGATTAAAGTTAATCTGCATTGATAAAAATGGCCATAAAACGGGCTTTAAAGATATTCTTTGCTCCCTTCGTCAATGTTTCGGCGCAAAATTAACACAAGCAGCTCGATGTAAACTTTTAAAAAAGTAATTATTTTATTTATGTTCTTTAAAAGTCACTAACATTAATCTCGGTTTATATAATTTCTTTCTTATCTTTTTCTAATTCTTAGAACTAGAAAAAGACAAAAGGTAAGTTTAACCGAGATTAAAGTTAATCTGCATTGATATAGAATAGAAATAGACATAAGCCGTGTATTCGTACGTGTGCATTTTAATGTGTTATGTACTTCGTATTTCGTATACGCGCGCGACCGCGCCTTCCGATTCTTCACATGTTTTTTGTATCGCGAGGACGCGACTCGCGACAACTCGCGAGACTCATTGGAGCTACGGGAGATCTATCTCGAATTTTCATCGCGATCAAGTAGATCGTCTAGGCGGGCTTAAAGTGGTCGGTGCGTGAAGATGAGAGAGGTTTTGAGAACCCCGATGCAAATGGGCAGTGGGCACTTCAGAGGGTAAGGAACGACGATCGTCACCAAGATTCCAGGATTTCTAGATTTCGCCGCGACGTGTTTTTCCACGTGCACGTGCATGAGAGGCCATCGGAAATGTACGTAACTACGTAGTACGCACGATATATACATATACATATATTAATATAGGTATATCCTATCGCGTCGCATTTGAGTGGCCGGCGTGATGGCGTGAATATAGTATTAGTGAAGTGAATGTTTAGAAAAAACAGGCGACGCTGCCGGGCTACGGGCGACTCTGTTTACATTCGCGGTGCCCGTAGGATATCTTTTCACGCGATTATCGTTCCCTCAAGGACTTCTCAGATTTCCCTTTTTGTTTAGCGGCCGAGAGGGAGAGATAGAGATAGAGAGAGAGAGAGAGAGATACGAGAGTGGCTCTTGCGAGCCTCACCTAACTCAGGTCAGGCCTCAGCTTCAGTTCAGTCGCGCGCGGACGAAAGACGGGCTTGTGTGAACTCGCGGTTTGCGACAGCCGGACGAATTTTCCGTCGTCGATGAATCACCCCGCGAGCGGGACCAGACGGGACAAGGCCTGTTGACATATTGCGAATCTGACGCTCACTTTCCTCCCGTTGGCGGATCAACGACGAAGGTTTTTAATTGACGATCTCGCAGTTTCTTTGAAGGTATGCGGGACGCACGCAACGACGTATTCCCAACATTAGACTGTTTTATTAAGTAAATAAACATGTAATATGTTTGTATAAATATTCAGTGCGATTTTAAGGTCGGCGTTGGGAGATTGTATTTAGCAGTTCTTCGAGACGTTGATTGTGAAGCATTTTATTGCCTTGATTCGATAATAATTAAGCGATAAGCGATAGATTTCTTCTGTCGTGGGTACCTCGAATTTTATAGCGAGAAGCTTTGAATTAATAGAGATTTTTCCGTAAGAATTGAATAAAGCCTGATTTCTTTATGATTGCCTCTTTGCATTTCTCTAAAATTAGAACGAGAATGTGATCAACGTTGTTTTTTTAACTCGTGTATTTCTTTGCATTCTGTATTGAAAATGCAACACAGAAAGTGCAGTTGAGATCTTATAGCTATAACTAATTTATGCATTAAATTAATGACTCTATGGCCGGTATTCATAGTCAGATTTTATATTTAAAACCGTCTTAAGTACAATGAGTCTCAAGATGTCATAAACCAATCACATATCACAGAGCCGGATTAGCATCTTAAGATATTACTTAAGACGGTCTTGAAATAAGTTCTGACTATGAATACCGGCCTATAAAATATTAAAATTTATAACATTTGGAATGTTAAATTTTTAAATGAATACAGTTTGCAAGTTTTGCAGATAATTTTTAATGATTTATAAAATGGTCCTTTAGATGATCTCTATGTGAAGCACTATTGTATACAAGTGAATGGTTGACATAATCTTAAATAAACATGCGACATGTTTGATTATTATATGGACCTTTGTTATGACTTTAAATAAGCTAGGCTTTGTTATATATATTTAGTTTAATACAATCAGGATATTCAGTTAAACACATAGAAAAGTTCTTTGAAATGTTGATTATAAAGCATTTTATTTTCTACAGTTGAGCAGTTGAGTCAGAGACAAATAATTTAGCATATTATTTTATCTTCTATATATATATATATGTGATGATTTTATTAAAATAGGAAAATATTTATTAAACATTTTTATCAATTATTTTGTTTACTGGCTAAAGGTTTGTACACATCGCAGCAGAGTATGCGGGCACAGAATTGTGATAATATCAGGAAAAAGATGAAGGATGCTATAGTATGTCCGTCTTCTATGAAGCCCTTCAAAACCGTTTTTGTAGAAGACGCAAATATCTTTAAGGAGGAAACTATTTCGAGTCAAGCTTCACTGCACAGTGTGCAACTTATACGGAATTTGCCAAATATTTTGAGAAACAGTAATACAAAAACGCCCAAAAACTGTAAACTATTGAACAAGATCGATACCTCCTTCATATTCAGTGCGGAAGACGGAAATACCTCTTTGGAATTAAATACGACGTCATCCAGTATTGATTTAGATATGGAAGCCAATTATAACAAAACCGCTTCACCAAAATCGCACCATCAAAGGAAGCAAGTGCACAATCCGTTGGACATACAAGATATTTCCGATTGCAATAATAACAAAAATAAAAATATACCAAAAGTACTGCCAAAAATTGATCAATTCAATGCATTACGTGTGTCACCAAGTCGCGAGGAGACCGTACCAGCGAAGAGAGTAAAGTATAATAACAAAGAGAAAAAACGTTTGGTTAATAAAAAGTCGAAAAAAATAACAGTTCGCAAATCTGACAGCAAAATGCGAGCGTTACTTAAAAAGCCGGACACTTTAGCCACTATTCCAGATGTAAATACGATGAACACTATAGTGCAAAATACTAATAATTTGGAAAATAATATAGGACTTACTCAGCCCGTCTGCAACCCTAATTTGCCAAATGTAAATGTAAACGATTTACATGACATTGCAACAAAATCGGTTGAGCCGTTTAATATTTTATATCGCAACAACGAGGTTTACAATGTCGAGAGAAAATATGATGTAAATCTCAATCATGTTTCTTGGAAACCAACAGAGTTTAACACAGTACAACATAAAACCATCCAGAGAGGTCTTACGAGTTACGAGTTTCCAATAACAGAGAATAATTTACAACGAGAATCGTTAGACATGGACATTGACTCTGACTTTTTATATAAACCTAAAATATTGTATTCTTGTTCCTGTGCAAATTGTATGTCACATGACAAAGATATTATGTTCTATGAAGATCCAGTTTCAACCTCTACAAGCAGTGACGACACGGATGGATCTTTTATGTGGGATTTGTATACAAATATATATGACTTTTATATTGATGATTACTCTCGCTTATTTGATAATTTAATGGACTTTGAAGAGACAAATCTTTATTATGGAGAGTTTGGCGAGAACAATATTACGAAAGAAAATGCGTGCACTGGCACGAAGAGTACAACAGAACTAATTGGAAGCAGTGCAAACATGCCGTCCATGGAACAAAATAAATTACAAAATTTACAACCTTACAATACTGATAGAATACAAGATTGTGTGGGATCATGTCCTACAGAACTTGTTACATATCCCAATGAAACAATAAGAATGGAAAATAGGCGAGTTTTTGACGATACGGATACCTTCAATTTAAATTCGGAAAACTTTTCGATGAAGGAAAGCGAAATAATTCCTCAAGGTGAAGTACTGATGCAAACCGCTATCTCAACTGATGTACCTGTTTCCAACTCTAAATGTCAGACACCGGAAAATAAAAAAGGTAAATAAAAGATAAAAAAGAATTAAATAATTACAATTTTATCATTATTTTAAATTTTATTATATGAATTGCTTACTTAATAAATAAATACAAATAGTATTTTTACTTTAGATTTATGTATTATTCGGTGTTCTCAATGTGAAAAACTATTTAATAAAAAGCAGCAGTTATGGAAACATTTTACTCGCTGTAACTTTTACAAGGAAAATTTTGAATGTCATATCTGCAATAAAACATATAGGTAAGAATACAAAGATTATAAATACATTATATATAGTTATAAACATATAGAATGTGTTTTATGCACATTGTACATACATATTATTAACACATTTACAGGCATAAATCGTCATTAGCTCAGCATTTATGGAAAAAGCATACTGTCTCACATGGTCTTCACGACAAGTTCTACATTTGTAACAAATGTTCAAAATCATACGTCAGATTTCGCTCTTTTCGCAGACACATGCTTCTTCATGACGATTAGTAAGTCCAATTGAATGTCACTGATGACTGGTTCCTAACGTGATGTCCTTGAAGTAAGATTGCAATTAAGAAATTGCGAAAATCGTACATGACATTGAACATCATAGAAGTGCACACTGAAGTACAACAATATTAACTGTCCGTTCGATATATATTTATCTCAACAAATAATTTCAGATTTTACGGATAATTTTACATTTTGATAAGCTGATACTTAATTTTTTATATTTTTGTTATTATTTTTGTTATCAGTTATTTAGAAATGTTCCTCTTTTCTTATTAGTGTTTTCTACTAGAACTTTTTTTAGTTTATTACAGCAGGTCTTACTACTACTGTATTTCTAAGCATAACAGATTCTTCATTTTAAAAATTCTTTACTTTAAGCTTTAAATATGTAAATGATAACAAATCTCTATTATATATCTAATTAATTCTACATGGATTTTATTTTAATAAAATATGGATTTAAGGATAAAAGAAAATATTTTTAATATAAAAAGTAAAGAAAGTATAGATAAAAAATTAAATTTTCATAATTGAGAAACTTCAAAATTTTCGAGGAACACATTGAAGGAGAGGAAGTACAGTAGTAATGAACATTAATCAAACAAATTGAGGGCTTTTATTTATATTTTTTTATCTGAAATATTCTAAAGTATATAAGTTAAGTATAACATATTTTACTAATATTTGACTAATATTTGACTGATATTTGACTAATATTTGATTAATATTTTGTTTGTTTGTATGTGTTCTTTTTACTTCTTTTTTACTTCTTGAAATATATCGCCAAAGTTTTTCTTACTGTAACTGCATTCTTTTGTCCTAAGGATGAGAATAAGTTATAAATTCGGAGTATTTGGCAGTTTATTATTTCGGGAACACTATGTATGTTTAGTAACTAATTTCATTTAGCATATATAAAGAAAGTACGTATTTTATATTTTTTATATTATAACGATGCATCAAAATTTGATATATTTGTATGTGTATCCATTTAATATTAGTATATTATACCAAACATATGTTTATTTAGCCAATAAATATATATTACTATAAGTTCACGTCCTTGAAAAGCTAAACCAATTCCCTAATAATTGTAAAACCAAATTATTAATAGTTTCTTTATTTGTCCTTTATGACTGAAATTAATAATTAAAACTGTTATCGTCAAGTAAAAATAAAAAGAAAGTGTCGCAATATGCTCTTAAGATGTAATCTTTCCATAAAGATGCGGAAAACATAATTCTATGAAGGTATGAAGATATATTTGGTTATTTATTTTAGGATACTTATGTGTCATTTCATAAGGCATGAAAAGCAAACACAGACATATAAGAATCTTTCATGTAATCATATTTGACTATTATACCATATCATTCCAAAGTAGTGAATATATTGAATTTATTACATGCGTGAAATACGGTTATTCTATAATTGAATATATGACAGATCTCAAATGGATGCCTCTTTTAAGGGAAAATGATAGAGAATCATATGTTATTGCAGAATGAATTATTAATTACTATATTTATAACATTAACACATGTCTTACAAAATGTTGCTCACGTTATTAATGAGTTTACTAATGCAACTTAATTTGTATAGAAAACAGTATTTAAATTTAAAATGTTATTGTGAAATTCAAATGGTAATTAAGTTTTGCAGGTTCTTTCTAGAAGATCATATATGAAGTCCAAACAAAATCTTGAAATTTTTTTTATCGTCCAATTCTAACTAATCGCATTCATTGATTGGCTTTCTTGCGTAGAATTTGAAAAAAAAAATTGGATTAATTCGCTAATTTTGAAAAGCAAATTAAATTATCCGTACAGTTACAACAATATTGAAATGTTCGTGATTAAAAACGTTGCGATATAATATCAACAATCTTGTATAATATTCTGTTAATGCAATGTTGTACATTTATAAAAGACTCCGCAAAATTTTACCGCTGAGCATGGTAGTTTTGCATTTTCTTATACATAGGAGGAATATCGATGCAATGTCCCAGTCCGCAAGAACATTTAAAGTTGTGGTAAGTAAGTGCATTATATATTTTTTATTTTGAACAATATTTTTATAATTGCGATTAATTCAAAGTTAAAAGTCTTTCTCATTATCAATTTAATAATTAACACTTGCAATTAATAAATAATTGAATTCTAAAATTATTTGAACATATATTGGAGTTTTATTTAAACGTTTCATACTGCTGTAGCGTGATATTTGTCGATATTTAAATGAATAAATTATTGGCTTGTAATAAATAAAATTTGGGTCATACAAAGCAAAATTTTATACATTTTATGTATAATTTACATTAATTTTGTTTTAAAGACACGTTTTGATTTTCGAATAAAATCAAAACGCACAGTATCGAATCATTATTATTATATATATTTGAATTTATGAGATTGACAATAAATAGCTTTATAATGTTATTATAATGAATTTGAACACGCCGCGGTTAATGTTTTCAATATTGAGATGAAAACGACATCGCAACTTGTCAGAAGCGCGCGCGACATGGCGTCACTTCGTCTCCCTTACTCCCTTTCGTCTTTCCTGATATATGTTATTTCGTGAGAAGAAGGTAAGTGCAACTTCGTATTTCAGAAAAATATATCCTTCGAACGAAACAGTCTCAAAAGTACGTACGATTAATCGATAAGGGAAGAAGGAGAATTCCGAGATGCTCGAAATAACCTCTAGGATTCGGCGTGTCTTGCGAAGGAGAACGAGAGTTCCTCTTCCATTTTGTCGGCTTTCTATGGCTAAAAATCGTAAGATAGTAACATTCGATAGACATGTAATTGATCTATTTTGAATGGCAAACGATTGCTACGTGCAAAAATTAAATGAATAATCTATCCTGTCTCTGTAACAGATTTATCTTTTATATCATTCGTTACAAATTTATTATATTTCGAATTTATCTCGCCGCAGAGGGAGGAGGGTCGATCATGCGTATAAAAGATGCATGCAACCGTATCGTTTGTTTATTTCGATTCAGTCGAGCTTACGGCGCGGCCGCAGGGGGAAGTGATCCGCGCAGTTCCTTGGGCATAGCGTACCCACGGTTTCCCGAGCTCAACACCGCGGACAAACACACACAGATACACGTACACAACACTTTGAAGTTGCCGCTAATTATGTAGTTCAATTATATAGATACACGCACACACATACAGACACAGAGGGAGAATTGCAGTACCTCTCCCTCCCCGGCGTGCTGTGTCCCCGGGTTGATTATTCGTCGCAAGTTGTCCTTCTGATGCACGATTCGACGGAAGTTTCGAGGTGGACTTTGTTTTAAACGTTGCTTCTGCAAACACTTGAGAGCATACGGGCCGTATTGACCTCCGTAGGGAGGCAGGAGCCTGAGCAAACATATAAGAATAAGAAGAAGAGCTTACGGCGGGGCGGAACCTCTGCTCCTTCATGGTGTGCCGCAAGCGCGCGTTCGGTCAAAGTCGCAGGGAAGTCGAACGCGTCATACATTACGTAATACGTTACACATTCTCGTCGAGCGAGCCGCAAAAATACTCGTGCTCTGACAATAATCATGCTGAAATAAGCGAAACAATTTCTTCACCAAAGCGAACGGTTTAATTACAACAAAAAATAATATTTCTTTATTATATTTCACGCGTTTTACATATGATTAGTTTATATAATAAATATTCTAATATATAATTTTATACACACACACATGACACGCACACATAGATCTAGAAAGAGATCCTAGGCCTACGCGCGCAAAAATATACATTTTATACATATATATACATATATACAGGGTGATTCAGAAATAAACCAACAAACTTGGGGAATGTTCTTCACATAAAAACAAGAAAAAAAAATGTATAAACATATGTCCGGAAACGCACCTCCTCTGAGCTACACCCTCCCAAAGTTTTCCGAAGAAACTCGAATTTTGTGTATATTGTCCAAACTTGGGCTTCAAATTTTATGAAAATTGGTACATATCCTTAATTTGAAGCCCAAGTTTAGACAATATACAGAAAATTCGAGTTTTTTCCGAAAACTTTGGGAGGGTGTAGCTCAGAGGGGGTGCGTTTCCGAACATATGTTCATATGACATTTTTTTCTTGTTTTTATGTGAAGAACATCCCCCAAGTTTGTTGGTGTATTTCTGAATCACCCTGTGTATATAATATTATATGTATACACGTATATGTATAATGTATATATATAATATTATATATCTGTCGTGGCCAGATTACAAAGCTCGCTGTTTTATAAAACGTCTAGGCATTTTATAAAGTGCGGCCACATTCTCAAATCATGGTTGAAAATGAAATGTTTTACAATCTGGCTAAGAATTTTAGTCGTTTTATAAATCGCTAACAAGCGACCCGCCACATTGTCAAACGCAACGATTTGTACATCGTTTTAAAATCTGGCTGGTTCATTTCAGTCATTTTATAAACTGTCTTTATAGAATAACCATTTATAGAAAATTAATAGCTAATTATAGGTAAATATAGAAAATTAATACGTAATTATGTGTATTTTTAAATGAGAAAAATTTCAGGCTTGTATAAACACATTTATTACGATTAAGATTTTATAAAAAGTAACGTTAGCCATTGTTTATAGCAGTGAATCGTTGATATATTGAACAGTCTTTTTGTTAAAGCAGAGAATAATTGTGGTATAGAAAAGTATATATATGTAGGTATATACAATTTTATGTGTTAGCATAAATATAAAGTATTCTCTGCTTTAACCATAATTGTACAATTAAAGATTGTGACTGTGGCCCACACAACATATGGTTTGGGTTGCACGAAACATGAATCGTTGGTAAAAACGCTCCGTTCATAAAATGACTGAAATGAATCAGCCAGAATCTAAAATGGATCGTACAAATCGTTGCGTTTGACAATGTGGCGGGTCGCTTGTTAGCGTTTTATAAAACGACTAAAATTCTTAGCCAGATTGTAAAACATTTCATTTTCAAGCATGATTTGAGAATGTGGCCGCTGCACTTTATAAAATGCCTAGACGTTTTATAAAACGGCGGACTTTGTAATCTGGCTACGACATATCTATATTGTGGATTGGAATACATATTTGAATTGATGTCTATAATTTATCATATTTCCAATAGGAAAACAATAATGATTATTTAATGAGCCACAGTGTAAAGGATTGTTATTATAATGTATTATAATTAATATCATTATTAGTAATTGAATGGTGCTATAATTAATATTGATGATTTAATACAATATAATAGTTTTTCTCTTAAAAATAATATTTTTATTTCAATACATCGCGCAATATTTAAAATAAAAACTATATTTTTATTTTAATATATCGCAATTCTTTTAATTTTAAAATAATGACTATTAGTATAAGTATTAATGTATGTTCTTATATGTTTTAAAACGAGTTAAATGTTTGTAAATGCCTTACGCATAAAATATCGAATTGAATACATTATAACTAATTCTTTTATATGAAATAAATAGTAAGTGACACCATTAATAAATAGATAAAAGTTTATTTGAGTGACACCATTAATAAATTAATTATAGTATAAATTGATATTAATTCTTTAAATCTTTCACTGAATTAAACGCGATAATAGATATTTTTATATGAGATAAAAATAATTTACATAATTGCGATATTATGATTATATGTATAATAACACTGATAAAACTCAATTAAATATGATATATTTAAATTTTTATTTATTTATTTAATTACTATATTAATTTTGACTAATAGACTAATTTATTTAATTATAAATTATATAAAATATAAGTAACCAATATACTTTAACCCTTAATGGTCACGCCTTCGGAAAATCCCGTAATGGTCACACTGGGTGAAATAGACCCCAGCGTGTTTGCACGTGTATAAAAAATTGTAGGTGACCTTTAAAAAAAAAAAAATATCCTGTTGTACTTTAAGTCTTCCTTAAAAAGACTGTATAGGTTTGATTTCCAAAAAATTAATTTAACATATGTAAAGAAATTGTTGAAAAAAAAAAGTCGGAAAAGTGACTTTTTTCACAAAAACTAATGTAACTTTTTCAATTTTTAAGATATTTTAATTTTTCAAACGGTTTTTTCATCCTCAGATGATGCACTTTTCACTGATTATTGCAGTTTATGCGGCCGTTCCAAAAAGTATATTTATTTTGAGGTATGAAGGTGCGATTTTTTGCGGAAAAATGAAAAGGACATTTCTTGGAAAAAATAGCAATATATTTATGAAAAATAGTTTTAAAAATATGAAAAAAATATATTTACGTTGCAAATTACATACTTTAAGTAAATGAAAAGGTTACAATTTTTTATTCCATGCCATAGGCACATTCAACGCATAAATATGCGCGATGCTTGTCGCACATCGGTCGAAGGCAAGTGGGACACATGGAGCCTGTCTTTTTATCAGTTCCTCTCGGGCAAATTTGACATCTTTTTTGCCTATCCAATTTTGGGCGGTTCTCTCCAAATGCAGGCCTGTCCTGGAGGTGCAGGATATTCGCCATACCGAATTTGATGTCCTTGCGATTTGATGGTATTGCGTATCGTTCTTGCAGGTGTGCCTTGACCAAATGTAAATATATTTGATTAAGGCACGACTCTGCCGTCACTTTACTCGTGTCTCCTCGCACGCTATTTCTGCATTTAAGCAAAATTCGTGCATTGACTGCGGCTTGGTCTAGTATGCCGAAAAATATTCGCATAGGCCATCGATGTGTTCTGCGGCTGACTGTGTAAGAGTGACAGAGCATGTCGAAACAATCAGTCCCGCCTTTGTTCTTGTTGTAAAAATGAACAATATCTGGTTTTCCGTCTGTCTCTTTGTTGTTTCCGTGCAGGTAGGACGTCAGCAACAGCACCACCTTGTTCTTTTTTGGCGTGTACGACACGAGAGTAAGGTTGTCATCGTAGCAATATTTAGATGCAGGCGGTTGACGCTCTGCAATCTTCATTGCTTGCGGGATTTCGCGCTTGTTCTTTCGAATTGTCCCCGTGATGCACAACCTGTACGGCGCCTCCAGCAATCGCCTGGTAATTGGCACAGAGGTAAACCAATTATTGCAAGTTACATTGCGATTAGTCCCGTGAATAGGCGCTGTCACCTCCCGCAGGAAATATTCCGACACAGGCTCATTGGGCACAGTACTCGTTTTGCCGAGATAAGGGATGGCATTGTACTAGAAAAATAGCAAAAAACATTATTATAAAAAATTAATAATAAAAACGTACAATAATATAAAGAAATATTGTACCATGTACGATGTGCAGGCGTCATTCAAGCTGACAATTTTCAAGCCATATTTATCCGGCTTCGACTTGATGTACATCCTAAACGAGCATCTGCCACGAAAGCCAAGAAGCTGCTCGTCAACGGTGCAATTATTGTGCGGCTTATAATAGCGCTGGCAATTGCGAATGAAAATATCCCAGACAGCACGAATCGGGCCAAATTTATCGGTCGCACTTCTCGTTGTTTTGTCGTCAAAGCGCAAGCTTGACGACAAAAACATGAACCTTGCCTTTGACATCGTGCATCTATAGGCCGTGGTACCGTTATTTCTATCCCACAGCCGCGCGTATTTCACCGAAGACTGCTTCCACAACCCGCTGTAGTACAGCAATCCGATGTAGGCCTTTATCTCGTTTGCATCGGTATGGTGATGGTACGTCTGCATGTCCTGATTCTCTGCCATCATTTTTGCGAACACATCCTCGATCTTTGCATTTGTGTGCTGAACTATTAAATTGATGATTTCATCATTAATCAGGAGACTCCAGAACTCTTCAATCGTCGACGCCTCTGTGTTTACCGGGCCAGGAATAATAATCCGAGCAACCTCCGATAGCCGGCCTAAAAGCAATGTTTTTAAATATCCGATTCAATAGACCGGGCAACCGTTACGTACACAGTTATAGGCAAGCCGTAAATTTGACGAGCCGCTACAAAAGCGCGGGAGAGAAACTTGTAACTGTTACCTGACTGTTGGGAAGAGGTCTTTGTTCTCCACTTATGACCGTTGACGCCTTTCAAAATCGTTGATGGTCGGCCACGTGCCCGAGACTGCAGCAGCCTCTCGCTCAGCGCGATATTTTCTAGTTCATCACTGCTTTCTTCGCCATCACTCGAAGATTCCTCCGATTGCTCGGACACGTGGTCTTCGGCTTCATCAGTGTCATCGCCGCCAAAAATTTCCTGTTCTTCGGACTCCTCAAGCAATTCCTCGCAAATTGTACGGGAGTGCAAGTTATAAGCCATCTACTTTTCATGAATAATTACACAGTAAAATTTTTTTAAAAATTCTAAGCAACGAAAAACACAACTGTGTACTTGCCTCTTCACTTTGGAACAACAAGAAACGAAAAAAAAAAAAATTTGAAAAACAAATTATTACGTATGGGTCACACGGGGTGAAATAGACCCCACAACTTCGACACGCAAACTTTGAACGGCTGCCAAGACAGAACTAACGGGCCGAAAAATATACCACCGACGGGGATCGATACTTGAAGGTCCCAACTACCTGTAGATGGCGGCACAAGGCCCATTTTCATTGGTTTACTGGGTCGTTTTCGAAGTTAAAAAAACGCTGGGGTCTATTTTACCCAGTGTGACCATTAAGGGTTAAAGGAAACAAAATTTTCTTATAAAAATAAGATAAAATTATTTAAAATTAACCTTCTTGACAAAAGTTATATGTTATATTAGGTTTCTCGTGCATAATTAATGTTAAAAGAAAGTGAGAAATAGTGAAATGTGACTTGTGAAATTAATGCAGGTGCAGCACTGGAGGATCCGGTTCGGGCCAAGAAAAATCAACTTAAAGGTAGTTTACATTTATTTTAAAATACATATACTTCACAATCACAACTTACTTATTTTAAATATATAGAGGAAAGTCCCCGATTTTAACATTATTGAATAATTATATAAAGTTCTAATATTAAATATATATATATGTATTAAAAACTTTCTCTCTCTCTCTCTGTATTACGAAAAGAATATTTTATAATTTTCACTTAAATTCAAGATTAATTATTATATTCATCTGCTTATAACTTATTATTTAGTTGTTTCTAGTTTTTTATTGTAATTACTTTCGCAGATATAAAAAAATATATTTTGCTTACTTTAGGAAAAAGACTTGTATGTTTAATTAAAATCTAATCGGCAACATCACATTTTTTTCACAGATCTGGATGCGAGACATGGTCGGTTTTGGTGTCGCCGGTATTGGTGAGTAGAATTTAGGGTACAGGTGATGGTTTCTTCCTGCTGAAATCATTATATCTGAAAAAAGAAAAGAAATTTACATTATTATATCTGAAATTAGTGCGATTTATTTCACGTAGATTTTCATATGTAAATGCATAAAGCATAAGAAACAAGAAAATAATGTAAGCCATACTTTTTGTTTTTTAAAAGTTGAAGGTACATTTGTCAAAGTAGCATACTTAAAAAGTAGAATTATTTTATTATAGTACTCTCTCTTATCGATTCGCTTTATAAAAATTAACTTTTTCTATTTAAGATTTAACAAAACTTGAACTAACATGGAAAGAGAGAAATAACTAAAAATATTATACATTTTCCATAATTTTTTATAATAAGATATGATTAATTATAAATCTCAATTTTATGTCTTATTTATATTGCTAATTTATTAATTTATACTGTTTATCTTTCGATGGTTTCTTTAACATGTACTTTTTGTTTGCATTAGCGTTAAAATTGACGCCTGAACTTTATAAGTTACGAAGCAATTGTATAAATTCGCGATTATATTGCACACATATTGCACACATTAAAAAATTTCACAATTTTTAGTTTTCTATTTTTTCCTGTTTAATCTCTGATTTTTAGTTCTTTTTATCAAACATCCTTGTCACATAAAATGTTATGAATTTTGTAGTTAGATTTGCGGAAGATAAAGAATATCGTAAAAATTTTGGACACGAACGATTTCGCAAATCGGTTTTTAAAATTTTTAAGTATACTTTTCAGTCATATTTGTCATCGTGTTTATTTCGTCAGAAAGTACTTTATTTGTAAACTGTTTTGCAATTTCTGTATATACTGTTACGTGAAATAACACTCGCAAAGAAATTGCGAAATTGAGCTTCGTATTATAATAAGATGGGGTACCTAATCTTCACAAAAATATTGCAAGGACGGTGTTGTGTTGTCACAGGTATTGCGAAGATGATTTTTGCAAAAATATTGCGGAGCAACGCAAGTATAAATTAAATTTATATTAAAAGATCCACAAGTGTGTGTGTTTCTTGTTTCACGATACACGCTTTAAATTTAATTTACAAATATTTTGTTATAAATTTTTATTAAAAAAATTGCACATTTTATGTCGTCATAAATATTGTTTTAAAAAAATTCCTGTGTTAAATGTGGATTTCGCGTTGCGAGTGCATTGCATGTGAAGTGGTATAAAGTAAAGTACGATGGACATGTAAAACTCTTTAATCAATTTTATGAACTTTGTTTTATAAATATTCGTTTATTTAATTAACTATTAAATTACAAAATAATTAAAGTTGCAACTACATAATTTTCGTGTCGCGAGTGTATTGTATCAAGTAAAGTGAAGTGCAATCAACGTGGAATGACCACTACTACTACAACTACTATTAGACCATTTCCGGATATACTTGCAGATGTAATTGCAGCGGAAGATGTATCGGTGGACGTCGAGGGACATTGCAAAATGATGAGTAACGTATTTCAATTAATTTTACAATTAGTCTGTTCTTTTCTAGTTATACTTTTCCCGCATTTTGTTCTAATCTATCTATTATTTTTTTGTTACTTTATAAAATCAAATATTAATAGAAAATTGATGTTAATATTTGGGTCCGAAATATAGTATAATTTTCCTTTTTTTACGATTTTTTATCGTAATAATTAAGATAAAGCATTTTATACCTACATACACGAAATTTATTTATAAATGTAAATGTATATACATATATATATATTATACATATACAGAATACATATAAAAAGTATTTTATTATTTAAACTTCGAGATTCTTCAAATATTATAAGTAACTAAAAAAGAACAGATTTTACTGCATGCGTAGTACCTACTTGCAATATTCACAATAATCGCACTGATTTCTGATATCAACATATCATGTTTTCTTTTAAATTGATATTCTTTATATCGTGGTAATGTTTACTTTTTAATGTGTATATTTATAAACTATGAAACACGTATACGTGTATGCAATGTATATGTACACATTATTATACTACATCAGAGAGTGAAAGATCATCTATAATCTGCGTCTCTCGTTCTTTAAACAATCAATTCCTTCTGATGTAAATGATGTTGTTATATCGCTCGGGAAGCGGAAAGAGAACATTTCCGATTGACTCGTGATTCCGATCACGACATCGTTCTGCGAAAATATCGCCTGTTCGTCGCTATTTACACCTCGGTTCTCAGCCGTAAATTGTAACGAGGCCCCGTCACGTAGCTCGTCGAATTTACTGACGATCGTGCCGCGACGGGTAAAGGGCGGCCTCGCCTTTTTAACGACGTACGATATCAGTACGCTTGCCCGTTAGTACGTCGCCTCCGATATTGTAACGCAGTATCGACCGTGCGGAACTCATCTCGCCAAGATGCCGTGTTATCTTAGCGGTGTAATCTTCGCGGCCCCGATCGGCATTATATCTAGAAGCGCGGCGAACTGTTCTCTCTCTCTCGGCAAACTTTAATTAAATGAAATTTTAAGCTGAGTGTTGATACATTTCGTAATCCCTGCCAGTTTACACGATAAATTTAAATTTCAGCGCAATAAAATCTGGTCGTCTACTCTCGTCCTCAAGACAGCTTAAGTTTAGCCTGATAGCAATAGCATGATGTATTATTTCGGAAAGATATCTATGTCGTTTCTTTGAAAAAAGAAATGGGAACGCGAAAGTTAAATTCTCGAATTCTATTCGTGACAATCTAGGCGAAATTGATATAAATGAATAAGAGTTGCTTTTGTAGAATACCATTAAATTATTCTTTCTCTTATGATGTGGAAAAATTGATTATATAATCAGGCAATTATATAATGTAGAGTTGTTTATTTAAAAATAAAGGAAGTTACGAAATGTATCGATACTTGCTCATTTAAGCATTAAAAATCATGGAATTTTTTAAATACAAATTGAATCATGGAAAATTGTCTTCTATGAAAAAATAACGCTGTTAAATTATTTATTACATTTAGACATATAATTTATGATGACTAAAAATCAAGAAAGTCACAAATTTTATAAATTGCGATAAACAACTTATGGGAGATATACCTTTTGCCATTCTGAAAAGTATAAATAATAAGAAAAGATAGCCTTGCCGTAGGATGCTGATAGCAATGTTCCCATAAAATATCGACATCACCTGTGGTATTGGCAAGTAAGCATGAATGTGAAGATACGAAAGCGAAAAGGAAAAGAGAAGGTTATATCTATATTTTCTAATATCGTAATATCATTGGGAGTAGCCCTATCGCCCCCTATCCCGGCCGTATCCGGAGTACGCGTACAGACGGATACGCGCGCGCGTCTTTATCCTCGTGGGCCGCGTGTCACTCCGCGGAGTTCCGGACCCTCGTTTTCTCTCCCTCGGCCTCGTCGAAAAGGGTGGTCCACGGTGGCGCCGTGTCTGGTCAAAACGGGAACGAAAGCTTGCGCCGGAACCGCGCAGATCCTCTCCTCAGTAGTTGCCCAGACGCTGTCACGGGCGTAGCTGGATGCTGGATCGTCTCTCTCTCTCGCGCGCGCGCGTGCCGCAGGGAGGCGCTTCCTTTTCTTCTTCCTCTTCCTCCTAATCACGTCTCGCGTCGCCCTCGCCATCGGCGACGTCGCCGTTGCCGTCGTCGTCATCATCATCATCGTCGTCGTCCCCGTTCGGCGGCGTCGCGCACATTGACACGGCCGGATCGTCGCTCCCGCGAGAGAAGGTGCCCGTAGAAAAGGGAGGCCGACGACGAAAGGATTTTTCCTGCCGGCGTGACCGAGGAGGAGGGGGGGAGAGAGAGAGAGAGACAGGCAGACAGATAGAGGTAGAGACCGAGATAGAGAAAGAGGGAGAGAGAGAGAGAAAGAGAAACGGACAGGTGGACCAAAAGATAGAGAAAGGGGAGAAAGGTAGACGGAAGGAACGAAGGGATATAGAACAAGATAGAGACCGACCGACCGACCGGCCGCGGCGGAGGGAGGTGTTGCTCAAGAAGTGCTCTGTGTATGGTGCAGTGCGGTGCTGTGCTCGAGAGAGAGAGAGAGAGAGAGAATGGCGTGGACGGATTTCGCGTGCAGTATCTCGCCGTGACGTGGGAAGGTAAGAGAGCGCCGCCTTACGCATTTCCCTCTCCCTCTCTTTCTTTTCTCCTTCCGACTTTCCGTTTCGTTTTATTCTCTTTCGTCACGCTGCTCCGATACGGTCGCCGTACCGGAGATTCGGAGTTCGGTCCAGCTTCTTAAATTGTCCGACCGGTGCGAACGGTAACTCCAAATCTGCTTCGCGCTCCAAATCGGCTGTGATTTTCGCGACGCTCAAAAGGACGATCGTCCATCGGCTCGACCGGCACGATACGACGCGTCGCGTCGCGACGCCGCGCCGCGCCGCGCCGCGCGGTGCGTCCTGTCGCGTGCGCGTCTGACGCGACGCGTGCTGTTACCACTGATGGCTGTAAGCTCTGGCTGTAACAAGCGTCGGCTTCGCTAACAAACTGCTTAGCGCGATCGCGTTCACGATAGATCTGTCGGAATTGATTCTTAAAAGAGCGGGTATTCCATAACGTACCGCCATATGACAAAGTTAAGCTATATTGCCGTACTTTTCACTGAAGATCTTCCACTTGTATAAGCGTTGACTTTAGGATTAACGTGAGAAATTTAGTGAAACGAGAAATTTCGTACAACTGAATCGTCACATTGACCACATTCAAGTGTAAAAAAAAAAAAAAGCAATTTCACGTCGCGATTTAAATTCAATTTCCCACGAATTTTGTTACGAATAATAACAATGTGATCTTGCGTACGATTCGAGTTAGTTTAGCTTTGCTGTAAAAATAAATGTCATTTAATATATGCTTATCGAGGAAATTAACGTGTCGAATTGAATTGTTGCGCATATGCAATACTTTTTTTTAATTGAGCATAATTTTAAACGATTTGTATGATGATTATACATTACTTATCTCTTCTTATTCGCAAAATGTATGTAAGATTGCAAAACAACGCATGACTATACGGCAGTTGCAATAGTACCTACAGGTAAAATATATTTTTTTAGGCTCTCTATTTATTATTTATCTCTAAAGATCGTGCATGTCGCACCTTTTGACTTCTAAATGTGATAATAAAAAAACGGTCGTAGAGTTCTTCACTTGATGCATGATCAAAATAAAAGAAAAGTATAGGCATTTCTGCGAAATATAAATGCCTGACTATACGTCTTCCTGCATCCCGCGGCCTCACGCGGCCTATAAGAAAATGTTTAATTTCGCGGATAAAATTTACGACTAGCACCCGCATAGTCAGCGAATTTCACCTATTTATTGTCAGGTTCTGCCGCACGGAGTAACGATAAAAAGAGAAAGAGTGCTTCGTTACCGTATTATTTATGAGGAAAGAACTTATTTATCTTGACGAGGGGTTGTTGGTAGGGCTGTGAGAGAAAAGGGCCGAGACTCAATAAACGAGAATACCTCGGTGTAAACGTGGCGTGTAGGCGAAGATCACACGTGACGCCAATCGATATCCTCTCGAGTATAATCTCTTTTGCGAATCTGACGTTCTTGTCTCTATTACGTGGTAAACACATTGTCTGATCGTACGGCACGAAGGGAATTGAGTTCAGAAATATTCATTCGCGCAGTATTTTTTTCGTAGCTGGCGATTTGGAAACGTCGCGTCGGTATATAGCAAAATTAAAGAGCTGAATCATAGGCTCGATTTTTGCAAAAATAAATGCCTTATATTCGGTCCATTACACAAGGTTTCCCATTTTAATCAGTTCATGCAAATATGATATGCAAAGTTGAAGGGCTTCGAGGGAAATATATGTATGTATCACGTATAATATGTGTATCCATTTTATTGGCGGAAGCGTTACAAAGAGAGATTTTTCGTGACTTTTTTAGGAAAAATTATGTATTCTATTTTTAATATAATATTGTAGCTTTAAAAAGACAAACAATGACGAATATGTGTGAGTTGTATATTATTTTATAAATTATAACGAAGATTACTGCGGCCAAGTTTATTAATTTACTTGTTGATAAACCTGGCCGCACAGAGAAATGCAAATTTCTGAGACCCCTGTTTCGTAAATTTTGTAGATACATATTTTATTTGTTTGACAAATTATAATGTAATTTAATATATTATTTAACCGATTTATCGTTTTCATCTTTAATCGATATTTAGGAAGCATACTTATTTTTTATAAATATAAAAATTTATATAATCTTTAAACTTTAAATAAATTGTCAACCAACTAATTGTCAAACATAGATAGAATATTCACATAATGTAGACATTTACACGAAACAGGGGTGTCAGAATTTTATACATTTCTCTGTGCGGCCAGATTTATTAATGAGCAGAAGTAATCTTTGTTTCTTGTATAATAATATTCTCTTTGTGCACATAGTAACACGATCTGACGCGTCAATTTTATGTTATTCTTGTGGCTAATTATCTCCTTATTTATAATAGTTATGAGCTTATGCGTGATTTAGATATGGAAAGTACCATGTTTGATTAAGGAACAAATTGTATTTTATCTGTAGTTTCATTAAATTAGAGTCGTTATTATGAAGAATGACCTCGTTGTGAAAAGATACCTGTATATCAAGTGGCTTTGGAACAGCTGTTGAATATATGTAGTGTATGCAGTTAAGTAACTTTAGGTGTTTTAATTTGGTTTTACTAAATTTTAAAAATAGACTTCTGAGACAATGAAGGCACGAAGAGATAAAGTTCGGACAAGTTTGAATTTGATTTGAAATGATATTTGCACTTTACGAGAATTTATTAGTTTAATAAATTCGTTATAATAAGTTTAATAAAATTAAATTTAATCTCATACAGATTATTAAAGTAACGTAGGGGAGACCGGGGCGAAGACGTTGTCGGGGTGGAATCGTCAAATCAAATATCTCGAAACTTGTATATTTTGCGAACTCGCCATTAACATTGTAAACGCTGCTTATGGTACCCATGTGACCAACAGAGTTTCGGCAGGTTACCTGCCGTGTTATGATTTTTACGAGGGCAAACGTGTTTTCGGAAGGTGAAAGTGAAATTTTCTGCGCGTGGAAATTTTGTAATATCTGCAATAATATTTGCTCTCCAAATCTCGAGGTACGTGATTATAAAGAGTAATACATGCTGAACACGAATCCAGTGTAGTTTTTTCATTATCGTTGATGTCTAATATTTCGTGGGCGATCAAACCTGAAACTTGTGTTTGGGGCTAATTCGTCAGTAAGCACCCGGGGTGGACTTTTATAATATTGGCAAATTTTCTAATTTTATTATATTTTTCAGTCTTTTTTACCCCTATTTCATATATAATTCTTTAATATTTGGTTGATTAGTTCTTGAGTTATAGAATCCGTACACACACACAAGAACACAAAATGATGAAACATTTTAACACTTTAATTAATAAATGTTTACATTTTTCTACAAATAATTAATAAAAAGTATCCTATCAGTTTTCATAATCGGAATTATGTATTTATGGAGTGACGACTTTGCCCCGGCATTTTTGAGATTTCAATTTTTCCACCGTTGTCGTTTTTGCTCTATACCGGTTAAACAAAGCGACGTAGACAAAAATTTCCTATATAAATTTTGTAGCTAAGGGTTCACTCTTTACAACGGTATACCACATTTAACTAAAATTATTTATTTTGTTGTTAAAAATTGGCACCGAAAAAAATGTCGACCTCGCCCCGGTCTCCCCTATATGGTTATATATAGATGACATATATTTCAATGACGATTTTTTATTTGTTTTAAGCAAGATTTTGCCTGATATTCTTGATTTGTTGGCGTTATCGCCTCGGTTATCGCTATTGTTTCGATAATAGTTTGGCGATTTAGATGAGTTAGATGCCTCAAAAGATGTCGAAGCATGATAGATATTCCGCAATAGATAGAGACTGCAAAATTCAATTTTTGCTTCCTATATTAAATTCCATGCGGTTATAGGTTATTATTATTTCTATAGCATGCGCGAGACGCTCGTAACGCTTCTTTAGAGTTCTTTTATCGTTGTGCAACGTTAAACAAAAAAACCGAGATTTGTTGGCAGCAAATCATGCAGTAAAACGTCCATAATTTTGTTCTGACCCAGCTTCACAATTTTTGTTCAATTTTTATGATATTCACCATCGCCCAGATTGGCCGATTTTAATCCGCGTTATTCCGCTACGAAAGCTAATCGAAAGTAAATTGCGTTTATTGAGATATCAGCGTAAATTAAACTTCTCTGAAATTGAAACTCAGATTTTCACTTGTCATAATAGATATGTCTGATTTTCAACGTCACTCGGCTCGAATTGATCCCGAATTAACTTGGTATCAATAAAACAAATTCAGCTAGCGCACGTATATAGATTTACGTACAACGCACGTCTATTTCGCTAGTTTACATTGAAGTTCAACCTTATCCCCGCCTCAAGATTACACAGCTTCGCGATTAAACCTCAAATCGAATTCCAGGGAGGCACCGAGCGCGCAGAAATTATGCGTAAAAAGTCTCGCGCTGCCGTATACACGGTTTCCGGAAAATCCCGTTATAGAGTTATTCCGCGGGAAAGCTTTCTCACATTGCGCGATTTATGAATTCGCGACTAAACTGCACGTTGTGCATTCGTGCGCATCCATGCGTGAGACTCGCCGCGAAAAAGCATAGATGCCGGGGCGGCGGGATGATTACGGGCGTCCAGACGGCGCCCCGCGTCCGTCCGACGCGGACGATGCAACGGAAAATTGCATAGCCGCATCGCCGTCGGTACTTTTCCGGGACGCGGCACCGCGGAACGTTTCCAGCCGCGATCTGCGCCGCGGCTAATTCGTCGTCGGGAGTTTAATGCTGGCTAAAACGATATTCGGTTGTATTCGCGGCCGTTCCCAAAGCGGATGGCGGCTGCACACCCTTGCACCCGTCCTCTAACCCCGTTATCGTCACTTTCGGCTCGGTGCCTTGTCAGCGACGTTAATAACGCATGTCAAATGTCAAGCATACGTTGCTATGCCAAAACCGGAATCCCATCATGGGCCCGTTCTGCCGGAATTTAAGCTCACATTAACGAAGCTCCGTGTACCAGCACGTGACGCTCGCGCGCTTGAACTACTCTTTCTTTCTCTCTACAGCGTATGTTTAATAAAGCGTGACGATGATAAACTCAAACGTAATAGATAAATAAATAATTGTATTTTGTCGGCTGTATAGACGAATCTTATTTTCGAGTAAAGTGAGAGATGTAATTTATGACCGTTTCTCGATATTATTATCGATAATTTTTTTTTATTTAATATTATATAACTTCGTAACATCATTAATACATTTGTATTAAATTGTATTTTTGATTACTTTGGTTTTTAGTACCTATCACTACCTCTCTGATGGGATTTGGTAGAACGATATTTATACATAACTATTATTCAAATTATTTAACAATTTTAGTTTTAAAACTCACCTAACATTGTAGAAGCTCAGTAAACTTAATCAATACCTTCCTTTATCGTATATTGAAAAGATAAAATTAATCTTCTGATTCTTTAGTGATTGTTCTCAACAAGCCATCTGTTGCCCAAAAACTGTGGTATATTTGAAAGTACCTATAGCACCGAATTATGTAAAAAAGAATTTATGCGCGTATGTTTTATAGCTTGATAAATAACGGGTTTATTCCTATTTTTTAGCATTGCCAAAATCGGTTCAGACACGCAGAGTTCTTTAATTCTTTAATATTGTTATTTTTATGTCCGTTCCTGACCCCGTCCTCCTCTCGTTCCTGTGCATTCGACCGAGTTTATTCGCGTCGATGATCTTTTTTATCTTCTTATTTTTCTTATTTTAGCAATTTTCTTCGTTAATTGTTATTAGCAAAAAATCTGTGCGGTATATTTATAATCACGACCGAAGGGAACGCGGAATATGCTTGTGCAATTCTACATATTACTTGAAAGACTTCAAAGACTTTATTGGAAATCATTTCTGCATTCCATTTTAATATAGTCTCTAATATTACTTATTATTCTATAAGAAGGGAATTCTATATCGAGTCATTTATACCGGACGTCAAAAGAGACTGCGCTGTATATCAGCCACTTCTCTGTTTGCTTTTTGCCGTCCTTGCACACGTAGCAAAAAGCCTAGGGCATAATACATCAAGGTACACTGGGTTTATTATTATAGCTGTACACATATAGGGATACCTTTATAATTAATGTTTATCTAATTACGTAAACTTATTACTTATTTTTGTTGTTCCTTAATATTGCGTTTTATTATAATATATACATGTACAATATATATTATTTATTAAAATATTAATAGATATTCAAATAATTACAAATTAAAGAACTTTGTAAGAATTTTTTAATGTGATATAAAAAGTTATTTTACGAGTAACATAATTTTTTCAAAATTTATGTTACAACAAATAATTATGTATTAAATTACAACAGTGTTACGTATCTTTATAGTATGTATATAAATTCTTTTCGACGAATAGAAATTGATTTTTTAATGGCGATAGAACGCAAGAATCACATCTCGTATCTTTGTTTAAAATCTACTTATCTCATATAGATAAAGAGTACAAAGGAGAAAAGTCCACTTTTTGTCGAAATTGATCTGATCATACTATCTTGTGGCAATTTCAAAAAACTTTCATAATTCTTATCTGTTTTGATCAAGAACAGTTAAGTACAATCCAGTGGAAATAAGACCGAAAAATGTACCGTGCTGGGGAAAAACAATCATGCGTTTGTGGGGAGAAACCATTAAAGTTCAACATACAATGTAAGCACTAAGTAAACACTAGGCATTCCGATATTCACTGCCAGTACTTTTTTTAATAGCTTTCTAAGATATCTGATGTCTTGAAACTTAAAATTGCGTTTTTCTCGAAATTACTTTGGATGGACATTGATCGTTTTTCTCTTGTACTCTTCAGATTATATTCCCATATAATTATTTAAACTGCGTTTTCGTAAAATATTTTGTGTGATAGATACCAAATATATAATACAGTAGGTATTTTGAGCAATATCTATATGATAAATGTTATTTTCACGTCGACGACATTTCGTTCAGATTCTTTCTTCCTAATCATTTTAACATGTCCACTTATTATTTTGTCCCTGTTTATCAATCACACGACAGAAATCTATGTGACATTTTTCGTATATATCGTTGATTTATTGATTTCGATTAAATAATTCGTGCATAGTTGGTGTAAAGGGCTTATTAAGGATAGTAAATCCGTTGTAGGATGTTGCATGATAGGTATAATAAAGATAGATAAACGCGTAGTGCAATGTAATCGCTTGATAAATTATTGCGGTAGGCAGGAATCAGTTTTAATGCTGATGAGCAGAGAATTTGCTTGTTGTTGCGGTACTGCAGCATTGAATAGTGAGAAGTTGTGGCTATTTGTGCTCTGACTAATTTTGATCACGCAATACATTAGTAGAGGAAAGTTCTCTAATATGAGATAGGCTCCTAATATGCGATAGCGAGGTTTCTGCTAAACTAATAGGCCCAATCTGTTGGTTCCACCATGAACTTATTGCCCTTGGGGTAAAACCTATTTAGTGGAAAATTCATTATTTGATCGTGCGTGTAGTCGTTGCAGAGAAAGAAATTGTGAAATTGGATGTTGTCAAGTGCTATGGATATGAGTCTTTAAACCTTGTTTATTATATAATTAATAAATATTTGGCAATGAGTTCTGCATGCAGCGATAGAGTAAGGTCGTATTAATAGGAAAATACGGGATATGTTGAGTTGCCCAATTGTAGAGATTAGATTTGGTGATTGCGAAACCGCAAGGCGTGGGGCTCGTAACATATGAGATACTCAGGATACTCCTGGGTTGCTGAAGTATGAGTTATTGTACAGTAATAAAATTCGAGAAAATACTATATTAACGTTAAGGGAAGGTTTATACGAAATTATAAGTGTGTGCTAACCATGATTTGAAGGGGAAGGGTAAAGGGGGAAGATTAGGTACAATATTGGGTATAAGTGGGTTTACGATTGTTACAAATATGCTTCTCCATTACATTTGCCTTTCAGAAACTTTAAATAAAGTTTTCTAATTGCAATATGATGTATTTTGCACTTTATTAGCGATTTCCCGGGGTTTCTCATATTAGGAGCACACTTTTTTGATTTTGCCGAAAGCTCATTTTTTACATTTTTCTAATTTTCAGAAAAATCAATATTTAAATTAAATTTTACATTTTAGCATCTTGAAGCTTATTAAATTCTCTTCAAAATGACCTACTATATTTTTCAATTCTGCCCATAGACTTCCGGCAATCACACAAAATAGATGTAGTATCTCATAATCGGGGACTTTCCTTTATATTCCACTGATTAATATATTAAAATAATGAGATATAATAAATCTTTTTAATTTGATTACATTATTGCATTTTTAGTTACTGCGAATTCATATTATCATATAATCAGATTTTAATAATTTTGATTGTAGCTATAGTTAAATAGATGGAAGACATTGAGGTACCTGTTTTTCACGCAACTTTCGTTTTACAAGAAAAAAATTATTAATTTTTATCTGTTTCTGTGTATACATTTTTTTGTCTTAAGTAAATTAGGAGATACGAACAAATTTATTTTGCTTTGTTTGCTCGGTTATTGAGCCCGCAGATTTCGAAGCCGAGGCATATCATGGCACGAAACTTTTTGCGATTCGCTAATGATGGAAATGCGCGAGCCAGCCATCCGAAACGGTCGAAAGTTCCTAATTCGTCAATTAAGTTTCTCATTTTGCTCGGATTGGAACTTTGCACAGCAAATATAAGACAAATCGTCGTAACGAGGACAGCATAACTCACGAATGCAAAGGCGAATTGGTATAATTTGGCGTCGAGTATCCGCGTTTTTAAAATGCACTCTCGGCATCGTGCAAAAACAATTTTTAACGAACGTCTCAGCTTGTCTTTTATACAATGAACTTGATAGCGAACATAAAGCGTGCGCATTAACCATGCCATTCTTGTTATGATGTGAAATAATAATCTCATCTTCTTGTTAAATAAAAACTAGATACAATAATTTAATGACAAATTCTTCTATTTAAAAGGGTCGGCGAATTAATCGGTTAATTTACTAAAGTTTCTCGAGCAAAAGAAATAAATGAAGAACCGACAGTCTTGAAGTAGCACGCGAAATAGTCTTCAGTAAATTCGCGCATCAATTTGTCATTTGAACAAAGCCTTTTTCGCTTAATGCAATTTTCGTGATATTGCTGGCTTACATTTTAGATGTCCATTTTCTCTCTAATGCTTGCTTTTGAAACTCGGCAGATGCATTTAACGCATTTACTTTAAAGAAGAAATTTAATACTAAAACTTAAAATACAATACTTAAAAAAATTGTTGTTGATCCACATATCATATAGGTCGACTTATATAGGAGATTGAGCAAAAGCTAAATTCTATTAATTAATACTTTGTTTTGTTGTTAAGTTATGGAACAAGTAAGACTGACATTAATATACAATATGTAGATACAATACAATAAGTACAATGCAATAAGTAATATACAATAATATTCTTTCTTCATATTTTCTAAATATTTAAACCTAATTATGTTATTATTTATAAAGTGCAAAAATGTAAATACAATGATAGAACTCTATCCAAAATATTTTTTACAACTGATCGCAATACAATAAAATATGTTAGATTTACTATAATTTTTAGAGCATTTGCCATTTCGTGAGGACAATTGTCGATATGTTTACATTATGATTATAGCGTTAAATGGTTTACACCAACTTTATGTTGATTGATTTTCCAACCACTTACTTTCTGAGTGCATTTTCTTGTAGTATGCGCTTGACGTCGTAACTCACCTACAGATCGATGCAAAAGAAATTGTTCTCCGTTGTTCGCCATTATGATGCAAAGTTCACTCTTCCTTTTAACATCACACTATTCCCGCTTTCCACCTACTTACAGCAAGCTATATGTAGCCGAAATAGGGTTGGAATAAAGAATGGAAGCGATGTAGTTTTATTTTCTTCAATTTGTATGGAATATTCCGAAAGTATCTTATAAATGTCTACACAGAGACCATTCCGTAGATACATTCATCATTCGTTTTTTTTTTTACTTTGAAACTATTCGAAGTTTGCACGCACATTCTGGCCCGCATATTTTAATTTTATTATAATACAACGAGAAACTGAAATTTATGATTGCATAAACGACATTGGTGTCTAGTTGTAAATTTTTCCGTCGTGTTATCGGAAAAATTCTGAGTATCCTTCCGTTTTCTGACTTTACTATTCCATGTGAAAAGATGATTCGCTCCGGTTGAGAGACTTGGAAGCTTGCCAGTAATAGCGGTGATTCGATCTGATAAAAATGGCGAAATGAAATTTAATATAATGCTTGGGTGGTGAAAGGGTGTGCAAGAAGGGACCGACTGAGTTTACATTAGGTAATGAAATCTATCTTTGATGCGCTTCGATTAAAACTCTGGACCAAGCCTGCGAAGCTACATATATTGGATTATGACGTCAGAGTCGAAAAATCACACACAAATTCTGACTTTTTCCTGAAAATTGTATTTTACTTTGCAAATTGATAAACGATTGTAAAATGTAATTAATCGTAGTTAGAAACAAGGAGCACGTGCAAAATAAATTATACGTCTGTTTATTCATGATGAAGAATTAAAATAATAAAGAAATTTATGACATATTTTGCGTTTTTATTGATGGTAAATGATGGAAAGAAAAATATTCTATTTAAAATATATTGCGAGAGAATATTACTTGCGCTTTCTCGCTTTTGACGTCATAATCCACTTTGGCGATAGTGGTTCAGAGTTTCAACCTTTTACATTCTCCTTTCTCTTTTTCTTCCTTCTATTCATTAATTATAATGAGATAAAGTTTTGTCTCTTTCATCGCGATGATCAAGAAGCCTTGATTTTATTTATAGATATATATGTTAATTTGCATTAACAAAAATTTGCGCGTGAGGATATTTCTATATAACTCCTAAATGCGGAGAAATAATTATTCGAGACAGTGTAAGATAAGCGGGTTGACGAATATCTTTCCAACTTATATATACGGTTAAAGGTATATCACTCGTGTGCTCGGATATAACGGATATATCTTGTGATGTATATGCGATTTAGAGAATGTTTAAAGATTATTTTTTTAATGTTAATCCTTATATATAAAGAAATATTGTAACGTTTTGCGTAAGCCAATTTGCTACAAGATCTACCGATGCGAGCTGACGAAAGTTAAGTCCTCCGCAAGAATTCTTCGCAGGCGGTTGTGGTTTGATATCAAGCTTCACGATCTGAGGAACAATGAGGGTGCTCAACCAGAAGTTTTCTCGAATAAATAAATAAAGGAAAGAAATCGATGCGCTGTTACTTGTGCTGATATGATAACTCAATCGTGATATGTTTGGAAGCTAGAAAAGCTAATGTATTGACAGGTGTCAACAATTATTTCTTTAATTTATGCATCTATTCAATATACGCGAGGTTTGTTAAACTTATTGAATAAAAATTCTCTTTCAATGAAAAGAGAAATGTTTAAAATGAATGTCGAAGTATTTATATTTATAGAATTAATTAATTGATGATAATTGAGGACTTTTCAGAATCCCTAAGTTTTAAAGATAAACAGATAATTTCGTTCTTTTTAAATTTACCTTCAAGTTGGTTATAGATTAACAGAGATCTCGTTTAAGATTTAATTATCGAATATTTAATATTAGAAATTGGAAAGGTATGGGATCAAAGTAACTTTTCAGTAGGGGATTATTTTTAGTAGGGAAAAATCGATATTACATTTGGCAAGAAATCAATGTTTAGAAAGATATTCGGTTAGTTGAGTTTGTTTCCAATTTGATAAGTGTTCAATTTTTTTTGTGATATTTATGAATAAAAATCTCGCTGATAATACATGTAAGTGACTAAGTTTGATATCACTATTTTTTACTTAAAAAGAGTTTCTAACTATTTCTGCGATTCCGGATGCATTAAAAATAAATTTAATAATTATAATAAAATATATTAATAATTATTTAAAAATTATATATGTAAAAAAATCTGTTACTTTAAATTGTAATTGAATTTCTCATCATGATATTATGTGTGGCATGTAAAATTGCTTAATAATAAGCTATTAAATTAAAATCAGAATATCAGATAAATTAACCGATTAACGTATAGCTTCATGCATAAGATTTTATTAGATCTTTCTATTTCGATACAAAAATCGGGTTTTACGTTTATGAATTCATGATGTACTTATGTTCGGTATATATTTGCATGTGTATTTTGCCTGAATTTAATTTTCATTTTAGTTTGTAGTTATTAAAATTTTTTAAAACAAATTTGTCGTGTGCAAGTAAGAGATATTGTTTTATATATAATTCGCTTTTTCGGAAAATTCTTCTCCTAAAGATAGCGCGCGTATGTTTTCCTTAAGCCAGACATGAGTTTTAAAGTGTCAATTCTCTCTTGTTTTCTGACTGGATCACTGGATTATTTACCGCTTGTTTCTCTCTCTCGAAGTAAGATAGATGGTAAAGTTATATTTGCTCTCGAGAAAGAAACAAAATACTTTGTTACAGATATATCATTATTACGAGAGTTCAAGAAATAGAATTACCGATTTCGATATGATCTATACCAGGACTATCGATCCATACAAAATAGGAGGAAGGCTACAGTAGGATTCAGGGCAATTGGTAGTACGATAATCCTTGACAAATTGCAAGCCATTACCATCGAGAGAGGACAATTCTCTTCCCGCGCCCCGACCGAACATCTTTTCCATTTATACTTTTCCTTGTCTTCTGCTCGGTGGCAGACCCAACTCGACTAAACTAACCGTCGTCATTTAGCGGGACAAACGGTGAATCGGGTAAACGTCACGGTTTCATTGCTCGTGGAGAATAAGTTTAGCCCTTTCGCGTTACAGATGTTTCGCCAGGCGCGGCGGGATAGTTCCAGCAAATAGGACTATGACCGCCGGCCGCGTACGCACTTGTTAACAGCAACAGGATTGCGAAACGTTGACTTTTTCGCGCAGCACCGTATCAATAGATAATATCGATTTGCACATCCAGAATGTAAATTAAATAAACGTGTATTTGCATGGATACGTGAATAGATTTTAATATAACTCCTACTGCGCGAGTCGTTATTTGCATCCGGATCGGAAGGCTCGGCGGCAAACATAACGATGGCGAATATTGACATCCAATTAATCATTGCTGTTGCAATAGTCCGTTACGCGCGATATTATTAGCGGAGCAGAGAAGCGATCTTAGATCTCGTTTTGTGGCCTATTTTAGTCAGCGAAACATGATGATCCGCGTTTAGGATATGCTCACGTCCGTTACGGCTGATCGAGGGAATCGTGAGGCTCGAGATTAAGCCGAGGAAGCCGAAACACGGTCCCAAGATATCCGCTTTCGAGCGGCCGATGATTTACATAATGTATACGGGATGCAAATTTAACTGTATCAACGGCACCCTTGCCTACCTCGTGCAAAATCGGAATTCAGCCGAGCGTCAGCGAGTAACTTGCGGGGACCGGCAAAATTTTCCGCGGAAATTTCCAAACGACGAAGCGATCCGATCCGCGATGTCCTTAAGCGACTGCCTTAAGTGTCAGTTCGATGAAACGCGCTGTTTCCCGATACACGATATCGGACAATTAGTATTTTTAACGTCCAGAGCGTGATATGCATGTGTCGGGTATATGTTTATCATTTAAGTAGTATTTAGTTAGATATCTCACGTAATGATAGTATAGATATGTTTATTGTCTAAGTAGTAGATATTATTCTACATCTCACGTAATAATAGTATATGTTTATCATTTAAATAGTAGGTACTATTCTACATCTCATGTAATAATAGTACTGGGTATTGCTATTAAGGGCTGCTACTATTAATTGATAATACTGATAATAAATAAGCTTGTAATCAATATCCTTGAGCTGCCAAGTGCAGCTTAGCTTAAATAATGAAGCTCTAGGTAACATTTATAAGCTCCCGTCTTCTTTAAATAATGAGGTAGGATAAATTTTTAAAATTTCTTAACATAATTTCAAATTTTTACTTATATTAATTATTGTTAACTTAATTTATTAAAATAATAATATAATTGGGAAAGATGAATAGCTTTAAATTCTGATTACGTATTTACATAAAGATTAATTATGCAGAATAGATATAGAATCGTATGTATTCCATCTTTTCGCAATTATGACCTTTTTTCTAAAAAGATTGATCTTCGGATCTTCCTGAGTCCGGCTTTAAAAAATGTTGACCCATATTCTTCAGTGCAAATTTTAAAGTGTCAGAAAGCATCAGGAAGCATGTAACAACGTATTTTTAAGCATAATCGAAAGTAATAATGAATGGGATGACAATCGGTTGACTTAAAAACTTACTTAAAAACTGGAATATTAAAAGAATTGTTCATCTTAGCCGTCTTAGCCTTACCTGCGATTGGATTTTTCATTCCTGTCGTATCACCATTATTAATCCTAACGCCGTAAACATGTGAACGAATCTAGGCACGGCGTAAGCATTTTTTATTTTAACCATTCTGCCCTGACGTTATCCTTCACTAGACGTAAATTTTAAAAGCAATTTTATTGCTTAGTTACACTCTTCTGCTACATTTCTCCCGTTCTTTCTAAGAAATGGTCGTAAATGCCTTGCAGAACGTTTACGTCGTACCATCAAGCAACTTGAAACACTTGCAAGATTGTGGTTCATGAGTTTAAATATATTAATCTTTTTTCTCTCTCCCTCTTTCCCACTTCAATATAGACCTGCTGTTGGAAGCAAGTTTGCAACGGCTAAAAGACCGTGGCTTTAATAAATTAACCGGTAGTGTGTACCTTAACGCTGGTATCGGCTTTACACCCGACCCCTTTGCGTTCAACCTCTTACATATAAAATCACGAGCATGTGCGAATTTGTAATTAGCGAGAAACTGTAATCCTAGTAAATTAACTAGCCCTGTATAAGTTCGGTCCACATGCATGTTTGTATATCTCTCCCTCAAAGCTCGCAACCCTGGATGCTGCATCGTTCTTCCTCTCATCTATTTGCGCGCTACTGCATTATCCCTGCAAATATCGTAGTTTCCCCGAGTGATTGTCGATCCTGGCATCTTGCGTGTGAACGCACCTTCAGCAGCCAGAGCAGCCTGGCTACAGAAGGTGGGTAACGATCAACACGTATAACCGAGATTCGCGCGTGCGCGTCTCCCGTGACGTCATCAACGTATAGCCGCGTCTCCGGGGGGGGGGGGGGGGGTTTTGGATATCGTTTCTCGATATCTGCATACTCGCGTGCGTCAGTGTGGACACGCCGACCGGCATGATTCGCATTGTCACGCACGGGCACGCTTGTGTCGAATGTGTCTCGCTTCTTTCCCCCTGCATACCTTTGTTGGCGCGAAATGTTTTTTTTTCTCCCCTTAATATATTTTGTTTCTATCCGTGCGATCTGGAAGGGACGGCAAATCTCTTAGTCTCTTTAGCGGATATTTGAGGCACGTTTCCTTTTTTTTCTGTACACATCGCGTTCTCCTTAAAAAAAGAATTTTATACGAAAACGATTATAAAACGAATTGATGGTCGCAATTTCACACCGCAGCGAATAGCGATGTAAAGTTGATAAGCTGCTTTTGTTTGATTAGATAAACGGAAAAGAACGTTACTCTGTGTGTGTGTGTGCGTGTGCGTGTGCGCGCGCGCGCGCGCGCGTGTATGTAACATCAGTTTAGAAACATATAGCTTATAACTATACGCACTACAACTATTAAAATAATAAATTAATTT
Organism: Leptothorax acervorum; assembly: GCA_035220615.1. Taxonomy (NCBI): domain Eukaryota; kingdom Metazoa; phylum Arthropoda; class Insecta; order Hymenoptera; family Formicidae; genus Leptothorax; species Leptothorax acervorum. The sequence goes on along the minus strand of JASTWQ010000027.1, from coordinate 386,285 downwards.
AATTGATAGATAAATGGAAACACACTGGATTAGAGCTTTTAATGTTTTTACCTTTCTTATAAAATGGGATAGAATAGAATAATACTAAACAAAGTATTATTCTATTTTACTCCATATTATTTGAATCTTTGGTTAAAAATTTCCTAAGAAATTGCATAAAAACATTTTTTGAAATATTAAAGCATGTTATTTGAGTATATGATGATTGTATAAAATATAAGCATGATAAACATACACATATATAAAACCGGAATAGACGTAATAATATAATCCATAAAGACATATAACTAGTATACCTATGTATAACCCATACATATCGATAAATATAAATAAGAATAATATAATAATGTAAAACTGGGATATAATTAATATAATAGATTAATATAAGCGAGGAATATCTATTATATAATAGATATTATCCTATATAGGATAATAAATTGGTGCTTTTTCTCTCTTTCTTTTTTTTTTGCTACGTAACGTTTTTATTAAAAAGTATATTTTGTATATTAACCTCGTTTGATGTTTGAATCACTGGTTATAGCTTCTGATATTTTAGACTATTACTCCAGCTACTTTTTACCAGTTTTTACGACCGTTAACTATATCGCAGATAAAGATGGCACCCATTAACCGCAGGTGTTCGTGTCTGATAATTATTTTAATTTATGAATCATGCGGCAATGGAAGCTCAACGATGTGGTACGATGGTCACGCTGAAATTGATTTTGGGCCAAAACACAATAAAATAAGAAAAATACAGGAAATATAGCATTATTATTTAGTAATAATATTTAGACAAGAAATATTAACGGATATTAATTTTTAGAACTGCAAATTTAATAATAAGATATACTTTTTCAGCGTATACCTACTCTTTTCTTTCTTATTAGAATATAATGTTTTAATTTAATTCTTTATAAGAGAAATTAAGATATTTGTGTGTCAAACCTGTGGAAAATTGGTGAAAAAATGGCGTTCTATAAAATCGGAACAAAAATATTTCAATTTTCGTTAATGAATTTTTGTACATAAAATGCTCTAAGAAATAGATATTAAATATGCGATACACTCGACGCGAATTTTTTCTTATATTTCACTCCGACGGCTATAAATCTTTCTGTAAAAGGATAATTGTTGGAAAGAAAAAGAAAGATTACCGAGAATCGCTTCTGTTATCCGGTTGGCAATTATTATGGCGAGCGCGACGGGAAACGAAGGAGTTTCCTGATCCGAAGTCGCGATGATAGGCGTTCGCCCAGTAAGACGGTAATTGGAATTATCGAGCTTGTCTATATCAATGATCGATGAAATAAAGAGGAATAAAAATCGATCAGTAGATTGAGATAGTTTTATATATTACCATATACATAAAATTTTTGTAAACTATGATTTAAATAAATTGCAATCGATTGCAAAGGATGTTTGGGCGGTACAGGTACCTATATTTTCCCTACTAAAAGTTAGATTGCTTATGTACAATTAGTTTAAAAAGTTAAATCACTTTTTGAATCTGGCAACATATTGCATGGCATTCGATAGTGTGCGTGTCCATGCGTGTCACTCATAGTGTCCTTTGTAATTAGTGTAATTGTAAACTAGTGAGGTTACACTTCAATAACACATGCTGTCACCCTAATGTCGTTGCAACGTTGCCACTTTTCCATACCGAGAAATTTTTCGGAAATTTATTAAATATAAATTGTTAAATAAAATTATTTACTTTAGGGGATGCACCTCCGATGACCTTGACCTTGACATATGTTGTCAAGGTCACCCTCCTGAGTGACCTTCAGAAGGTTTTAGCCGGCGCTCGTTTTTTATTAAAAAGTTATAAACAAAAATTTTTGAAAAATATAGCAGTTATTTTGAGTATATTGAAAGGCATACGACTAATATGTATGTGAAAATCGCACATGTATGAACAAGGAAAAGTCATTTAAAGCAGCGAATTGTTGGTATATTGAATAGTCTTTTTGTTAAAGCAGAGAATAGTTGATATATTGAAAAGCATATATGTATACAATTTTATATGTTAGAAAGCATAAATACAAAGTATTCTCTGCTTTAATCATGGCAAAAGCATGTTAAAGCTTTGTTAAAGAAGATAATAGTTGGTTATTGACAAAACAAGGTTCAATGACCACCTTCAATGACCAACTATTATCTGCTTTAACAAAGCAGATAAACTATTAAAATGTATATCCATAAATTATCATATTACTCTATTTCATTTTTAACGTTTAATATCTGTAACAGAAATAATTTGTTAAAGCAGAGAATAGTTGTCATTGAAGGTGGTCATTGAACCTTGTTTTGTTAATAATCAACTATTATCTGCTTTAACATGCGTTTGCCATTATTAAAGCAGAGAATACTTTGTATTTATGCTTTCTAACATATAAAATTGTATACATATATACTTTTCAATATACCAACTATTCTCTGCTTTAACAAAAAGACTATTCAATATACCAACAATTCGCTGCTTTAAATGACTTTCCTTTGTTTATACATGTGCGATTTTCACATACATATTAGTCGTATGCCTTTCAATATACTCAAAATAACTGCTATATTTTTCAAACTTTTTTTGTGTATAACTTTTTAATAAAAAACGAGCGCTGGCTAAAACCTTCTAAAGGTTACTCAGGAGGGTGACCTTGACAACATATGTCAAGGTCAAGGTCATCGGAGGTGCATCCTAAAGTAAATAATTACCCAAAAAAGAACGAGTCTCCTAATAAAGCTAAAAATTGGTATGGACAATTATGTAGTCTTACTCGTTCTGCTTGCAAAATTTAATATTTTTTTTATTAATTTTCACTCAGATATAATAATTTTTCCCCATTTTCCATAAGACTACGTGTGATTTTATTATTTAATTTCTTAACAACAAGCTTCCTAAACAGCCTCAAACTTTGACAGAATTTTTTTTATGATGAAATCTACAGAATTTATTTGGATTCAAAGTTTTCATCATTTTAGTCGTAATGCCCGAACATCCTTGATAGTTCTGATACTACGTGCTTTCATTTGCAGTTAACAACTTATATGATTTTTATAATTATTAAGCTAATATAATTATAAATATAATATGAAATAAAATATATAATTAACACCTCTTTTGCAATATTTTTTGTAAGGCCGATGTATCTAAAAGATCAAAATTATAATATATTATTGTTATGGATTTACAGTTAGATTTACAATTTAGTCTTTCAACGTTTAGAATTTCTACGGTCAGAGTTTCTAATTCGGCTTTATTTTTATAAAAAAAATTCTATGGGTTAATAAATTTTATCGTGAGTAGTTTACGCGTAAAACGTGAAGTTCATGGACTGCAACGAAGTTTCGACAACAGCGTCATTTTCGACGGTAACTTCGCCCGGAGACCGCGTGTTAAGCCGGCTAAACAAAGGCGGATAAAAGGCAGATGTATGTATCTCGGGGAAGTTGGACCCGGTCGATAAACTTGCGCTAAATACGCCGACGACGCGGATTATGCCTCGACAATTAGGAAGTTCCTACGGCACAAATGGAACTCTTGTTCGCGTTTAACGTCGAGGCGAGGTGGATCGCGGAGGTCAACGAGTTTGTCTCTCGAAGCGATGCCGGGAAACATTGTTAGTAAAGTTGCACACACGAAAATATAAGATATAACATTTGAATTATATATATACGTATATATGTATATGTATATATACGTACATAAGTGTATATATGTATATACGTTTCGCATGACAGCTGATTTTCGCCATAAGTTCCCGTCTCAAGCTTAAACCCCGCAGTTCGAGATTTCGAAAGAACGAGCGGTATGGCAGCGAGGCAGACCCCGTTTTATACTTAATTGCCTCTCATGATTCAATCTAATAAAAAAATATTAATTCTTAAGTTTTTAATCTGCAACGCCAAAATTGTTTAACTTATTTGTCTTTTGGAAAATCCTAAAGATTCTTAAATTTATCATTGTTATAATATTTGATTGCCTAAACACCACTTTGATACAATTATTGGGCAATTAAAAAGACGACCAATATATCTTAATCTTTTATATTTCTTATTTCTGACGATTTTGTCACTTTTTCTATAATACTTGACTTTTTTTATAATTTTGTTTTCAATGTTTATGTATATTTTTGGCATAATCCCGATTCAACTTATTTTTGGTGCCAGTACATATTCTATCTCTTTTCCACATTTTCTAATATTAGTTTTACTAATCGTCTTTTACTAATTATCGTATTATTTTGACGTTATTTGTGCTTGGTATATTTCTCTTGTAATCGAATAACCTAATTAGAGGCTGCAAAAGGTTGTAGTTTGTTGCTCGAATTTCTTGCTGAGCGAAGCGGAAAGAGTTAATAATCTTCTAAATGTTGCTTCTTCGTTTCGTCGAGATTAATATTGAGATTTCTTTGAGGCATCCGATGTTCCGCTCTGAAGAAAACGTATATATGTTTCTATTCGTGGCTGTAGTGTTTTTCCGCCATTCCCGATATTAATACTTTCTTCTTTCCTGTGCTTCGCACAGGATTAACGATGCAACATATACTGAGAATAGATAGATCTCACAATCAGTAGAGGAATCTCTTTGCTTTTCATTCATTGTCGTGCGTCTGTGGTACCTTTGTGTCATGCGCTTTAAGTTCTTTATATAATCTGGTGTTCCACGGTGTAAGAAGATTAGACTCCTACGAACGCAATGGTGAAGCGTATCAGTCATTATTATTAGCTTTCTTGTTTTGTCATCCGTATTATGATCCACATGTTTATCTCTTAATATCCTCTCGATATCCCAATTTTGTCAATAAGTACAAGTTTCTCTTATTAATTGGTTTGTTGCTGTCGAGCAGACGTTCCGTTCGACAGGCTGGTTGGCTGGGAATGTCCTTTGCCTATCTATCAGTGAGCAGGGAGTGGACGAATGTCAATAGGCCTCGCCCGCTGGGGCAAACACTGTTCAAGGCTTTGCCTCGCTCCAGCTTCTGAGCGTCTAACCGCGAGCTTGTTTGATTAGAGACCCGTTAACGCTACTACCTGACGCGAGCATTGCTCCGCTAATATTAAAGTTCGAAGGTTAAGCAATAGCCTCTCGCCGAGGGGAGGCTGGTAGCTACTGCTTATTTCTGCATGCCACGGACGGCGTGTCTCGATTTATAAGTTTATTAATATCGCGTGCGCCAGTTACGTTGCGATGAGGATAGGTCATGTCGTTCCGTTTAAGATTTCATGCTCGCGTCCGGCACTGTCGGGCTTAGCGGTTTTAGCGCTGAAAGGCTAGGAAGCCCTTCCTCGTGTATACACACTTTTGCGCGGCTCGTTTAGGTTGACCGATTGCCGCTGGAGGATTATTCGATCCGGCTTCCAATCGTCTCGGCTGGAGCCTCTATATTTGCGCTCGCTATCGATTTCGTAATTTTCCGCCTTTAATCGACTAAATTTGTTATAATCAACCGTCGCGACATCGATTATTTTTCGTCTAGGAAACGAAGGGCCGCTGCGTTGAATCTATTTAGTTCGCAATTGGACGTAGATCAATTCGTTGAATCGAAGATCGAGCTATCTTTATCGGCTTCCGTTGAGAGATTTGCTCTTCGTCGGTTTTACGCGTCTCTCTCTCCCCCCCTCCCTCTCTTTATTCATACATCATCACTGAAACATCTTGTTAATCCGCAGCCAGGGATGTCGTCGCCCTCCGTAAACTCGTAAACCCAACGATGCTTGAGGTGCAGGTGTCCTTGCAAAGTATTCTTAAGAGCATTCAACTTTTCACAAGGATATCGGCAACTCCAGGTGTAGGTTGCCACTCGACCTATTCAACCGCTTTTCCTCTCTCTTTGTCTCCCTCTTTTTTGCCCTTTGCTCTCTGTTTTTCTCTTTTTCTTTCTCTTTGTTTTCCTCTCTCTCTTTTGCTGTGGATTATTTAACACATGAAATGTAGTTGACTATCAAATATGAGTGTTGATTATTGAACGTTATATCATCCCGAGTTTTTTTACTATTTTTTTAAATAACGTATAATACGATTAGAAGGTATGCGACAAGAATATGGATTCTCATGCCGATTTTGCAGTTGATGTGCCCATCAATGATGCGGATGTCATTCAATAAGTTGAACCGACTCGTCGGGCTGTTCGAAAAATGTAATTGTGAAAAAGAAGCGTTGAAATTGTAGGGAAATTCACGGATGCGAGCGGTCGAATTATTACGATTTCGCTAGGATTGCTTTTGAAACGTTAAGAAATTGAAAAGCGGCATATCACAAATTAGAGGACGCATCCAGAAGATAGTGCGCAGATCGTGGGTAGTTATAGCACTGATCGCTCACCGCGCGGATGTCGAAAAGAAAGAGGAACATGAAACAATCGCCCGTGGACATCATACCGCGACGGATATGCGAGAAAAATTTATGGGCTTATACTAGGGTTTGAATAACTGGTATACATATATCTCTCCTTTATCCAATTTATTTATTACCCGCGGCGTGTCGAAATGCGATGAAGATTTATCGGCTTAGTGATCCGCTCAGATTACCGGACTCTACTCCCTTTTTTTCCTATAATAATCCCCCGTCGATGATGATCTTTGTTGCGGAGAATAATAACTTATCGCTTGCAAAGATTCTTTTTTATTTTTTTAATTTTTTCTGTCTTGTATTTAAACGCATTATTTTTATTAATTTAATTAATCAATTAGCGCGAAATATATCCGAGAAACGAGTTATTTTTAAGAATAAAAGAACGTATATTATTAGAATGATTATTATTGAAATCCGTTATGATGACATGCATTTTTTATACGCGGAAATAAGAATAAGATATACTGTTTTAATAATAACAATTTTTAAATAACATGGAATTCTGTCTTATTGATTGACGATTCATGATTTTGTATCGCGGCATATTGAATATATGAAACAATATAATAATTTATAAAAATATATTTATAATTTAACTTTTTGATCTGCTTTTTTTCTGAATTCATATCTGGACACTCGCGATGTCTTTAATTTCTTTGAGAAGAGGTCAAAGATGTCTGTAAATCGATACATTGTTTTTTGTACCTATCTGTCGAGCACTTAATCCTTGGTTGTATCATCGGAAAATGGTTTAGGTTTTGATCAAACAATTCTATCCTAAATGAAGGATACATCATTATGTCTGCTAGTTCTCTTCGATGCTTTCTATATAACGAACATATCTGTCATAATAGACTTGTGTTAGGCTCATCTGTCATAGTATACACTTGATACACAACGGATTTATCAATCACGTACATTATTCTAATGTTAAAGTGATACTTTTATCGATTATAATGATAATTATGACAGTAATTATAGCGGTAATTATAAATATTCGATGCTTTCTCTTTATTTCCTAATCTGTATGCTCGTTTTAACTATTACTTTGTTATAATATATTTGCTAGTCACGAATAATTGCAGAGATCTACAATTCAATTTATATTTGTCTCTAACGAAGGTAGCGAATGTTCACTTTATCTTCCCGAGAGGCAATGTGTATCAAAGAGTTGGATCTATAATCTCCTTTGTAATGCTTTAGATGTTCTGAAACAATGTACGATACCTGAAGAGGTGATATACTCTGTGCACGATATCCAGTAATAATATTACATAATAATGTTGCACAAAATCGCATTTGAAGTCACACGAATCGTACTAACACGAGTTAGCGGTAAATCTGGTTAACTAAATTTTCCTCGTCACTCTCCGCAATAGATAGGTAGGTAGAATTAATCCTAGGCAGGGATATCGTGTCGCTAATCTAGAATTAGTTAACCCCGATATCAACGTAACTCAGTTATAAAGATGCTCTCATGTTTGTTCACGGGTACGCGGGTCTAACAAAAATTCAATAATCTTCACTTACAAAGTTGTCAATTCTCTGGGTCTCGAAGGAAATATCGTTAACTTTTTGGGAGAAAACTTAAATTCTATTGTGAGCCATGCGTTATATATATAGTCCAATGGTATATTTATTTCCACTTGTAACTTGGGAAATAAGAAAGATTATTTTTTTATTAAAGTTTAGAATATCAAAATGTTATAAAAATCTTATGTTCTATATGAATCTTGTATCTATATTTTGCTAACGTGACCCCTCTGCGCTCCCACGTTTTAATATTAGGATAGTAAATTTTACGTCTTAAGTTGCGTGACTAAAAAAAATGTGTCCTAGATTGCGAATAAGAGATTAATTTTGCATAGTTAGGATATTCAAGATGATATTCAATTTATGCCACTCGCAGGAAATTGCAATTTTAATAAAAAACTGGAAATTTCCAGAGCTTTTGACAATAAGAGAGGCATGTAAACTGCGACATGATGTAACTATTTGAAACATATTTTTTTAAATTAACATTACTTACAATTCTTATTTTTACTACAACTCGTCTGTTTAAAATTTTTTTCTCTAAAGTTCAATAAAAAGGATATTCTTGAACCTTTTTTGTCAGTAAAATATAGAATCTTTTAAGGGGTCATATCCGTTTCTTGGTTTCTGAAAAGTGGTCCAATAATTATGAGGGATTGCAAGAAAACTATTAGACCGATTAAGTTGAATCTTTTTTTTATTGCAAAGAGTGTCTTGCAGGAAAGAAAACACACTAACAATAAAAAATACCAAAAAATATAGCGGGTGCGTGCATTTTTCTCGAAACACCACTTTTCAAGATGGTAGGCATGATAACTGCCTCACCATTCGTCCGATTAACTTCATTTTTTGTATACATATTCCTAATAAGATTCTTCATCGGCTCACGGGAGCTTTTATTGATAAGTTCAATCATGTTAAACTTATCAATAAAAAATGTAACAATTTTTTCAGAAAAATCACGAAAAATTTTTTAAAGTGTGACCATTTCCGTAATTCTTTTTTTTCGAAAAATCCCTCTCGTGAGCCGAGAATCACGATCCCAAAAAATAATAAAAATTCAAAAAATTTTGTTTATGATTAATCCTACGAGCTGAAGAATGCCCACCGTTTGTGCCTGCGTGAAAAAGGACGTCCTACGCCAATGCACGCAGCCGGTATATTTTTTGGTATTTTTTATTGTTACTGTATGTTTTCTTTCCTGCAAGATACTCCTTGCAATAAAAGAAAGATTCAACTTAATCGGTCTAATAGTTTTCTTGCAATCCCTCATAATTATTGGACCACTTTTCAGGGCCGAGAAACGGATATGACCCCTTAAGCACGAAATACGCGCAAAACAATTTGCCACATACTGTGTACTTAAGTGCTTGCAAATGCAAAATCGACAAATCGATAGCTTACCTACTTAATGCACTAATTACTTTAAACTATTTTCCATTAAGGATTGCATGAAGGATTGCATTATCAAGATACAGCAAAATAATGAATAGAGTGATTGGTCTCTTAAAAGGTGATCTTTGCTGTAAGTTATACACATATAGAGTGTCACAAAAACACATACACAATTGTAGTTAAATTATAAATTTTTTTATTAATTTAAAATCCATTGCTAGCAAAAATTATTTATGTCTTTTTTTCTAATAAACTTTTTACTATTCTTTTCTTATATACCTTGAATTTAATATTTTTGGATTAAAATTTTATTAAAACAAAGTTTTCTTACAGAAGTAAACCTTTGAAGATAATTTTATGAGATAATTTTACGTAAATTTTGATACGTTGGATACAAATATGGTAGTCAATTTTTACATACCTAATCGCCTTATCTGGTATATCCTTTATATGGTTCAGTGAAATTTAGGATGCGGATGGGTCTCGCTTATTTTCCTTTGTATGCGGATAATCTGTTGGAAGTATGTGGGAAACACTGAGGATATGTTCGTAACATCGTAACACGTTCTGTAGCCGAGTTACATGAATAGAAAATATCGACGCTAGGGGCAAGTATAAGTCGACGATATATCGTAGTTCCATCGTTTTCTCTGTATCTACCAAATCCTCGATACGAAGCGACTTTCTCGGTAGGAATATCGGTAGACGCATTGACAAATTGCATCGATAAACTGTTCAAAGTCGATAAGGTGTGTGTATATAGGAGGCATTCCGCGCCTTTTCATGATATTGCGTGTTATTCTATAGTTTTGACTCACTTCTTTTAGAAATAAAAATCAACTAATTCGTTTTTAATAAGTTTGGAGCGAAATCGTGTTCATATTTTTTCTTTAGTGTTTCTTGCTGTTCACCGCTATTTTTTTTTCGGTGCGCACACTAATGGCTTCTGCCTTTTTCGCAGCTATATAAACGAACGAGATGTGCCTGCATCTCTAATCTGATCGTGCTCTCAGAAATTGATAAACATGCGGTCCATTTGACCGAAAGCAAGTTTGCATTTAGGTACGCGCAAAATTCTCAGCTAGGGCGGCAAACTATTAAGCGAGGTAGATATGCAAATGAAAGATAGGTAAACTCAATTAAAATTTACACAGTCTTTTTTTGTTTGAACGCTTACGAGGGATAAAAATGTAATAGTAGGAACAAATAATTGAAGATTGACGTTTATTAACAATCTCATACAGAATACAAGATTTATTTTTCACCTTATCTCTCATATATATTTGTTTTGTGCGCCGCTTGCATGTTCACGTGCATAAGAGAGGGATGATTTACAAAGAATGGATTCGGGTGTGGTCATTTGACAACAAAACCACACCCTTATCTATGTTGTAGCAGGGTCAGATAAATAATTAAGCACGTGGTTAATATCGATCCGGAAAATTGAATTATTCACATGGTCACATAGTACAAACTTCCAAAACATATCTACTTTATTAAATTAAATCTTTATATTATTATATCCGACACATAGTCCTATCTACCAGCGAGAGATTTGGAGATTGTCGTCAAAGACAATATACACAGCTGCACATTGATACAGGTCCCCTTCAAATCCGTCGTGAATCATAAATGAGAAGGGGGATTATAATATGAAGGGGAGAACGTTTTCTCTTCTTTCTTCTCTTTCGCAAGATGATACATCTAGATATTATTCTGCTAGTATCTGTGCGATTGAAATAGCAGGTGGATAATCTGTCTTGAAAACATCTCGATGTTTTAAGAATCGAATAATAGAAACATTCCACAATCATTTGTTAAGCATTCTAATTTTTTATATTTAAAAGTAATCTAGATAAGAGAAAGATAATAGATTAAGGATGAGGTTAAAGAGACAAAATAAACTAAATAAAAATGTTTCTTAAATCGTCAAATTATCTAGGCAATCTAAGATGATGTAATTCAACATCGATTTTATTTATTTCCAAAATTGATTTCACTATTTTTATATTTTTTATCACTTAATGAAAATTATTCAAATCGAGTAATGTTGCAAAATTGGTTCTTTGAGTCAAGCTATTGACGTTCGAGCTATCAGTCGATAGTTCGAATCGAATCAATTGATGTAGCATCTAAAATCTGAGATACGTAGAGCTTGCCTTGAGGCTTTATTACATGACGATCATTTGGCCGAAATTTGTCTTGCCGTACGACAGATAGAATGACTATTTTCTTGTTGCTACCCTCGAGCTTGGTAGATTAGGGTAGTGAAAGCGTGGCGAATGGGGAACGGCAGAGCAATGGAAGAGAGTACAGAGCGAAGTATACGAGACCGAACAGCGTTCGAATGGATGCTGGCTCTTCCTCGTGGGCCGATATCGACCCGGTCTCGCAACCGACCGATGCTAAAGAAAAGCTAAGGTCGCGGTTACGACTGTCCGCAAACAAACGCAACGCTCGTAAATCTCGTACGGCTCGTAATTCTTACTCGTCCGGCAGAGAAATTTCACGAGTGATTAGAAAATAAAGCGGAACTTCTTGCGGCGCTTCTGAGGACAGTTCGCTTGGCTTTATTAGTATCCCCGGTTCACTCGAAGTGTTATTAAATCTTTATCGTAATAATTAAAAAAAAATGTAATAAAACCGCTATATAGCTATCTTTTCGATCAGATACCAAAGTTTAAATTAAGAAAAGCAATAGTTATTTCAACGTTAAGACATTACTTAGTTATGGAGTTATTTAACTTCGAAAATTACACGATTATGGTCAATTAAATCTCAAGGATGGAAATAAGTAACAGAACCTTGTTTTCCAGTTAAATTCATAACCAGATTTTACTTTAACATAATTTTAACATAAAACGTAATTATCAAGAGATATTGCAATATTGAAAGTTAGAAACTTGTGACGCACAATGGTTACGGGCTTTTATGAAGAATGAAAAATATACTACATATTTATTGCACAACCTATAGCTGAAAAGGACGCTCGATGGTTTTGACAACATCGTCGATCAAACGACTTTCATAATTTAAAATGGGGATATTTTCCTGAAATTCAAAAAGTTTAGTGGGAATTTTCGGTATTATCTGCAATTTTTCTAATGAATGTCTACCATATACCTATTATATATTATGTTGAAAATTGCTCTCGAGTTTCTCGTATTTCCTGGAAATGAAAACGTCTGGAAAAACTTTTATCATATAGGAGCGCCAGTAGGTCCTCCGAGAGTTCATCATAAATTTTTTGACTGAGGTACCTTATAAAATTCTCGCGTACAATCCGGTTAGCGGAGGCAGACATGCGGAAATTTTTTGCCCGTTAAAAGCTCTTAGGCGGGACGGTAAATTCGTGCTATGTTTTCGCGGAGCAACAAATGCTTAATGGATCTCTTATGGCATAATTTCTTTTGGCCGCGTGATATGTCGATGGAAGAAACGGGGATCGCAGCGGGGCAGGAAGGTGTACTTTATCACAATGAAACCGCGGCACGAACGGAAATGGATTCCGGCGATTACGAGGCTCTAGTTAGTGGTTGCTACAACCACCTACTCACCTAATTCTGTCCTGTAATTATAGCTGGTTAGCCGCAGACGGATATTGTGTCATATTTGCCCAAATAAGAAATTTATGAAAACGTATGTTAAAGAATCGCTCTCGAAATCTCTTTTTCTCTCCTTTATTTATTTATTCGTTGCATTAATTTTGTTATTTTACGGATATATTTTTTGTTTATATTTTATTTTATCTTTAATTAATCGCGTAGGACGTGTGCATGTAAACCTATATCTATAAATAGATTGCAGCGCTAATCTGACAGGCGACCTTAATCGAATGCGGTTTATTTAATACACAAAGTTCTAAATGAATTATTTTCTGTTAATATATTTTTCTAACACAATACAATTAAATGCATTATATTCTTTCTCTTTTAGCGCAAGCACGAAAGAAATCAAAACTTTTTATTCTCATAAAAGAAGGTCTCATTGTCTCTTTTTTTGTACTACGAACAGTAATTCAAACTTTCTAACATCTGAATCTCTCTCTTCTTGTTTAGGTTTCTCGATCAAAATCTGCGATAATAAGATCAGTATAAAAGCAAACCCTTAAATGGACGGTCGAAAAAGAAGTTAGGGGCAAAGATAGAGCGTCAGATCTACGAAACGTATCGGTCCATTGGCCACAGGAAACTCGCGTGTTTTTGTTTCAAGGCACAGTTTTCTTTCTGTTTCGTGCCTCTACTGTAGCACTCTTCTCAAACCATTCTCTGCGCCGAGTTTCCCCGAGCCGAGCGCTCCCGGTTTGTTCCCGATAGGGTTCCTATAAGGGAGTTGTGCGAATGCCGTTCCCGGAAGTGCCGCCATTATCCGTTCCACCGTATAAATACAATACATATACGTTACTTACATATTACGTTCGTTACAATAAGGTTAGAATAGCCTTTTTTATCTTAAGATACATTAAAATTTTATATAGTAGTTACGATAAAGGATTTACAATTTACCATCCTTGAACGGAAAATGGCGACTTCCGCCACATTCGCACAACTCCCTTATAGGAACACTAGTTCCCGACAGCGTCATCCAATCCTCTTCACGCTGGCCACTCCGTTCTCGTGCACACAAAAGGAACCCGCGTGGTCGATGCTAGAACTCGTCATATATAACATACGTTTATACGCGTGGATAGGATGGACGATGGGAACGACGAGGAATCAAACAAATGAACTACACCGGTCAGTATTGAGAAAGGGACCGCACGCTCGGAGATGACGTGCACGCAAACAAACGTTTATTTATTTAACGTTCCAGTTAATGCTCAAGTTTAAGTTTAAGAGGATTGAGCGCACGGATGATGATAGTTATCCGAAAATCGCGTTTTCTTGTCAGAAAGTAATTCATTGCGTATCCTATTATAGTTTCAAGATTTTAATTATGACCCATGTGATATAATAATATGATACTTGTGTGTTTAATACAATGAGAAGAAACAAGGACGAGTTTTAATGTCTAATGAATTCGGGCGCTTGCACTAGTGCACACTGAGTGCGCACTAATTAAGGTTTGCTTATAATCTGTTCTTATATTTAAGGTCGCTTAAATACACGTTTAAAAACTTTTTAGTCAATAAAACAATCTGTATGCATGGATGTTGTACAGATCATTTTACTGGCTAAGAAGTATTTCAAGAAGTATTTAAGATGATCTGTAAATATAAGAATTGACTAACAATAAGAACAATAAGCCTTAGTGCGCAATCGTTGTCAGTGTGCACTAGTGCAAGCGCCCGAATTCGCTATAAGAACCTTTTTTTATCATCCATTGCATCATCATTACACTACAATTAATGAGTTAACGATTCAAATGGTAGACGTTGAAACGTCAGTACTTGTTTCGTCCTAATTGTACTGATCTAGTCCTAGCAAACCAGCTTAAAAAAAACGCGACAGTGAAGCTTTACGATAGAATATAAAATTACTTGTGCGAGAATAAAATTACCGAGTATCGCGTGCCTCATTTTGTGCGATCATAAAGCGGCACTTTTCGTGGATAGTACGGCGATAGTACGGCGATAGTACGGCGCGATAACGCGCAAAATAATTTCGTTTCTCAACTAAAGGTCGTCACAAAGAGACAAAGCGGGAAGACAAACGAATGCGTCGAAGTGTCGGTGAAACCAGCGATGAAAACGATTGTACGCGGAGTATGTATTCTACGTATGTACGTGCGGAAGAAACGTTACCGCGACGAGATCGCGGTAACCATTATCGTTACCGTGAAAGCGCTCTACGGGAGGACACACAGCTAATCTGGGAGAGATTTGGCTGACTGGATACATTATTCGTGCGAACTTCTCCATGCGAGACTCGAGACTCGACAGCCAGCAGTGCTATAGGTATGGAGATTTCGGAGGTCGAAGAACGCGGCAGAACGCGATGTCGGGCGAGAGAATGGAAATTGGGAACAGATGTTGGCGAGTACCAGCGACAGTGTAATTTCGTCATTTAACTGCTCTCCAGATCTCTATAATAATTTTCACGTACACTGTCATCCAGAGCCTTGGCCGGGACTGTAATAGTGATATAATATTCATGAGTGAAAATATAATTGACGTAATTTACGGTGCGAGATCAAATCGGTTGCGAATGCGAGAGTTTGGAGAGGTTGGCGAAAGTTCGGTGAAGATGACATAACATGACGATTAAAATATACATACACCGTTCGGTTAATATTTTTAACGCTCCGTTAGTTATATTTTTCTTATAAAAGAGAAACGAGAGGGAAGAACTCGCGTCAAAGTTCTTTCAGCAGACTCTGAGCAGAGAAAGGCATAGAGACATTTCTTTGATATCACCGTCAATAATAGCAGCAATAGATATCTACAATAAGTAATATCTACAGCTACAAGATATCGGAAGCTACCTATAATGGGATGGGACTTAAATTTCCGTTTCTCTAGAATTCGCCCTGGGACATGGAAACGAATCTGAAAATTCATTCGATTTATCTGAAGTAACGTTGTGATGGTACTATACATGACGCAGGGAGATGATTTGTCGATATCGAAGACTTACATAAAAATCAATATTTCTTAATAAATATTCCTCCAAATTAATAGATAATTAATAACAGAACAGGAAGAACAATACAAATAACTGCATTTTTTAAGAATGATTATATGATATTTGTTATAACGAAATTACCTACTATTCCAGATAAAATACAAATCTGTAAATAGTAAACATGTCTACGTGATAAAGATGTTTATAAACGTTTAAAGAACAAGATATTTTAATTTTTTCAGGCACTTTTTACATAGTTTTAGACATTTTTTTGGAGAAGAAGCATTGTTTTTAACTAATATTCTTTATGCTTTTTGTGGTTAATTTTATTTATCTCTGTAATTTTTTACGTAACGTTTCTCCATTGTGACGCAGAACAAATATTGAAAAATAAATACATGTTTTTGGCAGTTAAATCAATGCGTCAAGCGCGATGAAACATCAATTATTTGAATTTGTGATTTGTTTTAAATATAACTGACTGCTATTTTCTATTTGTCTTATATTTTATATCCCTCAAAATACTAAATAATTTCCTCTCTCTCTAATTCTGCTCTGTATTTTCTCCATATATCTCGATATCAAGGTAATATTACACGATGCAGAATTGTATATAGATTGCGGGTTTGAGCCGATCTTATAATACATCATCTAAAAATAGTACGGTGTAAACAGTAGTCTTTAAACGAGCAAAATGGTTACGTTAGAAACGCCCACTACTAATGAAATTAAATTGCATCTGTGACGGAGGAAATGCGATGGGGAACTCGGTGGGGTGAGATGGTAAAGAGAAGGGTGATAATGTGGTTGCAAAATCATCGGCGCAGTCGACGCGAGCGGCAAATTAATTTTCCTGAATTATGCATGGACAATTCTATTGCAATCTGGCGCACGAGTTTCGACATTTGCAGTACTGACGGTATCACCATTTACATGCACGTATACGTCGATTACAGCGATAATTTTTGTTGAAGCAGGCGCGATTGATATTTATTAATGAAGTGGGACCAAAATATCCACGATCTCAAGTAATTACGTTACCATTCGTTTTTGAACCGTAAAATCATCGATAAAACATAATCGTTAAAAGAAAAGATGTGAAGTTTATGAACTGGTTTATTTTGAGTTGCGTCACACACTTCCTACACGTGCTCTTTCAACGTCTCGGTAATAATCGATGACGTAATTAACAGAAAGCGGAAGAAAGCTTTTTATTATTGGAACAATATATAATTAATAATTAATTCATTATGAATAATATTTTATTTTTGAGAGACGTAAAATATCGGAAAGTTTCTTCAAATTATTGAAAGACGAACGAGAGATTTTTTATATTTATATTCATTAAATAATAAAATTAATTACGTACGCGCAGCAATGAGAAAAGTACGGTAACAATCTGTAGAAGAGAGCATACAAATATATGTTATAATCAAATATTTCAACAATGTCTGATAAAAAGCGAAAGTGAAACGGGGGATTATAATGGAGTGGAACAGTACTGATCGCCTGTCAAGGTAAGCTTTCGATGAGAATTATATTTCCAGTGGCGTAATGTCATATCAAATTTTTCTTTTACACCAAGAAGTAGCGAGAGGCCTGGTTAATTTGGACATAGATACCTTTCGTTAATTTCAATCGTCGCGTCTCGAGTCATTGTCTTCGCACTATCTCGGCACTAGACGACATTTTCGTCGTCCTTCGATGTTCAAACTCGAAGCGATCTACATTTCCTAACTTACATGGAAATAATGGGAAAAAGATTTGGATGCGAATAGAATGTTTTATCTACATTTGATTATTTAAAGTGTTACGTGAATATTATTGACCCATTTCAAATTTTAACAAGACAATTATTTTTCTTTCAAAGAAATATGTTAATTGTATTATTAATTGTAAAGAAAACATGACGTTTTCTTTCAATTTATGTGCGATATGTAGGAACCACTGTGCTTAATCTCGGTAGGAAAAAGGATTTCCCTTTTATTTTCATTTTGACGCCACTGTGCACTGTACGTTTTGTAGGGCGTGTCAGCCGAATTCTGTTGAATGAAGGGCGACTGATGTAATCTTACGAATAGGTTGCCGACATCTCAGCAAAATTTGAAGTTACGACATTGTTTCAACGCCAGTAAGGCATAAAAGTCAGCGTCCCGCGTCCGCCGCAAATTCTTTCAGCCACCGGCGTTAAGTATGTCTATCCGTGCCCTTTTATCCCGGGACGTCTATTATACCGCAAGTTCAACGAATTATTCGGCGAGCAAATAGCCACCCTTTCTCATTCTCATACTTTCATTTCCGCGGCCCCAGTGCTCTCTTCCATCTGTATTCCGAATTTAGCGCTAAATGCGGCTGTCCCATTCTCACCTCGCGTTGACGTTAAACGCATTTATCATGTTACACAAATAAAACACAGAATCAAACGGGGGGGGGGGGGGGGGGGGGGGGCGTGCCACGTATGACGTTGAAGGGAGCAGTGAATGTGCAAGTTTCCTCTAATACGGTCATTTTTGACTTCGTGCAAACTGATGCCGTATTTTAATTACGACAACGCACGCTAATTTATTTACGTTTATTTAAAATTATGGTGTGTTATAATACAGTGATAATGTAGTAAAATTTTATATCTACTATATTTTTTTGTACTTACAGACGACGTCTTTGTTTTGGTGCATAAGTAAATGGCTGCATAATGGATTCTCTTTAATTTTCTTTTCTTTTACGGAACGTACTTTCGCACCGTTCTTCAAGATGTCATCTTTTCTTCTCATCCCATTCGTTAACCTTAAAAAGAATTGAAGTGATTAAGCAGATTTAGATAAAGATGAAATAGATTGAAATTCTTTTAATAGGTAATTTAGTTCAACTATTTTATATCTTTTTAGCTTATTATTAATTTAATATATACTATATAACTACTATAATAAGATTTTGTTATTTATCACGCTAAAGTAATTAAGGGTCATAAAAGTCTCTTTATTTTGTAGATGTTTATAACTAAACGGCTATTAATACTTTGATAATGACATAATGTTTATTCTTTTTTATTTTCGTCGTTAGTGCGTGGTAATTTGTTCACTATTCAATTTCCTAAGAACCGTTTAATCAAAATTTCCATGTAGATCCTGATTTTAATCACACATCGTCAGTATTGGTCTAAAAAGGAATCAATAAATTCTTTCATATTCAAATTCGTTATTGAAGGGGTTGATACGACATTACAAATTACATCATGCTAACGCTTTTGTGGCTCGAGTACCTCACTGCTTAGTCCAAGGGCAGTACCGCGATCAAAGGGCCGGTTTTGCACTCAATGGTTTTCGCCGCACATAAATCTTGCCGTTTGTTCACCCGACCGTAGAATCGCGCAAGGAAGGTCAGAGGTTAAAGTAATCGCTGATTGTCGCTAGTTACCGCGATATCCGTCTTTCTTTCCTTACATTGCGACAATTGTAACCGAGAGATTTGAACAAATCAGATAGTTCTACGTAAGTCTATATGTATATAGCGTAAGCAAATAGTGTCAAAAATTAATTTTTTAATATATTATGAAGTTGCAATTAAATCTTTGGCATCTTTGAATCGAATACATGGATTAATGTATATTCTAAATCTAAATGTATGATGTAAAAATTGCTTCTTTGTTATGTAAAACGGAAAGTGAAGGTTGCTAAGCGATCATTTGCAATTTTGGAAGTGAATTAGCTTTTCATGTAATTTTCTTTTAACAAGGATATAACATTTTTAACTTTATGATCACACTGAGAAAGGCAGTACTTTAATATTATCTTAAATTACATTCTTTGGAAAGGAACGTGCAGCTTTAAATATTTCAAATATTTAAGTAAGTAAATTTAATATAAAATCCTTCAAGCCTTTGCTATAATGCTTAAGAAATCTTCTCTGATTAATTAGAAATAATGAATATTAATTATACAATTGAAATAAATTTCTGTATTTTATTGTTTCTAAATCAAAGATCAAGATAAACTACCGAAATACAGTCTTTATTATTAGATATTTCTAGGAGAAATCGAAAATTATACAAAACGTTATTCTTACTAGAACAAGACGTCTTCCACATAGGGTACAGATTAAGTTTCGTCCGTTATGATGTCGGAGAGATCAATTCATCGACCCGAATGGCTATGGCCTAATTCAAGAGATGTCTTGTACAGAAAAAGGAGAGATCGATCTTGTTCGAAAATTTATTGCTGGAACACGAAAACGAATCGAATATTAATGGTCATTGTTTTGAGTTAAAAATTAATTTCTTGAAAAAGAAACTTTTGAGAGAAAACATATATTTGAGAGCTCAATGTTTATATTTATTATTCTATATACTGATGAAGACTAAGTAAGTCAAAACGTTAATTTTTATTTGAATAAATATCTATTTATTTTATGTGAATAAATATCTATTGCAATCGCTCGTACCTTGGCCGATATATACATTTGAAAACATATATATTTTTTGCAATGCCTGTCGCGAAAGTTCGATTTTCGGTTGCTGTTTAACGCGGAAAGTGGCTTATTTCTTAACGATTCAATGTATCGTATGCCTTACTTTACCGCACTAGTGCGAGAAAAGCACCTTTATGACTTAGGTACTTTACCGCACTAGTGTGTAAAAAACCTTTTTTTCACGGTTGATAGTTTTTGTTTTACGATTTTCGACTGACATAACAAATTCGAACGTAACGAAATTCACGCGAGACAAAACGTCAATTCGTTACATAGTATTCTGGTATTCGCTGAATAGGTACTATTTCTTATTTGAATTTAATTTCAATTAATTTTTTAATCTCAAATCGAACTTTCGCGACAGGCATTACAAAAAATATTGTATGTGGCATGTGCGGAAGACAACGAATTACGTCGCGCGTGAAGTTGCCGCATTCGCCTCAGCTTATAGTGCATTCACACTCGTACTCGTGTGATTGCACCATAAGCCTTCGGCTCAAGCGGCAACTTCACACGCGACATAATTCGTTGTTTTCCACACTTGCCACACAAAATACTATTACAATACGTTTATAATACACATATATGTACATACATATATGTTAATCTTTTATTATTAGTTAGCAACATGACTAACGTTGTACGTATACAATAAACGAAAAATGTATAAAAGAAAATGTATAGAGGAGATAAAAAAACAGATAAAGAAATACAAATTAATACAAATAAATAATTAATTCATTATCAAAGCATTAATAATCGTTTAGCTAAAAGTGGAGCGTAAAGATTATTATGATTTTTAATAAAGATTAATGTAAATGGGTAATAAACTCTTATTTTGATTCAACTAAAGTGCATTTAAAAAAGTTTTAATGAAATTTATTTACCTTATGTAAAATTAGTGATTTATTTGACTGTTGTATCTCGAAAACTGATAATACCTATTTAAAATCCAAAAATATAATAATTTTTAAAAATGAAGTAATATTTTTTTTTATGTATTTGTGATATTAATAATATAACATGCGATAAAGTATTAGTGCAGGTTATGTTGTTAATGGCTCCAGCTTTGACCTATTTTCAGACATCGTTGCTTATTGACCGAAAAAAGGCACTCTGGAGACTTAAGAACGATGGCGATGGCTGTAGACTTGATACTTAGAAGGGACTTGGCTGGTCGACTTGCCAATCCCTAATCACTAGAACTTTGGTGCGGAAGCCGCCCTTAAGATCGGATACGATTAAAGTAAACTGAAAGGGATTATTGTCTCGTGAGAATCTAGTTAACGAAAGTTTTGTGATCTATACTAATTTAGCTTTTCGGTTTCGATAAAACGGCAGATTTGATGCTTCTTCAACAAGACCGTTTCTTACGATTTTATTCTTTATTTCTAACTTGCTTTATATGTATATCACCCAGCTTGGCAAATTATTTTTAACGAACTCGTGCAAAACATGTATCTCGGTTCAACGTCACATTTCCCATATACCTGTGCGAATATTGCATTTATAATTTATTGTGGTAAACTGAAATGACTTTCGATGCTATTAGATTTTGTTGCATATAAAACGATGGATTTTGAAAGTTTGTCTTTTGTAGAGCGCTTTTGAGTTACGTCAAATGCATTGGAACGTAAATTGATGAGGAAAATCGATGAATGTTATAATGTCGAAGTAGGACGCTAGAAATAACTCGTAATATAATTCAGTCCTTTGAAACAGTCATATATTGCATTACAATAATATATAATAATTTTTTTTATTTTTGTACGATTTTGTTTGTCAAATTTCTGGATTTCAACGGAATGGAATCAACGAAGCTGGCGTTGAAAACAATATGGAGATTACATCTGATACGGTTACAGATAAACATGTAGTCAATTTTGTCGTTATTAATAGAAAATTGTTGTTATAAAACCAATATCTTATGTGATATAATTTATGCGTGCAGTGCAAAAAAAGAGCTTTGTTGATCGAATAAATGTTCGAGCAATTTTTCAATTCGGCACATTTTCTATGCTTCTTTTACAACTTTAGAGGGGGAGATAACTCGAGAATAACTTCGTAGGAAATTAGTGTCTCGTTAACATCTCGGTAACTAAAGTCAGATGACTGGCCTTATCGCCACAAGTTCTCACTTTACAAAGTGAACATGAAAGAATTATCTGATTGTGATTCAGCACGTGGTTGTAATAGCCGTCCCCGATACTATTTTTCTTCTCGTGAATAAGAAGGTAGTAGCTCGTTCATTCTTTTTATTCTAACAGAATTATTTATTTGGCACAAACAAATTATTCGACTTTGCAAACAAGATTATCCTCGGGCATTAATCTTAGGGTACTATCGCGATTAATCCAGCAGATCAGAAAACCAGATTCTGTAATTTTTTCTTTCTTCAATGTTACATTAATTATTATATATTACGATGTCTTTCGATATATGAGTAATTCTAAACAAAAATATAAATTATGACTTAAAAAGAGATTAATATTATGCAGGGATATACATATAAAATAGCGAGTGTTTTGTCATATGTGTTTTATTGCAAGTATTTCACTCGAACATGTTATCTCGAAATTTACCCTCTCGGGAAATACAGAAGCTACGGAAAGGTCTTGCGAGTTTATCTCGGAAATCCTGTCAATATTTTTATTCATCGTACGCCAATAGAGTACACGATGCATCGTCGCTCTCTTGTTACCCGATTTGAATCGCTATGTGTCGCGCGAGAAACCGATCCTTCGTAAGGGTTTCCTCGGTCGCGATGTCACGGAAACATCAATATCAAATTTCACGTCTGTTTCAAACCGAACTCGAAATGTTCTCTCGAGAGTCTCACGAACGCTTGGAGATCTTGGATGTAGGATTGGCGTTTCCCTCCTCACATACGCAGGTATCTAAGATTCTTGCGTCGTACATATGACGTTTATTTTGTTTCTTGTAATATTCCACATGGAACGGTTCCGAGGTAGCGTGTCTCTTAAATTGATATAATTCGAAAAAGAAAATCTAGAACAGAGATGTTCTTTACCGTATATTGCAACATTTCCAAGGCTTTCTTTTTGGTACGATAAATTGCTTACACAAGGATAATCTTCTTTTCCCGTTTCTAGTAATGTAAATAAATAATATTATTCTGTTTAGAGAAAGAAGTACGCCCACACGTATCCTCCACAAAAGTTTTGCAAAAATTTGTCACATTTAGCGTTAAATGTGTGATAAGAGATATGCAAATATCGCTAGATCGATGTATAAAGTGTGCAAATATGAAGATATAAATATATTAAAATGTATAAAATATTCAGAAGATTAAAGGGGATAAATGTCTTTTTGCTTTGAGAATATCGGGGTCGTATCAGACTTGTGCGGAAGAGCGCGATATAAGTCTTTCACTTGTTATCTCGAATTCTGCGATAAACTCGGCGTTCTCAGGCAAAATTCCAAAGGTATTCTTTTTTTCCTTTTTTGTAACGGCACGTTTCAGTCAAGAACAGCCGAGGGAGGAAATCGAGAAAATGTTTCGCTTCTCCAGTGCAAAGTACATTCTTAATCGTGTTCCTGCCGGAAACATTCTTCCGCGAATCGTTTTAACTCCGGTGATCTTGCGCTTATACTAACTAATTGCACACGTACAGACAACTTTACTCGTGCATGCGTTTGTACAAGAAATTGCAAACTTCGCTGCCAGTACCCCTATTCTATAATTCTTAACGACAGTGTCGTTATCGTTATATTGTCGTCGCGCATCTTTTTTAGCATATATTATATACCTACGCAAAGACAATATAACTTTTAACGACACTGTCGTTAAGAGTTACAAAACCGGAACCCATGTCCTGTTTGGATTTCTTGACAAATTTAATAATAATAATAATAATAATCTTTATTATAATTAAGCAAAAGGTAAGGCACCAACATTTTGTTGCTATGAAGTCCACCCGTAGACATACAGGAAGTATACATTTTTTATTTATAGCTGATTTGCCCCTAAAAATGATTTAACCGCAAATCATATTATTTGCGATCTTTTAACTTTTCACGATTAAATTCTTATTATATTGACAGAAATATGTCATCGTTGTTATTCTTCAGAATCTGAACTCTGAATGTAAACCTTCGAAATATTATTCAATGTTCCATGGATGTGAACACGAAATCAGATATTCTTTGCTTGTCGAATCAACGTGATTCGCGCATTTTCCGTACCGCCTGCCTCTAATGACGTTCTCTCTTTCGTTGTCGATTTTAATGCTGAAAGTCAAATTTTGTTCAAGCGCCCGCAGTGAAATTCATCGCAGCAAGTCGGACACGTGGCGAAGACGCGCGCGGTGAAAATAACGTTCATTATGCTAACGAATGCTAATGTCAACCGTAACGACAGACGGGCGAGAACGGAAGAATATTCGCGCAAAGTTCGGACTGTCGAACTTGGCGTGGTCGGCGGAGTTTGCGCTGCACGAGGATCGCTCTCGTCAGTTTGCGGTTCACCGAGAACGTAACGCGGCAAATTCTATCCGCGGGAAGAAGTTGCGACGACAGGGGAGAGAGAGAGAGAAAGAGTTTCTCTCCGCGATTCGCCGTACGTAAATGCGATATTTTAACGATGCGACGAATATCCTTTAAAAATTTCTTCGCGACTGACTTTTCGCAATCTCCGTGTCTGCGTCAAATCAAGCGGAGCATTCTATTCGCCTTTCTCCTCCTCGGGATCTCTCGGTAACGCACACCCGACTTTTCTCGAATACTCCACGATGATGTCTTTGAGCCGTTTCGTCAAGATCACTTGATCCTCGACTCGACGCATCAGCCGATCCTTCTCCATCTCTAAGTCGTTGAGCTCCTGAATTCTCAGCTGCTCGACGACGCGCGATCTCTCTGCAGCCCTTCGCGTCTCGTATACAAGTACGCTGCACAAAAGTCCAAAGACTAATGCCTGAAAAGATGAAGGGATCTGCGTTTTATTTTGTGAAGTTCAACCGAAAAAATTAGTACTCCAGTATAATGCGCGTTATTGCATAATTGCTATCGTTACCTCGAGTAGTAATTTCGTGCCTAATTCCATTGTGCGATCATCATCAATAGGCTTTTTTTTCGCTATGACTGGAATCTCTTGCCACTTTATCATGTTCTCGCACCAATGATGGAAATGTCCCAGTTGAATCAGAACATATTTTCTTAAGAGCGGTCGTTTCCTCACACGCTTCACTATCGCCTTTGACAATGGCTGCGTGATTTGTCTTAGGACCTGTCCGATAAGATTCGCACCGGGAAATCCTTGCACCACCATAGCTACGAGCGTCCATCTCATCAAAGGAAATAATTTAATGAAACTTTCCTGCGAACGCCATTTGCGAATAATAAATTTTTAATTTGTTGAATAATTATTATTAGTCTTGAGAGAAAACGCTAATTTATCTTATTTACATTTTGACGTAAAGAAAATTATAATTGGGGTTAAGTTACTCGTTTTCACAAATGAAAGTTTGAGAGTGTGATTGGCAGCTCTTGACATTTATTTCTTTATTATAATAATAAAAATCTTTAACCTCGCATACTTTTAGAAATTGTCTTCTATTTTCCTTTCACTTCTTATCGTCTGCTTTCATGTTTCTATTATTAAAATTTGTCAGAGTTAGTGCAATATTACACATGATTCTTTTTTGAACTAAATTAGTTTTAAAAAGCAATAAATTGAAATTACATGACCTACATTTGAATTTGCATGTTTACGATGTACAAACAAATTTATCGATCTTTGATTCAGAAACCTCTCTCTCTCTCTCGTTACTTGGTGTTTACTAGGATTTTCAAATTAAAAAAAGTAATAATTTTCATTTGTCATATAATATTCTAATTGAGATTTAATATATATGAGAAATTTTGCGGAAATATCACCAAAGTTCTCAAATATAATTTTAATTGAGTTCTCAGTTGAGTTCTCAATTGAACTTTTTCAGTAGGGATGGTATAAATTTTTTATGAGAATAACACTGTGATTTGGTATTTCTCTTAATTATATTTGAATATGTAGTTTTTATGAGAAATATAATGGACGAATATTTTTGGAACAGTCCTAGATATCGTTTTGGATCGCTACAATTTATCCGAAGATCAGAAAATATGTGTGTTCCTTCCATATCGACCAAATGGCTAAACGGATTATATTCATTTATATGCCAAAAATCACGGAGCTGACCCGGTTATGCGGTGTACAATGGATACAGGTCGCAATCACTTCCGATTTGAAAGTGGTAGCCGCATAGCTCTTTTGAAAGCTACCTCATCAAAGTGGAGTATCATTTCAGTAGCAAAATATACATTTTAGATGACGGTAAAATAAGAGTATTTTTTTATCATGTGTTCATTGTATATAAGTTATCTAAAATGATATAAAATACGAAATATATGGAGAGAAAATTTTTTCTTTTGATAAAACAAAATTTCCGAAAAATTTGTAATGTTGCCGTAATATTAAATAAATTAGTATTGAGTGAAGTAGTTACGTATTTTAAATATATTAAATATTTTTAACAATTGTATGTCTATCAACTCTAATATACATTTTTGATTGCTGTATAAAGTTAAAAGCGCCGTATACGTTTAATCCGATTGTTTTGTATTCGATTCTGTCCGACTTATTTAAATTTTAGAAAAAGGATAATTTTGAAATATATATATATATAATGTCTTTTAATATTTTTATACATTCTAATCTTGTCGATTTATCAAATTGGTGATTACAGAAAACAGATATTTTTATAAAAATTTTGTATTTAAACATACACAGGCGTTATGTGTCGGTTTGAATTCAAACCCGGTTAAATATAATGTACGATAATTATGTCCTGTCATTTATCTCCTCTTAAAAGCGCGCTTTAAATGCGCTTTGCGACACTGCATGTTGACCTATATACACGAAATAAACACAGGATGACGCGGGACTCACTCACTATGTTTAGGTCGAGAATTTGTTTGACCGTCGGAGCGACGTTTTCCCCCTTGTTCGATATAGATAACATTTTCATCCATTTCCCATGTGTCTCGATATCATCTGCTTGGATTTACCGGCGAAATCGAATCCACTGAAATGACACAGTCGAGGCATAAGTCGTCATCCGTCGCCGAGATCCACTAGATTGTCGCGAAGGTACGAACCACACACGATCGATTCGCGAGAAAATCCAGAATTTTGCCCTCATCCTTTACGTACCAATCCTCTTTATACGAGATACGCTTTCATGATCTTATAAATAATGTCCGATAGAATTTCTGAGAATAACCATCGGTCGCCAATTTTACTAGGATTTATAATTGGGACTCCGATAGTAATTATCTTAATTATACACTTTTTTACTGCTGCGTAGTAAAATTAAATATATGACAACGAAACAAAGATATAAGAGTGTTGAGATAAAAAAAGTCAAAGATAAAAAATGTTGCTACAAAAAAAATTATATTTTATCCTTTGGATAGTCACGTTAACGCAACCATGTCTTTTTTATTTGAACACGTTTAGTTATATGAGATAGACACGTAAAGTGTGTACGTGTAAATTAATATGTCACCATGATGAGAATTTCTTTATTCTTTTAGATCTTTTAGATTCTTTATCACTCGGTGTGTGCGTGACAATGCCATTTATCTTTAAAAATTGAAAAATGTATAATTTTTTAAATAGTAGTGTTGGTTCTACGTTATTAAAAATCTTGTCTTTAAATGCTTTTTTTTAGAATTCAAATTTGATCGTATACCGAATACTTTTGCACATATCTAGCATATTTCCTGAGAAATCTAAAAGAAAATGGAGATACAAGCAGCTTTCATTAAACTCAGACATTTACTGATCAAATAACAAAAAAGATTAGGTATATTAAATATTAAACATTTCATCAAACGATAATTGGATATAGAAAAGTAAAATTGTCTTTCGATTCGATTTGGTTAGGAAAGACATATCTTGGTCTCATATCTGGGGAATGAAATGTCTGTTCTATCTTCAACACGATACGGATCGGTCTTCCGGGAAAAGTCTCGATTTTGGCGCCTCGTTTCTTTTCTAACAAACGATTCTTGGTTTTTCTCTTTCTCTTTCTCGCTCTCTCTCTCTCCCTCTTTCTCATCAGCCGACTCGATGCACGATTTCATAGCCCTCTCGGCCACCCCTTGGAGCGTCCTTTCACTTTTACCCCGCGATCGATCCGACCTACGCCCCTATGCACGGCTATTTGCGGGGCCCGCATGCGGGACAGAAAAGAAGAATCTCTATATGCACGTGTGCACTGCTCCGTAACATTTCAAAGTTCATAGTTCATTATAGAAATGAAATGCTGATGAATAATACTAACTTTCGAATAATGATTGAATAATAAAATAGATATTTCAAATAGCAAAATAGCTATTTTTGGAGAAAAAGAGAGAGAGAGTTTTTTAATTTTAATAACGCGCTGTTCAAAGGTCTTTGAGTTTAAAATGTAGTATTTATTGAATATTGATGATATTTTCACAAGAGAACTAGAAAAAGTACATCTATTTTGAAATATAATAGTAGTATATAATCGCTGTACGTATCAATTTTATGATTTTCAAAAGAGAATAGTATTTTTAGAGAGATAGACAATGTTTGAAGCTTGTTTCGCATGATACCTGATGCAATTATTACATTTGCATATTTGCATTCTATTCGGTTAATCCCAGTTTCATATATGGTAATGTCATTTTGCTAGCAGTTTGCACGGCAGAAATAAAAAATAATCCTTTTGTGATCGTTTAAAACGACATATTTGCAAAATGACGATTACGCGATAATATACATATATAATGAACTTTTGATATAGAATTGCCTAAATAAGTGAAATTAAGAGCTATCGAATATACGTGCACTTCTTTCGATCGCTTTAATTAATGCATACCGGATCGTTTTCATCATCGTCGCGATTTCAGTATCATCGGGCGTTTGAAATCTCCGTATTCAAGAGCATCAAATAACAGCCGCCATTAAAAGTGTCGATACGCAATTTCCTGCGAAAACACGTCGCCGATGCCGGCGCCGCGTGTTGGGAAAATCGGCGGAGAAATATCGGAAAATATCGACGAGGTCGGCAGGCGAGGTGTAGGCGAGGAGGCAGGACAGCGGAATGGAAGGACGCTCGTTCCAGGAGCACTTCTCTCCCGTCCGTCGTGACCGTATGGAAGGCAAAGAAAAAAAAAAGATGCCTATTTATAAACCATTAGCGGAGAATGAAGTTTAATCAGGCTCACGACACCCCTCGCTATGCCTCTATTTATTGCTCCTCAGTTGATCAATACATTAAATGTTAGGATATCGCTATCGCCGCCTCGTTTGAGCCGGAGAGGATTTCGGTTGATCGCCGATTAAAACTTTTACGCCACGCGACTCGTGCTAGTAACTTTTCGTTCTTTCAGATAACGCGTCATCACTCGGCATCGTTTTTCAGTTTCTCTTTCCTCGATGAATTTTCTCGTCATGCGCTAATCCGAGATTAAAGATTCCACACACTAGTTTGTACAATAAACGATTATTATTTGTTTGCTATTTGTAGTTTCTAAATCACGAAGATGCTTGATATTTATTTCTAAACGTGGGTATTTTGGGGTGACTATCTTGGTCCCAACCTATAAACTCTCTGTAGTTATTTAAAAGAAGGGAGAAGAATGCCAGAGGTCCACGATTTATCGCTAAATATACCTGACACTTTCCCCATAGAAGAGAAAGAGAGAGAAGAGAGAGCATTCTATATATCAGACAAGTAAAACTCCAAATAACTGCTCAAATAAATTCTTGATTAATTAAGGTAATAATTTAAAACTGTAATCTGGAAGGTAAGAAATTATACCTTTGAAGAAGATCATTTGTTAGCTTACATAACAGAAATTGACAGCATAAATAGTCCGACGATACAATTAAAGGCAATCGCAAGGCGTTTCTTCTTCTATATTATTTCATAATTATAAAGGAGTATACATTTTTGTTCTTTGCCATTCTACTTCTTCTACAATGTGAATGAATCGAGTTATATAAATATAAATTACGTTATGCTATATTTGTATTTGATTCCAGCTTTGTACCGTCGTTTAATTTATATTTAGACACTAGTGTGATAGAGAATAGTGCTCTCTGTTAGTTTCAATTAGCATCATCCTCGTGTATTATGTGTGTCACATATAAATGGGTACATATACCCAAATAAGGATAGTTTTAGCACGATGGATCCATTTGCATAACGAATTAAATGAGGAAAGCAGCGAGTGTGCTACTATTCAGTTAGAACTTGTATAGCGTGAGTAGAAACTGGCATTTTTATTTTATTTGAGATTATTTGAGATTATTTGAGATCTGATCAAAATATATATATGAAAAGTTTCAGTGATAGAAATATATTGAATTACAATGCAACAATGTCTTTGCTGTAATGTAAGCAATTGCAACAGAATGAGCCAACTTTTTTCGGAACAATTGATCAATAATAGAATCTTATTCTTTAGTTGGTTTTAAGAAAATGAACTTAAACAAGACGTTATTTCAAAAGTTTAATGAAATAGTTAATATCTGTATCTGTATTCTCTAACATGAAATATACATTCTGTTTTACATTTTCGCACGCTACGGCTAATTAATATGTCAGTTCTCTCTTTGACATTCGACGCGACTCACGAAGAGGGCGAGATAATCACGCGAGTCTGTTCTTATATGTTCATATATGTAAACAAGAGAACACTATGTACGTCCTACATCACACCTACATCATGTCTATTCATTTGCTAAACGAATGACTGGTAATTATCGTTAACATTAACGTCAACGATGCAGTGTGTTTTCAGTGTGCACTTTCTATTGGATTCAATTTACGTGGAATATGCTAAATTTAATATACGACATTTGATGAAAATCGCAAATTTTTTTTTGTATTGAGTTAGATGTGAAGCTTTGACTAGATGAAATCGCAGTATCCGAAAAAAGTCAGAGTAAACGTAGAGTTTATTAGAGTTTATATATGAAAGGGACAGAGACTTCACCGGAAGGAGACTACAGTTTACTATAGTACGAAATGAAGCTTTCCGAAGTTGCAGCAAACGAAAACACATTGTATCATGCAACCGCTCGCCTTAAGGCTGACACGGTTGACGTTTCCGAAAGGCTCCCCGCAAACTCAAAGAAAATAGAATAGCGCTCGATGGAAGCGCGAGGGAGACGGGGAGCAGTTTTCGCTATAGAGACAACGTATCGACGTAAGAGTCCTCAAGCGGTAGATAAATCTCGAGGTTTCGCGTCGTAGAAAGGGATTATTTCCACTTAGCCGGTCCCTGCATAAATGAGCTCATGCGAAACCGTCCGTGACCGCAAGAACGGAAGCGCGGTACATCGCGCAAACCGCTTCCACGAAACTCGGACGCTGCAAAAACCTGATCTCACGGCTGACGTGGCTCGAATCGCATTCTACCCGGCAACAACGGCGCAGCGTATGATTACAGCCCGCCCCACGCGAAAGTCTAGAAATTCCTTCTAAAAACTTTCCTAAGAGCATTACGTAACACGTCAGATCTAAATCTCATTTTTGCAACAAAGATGAAAATTGAGCAAATAATGTGACATAGCTCAACATGGATTGCCCAATTTTTCGGGAAAGATTCACGTTTATTTTATGTTTTGCGAGAAGTGTTTTTATTTATTGTAAATATATTTTTACAGTACGACTAGAAGGATAAAGGTTTTTAAATACTTGTTTATTTGGATCCTTTTTTTTTTTCTTGCCTTGTGAGGTCTATTCTATTATAGTGTACGACATTTCATATTATGATCTAGAAATGTTTTTAAAGAAATTAGACGAAACCTAAGTGTGATTTTAATAAAAAAAAGAATGCCGCCCTTCCATGATTTTATCTGGGGGCGATCCATCGCGTCAATTGCGAAGCTCGTCCCCAGGATCAATGATTTGAATTTTCGAACTATTTAAGAACATTAGCATAGTGAATAGCCAAATAACTGTCCTGGCGGTCCGTTTAGCTGGCAAAAAGTCATCGGGAGTAAAGAGTATATATTTTCAGTAGCGGCGCGTCTTTCCGCAGCAGAAACGGCAGCAGCGGCTGGATCGCGAGGGAGCGGACAGGGGTGGTTGTATATTTAGCTATAAACTTTTATACACCGGGATGGTACACCGACCGCCCCTCATGGCCGCCACCGCCACCGCCGTCGCCGCCGCAGCTCATGCGGGGCTCCGCGGCGATGGTGGCGCTGGTGGGGGCGACCAAGGTTCTATTTATAGAAACGGCGACCTATATATAGCCCGTCGCGGGCTATGCATAGCTTCAACTCACCCGGCCCAGTCATCCCCCTGTCCCCCGCTGACCGCCGACCCCCGACCGACCGCGACGTCGCGAGCGCACCGCTCCGCACTGCGAACGTTCGCGGGTGGGATCGTGGGTGCGCGGGGGTTGCCGCGGGGTTGCGGGGGCCGCCGTACGGCACGGAGGTGTTGTACGCGGTGCAGGCAGGTTCAATGAAACCAGGCCACACCATCCCCTCCGCGCAGGGCGCGCGCGACTTCTCGTACGTAGAAATGCATCCCCCATTCAGCTCCCCCGTTCTCAAGGCACGTCCGCGTCCGCGCGCGCGAAGACGACGGATGCGACGGCGTTTCCGTTGCGGCACGCGGCGACATCGCTTCCAGTGCAGCGTCCACCAAATGTCGCATCCTGGTACAATCGGAATCAGGATCGCCCTGGTTTTCAAGAAAAAGGGAGATTCGCTCGATTTCCCGTTGCAGGAGACACTTCTTATTCTATAAAACACAAATGCTCTAACTCTGAGTAAAAGATAAAGATGGTCAGAACGTTAATAACAGTTTCTCAATATAAAATATAATTATATATGTTGAAAGAGAGAGACAGAAAAAAGAATTAAGTTTAGAATCCATATTGTTTGTAGTTTACTTACTCTTCTCTTTTTTTAAATATTAGTTTGCATGATTGATGATCTCGTAATGATTATTGATTTTAACAGTGGAAAATAGGATGTATTTTTTTTATTGTTGCAATTATTAGTCCTAATACCTTTATTCTTTCATATTTCTTTAATTATATATTTTTATCCTTTTTATTTTAAATAGCAATGTTTTTTTTATATATACACATGAGTAAATGTTATTGAGAATAAAGTATAAAGAGACTCTTCTCTCTCTATTTTCCGCTTTATACTTGAACTCTTAAAAAAGACGTCTTATATTAAGTATCTCCCCTCTCTCCTCCATTTGCAAGAAGCTTCCCTGCTACTTATAACCAAGCGTCCTTTGCTTAAGCCTTAAAACAAACGTGTGAAAACGCCGATAACGCCTCCAAGTACGCAATATGGCACGTGCTGCAATTATCAGAGTATTCTCAAGTGTTCTTAGCAAGTATGTGTAAAACGAAGCTATTACGCATCCGCGACTTTTACAAGTGTAAGCGAGCGGTCTCTTTGTTCTGCAAATCGCTCGCATGTTCACCTCGAATTTCTCACCTGTCGCGATTAATTCGTCCTGTTACCGATTAAGCGACGAATAAGACGACGAGAATGATTATTCCGCTTATTGGCTCGCTTAACGTGAACCGAAATATGATCTCGTATTCATATTTGTATATAAGGTGTATTTAGAAGCCACAGAACACAGAATACTGTACAGAACAGAAGAGAACAGAACAGAGCACAGAATAAATCGGAACATCTTGGAAATCTCTCGGTTTCGCCTAAAGTTAACTAATTGTAAGATCCATCCTGCAGCCGTCTTTCGACTATCCCCCTACACAAGCATTTTGCGATCGGGTCATCGTCGTTATGAAATTCGTTATTATATTTTTATTACCCGACGTACCTCTGTGTGCCGTTCCCACTCGTAAATTACAATAGCGATTTATGATCCGGGATTATAAGAGATGCGTGTGTAAGGCAGGAGCGAAAACGCGAATGTGTTCGTAAATCGCTCTTAACGGCGCCGTTAAGTCGACGAGGTGGACTTAATGTCCGGTCGGAAGATGACCAGACGCCGCTTTAATGCGACGATAAACGTTGCGAAATAAGATAGGTTTGAGCGAATAATTATCTCGCGACACTTCCGCACGAGTCGCGCATTAAAATCGCGAATGATCATAACGACGCGCGAGCGGGCGTTAATGAACTCCGAGCATCTCGATAATTCCTATAATCAGCTCGCCAAGAGGGTTCAGAAAGACTGAAAAACTTTTTATCATGCTGATATGGAAGATTTTTATATATACTCGCGATGCAAAAGTGCATCTCCGCGTGTATAAAGGTACATCCGCGGGATTTTTATGCGCGACGGGTTATCTGTTATCTGAAAGATCCGCGTAAGAAACGTAAATGCGGTAAGCATGTCATCGTTAATTACATCGTACTGCACAGCGTCTGCGGTTCTCGTCGCGACGTGCAGCGCGTATCTTACTTAGCGAGAGATTAGTTGGAATACGATATCGTTCATTAATTTTGATAGCTAATAAGGTTACGCTTATCCATTGTGTTTGCAGACAAACGGCTGTACGGCACTTGCATCCGAATGAGATGAGATATTTAGAGCTATCTGTAATCCTGTAGAAACTAACTAATCCTTTTTCCCCGTATTTCTTATATTATAGATAGGATTGTAACTTAACAAATTACCTGGTAATCATTGAAATTTTTTAAGACGCTTGTAAAAAATAAATATCATTTAATATAAAATTTTGAGTAACATAAAGCTTAGATAAATAGTAACGTAAAGTACAAAGTAAACAATTCATACTAGGTACTCATGAGAATAAAGTCTTATTTAATCATATTATGCAATATTTTATATATTTATGATAATAAAAATTCTACTGTAGTATACGCGATAATTATACAAAAATTGCTGAGCAGATAACATGTTAATATTGTCTAATGCTGTTGTTAAACATTATTTTCACTGTTGAATATGGTTAATTGAAAAGTGGATCTATATGAGAAACTAACGAACGGGGGGTATACAAACATTACTGACGGACATTATTAATTTTTTAAGTATATGACGTTACCTGACTTCATATCGTATATTTACTCATCTAAATGTTGGCTCGCGGATTCTCTGTGATTCCTGAACGCTAGCGAGACTGCTGCTATGTTTATGATGCTCTTGCTAAATGACATTTACACTCTCGGCGGCCGCATATTTCAGCGTTTTAGTACCTATTAGTATTTCAGTTTTAATACTATCTAATTCTTATATCCGAAGATATGTTGAAAGAGCAAGCAGTCGTTAAAAGAACCGCGAATACAGTTTGCAATTAGTGGGCGATCGCCCGAATTAATCTCTTCTGTAACGTAATGAATTCTAGGAAGCGCGATTACCGTCGGCGCCGCGCCGGAGCGAATCGTTTTCAGATCGGCCGATTGAAATCGCCGGTGCCGCTGTTGCGCGCAGTGCAATTGCTTTCGTTTAACACACGCGATTCCGTTCAAACACGGTTAATCGAGATCATGTGTACATGGATGACCCACGTTAAATCGGGCACAATCGAGTTTTTTGTTCTCTCCAAATTTGTTCTTTTTTACACGCATGTGATATACCAGAAACGGTAACTTTCACATAAAGTTTTAATGCCTCGATACTTTTCGTGCCACACGGTAGTTGTACAAACTTTTCACTGATGGGCATATCATTAGATATTCGAAATTACCACGTCTTCAATATGTTTCGACTTTAATCGGTTTGAAGATCTCATGCATCGATCAGTCGGTTTAAAGCACATTTATTATGTCTCATATAGTCCATTTGACATAGTCCAGAATTAGCCGATAATTGGTATGCAATTATGCATCCCATGGATTTAACAAACATAAGCTGATTGGTTGGCGAAGCCGATGTGATCTTAAAGCCCTTCCTTGCTGCCTCACGTGGGAGCGGTTGTAATCGTTAAAGGTCTCGATTCCCCGAGGAAATCTGCAGCGTTTTGCGGCAAATACCACGGCAAATTATTGTCCGTCGACGTGATCAGTTGCGTATCGAGCGATTGCGATCGCGCTATAATGGCGACGTCCTGTCGGAGTAATCTCTGAAATGCAGCGAATATATAGGAGGAGAGACGGAGCTAATTGCAGGATATCTGTACATTGTTTATAAAACAGTGATGAGTTTAGAAAATACGAAAATATTATTCTGATATCCTGATAACACGTTCTGCGACATGTAATTATGCCTCGTGCTTCTTTCACCGACCTAAAAGCTCCCAGCGTGAATTCCCACTATGCGTGTTCGACGCAACGATAAGGCTGAGATATAATCCCATGCGTGCGTGCGTGCGTGCGTGCGTGCGTACGTGCGTACGTATCGTGCCAGGCGTGTGCTGGACGTATGCACGTAAATGTCATTGCATAAATACATAACTAGCGCGGGACGATAGCCGGGACGAACGTTATTCCAGGGTCGTATACGCGCGCATGCATATGCATCGCCGTCGCGATTAATTTGACGCGATCGACTTGTATTTCGGTCATCTTCGTTCTCGCCGGCGCGGGC
This sequence comes from Leptothorax acervorum, assembly GCA_035220615.1. NCBI lineage: Eukaryota > Metazoa > Arthropoda > Insecta > Hymenoptera > Formicidae > Leptothorax > Leptothorax acervorum. The sequence continues at coordinate 349,431 of JASTWQ010000027.1, read as the reverse complement.
GTGCCATCTCGCCCCGAGAAATCAAATCAAATTGCATTTCGCGAATCATCACCGCGCCTCTCCTCCTTAATATACACCGACCGGCGTCGCCAATCCCCCGCGTGCCGTGATGGAATTTGCTTTTTGATACGTTTTAAATTGAAAACACGAACGACATCGCGTCTCGTAGCAATGCTGCGCGATTGCACTGCTGCATTTGTGAAGAATATTGATTAGGAATATAGGTATGCTCGCTATTGCATAGTTATCAAAAACACGATTATTGATAATATCGAACTGTTATGTCCACAAAGTGTCTAATTTTCATCGAACTTTTCGAATTTTATCTTAGTTCTGTCTAAAATCTTTTTTTCTTTGTAGTTATAATACATAGCTTACGGCTACATCATCTTTATTGCTTTCTGATTGCAGTTGATTACATCCAGTTATTTAAACTTAATAATAGAATTATTGTACATAACGTGATTTGTGTAAGAATTGTAAAATTATTATATTGGCAATTTTTATATCAACGAATTGTGATGCATCTCATCTATACAAGACTACATATGCATATTGCAATTATTTTAACAATTTTGTAAATTATCTTAAATATTGCTAATTAATTTTCTCTCTCTCTCTCTCTCTCTCTCTCTCTCTTTTGTTTTGCGCATAACTTCTCTCTTTTACTATCTGTCCGACACCTAAATACAATTTTGTTGCTGGAGGCATCGGAAATACTGCATACGCGAACACGGAATACACACATGCATATGCACACAGACACATAGCGACGAGAACCGTGAGTTAATTCGACAAGCCACGATCGATAGCGAATTCGAGTCCGTTTAATACAGGAGATAACGGCGTCGTTCTCCATACGCCCACCTCTTTACCTGTCTCGTTTTATTCACCAATTGCTATTTACCTATTCTGTCCTATTTGTGTGCTTGGAGGAAGCCAGCCTGTGTATGTATGCGTAAGGATTCAATTCATTACAGATCGCCTCGATCGTATCACGCGCTCATATCTCGTTACTCGTTATCTCGCGATAGGCGGATAGATATTAATTGTTTAAACTCCAATGATATTTTAGAGTGGAGCGGTTTATTATTTCAAACTTTCCGTATTGCCTACACAAAAATCGCGACTCTGTCGAAACGAATCCAAAGCGAATCCCTCTAGAAAACCCTCTTAACTATATTCTGGGAAAGCGCTCTATAATACAAACTTAATCAATAAATAACTTGAACAAATATATGCAGTTTTTTCAATTAAAAGATTACTTTTAACTGCTTTGATAAAAAGTATTACTATCCCTTTGATTACATCTCTACTGTATGATTGATTAACTTTTTTATCTCAAATTCTATAAAATTTACAATATTAAGCCGTAATTGTTTAAAAATAGCATCTGTGTTAAAAATACACGAAATAGAAAAAATCCACACAATTATTTTGATCTTTTTTTTAGATCGTAATCTCTAAAAGATTGTTTACATGTTCGTTTATCACGTAAAAAAAGAATTTCTATACATACCTAGAAGTTCAAAAGATTGAAAATTACAGCTAGTGATGAGAAAACTGTTTAATACATGCTTCGGTATTCTGATGATTGCAATAGGTGACTAAATATTAATTATTGTTAAATTCTGAGCAATAACAAAGCAAATTATTTTACTTCTGCAAAGTTCAATTTGCAGCAAGTTTAAGCAAATGTAGAACTATAATAATCTTACAGAGCAAGAAAATGATTTTATTGTGTTGCGTTTTATCAAATTTTAATAGAAAACTTCTTTAAAAAGAAAGTTGTTACAATGCATAAGCCATGTAATAGAAAAGACAAAAACATAAAGTAAGAAAAATAGGTTAATATCGAACAAATACAAGATAAGTCGCTTTGACATCATTCTTCGCACTTTTATTAGACTCACACTTGTTTCTTTTTTTATTACTTATGTTAATAACTTATTGATAATTAATAAAGAGATTATTGGATATTTTTTTCTTTCATCTAACTTTATTAAGCATATGTCACAATCGAAATTATACTCGAATTTTTGAAATTACAAGCCAATTTCTCTAATCATAAAGAACCCTTTTTTTATCACTCTCATAAATGCGTTGTTCATTTAATGAGCCTAACAAGCGACGTCGCATTTGCCTCCTTGTCGTTATTTCTCGCATGACTTTCCGTCTCGTTTCGCATCAGCAAAATTGTTCGGATGTTTAACGTGCATATGGGTTGAAGAGCTTACCGACACTTTGAAACAATTAACGAGTACGGTCGTATTACATGCGCAGCGAACAGCTGTACATCGCGTGATACATATGTCAACACGTGTACGTCCATTAATCAGCTACAGAACTACAGAAATCGTATGTAATAACAGAAATGATGGAGATTTCACGGAATCATCAAGGCGTCGTCATTGAATGGTCTCTCGAGGCGATCGTAGGCCGAGTATTGATTTTTTTAGCAATATTAATATTAGCTTATTAGGATATAACTGTTAACTAGGAGAATCATTGTTTATTTTAATAGAAAATAAAATTAAAAATAATTTTTTAATTAAGTATCTTTTTTTGCTAACATTAATTAAAAGCGATATGAAACAGTCAAACAAGAATAAAATACGAGAGACAGAGAAAAAGAGAGAGAGAGACAGAGAGAGAGAGAGAGAGAGGGAGAAGGAATTATATTTTTAAAAATTGTATAACCGTGCACTTTATATTCTTTGTTAAATGCAAATATTTTTTAAGCAATAGTTAGGGGTTAAAAATGTAAAACGCAATAATATTGAGAAAAATATTGGTATTTTATTTGAGTTTATTAATTTTTTTCAAACTATATTACATTAATTTTATTACATATATAAGTATTATATATTAATATTTTTTAAATCGTGTTTTATCGTGTAATGTCATTTGTGCTTTTCGTTCTTGTAAACTATAATATGACATCGTGTAAGGATAATACGATAATACGTTAAAAATTGTTCTACATTAAAAAATTTTAATGTACAAATTTACGTTATAAATTCTTCGCCATCACGGAGCGATTTCTTGAGAGGCCGCGTGGATAAACGAGATTTTGCCATCGAGAAATCCATCTTGCAAAATGCATTTTTAACGCGAGGCATCAATCCTACCGTAACGATTACGGCGCGTTCCGCACATTTAGAGAGCAGATCTCGAGCCAGATGTGAAGATTCGCTATCGTACAGGCCGTACAGCAGTGGTTGTGCGAATGAGTGATACAGTGGGATAGCTCGCGATAGTGGTAGTAATATTAGCACGACTGGAGAAGAGGCTCAAGCGCAGAAGAAAAGTCCGTGCGGCCACTTCGGCGATGCAGCCGGCTCGAAGCATGGTGGGTCGTGTGCCGCAATGCGGCTGCACGTTATCACACCATCGAGCCTCATCTCCTACGTGCACCTTCTCATTTTTATACCTACGTTACCACGCGGCCACCATGAACCGACCGCCGAATTAGGCCGCGGAAATCGTTTCCGTTTTCTACGCGGCTCATTAGTTTTGCCCGGAGGCTACTTTCGTCTCTCGACGAGGGGTTGCTATGCAACCGCAGCCGCGTACAGATTCCGAACAGGTTGCATAGCAATGGCAAAACATATAGAGACATCAAACGTCTTTCCTTGGAAATAGGAAACATGAATTAAGGACTAGATTAAGAAAAATGATGACAACGAGAAGTCGTCAATATCTGACAATTAAAAACAATTTAAGATTAAGAAATTCTAATTTTTTTTTCTTACTAAATTTTTTATATAAAAGTTGTAACAATTTATATTTAACAAGACAAACTCCATTTTTCCTAAATAGGTAACTTGTTTATTTAACAAGATTAATTAACTTTCTTCCCTGACTTTTAGCTTTAAAATTTACATATTAATACCAAATGTGTGTGTGTGTGTGTGTGATGTGTATCAGAATGTCTTCAATCATCTAAGAAATTTTTGAAAAGCTAGCAATTCCGCGGTGTATTGTCCCCAGATGTTCTTATTTTTACATCGCTATATTAATTTAAATTTTATCAAGCTATAACGTTCTAAAGTTTTCGGCAGATAGCTCATTCATAATTCGAATGAGCGTCATGGTAGTTTATAACATGCGCGTAGGCGTTACTACGAGGCCATGACTCAGCTGTTCTTTATTTGTTGTATACAGTATACGGGCTTGGCAATGGACTTTTCAACGACCTTAGTTCCACGACTATCGCTCGATGTGTCTTCACACGGAAAAGTCTTATACAGACAGTATAAACTAAAACAAATTGTATTGTTTCCTAATACCATACCCGCGACGAAAGAAAATTGTCTTCTTAAATCGAATAGTCGGCAGAAAAGTATCACGTTTATTCTGCAGACACCAATTCGGTAAGAATTGATCATTTGCATTTGTAATGAATTAAAAATCAACAATATAAAAATAAGAAATATGTTACATTTTACAAAAATTAAAGTGTATTATGTTATAAAGACGCTATTAGAAATATTGTTATATTGTAAATTACGATACTCACACTTCCATTTTTGAATTGCATTACCTACACTGTTATTCAACAGCATATACCTTCGAATTAATGGGCTCGTCGTAATTAAAGAGTCAACTTCCACAAATCTTCCTGTTTCACATCCATCATAAATCGTACAAATACGTCGATAGGAAGATACGGAGGAATATAGAAGGAATATAGAAGACCCGAATCAAATCCTCTGTTCCAGTTATATAAACGCATCCTCGTTGAATTTGCTCGCAATACAGGCGCGAAGCTGCAGCATGACTGCAATCAGCGCGATCCACTTTTTTTCGAGCAGTCAATCCGTTTCGTTGAATTTATTTATTTATAACAGCCAGCCAATTCGCTGCCATTTTGTTACAATTTTCATAGGATTTTCGAGCGCGATGTACACACGCCACAAAGTAAATTATTGTATAGAGTACTGAACGTATATTTGTTGAACCGAGTGATATTTTTTATACCTCAAATGATATTTTCTCTATCGAAATTTAATTGAGCGTTTTTTAACTAAATTTACTTTTTTTCAAATTTTCAAGGTTTGCTTTAATTTTCGTCTGTTAATATCTTTTATACAATATTCGAAATTAACAAGAATAAAGATTAAGCTCATTAAAAAATTTTTAACTATATGTATATAGTTATATATAGAAAACGATTTTTTGATTTTTTTCTCAAGATGAGCTGTTTTAGTTTTTGATAAACGATATTACGTTGTACATTAAATATATCATTGTATATAATTGTTGATATATACTCTGCATAAATTGAATTGATGCACCGAATGTTGTACACCAAAAGTGCGAGTGCGCGCTAAATGCTAATGTCGTTACGCCGTCTGTTACGTTTTAATTAAAATTCAGCGAATAATTCGCTTATCACTATCGAACCACATTGGTTGCGTGCAGCCAACATGCGTTTTCGAGTGTAGAAAAGCATGTGATTTCAATACAAATTTGACTAATAAATTATCGTTGCACCGAATAATTTATCTTACAGTAGCTTTATACTTTTATTCTCTTTATATATAATTGATTGATAATTCTACAGAAACTTACCTATAATTAAGATTTTTGTTATATAACATATACATATATTACACGTTTTGCGTTTTTGTAATAATCTTTATTACATTTAAAAATCTCTTAACTAATATTCGCTGAAAAATCTTGATTTGTATAATTATAAAAATAATTTTTTAATGTACACTCTGAAGCAAGAATATGCTTTTCTGTAGCAGTATTTTATCATGTTAAATTCATGCTTTATTGCATTCTAAATAATGTTAATTGCATCTTAAATGCATTTTCGATATTATTAACTAATAAAATTATACAATGAGTAAAATACAAGATTTTAAGAAATTGAAAAATATAATAATTGTCATTCTGTTTAATTTTTTCTTCTTTTGTTGTCTGTTTCTTGTGATATCATTGAAATATTATAAAGGACATTGAATTCTCGTTTATTTTTCAGATAAAGATCAATGTGCATACACACATTAAATAATCTTATAATCTTATTATCATAATTATACTAAACTGTTTTGAAGTCTCAAAAATTGATCGCTATACTAATTCAGAAAATATGTTTTGGGGATATATTGAATACGATACACACTCAGAAATGTCAATTTTATACACTACTTTTAATTAATCAAATTAATGTATAATGCTTGAATATGGAGCTATAAGAATATAGAAAGTACTTCAGGGGATACACAAGGATTTCTTCGGAAAACTTGACTCCAATATTCCGTATTAAAATGCTAAAAAATTTCTGAAGTTTCGCAACAAACTTATGAAAGAATATCCCTCTTTAAATCTGACACGCGAACGTTATTAATAATTTTAAAAAGCCAGTTTTGTAACTTTTTGTTAAGCTCAAGTGGTAATATCGTATATACATGATGTCAGTTTAATGACGGTTCCCTGAACGGATTTTTTATTAATTTTTTTTATTTTCTTCTGGCATGTATTATCGTACAATAATTTCAATTTTTTATTTTTTTATGTGTTTAAATGCATGTTACTAAACTTGAATTTGCGACCTGGCCCTTGAGAGGACACTTTCTCAAGACATTAATAAACGTTTATTGATTTACGTTACACCGCTTACGCCCGGAAATTCCTGGGAACACTTCCGCGGCGGCCACTGCACCTGTTTTCGATCGCCGCGCCGATACATCCATCGTTCGCGGTTAGATTACACGTAGAAGGGTAGAAGTACAGCGCGTGGCGAATCAAGGAGAACTGTTGAATAATTCAACTTTCCTGTGAAGTGAAAACATATTACTGTGATAATATGTATTTATCTTTCGGAGATATCAACTAGCATATTTTCTGACCCAATTTTCTGGCCTGCTTTGTTCGAACTCGCTACGACAATCCGAGCAAAGTTTCTGTTTCCTTGGTAAATCTTAGGACTAATTCTCTAAGTATTGAAACTTGTAACTTTCCTTCCATTGTAAAAGCAATAAGGTAAATACATAGCAGAGAATGTTTGCTCGATTGAAATTGCTGAACTCCCGAATAGAGAGTTTGAAATTCAACTCAAATTTCAACTGTTTAAACACAAGTTTAAAAAATTATTTTTAATTGCTGTCGATTTTACATAGAAAATGTACTTACTGTTTAATTGATGTCGAGAAATTTAGACAAAAGAAAATTTAAAGGGAATAATTATATTGACACTAGAAAATAAATATAATACAAATAAATAGCAATACAAATTTAATATGTTTATGCTTCTATTTCTGAGAAAGATAAATAGGAATAGGCTCTCAAGATTAAATCAAATTGAAAACAAGGCAATTAGAGCCGGGCGCAGTAATTAGTGCGCATTATATTAGTTTAAACCGTACATTATTACTAATTTAAAGAACGTTCTTTAAATTAGTAATAATGTACGGTTTAAACTAATATAATGCGCACTAATTACTGCGCCCGGCTCTAATTGCCTTGTTTTCAATTTGATCTGAGAAAGATCTTATTATGTAATTAATTAGAAATAAAATCAAAATCAGATTCTACAGATATTTGTTTGCGCGCGTGTCGCATGCACCAAAAATGCGCATGCAGTATAAATTTTGGGTGCAATGGGCAGTGCCGATCACGCACGGCGGTGTCCCATAGCTGGTAAAACTACATTTTCCGAATCCGGTGACGTACGCGGGGATACGGCTTGACGTCATTGCGTGAAAATGGGCCACGGCCTCCTGAGCCACCCTCTTCCGGCTACCCCGCGAACGCCTTGTCATCCTTCGTCGTGGTACACGCCGCAGGATCCTAAAACGCCGCGCCATAGGACGTCGAGTACCGGATACGGTATACGGTTTTGTACATATGTGCATGCATACATGTACGTGTACATACGTATATGTTCGCCTCCGACGAATGTACTTAAGCGTTACGCGATGGGATTAGATTAAATCAACACCTAGTGGAGTTATTTGGCTCAAACTTTGAAGCCGATCTTTCTGGCGCGAAGTTATATGTATCGTTAAAATGGAAACGGTGTCGTATTCTGGTAAAAACAGGTTTTAACACTTTGCCGATCAGTATAGTATTGTTATTCATTTTTTCGCAATTCATTTGTTTCCAAAGAACTATAGTTTCAGCGTTTAATGAATTGTGGAAGTCGAGAGACTACATATTTTGACAATAACATATGTTTTTTTTTTTAAGAAAAAATTGATATGTTATTTTTAATTATCTATGCAGAATTAATGATTAATGCCGTTGAACCTTAGGTTCAACAAAGAAACTGCACGATTATTGCATGAATTGTACGACAAGTGTTACATAATTTACTAATTGCAATTAAAATACAGTATCACAGTACTTTAATACGTCTTTTAGCAACATATCGCAAGATTTAACTGGCTATTGCTAATATCTACATATATTAGTATCTTTGTATTTTATGAATTTATTTATGTTATGTTTTCATTTATGAATGAATTCAAAATACATTCCAATATCATTATAAGAGAAGAGTACCTAATTAAGCAGAAGCGTAGGGACGCAGGAAATATGGAATATTTATCAGTGCCCCAGATTTAGCACTAAATGTGGCCGTCTGATTTTGCATTTTATTCGCTTTACATGAAGATCGTATGCATTATTTCTAACTGAAAATTAAACTGCCATATTGTTAAATAAATTATTAAATAAGATATTAAGGAATCATTTACTAAAATGATATATCTTTTGTTACTTGTCATCCGTTACACACGTTTAACTTTACCAACATCAGAATTGCGATACGAAATAGATTTTTTTTTTAAATAAAAATGCACTAGATTTATACTCATCGTAAATCTACGTAGTGTACAACGCATAATATGAATCTTTCTAAGTTTAAATCTGCTTTACATATCCGCCTTTAAATATTTAAATTATAATAAAAATTATCGTCTATATTTTCGGATTTGTATTATTGGCATTATTTATATAGGCTTATATATTAGGCTTAACGATATTGATGAGGTTTCAAAATTGCGTGCAGTACATGTACGATGTGCACGGAACTACAGAATAATCCAAGTTCAAATCCTTTATCGAAATGGAACTTGATTACTAATTTCGGAGAGTAGCTGCAGCCCGCGTGGTCGCGAGGCAATATCCTAAATATATCCGCCCCTCCGTAGGACTATATGAAGGAGCATTTAAGATTCCGATTGACTCAACGGAGATAATTCCAAAACTTCATTAACCAGAGTGGATCGTAATTTGGAGCATAGATATTCAACCGTTGATCCAACGCAAAAATCAATAATGTAAAGAAGAATATGAAAATTGCCTGGTGATTTTAATAATAATTACTTCATTGTTTTCGTCAAAATAAAGCTACGATTTGTTTTTGATGACTTAAGTGTATCCAGTTCTATGTTTATTTATGTAACGATAGAAACAAGATATATTTTTGACGTTATATCTACGTAAGAAATTGAACAAACACTGAACTCACTGGAGTTAGATACACGGAAAAAAAAATTTACTTGAAACAAGTAAATCCTGCTAGGGACTATTGGAGTAATTTATTTCTTTGAAGCAATAAAATTTTACTTGAAACAAGTAAATTTTTTTTTTCGTGTAGATTTTTTATCCTGTATAGAAGTTAAAATAAATTCGTAAAACTATGGCAAGGAAAACAAATAAAAATGGAAATTATTGTATTATATCGTTTGCTGTTATTATTTGAACTTTCAAGATACTTTTTCCAAATAACGACTTGGCGTTTTGATTTTCGAACTTGCAAGACATAAAATGTATTATAGATTAACATTATAACAGGATAAATATTGCAATAGTGATAATTTGCTATTAAAAGGCTTGCTAATTAAAGAGGAGAGAAAATTATTTCTTGTTATATGACGAGGAAGGTTAAAGTTTGCGGTGTATATATTGGCTTTAGCATTAACTGCGAAATTTCCCTCGCAAGATTCAGCTGTTAGTATAAAGAAACGAAGAGTCTGTTCAATATGGTAAGAACGACATTGTAGATTGGCATCGCAAACATGGGGGGGGGGGAGGGGGTGAGTTTTGCGCATCAAAACGCGAAAGACTAAATAAACATGTATCTGGAAAAGTTTCATTTTCGAGCCAGAGTCTTGGCAAACCTATAACGCGTTGAAATGTGCTTGCAAACTCGAGAAAGATATTTTGATTTCCTGTAGCTCGAATAAATAAGATACACAAGATAGAGTTTATAATAACTTGGATAGCAATAAAAATATTAAATTTAATTGAAATAAATTGTTTATTTATAACAAGTCGGTTTTATTTTTAATGTAAATCGACTGAATTTATTGTCGCTTATAAGGCGTTTTTAATCCACTAATTGTAAGCGTAAACAATTAGGTAAAATTCTTATTATTGAGAATTATTGTGTTTATTTTACTATTGAGAAATTATACGAATGCCTTGCCTTTTTGTAAGAAGAAATTATTTTCGATTTGGTGCTAAGTAATCAAGGAGATACGGGAATCACCCCAGTTGACGTTAGTCAGGATTCTGGAACTCCAGAGATGATCCGCGGGTCTGATTAATGAGACTAATATTGCCTCGGAGAATGATCGGAGTCCCTTATATTGCGGTTTGCCGTGAAGTCATATAGCGTGTATATTTCTGTACATTATTGTGCCTCCCATCCACTCGAATGTCCCTTTTGCTGTGAGAAATATGGGTATTCAGGCACGCGCACCTTTTTTCACTGTGAACGTTCCGAAACGTCACGGCCATAAAAAGTAACGACGCACCCTCGAATTCTTCGTGCTCTGACTTGGTATGCGTGAGATTGATAAATTTCGTTAAATGTGTGTGTGTGTGTGGGAAAAAGAAAGAGAGCTAGAGAGAGAGAGAGAGAGAGAAAGAAAGGGAGGGTGAGAGAAAAAAAGCCGTAGAAACTTTCCTCCTGTTGGTTGTATAATTTATTCCATTTTCCGTTTTACCTGCGACGAGCTCTTAAAATTCTTCTCCCTCGGTCGGCGAATTCTTCCCATCTACGGTATAAGTACTAACTAATGCCGCGACGTGCCGACTGAGTTTAAAAAGGAATCATACGAACTGCGAAAGCTATACATATATATTGGGGTTCTTCGGGAGAGAAGCCAGTGTGGCTCAATTCATAGAATTCAAGCGAGCCTCCACCAGCAATTAACGTAAGGATCGTGAGCGACAAATGACGGCGGATACTCGGGGACACGAATTTTCCATCACGAGATCCGATTTACTGAGCGTTAAGAAGGCCTTGGATTAATCCGTTCTCTAGGCATTACCTCAGCTCGGCAGCAATTTATTGTGGACAATAATTAGGTCAAGTTTCTAAATGAAAGTATGCATGGCATTTTAGAATTGGGATTTCGGGTAAAACTGTAGCTTACAAAGATTATTTGGATTTAGCTGAGACAGGAAGGTTCATTGATAAGGCTAAATGTGTATTAATAATTATAGGATTAGATACACTTTCCATAATTTTACTTAATTTTTCAAAATAATTTTTTCATATTATACTGTCAAAATATTTTAATGATGAAAAATAATTCTTAGTTTGATTTTATTTAAATGTCAATATTGGCATTGACTTTGTGAAATTTATAATTTTTATTCGTTAAATGATGACTTAATAACTTAATAAGTAACTTATAATAAATAGGTCTTTAATAAGTAACCTATGACTTATTTCATCTCTACATGTTCAGACATTTTTCTTTTGAAAATTTTTTCTGCACCTGTAAAAATGTAGCATCGTATTCTTTGGAGATTTTTTTCTACTCTCCATCACATAAAAAACTAAATAATATCCCAAATTCAGCATGATAATTAACATTACGCTTTGATTCCGTCCCGAAGTTTTCAATGTAGTTTTCTAGATAATTATTCCATTCCAATTAATTTATAAAGCACGCGCCTAATTAATTTATAATACCGTCATGCATCGCGTATAGGAAACTCCGCCTTTTTACTCTTCGAGCCATGCGATAGTACTCGACTCCAATTAAAAGCACGATTCGATACCGATCGAGTGCAGGCCGTTGCAACGTTCCTTGTCGAGGCCATTGTTTGCATAGCGAGAGTCCTTGAAGCAACCGAGAAAGCCGAGACAATCGTTCCTCGAAGGCGGCGGTCCTATTACGTGTAATTGGTTCATTAGCTTCCATATCGGCGAAGCTATATTCGGTCGTTGTTGTCTGGGGAGACTGTAAGAAGGGCGCCAAGGCGCCTGTTCTTCTGTCACATCATTCCTTCACTTCTGTGATCCAATTGATACCTATATATTGTATATACATGTATAATAGCGCGCTCGCGTGTATATCTGTGTCACGTACGATATCTATAAACGCTAGACAGTTAGAGAAAAATAATTAATTTAATATCGAAACATTAATATCTTTTAAAACACATACAATTAAAGATGTATGTATTTTTGACGATATTATGTATACAATGTATATATGTATATGTATATACATATATTCACGATAAATTCAAGATGGCCAAAGAAAAATGGCAGTTATTTTAATATCAGGACATTACATCTTTCGGGGACACAAACAATTAAAAATATATGTAGTTTTTGACGAAATTTAATTTCATGAATGTATAATATATGATGTTATTTTGTTCTTTATTTAAATTTGAATAACTTTATTCTAATAAAAAGAGGATAAATTGTAGAAAGGTTTTAATTAAACTTGTATGCGAGAAACTCGTCTCTTTAGATGAGGTTTTTCGCTTGTGGAAAAAGTCAAAACTCAAGACGCTACACATTTCAGCGTATACATTTCCAGGCTAATTTTTAATGTTAAGTATCTCCGTAATTAGGTCACTTGCGTCACGTGTTCGCTGAGCAAAAATCGATCGTGCACATTCGTAGGGGAATCCGCACGTTTGAAATGCGCTATATGACAATTTCAGAACGTATATATACATACATTTATGCTTCTTCGAATCTGCCGTGCTAGGAAGGAAAATATCGGCGAAAATGTTTTTTAATGTCGTCCTTGAGAATTCGTTTTTGGTATTTTCAACAAAACGTACACTTTCCACGGCATTTTTATTCCACCATCTCGATCGTCTCGGTTTCACGCCTCGGCGGTTAACGTTAAACTTTCCTGATTATATGCAACATGAGCCGTTAGTCCATTATCGTTTCGACGTGACCGACGAAACAATATCTACTCCGACGACGACGAGGACTTTTTTAATGACGCGAGAAAACGCGCTAATGCATATGTAAGGCATGTAATCTCTGCATATATTTAACGGCAAATTGGGCTGTTTAGTTAAGAATCTTATTTGCCTAATATAAGGGTGCCCTCGATAAAATCAAGACACAAAAAAAAATCGGACTGCTGCATGCATTTAGCGCTAAACGTGCGATGAAAATATTCAAGGAATTGTTTTTATATATCGCTTACTGATCGTAATGCACATGATTGTCGAAATTAAATGTTTTTAATATGAGATATAACGTGATAATACAGTTTTATAGGTGTATTTCATAGATATCCAATATAAACTCACGTTACGGGGTTACGTTTATCGAAAATGATCTTTCGTCGCATGATGTTATTCCAAGATAATAAGATTGTGGATCGTGGCGGCTTATTCCAACCCATCTGTATCTTCGTGGAAATTCATCAATCTTGAGATAAGGCTGATATTTTCCAGAATCGAGATTTATTCCGAAAGATTTTGCTAACAGATACAGATTCCTGTACACTGTGATGACAAGATTAACTACGCCTGCTCGTCTGAATCTTTGTCTAACGGCCTCAGCAATTATGCTCGTGGTAACAGAACGGAAATAATTCAGATCAGTTCCATTTTAAATTAATGTCCTACTGCCACTGCCGGGTCGGTCGATGGATCATTTCCAATTATCCCGCATCATATCTTCCGCCCACCGGTTCTGTTCGCACCCGAAAAATGTCCTTGCTTCTGTCATCAGCAAAAAGTTTCAATTATGTCGATTCATTTTTTCTCTTTCTATCTTTCTCTTTCTCCTTATCACGTCATAAAACATCGTGTTCGAATAGCTACCAAGATGTTACGAGATTATGAAGATCTTACATTAAATTATTTTAAATTGCATCTCGCGATGTGCACATCAGATAGTAAATCGGCAAATGGAAATAGAAATGGCATTAAATGGGTTTTTCTTCCTTTATATCTTACTTACGACGAAGTTTGAATTATACGAAACATGATTCTTTATCACTCTATATAACTCTAAAATTAAAAGAAAATATGATAAAACAATTATACTTCCATCGTATTCGATGTTCTTGTAGCAAAGTCACGATTAAAGAATATAATTGATTGGTACTTATTTATTACATATCTTCGTGTAACAAGATTTTAAAGTCAAAATATATTTGCTCGAGATTATTACGAAGGAGTGAGATTTTATTATGCAGTTATAAGCTCGAATATTAATTCTTCAAATCTTTCAAATTTTTAACGTAAAATAATTTAATCTTTTTAAATTACTAGAAGCCTCTTAAATATTTTAGTTTAAACTTTCTGAAAAATGCGTTCTCGTTTAAAGATACTGTTCTATTGTTTTTTACACGTTTTACCGAGTAACGTTTAGTTTAGTTATGAATAATATTGTGCTCATTAAGCAGAGTTATTAAGTGGATGATAACAGACGAGATATTAATTACCCGCAACAATGGTATATTTTAAGATAATGAAAAACGAAACGCGCGTACGTCTACGTTGTTAACGTTAGTCATGCCATAAACACGACTTCTCTAGGCACGCAACTTGTTGCTTGTCGCAGCAAGAATATGTCCCAATTTTTTTTGCTAATTAATTAAAGTACATTAATGAGTTAAACGTGTGTATAGATAATTCGCCAGTTTTCACACCTCGTAACGAAAAGTACGCGGCGGAATGGTTTACTGTGCGGGAGAGTATACGAGTATACCTTACACGAGCTGCCGGTTTGCTGTTATTGGCTTTCGTCGCTGCAAGTTTTATTGCGGCTTCATGAAAAATACATTTGGCTCTGTTGCAACCAACGTACGTAAAATGTACTGACATCGGCAGACGGTTCCAGTCGAGAGGACACTCAAGCGGAAAGAAACGACACTCGGCCGTTTGTTTTTCCTTTGGAATTGAATTAAAGCTACTAAGTATTAAGTGCCGATTCCTTTATACAGAGTGTAATATGAGAATGAAAATCACGAACACGTTGGATTAAGAATTTATGAAACATTTTCTAATAGATTCTGTCATTTACATTTGTAATTTACTATGTTTATGTATAGTGCAATCTTATTTAGATCACACACACAGACATATTCTTATATATCTTACTATTTCGGCAACATTCTTCATTAATTAAAGTGGAATAAGTTAAGCTAGTTGTGTCAGTTATTATTTATCCTGATTCGCTGTCTGTTTTAACGCGCACGTAAAAAGAACTGTACATCCCTTTCAAAATTGGAGAGAGACAGTTGCGCAAACTACAATGGAACTGCAACTGTAGTGTCGTGACGGAGCAACAAGTCTTCCCATTAATAAGTAGCTATACCAACGCGCCACAGACATGCAGTTGGACGTACAGAAGTTGATCATGTCGCTCGACAGTTAGAATAGCGGTCAACATGCAGGACAGAGAATGGTCAACAGCGAAGGATGGACGTGCCGAGAGAGCGGTAGCTGAAATCAAAGTGCACATAGGTACATAGCAAAAATCACGAGAGAACTCGGTGCTATGAACTGTGGATAACGGGCAAATGGATAGTCCAGAAGTGAATTTTATTCTCGGAAGTGAAATAAGTCCGCGAAAAAATAATTTATCGTCTGTGCGAATACAATTGAATCTTTTTTCCTACAATAATTCGACGAAGCGTACTATGCATAGGTGTAATTTTTTGCGTCATTTTATTGTACCTATATTCAAAAATTTTTTAAACACAAGTTTTATCAGATATTTTAGATTTAGTTTTTTTTTCAAAAATAGCTTTGTACGTTTTAATGGAAAATATTACATCTGTTTTGGAAAACATATTCAGAGTTTTTATATGTTAAAATAATTGTTTTTAAAATAACAAAAGATATACACATATAAAACATCGGAAACGCTGAATTAGCGCTTTGTGTATAGGCATTTCAATGAGATAGGGTGATGCCAGAGACCGTGTCCAAGCTATTAAGCTGACGAAATACCACGGCCGCGAAAATGTTCCTTTCTTTCACTAATTAATGGACTATCTCGCGGGAAACGAGGATTGGGCGGTGCCAAGCTTTAAATGCACTTTTTCAGCGACTGTTTTCAGATGCATTCCGAGTAATTAAATTCTCGTTTGCAGAGGCACGACCAAAAAGCGAGTGATTTTTTTATCATTGAAAAAACTATAATAAAAAAATATTTTAAAAAGTACCTATTTGATATATGTATACATCAATATTATTGTTTTCGATGAATAATTTTAATCGATAAAAAAATAATAGAATCCTGGACATATCCTGGATAACGTTTAAAACGCAAAAATATAAACTACACATATTTGAACACGTACTTGAAATCATGCAAGAATATTGTAAATTTGAAGGACATTTTCTTTCACTAAATTCGAACTGTCCATGTCGCTTAAAGCCTTTGATAAAGATAGCGGTAAGCGAGCCTGATACGACTACTTGTACTAAATACGATAAAGTAATAGCCTTGATCGTTCAATAGCAGTGATCTCGTTTACATTTTATCCTTTTTTACTAATGATGGCAATTTTCTAAAGGATTTTATTGTAAAAACGTTAATGCATTATGCTTGGAAAAAATAGTGCTATTTCATTAAATGATTAAATTAATGCATTGCTTTTTTTAACAGGACAAAAATCTCGTTTTTGCTACGAACGATCGTTCGCAAAAGATAATTGAAATAAAGTTCCGAAATTAATGCAGATCAAATGATTAAGAACAACGTACAAGCAACAATATCTTTCGCGACCTCTAAATCTTCATACCGGTAGCTTCTTGCGCTAATATATCAGAATATTACCGGAAGCAATTTCGAGGCTGCGCGATAATTAATGTACGCGCGATTACACATTATCCTTTTGACGTTCCCAGCTCCTAGCGCGTGTTTTGCAGCGGGATAATTTGAGAACGGCGCTTCTGAGCTCCATTACTCGCGCCGCGTATTCGCGAGATGCATGCTTCTTCCGAAGATAGCGCCGATAGAGATGATCGGTTAGCGATAAATCAAAGACGGCTTTTCATTTTCTCATGGCTATCCATCACCGACAGATGAGAATGTCAGTGGGGGGGGGGGGGGGGGGAGAATGGCCGCAGAGTGTGGAAAGGAAAAGAACGGGAGAATGAACTCTCGAATAGTTAAGGGAATCCAAAATTTGTCAAGCGCACCCTGCGAATGATACCCCACGATAAATCCGTCTATCCGTCTCTTGGCATTTTTGTTCTTTGCTGCGTTATCCGATGACCACGTGCGTCCTTGAACAAACGTGGGGCAATGTACGAGAGACAAGCATAGGGACGAGAAAAGGAGAGAGGGAGAGAGACAGAGGGGAGAATATGGATGGATAAGGGAACGAAAGATGGATGAAAGTTCTTTTTTCAGTGTCTGTCCATTAATCATTCGACTGGTCTAGTCGACCTGAAAAGAGCCGAAGTGCCTCCCACCATCGTGGCAAATGTATAGGGGTTACTAACCCCTTCCTCGAAATTATGCCTGCTTTTCGACGACAAAAAGACGTACCTACGTGTAGCCGCGTCGGGTGACGCATGGAATTTCCAAGGGTTTAAACGACGCGCTGTGCGTGCTTTTTACACTCATTGTCAGTCAGGCTGTTTATAGAGGTTATTTCAACCCTCTCTGTGCTTTTTTGTATTGATAATTTTACGTGTATTTGAGGGAGCCTAGGCCTAAAAATACCTCTCGAGACAAAAGGGTTGTATAAGGGTTATATAACAAGATAATTGAAATTATAATGTTGTTTTAATAAATTGTTTTTATAAAGCAATTTACCTACTTCATATCGCATTCAAATTTTAATATAACTTAAATTTTTATGAGATTTGGTAAATTTGCGAAAAAGAATAGTATAGAAGGATAAATCAAAGAACTGTTGAAAATGACTTGTATCATCCACAGTAGTAGAAAGCGATTTTAATCCGACATTATTTCTCTTAAGAGAGAAATGCTGTACGAAGATTGAATAGCGTGCCATATGTATGTACAATCAATATGTATACAATTAACAACTCCCTTATCATTTTTAATATTTCATTCGAACGAGAAAAATAGAGATTTTGCAAGTATGATTCTGCGTCAATCAAATATCACAAATTGTGAGTTGGGCACCTACGACATTTAATCGTTGACAGCAAATGCATGTATTTCCTCTCGAGACGACATAAGCTGAATACTAAAAGTTTATTGAAAGGTACTAGCAAACATATTGTAACGGAATGTATTTATTTATGAAACTCGCCGACTTTATCGTGGGTTTGTACGGCACTTTAAAAGGCAGCGTAGGGAGGGGAGGAGAAGAAAACCGGCGAAAAAGGGTCGGATCGCTATACATGTTGGCGAAGGTGAGCCGGAACACGCACTATCCGGGTAGATAGGGGAGAAGAAAGGTCCCCGGATGTCCTCTAATGTAATTGAATCGGGAAGAAGCGCGCGAGCGGTTGTATGTATTTTCGTGCTTACGAAAGCGTCAGCTCGTGGGCGTTTAGGTGGCGAAGGATCAACGGCGGAATGCGGGAGTTTCATCTTCTTTCGTCTCGTTTCGTTACGGAAGTTCCATGCAAGTTTTGTGGCCATCGAGGAACATAACGTCGATAATGTCGGCGGAATAGCCCGCCACTCGCGGTACACAACTTAAGTGAAATGACTCTTACATTCGCCCGCCACGAAAGGCACGACGCGACGGGCGCATATCTGCAAGATGAGATCGGCGATATCGGCCCATCCTCTTGGACGCTTGTATTTTGCAAGAAAGCGCGCGTACACAAACAGGGATAATATTTCATATATTCTCTGCATATTAGTATCGTATATCGTATTAGATATCATTTGCAATATAATATATTGCAAACATTTTTTAATTTTTATGAAATATAAAAGAGGTTTAAAACGTATTCCGCTCTGCATTTGCGTCTGAAAAACTATTGTAGTATATTCTACGATTATATTCATATTCATCGCCGATCATTTGATACGTTATAACTATAGCAATCCATGTAACAGTGTTGTACTTTTTACCTTTGTAACTGTAATGAATTTTTTAAATAATTAATTAATAATTTAATGACACTTAAAAATTATTGCATTACGAGATTTGTTCTGGTTTGCTCTCACAGGAAAATGCAATAATTTTAATTCAACTTTAATACATCCATGCCGTAATACATTTTGACGATAATGGAGACTTTGATTGATAATTCGATTAATTATGCATATACCGCGCGGTGGGTTTCACTAATCGATGTATCCCAATATTGAACACCAAGGTACAGAGTCTACTATTGATATACATATATGTAACATCTGTGAAGACTGAAAGTTATCAGAAGAACCGGATGTTGCGCTCGCGAGAATCGTACGAATTAGAACGGCTTCTATTTCCGTGCAATCGATTGCTATAACCCATCGCACGTGCAATTTCGATATTACACCGGGCAGTCCTGCCACAATTTCTTGGAATTTCAAGGAATTGCAGTTGCACGTGCAAGGATTGCGCGCACTCTAATTCTATCGCATATCGCATATATATACACGTTACACGTTATATTATATATCAGGTTGATTACTTCGGCTTTTGCACAATTTACATTATAAATTGAAGGATGAAGAGGATTTTTTTTTTCGTCCCCTTTCTCATTATCAAAAGCTTTCTCGTTTTAGATAGGCAGATCACGAGAATGATTCATGTAAAGAGCGAATCCAGAATTACAGAATTATAAAAGATAGCGAGCACATTTTTTTTTTTTTAGTACCTCAGGATTAAATATCCTTTCTTGAACAAATGGAAACTGTATGTATTGTACCAAATGCATTGATTATCGTAAATTCCAATTTTGTTATGCGTGACGGAAATATCGTTGTACAAGGTCCAAGACATGCCGTACGTTTTGTGCCTGGTGTGAAAGTTTGATTTGCGAGACCGGTCGCGAAAACACCCCATCAGGGACAACCGTCGTATGACGCAGTACCCGTGGGAGAGGTAACCGCACGCGAGCTTTGCGATTTCGTATGAGGATAAACATGACACGATTATTTGTCCGAAGTCGTCGGATTCCCTCGGCGCTCGCGCGCAGCAAGGTGATTCTCTCCCCGTAACTTTTGCGCGTAATGTAACGTAAAATACGGCCGACCCTTATAATCCGCCGATATATATTTCGATCGGGTTCACGATCATTTACACGACGCACGCCATCGATTCGTCCGTTTATTGATACCTAATTTCCTAGAGCTTACTCGCGATAATAAATAGGGGGGATCGGACGTGAAGTTCAGAGGGGATGCGTTATTCATAGTAACGTATTGTTTTTCCGTGAGGACATTTATAAGCGGGGACAAAGTTAACTTAAGATCACGACGGTCTTTTGATTTATATATTTCTAAACATTTTTAGCAAATTGTATAAAAGTGTTAATCTGCACATACTTTTTGTATAAGATTATTTATATATATTATTTATATTTTTTTATTCTAATATTTTTTCTGTGTTATTACTGTGAATAATATTTTAATTATTGCTGCGTGTGGTAACTTTTTAATCAATTAGAATGGTACTTATTTGATATTCAATAAGATATTCCCAGACACCCACTAAATCTTTTGCCTCAGAAATATATGGATTGCACGGAGTTCATTGCAAAAACTTTATCAGTGCAAAAAGCTCGTAACATTCCTACGTTTTTTTAAACAGATTTTCACAGATTTTAATAGACATAGCAGGTGCAGAAGCAAAATTCAGTTTTGTTTTTATCAGAATTCTAATTTCAAAATTCTAATTTCAATTTGTGCATTTTAATTAAATTTTAAATTGTATTAGTCTTGCTGTTATTTTATATCATTTTTATGTGGAATAATTCAACAGCGAGTAGGTATAATA
Source organism: Leptothorax acervorum (assembly GCA_035220615.1). Lineage (NCBI taxonomy): Eukaryota > Metazoa > Arthropoda > Insecta > Hymenoptera > Formicidae > Leptothorax > Leptothorax acervorum. The sequence goes on along the minus strand of JASTWQ010000027.1, from coordinate 328,309 downwards.
TAATGTAAAAAGTTGTATTATTTAGTAATAAAGTATATATACAGGGTGGTTCCGGACATTTGCGACAAACTTAAAGGGGTGCTAGATCTCGGTAAATTGAACAATTTTTATTAAGTAACCCGTGTCCGGCGACGCCTTCTTAAGGCGCTAAGCGTCGTTTTTAGACTTGTTGAACGCTGTTGGATTTCTGTATGGTTAGATTATAATTTAAAAAATCATACGATTTTTATTTTGTGTATTTTATTACAACAAATGTTCAAAATTGTGACCGGCAACCTCAATATTGAGGTGGCCGGTCGCAATTGTTTTTTTTTAAGGAGGCGTCGTCGGACACGGGTTACTTAACAAAAATTGTTCAATTTACCGAGATCAAGAACCCCTTTAAGTTTGTTGCAAATGTCCGGAACCACCCGGTACAGCTCATTGTCAGTTTCGAAGTCCGAGTGTGTCGAGTATCTAAAACAGATCGGTCTTTTTGTCATTGCGTAACGAGATTTCTATATAGCATTTCTCGTATTAAACAAAATCGTGATGGTGATGAAAAACCGATTTGTCTCTTAGCAGACTTCTGGGATGATTCTTTGTCTTCGGGGAAGAGAGCCGCGTGGGCGATCGGGTACGTCGTCCTTTACTTGTGTACTACGGCTTATTGTTCCCGTTGATTCAGTGGAGCAAATAAGCCGTTATCGCAACAACCCTTTACAGAATCGTGCGCACAATAATCGATATTAGGGAGCATCGCGAGCGGTACGGTAGCTAACTGGTGTTATTAAACTCGTGACCTATCCAAGGGTATAACAATGAAGATCCTATCGCGAGATAATGCCTGGATGGCGCAGAATTGCGAGCGACGTGTCTTCCTCTAAAGTGACGGGCCCTTGACCTTTTCGGCTGGGCTATGGATATACGATATATGTATATTTTCTCCATGAGAAATGCGTGTCCTTGTTTTCCTTACATTGATAAGTAACAAAAATCGCGCAGACACGAGATCATCAATCATCCTTGCGCACCCTTTAAAACATCCGTCAGGACGTTCCGCATCTCTGAAAGGGACGTTCTACACCCTCCAAGAAATTTATCCGCCTCTGACTAAGAATTACGGTCTACTGAAGTTTCGTAAAGAGCAAAGTTAGAGCAAAAATGTGAAAACAATTTTAAGTTTATAACAAGTATATGTATTTTTATTATTTTTTTCTACAATAGGTACACGTAAGAAAAAAGAAAGACAAGATACTACTATGTACGCCCGCACAGTAATTTTTTAAATACAACATTAAATATCGTGTAGAAGCGATTAAATCGATAAAGCAAGATAATAATGAATTAATATTTAATCTTCATCTTTTTTTCTTCGCAAGAAATGACTTACGCAATTAATCTAACGGGCTTGCCCGGATTAATCTAGCCTGTTTTCTGTTTCATATCAACTGGAACGGAAAAGTTCGATTAGATGCGGACGCGCGGATTAGATACGAACACCCTCTTCGGAGTGTCAGATTTGTACATTCATCTATTATTACCGGCGCTAATGTCGCGAGTATCAGGTTTAAATGTATTTAGCAGATTCTCCCCCTTGTGAAAGGAATCGCCGCGATTCTAATCGCGGTCGTTACCTTGATTCACGAAGGGATTTCTGCGATCTCTTCTTTCATGGGTTAAATGTGTGAAGACGGTTTTCTCCTTCCTCCCCCTTTCTCTCTCCTCGCTTAACAACGTTGTTCGCGCGGATGGAAATTTCGGGAGCAATTTATCATAAATTCCATAAAACACAGGCCGCAAAACTCTAACCGACTATCGCGCAAACGCTAATTTAAACCATGAGAAGGAAAAAAAGAGAAAGAGAGAGGAGGGAGATTTGTGAAAATTTGATTTGACTCGACGTTGCTAGATTCGTTGCTTATGGAATTATTAGAATTCATCTCGAATTGGATGGATACCTATAAATGAGTAATTTCAAATTTCTTTACTAGATACTCATTTGCGAAATTTTTCCTTCATTTTCTCTTCTTTCGTATCTCTTTCTCACACATACATGCAAAGCGCGAGCGCACACGTTTATATGCTTTATTATAAGTATTATTTGTATGTACGTATACACTTTTTCAATAGTTTATTTTCACCAAATTGCTTTTATTAGAATCTCTGTAACGTCACGTTAGATCTAAATCTAAAAAATTCATTAATTATTTTTCCAATTAAGTTCTATTTAAATTTTATTTTTGATCAAATCTTTTTATTGTGATGGATTTAATATTTATTGCAGTCGTATATATGTGAAAGCTGATCCTAAAAATGCAGCGAGAATTTGGAATATTTTACATATTTAATGTAACGAAATAACTCGTTTTCACTTTTTATTTTTGAAAATTATATGCATAAGACGAACTTTTACAAAACACGGGGCATATACATGAAAAAAGATTTAGGTATCGTAATAATCTAGAATAGCATCAAATGGAGGATATTAGTGGAAATCAACAACTGAAATTGACACGATTCCGATGAGTTTAATTTTGAATGTTATGAATGTAGGGAAAATGTATATTTCGATTATCCATGTTTCACGAATAAACGCGCATCTGAACTCACCAAAATTACCTCAGGAATTGTAATCTTTGATGGAAACATCGTTCGTGTTCGTAGTGTAAATTGTTCTACTGTATATATGGTTATCTCTAATCTTAGAATCATATGTATTTAATATGGAGAATATGTTCAATGTAAATATACGAGAATCAGAGACTTGCTGAATATCTTGCAGTAATACATCATCAGCGATTATTTTACACCATAAAAGTAGGACTATTCTTATTAAAATGTTTTAATCTCAACAGATTTTACACACTTGCTTCTTCAAATAACGCTTAGCCGGAAGCAATTAGTAAGTTAAGGGATAACAAAGAGTTCAATTGGATCGGTTAATTAATCCCGGTAAAAGCCAGTCTGAAACTCTTACATCCCAAATCCACTTTAATCCACATCCAAAACAATTCTAATCGTTTGTGCAATCATTTTCTCACCGACCGACATGTAGTTTTGGTACTTACTTGGTAACTTACGATAACTTTCATTTTACTTTACTTGGACATTTTTAAATCTTTCTAATATATCAAATATATACGCTCTTTTTTCATATTTTTGTCATGCTTTAAATCTTTGCCCTCGCTCAATTCCAGTGCTTTTTTTCGACGAAAAGGAAATTGATACTAGAATAAAATCTTAAGTAAAAAAAACAATATTTGCGAATATTGACGAAATAAATTCCATCCGACAATGTTCCTCGAATTTATTATCAGAAATCAATTTCCGGGCGAAATGTGCCTCGTCATTCATCAGAATTTCATCATTTTTTTGTTTAGTCGGCTCTGAAAGCGTGAGTTGCTAAGCTGAGGAATGGAGGGAACGTGGCAGTGGGAGCAGCGAAAGCACTGCCATATCATTCTGCTCAACTCTTCGTCGTACCTAAAGGAGAACCCGGAACAGGTTGCAGGTGAGCTAAATTCTTTCCGTCTAAATCAGCATATTTTTTGCTCGGTCCGGTCCGATCCTCATCAGGGAAATATATTCGTCTCACTACGTCAATGAGGAAAAGGGGAAGTCTTAAAACCGGCCATCTCTCTCGCTTGATCGCTTCGATTATACCTTTTCGTCGGGCATCTGAATTTCAAGCTAGGAAAGCGATTCCGAAAGAACGAACTCGGGGTGAGGGAAAAAGAGTGTTCAATGAGATCGATTTCAATCTTCGCGGCTCATTCTTAAGTGACCCACATCTTTAAAAATAACGCGAAGCATTGCTGGAGCAGATTCGTAAATTTCGTCCGTATCATTGGCTCGCTTTCGGTTGCCATGAAATCGATTCGGTGCTCCAATTACCGCACACATCTCGGTTTCTCATTCTTATTTTATCAGGAATTTATTGTTGATCCGATTTTTATTAATACATCGCTGTATATCAGAGCGATAACGTTGTTTTTTTTTTACACGATGCCTGTTTTAGCTTTGATAGGACAAGGAGACGCGACAGTTTCAGATGAACGAAAACGACTGCACGATTGCTACGGCAAGGAAGCAGATATCCTGAAGACAAGGGACCGCGTGGCAAGTCTGTAGCGTTCGGTAAGGAAGAGAGGGGCCCCCGTCAAGTATCACTTTGGAAGGAGAAGAGAGAAGGGGGTCGTCATGGGCCCGGCAACCCAAATCGTATCTCACTGAGCGATGCAAGTAATTAGGGCCGGGGCCCTGCTAGTGAGCATGTGGCTCACTAGAGAATGAAGAAGCAAAACGTCCGGACTTTATCATTAATCGTCTTCACGCTTACCTATCTCCTCGTCGGTGCTGCAATCTTCGACGTGCTCGAGTCCGAGACGGAGAAATTACGCAAAGAAGCGTTAGATGGTAAGTGATCGAGCCGCTCCTGCTTTGCAAATATTTCAAGATACACGCAAAATTTTTAAATGATTGAATTTTCACAGTTTTTGATGACTCGAGTTACAAATAATAATATATATCGCAAAATTAATTTTATTAACTTTTAATCACGTTTGGGAAAATATAATAAATAAGAATATGCTATAGTTAATTTAAAACTCTAATTTTTTTTAAAGAAGAAAAGAGAAAAGATATGTCGTATGCAAAGTTTCTTAATTTTATATAAGTTATTTTATACAATACAACTTCATTATGCTTCGGTTTTTTATGCAATGATATACCTCTACATATTAATAATTGCTCAATTCTCTCTTAATCAGATTTTAATAGAACTTTATTGAATGGCTAGAGCTTTAAGTGAAAAGTCCAAGTGACGTCTGAGAACTTCGAAAGATCATCGGAGGCGTGAAGTGACTCTTATATAGACGTTCCTACGACGTTTCTCGGCATTTGTGTTGTCTGGGGTTTGCTCAAGCCCCTTTACTGCCATTCGCGTAGATTTAGCCATATATAGCGAACAACGAGCGCGCTATGTACGAATGAGAGGCATTAGTGTGCAATCGTGTGTGCGGCGACGGCGGTATTTGTGCGAGACAGGGTGTACGTTATGCAGAGAGGCACCCCCCAATAGAAGAATGTCGTTGCACTGTCGTCAAAGGGGAACGATCTTACATCGTCGCGACTATTGTCTCGCTGTCCTCGCTGATGGCTCGAAAACGCTTGATAAATACCGTTTCCCCCGTGAGCCTTATAAATCCTGGTACCAGTGGAATGAAGTAGCGATTTGCGCGTTGCCGTACTTCTTTAGTTTTTTTTTTCTTTTTTTACAAAGACGAGCCTCAGCTTTTATTTGTGGGAGGAACAATTCTGCCTGACACGTAATTTTCAACGAGTTATCGTTATCCCGATGTGCGAGGCATCTGTTCCGACAGACGCGAGACGCTTTGAAAGCGCACTCTGAAAAGTTCAGAGGTCATTAGTCATTTTATTTAGCTCCGTGATATACCTATTCATTCGTCTCTGTCTCTCTTACTCTCTCTCTCTCTTTTCTTTTTCTTCATTTCTTCTTTTTGTAACTTATTGTTTCTGTATCGAAAATAGTTTCTACTCAAGTTTCTACATTGTAACATGTCTTGTTGCATAAGTTTCAACACTCTTCAGAAGACGTTATATCTTAAAGCGTTCGATATTTCTCTCTTTCATCGATGAAATTATCACACAATAATAATAAATAAATAATGAGTAATAAATAATAGTATGCTCGATTACTATGCATCATTCGTGCTGCTCTTGATATCTTCGGATCGGAGAGATATACGTGTCAATCTAATTACCGCGCTCGTTTTGTTCGCAGCCATTGAGAAAATGGTCATACGAAAATACAATATAAGCGAGGACGACTTCAAGATCATGGAAACAGTGGTGCTGAAGACGGAACCTCACAAAGCTGGCCAACAGTGGAAGTTCGCCGGCGCGTTTTATTACGCCACAACGGTCCTCACCACGATAGGTACATACATGTTGCAAAGTTACCCCGTTACCCCGAATACCGAATACCGTCGGCTATTCAAACCGAGTTTATTACACGTAACTACCGCTGCGTTACTATTCATTTGCATCGAAAACCTGCTCGATAACCCGTTTGGCATGCACCCAAATGCGACAGTTTGGAAAAAAGCAAGTTTGATTTGCAATTCGGATCTTCTTCCTCTTTGCAAGTGTTAAAAGACTGCCAATTTTTTTTCTTTTTTTTTGTAAATAGGAAGAACAAAAAATTATTTCACACTCCATTCGATATTTTTTACATTATTTTGGACATTGTATCAATTTTTATTTATTTATTTAAAAGAAAGATAATTTTTCCATTCTATGAGCTTTTCGGTAAACGACCGTGATTTTGAAGCCGAAAGTGATTGTTGAAGTAACGCATGAATGGATCGTCGGATATATTCGTCAGTCAATGAGTCAATGCGTTTTAATCGATTTAGCCATGATACAGGATACGCGGGCTCACATTGGAGTGTGACGTTTTGCGGTTTTGCACGAAACGTCACAATTACATTTAGGAGTCCGGGTGTCGTTTCCCGTCGATTGTGTGCGAAAACTGAAGAGACTTTGAAGTTTGTTCCACATTTAAGTAATTTATATTTCAGGTTACGGACACTCGACGCCGAACACCATATACGGCAAATTGTTCACGATGTGCTACGCGATCATCGGTATCCCATTAGGACTCGTAATGTTCCAGAGTATAGGAGAACGCTTGAATAAGTTCTCGTCTGTCGTAATACGGAGCGTAAAGACGCTTCTAAACTGTAGGGACGTCCAGGTAAGCTTAGCCGAGCCACGTGCTTGGTCGTCGGATGTTCTGTGTACGATTCAAGCGGGATTCAGTCGCGTCCTATTCTCGAGACAAATATACAAGCCGTACTAAAATCGGAGAAATTTCCTCACAGCAGATTATAAAAGTTAAACATGCATAAAATTGTGTTTCTGCTCAAAATAGCGACAAATAGTGGAACTGCAATAATCCAGGTGCAAACGGTCGAATTGTAGTCGAATCCATGGCGTTTAATTAATTTTAAGCAGACTCTTATACGAAATAAACGTAGATTATATTGAATTTTAAGGTTATAGATATTATAAGAATTAATTTTAATACTCCTCTTATTGTTTAATATAACAGTCGTATAAAATCAACGCAAACTCATAATTAACGTGATATCACGAATTATCTAATAACTGCAATGAAAAAAATGTATTGAAATTAAAAAAATAGTTTTCTTTGAATTTAGTTTGCTTAGATTCAAAGAAGGAGAGAGACAGAGAGAGGAGAGAGGGAGAGTATTAGGTAGATTTAAGAAAACATTTTTAAATTCAGAGAAATGTTTTCTTAAATCTACTTAATACTTCTTTGAATTAAGGAAACTAAATTCAAATAAATCTATTTTGTTCATTTTAATAACATTTTTTTCAGTGTAATGTGATTTCTATATATACAGGGTGTATCTGAAATAATGTACTAAACTTTAGGAGCGTATTCTAGAGGTCAAAATAAGACTTTTTTTTTCCTATGAACATGGGTCCGCAAATAAACCCCCTTCCAAGCTAGAGGCCCCTAAAGTTTGGGGAAAAAATTGAAAATTAGCTGTATTTGAAAAAAATGGCAGAAGGTTGAAATTTGGTATAGCCCAGTAAATTATAAAGTAAAGTAAGCCACTAAAAAAAATTTTAAAAATTCTTAAAGTCTAAAAATATATTCTAAAAATCTAATTCTAAAAATTCTAACAACAAGTTCAAGTGTAAGTACGGACGAAAAGCATTCATTGTTAAGAACTGACGGCTGAAGTACGGACATTTTCTGCTTTCAATTTGACTGCGGTTATTCGGCGATAAAAATGCAAGGTGAAAGATTCAGTTCCGTGGAATTAACCGGAGGGGGGTTCATTTGCGGGTTCATTTCCCATGTTCATAGGAAAAAAAAGTCTTATTTTGACCTCTAGAATACGCTCCTAAAGTTTAGTGCATCATTTCAGATACACCCTGTATATATTAAAACTTTTTTCATTCTTTTCTAATCAAAACTATTATAACGTTAATCTGTGTTGCCGATCTTCCTACGTATATTTTCTTTATTTCAAATAGTTTAAATAATATAATCTGACAGATTCCCTTCGAGAGTACCAAATACTTTTTTCTTCTCTTGAATATCGAAGATTAAATTACTCTAGTCGTTCTTGTTTTTTAGATATATTATATATTTATTACGATAATGTATAGAATAAATATATAATATACAATTTCGACTTATAAATTAATATGCGACGTATATATTGCAGGCCTCGGAGATAAATCTCATCTGCGTGGTAACGACGTTGTCGTGCCTGACTATCGCCGGCGGCGCCGCCGCGTTCTCCAGGTACGAGGGATGGTCCTACTTCGATTCCATTTACTATTGCTTCATCACCTTGACGACAATCGGTTTCGGCGACATGGTCGCGCTGCAGAAGGACAACGCGCTCAACAAGAAGCCCGAGTACGTCATGTTTGCCCTAATATTTATTCTCTTCGGCTTGGCGATCGTGGCGGCCTCGCTTAATTTGCTGGTTTTGAGATTCGTCACTATGAACACGGAGGATGAAAGACGAGACGAAGCCGAAGCGTTACAGGTACGAGTCACTCTTATCTCTAATTGTAAGATTTTCGTTCATCCATCATTTTGCTGAATATTTAGTACCAACTGCTTAATTGTCATTCCTTTTTTCATGAAATTCTTGCTTGTGGTACTTTCGTATAAAACTCTCCGTACATTTCATCTCGCTGAGTCAAACGAGTAGTGAAGTAGTCCACAGATTGAAATAGCATTGTTGAATGGAGTAATCCGAAGATTAAAATAGCATTGTTGAATGGACATTTCATTTCCATTGCAACGAGCGTCCACGCGCTGTTCACGAGAACACTAATGGAGCATTTTTGCGTCTTCCTTTAGGCGGCCCAGGGCGCGGTGCGTCTTGAGGGCGACGTGATAACGGCGAACGGCTCGATACTGTCCGGGCAGATCGGCAATCACGGCATCGCGATATCGTTGGACGACGAGGCGTCGGTGTGCAGCTGCCGCTGCAGTGGCTTCCAGAGGAAACGGCGGAGGCCGCGTTTCACGGTGCGCCGTTCGCCGGGCAAGATCTCGCACTTGCTGCCAATGCAACAGCTGTCGGCGTCGTCGAGCATGCGGGATGGCGATCCGCGGCCGCTGCCGCTCACCCCGTTGCTGTCGCTGTATCAGCATCGCGCGAGCATTTGACGTTGCTCTGCTGCTAGGAGCGTGATGCTCCTGGATGAGCAGCAGCATTACTATCACGAGCAGCCGCGGCGGGTATCCGTCTGAGGGGAGCGTGTGCCTCTGCCCGGCAGCCGGCGACTTCAACGAATTTCAATCGTCGTCGAGACGCTATCATCACCGCCACGAGTTCTCTTTTTCTCGCTCTTTCTCTCTTTCTCTCTCTCTCTCTCTCTTTCTCTCTTCTCTCCTTCTCTCTCTCCCTCTCTCTCTCTTTCCTTTTTTTTCGTTTCACTCTCGTCAAGAGCGAGTAAGATTTCGTATAGATAGTCGAGAGATTAGGATCGGTTAGAAACTGGATCGCTGGAACTGTTTAATCCGGATCGTGACACCGGGGTAATGACGGCGCCGGATGCTTCTCCTCAACGAAAACGTTTCGTCGTTTCGCGACGCGCGAATCCCGCGCGGTACATATAATTCTTCCATTCGCGACACGCCGCTATCGTCCGAGTTTCATTCACATTCGTGTAATCGAGAGTATTAAGATACTCGATGTGCGATGAATGAATTTCTGATATGTCTGTGCTACCATCGAGTAAGGAGTGAGAATTCGACGAGTGAGAAAGCGAGAATTGGCGCTCAAGATGCCGAGACGAGGCTTTCCGTTTTGGCGCTCTAGATAAATGGCTGTGTCATTCGCCGGCATCATTAAGTGCGACGTGCGATGAGATTCTATATGTGTGATAACTCAGCAGCGATGTAGATTTACTAACAATGAGTTACCTTTGATCCTTTGTAGCCGAAATTCTATTTTCCTCGAGAAAGAATATTACATGTGTAAGGATATTTACTGGAATAACGTGTCTATCCTAAAAATTAGTACAGAGAGAGGTTCTCGCATCTCCTTTTACATTTACAATTTTATTCGCCAATTCGAGATTAATCTTTTCTCGATAAAAATTTGATCGCATTCTACGAATCTCAAGTACATATATATATTAGAGTCACATTTCAGATATCTACTACGGCTTGGAATGAGCAGTATAATCTTTGCGCTCGCTTTCTGATATTCTCATACTTAGTCCGCCTCTTTAAGATATAATAGAACGAGAAATGTGGTATGCACGTCGCAGGTGCGATTACGCGGTGAACTGACCTTGAAAAGACATGCATGTACAAAAGGCTGTGCGGGGATAATTATGTATCTTGCAACCGACAGAAACTCGCGAAGACACGTGAAAAATATTCCCGTGGGAAGGACGAAAGGGATCGAATGCGAATGGGTGCGAATGTCGGTGAGCGAGATCGCGAGCGAGTGCGAACGAGTGTGCGTGGGAATCGTCTGTGTGCAAGGATGTAAGAACGCGTGAAGAAGAGAAAATGCGAACGCCATGTATACACTTTACATTCACGTTCTCGTGGGAGAGAGAGAAAAATATTAAGAAAATATAAATACACACCAAAGAAAGAGATATACACAGACCGACACAACTTTTTCATTAAGAAGACATTTTACAATTTGTATATAATATAAAGTATAGAAAGAAAGCAAACTACGATTTTAGGTATACGACACACGAGGCGTTCCGATCTTACAGAGATATATAACGTGTATAATACATACTTGTAAGATACGTCACGATTATTATCAAGCGAGTTCGCGAGTACGTGATATAAATATATATATATATAAATATATCTCTCACAAAATTTCGACTTTTCATCTATTTATTATTTAAGTGCAGATCGAGATTGTCGAGGTGGCCATGGCCGCATAGATTTGTAGAGTTCAGTAGGTTGCCGTAGGTCTCCTGAAATACACAAACGAGCCCCGACACGATTGCAAAGAGAGAGAGACAGGTGTGCGCGCGGAGGAAGAAGAAATTTTACGCGAATTTGCTCCCCCGAATTTGATCATTTATAGTCTACCTACGAAGAGTCAATCCATCGAAACACGAGACAAGTACGTATTCCCGGTAGATGCGTTATCATACTATAGGATGAACACGAGCGGAACAATTCTCTTGCCTTTTATCGAGAAGTAGAATCTACTCGGATATTTTTAAGACGTATACTGGATTGCACGTGTGCGAGTAGCCATACGTAGAAGACGTTTCTTTATCCGATCGGATGGTACGTACACAGGAAAAACGCCGACCGGTACGGCAGCTCTTTCGTGGGAATGTCTTGTTATTTAAGTCGATCACAACATTCATGCGGCGCGTTTTCATTACGGTATACAATCAGGATTTTCCAAAAGCCAAATACTTTTGAATCACACGTCAACAATTCGAGGATACTGATGTTTATCGTGACCAAATGTAATTTATAATGCTGTACATATATGACCATTTCAGATTAACGAAAGGCTGCGGCGCGCGATCTTGTCCGTAGTTTCCACAATTTCTTAAGTAATGTACGCGTATACGTGTTAGATGCTTGTTTAAACTTAACGTAAAACTTCGAAAAATAATTTCCTTTATGAGAACAAACGTGATTATGACGAAACAGCCGTACTTGTCGACCGTTTATCAGTTATACCATTTCACTTATGAATGTCTTACTCTACGAAAAAAAAAAGAAAGAAGAAGATGATAAGAACTGCTAGAACTTACTCCCGTTCATTACCATTAACTACGGCGAATTAAATCTGTAATATATTATAGGTAGTAACAAAAAAAAGTAACGCGATCGCGTAGTCGTACAAGATTTTTATGAGATAAGGAGAGTAAATAAAAGAAGACAAACTTAACGAAGATAAACTAACAATAAGTGAACGCGTAATAGCCATGCATCTTGTATTAATCGATAGTCGATGTAACGTTTATTTTATTCGCATCCTACTTGGCGCATCATTTCAACTCGTTTGAGCTAAATAAGAGTAACGTTCACGAGCCTTTTCGAAACGACAGGTATTTTACCACTTGAAACGATCGACATGTTACCCATTTGTTTTTAAACTCCGTAGTTCATTATCTAGTTCATTATCGAACTTTGCTAGTCTTCACGTAACGTAAATAAAATTTTGAATATATATAATCGGATATACAATTTTTTTAATTCTCAGGTGAACGGTCATAGCGTCTTAAGATAATACAAGGATTATATACACTTTCATATAATATTTTGTATTTATTGTAACATTCTATAAAAAGAAATAATTGAGCTTATAATATCGAGGCTATAGAATTAGCTGGGAAAAAAAGACGATTTCTCGTTTGCTTTCGATCTCGAATTATTAAGTAGGCGACGTAAAGGATAGAAACAACAGTAACAACACATGATTTTATTTGTAATATTTCATGATCACGCGATTGTATCTCTTGATAATCTACGAAGTTATTTCTCTCGAGATATGCTTGCCGAAAGTTTGACGTCTAAAAGAATCTGATTTCGCTGCTAAGAATGTTTCCTATTACGACGGCTATCCATCTAAACGTTTCGCGAAACAGCAAACATTGAATGAAATGTGTTCACACCGATTTAGCTAAAATGCAGAATGAAATGATGTATATTGTGAATGCAACGTTCGACAGAGGGGGAAAAAAAGATACAGAGATCCAAATAACGTCACTGTAATTATACCGCAGTGCCATAATTTCCTGACGTACATTTAAATTGCCATTACTTGTATTATTTTGATAAAAAAAAAAGTATGAAAATGATAATAAAATATATTTAAACATTAACCGATTTTGTTTTGAGTAAAAGAATTTTGTTGTAATATATCTCTCTTCAACGCCGACTAATAATTAATAATAATGTAAATTAACATGGCGAATAGTTCACTATACTCATAGGATAGTGCATTTACATGCAACTTCCCTATTTTTGTGAAGAGATTAGTCTTGATTACTATAAGGATGAAGCCAGAAAATATAATTTCACGCATTATTATAATATAAATGGCCATAAAACTGAATATGAAGTTTCTATTGATAATAATTGTAAATTGTGAAAGCGTGGCGCGCGTTTCGTCATGAAAGAATTTTTATTAATTGTATATATATACATATATAATATTGTAATATATAAAGCATTTCTGTCTAAGTCTTGGGACGCTTTGCTTCGCATCTAATTTGACAATCTTCAGCACACCATTTAATCGCGATAATCCACCCGGAATTTATAATTATCGTGTGTTCCACCAGGATTGTCCACATTAACCGTTTGCCATCTGTAGAATAATTCTTACAATTAGAAGAGTAAAAGCCGCATTTTATCATCGACGTCTCGAACGACGCACACCCGTGAAGAAGAATCGAATGGTGGTGTGGAACGATGTCGAAGTAGATCGAAGCATACGTGACACTTCTTACGTACGAGGAAAAATTGTACGATATAGAGTGAGACATACGCTTCGTTGAGATTCGCAATAGGATTACGTTCACTTTCCAAGTCTTTCCCAACGTTGATGTTTTTGTCGTTCAGCTATCCTAAACAAGTCCTATATCGATACGGCGTTATCGGCGCGAGGTGTGTACCTATAGATTATGCTAAAAACTATCAACGATTTTACGACCAACGCTAGCTTAGTTAATATCCCGACGGGTTGACGATATAAGATCATTTTTTTTTTTCCAGGCTATAGTCTAGTTAATTAGAACGTAATAAGACGACGTCTGGAGAACTTCTTGCATACTCTGCGCGTCCTTCGCACGACCAATGTTTCATAATCTCAAGGGTACGGCAGCGTCACGACGTATCGCTGCTTCGCGTAATCCTGATGGCAAGGCCAATTGGCACGCGGAACACGCGATAGCGGCACAGGAGACTCCTTCGTTCTCGATCATGAATGCAAGAACGTTTCATTTGGACATGTTGCTTATTCGATCGGTTCTATTAGGTAGACTACAGTCTTTAGCTTAGAGATTGGTTTGAAAGAAATTTTTTCGAAACGATACATCAGCGGCCTTCCAAATTCTAGGATATCTGAAGTTAAAAGAACGCCTCATGTAAAGCGCTAATAGAAGTAAAAAAAGAAGAAGAAAAGAAGAGAGAGTAATTACTAATTAGAGAGCGTTGCCGATATATCGTATAATCCTTTCATTGACCTAGAACGTACTTGAGATAATTTATTACCCTCACATCGTGATACGCGGAGGTTTTCATTGATGACGTACGTTTGCGATATTTCGAGCCGACGCCACTCGAGCCTTTGACGCGTTCTTTTAATTCAGGTCTCCGGAAAATCCATGAGGAACAACAGTACAGGCAAGTGCCAGAGGCAAATCCCACCGTGCTCTGCACACACGATAACGCAAATTGTGCACGCGCGGAACACTCAGCGGAGATCACATACGCGGATTTGAAGAAAGATTTAAAACCTCGTGCATTTTTAACTTTGTATTTAAGTAGGTGACGGGCACGAGGGACAGAGTCTGCTATTAATGTTACCTTACACAAATATAAACAATAATACTTGTAATAGCTGTAAATTTACATTACGAAGTAACCGAAAGAGGATACGGAATTTAAAACGAAAAAAAAAAAGATTTAAAAATTCACGCAATTTTGCTATTATTGTTATAGCGTAAAGTGTAAGTGCATAGTTACGAATTTGACAAACTAATTAATCGATTAATTAATCAACTACAAGCATCGAAGTAAATGCGATTTTGTCGTGGTCTTAATCGATTTATCTGATTCGCGCGGTTCTAAAGTCGCGGGAAGAAAAAAAAAGGAGTAAGAGATTTGTAAAGTATAAGTACGCGGATGTTGCATTCGGATATTGTATCTTCAAAATTTCGTAAAAATTCATGCTTCTATTATGCCACTTACGGCGAATTTATTGGCTGTATCTTCCAATAACAAATGGAACTTAAAACGATTTTCATCGTACACCAGAAGATTGCGTCTGATGAATTTAATTTTAACGGCTCATTCAACAAGTAGAACGATCGATCGGCTATTTCTATCAAAGAAACAAGAAATACTTCCGAGGGATGAAATGTACGATTTCGCCGCCAGAAATTAAGAGACGGGAAAGAGTCGACTAATCCTTTCGACAGAAAGCGGCTGACTTTTAGTGTCTTCGATATATATGAAAATTATTGTTTGATAATTAATAGCAATATTGTAAGACGCAGAACGAGATTTGCACAATGTACCTTGACTAACTATGACTAATGATTTCAATGAAAATGAAAAAAAAAACTGTATAGGAATGGTGACTACATATCTCTTGTTTTCGTGTATTATACATAGCGTGTACCCTTCAAGGGCCTTCGGAAAGCCACACACGATCGAGATTAATACCTAATTGACGTTCAAAAGTTTTAAAAAATAGTACGAGCAAAATAAGTGGGCGAAAATTATTCAAAATAAGACGCGAGGGAATGATCGGAATCGGTTCTCAAATCCCCTGCCTGCACACACCGCCATGTGTAACGACATTTAAGTGGATCGTAATTTGTAAATTAATTATTATGGACTTCCTATTATATGCTGGTATATAATGATACATGTGCTCTGCCACAATAAAGCAGTTTTTTTTATCTACTCTGCTGCAGTACTTTCTTCCCCCATATACAAGCAACAAATTTATTTATTACAATTTGTTTATTACGATATGATGATAAATTTTTCAATGTAATTATTGATAGACGCTGTCTACAGTAGAAGTCTACACAACGTATAGTAAAATACTGGATTTAAAAAACTTTACAACATTCATCGAATTATAATGAAATAAATAACAATAATTTACGTGTATGTGTTCATGAATTATTCCTAGAAACAATAAAATAAAAATTTATTTGTATACATAGTTATATAAATTTTTATTTACCTACTACCTAAAAATTTCCAATTTACACATATCTATATATTAGGTATGCATAAAAATTTTCGCTTTTATTTCTAGTAGAAATAGTCTAATAATATTCTAAGTTTCTAATTTTCAATTTTGTTTAATAGATATTTAAAGAATTATATTTATTATATGTACAAACGTTATATATATATATATATATAGATATATATATATATATAACGTTTGTACATATAATAAATATAATTCTTTAAATATCTATTAAACATATATATCTATATATATATATATATATATATATTCTATATATATATATATAGTAAACAAATATGTCTACATATCGCTCCTTTACTACAATAATGACATAACACTTAACTCAAAAATTGTCATTTTTTAGTCGTTTGCAAAAGAATAAGAATTCGTGCAATACATTGACTAAAGAACTAAATTCTAAAACATATATACAGGGTTATTCACGAAGTTATGCACATACCCTATTTTGGGAGGTAGTTCCTTGGGCGATTTTTAAGAAAAAAGTTTCTAAGAACATGGGTCCGGAAAGGTTTTCCTGCGGAGTTAAAGAAAAATAGAAGTTTTTTCCCTAAGTGATTTCGATAATTCCAGGAAGCAATTCCTTAGACAATTTTAAAGAAAAATGTTCCTATATGAACATAGGTTCGGAAATGCTTCCCTGCAGAGTTTTCGACATCACTAAGAAAAAAACTTTTTATTTTTCTTTAACTTTGAAGTCCTATAACTCTGCAGGGAAGCATTTCCGGACCCATATGTTCAGAGGAACTTTCTTCTTTAAAATCGTCCAAGGAACCACCTCCCAAAGTATGTGCATAACTTCGTGAATCACCCTGTATAAGTTATACTTTTATTCCTCTACAATCAGTTATTGTTATTACACCAAAATCGCATTTAAAAATAATATTACAAAATTTTAATTATTTATTCAGACCATTATCAAACTCCATTTTCTGGAAAACTTTGTTTTTTGAGCTATGTCATTGTTGCAGCAAATGAGCGCGATATAATAGATTTTTAAATCTGCTAAAATGAAACATGATAATAATTTATAAAAAATAAAGCCAATAAATAAATAATAAAAGCCTTTTTCTAATGGAGAGCCGTCATTGAAATAAAACGCAGTCAATGCAGCGTAGGGAAGAACGCGAGAGGTCAATGATATCTTTTGCGACGTCAGAATAAAGCTGATTTCACATCGGATCACGATCGGACGACAGACTGTGCAGGTATCACAATAGGATGCTGGATGGTTTATCAACGATTAGATTTTTCTAAATGAGATAATTAATTTCACTGCTACTTGTAAATCATGTTAGAAGAAAATTGACTGAAATTCGATTCCGATACGACAATTGTCATTGTCCGTTTCGTGTAAAAGCACCCTACATCGCAATGATACAAAGGGACGTGACACGTGACACCACGTCCCTTCTACGTCTTTTTTTCCTTTTTATGATCCTTTTTACTCTTACTTCGTACAATGCTGTATCGTAAATTTGAAAGGAAAGTAAGATGTTGGGCGAAAGAGCTAGAGGTTTCTGTTAAGGGGATCCTAAACCCGCCTGTAATTTCTATATTGCCGATTTTCTTTTGAGTAACATATCTTTTTATTGGCTTTACAGAATAAAAAATCCTTTTCAGAAGTTAAAGTATATACACTATAATAATGTCCACGCTGGTCGATTTTATGCCGAGAACAAAAATAATTTCAGAAATGCAGATTTTCTCACGTCAAGTCATGACAACACATTTGCTTCATATAAATATTCTACAATTTGTTGTTACAAAATGAGACCAGCCTGGACAACGGATAACATGAAGAAATAACATACCGTAATCATGCACGCGTAAATTCAGTGAACATATATATATATATATATATCGGCTTATTTCTAAGCCGTCGTAATTTGACGTTAAATGACCGAGCGATCGTTATCATAAAGAAATTGCTTAGTTGCATACACCTTGCAAGTGCAAGGTATATGCTATATATATATATATATAGATAGATACGCGTCGCGCAACAGAGACAAAGCGCGGTGTACGAATCAATGAATATACATCAACATTTTCTCCGCGGTCTCTTTGTGTTTGCTGATAGACGTTACACGGTTTGATCATGCGTCGTTGAGCATCTAACTAAAGTGGGAGTAATTGAGCATGAAAACTTCATAGTATGCACTCGGCCGACCTTTCCCAGTCACCTGCCCGATCAATCAATCGGCGTCGTGAACTCAAAAGTGAAGTTACGGAGCCAAGAATCCCTCTCTTACGGAAACCTCTGTATCTCTACGCAATCGTGCGTACTTGAATTAATTATGGAAAAATAATTTCGTCGATTTTGCATGCATGATTTCGTTCGAATCGCCGTTCGAGATTCGGGATGGCTAAAATCTCGTGGTTCGATTTCGATAACTGAAGGAAAAAAGAAGAGAGAAAGAGAGAGAGAGGGAGCATTTCCAATTTTCGGGGTTGGAAGTCCGATTTCAAGAGAGAAATCGGACCGTCGCGGACGTCGCGTCGTCCCGCATCGATTGGCGATACATTTCAAGGAGAGAACCCTCGGCGTCCGTCGCTCGGAACTGTCGTGTGTGAAGGCGGTTGGCTTGGCTTTAGTCAAAGCCGATCGATACACGAACGCGGCCGTTGGGCCACGGGCGGAGACGGCCGAGTTGCGTCGACGGCGGCCGAGCGGTGGCGACGGGAGCCGAGGTGCGGCGAACACGGCCGAGGCCGCGGTTAGGAAGCGACGCGCAGTGCAGCGCAGTGAACGACGCGGCGGCGATCCCTCTACGGAAACGGATCTCGCAGCGAACGGCGTACGCGTTCAACGGGCGCGGCTTTGCGTCTCGAAGCTGGCGTTTTACGCGGTAAAATGTCCTCCCTCGACTACCTGGACCTGTGCCGGCTGTGTCTCGTGAAGGACCGCGTCTCGGTGCCGATTTTCGAGGGCGAGGGTGATGTGCGGCAGATCTTTCTCAAGATCACCGCCTGTTTGCCGGTCAAGGTAAGAAGCTAACTACGCCATTCGGCTCACCAGCTATGGCGAGCCGCCATCTTGCTGAGCCTTCGCGGACGGCTTCGCGGACCGATCTTGCGACGGCGATCTCGGTGGCGTATTCTGAATCGCTCTGTAGACGAGGGAAAAAACCGCCCATGACGCGTCGAGGTGATACGACACGACACGACGTGACGTGACGCTACACGTCGCGCGGCGTGCGATCCCGGCCCTTGGCGCTCGTCGCCTTTGTGACGCCGCTAATTGCTCGATGGAGTTGCCGCGCTTTTCGCCTGTCGCACGATAAAAATACACTCCGTTCCGATCGCGTGTTGTCGATCGGTCGATGTCGTTTCTATCTGTCTCGAGAAGCCGCGGTTGACGGGTAGCACCTTTCATCCCGCGCACCGCGAAATGAAATTAATCCTGGCCGTCGATTTTTTCGACATCTTGCCGTCGACATTGGCCACGCTCGCGAAACGCATACCTAACGTCTACTCCCCAGTACCCGCGGATCGATATTCTCGCATTTTGTTTGCAGTTTGACAATTATTTCTGTCTCGTCGTGAGAACCTCGCCTCGAGCGATTCATACCCGAGCCTACGGTCTTGCTCAGGTACGGGTCTATCGCGGAGGAATCGAGCTCGCAAACGCTACGCGTGTATTGGCCATTAGCTTCTCGTTGAT
Source organism: Leptothorax acervorum (assembly GCA_035220615.1). Classification (NCBI taxonomy): domain Eukaryota; kingdom Metazoa; phylum Arthropoda; class Insecta; order Hymenoptera; family Formicidae; genus Leptothorax; species Leptothorax acervorum. The sequence goes on along the minus strand of JASTWQ010000027.1, from coordinate 308,611 downwards.
CGCGTACGGTTTAATGGCGTCTCTCGTGTTTGTTGCTCCGGAGTGCTCCGGAGAGACAATTTCTGCATAACGATTTTATTGAAATATACTTTAATATATATTGTAAATAAATTGTATTAATTTAAGAGACTAACGCTGTTATTTTAACATAATAACTGTAATTTTAATATATTGAAGAAATATAGTTTTTTTTGATATATAAAAATGAAATATTGCAGTGCATGTATACAAGCTGTGATGTTTTAAAGGTCTCATGAATCTTCTTTTTATGATTATAGGTGAACAGGGAAGACAAATTACCTAAAAAGATATGCGACGACTGCGTGTATAAAATAGAGTTATGTTATCAATTTTGGCATACGACGGCAAATGCCGAGAAACAGTTGCTGCAATGGCTAGGCGAAGTAAACATGGAAGACAAACAGGGTTACAATGTTCTCAATCCGGTAATTACTGTTATATACTTATTTGTCACCTAGTTCCTTTTCTTGACAAATTTTGAGAAATTAACGCACACCCTGTATAGTTCTGTACAGTCTTGGGAACAAGACATGATCATCATTTGTTTGATTCTTCTTTTGTCTATGTTTACCTTAGTAATGATAGCTGGTGATCGTAATATTTTGCATATTGTGCACTTGTAAGTTATTTTTTAATACTTCACATTTTATATTTTTATGTATTACAATTTTTTTTACGTACATTATCCAGTAGTCGGTAAATTTAATTTTATAAAAAATTTACGTAGTACATAATAATAATTAGATATAATTTAAAAGAGATTCGGATCGCTTCAATTAAGAAATAAAGTCGATGATATGTATTTAGTTTAATTTCTTATTAAAACTTAATTTTTGTGGTAAATATAAAACTTATGTCTTTTGCTTTCTGTTAAATTTTAGAACGGAATGAAACCATCAGAACAGAGCAACGAGAACAGGTTAGATGGTACTGTGATGCAGCAAGTAAGCGAACATCAGAACAATATGAATATGGGTATGATGGACAACATGGGACTAAGTATGCCCATGATGATGTCGAGCAATGCCCAACAACAAATAACCTCAGTTCCTATGGACACCAGTGGTAGCTCTGTACAAAATGTCCAACCAGTAGCTGGACCAAGCACACAAACGACACATGACCAAATTACACAGAATCAAACAGACGCGCCTACGCAACAAGAGGAAGAAGATGAGAGCAGTGAAGAGGATGAAAACTCGGACGATGAGTGCGATGGAGATGAAGGTACATATCCGTGCTCTGTATTAGATTTTGTAATTTACATATCTTATTACTAGGCAAATAGCTTAGAAATTTGGAAAAACGTAGAAAGAAAAGAAGAAAGAACGTTTTGGAATTTTGTTTAAGGCCTACCTATAAAAGAAGAAAGTGAAGAAGATCCTAATAATAGTAGAACTATAGAGCCTACAACGTTTGTTAACGTTTCCTTGGCGTGTGACGAAGCTGGCCCTTCCGGACTTCAGCAACAGAAAATTCCAGATATGCCCGAGATTGTAATGCCACAAACAGCAGATGTGGATCCGAAAACTGGGTGAGTTTTCTGTTTCTTACTTTATTGTTTGAGAGCCAAAGGTGTCACTTGTTGTGGTGAACATAAACAATTACACATAAACATTGCGTTAGTTTGATTTACCAACTATTATTATATTTTTATCAATTTTATTCGAATGTCAAGATGAATAGAATGAATATAGTTATTAGTCTTGAATGAAATCAATGATGTATATAAATGGAATAAATTTAATGATTTATTGTACAGTCATAATTATATAAAGTATTTTTAATGCACACAGAAACAGAACTTACTAACGGTATCGTAGTATTTATTTTTTAAGGAAATCAATATCGAATGTGCATCTTTGAGAATATTGTTTTAAAGTGCTCTTAATTATACACCATGCTCTTTCGTACACAAATTTAGTCTTGAAAGAATTATCAAGTCTATAAGATAGAAATGAAAATGCAAGATAGATAAAACGATTACATTTGAACTTTTATTCATATAAATATAAGACGCAGGTAAACACAAGGTAAGTTTGGACACACCCCACAACCATCTTTGGCTCTAGGTGTTTAGCAATTTCTACAAATATTTTATATATGTTATGTATAATTACGTTATTTTCAAACGATTATTTGCGTTACTTTCAAACGATCTTGTAATTTTTCGTTATTTAAAAAGATACTTATTACGCGATTGTTGAGTCCAGAATAATTGCTAAACACTTTATTACTTTTACATGTGGTAGCATGTACATAGAGTGCATTTCGATGAAACACAATCTTAATTACAGTGACATTAATTACAATGACGTTAACTTTTTAATAATGTTCTTTACATCTCGTAAATATTTGATATCTATTAATTTTTATACCTTAATCGAAATGGACTTTATGTTAGATATTATTTATATATGTGCAAGAAAATGGATATAGAGATTTCTCTGGATTATCCATGTTCATGATACGAGAAAGAGATTAATTTCTCGCAAGAAGCGATATCTGAGAGAAACCAGCCTGATCTCTCTGTCCACTCAGAAACCAAATGTTACATGTTGTCGATATTAATATTCCCACGCTTACGTGATGGCACTAAATGCCGCACACATGACCGATATTCGGCCGATCCAAAAATCACAGACAATAGATATTTCAATCGATGCAACGTTTATCTACCATTTCTGATTTATGATCTTCGTGCTTTCCGACGCCTGCGCTTTACGATATTGCCAGGACACTGTATTACTATATTATGTTGCGACTAATTTTAAGTTATCTTTTAATCGACGTAAAAGAAATACGTGTTTTATGAAATCGTTAATAAATTTTGCGTATCCGGTAAAATTCGCCGGATGATAAAGTAATTGCGCAATAGTGTATCATAACCGAGGAGACAAATCGGTTAAGAATTGTTAAGAATCTTGATGTTGAAGAAGATGAAGGATCATATTTCTTCCGATTCGAAGATTTCTGCGAAACGAAAGAAAGAATCGTCCATTAAGAGACTGCCAAATCAAGAGGATTTTTCGCATTGTATATACAAAGGCGAGTATTATCTTTTCTACATTCTATATTTTATTCTATTTATAAACTCTTGTTATAATCTCTAAGATCTCTTGATCTCTAAGATCTCTTGTTATAAGCAAAACCAAATATTGCGGTATTCAATAATGCCGACACGCAAATTTGACACCATTTTGGTATCTAATAAATTTTCTTATATATTCGATGATATAACGCGATGTTATCACGAATTTTATTTTATTACGCACGCTTGGATTGCGCGTATTGTTTCGCGCGATCCATAAGTGCAAAAGATATACCGCGAGGGATAGATCCTTTTAATGAATGATGAACCAGGCTTGCATTATAATTGCGCCGGTTTCTCATTTGAAATAAAATGTGCGGAAAATTTTATTAAGTATTTATTGCGCTTTGTATTGGCTGCAATATTTGATACACGTATCGTGATATTTTGGGCATATTCTAAGTATGTCCTTCATATCATGAATTTTTAATGCTTTTGTAAATGGAGAAAATTGTATTGTTCAGCTTTAAGTGGATATCTGACACCTGAAAGATTGACACACAGCACTTTTTGTGCTTTTGCTGCGTCAAATTTTTATAGATTGTCACTTTTCACTCTAAAATACTGAATAATATATTTGATTTTCTCCTTTGTGTGCTATTCTTATTACAGTTCTTAGCTGCATTTTTATCTTGTTTCGCGTAATATACAGGGTGTTTTCTAAGTAAGTAGACAAACTTAAAGGGGATATTTCTTGTCTTATTTTAAGAAGAAAAGGTCCTATAAACATGTGTCTTAAACTGTTTAGTTTTCAAAATACAGTGTGTCAAAGTTGTGGAAAAAAAGGTAAAAAATTTAGAAAATCTGGAAAACGTTTAAAGATTTTTATTTAAATTTGGTATGCGTACATGTGGTATTAAGAACTATGTTCTAGTACCGATAAAACATTTTTAGATCCACCAGGGGCATGTATCTTTCACACCCTGTCTCTTGAAAACGAAGCAGTTTAAAACACATGTTCATAGGACCTTTTCTTCTTAAAATAAGCCAAGGAATATTTCCTTTAAGTTTGTCTACTTACTTAGGAAACACCCTGTATATTTGTGAGATGTAAAATGTGCTGGATGCGAGTATACACGTGCGTGAAAAATCATGCTCGAGAAAATGGGAAGAAGATGCTTTATCGTGGCTATGGATTATTTATGAAGGTGAGATCTTTTATACCTGATTTAATTTGCGTTTTAACATGTTCTATCTTAAGTCATTAGTGATCTTTTGGGTAAAAATTTGCTTTTCTCGAACTCTTTTGCCAAGTTTTATGGCTTGATCTTTACTTTTCCCTTCTGCTGTATCGTTAGGGCTAGGGAATATCTAATACATATATACATATATGTATTAGATATTTTTAATTATAATTTAAACGATATTAGTAATGAACATAATAAGAGACTAGGTCTACAAGATTATTTCGTATCGTAATTAATATCTAAGTCATTTTTATCATATCGTAATATTATTCATCCAATAGTATTTAAATATTATCATGTAAGCCTTATGAATTCGGAAAGCTTGATGAGTATTCACGTAGCGGATGATGAAACTTCCAATGCTGTTTGACTTGACAAGACAATCGCGACGACTTTCTCGATTCGCACGTGCGCTCTTATAACACATTATGATTGCTGCGTTTCGAGAGGGATGCCAGCAATGCCCAAGCACCTTGCACCGGCCACCTTGCAGCACTCACATAAGCATAATATCTTTTTCTATCTTTCTCTCTCTGTTTTTCTCTCTTCCTCTTTCTCACCACCGCCTGTACGCAAGATATATTTGTAATGATCACAAAGAACAGAATCAAAAGACAAAGCTGTGTGTGCTCACGGGTCGTTCTCCGTTGCAATGTCCTTGGGTTTTGTCAATTTCAGGGAAGGAGGCGAGACCTTCGGCGGATTGTCGGGGATGCTGCGTCAGATTCTCTCGCCCTCGCCCGAGATTGGGGAGGCCGGTATGTCCGTCAATTGTAATCTCCTACAGACCAACTCGATATTCTCGAATCCATCGTCGATGCTATCGTCGACATTGCTTCCCCCGCATTTTCAGTCCATATGTCCGGACCAGTCTTTTCTCGATCAGGTGCAAATCTTTACCGAGTCCTATCCGTGTCCCACGTGCGGGCTGGAGTTCCGAAGCGCTCTTAAACTAAACTATCACATGCGAACGAGTCACGCCGCGCGTCCAGAATTCGAGCACAGTATCGAGAATCAGCCGCGGTATTCGTGCGGGGTCTGCTCGCGGACCTTCGTTGCTCTGAACCACCTTAGGATGCACGAGGTCACGCATTCCGCGCCCGTGCCTACATGCGCATCGACCTCCGCCAATCTCGTCACGTCGGCGTCGCCCGGCGGCAACATGGAGAAAACGTTCGCCTGCGATCTCTGCCAGGCCAGCTTTCGGTATCGCACGCTACTGGAACGTCACCGGAGGATGCACCAGGAGGTCGGCCAGGAGAAACCCTACTCTTGCCCGAGATGTATGATGCGCTTCGAGACGCGCAACTTGTACAATCATCACGCGAAAACCCACAGACCATTGCCGGCGAGTAACGACAATCGGATAGTCGCGGGTACCAATGCCGTGTCGTCGCCCGTCGATCCGATGATAGCCGGCAATCTCGGTGTTGGCGGCGGCGGCGGCGGTGGTGGTGGAAGCGGTGGTCCCGTAATCCCCGCCAAGTCCATGCCTTCTTATCCCTGCGACTCGTGCTCCAAGCAATTTACGACCGCCGAGTCGTTGACCACGCATAAGGCGGTGCACAGGTCGCGGCCGCTGGTCTGCGACGTGTGCGGCAAGGGCTTCACGCATCGCAAGTATTACGTGGTGCATCAACGCATCCACACCGGCGAGAGGCCATATCTCTGTGCCATGTGCGGCAAATCGTTCACGCAGGCGTCGACGCTCACCGTGCACCGCCGTTATCATACGGGGGAGCGTCCGTACACCTGCACGCTATGCGGAAAGGGATTTGTCACGCGAACGATTATGCTTAATCACATGAAGAAACACTGAGCCGACGACAGATCGATAAGATTTTTCGCCGCGCGCGATTAAATTCAAGATGCGATGGATGTTCTAGATTCTAGAATCTAGATAAAATTATGTTTAAGAGAGTCTACTTGATCTCAGAATATTTTATCAACACTAGAGAAAAAAATTGAAAAATTGGTATCAATTTTGATTAAATTGAAAATTATTTAATATAATTTTGAAAAGACAAAAATCTACAAAAGTAAAATTAAAAATGATTGACGTTTTTTATAACTGCTTAGATGAAACAGATTTTAATAATCGGTATATGATTTTTCAAAAGCATAAATATTTTGTTATATATATATATATATATATATATATATATATATATATATATATATATATATATATATATATATGTATATATATACATATACATATAAAAAAAGCTGTTAAAAATTTAAAATATTTTTGATCGTAAGTAATCCTTTTTGTCGGAATTGTACAGAGTGTTGATATCTAAAAAAGTGCCTAAATTACTCAAGTTACTATCGCAGAATAATAAATAAGTCGATATAATATGGCGAAGGAATTAGAACGTGTAAATTTTTTTTATGAACACGTTTACGTGATAATATATATTAACTCCGTACAGCTTCGGATAAAATATATTTAATAATCGATTAAATCAAAGTCATGATAAAAATAAGCGAACAATTACGTACCATAATCATAAATGTTGTCATCACTGTGATATCGTTTGTATATTATACAAGATATTTAGAATAACGTCAATATTATTAGACGCGGCGTGAAACTTTCTATCCTAACTGAAAGTTGATATGGCGTAATTCAGTTTCTAATATAAGAGAAGTTAGTACCTGCGCAATAATATGAAAAAGTGCCTAAAGTCTAATTTTTTAAATTATTTTATTTTTTATCACGATATAAAACTGAAAGACAATTTCAAAATAAATAAATAATTATTTTTGTACTTGACATAATATGTATTAACATAAAATTTTTAATTATATTACTGTTGGCCGATTGTTAATCTATAATTAATTTCAACGTAATTTCAACTGAATTCAGGTGCCTTTAATTAATATAGGATGAAAGACAGGGTAGAACGTGTAACATTAATTACGTAAATGTGACATGTAAGTATGAAGACGCTTAAATCTATCTAGATTTAGTCCTAGAAGTTAATGCAACAACGATATAGATGAAGTAAATGACGATATATGATTTCGCAATAATTACCGAGTTTATCGCTTTATAAAATGTTTTTTTCTATTAATATAACATGCTAAACTGCATTTCTGCAAAACATGCATTATACATGCGTCTATGTATATTGCCAATTAGATAAAATTGACAATATCTTTTGCAAAGATCACGTATCTTATTTGTAGAATATTTACTCTGATAGATGATGGTATATAATATTTACAAGATTTTTTAAATAAATGCATTTGAAAAATTAATGAAATTATCTTAAATTTTTTAAAATTTCGTTTTAAATATACAAGAGATTATATGCAGGATAAATATTATACATACATTTACTCAACTATGCATGTATATAGTATAACAATTTATATTAAGAATACTTTTTATATACAAACAGATATAAAGAGCGTTTTCGTTCGATTATATTTGAATTTCTGGTTTATTTACGAGATTTTTAATAACAAAAAGAAATTCTACATTGAATAATAAATTGTTTTTTTTTTATTTGACAAACGAATTGCGTTTAGGAAACATGTTTAATATTAAATAAGATTTATGTGGAAACGTATTAAAAAAAAAATTAACTTTGAAGTCACTAATTTGTTCCTTTAGACATCAATTTTTCTGCAATTTTTTTCAAATGATTGGCACATGAATATAGTCAGTAAAATGCACAAACGTCGATAACGTCTCTGCACCATTTTCTCTTCAATAATCGAATTGCTTGGTATTTTCCAACATTTATCTATGATTTTAGACTTTAGAAATGCAGACTAAATTATTAACATCCAAGTATAATAATTGGAAATAATTTTCTGTAATATGTAAGTGTTACAAACAATAAGGGCTATAATACACAAAATGCATAGCGTAGCATACGCATAGCATAAGACCGCTGGACCAATGAGCATCTAGCATAATGTCGCCATATTAATTTACATAAGATGCTCATTGGTCCAGCGGTCTTATGCTATGCTTATGCTACGCTATGCATTTCGTGTATTATAGCCTTATGTCTCTCATGGTTGCTTATACATGAACGTATCTATTTTGTTATAATACGCACGCATATCGAAAAATTCGTATAATTTTGCATATTACAAAATTTTTTCCATTGATATTAATTACAGTTTATTATATTAATTACAATCGATTTTTTGCTTCTTTAGCTAATTGTAAGAAGAGGAGAAAACGGAACAAAGCATTTAAGTCTTTAGCTCTTTAATTATTTATGGAAAAGTAATAATTTTTTATTATAAAATTATATAATTATGTTAAGTAAATTAAATAATAAATAACCGGAAAAAATGAGAGAAATGATAAAAGTACATTCATCCGAACGTGTTACATGTTTATATTATAGAAGATTTTTTTGATCGTAGATACTAGCTATGAGCTCAACTAAGAGATGTGAATTATTTATTTATTTATATTGAGCATAATAAATAAAAATCAAAATTTTAATCGTTTAATTATAAGGCAAATAGATACACGTATATCAAATAATATAAATCAAATGCAATATTTTTCACATAATTTTACGCGACATTAATTTTCAAATTGGAAATTATCCTACAACCCAGATAGCCAAGTCTGTTGAAAGCAGATCTTGCCTAGTATTCTGCTACAAATTTTGTCGGTATTAGTAAGGCTACAGATTTGATGCCGATTCTAATATATTACTTTATGTCGGCAGAATGTCAACACAAGTATAACTGAGTCTGCTAACATAATTAGCAGATTGGCGGCAGAAATCGAGCAGAGCCTGCAGGAGCCGTCCCAGGCTCGCGCGGTTTCTGCTGCCAATCTGCTGTCTGATTTGTGTTAGTAGACTGCTGACAGAATATAAGCTAAATGCGGATGCAGTTGATGTCAGTCGTTGACATATTTTGATCAAAACTTACCAATATGCCGACGTACTGCTATCCTTTTGCTTACTAGAAAGTGTATATAACATTAAATTAAACGTGAATTTATAGGAGCTCAGTAAGTTTTATTTTTTATCAAATTTTTATTACGAGAAGAAAATTAACTCGAAATTTGTCAGAATCTATTGCTGAATTTATTAGACTCGTTTGGTACCTATATAGTAATGCAACATTTTGTACATTATATACTGTAAGCAGAAAATAGTGAGATTGTGCACTTAAAAGGAAGGAAAATATGGTATGATTGTTAATATATTATAATTAGTATTGTTAAAATGACCGCATTTTATTAACGAACACAATATACCTATTAGTATTTAAGCAGTATTTTGTAGTCGCAGAGGTCTACGTCATGTAAACAAGCTGCAAGTACAACAAATAGTACAGAAGACGACGGTGTTCGATTGCGAATAAGGATTGTTTAAGCATATAATAAAACGATCAATAAAAGAAGATAGACGACAGATAGCTACGTAATAAAGAGAATACTGGAAATCACAAGTGAGGCCCTTTATTGACTACCCAACTTCCATACAATCGAGCACAAGTGTCCAGCTGATCATCCCTGTAAATATCTCGCTTACCACGTAAGGTCCTGCTTAAGGAAACGATAAAGAACGAAAGAGGTGGCGAGGAACGAGCACTGATTGATTTCCGTTTGTGTCTCTCTTCTTTCCAGATGTTTTGTGTCAAAACTCACGATGCTGCCTCGGGATCGGCAGCAGCGCGGACCCGGTGAAATCAAGCACGTCTTTGCCCAGGGACACACACAGTTACTGATAGCGGACCCGTTGCATCCGAAGGAAACGACGGATATGCTCACTCGCGAGAACGTCTTGCAGTGCGAATTCTGCGACGAAAGTTTCGTCTCCGATCAGGATCTTAATTTGCACCTAGAGACGCACGAGTCCCATTCGGATGATCAAGCACAGTCGCAGCAGGATGAGCAGTTGGTCTGCGAGAATTGCGGCTGCAGCTTCACGACATCGTCGGAGCTGCATGAGCATCAGAAGGAACACGATTCCGAGGAGTGTTTCAGCTGCGACAGTTGCGACTACGTGACCTCGCACAGGGAGAGCTTGATCGCCCATAAGCGGTGCCACATATCCGATTACACTTGCGAGATATGCGGCGAACAGTTCCAGAGCAAGAGCAATTGCCAGGTGCATATGTTATCGCACACGCATGAAAAACCGTTTGTATGTGACGTGTGTAATGCCACGTTTCGCTATCGCCAAGGCCTACGACTGCATGCGAAGCTGCATCAACCGGACTATGTGCCGCCACAGAAGAAACATCACTGCGAGCTGTGCAACAAGCGTTTCTCTCGGAGACAGGTGTTGCTGGTGCACATGAAGACCCATGGCAACGTGGAACCGCAAAACGAGTACGTGTGCACGATATGCGGCAAGTCTGTGTCAAGCAAAACTTATCTCGCGGTGCATCTGCGCAAGCACTCCGGCGAGAAGCCGCATGTTTGCGACATTTGCGGCAAGGGCTTCATCTCACAGAACTACCTGAGTGTGCATCGTCGCACGCACACGGGCGAGAAGCCGCATCAGTGCACTCATTGCAACAAAAGGTTCACTCAACGGACTACGTTGGTGGTACATCTACGGGGTCACACGGGCGATCGACCTTATCCCTGCACATGCTGTCACAAATCGTTTGCTTCGAAAACGATGCTGAACTCGCACTTGAAAACGCATGCGAATCAAAAAGCTCGGCAGCAACAGGAGCAGCAGGAGCAACAGCGGGTGCAGCAGATACAGCAACAGGAGCAACAGCGGGCACAGCAGATACAGCAGCAGCAGCACGAGTTGCAGCAACAAGATCCATTGCCGCTCGAAACTATTACTATAGTGTGTGATTTAGAGATAGATTGAACGATCATTGCTGAAATAGATTCTATACTTTTTTATAGTTGTGACATTTTTTTTACGTTTTATCAACATAGGTGATATTAGCGAAAGGTGCAGAGAAAACGCTAAATATAAATAATTACCAGGTACTTTGCAATCTATACAAATCGATAAGTTTTTTGAATCTTACAAGGTAACTGGTAGAAGCATATTGTAAGGCACAAACTTGCTTTTGTAGTGATATTTTTTACGACATGTGTTAAATTAGATGAAAAATATGCTTATAATATGCATTAATCTATTAAGATGTATACAAGTATTTTATCGAGTCAAGGTCTCTTAAACGGAATCAGTGTATTATCATTGAAGAGTAGTGAAGAGTGTAGCAGCAGTTATAATTTATAGCATTTTTAATGAATTTTTACTGGAAGGAATTAGTTAATTTTGTCTTTTGTGATATTAGACTGCTGAAAACAATGGCTATGAAAACAGTGGTTTAAAGAGAATAAAAGAGTGTAACATATGATTCTGAATTTGAATACTAGTTATACAGTTTACAGGTTTCAGATATGACAGTCTCTCTAAAGAATAGCAATCTAAAACATACAAAGTCTCGTAAACTATATGATTGGAATATGCACGATTACTATTGATTTTACAGTGAAATTGTTCTTATATTAACAATAATGATGAACATGATGATGAATCATAATCAGTAAAATATAGGATGGAAGAGTGAAGTGTGAATATCTACATTGAAAATAAATGAGATACTCACTAATCCTCAAGTCCTGTGTTATTCTGTTTTAGTCACCGGTAAAATTTTCACTGATTCAGGTTAAGAGAAGGAGGTACCTCGCATTCCTCTGAAAAGTCTGACAGATGATATTGTTGACGTTTAATAATGCTAACTATTTATTACAGTTGGTGAGTAGTTGTAGGTCAAAGGACCATTTAAACAAAACGTCTTGCAAGCTGAACAATGTTTTCATTAAAAAGATAAATTATCTTGTGAAATTTGATAAAATTGTGAAAGTTTTACTAATGAAATTTAATTTTGTAAACAAATTAAGTATGAAGTGAGGACAAATCGAAGCAGTAAAAAGTTTTCGTACGTCTGTCCACAGTAGTTTGAGATTTGTTTACTATGTTCAAAAACACTAGAAAGAGCAAGTGACACTTCACAAACTGTAATAAGCCGTCTATAACTTCTTAATTATATTACTGTAACAGAGTAATTTTTTGGTTCATGCTTGTGTATTTGTTTTATTTATAATGCTAATACGATTTATAGGCAGATAATTATTTATTCGATATTTGCTTCGTACACGTCTTTATCTTTATAGAAATTTGTTAATGATATATTCTAGTGTAAATAATTGTATACTCTTAAAGGCACTTGGATAGTCACCGCGGCCATATTGAATTCTTGCTTACGAGGCGAGGAAAACACTTTATTTTGTTGTGCATGCCATTTTCAAATAAAGACATTTTAATAAAAAATCACTATAGATCGTTTTAGAACACTTAAAATTTAACGAAAACTATCCTTTTCCTTCGACAATAAACACACAGCCATAAAACGAAGCCTAAACGTACGGGAAAACAAGCCGTTTGACAACTATCGAAAGGAGTGGAAAATGTTCCTTCCGCACGGAGAAAATTTTATATTAAATTTTACTATGGAGTCGCACCAACTGCGGACCATCAAGGAGTACAAGTTTAAATGCTATAGTCTTATAGTAAAATTGTTATGACCATAGCATTTAATGCTATAAGGATAGTTTTTGGAGTATTTTTGAAGTGTGCTGAAGTGATCTGCAGTGTTATTTGAAGCAAATATCTTTTTATTTGGAAATTTAATGCAAGAATTTTCAACATGTTATTTCCACACATTTCTCGCTTCTGACGTCACGATTCCAACATGGCCGCGGCGAGTATCCAGGAGCTTTAAAACGAGAGTATAATACTTGCTAATTGCTACAAATGTTTATTGAATAACTTACCAGAAATAAAATTTCCAGTGCCTTTGTTGTTATATCATTGTTTAAATAGAAGAAAGTTATACATGATTATATAACAATTATAGGAATAAATCTATTATAGGCGATTTATGTGTAAAGAAAATTGCTATAATTTTTGCATAACATTTAGAAATGTACATTTTATTATCTTCTTCCATTGAAATTAGATGTATCTACTTATAGATAATATGGTCATTTTGATTTTACTTAAAAAAATGTAAGCGATTATAATCTTTGCGTTAATGAATATACAAAACAATTAGTTTTTTTATGTAATTTATTTTATTATATTACTTTCTATAAAAAAATGAGGTAATAATTAAGTTAAATAGTATTATTATATGAGGCTTTCTCGCATAAGTCAGTATCAAAATGAGATATTTTCTGGAAATTATCAATTTTATATTGTATCACATTAACTTCAGACACTGAAAGGAATCCAATTTTTCTTGAAACAAACTGGCAAAAAAATCTTTTGTTTGCAATTGTTAGTCTTTATTATACATTTATAAAATTTAATATTTTTTATAGAAAAATAATTTTATATTTACATAATTTTTGATAGTATTGCTTCTCTAGTATTACTTTTATGTAAGCAATTATTTTAATAAAGTGTTATTGTAATTCTTTAGAATTATTATTCTTCTTGAAAATGTCTTGAAAACCACCTAAATACATAAAAAATGTTGTAATAGATTATAATTACACATTAAGATGTTAAATCTTTTTTATAATTGTTCGATTTTGACAATATTCGTGAAATGGTTTGTTACACTATATTTTGCTCTCTTTTACACAAATAATGTGAAATTTCCAAAGATTAACATATAAAATTAATATATTAATTTCTTCTAAACTTGCGCATATGTTTTTTCTTTTGTATAAATTTAGATTTGCAATAATTATTTTATGGTATAAAGTATTTGACTCGATGTGTCACTGACAATGAGATTGCAGCTCTGAAATTGTACAGTAAGTAATAAAATTTTATATTGCCAATATAAAATATTTTATATTAGCAATTTTATTAAACTTGAAAATTTTAATGAACATAAAAGATATGCTTTTCTGCTTAAATCAACTTTATTGATGTTTATTTTACATAATTTGCTTCATATAATTTTCCTTCTATATGTACGATTGCCTATCTTTCGGACTATGACTATCGTCTAATTATCTAATACATGACGTGAAATGACTAAAATAAAAGTTGAATTTATATATTTTTAAATTACAGATATAATCTGTATTTCTTCATTTATTTTCAGAACTAAAAAATGGAGTTCCAGGATACATCAGAAAAAATTTGCAATGGAAAGGAAAGATCAAGGATTATCCTTCGTTCTCCTTCAAGATATTGGCGATGCAACTATTATTGTTCAGAACGCGTACCACTGTGATTCATGCAACGAAGATTTTGGAACAGAAGCCAGTTTGATAAGGCACAGAACGGAGCAATCGATACTTAGAACCCGAGAAGCGTTGCGTCAAGCAGAAAAGAAACACGAGTGTAACATATGTGGACAGACGTTCTTAAGAAAGTTGCAATTAATCAAGCATCGCCAGATACATTATAAATATCCTCTAGACATACAGAAGAAGCAGGAATGGAAAAAGACAGCCACGATAAAGACGGCCACGAAAAAGACGGCCACAAAAAAGACAGTCACGAAAAAGACAGTCTTGAAAATCCAGAAGAGCCGAGAAAAAAGCGAGGAATCGTCGGCAGATTTTGTTGAGTGTGACCAGTGTGATAAAGTATTTAAGAAGAAAAGGTATTTGAACGTGCACAAAACGTTGCACAGTGAACCGCTCGTTTGTAAGGTGTGCGGTGCGAAGCTGACGTCAGATTATTATTTAAAAATTCATATGAGGCGACACAATAAGGAGTTTACGGAAATCTGCGGTATTTGTAATAAAGGCTTCTACTTAAAGGCAAATCTGAAGGCTCACATGATTGTGCACACCGATGAGAAGTCATGCACCTGCGAGATCTGCCATAAGACCTTCGGCACTCAAGCTTACTTCCGAAATCATATGAAGATGATTCACAATCAGCCCGAGACGAAGAAATTCAAGTGCGAGATATGCAGCTTCGAGACGGTCTATAAGACAGTCTACAAGGAGCACGTGGGGATTCATACGGGCGAGAGCCAAGTGGCATGTGAAGTATGTGGCAAGCTAATCAGTCGGCAATACATGAAAACTCATATTAGGATGCACACTGGCGAAAAACCAGAGATTTGTGAGTTTTGTGGCAAGGCGTTCAGCCGCAAAGCATATCTGATTAAACATCGGCGAACTCATACTGGTGAAAAACCTTACAGCTGCAAAATCTGCGACAAACGTTTTACCCAACAGGGCACTCTTAGTGCGCATCTTCGGAAACACGAGAATCCTGAGTGAAAGCATTTTTCTTTCCGTTTTTTTTCTTTTCTTTATTTTACTCCAAAATCTATTATAAAACATTTTTTTAATTTACTATTCATATTTGCGTTACACAATATTGATGTTAATAAATATAATTTGTTTATATATTGCGCTAATTCACTAAATAGAATCATTATTTTAATATTAATGTTTTACTGGTATGCGTGGTTAATGTGATATTAATTATAATTAATAAATAATACCACATATTTGATATTAATTAAGTTATTAATGTGATTTAATTATAATTAATATCATAAATTACATTAATGTGATATTTATTATATTTTAAGTTAAATCAAGACATATACTGTGAAGACGTAATTTTATAAACCGCAGGAAGAGCTTATTAAATTTTATCAATACCACATCTTTATTGTTTACCTAATAATTTACTCCATATAATTAGTTCTAAATTATACATTACTATTATTTTATACGTGTGCAGTTAAGAAACATTTGTCTTTGTATGCATAATCAAAATATTGACTAGAGAGTCGAATAAACTTGTTTTCTGAATGCAATACTATGTATTGTACTGTGTACATTATATATAATGCAATAAATCTCAATGTGCTTCTCTAGTTTGTTATTTATAACGCATATTCCGCTTTCAATTTTTTTAGAATTAATTCAAATATGTAATGAAGATTATTGAAATAAATTATAAAAGTAAAAAATAAAATATATCTATGATTATATTTTAAATAATATAACAAAATTAGTAAAGGTAGAACAATTAGTTGAAATATAAATTACATGAAAACTATTTATATAAAAATATTGTTTTGTAGCAAGAACTTTCTTGTTATAAACAAGAATTGTATATTACTTAAGTGTCTCCTGAGCTCTTTTCGTCATCACGAATGCAGGCGCATGACTAGGCTTCGTATTGCATTCATTTTACGGTTATTTATTAACTGTCAAGGGAAAGGGATAGTTTTCGGAGTATTTTCGAAGTATGCTAAAGTTATCTGTGTGAAGTGTTATTTTATATAAATATCTTTCTATTTGAAAATGGCACGCAAGAATTCTCAGCGTGTCATTTCTCGTCTCTGACGTCACATCACATGATGGCAGAAATAGGTCAGGAGCCTTAATTTATTAAACAACCACGCTTTTAAGAAAGAAAATTGTTGATTATAAATAGTATCTTTAGAGTGTAGATTGCATCTCGATAACAAACAGTATAAAAATTTATAAAAGAAATGTGAAGAAGGAAGATTACAAATTTTATAAAGCAAAAAATTTATAGTATTTAGTTTAAAATTACAATATACATGATTATAAATTTAAGTCTTTTTGGAACAGTTTCAAGATTGTATTACTTAATAAACAAAAATTAAATGGAATAGTGACAGTCAAATTGATTGACAGCTATGACTGACTTTATAAATAAGTATAAAAGTGCTTTCTGTGGAAAACTTATCAAGAGTGTGAAAAAGCTTTGCTCAAGTAAATCAATTATTAACTGAGTACTATTTATTCTAACACATAATTCTACGTTACTTCCTCGCGCTGTTGACAGATATTATTTATTACAGATGCAACGCGATTGACATAGAAGACGTAAAACTGGACCCGATCGACGAATTGCAAGGTATAGAGTTAGTACGATATCAAGATGAAGTACCTACAGTGGAAGAGTATCATCACGTTAGTCATCAAGAAATAGTTATGGAAACGATCGAATATAGGACTGAAGACTCGAGCGACAAACTAGAATCTGCGTCGGAGATTCATGTTATAAAACGGGTTTCCGACTACGATTCGAGTCGCAAGCGTGCGGTTTACGAGTGTGAAACTTGTGGGAAACAAATGCTCAAGAAGCTGCAGTTTTTAAAGCATAGACAAGATCACGAGAGGAACTCGAAGACCGAAGATCGTTGCAAGGAGTGCGATAAAGTGTTCGACAATGAAGAGAAGTTGCGAAAGCATATGATAAAGGCACATCAGAAAGAGAAACCTTTTCAATGCGTTCTGTGCGGCAAGTGTTTCAAGACCGAGGAGTTCTTGAAGACCCACTTGAAGCAGCATAACAAACGTTTCACCTGCGACATATGTGGCGTATCGAAGGTTTCCGGATATGACCTGCGTCTGCACAAGAAGAAGCATAATCAGGAATATGTGATTCATTGTGAGATTTGCAACAAGGGCTTCTACACGAATCAAACGCTGGAGCGGCATTTGCTCACGCATACCGGCGAGAAGCCGTTTGTGTGTAAAATATGTAATACCGCGTACGCGAGCGCAGCGTATCTCAACATGCATATGAGATCCCATGGCGAGAGAGAAAAGCACAAATGCAATATCTGCGACTTCGAGAGCTACTGGAAGGCCGCGCTAAAAGTGCATCTTAAGATACACACCGGCGAGAATCAGATCACGTGCGAAGTGTGCGGAAAGTCCGTGAGCAGCAAGACGTACTTGCAAATTCATATGCGTATACATTCGGGCGAGAAACCGCATGTTTGCGAGGTGTGCGGAAAGGCGTTCAGTGTACGGAAGTATCTGATCGTACACTTAAGAACGCACACCGGCGAGAGACCTTACGAGTGTAAGGTGTGCCAGAAGAGATTTACGCAACAGGGCTCACTGAACTCGCATATGAAGTCTCATAATGAGAGCAAGTAAACAAGATATTTTTTTGTATATTTCTTGTTATTTGATGCTGCATTTAGCGTTAAACCTGACTTTCTAATTTTTATTTTAACTTGTACTCTGATGTATGCAATCAATGCATTGAGGAATAGAGGAAAGTCCCCGATGATGAGATACCACATATATTTTGTGTGATTGCCGGAAGTCTATGGGCAGAATTGAAAAATATAGTAGGTCATTTTGAAGGGAATTTAATAAGATTTAAGATGCTAAAATGTAAAATTTAATTTAAATATTGATTTTTCTGAAAATTAGAAAAATATAAAAAATGAGTTTTCGGCAAAATCGAAAAAGTGTGCTCTTAATATGAGAGACCTCGGGAAATCGCTAATAAAGTGCAAAATACATTATAATGCAATTAGAAAATTTTATTTAAAGTTTCTGAAAGACAAATGTAATGGAGAAGCATATTTGTAACAATCGTAAATCCACTTATACCTAATATTGTACCTAATCTTTCCCCTCCACCCTTCCTTCTCAAATCAAGGTCAGCACACACTTATAATTTTGTATAAACCTTCCCTTAACTTTAATATAGTATTTTCTCTTCTTTTATTACTATACAATAACTTTCATACTCCAGCAACCCAGGAGTACCCTGAGTATCTCATGTTACGAGCTCCACGCCTTGCGGTTTTGCGATCACCAAATCTAATCTCTACAATTGAGCAACTCAACTTATTCCGTATTTTCCTATTAATACAACCTTACTCTATCGCTGCATGCAGAACGCATTGCCAAATATTTATTAATTACTTAATAAACAAGGTTTAAAGACTCATATCTATGGCATTTGACAACATCCAATTTCACAATTTCTTTCTCTGCAACGACTACACGCACGATCAAACAATTACACTAAATAGGTTTTACCTCAAGGGCAATAATTTCATGGTGGAACCAACAGATAGGGCCTATTAGTTTAGCAGAAACTTCGCTACCGCATATTAGGAGCCTATCTCATAATGGTGGACTTTCCTCTACTAATATAAATCAAGAACAATACGATGGTTATGGCATTAAAAAAAGGTATAAATGAAATCTACATATATTAGGTTCAGTGATTGAATTATATAAATAAGTTATACTATACTGCCCCATAATTATTAAATTAAGTCTTATTAGTAGAGAAGAACTGTATCCGTGTTTTCGAATACAGAGTGAACAAAACCGAACAAAATGCGTGTGAAAAAATATTAATTTTTTGTTAGAGATATGAGACTGATAATTATAATAAATTTTGAAGTACCTATCCATTATGCAGTTAGGTTTAAAAAAATCAAGATTTATTTTACAGATTACTAATATATTTCTATTTTGCAAAATGTGCTCTGAATTAATATCGGCAGATAGGTGCCATTAAGTAAACATTTACATTTTTTACATTTACATTTTTTTAAGGTTTTAAAGTTTAATTTGTTAATTATTTGAAGATATAAATTTAATATGAATTTTTTTAGCGGAAGAACGTATCAATGCCCTATTATCTGATAGAGTCATGAACAATATTATAATTTAACGTAGAATGGTCAGAACAATTTATTAATATTTACCTTGAATTTTTTAATTCAATTTAAATTTATTTAAAATTTGACTTTACAAAATTATAGTAACATTATATTTGAATAGCGTGATAAGCCATATATTAAGCCATCATTTATTATTATTATTAAATCTGTAATAGTGTAAATATATTACATATATTATTTTCTATTACATATATACTTTGCTGTAACCTTTATTGTACGTTAGAAATAAAGAATGTGTTATAAATATGTCGTACATTGTCTTCGATAGTTGCGATTTCTTTTATGTCCAACCACAGTTTATTAAAATTTCTTGTAAAATATTAATTACTAGTAATGTAGATGCTTCCCTTATATCAATAATTGCATACGACAAGCGGATGATGGAACAATCGCCAACATGAGAATGTCACCATTACAAATATTACAATAAACATTTACTACAAGTTTCTAAAAGGTACGCATCATTTTGTATTTCGAGACAGTCTAATACTTAATACCTATTATATTTATTACTTCACAATACAGTTATTACATTTTATTTTTGTAGACTCTTTAAGAATTTTAAGATGAAGGATATATTGTAAGAAAGAATATCTCTTTCTTTCTATTAACATTTTATGAAGAATACCAAAAATTATTAAATTTATATATTTATAATAAAAGATACACAAGTCTAAAACTATATGTGTAAATCTTAAAAAATTCGGTTGTATTGCAATTGTTTATAATTATAAACAATTCCAACAATAGAAAGACAAATTAATTAGATGACAGTTATGTAAAAATTAATTACACACGTATATGAGCAAGATAGATTAAGATACATGAGTTTTTTTAATATTTATGATCTGTTACCTTTATGATTTTTTTATATACACATACACACAATAAATACCGAATAAAAATTTTTAAGAAAAGAAAGAAAGTTACATTACTTTTTGATAATATTTGATAAAACTTTATAAACATCTAATGATAAAAGATATAAGTAAGTGTAAATAAAATTATAAATAAAAATCCCTGAGTCTCTTTTTCATTTTATAACAATTTAAATTACTTAATATTATTACATGTATAGTTATTATTTCATTTTCTTTTCAGAAATGAAAAACCAGCAGAGACGTGTGTAAAAAATGAACTGTCTGTAGATGAATGTACGGATTCTACATTGGTTTCAATTTTCGTTAAAGAGGAAAATATAAAGCAGGAAAACTGCAATGTGCAATACAAAGCTGTAAGTTTGAGACGTGAGCCTTCTGAGAATTCCTTGACGCAAAAAGAGCCTGAAGAAGCTACAAACGGAGGAATTATTCGTCAGAATTACTCAGGCATGAAGAAACAATCTACCAGTCAAACGTTTTACGAGTGTGACATATGTATGAAGCTTTTTAGATCAAAGAACTTGTTTGAAGGTCATTTAGTGGCGCATAGCGACGCCCGACCCTATCAATGCGACGTTTGCGGCAAGTCTTTTAAGAGAACTAATACCTTAGCGGTACACAAGCGAATCCACACTCACGAGAAAAATTTCGTTTGCGACGTATGCGGTCGCGCGTTTGTACAGGCCTCTCAGTTGGCCACTCACCACAGACGTCACTTCGAGAAGTACACGAGACACTGCGAGATTTGCAACAAGGGCTTTTTCACGAACGCCGAGCTCCACGGACACATGAATGTGAAGCATGGCGCTAAGGAGCACGTGTGTACCGCCTGCAACAAGTCGTTCCCCAACAATCACACCCTGGTACGTCACTTGAAGATCCACGATCCGAACTTCAAACCAGTGAAACACCAGTGCGAGTTCTGCGGCAAGATATTCGCCTACAAAAATTCGTTGGTGGTCCACGTAAAGTCGCACACCGGCGAGAACAAATACGACTGTCATCTATGCGGCAAATCTGTCTCATCTAAGGGATCCCTCCAGGATCATCTGCGTCTTCACGGCGGGGAGAAGTCCCTGGTCTGCGATGTTTGCGGAAAGGCTTTTCACAAGAGAACGACATTGGTCGTGCATAAGAGGACCCACACCGGCGAGAAGCCATATTCGTGCGACACTTGCGGAAAATCTTTCACGCAACATTCGACCCTCGTTATACATAAACGGTATCACACTGGCCAGAGACCGTATCAGTGTAATTATTGCAGCAAGTCATTTGTATCGAGGGGATTGCTTAACGCACATAATAAGATACACATGATTAACGTGATGATGATGCAGCCTGCGTAGTCATATGATTTGGATTAATTTCTATTATACTGTATCAATTACATCTCGTGTTCAAGACATTATTGTGTAGTGATGCTGTCAGCCTTTGGATTCAAGCGGCGAAATAAGGCGGACCGAGATTAATAATTGAATACTGCCACTTTGTATTTCGACAATGCTCATCCGCAGTTGTATACGATTAAATATTTTTATTTAATTAATATTTTTTGTATTAAAGGGGAATCGTAATGCTGTTATCATGGCTGACATATTTTTATACTTATAATTTTTAAATGTTAACTTAAATGAAACTTAAATTAAACTTTAAATAAAAACTTGAAATATTGATCTCTTATTTTTACTTTTTTAATTGAAATGCTATCTACAATGTATCAAATAAATGACGAGAGTTTTTATATCAAATGTGTTACAAAAATTTTTCTGTGATTCTAACGTGAATGCTTTGCTTTTTTTCTTCGACATATGACATATTATAAGGTAAATTATTATTAAGAAGGTAATATATTTATGTAAAAAATTATTAAATAAACAAAATATTGTATAGCAAATGCCGATAGAATAACATACCGAAATATCAGATAAGATATATGTTTATTTTGTACACGAATTGCAGTATAAGAACTGTAATTAATTTTTTATCAGTTGGATATTTTCTTGCATTATGTATTATTGTAATAAATAAAAATACTACTCAGAATTATGACTATTAAAAGGTATTTTATTATGTCGGTTTTTTCACATTTCAAGTGTTTCAATTTTTATATATACATATATATGTATTTAGTTTAAGATGATTCTGATTATTCTTTAATCAAATTATCTAATTTATCACATAATTGATAAAGCTGCAAGGTTGCGCAAGTTCAGCAATTTTACTTACAGGAGTAGAAATAATTTACTAGACGACGAGACCAGACAATGAAAGAAAGATTGTTGCGATATAATAAGGATATTCGATACTGATATCCCTCTGAATTTTTCCATTTCAGGTACAACCAGGTACCGTTTTCTGAAGACTATTACCCGATGTTCTCTAAACTTGATCTGGTGAAGAAGAATGGCGAACCCGCGAAGTCCCCATCGAAGTGTCCAGAAGCAGCTGACGCGACTGACGAGACAGCAGGCTCAACAAACCCTGAACAAGACATAAAGCAGGAAGTAAACATTGAGGACGAGGAAGATCTTCCTTTGGCGTATAACTGTAAACTCTGCGGCGTCTTCTTTGCTTCGCAATCCTTGTTGGACACTCATGAGATCGAGCATAAAGGTAAGCGGAAGAACACGTGTGCCCAATGTGGACGGGTCTTCAGAACCGGTATCAGTCTCCGCAAGCACATGAAGATCATGCATTCGGTACGTAAAAGTGGTCGCAGAGGCAACTCTTCAGGAGTGACTGGCCGTACCGCATCATTGAAGAAGGTGAAGAAAGAGAAGCCTGACTTGGAGTTTCTTTGCAAGACTTGTAACAAGGTTTTTCGGCACAAGAGCAACTACCAGAAGCACTTGTTGCGCCACACAGTAGGTGATCTCCCCTGCAAGCATTGCCCCAAGAAATTTCGATTGTTTCGCGATTTAACAAGGCATGAGAAGACGCATTTCCTACCGAGTTATATGTGCAAGGAGTGCGATTACGAGACCACCGTTCTAGCGGCTCTGAGCATCCACATGACGCGACATATGGATAAAGCGGATCTGCCGTTCAAGTGCAATGAATGCGACAAGCGTTTCCGGAAGAAACTCGATCTTCAGGAGCATTATAACATTCACTCGGGTGAGAAACCGTTTGTCTGTCAGCTCTGCGACAACGCCTTCTACCTGAGACGACAGCTCTCCGCGCACTGCAGACGCACGCATCCCGAACTGAAGGCCAACAAGGTGACCAGCACCGCCTGTGACATTTGCGGCCGCGTACTTGCCACGAAGAGATCGCTCTTCCGACACAAGGAGAGCCACAATCCGACGAAGCTGTATCTCTGCGATTACTGCGGAAAGAGTCTCAGCAGTGCTGAACACTTGAAGAAGCACAGGCGGATCCACACCGGGGAAAAACCTTACGTTTGCGACATATGCGGAAAGGGTTTCACCGACTCCGAAAATCTGAGAATGCATAGGAGAGTGCATACGGGGGAGAAGCCGTACAAGTGCGACCAGTGCCCGAAAGCATTCTCACAGAGGTCGACGTTGACGATTCACAAACGCGGACACACCGGGGAACGGCCTTACGTCTGCCAGATATGCCATCGTGGATTCTCTTGCCAGGGCAACTTGACGGCCCATCAGAAGTCTACGTGTGTCTAAGAATTTCAAACGTTAAAGAACTTTTCTGTGAATGGCTTGGAACTTCTCGTTGATGATTACACGACGATTGAGCTATGATGACCACATTTAATAAACAGTGCGATAATACGTGCTTACACGTTGTTACCTATGTATTGTAACAGCGGGACAGATAGAAACTGAGAGGTCTTTTGAATTATTGTAGATTATATATCTACCACTACGTTGATGTTGGGCAATGTCGACGAAGCGTCATACTCGCGATGTTGATCCCGATACTTCTCGATAAATCTCTACGATATCTTTTGTACACTGGTAACGTTTGCGTAAACCGTGCGGCGCTCAAAAGACAAGATTACGCGCGATATTTGTCCCCCGTTCGGTTCTTCATGAATTGTACTTTTCATGAATTATACGGCTACGTTTGTACTACCGTGCTCAAAGTGTTCCGTTACGAATATTGTTGTTCTATTTTTTCAGTGTAGATAAGGATAAGCCGAACAATGCCAATGTTGTTGAAAGACAATTCGTTTTTTCTCCTAATTTTTTCCTCTTTTCTTTTCTAGAGTTTCCTTTTACAGGCGAAGGTGGATAAATGCATCGACAAATTTATGTTAATTGTCATTAATGATATTCGTTATTATACGTTTAATAAAATAACTCGTACATCAAAAGGTGTTTGTGACTATGAAACTATCTTTGTCGATTAATTTTGTTCCTTGATCTTGAGGCGAGGGAGCGTCACTTTTTCCAACATTCATAAAAATTGCCAAAATTTTTCTCTGGTATATTCTCGTAAGAAACTTCAGATGATCAAGAGGAAGTATCAATAAATGTATTGGCGATGTGACTGCGTTTAACATGCTAAAAAGTTACTATTGTTGCTTACAGAATTTTCGAAGTTGGAGAGTTGATAGGACGAGGTATCAAGATTGAGCGTAACGAAGAGGAATTTGAGGAGTACAACCATATGCAGATAGAGATAGATTCGATGGTTAAAGATTTGGTGATTAAAGAGGAAGAGTCTTTTAACGTGACATATAGTGAGAATTTAAAAAATACTTTGATTTATGCCGAAAAAAGAAAAGAAAAGAGAGGTGAGCGTGCGAGGTTGTTAAGTATCAAGATTGAGCGTAGCGAAGAAGAAATTGATGAGTACAACCATACGCAGATAGAGATAGATTCAACGGTCGAAGACTTTGTATTCATAGAGAAGGAGGAGAAGGAGGAGGAGGAAAAGGAAACAACGTCGGAGGAACCTTTTAACGCGGTATATAGTGATGATTTAAAAAACACCTGGATTAATGCCGAACAAAGAATAGAAAAGGGAGGTGAGCGTGCGAGGTACGAATGTTTCGTATGCCATGTGACTTTTACTTGGGAGTTGTAGGTATAAACGTCACATGGTGAAGCATAACGACGAACGTCCGTATAAGTGTACGGTTTGCGAGAGAAGCTTCAAATGCATGTCGGCAATGAACCATCATATGCAGATTCACACTGGCGTTACGTATACTTGTGACGTGTGGTTTGATCTCAAGGAATATAATTTCGTTCAGGATCCACGTTCGACGCCACAAGCGCGACTTTCGACACCTTTGCGAACAGTGCGGCAAGGTATTCATAAAGAAATACGATCTCGAGGATCATAAGACGAGGCACCTAGGCGTCAAAACTTTCGTTTGTGACGACTGCGGCAATGCATACTTGCAGAAATCATTCCTGATCGCACACATGCGCGTGATGCACAGAGTTCATAAAACACCGAAGCAGCATCAATGTGACCTTTGCAATAAGAGCTTTGTCTCGGAGCTTAATCTTCGTGATCACACGTGTCTGCACTCGCAGACGTTCCTGTGCGCCATATGCGGCAAGGAATTCGCGAGGAGTCAAGCACTGAAGGAACATCAACGTATACACACTGGCGAACGGCCCTACCAATGTAAATTGTGCCCGAAAGCTTTTGCGAGGATTCAGAGTCTCAGGGCGCACAAGTGCGTTCATACGGGCGACAGACCATACGAGTGCGATATCTGCGAAAAGACTTTCACGCAACGTAGCGGTTTGAAGAGTCATCGTCGGAGACATCAGTATTCACCGCCGTCGTCATCATTGCTGTCAACTTAAATTTATTCGAAAGCCGAATTAATAGCTGGGTACGATATACTTATGAATTCGTTGGAATGGTGATTGCTAAAATAATTATTTTGTTTTTAATGTGTACAGATACTGTAGTTGGTGTTAAAAAAAAATATATGTACATACCTAAGAAATATTATAAGAGTGAAACAAAGCTTATAATTTTGTTTCTATCCTTTCACACTTAACTATTAGTCGCTTAGTCTTTGCAATGTCGACGAAGCGTCTTACTCGCGATGTTGATCCCGATACTTCTCGATAAATCTCTACGATATCTTTTGTACACTGGTAACGTTTGCGTAAACCGTGCGGCGCTCAAAAGACAACATTTATACGCGCGATATTTGTTCCCCGTTCGGTTCTTCAAGAATTATACGGCTACGTTTGTACTACCGTGCTCAAAATGTTCCGTTACGAATATTGTTCTATTTTTTCAGTGTAGATAAGGATAACTTGTGAGCCGAAAAATGCCAATGTTGTTGAAAGACAATTCGTTTCTTCCCCTAATTTTTTCCTCTTTTCTTTACCAGTTTCCTTTTACAGGCGAGACTTTAAGTTCGTTTGAAGGTGGATAAATGCATCGACAAATTTATGTTAATTGTCATTAATGATATTTGTTATTATACGTTTAATAAAATAACTCATACATCAAAATATATTTATGACCACGAAACTATCTTTGTCGATTAAATTTGTTCCTTGATCTTGAAGCGAGGGAACGTTCCAATTCCTTTCTCCAATATTCATAAAAATTTTCAAAATTGTCCTTGAGTATATCCTCGTAAGAAACTTTGGATGATCAAGAAGAAGTATCAATAAATGTCTTGACGATGTGACTGCGTTTAACATGCTAAAAAGTTACTGTTGTTGCTTACAGAATTTTCGAGGTCGGAGAGTTGATAGGACAAGGTATCAAGATAGATCGTAGCGAAGAGGAATTTGTGGAGTACAACCATACGCAGATAGAGATAGATTCGATGGTTGAAGATTTGGTGATCAAAGAGGAGTTTTTTAACGCCGTATATAGTGAGAATTTCAAAAATACTTCGATTAATTCCGAAAAAAGTAAAGAAAAGAGAAGTGAGTGTGCGAGGTTGATAGGACGAGGTATCAAGATTGAGCGTAGCGAAGAAGAATCTGAGGAGTACAACCATACGCAAATAGAGATAGATTCGACTGTCGAAGATTTGGTGATCAAAGAGGAGAAGCCTTTTAACGCGGCATATAGTGAGAATTTCAAAAATACTTCGATTAATGCCGAAAAAAGAATAGAAAAGTGTGGCATGATCTCGAGGAATAAATATTCGTTCAGGGTCCACGTTCGACGGCACAAGCGCGACTTTCAACACCGTTGCGAACAGTGCGGCAAGGGATTCATAATGAAATACGAACTCGATGATCATAAGATAAAGCACCTAGGCGTTAAAACCTTCGTTTGTGACGACTGCGGCAATGCTTTCTCACGGAAATCAAACCTGATCGCACACAAGCGCGTTCATACGGGCGACAGACCATACGAGTGCGATATCTGCAAAGAGACTTTCACGCAACCACAAAGTTTGAAGAGGCATCGTCGGAGATATCAGTATTCACCGTCGTCGTCATTATTGCTATAAACTTAAATGGATCCGAAAGCCGAATTAATAGCTGGAGACGATATACTTATGAATTCGTTGGACTGGTGATTGCTAAAATAATTATTTATTTTCAATGTGTACAGATACTTTAGTCGGTGTTAAAAATATATATAAATATGTAAATACTTAAGAAATATTATAAGAGTGAAACAAAGCTTATAATTTTGTTTCTATTCTTACACACTTAACTAATAGTCGCTTAATCTTTGCAATGTCGACGAAGCGTCATACTCGCGATGCTGATCTCGATACTTCTCGATAAATCTCTACGATATTTTTTGTACACTGGTAACGTTTGCGTAAACCGTGCGGCGCTCAAAAGACAAGATTATATACTCGATATTTGTCCCCCGCATTCAGTTCTTTATGAATTACACTTTTCATAAATTATACGGCTACGTTTGTACTACCGTGCTCAAAGTGTTCCGTTATGAATATTGTTCTATTTTTTCAGTGTAGGTAAGGATAACTTGTAAGCCGAACAATGCCAATGTTGTTGAAAGACAATTTGTTTTTTCTCCTAATTTTTTCCTCTTTTCTTTTCTAGAGTTTCCTTTTACAGGCGAGACTTTAAGTTTGTTCGAAGGCGGATAAATGCATCGACAAATTTATGTTAATTGTCATTAATGATATTCGTTATTATACGTTTAATAAAATAACTCGTACATCAAAAGGTGTTTGTGACTACAAAACTATCTTTGTCGATTAAATTTGTTCCTTGATCTTGAAGCGAGGGAGCGTCACTTTTTCCAATATTCATAAAAATTGTCACAATTGTCCTTGGGTATATCCTCGTAAGAAACTTCGGATGATCAAGAAGAAGTATCGATAAATTTCTTGACGATGTGACTGCGTGTAAGATGCTAAAAAGTTACTATTGTTGCTTACAGAATTTTCGAGGTCGGAGAGTTGATAGGACAAGGTATCAAGATTGAGCGTAGCGAAGAGGAATTTGTGGAGTACAACCATACGCAGATAGAGATAGATTCGACGGTCGAAGATTTGGTGATCAAAGAGGAGAAGCCTTTTAACGCCGCATATAGTGAGAATTTCAAAAATACTTCGATTAATTCCGAAAAAAGTAAAGAAAAGAGAAGTGAGTGTGCGAGGTTGATAGGACGAGGTATCAAGATTGAGCGTAGCGAAGAAGAATCTGAGGAGTACAACCATACGCAAATAGAGATAGATTCGACGGTCGAAGATTTGGTGATCAAAGAGGAGAAGCCTTTTAACGCGTCTCAAACCTTCGTCTGTGACTACTGCGGTAATGCTTTCTCACGGAAATCAAACCTGATCGCACACATGCGCGCGATACACATAAAACGCCGAGTTCATAAAACGCCGAAGCAGCATAAATGTGACCGTTGCGATAAGAGCTTTGTCTCTGAGCTTAATCTTCGTGATCACACGTGTCCGCAGATGTTCCTGTGCGTTCAATGCGGCAAGAATTTCGCGAGTAGTCGATCACTGAAGGTACATCAACGTCAACACACCGGCGAACGGCCCTACCAATGCGAATTGTGCCCGAAAGCTTTCCCGAGGGCTCAGAGTCTCAAAGCGCACAAGCGCGTTCACACGGGCGATAGATACAAGTGCGATATCTGCGAAAAGACTTTCGCGCAACCACAAAGTTTGAAGAGGCATCTTCGCAGTATTCACTTAATTGCTTCACTTAATTCAATATTGCTGTTAACTTGAATTGATCCGAAAGCCGAATTAATAGCTGGGTACGATATACTTATGCATTCGTTGGAATGGTGATTGCTAAAATATTTATTTTGAATGTGTACAGATACTGTAGTCAGTGTTAAAAAAATATGTAAATACTTAAGAAATATAATAAGTGCAACACCAAAGCTTATAATTTTGTTTCTATCTTTACACACTTAAATATTAGTCGCTTAATCTTTGCGTCACTTTTTCCAATATTTATAAAAATTGCCAAAATTGTCCTCGGGTATATCCTCGTAAGAAACTTCGGATGATCAAGAGGAAGTATCAATAAATGTCTTGGCGATGTGACTGTGTTTAACATGCTAAAAAGTTACTATTGTTGCTTACAGAATTTTCGAGGTCGGAGAGTTGATAGGACGAGGTATCAAAATTGAGCGTAGCGAAGAAGAATCTGAGGAGTACAACCATACGCAGATAGAGATAGATTCGACGGTCGAAGATTTGGTGATCAAAGAGGAGAAGCCTTTTAACGCGGCATATAGTGAGAATTTCAAAAATACTTCGATCAATGCCGAAAAAAGAATAGAAAAGAGAGGTGAGCGTGCGAGGTACGAATGTTCCGTATGCCATGTGACTTTCACTCGGAACAGTATGTACAAGGTTCACATGGTGAAGCACAGCGACGAACGTCCGTATAAGTGTATGGTTTGCGAGAAAAGCTTCAAACGCAAGGATGCAATGAACTATCATATGCAGATTCACACTGGCGTTACGTATACTTGCGACCTGTGTGGCTTGATCTCAAGGAATATATATTCATTCAGGGTCCACGTTCAACGGCACAAGTGCGACTTTCGACACCGTTGCGAACAGTGCGGCAAAGGATTTATGAAGAAATATGATCTTGAGGATCATAAGACGAAGCACCTAGGCGTTAAAACCTTCGTTTGTGACGACTGCGGCAATACTTTCTCGAGTATTCGGAGTCTCAGAGAGCACAAGCGCGTTCATACGGGCGACAGACGACCATACGAGTGCGATATCTGCGAAAAGACTTTCACGCAACGTAAAAGTTTGAAGAGGCATCGTCACAGTATTCACTTATTGCTGTCAACTTGAATTGATCCGAAAGCCGAATTAATAGCTGGGTACGATATACTTATGCATTCGTTGGAATGGTGATTGCTAAAATATTTATTTTGAATGTGTACAGATACTGTAGTCGGTGTTAAAAAAATATATATGTGAATACTTAAGAAATATTATAAGTGAAACACAAAGCTTATAATTTTGTTTCTATCCTTACACACTTAAATATTAATATAATGTAAAATTGTATAATATTAATAATATGAATTATATCAGTCAAATGATCTTACTAGTATATTCTACTGAATATTGCTACTGATTGTTGAAGACTCTTGATTTTTGCACAATTGTGGTAGACGCTGCATGTTTTGTGTTTGTACTGATTGAAATTAATGGATGTTTCAGGGGACGGTGGACCAGAGTGCGGGATGGTGATATGTATCGAAAAGTGATTTTAATGCATGATGGCGTGATAGAGACTACTGCTAAAAAAAGTGTGAGAAAACGTAGCCCAGCAAAAGGGGATAGAAAAAAAAGAATGCGAACAAAGAAAAACTTTAGCAGGAAAGAACTTTGTATAAACAAAGAAGCAGAATTATTTATTAAAGGAGAATTATTGATTAAAGAAGAAATTAAATCTGTAGAAATGTCGCCATCTGAAGATACTTCACAAAATGAAGAGAACAAAGATGTGGATCAAGTATTGAATGAAGTGCGGACCGCGTGTCCGTTTTGCTTAAAGCACTTCGAACATGAGAAGTATCTAAAGAGACATATCGTAACGAGTCATCAAAAAAGAGCGTATAAATGTGACAAATGCCGTGCATCTTGTCACACCAAGCAAAACTTGGAAAAGCATCGTAAGAGTCACAGTGATGATTATTTCTTCGAGTGCGACATATGTCACTTGAAGTACAAACGTAAGATAACGCTGAAACAACATCAAGTGCGAGCGCATAGTGATGTTGCTGCTCAATTTATTTGCGATTCCTGCGGCCAGTCGTTCAAGGTAAAGGTGGATCTTCTTGTGCACATCAAGAGAAAGCACAACACCGACATTCACATATGCCGATATTGCGGAAAATCTGTTACGGATCTTCACAGCCACGAATGGAAGCATAAAAAGCGAGCCGAGATGGCTAGCTTAAAATTCTCGTGTCATCTGTGTATCAAGAAATTCCAGAACCAAACTCGCCTTGACAATCATTTGTTGTTGCATAAACAGGGTTACAAATGCACTGAGTGTAACGTTACTGTTACCTCATCGAGACAACTGGAATATCATAAGAATCGGGTACACAAACCGGGCACGACTTGTCCGATTTGTAAGAAAGTATTTGTGTCGAGAGGTAACAAGTTCTATCAACATGTTCTTACGCACGCCGGTATCAGGCCGTATAATTGCGATATTTGCGGCGAAGATTTTACTCAACGATCCAGTCTCTTTCGGCACCGAAAAAATCATCCCGGTCCTCTTCCGCCCTACACGTCGCAAGTTCCCATCGCCGGTTTAGCTAAAAATGTTTTACAGAAGCTCTTGAAACTATAATAAATATTTTATTAAAAGATGCAATACATCGTTACCTATACAAAAGGCATCCTTGATCTACAGATTTGTAGTAATAATTTTGCGAAACATACTCCGAAAAAATATGTTTGTTGATAGTTTGTGAGAATATAAAAATACTGTAAAGATATTAATGTTTTATATTCTTACATTCTTACTATAATACAATATTTTTTTATATATGTCATAATTAATTAAAAACTTCTACTAATGATTTTTTTCTTTGTGCGGCATACGTTTACTTTTATTTTTAGTTTAATTTTGTTTCTAATAAATGACACAAGTATATTTCATTCTAAAGATATGTCCTATTGTTACACGTATGCAAAAAGAAAAGATCAATTCAAAATTAAGCAAAAGATATGTACACAAAATGGATGACAATTGCGATATACTACTTGACGTGCTTTTATGGCGACAGTTTATAGACCTACAAAAGACTGATTTGTTTTGCAGTAGATTACTATTACTTTTAATTATTTAAATTATCTCTTTCCCGGATATACAAATATAAATATTATGTATTTCTCTTATGAGCACAAAGTATACGTATTTAGTATGGCCGAATATTTATTTGAAATAACTAAAATATATATGCAATTATATAATACTTCATTATTAATGAAGTATGTATAAGCATACATAATTCCGAATTATATCACTTGGATATCATGATTTGTAACTGTATACAGACGCCAATAAATCAAAAAAGATTGTATTTTTGCAAGATTCTTTTTATGTAATTATTAAATAAAGTATTACGAGCATATTAATATTGTGTGCATCGCAACTTAATTGTATAAGCAGAAAGTAATGGTATATTTCGCCAATAATTGATTAACGAAAAAATATAATTCCGACAACGATTGGCTAGATAAAGGATGTTAATTAAAGTTTTGAATTTATTGCGAAAAATATTGCCCCAGCCAGGGTTTGAACCTGGGAGCGGGAGGTTCCAGGTTTAAACCCTGGCTGGGGCAATATTTTTTGCAATAAATTCAAAATTTTAATTAACATCCTTTATCTAGCCAATCGTCGGAATTAATATATATTTTCTCGTTAATTGTATAAGATTTATGTGATATTGCGTAATAGTTGTCTTTATTTTGCGCAAACATTTATTACATTTTGTTACAATTTTTGAAGTAAGTTTATCTTGTTTTTATGTTTGATTACGACAAGTTTTGTATTACTTAAATAATATTAACGAACATTTATTTCAGATTAATTGCATCTTTGGACACAATGGAAATACAAGTGCGTGTAAAAATTTTATATAAAATAAATTTATGATTAAATTGTGCGTATTTTTCTAATATTTGTACGAAAAATTTCTAAGTAATTGATGAAATTGATGGTGACAGCTGCAATGCAATAATATTGAAATTTATCTTTTTACAGTGGCCAAGGATGTCTCTTTCTTATATTACTTGGCTATTTGATTATATGTTTAAAATACAGTATTGACACTTTATACGCTGACACGATTTATCCCTGTTTCAGGGAAAAGCCTATCATCAGGCGAAAAGGAGTGCAATATCGAAAAGGACCTCCCCGTTTTGTCTCCATTTTGTTGGGCTCATGGAAATCCGTTCAAAGTGAACATGATTCTACAAAAACAAGTGGAAAACTTAAACCCGTTACAATACAGTGTCGAAGTATAAATAGATCGATTAATGTAGATTTGTCATTAGATTCGCAGAATTCATCCGTAAAAACTACCAAGGATACCAATATTTCAATTCAGAAGGTTCGACCTTTGTTGAATATGAAATCGCCGCAAGTTTCCGGTTCTTCAAATTTACATAAAGAAACCACCGAAGTAGATGAAGTCATGGAAGAGATAAGAAATACGTGTCCGTTTTGCGACAAGCATTTTGACAATGCAAGGAAGGTTGAGCGACATGTGAGATACGTGCATCGTAAACCATATCAATGCGACAAGTGTAAAAGAGCTTGTTACACGCCAAGGGCATTGGAGGAGCACAAAAGAATACACCGGCCGGACTATTTCTTTGAGTGCGAGATCTGTCATGTGAAATACAAAAGTGAAGACGGTCTGAAAAGACACAATATTCGCATCCATAGCGATCACGAGCCGAGATTTGTTTGTGAACATTGTGGTCGTAGTTATAAACTGAAGATCGACCTGACGCACCATATGAAGAGAACCCATGTGTTGGAACTGCAAATCTGCCGTTTCTGCGGCAAGAAAGTCAAGGATGTCAAGTGCCACGAATGGCGGCATCAGAAGCGAAATCGCGAAATCAAGTATGAATATCCATGTCACTTGTGCCGCAAGAAGTTTCGCCACAGAAGCAGACTGGACAACCATTTGATGTTGCATAAAAAAGGTTTCAAATGCGAGGTTTGCAGCAAGGAGTACAGCGGCACTCGCGAACTCATGAGCCACAAACGTTTCAAGCACGGCCAGACAAACATCTCCACTTGTATCCTGTGCCATAAAACGTTCCTGTCCACTAGCAATTTCTATCAGCATGTGCTCACCCATGCCAGCATACGGCCATACAAATGCGACGTTTGCGAGAAGGACTTCACGCAACGCTCCAGTATGCTAAGACACAGAAAACATCATCCTGGACCACTACCGCCATTATCATCGTCGCATCCGCAGATAGCCGAGCTCGCCAGAAATTACCTTGAAAAGTTTCAAAGTGATCACATTGATAAGAGTTTCGTATTGGATGCGTGATTGTGATTGATTGTTAACAAAGGACTGTGAAATGGTACCTATCTTATTGAACTGTGGAGTTATTAAGGAATGTATAAAATGTCCATATTAGATTATACGACTCATACATATGTTTAAGTTTTTAATTGTACCTTGCGTGCAAGAAAATTACATGACGATATCAATTCTACTTTTTTTTTTTAAGAGAAAATACTGGAGATATATTTATGCATATTTATAAATATATCTATCCTTTACATGTGTGATTACTCTCTTCTAAAGAAAATATTTCTTATGATATATGTTTTCGTGTACGTTAATTAAAGTGTTGCTATATTAGAAAAAATCACTATCTTTATTTTTATGTATACGACTTTATGCAAAATAAATATTGTGCGAAACGGTGAATATTAGAAATATGCTGTGAGAATTTCTGTTTTATGTGAATATTATTAGATTATTGTATAAGATTTGAGAGATAAAAATGTGTGAAAAGTGTGTGTACACATAACGATTCAATAAGTATACAAAGTATAAATAAAAATATAATTAAAATGTTGTATTTAATTATATTTTAATAATTATATTTGAAATTATAAAACAGAGCATTTTTGTTAATTTCAGTTACAATTTTTATTTGAACAGATTATTAATATAAACTATAAAATAAACCATAGAATTATATCATTTTCTATTAAGAAATATAGAGCAACTATATAATTGATTCTGTTTAAAAAATGCAATTTGAACTATTTGATAACTAGTGTCATATAGTTATATTGATTACACAAGAACATATTTACGATTTGTGAGTAACTTATATTTTTTGTTTAAACTGCATAGATTTTTGCTAAATTTTCTTGAAAAATTAATTTTTTTACAATAATTTCAAAAATTTTATGTAAGTATAAGAATATTTTATATAAAAAAGAAAATTTCTCTCTATAATATTTTATATGTATGAATATTTAAATAATTGTTATGATAATCGTAATTTCTTTAATGTAGCGATATCTTTATATTTTCTTTTACTTATTAAATCTATCAATGTTTCAGGGGTCAACGGATTACTATGTGAGACAGTATTATATATCGAAGATTAAGAGCATCATGTTACAAAGAGAGTCCAAAGTAAGACTAAAATTTTAGCAGGCAATTAAATAAAAAATTATGTGATATACATGTCTATTCTTGAAGAATATTTGGTTGAAAAGCAAGAATTGAAGAAGTTCACGCATGAGAGTCGATTAATCGGCCAAATTGATTGAATATTAGACAGTTCACTAATATGCACTTTGCGACTTGAGAATTCTAGAAGTCTGAGCTTATCATGACGAATAAAATTTGTTCGCGCAGCGAGCAAAATTTTATCCACGACTACGGTGAAAAATTGAAGTCTGAGATATGATATCCTTATGCGTGTAATCGTTCCATTGGCAAATTTATTGTTTCTGAGATCCATTATCAGAATTGTGTTCAAAAGATTTGATAGAGTGTCGCAAATAAATCTTAATATGGAATGAATTTTAAAACAACATAACTTCATGTACCCTCGCAAATATCGACTCATATTGTAACATGAATTTTACACAACGATTTATATCCCGGGGGTAGAAAGGATTATCGTGGATTCTTACTATCATCGTTATTTGTTTCGAAAACTTAGTTTATGATGTTTAGCTTAATCCACGATATCTGGACTTTAAAATTATTTATTATCCAAAGGAAAAGCTAAGTAATGTGTTACATATTGTGATTAATCTCAAAAACTTTTTTATGATATAATTTTTGTTTATTTGATATTAATATTATTATGTAAATATAATCAGAAATTATTTGTTATATAAAATACGAAATGCCATTTAAACATTACTTAGATTTTCTTTTAGCAAAATGTTTCATAGCTAATGCTATAGCAACATTAAAATATCATAAGTAGATGTATTTAAATAAAGCATTTGTATCTTGTAATTATATACGTTGTATAATTAATTTTATAATCATATGATAGGGAATTAGAAGTAATTTGTTTTTAAATTCCTCTTTTTACAAATGATAATTTTTTTAGATACCATCTTTTTCTACGTTATAAAGATAATTTTTATAACATAGTGATGCGCACGCATTTGTTGGCTAAAAGTGTGAAATACTTGATGCTATTCTAAGGACGGAATTTCAATTTTGTACCTAAAAAGTTTTTTAATTTTTGGACGTGTATTTTTATAATGCAATGCATGATTAACAACAATATATTCAATTTTAGTTGTACACAAAAAGTTATTTTTTAATAGAATTTAAATGCATTAAATAGTCTAAATAAATATTATATGTATCATACGTCATAAAGTTTATGTATTATAAAGTTTATATATTAATGTAATAATTGCGTTTTTTTTATGTAAGTTAGTATAACTAAGGTTAGTTAACTTATTTATTTATTATTATAAATAAATTCTAAAATTATTAGAATAATAAGAAATATATTTGTCTATAAGAAAATATCTGTAAGCAGTGGAGAAAAGTTATTTTTGTGGAATTTAGCTTTGCTTCTTCTTTACCGAAACTTTTAGCTGAAGTTGCGCCAATGCATGCTCGCGTGCAACCAGCACAACCATATCCCCATTATACTAATGAATAAAAATGACTGACAATTTTTATAATTTTTTTAGGTGCAATCAGCTTGATCCACTCTCGCCAACTTTTCTGATAGTAAAACTGGAAGACGATTATTTTCGCATCCCAAAGTCATTGAGCGTTTTTATGATGAAAGAGCCGCCGCCTACTGAGGAAAATAGTTCCAAAGCTGAGTCGAAAGAAAATGAAGAAGTGAAAGAGAAGGATAAACGCGTTGAGAAGGATAAAAATCGCGTTGAGACCAGAAAAAGAAATAAAACCGTCATCGACGATTTGGACGATTTGGACGATTTGGATGATTTGGATGATGCTCCGTTGGATTTCAGGAAACGGCGCAAAGATGAACTCTCGAAAACGCGATCCGGCAAGCACACGACTAGTCCAAAGAAAAAGTCGCATATTTGTGAGATCTGTTACATCACGTTTGACCGCAAGAGCAAATTGACTAGTCACATGTTCAAGCACAGCAACTCGCGGCCGCACAAGTGCACGATCTGCTCCAAGGGCTTCAAGACCGGTGCGTATCTTTCTAGGCATATGGAGATCCATGACGAGCCCGCACAGCTTCACGCGTGCACCCTGTGCGACTTCAAGGCGCGCACGAAGCCGTATCTGAAGATACATTATATTCGCAAGCACACCGAGGACTACAACTATAGCTGCGAACAGTGCGGCAAGATGTTCAAGGTGCAATCCGACTACACGACACACATGAAGGACCACGACACGGAGTCCTGCGTTTGCGACATATGCGGCACGTCCTATCCCAGCAAGAGCTCCTTATACTTCCACAAACATTACAAGCACAAAACAAAGATTAAGGAGTTCGAGTGTCAGCTTTGCAGGAAGCGCTTCAAGACCCAGAAGAATCTCGACAGTCACGCTGAGCTGCACAAGATGAAGTACGTCTGCGAGCAATGTGGTATGGAGTTCAAGTTTAAGTACGGTCTCACGAAGCATCTCAGAACGCACTCGGGCGAGAAGTCGTATCTCTGCGCGATATGCGGCAAGACCTTCGGCTGCCTCAGCTCGCAAAAGATTCATTTGCTTACCCACGTCGGCGAGCGACCTTACGTCTGCGACATCTGCGGCCAGAGCTTCACCCAGCGGTCGCCGATGATGCTGCACCGGAAGAAGCATCCTGGCGTGCATCCACCGCCGCCGCCCATCAAAATTACGAATCTCCTGCACGGCGTGCAAGACAAAATTGTTGTGAATAAAAGTGCCAAGTGACTCACGTGTATATGCGTCGGATAAACATGTGAAATGAAGAGAGTGACCTTTTGTGGTTCGGATAACTTTTATATCTTTCCAATATATATAATTTGAAACCGCGTGATGTGCAAGCAGGTGATTTTTGAATATTGTCTCAGTGGCGATACGTTTATAATGTAACGCAGTTTGGGAAATCCTGCCTACATCACAGGCGATAAAGCAACAACATATACTATTATTTTGTGACGTGTAGATTTCGAAACTGAAGGATTTATTTCTCGAAAGTATATGCTCCTATGTTGATATGTCGATCTTATGTTCAAATGCATTAGAACATTCACTCGTAAACAAGTTATGAATCAATACTATATTACAGTTTATCAGGTTTACGATCAAGTTCTCTGCAATCAAGTATTTACTTATTCTCTGATAGATTTCGAATATTTGAAGACTATAATTATGTCATAAAATCACAAAATTATTCTGTTATTTTTTAGTTTTTTTTTTTTCAAACTTTGACATAATCGCGTTATGACTTACAATAAATCTGTTGACGATGTAAATAGAATATAGAAGTGATGCTTGTATTAATTTAATATTATAGCGAATTTGGTTGGACGCCCAGTGCGCACTCGGTGCACATTAAAGCCGTTGTACAATGATTTAATTTCTAATATTTAAATTAAAATGCAAATATTTTGACTGATAAAATGCCCAATACATATTTTACCATAGTACAATAAAGAATATTGAGGATTTTGTGACTTAACCGTGTTTATATTAAACACATACGCTTTACGTTGATTTGTGTGCGACGGCTTTAATGTGCACTGAGCGCGCACTGGTGCGTCCAACCGAATTCGCTATTAGATACAGTTTATTTTTGATGTTCTGCTTCATCTTGGATTCGTTCATCATGTAATTTATATTTTACTTTTATATCAAAGTCTTCCAATCTTGTTTATGTAATAGTTGATTGAAAAATTTGTCACCATCTTTGCAACATTAAATTCAATGATATTTTTTGAAATACAGTAACATCTATCATAATATCTTGTATATTCTAGTTTTGATATTTCGGCTAAGAACGTGATATATTTTCGCTAACGTTAACTTTATATTTTATGGAATAAGAATTTTGCTTTTTATCTATAATACGAAGGAACGTGTTACGTCTTCTGGTTCCTCATTTAATTATCCTCAAATAATTCAAATTTTTGATAGTGAAAATATAAATTTACTCAGTTTTTTTCAAACTAAAAAAAATTTTTTTTTTTAAAGAAGTTATCGAAAATACATTTTCTTCAAGAATAATTCTCGCCATGCTCGCTTTTGATAGCGAATTTCTGTTTATCGTATGGGATGATGCAATGTACAGTATAAAATCGATGTAAGATATTAAATAAATACATATGTTTTTGGTAAATGGATATATTCGCACTTTCCACGATTACGTGACATGTAATCTACTTCCACAAAGTTGAACATTGACTCCTTTTCTTAAAAAGACAATTTAGATATAATGAAAGTATAAAGTATAACAACACAGTAAAACATAATATAATATTGATTAATTGGATGGCAGTTGCAGTTTCGCTGGAAGAAAACAATTTCTTGCTGCTGTGAAGAACGCTTTTAAAAATATTTAGAGATATTTAAAGAACAATTGTTATAAAAATATTTTTATGTATCAGATAAGTTATATATGAGAGAATCTTTTTTTTTTAAATAGTTGCAAAATGGAGATATAATACATATCATACATATTGACACGTTTGCGACGACGTGATACACTGGTGGTACACTGCATATTTCACAAGGAAATGTCAGTGGGCCACCGATGGTACACCATTCAATCGGACAAAAAAATTTTTGCCACAGTTGAGACGTATCCGTCGTCGTCGCGAACGTGTTAATATGAGAGAAAGAATCCTTTTTTTAAATAATTGCAAAATGGAGATATAATACACATCATAAAACAGAGTTAATATACTTCATGAATTTTGTTTACAATATACTAAATTAGCTTAAAACTTTAGGAGAATATATTATTTTTAAACATATTCTCAGATATTAGTACAAGATAGATAGAAATATATATTTTTTAAATAAAACAATGTGTGGAATAATGACAAATGTGGTACAATGTATTTTCTGTTATATTCACATAATAAAGATTACTTAAATGAAAATTGTAAAGATGTCACAGCATGAAGAGAATATATTTTAATTTGTGCAGTTTTTTTTTATAATGCGTATGTTATAATGTTATATATTTCTTTGTTATATATTTAAAATGAAAGTATAGATAATATTTAATAGAATATATAAAGATATATTTTTTACAGTAATATATAGCATGTGTCTATGTATAAAAATATGTATTTTGCGCCAAACTGACTAATTTTTTTTACTTTTAGGTCTGAGCCACTTCAACGTGATCCTCTTCAACAAAGTTACCTTGTGATTCAAAACAACAATCAATATTATCTTTTGCCGATACCAGATTCTTCTAATTTTGTCAAAAATGGAGGTAAAAGTGACATTGTAGAACCATCACGTCCTTCGCTGAAAGTAAAAGAGGAGCCAGTGGAGGTTGTTGACATATCTACGGAGGAGCCTGAAGAAATATACAAAGATGTAGATGACGAAATGAATTCAGCATCAGAAATACATAATGAAAATATGAGATATACGTGCCCTTATTGCTGGTTAAAATTTGACAAAGATTGCAATCTGAGAGATCATATGATGGTTCACAACACTGTTTATCCATTCGAGTGTACAATTTGTGGTATACGCCTAGAAACTAAAACATTGTTAAAATCTCATGAGTTTCAACATGAAAGCGGCATGGAATTGTTTCATTGTGCACACTGCGACTTTAAATCGGCAAAAGCTTCGAGCATCACGTGCCATCAGATAAAATGGCACACTAATGTCTACAAGTGTCAGTTCTGCTTCGAATTATTCCAAAACAAAGCGTTATTCCTTAAACATATGGAGTTCCATAATGCTGTTGTAATTTGCGATGTGTGTGATCAAGTGTGTGAGGATAATTGTCATCTTACTCAACACAAGCGTAAACATCAGGATGATAAAAGTTATATCCATTCACAGTTTGAAGCTGAAGATGTGTATCTAAATGAGGAAAAGCAGAGTATAAAAAAATGTGAACCTGACAATGTTGACCTACAAGAACATAGTGATGGAAGTTTCAACGGATTGGATCGCGATTTGAGTTTACCGAAAGAAGAAAGGTTTTTCAAGTGCTCCCAATGCAGATGGAGTTTTAGAAC
Organism: Leptothorax acervorum; assembly: GCA_035220615.1. Classification (NCBI taxonomy): domain Eukaryota; kingdom Metazoa; phylum Arthropoda; class Insecta; order Hymenoptera; family Formicidae; genus Leptothorax; species Leptothorax acervorum. The sequence goes on along the minus strand of JASTWQ010000027.1, from coordinate 266,415 downwards.
GATAAGCTCACTCAACAAACATATGAAACGACATGCACGAAAATTTAAGTGCAACAAATGCAATGCAGTATTCAAATATAAAGCTTCTTATCGTAATCATAAATATAAGCACGAAACTGATTGTGAGTATTAGTTACCTAGATCTTGGATTTGTCAGTTTGTTATAATAATTTGCGAATTACTCTCATGAATTCTTTTTGATCTTAATCATAAATACAAGCGTAGAAATGAGTGTCAGTTATATATAGTTTAGATCTGTCAGTTTATTATTATTTTGGATCTCACAATTTATATCTAATTCTTGGAGGCTAATGGTTGGAAAGCGATAATTTAAGATTCTTTTCGAAAACAGAATAGACTTGTCCATTAAAAATTTGCTTTTGTAAACTATTGCGTTCTTTCTCAGACTGATGTATACTCTTCTTATGTAAGAACGTACTGAACTTGAACGTCTTTAACTTGATATGAAATATTCGTGATTATATAGAATTTCTAACAAACTTATGTAACAAACTTTGTCAATGTTTATTACTAAAGTACACAAGGATTATGCGAAATGAGCTAGCATAATTGTCTGAAATAATCTTTAATATTACTTATCTCTAATCTTGTATTTTTTTGTTTAATATATTTAGTTGCATGTCTCAAGTACAATCAAACTATTTATATTTTATTTTATGCCACACTATATCACATTTTTATGAAAATCTTGATTTGTTTAAAAAATATTGTTTAATTCTATAATATACATACATTGTCAATATTAATTAATGTCTGCCTCTTTCTCTTTTCCAGTTTATAAACAAAATTTAATTATATCAAATTAACTGCATATTAATTTTTATAAAAATTTTATTTTATGTCAAGATAAAGATTGAATATGCACAACATATATGCGTACGTGGCGTGTGTGTATGTGTCTATGTATGTGTGCAACTAATTGGTATTCTTGTTTCATGCAATGGCCACTGATATTGGAAATAAGGCAAGATATATTTATATTTTAATATTATTAAGATTCTTTTCGTTAATATTATTAATTATCACGCATTTTTGTTTACTCTTTTAAAGAGGATTATGTAATACAGCTGAAACTGAAGCGAATGTAAAGTCAAAGATGTAAAGCATACAGTACACACATGTATTAAATCTTCTGGGTATTTGCAGCAGCGGATAAATAACATTTTAACTAATTATAATTTTAAAAAACTGACTGATATAAAAGCAAAAATAAGCTAATATTAAATAATCTGTGAAGAATGTGTGATTGTGTATGTTTAAATGTATGCTCTTTTTATGATACTGTGCATAATGCTTACATATTGTATTGTTATTATTAAACATAGTTAAGTTTTAATATACATGTATCCAATGTTAAGGAACACATGTTAGAGATTACATGGTAAAGGATAATTGTGTATATATTAAAAAGTAAAGAAATGCAAATGTGATAATACATGTTTTTTCTTGTTCACTCAAAGATTCAGTAAGTTGCCATATACATATAAATCTTAATATATCTCTGATATGTAGTATTTTAACATTATGAATTATTATTATCGAAACACGTATGATATTTAGCGTATTTTAGATTGTGATCGCCAAACAATATGATAGAAGAAGCAACATTCTATTAAGGAGCAACATGATATCAAAGAAAAGAGTTGAACGACTATTCACAAAAAAATTTAACCACGGCAGAAGCTGCCGTGAAATCTCGAAACTCAAGCAGAAGAAAGAATATTTAGCGATATCTGCAAGATTACTTTCAACAAAGGGATTCGAATACCAGCAAGCCTTGTTTATATATATGACAAGACAAGGCTTGATTAAGCAAAAGATATATTTTCTGATGTACTTGAAAATTCACCTGATATAACTGCACGATTTGCGAGCAAAGTAACGTCCAATCCTACCAATTCATTGGAATAAAGAACATCCAGGTATCAGACAGAAATCTCACCATTTGCATTAATAAGGAATGTTATCGAAACTAGGACAACATGGATATAAAATGTGTATATGTTATATTAATAAGAGAGTGAATAATATAAGAAGTTCTATATTATAACGAGGAAACTAATGAATGTAATTGTAAGTTTGTACGAAAGTAGCTTATTTGTTATATAGTTATGTATCTTTAGACATAGGTGTGTACGGTAAATTGTTTTACATTGGAATTATATAATTATTCTTTTATCATTTAAGCAGAAATATTTGTGAAATAATGTGTTATGAAGAAATTATAAACGATTGTTACAATATTCAAGCATTGGACGAATGTAGCTGTGTACTGACAAGTATATGACAGAGATATAAAAAGATGTAACGCACTTTTGCAGTAGTTCAGGAAATATACTTTCTATAATGATTCTAATTATGTATGACATTTATGAGCGTATGTATGTACTAATATACTATCATTATTAAATATATATAATTAGAATAATTATTCTAAAAGATATATTTTCTAAATTTATTTATATAAGTGCATCATATTTGTACAACGATATGTATGTATACACACAGGGTGTCCCATTTTAAAACATTTTTAGAAAAAAAAATGTTTTGAAAGTTGTTTGGTTTTGAGAGAGACACATTAAGCCTGTTCTTTTTAACTGAACTTCTTGCACGAATCATCTTTCCTCTTTTTCTTTTCACGTTGGAGAGAAAAAGAAAAAAGCTGAACTGTGCAAAAAGTTTAGCTAAATAGAACAGCCCTAAAGTGATAAAGTCTGATCACTCTGATCAGCTTGGTCTTGCGTGACAACTCCAAGATATGTGTAGATTACATTGAAATTTTTTAATGAAAACCCTAATTTTTTATTGGTTGTTTAAGATTCTTGTAGCTGACATCGAGATCTTTTCATATCACTGTGATTAAGTTGAATTTTGTTCAGCATTTCCTGAGTTATGAGGCATTAATGTTTAAGAACCGCCGGCATTAACGTTACTCGATGTACACTGTCTTGGTTGTACCATTAACTTTCCAGACAGCACCATGTCCAAAATCGGGACATAAGATATCTTAAAGACGTCATTTTGGGCGGTATTCATAGTCGGTTCTTATATTTAAGACCATCTTAAGTTCTATTTTAAGATGTCATAAACCAATCACAGAGCTGTATTAGCATCTTAAGACAGTACGTCTTGAAATAAGATCCGACTATGAATACCGGCCTTTATGTCGTCTTTTTAGACATCATATCATAAGATGTTGTAATGACATTTTTAGGATGTCTTATGTGTCGATTTTGAACATGATGCTGCCTGAAAAGTTAATAGTGCAAACTTCGGACACCTTATTAATTAAATCAAACACACCAACACGTACATACATACCTACTTACATATTAATATTGGGAGATCATGATCATCCTATCGTTTCTGCCAATCCATCAATTCTCAAAAACGTTATTCAAAAAATTCCTGCAATTATTTATTACTAGAAAAATAAATTTTATCAAATAATTAAATTTCTTTGTATTAAATGCAAAACATATAAAAATATTACAAAATATTTTTGTGCAATTAACTTTATATATAGATGTACGCATATGTTTTTATTTTAATACAACAGAATATTTAATTATGTAAAAAGAATTACTTATAACAATTAGTAAAATTAATTGTAATTTTTTATTTTTTTATGTAACAGGTATAATTAAAACATGTATGTATATGTGTTTGTTTATAATTAAATGAATATAATTCTAATTATATAATTGGAAAGATTTCTAATAATTCTTATTATATTAATTTTATGTAATTCATGTTTTAGGAAATCTGTTCCCGATGCAGGTGAAATTTCATGTAAAATTATTCTTAGAAAAAGATTGGTGTTAATAGTAAAGCAGAGTCCGAAAATATTAGAGATAAGAAGATGGATTGTAAAATGTAATAAAAAGAGACATAACAGAAGACAACAACAAATTGCTCAGTAAAGTTATCAACAAATTTTTTTCATATCAACGAAGATCACACATAATAGAAGATGTACTTTACAAGAAACTTTGCTAACGGAGATTTACATGTGCGATATCTGTCAGATAGCGTCCGAGCAAAAGAGCAAAATAGTGCGCCATATCACGAGTAAACACAGCTTTTATCGTCCCTTCAAATTCACAATTTACAGCAGAAGCTTCAAATACAAGTGCGACTTGAAGATGCATCGACTTGTCCGTCAGGAGATGAATGTCAGTTTATTGCATAGCTACAGCAAATGCGATTATTGTGGCAAGACGAAAAGCAATTTAAAAGCCCATATCAGGCGGCACATCGACGAGTGAAAATTTGCTTGCGAATAGATAGAATGGGACCTCAAGTTTCACCTCGGCACTTACAACGGTTCTCAGCACATGCACAAATGTTTGCGGGAGATTCTACATAGGTAATTATTACCTTTATACAATTACAGGAAAGTGGCACATTTAAACGAGTACAAGTTTCACTGCGGCGATGCAACAAGAAGCTTCTGACGCAGAAGAATCTTGAAAGCAATATGCAACAGCACGATTTGCAAGACTTACGATTGTAGAGAGTCAGGTAAAGCGTTTACCTCGAAGAGATATTTAATCAATCACATAACGTACAATCGCATACAGGCGTCGAATCGTATGTCTGTATGCGTCTACCATGTTTGTAAGAAAAACTTCATGGAAGGAACACACATTTAATCACGCATTCAGCAGAGAGGCCGCATATCTGTGACTTGTGCGGGCAAGCTTTCAAGAGGAGATATTACATCAGGAGGAGAGATAGTGCATCATAGGAAGACCCGAATGCACACTTATCGTTACCACCTGTCCCTCTTGGGAAAAAAGTAACTCGAACAAAAGTTGAAATCAGGTTTTCAAGGAAACACAATCTCATTGTAAGATATTAAAATAACTGTTAGAGATGTGAGATGGATGTTATATACTACGCAATTATAAGATCTTTGTAGAATCGTAATGCAAAAGATCTATATGTGAAGAGCTATATAACATGATTTGGGACTCGTAAAGAATAATGTGATCTCTATTATGTGATGTACATATGTTTTAATTTTAATTATATAAGGTTATTTTACTTGTAATGATGTATTTAGTTTTGTAATAAATTAATAAATATAATTTTATTACAGTATTATACAAGAAAAAATATGAACTGATAAGTTAAGATGGATTAATAGATAAAGATAAGTTAAGATAACTTAAACTAATTATAAACATGTTTGTCATAAAGCGATTATATTTATTAAGAGGTACTTATATTAAGTTATCCAAAATTTATCTCACATGTAATTTTTTATAACTTCTAATTTATACAATAGACATTTTTCTTTACGTAACATAAGTGTAGATTTGAATCGTTAGAATCCATTTTAATAAAATTATGTCCTTTTAATCCTGAAGGAAAGAAAGTTTATAATGAACAATTTCGATTCAAGTCAGAAAGATGAATGAATTCGCGACTTTGCGAATCATATATAGTTCCACGAGATTTAATCGTATCCGAAATTTCTTGTAGAAACATCTTTTTAGACTCTGGAGTAAGTAGTGATTGAGATGTTCAAGTCCTAATAACATCATTGAAACTAACCGTTGTATTTTAATATGTTTTAGAGAACAAAACTGCAGCAAGAAGATCTTGCAGACGGACGCTTCCGGTTGCTTTATTGTCGGAAAAGATTTGACACCGATGAGACTGTGGCAGCACGCTGATGTTGGTGGTAAACTGCGCTATTCATTAATACCGATATTAGACAACGTCGATAAAGCTGAGGAAGACGTAAAGGTATTTAATGTCCTACCGTCAACCTCTATTAAAGTTGAAGAGGCCGAAGCTCAACAGAACAATCAGATAATCAGCAGATGCAGTAGTCGCATGAACTCCTTGATGCGTTTGCGCAAGACAGACGTTGATAGTTACACTTGCGACAAGTGCGATATAAAATTTCCCATGCAATCTATGCTGAATCGCCACAAAATAACGCACAATATGCATTCATGGTTTTATGGAAAACGCCTGAGAGAAAAGTGCGTGCGATGTTTAAAGACAAACACTCGAAGACAATCCAAGCGATTAAAGGTGCGAAAGCGTTTACAGGGAGCAAAGCACGTTTGTACATTTTGCGATTTCGACTGTAATAGATTGGCGACTTTGGATGCACATGTAAAGAGGAAGCACAAGAAATACACGGCCAAAACAAATCCGAAGAAGCTCAGGTGTATGATCTGCTGCAGTTACGAGTGTTCGAGCAAAGCAACGTTGAGCAGGCACATGCAAAAGCACAGGAACAAGAATACGACGAGTTTTGCTTGCAACATGTGCGATTTTGAATGTAAGAGGAGCACTACTCTGGTGTCTCACTTGGAGAGTCATAAGAGACCTAAGAAAAATTCGGACGCGGAAAAGAAACGTAAAATAACAAAGTGTAACACATCTCCCAAGAAGACAAGTCAATCGGATTGCTCGCTCAGTCGCAGAACGGCTAAGAGGACTGCGTTAATCTCATACGAGGCGTTAATTCCCAACTTGGTAATTAAAGAAGAAGTTTGTGACGAGGATCGCAACGAGACATCGGCAATCGTTGAAGAAACTCAGGAAACTGTCGGAGTTTCCATCCAGAAGAAACCCAGCCAGAAGAGACCATCCGTTGAGGAACACTGCGACCTCTGCGATTTCACGTGCGCGAAGAAGAGTACGCTATACTCTCATAAACGCCGGCACAAGGTGGAGGATGTCAACGAGGTATTCGCATGCAACGAGTGCGGCTTCAAGACTGCCAAGAAGTCATCGCTGTACTCTCACATCAAGCGGAAGCATAAAGAGCCACGGTCCAGCGATGGCAACGCGCAGCCGGAACTGTTCTATTGCAGCCAGTGCGACTACAAGAACAAGAACAAGTATGAGTTGAAGATACACGTCGCGCGCAAGCACACGGACGACTTCAAATTCTCCTGCGAGACCTGCGGTAAAAAGTTCAAGGTCAAGGGCGATCTGACGAATCACATACGTTTCAGCCATCGGGAGCAGCCGGTGATCTGCGACGTTTGCGGCAAGACTTGCCTCAATAGCAACTCCTTGTACGTGCATCAGAAGTTTGCGCACTACAAGGCCAAATACGAGTGTCAGATATGCAAGAGGCGGATGGTCAGCCAGGAGAACCTCAACGAGCACATGCTCAGGCAGCACGAGCGCAGGGAGAACGTGGTGTGCGAGGAGTGCGGCAAGACGTTCTCGCGGAACAGCAGATTAAAGGTGCACATGAGGATCCACACCGGGGACAAACCGTACAGCTGCACTGTCTGCAACAAGTCCTTCGCTCGCAGGACAGCTCTCAAGCAGCACCTGCTTATCCATACCGGCGTCAGGCCATACGTGTGCGATATCTGCGGCAAGGCCTTCACTCAGAAGCCGGGTCTGATCAGCCACAGGAAGTCGCATCCGGGTTCTCACCCACCTCTGCCGCGCGTCCTCATCGATCATATCTTGAATGACGTTATGAACGGTTGACGCGGTGATTGATTGATCGTAAAGTTTGCACGATTCCGAGGGGAATGTAGGTGACAACAATGTATAAAAGATAAATGTGCTTGGGTTATTGATATTTATGTACTATATAAAAGAGATATTCCCATTATATATACGATTTTGTATCCAGTGATATTTAGAAATAATCTGTAGCAATTTATACCATAAAACAACTCAATATATTATTCACAGAGAATTTTGATTGCCATATGTAAAGGTAAATGAACCTTAAACGTATTTTTTTTTAGATTACCAATATATGCATTATGTCAAATTCTGTGAACAAAATCTCTTTTTAAAGCTTTAATGTGTTTTGTTATGCATTATATTATTACCTTATCTGATTTGCTTATTGGACGTTCTGTTAAAGAAGAATTGTTGGGATCTAGTTTTTTTTTCAAAATAAAATGATATTTGTATAATATTTATAAAGCAATTGGGGTTGTTAGAATCTCATTAATTGTTCCTGTTAATTTGTTTGTTATTTTTCCTTTGGAGACATTCATATTCTAAATGTGTGTATGCATAAAATCATTCTACAATTATTCGCGTTTGTAAGTACGATAAACCTATTGCAAGAGAGTGTTTAGATCTTAATATCTGAAATTTGAATGGTACATATTTTCTTATGTATAGCGCAGTATTTATATCCTAGATTTACTTATATATATATATATATATATATATATATACATATAATTATAGCTATAACTGAATGTGATTTCAGCGAATACAGAATGTGTTACAGAATGTGTAAGTTGCTTCAAAACAGAGGTTTTCATTTACCACTAGTAATAAGTATGACTATTTCCGCCGTTGATTGTAATTTTTGAGAGATTAGAAGAAATCATTGGAAAATGATATATAAATAATTAACAAAATCTAAAACTTATGTTTTATCTGGAATATGCACCTTATCCATTTATATAAAATAATCCTTTATTCTCAAGTATCAAACGTTTGTTTAGAAGCATAAAAGGGATAAAATTGCGAGAAAAAGATTGTAAAACTGTTCTCATTTGATAGTAAAATTCTTAACTAACATATTGTATGATTTTCAGGGTCGTAAATGGAAATGGACATTTTCTGTATGGCAAAGAATCTATTCCAATGCAGCCGTGGAAAGTAGTTGATTTTGAAGGATGTCTCTATTATGCCTTCCTTCCAATAAATCAGACGTCAAAAGAAGAGACTGAATGTGATCAGAAACAGGATGATGAAATATTGAAATTCGACGTTGATAATGCGGAGAACTCTTTCGCAATTACAAGTGACAACAATGTGACGTATACGGACAAGATTTACGCAATAAAGGTAGAAAACGAGAATATGTTTGCGATGGATGAGGTAATAATTACGGACGAAGATCAGCCTTACAATGAGGAAGACAGCAAGGTCTATGTTTGTGACGAGTGCAACATTTGCTTTCCCGTAATGCAGATGTTAAAGTGTCATCGGGACGCGGTACACGAACAGGATGAAAAAAATGTAGAGAATATTACGTACAGCTGCAACTTCTGCAGCTACGAGAGTACCAACAAATCGACCTTTAACTCGCACATGAACAGAAAACATTCCACGAAACGTGTGATCAAACGGAGAAGCAAACTCAGAACCGCTAAGCCGCAGGATTACTCATGTGACGTTTGTGGTTTTAAATGCCCAAGCCGACGACGGCTGAAGGAGCATCTCGATCGCAAACACGGGTCCGAGTACAAATACGAGTGCGAGTACTGCGGCAAAAAATTCAAAGTGAAGAGCGACATGAGATTGCACGTGCGTTTTAAACACAAGGAGAGCCCAATAATATGCGACGTCTGCGGCAAGACTTGCTCCAATAGCAATTCGCTGTATGTGCACCAAAAATGGGCGCATTTTAAGCCCAAGTACGAATGTGAGATCTGCAAGAGGCGTATGGTTACGCAGGAGAACCTAGATCAGCATATCTTGCTCCAGCATGAGCGTAGAGAGAGCTTTGTGTGCGAAGAGTGCGGCAAGTCTTTCTCAGAGAATCACCGACTGAGACAGCACATGATGACCCACACCGGCGATCGACCGTTCGACTGTCACATCTGCGGCAAAGCTTTTGCGCGTAGGACTGCTTACAGGCAGCATTTGTTAATTCATACGGGAAAACGGCCGTACATTTGTGATATTTGTGGGAAAGCCTTTACACAAAAACCTGGATTAATATGTCATCGAAAATCGCATCCTGGAGTGCATCCTCCTTTACCGGTGGTGCACATTGATCATATTCTCAATGATTTTATGAAGAAGGAGTGATTATGTAGTGTAAGTTAGAAATTGTGAAACTTACGTCGCTATGTATATTAAAAATTCGCGATTACATTTTGGAAATTTAATCTTTAATTTCATTGTTTATCTCATATCTTTTTCATTGCTATGACGAAAATTTATAAATTGTTATTTCCGGATTTTAATAAAAAGAAATGATTATAATTTGATGCCGGTATTATTGAAGAAAAGATTTCAAAGGAAAAATTACTATTGTTTACCATACTTATCCATACTTTTCACATAATTAGAAAACTATTATAAATAATATGTATACAATCTTCAAATGTATGCAAAGTTTGTTTTTACGATGAATGTAATTGTCGTATGAAATAACATGTGTTGAGGATATAGGTTACAACAATGTGATAAACAGCAAAATGTATTTTAATAAAAATAATCTCTTGATGATGAAGACAATTTATTTGAAAATTAATATCGAATATCTTTTTATAAAACCTTATTAATTGTTTTTTCATATATAAGTACAATCTTTCTTTACCACGAAAGATAAATTTTAATAAAATGTTATTAAAAATTTGTTTTATGCAACACAGAAATGGTACGTAATGATCAGCAATTACGTGTAAGTACAATAAATTATAAATTAGAATTTACATTTTACAATTTTTCTGAAGTAAACGATTTACATATTGAAAGAGTTTCACATGTGCTTACAGAAATTGGCGGCAGGCGTTCCCGTTTTTTAGTCTTTTTTTGATAAAATGTTAGCAAAGAAATGTGTTTTATTTATTTAGTTAATTGCCTCAGATTAGCGTAAGTAACATTAGAATTGATCAAATGTTCTTCTGGAGTTATTTTATTAATATATATCTTTCTTTTTATTTTAGGAAATTTAATTGCGTGCTTTTAAAATAATTTTTGTCTTTATGAAGAAATCTGCGATGAGATATTATTATCAGAATAACATTTATATTAATAATAATTAATACATTTTTGCTGTATATTAATTTTTATAGATAATTAAAAACATTTTTAAAGTATTAAAGTAGTAGTTATATACAATATATAAAGATGACATGCCTTTAATTTTATACACGATAAAGAGATCTCCACAAATTTCTAAATTGGAAATAATTGCAATTAATTTTTCTGAAATAATTTCTCTTTTCCAAAACCTTTTATGCTTAATTCTAAAAATTCTCACGATATGCAAAATTGTAGGGGCGATCAAGAGTTATCTATAAAAAAAAAGATAATTACTAGATACAAATTCATCGAATTATAAATTTGCGCTTTAGTGAATAATTCTCTTATAACAGTTTTTTAAAATCTGTTTTTGAATATTATATATAAATAATATATATCTATGTATATCATAAGATTATGTTAATATGCTGTATGTGTTTAAGTCTGTTGTAGAAAAGTTATGCTAGCTTAAATCCGTTTTATTGTACATAACATATTTTATTATATTTAATCTTGTGTCAAAATAAATATATCGTAATTATTCCATGTCACACCCCTAAGCATCCCACATCAACAAAATTTTTGTTTTTGAACCCCGAGCAGAGGGGTAGGAATAATTTTAATTCCGCTCGTACCAATGTGCCTTCACAAATTTTATATTCGAATGTAAGTAGTCCAAGATCTGTATACCTTTCAACTGTAGAACCGTAATAAAGATATGTCTTCGTAATGTTGTAGGAAACCGGCAGCGGATATCTTTGTCAAAGATGTGACGGCGAACAGAGTTCCAGTGATAACATCGGTCTTCTCATTCAACGAAGAGAAAAAATCACAGGAGAGAGATCGCGACGAAAAACGCAATTCGCACGGCTGCGACATCTGTCCTAAGCGCTTCAAGAGCAAGTTCTTGCTAAAACGACACAACCTCACGCACACGGCGGAGATCGTCCGCGAAACGGACGTAAAAGAGAATTCCGCGTTCACCGACGCAGTGCCGCGAAACCAGAAAGCTTTCTCGTGCGTAAAGTGCGACTTCCGCTGCAACAAGAGATCCACTATGATCGCGCATCTCGCCATCGAGAAGCATGGAACCGTGGGCAACGCCAGCAGCAAGCGCGAGCTCAAGGGCGACCTCCCCACGCACATCCGGCTGAATAATCGAGAGTCACCGGTGGTTTGCGACGTCTGCGGCTTGGTGTGCGCTCGCAAAGAGACCCTGAAGTCGCACTTCGTCCGCAAGCATACCCAGCATTACGGTTTCTCGTGCAAGTACTGCGGCAAGGAGTTCAAGATCAAGGGTGACCTCACCACGCACACCCGGCTGCATCATCTAGAGTCACCGGTGATGTGCGACGTCTGCGGCAAGACTTGCCGGAACAGCCACAGCCTGTACACCCATCAGAAGCACGCGCATTACAAGGCGAGGTACGAGTGCCCGCTGTGTCACCGACGCCTGGTCACGCAGGAGAATCTGGATCAGCACGTACTGACGCAACACGAGAGGAAGGAGAAGTCGGTGTGCGAGGAGTGCGGCAAGACATTCTTCGAGAATTACGACCTGAGAAAGCACATGAGGACCCACACGGGCGATAAACCGTACAGCTGCACGGTCTGCGGCAGAGCGTTCGCCAGGCACAGTAGCCTGAACCAGCACCTCCTTCTGCACACCGGCGAGCGTATCTACGCGTGCGACGTATGCGGCAAGTCGTTCGCTCAGAAGGCCGGTCTCATCTGCCATAGGAAGATCCACTCGGGCGTTCTGCCGCCCCTGCCGGTGATACATATCGATCACATACTGAAGAAGTTCATCAAGAAATAAGACTTGAATATCGATGTTTTACGATCCTTGTCTTTTATATCTTTCCTCTCATATGATAATTAAATAATATAAGGATTGCGTTTGCTTAAGAATAAAGACAGGTTGCTGAACGTGATTGATGATTGAAATGTAGAGAAAGAAAACTATACGAGTACAAAGCATTTGTTTGTAACGTATAACGGCGTTGGTATAAATATGAATAATTAAGCTGAATTAGCACATTTTTATTTGCAAAGTTAAGAGTTAAAAGCGAAAAGTTGAAAACGAAGTTGACGAGGATCACGAAGTTCACAATAAAATAATAACAATGCGAAAGTTATTGTGAATTATTTTCTCCAATATTATATATGCGAGATAAGAAGCTTTTTATTTTCCATTTTAATTTATTAATAATAAAATAATACTTTTACGTTAATGTTATTAATTTTAATACATATTCATCACTTTGCATAATATATTTGCTCTTACGTATTATTTCAGAGATTCCTAAGCATTACAAGAAATGTTGTCATCAATAAGTTGAGTCAAAAACAACTTGAAGCTTTATGTTTATAATACTTAGATTTAAAAAATTTACCTTAAGATTTGGTTTGGTTTTTTGAAAAGTTGAAATGTATGTGTACAATTGAAAGTACATTATATAAATATAAAAATATTTTATTATTTAACAACACGCAAAAACTAATAAAAAATTAAATAAAGTGTGAATTATAAAGTTATGTTATGAAGTTTATTTGATTCGTAGTTTGTACTTGAGGACTACTTATGTACTGCATTTTAATTTCGCGAATTTTAAGCCATACATATTGTTATTTATGTTCTAAATACATAATTTAATACGTTTTTTATTTCTCGTTATTTTTTTAAGCAGCATAATATAACATATTATTTAGAAATAGACTAGCTTCGAATAGATACATATTTCTAAAGTTATTAAAATAAATTGTATTGATTGTATACTGGGTGTGTACATATGTGCAATAATATTTTATTTTATAAAAATATTTTGTTTCTTTGGAACTTTCCTTATTTTATGGCAGTTTCGTAGCTAATGTAGGTCGCAACGGACTGCAATGCTGATCAACAAGAAAGGTAGTTTTAGCTCCCCGTTTGTGAGTACCTTCGTTGATCTGTGATCTCTAATTAAATTTATATGGGATAAATAATAACTTTTAGCGTATAATTTACCGCGGTATAAATAAAAATCACATTGATTATTCTTTCTAATAATTATTTCATTCCGTGATGTTTCAGGCACCAAGGCGCGTACAATCCTCGTGGTATTTTCATCTTTGATAATGAATCACTGGTGATGAAGAAATGGCAAATTTTGGAATTTGATGGCAAGCCGTATTATGCGTTTATACCCGAAGGTGATATTCCTTTGCCAGACGAGTATCTACCAGAGCAAGTAAACGAACAATTAGAGGAAGAAATAGAGCAGAGACTAGAAGAGGAAGTAGAGGGAATGGATGATGACAATATTAGTACACATGATATAAAACAGGAGTGTCTCTTTGAGGAAAAAGAATACGATTCTATGGAAGAGAAATTGTACAACGTTGAGAGCATCCTTAATGGAAGTGTTGAAGAAATAGAGGAACTGGATATAAAGCCGATCACACTAAACGGCATCAGCGAAACTGTGGATGATAAGACGGTTGGGGATTTATACCAGGTGAAAGTACAGGGCAGTATGGTGACTATCGAGAAACTTAGGTCTAACCCGGAGGAAGTCGCGAAAGCGAGCGAAAACCAGACAGAGGATATAAATGACGATGAGGGAGAAATAGAATATCTTGAGGAAGAAATGGTAGAGGTACCTAGCGTACCTTCTAGCAATAATGCAATACCTACGAAAACGTCTCCGAAGACTGCCAGTGAGGTTGTGAAATGCAAATTGTGCTCGGAGATATTCGACACGGTATTAGCCTTCAGGAAACACGTAGCGTGGACCCATAAGAAGAAGATATGCATAAGAGAGGACGGTGCTTATATATGCGCCGTGTGTGGCTTTAGAACGCCGAAGAAGAGCTCGTTTGCCGCTCATCTGGATAGGAAGCACGATACTTGGTCCAGGAAACGATCTGGCGCCTCGAAATTCCCTTGCGGAGTTTGCGGCTTTGTTTGCAGATCAAAGCACTCCTTGCAGTCCCACTTCACGAGGAAGCATACGGACAATTACGAGCACCAGTGCAGCTTCTGTTCAAAAAAGTTCAAGGTCAAGGGGGATCTAACGAATCATATACGATTCCACCATAAAGAGAAGCCGATCAAGTGCGACGTATGTGGCAAACAGTGCCTTAATAGCGGCTCACTGTACGTGCATCAGAAATGGGCGCACTACAAGCCCAAGTACGAGTGTCACATCTGCAAAAGACGTATGGTAACGCAAGAGAATCTGAATCAGCACTTGCTGACGCAGCACGAGAAACGCGACAAGATAGTCTGCGCGGAATGCGGTAAGACCTTTGCGAAGAAAGACTCTTTCAAGAGGCACATGGTGGTACACACGGGATGCAAACCGCACTCCTGTATGATCTGTAGCAAACCCTTCGCGCGCAGGTCGCAGCTGCGCCAGCATTTGCTTATCCATACCGGCAAGCGACCGTTTGTATGTGACATATGTGGCAAAGCGTTCACGCAAAAGCCAGGATTGATCTGCCATAGAAAAACTCACCCTGGCCCGCATCCGCCGTTGCCCGTGATGCCAATTGCTGATATCGTTAAAGAGTTCACCGATGGATACGTGCAAGAAAATATCGCGCGTGAGAACGAGGAGAAGATCGACGAGGAAGTGTGAACGTTTTAGTTCATCATGTCGTTATATATGTCGATAAGTTCTTTCTTCACCAGTGTCTAAGAGAGCAAAAGCACACGATCGTTATGGTATAAGAATGATAGAACAATTGGAAAATTTTATGTAAGACAAAAACATTAAAAACACATCAGGCGGCAATTGCAAAACTTTCAAACGGAATTTGCGCGCAGGATTATATATTGTTTATCACAGCCGATTGCGATACCTTGATTTTAATAATACTATCGGGCTTTTTATTGTTTTTGTACTGTTTACTCTTTCCTATCCATTTTTTATTATTTATTATTTATTCTCTTGCATGTATCGTTTTTATGACAAACGTAAAATAATGGGAAAGTTAAAGCAAAAGATAAAAGATGATAAACAATAAAGAAACGAAGAGTAAAAGGTTAGTAAAACTGCAGTATCACGATTTTGGAAATTCAAAATAAGGAAAAAGGAAGTATCAATAAGCAAATTGTCGATGATACCAATTTTTCTAGAAAATTAATTAATTTTTAATTAATTTTGTTTTTTTAATTTAATTTTATCAAATCACAAAATGTTTCTGCAATTATCAATAATAAATCTAAATGTAGTTTATGTTATACAGATACATATATCTGTCGTCCAGGTAAAAAAATTGTCTTAAAATTTAATTTTAAAATAAAACCAGTGATCGTCTCAATGTATAATGTACTAAGGACTAAGAACATACTTATTAGGATAGAAGTATTCCACAACAAGAATGTCATCAAGTTTTCGAAGTAATCCATAATAATTTCTTTACATCCAAAGTTTGATTAAATTTTTTACAGTAACTAAGTATACATACAATAAATAGATATGAAATGTATAGATATATATATAGCTAGCATGTTGTAAATTACTTATTTCTAAGAATAGAGGAATACCTAGTGATTTTACAACTTCTGTCGGCGTTTTTTCAATCTCTCGATATATTTATCGTTAACAAAATTAAATCTCTGTACATTTCTTTGAGCCAATAAAATACATTGCGAAGGTATATAATGATAATATATTATTTATTTTTACGGATCACATGCAACATCGCCAATAGGTCAAATCACGTATTAAAATTAGTGAAGAAACGTAAATTATTTAGACGATAGTTTTGATTTGGTAGTTTTTTTAAACGCTATTTTATTGGTTAAAGAAAAATGAGTTATGGCTCAATAATATTTTTAATAATACAAATGCTGATTTTGTAAGCAGAAAATGAATCATATTAGGCATAATACAAATCAATCATAAAATAATATAAATATAATTGGTAAATTAAAGTTATGTAAATTTTCCGCTAATGCAACATTATTTTACAGAAGATAAATATATATGACCATATTATATACTATCTTATTATCTCTCTTTCTTTTTTTATATAAATATATTTTTATACGTTATACGTTTCATGCATGTATGATGATATTACTTTATTTGTACTGGTATAAATTCGGATTCGCAATCTCATAATAATTTAAAAATTTTGGCATTAGAGAGAAATATAAGATAATTCAGATACATAATTATTTCTTCTGTTATTTAAAGTTGAAGAATAGATTAAAAAACTGAAATAACTTAAAAATGGAAAAATTAGAAGTTAAAGATTTTATAATGGTGCTAAAATAATTCTTAATAGAGAATAATCTTTTTATAAGAAGAAGAAATATGTTATGTTTTTGTTTTATTGAAATAATTGAACCAAGTATTGAAATAAGCCTTTATCTTTTTAAGTAGCTTAATCCATTCTGACTGGTCGATCAGAAAATATATTTTTGATAATACATTGAATCAAAAATACAATGTAAAAATTTATATGATAAAATTATATACATTATATTAAAGATCTTTTTACTTTCTATTCTTAAAATTACATTTTCTCACCGAACAGTCAGGATAAGGGTAAGTTCCTAAAATATATTATTAATATTCTTCAATTCTTTATTTCTATCTCAGAATCAGCATTTCTTGTTGGTATTTATAATAAAACCATATTTTTTTGTAAGTGAAAGATATATCGTGAGAATATTGAATATAGTACAATATTTGATAATAAATAATGTAATTGCTCTATTGCATAAATTTTTGTATCTATTGTACAGTATGAACAATTTTCTATTACTTACAATCACTGTTATTATGTGTGGAGGAACAATATCCTTATGCATATAAGAGTAAGAAGCTTTAGTCAGTTTTTAAAAATGTAAAGGATAACAATTTATTCATACTAAATATTATTATCTTATGTTACATAAAATACATCAACCAATTATTGTCGATTTCTCCATGCACAATGCATGTTTTCTGGAATATACATTAATATTAATTTATAAGCAATAGCACATTGAATAGCTTCACATGAAAGACGTATTAGTTTTCTTCTAAGATAACTGTGTTCAATAAAATTAGATTAGTAAGACATGTGCACAAGATTACCGTTTCAAATAAATATTTTTGGCAACATTTCTTGTGAATTATCTTTAGATAATAATAAATTTAATTAGACATTATATATGTTTAATTAAAGAATGCGTGTATATCCATATATATACATATATATATATATATATATACATAATATTGTAAGATTGTAATCCCGTTTTAACAGCCGATGCCTGAAACTTTTACGTACCTATGCTACTTTCGAAGACAATACAGATTTTACGAAACATTTCGTAAAATCACAATAAGAGATAAGTATACTTTGTATTAACCAGATGTGTTGAGGTTTTAATAAATAATAATAATCTTTTTTCTTAAACTTTTAGGGATATAATCGATACTATCGGTTCTTTGAAAGTCGACAAAGAACAGCCTGTCGCAGTTATGATCTCCTGAGGAGTATCGCGTAGAAAAATCCAAATTCAAAGTGTCTACATACGAAAAGCATGCCAAGGAAGCCGCATTACTTTGTTTAAGCATAAAATGCAAGTTTATGATGAAAAAATATCTAAGAAATATATTCTTAGAAGAAAGACAGAAGTCGTGCGAGAAGGTTTGAATCTACAACAACGTGTGCTTTATTAATTTTATTATCGCCTCACAGTTGAAAAGTCAGTAAAAAGAGTTATTTTAATTTTTGCCGACATTACTTCTGAGTTGAAAGGCGAACGGCGACAACATATCGACGAGACGCACGCTTTTAAAACATCGTATATTTGCGACAATGTTTACGCGACAACGTTTAAACTGCGAAAGTACCATTTGAGAAAACATACGGAGGATCGGAGTTACGTATTATACATACGCAATGATTGCAACAGGCGCTTCAAGACAAAGAGAGATCTGCACAAGTACATGCAATGTTTATACAATAGCAGCCGCCAGACGATGTGCGATCTGTACGGCAAAACTCAGAATCTGTTTGCCCTTAAGAGGGATTGGGTGGATCGCACCTACGGTGATAAAATATTTTGGGATGCGTGCTGAAAGAAATTCGCAACGAAGACGGAGCAACACCGCAAGCTGCATAATAGCCGGGAAACCATCGTCTGCCACGGTAAGACTTTGAGCAGCAAAGATTCCCTAAGGAGTCACACCGACATGATGCCGTATAGCTGCACAGTAAGAGATTCACGATCCAGAACGTGTATCAGCATCTGATGCAAAACTTTATTACGTAGGAGCCTGATCACGTATAGGAAAAACCATCTTGGATCTTTACCTCGCTGTCCACGATGTCGATATATCACCTTATCAAGGATCTGCTGAAGACGAAAGCGAAGAAAAAGAATTAATGCCTTTTAAAGAAGACGAAAAACGAAGTCGAGACGTGCAATGTATGTCTACTTATCCCTAGCTTTAAAAGAATTTGTGACAAATACAATTGCAAGAAAGAGGAAATATTGATATTACTGTATTAAGAGAGATTTCTATACATGTTAATAAATTTTATGATCTTATACTGGAAAATTATTATTTCTACTTTTTTACTAGTTAGAGTAAAGAAGCGAAATTTTTAATACTTGCGTTTGCATTGTGTTGCTACGGGATTATTGTCCTAAACATTTTTTTAGGACAACGTAACTATGTATTTAAAAGTTATATGTAAATATTATTTTGCTAAACAACAAAACATTTTACTTACAATTAGATCGACGAGGATGTCCGACCCAAGTATTTTCGGTTTAATAATATTAATATAATATCCCTATATTGATCGCTATTTCTTTTAACGAAAATATCTGTATTTAAGTTTTTAGACTGGAAACTGAAGATTGCTAATTGATGTCATATTTTGGCTAAAGAAAGTATGTATACTGTATTTTTGTTATTAACATGACGTTAGGGACCCTCTAGGATCCCTACATGGCATTCGCATATCGTGTACTCTCTGAAGAGCGACAGTACTAAAATTGTTACAGTGGTAAATGATAATAAAGTAGTAGATAATAATATCATCTTTTTTCTCATTTTACTTCACCTATAGTTTCCCAAATATTCATTTTCAATCGGTAATATCATGACATTTATAAAACAATGCGTATTAAAATATTAGCTAAAATGATAAAAATGAAATAATCATTGAAAGAACACTGTAAAAATTTTTTTACTTTGGAACTTTGAAACTTCACAAAATATTAAGCTTATATTTTCCATAAAGTCGGCCATAATCGCAGTTATTTCGGGCAAAGCGGTTAAAAGAAGAATATGAGCGAGAGAGGCACTTTTCTCATATTTCTGAACGTTTCTTGACTAAATATAATTTTTTTTATGTCGTAGGTTTGATTTACTAGAAATGGACGGGATCAAGAACGAAGGCATTCGGGGTCCCCACGCATTCTTTATCGAGACATCTTCGAGCATCGCCGAGATAATCAGCACGGAGAACAGTAAACAAAACAGGAGTGTGGTGAGACGCCTGCATTACACCTGCGATGTTTGCTCGTTCCCCTGTCGGACGAAGGGGAATTTAAAAAAGCACATGCAGCTTCACAAAAACATGTGTAGAATCTGCAACGAGCGGCTCAACTCGTCGGAGAAGCTGGAGCTTCACATGGTCGTGCATCACGGCGAGCCCAAGTACACCTGCAAGCTGTGCTATTCCGTCGTGTGGAACAAGCCGGACATGAAGAAGCACTTCCTCGTGAGCCACTTAGATCCTTTTTGCAACACGTGTACCACCTGCAACAAAGTGTTCCAATCCAAGTACGCTATAGAGAGGCACATGTACAGCCAGCACACGAAACTCTCGGTGGCGTGTACCATTTGTAGACGCGTCTACAACAGTTTCCACGCGCTGAAGGCGCACACGAAGCTCATTCATCTGAAGACCGGTTACCAGTGCGAGATCTGCAAGCGGCGTCTCCTCTCCGCGGATTCTCTGGAAGCGCACCTACGACGGCACGAGGGCACGCGAAACATGGACAGCTATATCTGCACAACGTGTGGAGAGACTTTCCTCACGAAAAACAAGCTGAACAAACACGTGACCATCCACGGCGAGATCAATCCCTATGTCTGTCCGGTCTGCCAGAAAGCTTTCGAGAAACGGGCGAATCAGGTGCAACATATTTTGACGCACATGAGTAACGTTTACGCGTGCGACATATGCGGATTGAGATACTCGCGAAGAGCTGCCCTGATGTGGCACAGGAAAATGCATCCTGGACCGCTCGGTAAACTGCCGGTTATACCCGTAATAGGCATTGTGAGCGAATTTGTTAAGAATTATATTAGCAAAACAAAAAACTTACCAAACACTTAATCCGAGTCCGACAGTGTTAAATCTAGAAAGTACTAATCATTTGTTTAGCCGTTACTTTTTCTTTATAGAGATAGGATTTTTCTAAAGATAAATTTTCAACAAGCGCGTAAACTTTCTATAAGTATCTTCAGTAATTGCAATTATAGGGTAAGACGTTTTTTTTTTTTTTTTTCGGGTACATTGCAAGTTTCTGTTAATGATGTTACAATGCTATATTTTGTAATAAACGCAGTTAGATTTATATTATTACTTCGTATATGTACAGCGAATTTACTTAAAAAATATACATATATATGAACGATTAATCCAAATCGCCTTTCCTTCACAAATCGTTTCTGATTAATCTATTTTTCTACAATAATGTGTAGTACATTTACTGATCTGTAGAATTTACTTACTCGTCGTCAGGTAAGTTACCATTTGCCATTAATTAATTATGCCGCATAATTAATTATGGTACTGATACGCACTCTTTTTTAGGTGATCCAAGAGTTTTGTGTTGCATTATGAAAAGCCAGTATTTAATACTCTTTCGCAAATCTTCGCAGACTTCTAAACACTTAGGAAGGTAACTTGAAGAACGATGGCAATAAAGCATCCAAATGTTTATTAAACCGCCTCCAATAATTATAATAAACCGTTTCCAGCTACCTCCTCCTCGTTCTTATCAAACTCTCAATGATTTTTCTCGACAGGCGTATAAGCAATCGTTCCTTCGATTTATAGCTGATGGTAATGCGAACTTTTGTCTTTTTATGTTTTAGAGTGGATCCGTTGAATGTTGAATCCAATGTCCAAAAACCATTTATCAGAATCGAATGTGAATGGACGAAAAGAGAAAAGTCGTTAACAGAACATGAAAGAGGACTACCGGAAAAGATAAATGCGAACCTAACAAGAGAGGAGCTTAGTCCGCGGATCATAACCGAGAATAGACCGACTAGAAAGACGACGACGTGCGTAGAGTGCGATCATTGTCACCGCACGTTCTTGAAGAAGAGCAATCTTGCCGAGCATTTGAAGCAGCATAGGCACAAATGCGCCGACTGCCCGAAGACCTTCAGCCTTCGGCGTTACCTGGTCTCCCACGTCGAGAAAAATCATCGGCAGCAGATGTACGAATGCAGCGTGTGCAAGTACAAAAGCAACAACAAAGGTACCCTGAAGAATCACTACATCCGGTTGCACACGAGCAACTACGACTACGCGTGCGACACGTGCGGCAAGCAGTTCAAGATAAAGAAGGCCCTGAATCACCACGTGAAGCAGAATCACAGCGAAGCTCCGCCGATCGTGTGCGACGTCTGCGGTCACTTCAGCAAGAACCTCCACGCCCTCAAGGCTCACATGAAGTATAGGCATTACAAGCCGGAGTTTGTCTGCCGGATATGTCGACGGGGTATGACGACGCAGGAGAACTTAGAGCAGCATCTTACGTGGCACGAAACCAGGGAGAAGGTACTCTGTCCGACTTGCGGCAAGAGATTCCGGGGACGCGACCTGGACTCGCACATGAGAGTGCATACCGGGGTGAAGCCATTCCCCTGCCCTGTCTGCGGAAAAACTTTTCGACGGCAAACTGCTCAAGAGCAACACGTGTTGATCCACACCGGAAAGAGACCCTATATTTGCGATATTTGCGGTCAAGCGTTCGCTCAAAAGCCCGGCCTAATCTGCCACAGGAAGAGACATCCTGGCCCGCTGCCCCCGCTACCTGTAGTCTCCATCAAGAACATTGTCACGGAATTTACGAAAGAGTACGCGACGAAAAACGCAGTCATTAAGATTGAATAAGATGTACAAGTTTGTAGTATTTCCAGTGGATACACCTGACGAAATTAATTGTGGATATTAAATGCTTCACGATTACATAGAGAATAATTAGAAATTTGATATAAAAAAGTCATAGTAAAAAAATAAGAACCTCAGAAAGTTGCTTACTTAAACAGTACTTTTTATATCTATATAAAAGAGATACATATTTCTTTTACATATTTTGTAGATATAAATGTGATATTTGTATAGATCTTATAAATATTCTTATAAAAATTGATATTTTTTATTGATATATATAAATTATTCGAGCACGAACATTACAAATATACATATACGTATTATATATATGTATATGTGTATACATACATGCATACTTTATTATATCAAATTTGGAAATATGAATGTCTTTTTTGCAATTTTCTACTGTATTTTGTATGTAGTTTGCAATAAAAATTACAATTTTTATCAATTTTGTATATATTTATTGATTTCCTATGTGTGACAATGAGTATGACACGAGAGAATTAAAGAATATGTAAATAGTATTTTGTGTGGCCAGTGTAGAAAACAACGAATTATGTCGCGCGTGAAGTTGCCGCATGAGCCGAAGGCTTATGGTGCATTCACACGAGTACGAGTGTGAATGCACCATAAGCTGAGGCGAATGCGGCAACTTCACGCGCGACGTAATTCGTTGTCTTCCGCACCTACCACATAAAATATTTTTTGTAATGCCTGTCGCGAAAGTTCGATTTGAGATTAAAAAATTAATTGAAATTAAATTCAAATGAGATGGTTTCGCACTTTTTGACAATTCATCAAAATATGTCATTGACATTTTCCGAAAATGAGGTATTTTTAGATGCTCTCCATTCCATAAATTTTTCATAAATATTCATATATTTATCTCTCGATTTCTTCGGTAGTAAATTCTCTGTGGCAGATCCAGCTGCTTCTACGAGTTCCACCGGCGTGGACGGTCTTGGACACTCGTTTTCTTTATCCATTTTATCCTTCTTGAATGATGACAGTTGTAACGAATTGCCGTTTTGTCTTGCGTGAATTTCGTTACGTTCAAGTTTGTTATGTCAGTCGAAAATCGAAAAAGAAAAACTATATCGTGAAAAAAGGAGGTTTTTCACACACTAGTGCTGTAAGGTAAGTCATAAAGGTGCTTTTCTCGCACTAGTGCGGTAAAGTAAGTCATAAAGGTGCTTTTCTCGCACTAGTGCGGTAAAGTGAGGCATACATTAAATCGTTGAGAAATAAGCCACTTTCCGCACGCTAAACAGCAATCGAAAATCGAACTTTCGCCACAGGCATTGCAAAAAATTTTAATTAACTAGTCTTTATATAAACCATAATATTAATCACTCAGAGTATATTATTTTCTTTTATTTGGAAATATTTCCGACAGTGGTAAGATTTTAGATAAATATAGATTGATTTTATTTATAAAAAGATCAAAATTTTTACTAAGTAAATGTTGTTAAATAACTACTTATACTTATTTGTTAATAGTGCTGGAACACTGCATTTAAAAATATTTTATGTTATGTAGTCTTTTCCGATATTCTTGGACACTGATGGAGGTACAAACAAAACCGGAGCACTTTACTTTTAAACGGAGCTCCTTATTCGGAGAGGTCTCTCACAATTCTGTCTTCAACTTCTCGCTTTTGGCGACTCACACTCACATTCTCGCACTCGCACGCCATCTCGCCTTATAATTTAATTGTATCTATGTATAATCGTCGCGCGCCTTACAGTTATAATATTGAGATTTGGCTTAATGTAGTGATATCTTTATATTCCTCGTATTCTCTTCGTAGATTAAAAATATTTTTGTGTAAAAAAAAACTGAAAATCATTCAACAATCTTAATATTCCAAGTAAGTAAGCTCAATATCCAGGGATAGATCCTGCATCGTGTGTAATAAATTTTAATTCGCTCGTAATTTATGTTTTAGTGATTCACCCGTGGATCCTCTGAACGTCGTCGATCCTCTGGACGTCAGTAATGCGGAACGCTTGCCCCAAAGCATAAAATGCGTATCCGAGTACGACTTATTACCAAATAGAATCAAACTATACATCGTCGGGAGAAGAAAAACGAGAGAAGACACGAGAAAGCAGAACTTCAATCGGGACAAAGTCGACAAGAAGAAACCTCGACTTTCCTTGGAGTGCGCTACGTGCGGCAAACGTTTCAGCCAGAAAGCTACCATGATAAAACATATGAACCTGCACAAGTATCAGTGCCAAACATGCTGCCAGAGCTTTAGTCTGAAGCGAGAGCTGAAGCGCCACATCATGAACGTTCATGGACCTCTCCTATATCCCTGCAACATCTGCGAGTACAGGAGCAACAACAAGTGTACCCTGAAGGATCATTTCATACGGAAACATACCAGCGGCTTCCAGCACCCTTGTACAGTCTGCAAGAAGCAGTTCAAAATCAAGAACGATCTGAAGCAACACATGAATCAGGTGCACAGCGGCGAGCCGCCCATCATCTGCAGCATCTGCGGACATACCTGCAAGAACGTGCGTGCCATCCAAAAGCACATGAAGCATCGACACTATAAGCCGGCTTACGAGTGCAAGATATGCAAGCGAGGTCTGACCACGCAGAAGAACTTAGAGCAGCATCTTACGTGGCACGAAACCCGGGAGAAGGTACCCTGTCCGACTTGCGGCAAGAGATTCCGGGGACGCGACCTGGACTCGCACATGAGAGTGCATACCGGGGTGAAGCCGTTCCCCTGCCCTGTCTGCGGAAAAACTTTTCGACGGCAAACTGGTCAAGAGCAACACGTGTTGATCCACACCGGAAAGAGACCCTATATTTGCGATATTTGCGGTCAAGCGTTCGCCCAAAAGCCCGGCCTAATCTGCCACAGGAAGAGACATCCTGGCCCGCTGCCCCCGCTACCTGTAGTCCCCATCAAGAACATTATTACGGAATTTACGAAAGAATACGCGACGAAAAACACAGTCATAAAGATTGAATAAGATGTACAAGTTTGTAATATTTTTAGTGAATACACCTGACGAAAATAATTGTAGATATTAAATACTTTACGATTACATAGAGAATAATTAGACGTTTGATATAAAAAGAGCGATAGTAGAAAAATAAGAACCTCAGAAAGTTACTCACTTAAACAATACTTTTTATCTATATAAAAGAGATACATATTTCGTTTACACATTTTGTAGATATAAATATGATATTTGTATTAGATCTTATAAATATTCTTATAAAAATTGATATTTTTTATTGATATACAGGATGTTTGGTGAGGATTTACCGCCACTTACGGAGCTCATTTCTGAAGACATTTTGAGCAAAATATGTCATATAAACGTGGGTCCTATTCTGAATATTTATAGAGTTACACTGATTTGAAGGTTGTTTGTAAAAGACCTCTTTCTTTGGTTTGAGGAGTAAAAGAAAATTAGAAATAAAGAATGAACTTTTCAGAAATAATCCTTTCTTTAATTGGAAAGTCAATGGAAACGCATTACTGTGAACAACGCGTGATCTTGACCAAATAAGCGAACACGTGACAATAATAATAGTGTAATTAATGTAATTATTATTAATTAATGTAATTAATTGTTTTAATAAAAGTAAGTAAAAATAATGTAATTTTGTAGTTTAGATTACTAGCCAATTAAAGGAAGGATTATTTCTGAAAAGTTCATGCTTTATTTCTAATAATTTTCTTTTACTCCGCAAACTAAAGAAAGAGGTCTTTTACAAACAACCTTCAAATTAGTGTAACTCTATAAATATTCAGAATAGGACCCATGTTTATATGACATTTCTTGCTCAAATTGTCTTCAGAAATGAGCTCCGTAAGTGGCGGTAAATCCTCACCAAACACCCTAAATATATAAATTTTTCAAGCACAACCATTACAAATATACATATACATTATGTATATGTATGTGTATACATACATGCATACTTTCTTATACCTATCAAATTTGGAAATATGAATGTCTTTTTTGCAATTTTCTACTGTATTTTGTATGTAGTTTGCAATAAAAATTACAATTTGTATCAATTTTTTATATATTTATTGATTTCCTATGTGTGACAATGAGTATGACATGAGAGCATTAAAGAATATGTAATATTTTATTTACTTATTATAAGATAGATATGATATCGATAATATATTTTCTGTTCAACAACTATACATAAATACGTAATTAACTAGTCTTTATATAAATCATAATATTAATCATCCAGAGTGTATTATTTTCTTTTATTTGGAAATATTTCCGGCAGTGATAAGGTTTTAGATAAATATTATAGATTAATTTATTGTTATAAAAGGATAAAAATTTTTATTAAGTAAATGTTGTTAAATAACTACTTACTTATTTGTTAAGGTGGTTCTTGCGTTGCCTATATATGTATAGTATAATTTTGTTTTCATGATTAAACAGTGTAAAGCTAGTCTCAGAAATGATTCATTAAAACATGTTATCATTGGGACCAGAAAAAGCGTAAAATCGCAATTTTGTCCCATTTTTATACTTGATATTGTTTAAATAAATTATTTAAAAATTGAAAAAGGATAAACTTAAAAAGTTAAAAAAACCGTGATTGCAATTCTCGATGTCACAGAAGTGTAACATAAATAAAAATTTTATTTATTTTTACCGTATAGGAGCAGAGATACATAATATGATATTTACATAAAGGGTATATCTATATATACAGGGTGTTACTAAAAGACCGCCCACTAACTACATAGCGGTATTCCTTGTCAAAAACTGAGTCGAAAAGTCCTGAACCACTTTTTTCTATAATGCTTAACAAAGCCGTAATCATTGAGTAAAGTTAGTCCAACCAGCGTCGTTCTTTAGCCGGGCAAACGTCGGTGAGCCGCGCGCCTGATAGTGTGCGTGAGCGCTCCGCCGCGCATAGCGCGGCGGCACGACGGCACGGCCGCGGTCGGCCGCGGCGGTCGCGTTTTGCTTTCGCGCGCGTCGCGTGCAATATTCTTACGCATTGTAATAATAGAAATAATTTTTTCTGCACTAAAAATCACTTTTTACTCTTGTCAGAAGTACCTCCTTGCAGAAAATTTTGATAACGGATAAAACTTTCGCCAAGACATAACTATTATTAAGATATAAAAATTTAAACAAATACAAAAAATTATACTGTGTATTTTACAATACAAAAATTTACAATACAAAATTTTACAATATAAAATTTTACAATACAAAAATTATTTTCTAATCCGTTTCGTTAAATATCTTTGCGTTAACTTAATTTAAATTATAACACAAAGCACTTATTGAATCTTTCTACGAGGTTTGCCCATAGTTACTCAGAAGTAATAAACTTTTTAAGGGAAATTTACTGTAACAATTAGATATTTAAATAATCTCGTACTTAAAAAGAAATACATTAAAAATATTATTTAAAGATAAAGTATTCAAAAATAAAAAAATTTCTTTTTTATAAAAAAAGATTTATCCTAAGTTATAAATAACGCTATCCAGATGTACAATCTTTTTGAAACTTAAGGCAAATAAGAGCAAACCGCCGAGCGAACAATATTAATTTTTATAGCGAATAATAAATAATAACACGTTTAATAACTTAAAACAAAATACAATACAAACGCTTTGGCCTTAGTTTAGATCCTCTTTATTGTAATATTTCACAATAATCTTAAATCGAATCGTTAACAACGCATAAATAAATATGAAATGTTATCATATTCGTAATACGTAGGTCAGCGGTAAAGATGTTAGAAAAGATTAAACATAAAGTAAATGCGGTCTTTTAAATAAAATAAAATGTTAGCTGCAATTCGTATAAGTTTTTTTATGTTAAATTTACTTACCAGACAGTGTAATATCAGTGTCATGATGATCTACCGTCTAGTTTCAGTAACGAAACAATGCTTATGAGTTAATATCAGTGTACGGACTGAAGGCCTAGACTTAAGCGTAAGCTGAATGAGTACAGAGAAATATCATGAAGCATCATATAACAAAGTAACACTCGTAAATAAATAAAAATAAGTTAATGAATAAAACAGACTACAGATGTCAATTGTGTGGAAGTTTTCGACAATAGGAGAATAATCATTAGAAAGATTTTTTATTTACTAGCTTATTTATTTACTTTATATTTTTTATTTACTAATGTTATTTTGTTATATGATACTTCATGACATTTGTATGTACTCATTTCACCTTGCGCATCAGCTTAATCCTTCAATCCGTGCACTGATCTTAACTCATAAGCATTGTTTCATCACTGAAACCAGACACGGTAGATTATCACGAGATTGATATTACACTGTCTGATAAGTGAATTTTACATCTTTATGAAAAAACTTATACGAATTGCAGCTAACTTTTCAATTTCACTTTATTTAAAACGCAGCAGTTATCACGTAATTTATCTTATGTTCAACCTTTTCCAATAACTTTACCGCTGACCAATGTTTTATGAATACGGTAACATTTCACTTTTATTTATGCGTCTAAACTAAGATAGAAACGTTTGTATTGAATTTTGTTTTAAGTTATTAAACGTGTTATTATTTATTATTCGCTATAAAAATTAATATTGATCGCTCGGCAGTTTGCTCTTATTTGCCTTAAGTTTCAAAAAGATTGTACATCTGGATAGCGTTATTTATAACTTAGGATAAATCTTTTTTTTATAAAAGAAGAAATTTTTTTTATTTTGAATACTTTATCTTTTAATAATATTTTTAATGTATTTCCTTTTAAGTACGAGATTATTTAAATATCTAATTGTTACAGGAAATTTCCCTTAAAAATTTATTACTTCTGAGTAACTATGGGCAAACCTCGTAGAAAGATTCAATAAGTGCTTTGTGTTATAATTTAAATTAAGTTAACGCAAAGATATTTAACGAAACGGATTAGAAAATAATTTTTTATTGTAAAATTTTATATTTTAAAATTTTGTATTGTAAATTTTTGTATTGTAAAATAAGTTTTATCCGTTATCAAAATTTTCTGCAAGGAGGGTACTTCTGACAAGAGTAAAAAGTGATTTTTAGTGCAGGAAAAATTATTTCTATTATTACAATGCGTAAGAATATTGCACGCGACGCGCGCGAAAGCAAAACGCGACCGCCGCGGCCGACCGCGGCCGTGCCGTCGTGCCGCCGCGCGATGCGCGGCGGAGCGCTCACGCACACTATCAGGCGCGCGGCTCACCGACGTTCGCCCGGCTAAAGAACGACGCTGGTTGGACTAACTTTACTCAATGATTACGGCTTTGTCAAGCATTATAGAAAAAGTGGTTCAGGACTTTTCGACTCAGTTTTTGACAAGGAATACCGCTATGTAGTTAGTGGGCGGTCTTTTAGTAACACCCTGTATACGTTTCTGTAACTTTTAAAACGAATATCTTCAAAACGGAACTGTAGAAGTCAATAAAATTTTTTCTACTTATTGTTGATATAATTAACTTTCGTATTATGTTTGTATTATTGACTTGTCTTATATTTCGTCAAACGCAAGAACCACCTTAATAGTGCTGGAACACTGCATAATATTTTATGTTATATTAATTAAAATCTATACAGGGTGTAAATGAATACCTGTAACAAACTTCTAGGGTATGTAGGGCCCGGTTTCACCAACGTGATTTAATCTAATCGGTCGATTAAACTCACAAGAGTGACGAAGAGAGACGAAGACGTCTCTCTTTCTAATTGTCCAGTTAGAAAGAGACGAAGAGTGAGTTTAATCGACCCGATTAGATTAAATCACGTTGGGTGAAACCGGGCCTAGGGGGTTCAAAGTAGACCAACTTTTAATAAGGAACTCATCCGGAAATGCACCGTTTGCGAGCTGCAGACTGAAACTGTTGGTATGTTCAGTAATAGCAATAATTCTCATAATAACTTTATTTGCTTACATTACATTACAAAAATGTTTAGCAATGACAAAACAGATGCTACACGGAGAAAATTTTATATTAAATTTTACTATGGTGCGGCACCATAGTAAAATTTAATATAAAATTTTCTCCGTGTACAATAATTGCACGTATTCTGGCCGCAGCGCAAGAAATCCAAATGACGCCTAACATTTTTGAAAGAGTGTACCAGAACATGCTTCGCAGGTGCAATGCTTGCATCGAAGCATTACATTACAAAAATGTTTAGCCATTGCTAAACATTTTTGTAATGTAATGTAAGCAAATAAAGTTATTATGAGAATTATTCCTATTACTGAACATACCAACAGTTTTAGTCTGCAGCTTGCAAACGGTGCGTTTCCGGACATGAGTTTTTTATTAAAAGTTGGTCTACTTTGAACCCCCTACATACCCTAGAAGTTTGTTGCAGGTATTCATTTACACCCTGTATATTGAGATTTAGCTTAATGTAGTGATATCTTTATATTCCTCGCATTCTCTTCGTAGATTAAAATTATTTTTGTGTAAAAAAAAAACTGGAAATCATTCAACAATCTTAATATCCCAAGTAAGTAAGCTCAATATCCAGCGATAGATCCTGCATCGTGTGTAATAAAATTTAATTTGCTCGTAATTTATGTTTTAGTGATTCACCCGTGGACCCTTTGAACGTCGTGGACATCAATAATGCGGAACGCTCGCCCGAAAGCATAGAATGCGTACCCGAGTACGACTTATTACCAAATAGAATCAAACGACACATCGCCAGGAAAAGAAAAACGAGAGAAGACACGAGAAAGCAGAACTTCAATCGGGACAAAGTCGACAAGAAGAAACCTCAACTTTCCTTGGAGTGCGCCACGTGTGGCAAACGTTTCAGCCAGAAAGCTACCATGATAAAACATATGAATTTGCACAAGTATCAGTGCCAAACATGCTGCCAGAGCTTTAGTCTGAAGCGAGAACTGAAGCGCCACATCATGAACGTTCACGGACCTCTCCTGTATCCCTGTAGCATCTGCGAGTACAAAAGCAACAACAAGTGTACCCTGAAGGATCATTTCATACGGAAACATACCAGCGGCTTCCAGCACTCCTGTACAGTCTGCAATAAGCAGTTCAAAATCAAGAACGATCTAAAGCAACACATGAATCAGGTGCACAGCGGCGAGCCACCCATCATCTGCAGCATCTGCGGACATGCCTGCAAGAACGTGCCTGCCATCAAAGCACACATGAAGTATCGACACTACAAGCCGGCTTACGAGTGCAAGATATGCAAGCGAGGTCTGACCACGCAGGAGAATCTCGACCAACATCTGATCTGGCACGAGCGAAAGGAGAAGGTCGTCTGTCCCACCTGTGGCAAGACCTTCGGCCAGAAGAGGGACTTGGACCTCCACTTGAGGATCCATCAGGGTATCCGGCCGTTCTCCTGTCCGGTCTGCGGTAAAACCTTCCCCAGAAAGACCGCGCAGGAGCAGCACATATTAATTCACACCGGCAAAAAACCGTATATCTGCGACATATGCGGGCATACCTTCGCGCAGAAACCTGGACTCATATGCCACAGGAAGCGGCATCCCGGACCGCTGCCGCCGTTGCCTGTGGTATCCATTAAGAAAATAATCATGGACTTTACACAGGAATTGGTTTCCTCTACGCAACAAGATAAAATAGATAGCTAAAAATTTATTTGAGAATTGCTTCAACGTTTCGATGACGAGATTAATTAATTAATTAAATTCATTTATATTAATCCCAGGATGCACACGATTCCATATGCCCGAAAGCATGTGAATGTGTTATTGTGATCAATTCACGAATTTCATAATTTGTTTCTCTGAATATCGAGGATTGTCTTAAGAGAACAATCTGATTCTTTAAAAACGCAATTTTCAGAATGTATAGTTTGA
Source organism: Leptothorax acervorum (assembly GCA_035220615.1). Lineage (NCBI taxonomy): Eukaryota > Metazoa > Arthropoda > Insecta > Hymenoptera > Formicidae > Leptothorax > Leptothorax acervorum. The sequence goes on along the minus strand of JASTWQ010000027.1, from coordinate 233,688 downwards.
GATAATCGACACAGAATTTATTTATTAACAATTTAACACTAGAACTACCAAGGGGCCAAAATGACCCGTTTGACATTTTTTAATAATTTATTACTCATTTTTAAAACATTTTAATTTCTGAAATTTTCCTTAATTTTTATTGAAATTACATAGATGATTAATTTTATTAATTTGTTTTTTTCTTTTTTCTCTTTTCTTTTCTAAGATTTCTTCGGTAGAAATAAATATAGATTACTCTCCGGTAGTTTTAGTGTTAAAACAATAGTTAAATAATATTGATCTATATGAGGGATTCTAGAATTAACAAGTATAGGTAATTCCATTTCCTGAGTTCTGAGTTTTAGTATCTATACATCGTTTTCCTCTGTCGTGGTTAAATCATTTCTAAATAACATAATTTTTATTTAGGTGTATTACTTAATTAAAAATTTACCAAACTGACACGTATTTTACATAAAAGTGGTAAAATGTAAGATTTTTAACAGAGAAGAGTTTTGTAAATTATAAACATATTTAATTGCTTATCATCACGTATAAATTTATTCCCGGCTTACTATTAATCTCATACTACTTTAGTCACAAATTCTCAAACCTACAAGTTTTCCAATCAACTTTATAAACTTAGACATACACGACATGAATCGGGAACGAACCCGAAACCGTCGAATCAATCGCTATCGTATTAGGATGTTAATTATTTTATCATATTAGTGGTTTTAATTATTTGTTATATAAATTATAATTCTGTATGTAATTTTTTATGGAAGCAAAATTTGGAAATTAACATCTGAAAGTTTTTATATACGCGAGCATTGTATCATATTTCAAAATTATATATTTCAGTTTTTCTTTTCACGTTACGGTGTATGTGTATATAAATAGTTATGTATATTTACTTCTTTTAAATAAAAGGAAGATATTGTCCAGTAACCTTGAAATTATTTTCCTGAAATTTATGAAGAAACCATTATTTTTTGAAAATTAATGCTTGGCTACACACACAATTCGCACAATAATTTGTTATACTCTAGTCCTGCGTATTATTTTTGTAAAATTAAAATTAATATTTTCAAATGTAATCTGTCCTCTTTAGTACCTACATTTATATTTATAAGATAATGATCTATTGTCTTTTTGTCTTGTTTTACAAGACTGATGCATATTTAATAAGTACATCATAACTAAACACGATGAAATAATGCTGTTTCTTTTAAAAATTTGTTTGTTTGAAATCTGCTTGAATAAAATATCTCAAATTTATTTACAAAATCTTGTAACTTAATCTTAAATAACTTAATCTTGTAACGGTTATGTGATTCGTCCTTATTTATATAGTTTCTATTTTAATTTTACAAAAAAACAGCTAAGTTTTGTAGAATTATTACGTTAGTAAATTGTTAATGTTTCTTATATTGTCCCGTCTATTTGAAGACAAGTGGTAAAAATGGTAGGTAGCGTTTACAAATTGAAGAAGTAAAAGTAAATCATTCAAGATTTCAACTACAAGTTATATCTACAGTATAAAAATGTAGCGTTAATTTTTCAGTGGAAAAGTGTTTTAATTAATTCTTGTTTTTCTGCGAAATTCTATCGTGAGACGCGTATTTTATTATCATCCCCTTCTTTCAGGCGACGATGGGGCAGATCGCGCGACGTGCACCAATGCGTCAAATGCGGGGCTCGCTTCCGTCACACGCGAAAGCTCGTGGAGCACCTGAAGAACCTGCACAATATCGACCGGGCGTTCAGCTGCGACGAATGCAACAAGACGTTTCGCAGCCCGATGAACATAGCTCGTCACAAACTGATCCACACGGGGGTGAAAATGTTCACCTGTGATCTCTGCGATTACTGCACCAATCAGAAGTCCAATCTGGAGTGTCATCTTCGGCGGCACGCGAAGGACTATAGCTTCAAGTGCGAGACGTGCGGCAAGGGCTTCTTCCACAACACCGAGTACCTGGAGCATCAAAACGCGCACACGAACAAGAGACTGTATCGTTGCGAGCATTGCTCCAAGCAGTACTTGTACAAGAAGAATTTATCGGTGCACCTGGTGACGCATCACGTCGGCACCGGCAAGCAGGCCGCCGCGATCGTGAGAAGCGCGAGGATGAGGCACGCGTGCAAATTCTGCCCGGAGAGATTCGTGTACAAGAGATTGCTGGAGAGGCACATGAAGAACCAGCATGGATTCGCGAACGCACCGGCGAAGCACCTGTGCGACCTGTGCGGCGCGGAACTCTCGTCGATGAGACGACTGTTGGTGCACAAACGCAATCACGCGGGCGAGAGGATTTTCGAGTGCGAAACGTGCGACAAGAAGTTCGCCAGCAAGGAGAACCTGAGCATTCACAAGCGGACGCACACGGGCGACAAGCCGCACGTGTGCCCGCAGTGCGACCGCGGTTTCACCCAAAGGACATCCCTGGTCCTTCATCTGCGGTACCACTCGGGTCAGAGGCCTTACCAGTGCTTGGACTGCGGCAAGGGATTCGTGTCCAACACTTTACTCAAGAGGCATCGCAAAGTGCATGAGAAGATCGTGCAGCCGAAGCTGTGAGATGGAACTTCCGACGAATCTGATATATTTCGATCTAATTAGGATTATTTTAATGTGTTTTTTTTTAACAATTGTATTTACCTCAAACAACTCTATTATGCTAATAGAAAAATGTTTTAAACACTAAACACTAAATTTTTTTAAATACAAGAATGAAATATCAACTAATCTTTTCCTTCTGTTTTCCTATTTCTTTGTAAAATATAAATATATTAAAAAAATATAAAGAATATTAATTTGTTTATGCAAAATAATATAATTTCCTTTATATAAATTGATCTTTTACATCATTTTACGTAAAAAATATTAAACAAAGATAATAAAGCGCTTTATAAAATGTTGCACATTCTATTCTAATACTCTGATCTTCTTCCAAATTAAACAACTTCTATCTAACAATAAAATATTCTTCTATTTTAAAAAATTAAAAAAATATAATTAATTTATTTTACATGTTTCTGTTTAATTGTTTATATTGCATACTTTATAGTATTGGGAAGCTTATATTAAAACAAATTTTAACCAAGATACATGACAATAAGCAAAATAAGCTAATTGGTTACGGGTCCATAACAGATGATACTTACAAAGTGGAAATACATATAATAAATTTTTTAGATGATAAATACAGGAAATTTTGGCATAAATAACGGAGACAAAATTGAAATAATAGGAGCTGTACACACACACACACACACACACACACAACAACCTAATATATATTTTATTTAGTAATAATATTTGGTTTGTAACTTTAATATTTCAAATGATCACAATTATTTATATTTTTATAAATTATTTTTAATAGATCTATAACCTATGTATTATTATTTAATATACTGAATTTATACAGAATTTAATTACTGAATTTATACAGAATTGACTTGTTGGCTGCAGCGATTGTAATATTTTTTAATAAATGCAACGTAAATGATTTGGAATAAAAAATTATTTCAATTACATGTCTAAAATTCGCGATTGAATCTCGTTCACCAGTTGCGACTCTTTAACGATGCAATCTATGAGTTCTCCTCAGCTGCGCAAGCACACTTTACAAAAGCATCGACTTTATCCTAGGTAACGAATGAGTGTTAGTAGAATTACAGTTGCATTTAGACGACGCTTTATGTACGAGTAAATGTGTATCATTATTACAGCCAGTGGACGAATAATCACGATTTGAAAGTGAAGAACGAAGACGTGCCTGATCTTGGACAGAAGTGAGTTGCTTATAATTTATGTTAAGGGGTTACAGGACTTTGAAAGTTTAAAAAAATCGAAAACTTTTTTCATTTTCCACTAGTTTAAAATCATAAAAATGGAGCTGGTATAGGTTAATACTATTAATAGTAATTAATAGTAATATTATGAGTAAATTATAAAAAATTACAAAATTTATGTCCCAAGACTTGAAACGCGCTTTTCTCAAAACATTATTTTTGAAAACGATGGCCATGATAACTCAAATCCTACGGTTTATCCGATCAATTTGAAGTTTTAAAGTAACACTTTTAATAATATTTTGTTTTAGTTCGCAGAGATTTTTAATCTTTTTTCAAGTTATAACAAAAAAAGAACGAAATTTTTCAAGAAAATGCAATTTCCATGTTAAGATTTATTGAATTTCGCAAAAAATAAAATTTAAAAAAATTTGTTTTGTGGATTGAAAATGACAAACGTAAAATTGAAAAAAAGTCAATCAAAGCTAAAATTTTGGTCACCATGGCAAGCGTGCATGGAATGGAATGATTATTTAGAACGTCATTATTGATTATTTAACTGTAACATATACATATATTCTACGTGACGCCAGTTTGTGTTAGAGAAAATAATTGTATAGATCTGACGAAATCTATCTTATGTTAGACTAATTATAAGTTGTCGATCCAGGTTCTGTCTGTAAAGAGAAGAGACCCATCACGGAAACGCTTGCTGTTTTGAACGGTTGCAGATTCGAAAGTGGTGAGAAGATCTGCGAGCTGTGCCAGGCAAAATTTCACTTTGTTACCAGACTGGTCGCACATCTAAGGATAGCGCACGGCATCCTTCGACCCTTCAAGTGCGTCACCTGCGACAAGAATTATCCCCAGCAGTTCATGCTTAACGCCCACGTGAAGAAGTCGCACACGCCGAAGACCGTGCCGTGTAGCCAGTGCAGCTTCATGGGTGTCAACGTGACCGACGTGGAGAGGCACAGGCGACGACGTCACCGAGCCCCGCCGCAATTCACGTGCGAAATTTGCAGCCAGGATTTCGCCGATAACAAGGACACTCTGATCGCGCACACGACGATGCACGATCTTATGCAGTATCAGCGATGCAACGCGTGCGGTAGCATCTTCAACGACGTGTACAGGTACCTTCTTGATCGCTGAATCTGCTGTTATCACTGGGTTTATTTCTCTGATCTGACACTAACACTCAAATTATCCATACACGTTTAGATTTTTTTCTGAATTCGGAGGAAGTTGAATTCTGACTTCGCAAGTTTCTCGATCGCGTCTCATATTAAAACAGCTACGGTCCTTCTTTGTTAGCTTGATTTGTTTATCGACAAGCTTTAGAAAATAAATTGTAAAGCTTCTCTGTTCTCCTTTTGGAATTAAGAATAGTATATCATAATATCTTAAATCAATTAATTTTACGATATCGAGGTGATGTCAATAGATTGCAAAAGAACATATATTGCGTAGCTTGAAGGAACATAATCGTCTCTACCACTACGATCCTGCGTCGGACGAGAAGTCGTTCGAGGAGTCCAGCGAGAACGAGTCCGAGCACAAATGCGACATTTGCGGCAAGGTCTACAAGTATAGGTCGATGTTGAAGCAGCACAAGATCAGGGCTCATGGTGACCAGTCGAGCCACGAGAGACGCAGGTACCTTTGCGCACTGTGCGGCAAGGAGTTGAAGACCGCGAAGGGCCTCGAAATCCACAACAGGTCGCACACCGGCGAAAAACCGTATACCTGCGAGGTTTGCGGCAAGTGTTTCGCCTGTGAGACCCTGTTGAGGACCCACAAAGTCACCCACACCGGAGAAAGAAAGTACTCGTGCGATCAATGCGGCAAGGCTTTCACGCAGAGATCCACGCTGGTTGTTCACAAGCGATATCACACGGGCGAACGACCGTACGTTTGTCCTCGATGCGGTAAGGGTTTCGTCACACGAACTGTTCTTAATACTCACATGAAATCCTGTCGTTGAGGCAGATGTGATTTGTCTTCACGGGATTTGTCAGGTTGATTTGTCTTCACGGGATTTATCGAGTCAACGCGAAGAAATCTAAATATCACGAATGTTTAGGAATCCTACAGACGTACATTTGAAGACGTTATGATCTCTTAAATAATTTTTTATATTGTTTTTAACTTAATAACAAAAGACTTGGATAATGAATCCTTTACACAACTAAAGTTTCAAAGGTATTATAATTAAGGATTCAACTTTTTTTACCTCAGGATGATAGATAAATATATTTTATAATTTTAGTAACGAAGAAACCGTCCGTGATACTAATAATGGAAAAGATAATAATATCCCCTTTTATACGTTAGTGGGATATCTATTGTTAATTATAATAAATAATGCGTAGACTACCGCAAAAGCATAAAGCAAAAGATAGATATACATATAAAACACTATAATAAAAATGCTCTCTTTTATATTGTTTTGTTAAACTTGATGAATATAACAAGATAAAAAATACTTAAAAGCATCAATAAGATGCATTTTCCAACACAATTTAGAATTATTTTTTTGTACATTTTTACATATTTAAAAAAAAATATATTTTTGATTGTGATATATCACGTTATTCGTTATATGCGAACAATATTTGTTCTGTAAAGTATAGATTCTTATAATTGATGTGTTATTTTGATGGTATATATAGATACATATTTTTCTAAAAATAATTGCTGCCATTTTTTATAATCACTGCCATTTTATACTACTATATTTATTCTTTGCGAATAATGTAAGAAAATAGAGAAAAAAATGCAATTTAACGATTTTATATAAATTTTATATAAATTGATAGCTATTATGTATAAGTATTGAATAAATACTAAACTTTATAATACTCATATATTATATGTACTATTGTGCCCAAACATACACATATGTACACTATTAAAAAAAAAATAGAAAACACTTTTAATGTGCTAAAAATTTGGGCTATTTTCTTGATTTGCTGATAGAAAACGTAAGGTTAAGAAAAGAACAGTAACAGCGTTTGAAAGGGCTAACTTTCAGCTTTTCAACGCTTTTTTGCAGAATGCTGTACGTTGATTTTTTCACGCGTTATAAGCGATCAAAGTCAAAGTGACCACTTTTTATTCAAATCTCGATAACTCGGCCAAAAAGAATCGCACAAAGCTCCACAACCTCTTAAATTAAAGGGGAAAGAACCCACTACAAGATGCAAGCAATAGAAATTCTCCACGATTTTTTGCCAAATGTAGCCCAGCAAAGTTGCATTAAAAATTTTTATTTTGACGGATCAAGCTTTATCATTATGCCGTTTTGTAACAAAAAGAGATAATTAAAATCGCCAAAAAGCATTTGAAAGAAGAAGTTTCAAGCTTTAAAATGCTTTTTTAATTTTGTGTCTACGATGATTTTTCGCCGATTTTCAACGGTTTGAAAATAGCTCAAATTTTTAGCATATCAAAAGTGTTCCCTATTTTTCTTTTTAGTAGTGTATATCAGTCACTTAAAACTTGAATCAAAATTGATTGTTACAATCAATTTTAATTTTTTAATATTTTTATATAATATATTATAGTGCTTGTTGCTGTGTTATAGTACAACCACATATTATTTTGTTCTTGGACAATTTTAATATCGTTATTTTAATCGTTATTATGTTATTTGATAAAAAGAAAAGCACATATTATGACGTCATCGATATCAAAATAGCTTTAATTTTTTTTGCCAAATCGTGGACATTCAAAATTATTGACGAAAGCAAGATGAATCATCAATAGAAGAATAAGATCGAAGTGGGATCTTCAATCCGAAAGTCAACTTCTTGTTCGTGCATTTTGCGATCGTATCGATAATTAATATCGTTCAGTATAGCGCGATTTTGGATATTGATGTTCCGAGGTTTCACATGTATTGTCCTGAAATCTAGATCACGTTCAATCAGATTTATTGGTACCGCAAGAAACATTCCTACTTACGGGTTTTGCGTTCGGCCTGAAGCTGACATATCTCGCGTAAAGTCTCGAGGCTCCTTATAATTCCATCATACTGCAATCTCGTCAAACGCTTGCAACGTATCAGCATGGACATCAACAAATCGTCAAGTGATTCACGATTGTTTCTAAGCTGCAGCATAACTTCAACTGCAAAAGAAAATATTTTTCCTCATCCTGTTACGATGATTTATAATTAACGACAGATACAGAATTTGTTCACCGAAAAAAGTTCAATTTCTAATTTATTTTATAAAGTTTATATAACAAATTCGACAGCATCAACAAATATTTTATTTTATATCGTTAGGTCTCGAAAATCGATTACTACAGCTTGTGAAATACCTAACGTATTCGTGTATTGAGTGATTATCAGACTGATCGTGTTCCTGAAATTCCGTGACCTGCTTTGGTCCCATACGTGCCCACTGAACATGTAGAACTTAGCTAGAGGGATACTAGGCAATAGCAAGTAGTACATATCCTCATAATGCGAGATGTTCACTGAAAATCAGACTTGAAAAGCTGAATGGTGCAATAATTCTCAATAAGTCTGCCGTAAATGATACATATGCGAATAAAAATTAAGCCTATTTTTATTAAAATAAATGTTTGCAGTTACTAATATTACTTTAAAAATCCATAATAATAAAAAATAAAAAATAAAAAAAATTTTTTTAATTATTTATCTAATTGCATTTAATCAAACTAGGAAGAGAATAGGACGAGCTTGAAAAGAAATAGAGGCGGACTCAAAGATAAAATCTATTTTAGTGAAGCAGGCTATCTTATAGAGTATATTATTTAACAACATTTTGTTATACCTATAGTATAGGACACAGTCAAATCGGGGCAAGCTAATACCAAATTTCGCCAGGCAGTGTCCGCTACAATATGCTGTCTAGAGTCCGAGTCCCTTACGGATATGTACAGGTACTTTAGCGTTTTCGATGCTCCATTCGCAAGAGCGTCAAGAGCCTGATTTGATAAAGCCGGATAATCCAATTTCAACAGAGTTAGCGCGTGAAAACGACCTAGCAGGCGCAAGTATCTAGAAAATGATTTAAACATATTGCGTTAATCATGGTTCATACTGAATTGCCACAAATAAATCCTGAAGTTGCGAAAGCACTTGCAATTTTTGTTTAACAATTTATTCTTATTTGTGTATACATATAATACATATATATATATGTAAACATTTTTTTAAACGAGATTAAAGTTACAGTGCAAAAATATTATATTATTATTATATACATATAATAAAATAAATATATATATTTTTTATTCAATATTCTATCATTATATTTATAAAAATATATAATATTTTTTAACGTCTTTATATACCTCGGATTGTCGTGAGGAGCTTGCCACTCTCTGAAAGCACCGCGGAGATCCAGGTAGACTAGATGTTCACCAGACCCTTTGACAACTGTTCCCAGCAGTCGCAAGACGTCAGTCACGCCGAAGTCGGCGTTTAATAAGCTGAGGATCTCCAGGCTGCGTTGACCGCTGCAATACAAGAAAAAGGATCAGCTCTTAAATTACATCCGTCAAAATCGGTATAGGAACGGAAGATCACCGTAGAAAGTTTGCTAAGGCACAGAGCAGCGTTCCCCGATTGCCCCATTTGTAGCCGAACATCCAGTTTGTCAATATCAATCGGCGCAGCTGCACATCCTTCGCGCGCACGATCGCGAGAAAATCGGCGCCCGCCTCGGCCTGAGTGTTGCGCCTGATCCTGATCTGTCTTGGTGAAATGTACGGCCGCGAAAAAGCGAGCTCTAGGCTGCGCATATGCTGTCCATATTTCGCCTGTCAATACGATAAATCGAGCATTTATATCGATAACATAATTAACGACAGTACGATACAACGAAATCTCTATTCAAGATCGTCTTTTAAGCGACGATTGAGTCAGAAAGCGACAAGGATTCTTCGACAAAACTTGGGAGAGCTTAACTTCATAAAAATATTACATGTTTCTTCTCACTGCCGAAATATATATTTATTCCTGTCTTTTTTGTCTATTTTCCAAAAATAGATCGGCTCCTTCTCGGATTATATCTTCTTTTTCAAATTCACGATTTCGATTTCGCTCGATTTTAAATTTTCTACGATAGATTTAAATTCACCGGGAGGAATTTCATCGGATGGTGGAAAAGAATTCTCTTACGGCTAATTCTCCTGCTAGTGGGAAGTCGCCGCGCAGATCGCGATCAATGAGGACTGTGACGGATCGCCAGAGTACGGGTGAGGACAACGTGTGATTCCATGATCGGCAGACTTGGCTGATGCTGGCGCGATCCGTGCGATCGAGATGGCCGAATATCTGCGTCAATATCAGCTCAGGTAGCTGATCCCACATCTCCCGGCTTCAGCTTGGCCCGTCCTCATCTCTCCTAGGCGGTCGTTGGCCTAAATTATCGTTGGTCGTCTTATTCCCTGAGTCTTGTTGCCGAGCTTCGATTGCTCTTGTCTAAAATGGTCAAAAACGATTGATCACGAAGAATAGGATGAAGTGTGTCCCAAAATAATAAAGAAATTGATTTGATGAGATATATCATATCGATACCTCGTTAATTAATTAATTAATTAATTAATTAATTAATTATTATTACAGTGGAAAAAGTATCTTAAAGTTTTTCTACAAGTATTAATATTAATATTAACGTTCCACTTAATACTAATATGTTATATTAATGTTTAACTAATTTATTATTTCTTGGAGACAACGATGCGTATTACATTATACGTTTACACACATAAAATATATTTTAATTAAATATAAATATTAATTATTAATTCATGTTTGTTAGAAAAAATTGCAGAATATTATATTATCACTTCGTCTGACATGCAATTATTTAACATCTTGACAAAGAATTTAAACATGAGCAAAATGAAAACAGATTCTTTAAATAATCTCTCAAAATTATTTGCATTTTAATAATACTAAATTGCAATTTTTTTTAAAACTGCGCAGTGTATAAAATTTTGCAATTTTATATTTTATTAAATGACGATTTTATCGATTTTACGATTATCGACGGTTCGATAATCGAACGTAGTCGATATGTCCTACACAGCTGACGACAGCATGTGTTGTAGGCTTGTAGGACGCCATAGGACGCGTTTTTAAAGTTTAAACGTGAGTCTTATCTCGTTGAGAAGAAAGTATATATATAAAAGGAGAAAGGAAAGAAAGAAGAAGTTAACGTGTTTCGTATGATTTTGCATGCTATTACCTATCGAGAGTAGGTTCCTGTTACCTGACGTAGCTTAAATTTAATAAAATCCTACATCCTAAATTTTTTAGTGAAAGCTACATTAAAGCTATTTATATTCTCAAAAGCGTAGGAAGATATTTGTAGCGTGAAGAATGCATTCTCTAAGAAAATTGTCCACTTCGTTTAGTCGTACACTTAGAAATAACGTACGACGGACCCTAACCTCCCAGCCTGCTACGAATGCGAATGTTGATAAAGACAAGGGTAATGTATTTGAAATATCACGAAAAGTGTAGCAGACACAACGTAAGGTTTGATAACATTTGTTTTATTTCAGAAAAACCGATATTGGTGAAGCAGATGGGTAAAGTGACTACAATCGGTATTAATCGTCCAGAAAAGAGAAACTGCCTGGACGTTGCGACCGCACATCTACTGTCTGAAACGCTGGATGAATTTGAAAATAATGAAGAGTCATTAGTGGGAGTGTTATACGGAGTAGGTGGCAATTTCTGTGCCGGTTACGATCTCAAAGAAATCGCGGACTATAACGGCGAGAACGAGGAAAGCATACCACATTTTGGACCACTGGTACATTCGCACTGTATCTGAAATTATGAAACAGCACGTTCCGGATACTAAAGGTCTCTTTGATTCTTTATAGGCAAGTAGAACTGAATTATCTAAGAAGCCATTGGTCGCAGCTTTGACTGGGTATGCAGTTGGAATAGGATTCGAACTTGCTTTAATGTGTGACTTGAGGGTCATAGAGGATACAGCGATGGTGGGCTTCTTAAACCGACGTTTTGGCATTCCAATTTTATGCGGAGGCACCGTTCGTTTGCCTGCCATGATTGGATATTCTAGAGCTATGGATCTTATACTGACAGGAAGGGCAGTTACCGCACAGGATGCATTCAATTGGGGACTTGCGAATAGATACACATCTTGTGGTTCAGGTATAAAGGTTCTTTTGGAACTATTTCATATTACGAGATATGTAGAATCCTTATCTAATTTTAGTTTATAAAATAAAGTAAGTCAAGATAATGATCTTACAGTGTTTTTTTTTCTCGTATATTTATACATATTATTGTTTTAAGCCATTTGATCTTTGATCATATTAAATCATTGATAATGACATATGTGTCTATCTTCAAATATCCAATCTTTTTTCCAGCTCTGGGTACAGCGATGAACTTGGCGAGTTCTCTTGTAAAATTTTCGCAGAAAAGTTTACTGGCGGATCGCGCTTCAGCATATTTTGCCACGTTTTCGCCGAAGCATATAGAAGAGGCGCTGCAGTTCGAGAAGGATAACTCTACGCATTTGATATTAGAGGAAGGTGTTCCAGGCGCCAAGAAATTCGTCGATCATGGAATTGGAAGGCACGGGAAGTTTTATGATATCACGATAAGAGATGAGAGCATTCGAGAGCTAGATGAAAATTTATTATAAGAACTAGCGTGTATATGTATATAAAATGTACATAATGTACTTTTAGAGCTCTCTAAAAATAAGCTTAATAAACTTCTTAATTTTCGTGTATCTTTGTCAACGCGACAAATTGTATATATTAAAAGTATCATTTAATATATTCATGTCTATTCTTTCTATGGATTAAAACTATCATACGCACATACTTTACAATACAGCTGCAATTGTAAAGTAACATTCTTTATTCATTAGATTTATTGTGCGTTATTATGCTTTTTGAGCGCAGATTTAACAGTTTTTCGCGATGGTCTTTGGATCTTCGATAGAATGTCGCAATATTTTTTGGCTGCTTTGCTAGTTAAAAGCGGTGTAAGGTTTATCATCTGTCCGTTCTCATCCCCTGAAAAATATTTCCTGTAATTCTAATAAATAAAATAGTCGTCACATTATTATTTACGTTCGAAAGTGACGATAAAGTATGTTAAATCTGATTGAAGAATATCTGTTCCACTTGTACAAGGTTCATAAAAAGATACATTCTTCAGTTGGCAATTTACTTCATCGCACAAATCGAACTCGCCTGGAAGAAATAATAATTAATATTGTAAGAGGCTATGTTGCAATTTATCGAAATCGCACGATATATCAACAATATATTTTTATATAATTAATACATTTAAAGATTTTTATTTTATTTCACTTTTATTTACATGTACTGCTGATACGTGCAATTTTTCTTATATAATTGAGTATCATCCTAATCGGACAATTTACGTTCACCAACACTTCTCTGTCTACGGACATGGTTTCTGAATGTCCAGTGTCATTGCTATTCGACAAATATTCTGTAATTATAATTATAATTGTATACCATTGGTATGACCCACTTTAGGAAGATAATCTTGATTTCACACATACCAATGTATTTAACTCTTATTATAGTCGCCATATGTTTGATGTCCAACATTTATAAAATGCGACAAAATAGATTGCACATTCTTTTTTTTAAATTAACTTTGTCTATGACTGTGCGGTTATAAACAACATAAATAATTAATTGCACTCTAATATTGTGAAACGTGCATGCTCATTTCTTTGCTATGTAATTCAGGCTGCATAGATTTTCGGGAAGGAAAAAAAAGTATTGTATTTTTTGAGAGAGAGAGAAAGCGTATTCTTTCTTTTTATTTATTTTAGAAATGTGGATATATATTCTAGCGTAAAACATCTGGTTATTCAACATCTAAGGATAGAATGAAAGACGTATTTGGGACATTCGAGAAGCGCCAAAACCTCTGATCTTGCATGGGTCAACTTCGAGCCAGACACATGCGTAATCTTTTATCTTGGATTCATCGATCGCGTCTTCTTTATTGATTTTATTTATTAGAATTGCTCATTACGACACGTACTTTCACTTTTTTACTCTTATATTGTGGCTGTTACTAGCCTGAAAATCGCCTCCGTAATTTGCGCAGTCTAGAACAATCGATGGTAATCAATACTTACGTTCATTACCCTTTCCCCTTTCATTACGATATCGTTTGCTTTTCGAGTTGTATGCGATCTCGTTCACCGTGCATTACACGCGATTTTACTTTTACTATGTTCCGACTGCCCTTGATTTTATAGTGATCTTGCTGCACGAATTGTTAGTTCCGTGACTTCCCCGCGTTATCACTCGTATGCACTTCCTTCTGACTCTCCACCCATTGATTCTCTCCGTACTCTCGTTCACGGTAATATGTCAGGATAAATGGCGAAAAGGTACATGTAATTCAAAAGGATTTTGTTTATTGCTGTCAAGCACATAATATACAGGGTGATTCAGAAATACACCGACAAACTTGGGGGATGAGTTCGTCACATAAAAACAAGAAAAAAATGTCATATGAACATATGTCGCCGGAAACGCACCCCCTCTGAGCTACACCTTCCCAAAGTTTTCCGAAAAAACTCGAATTTTCTGTATATTGTCTAAACTTGGGCTTCGAATTAAGGATATGTACCAATTTTCGTAAAATTTGAAGCCCAAGTTTAGACAATGTACAGAAAATTCGAGTTTTTTCGGAAAACTTTGGGAGAGTGTAGCTCAGAGGGGGTGCGTTTTCGGACATATGTTTATATGACATTTTTTTCTTGTTTTTATGTGAAGAACTCATCCCCCAAGTTTGTCGGTGTATTTTTGAATCACCCTGTATGTTCCACGATCGTTTTATTAAATCCTTTGATATTACTTGGTATTTTTTTTTACCACTCATTCTGACATACTATAACTCTCATAATATGTTTGAGGATATTATACCCGCCGCCTTCATGCCCGTGGAAGCACCTCCTGGAATCCCGAGGAGTGATTCTGGAACCTCATTTTCGTGGATCAAGCTACCGCGCGGGATTAATTAGCGAAAGTAATGAGAGCCGACCGACCGAAACATCACCTTCAAGTCTGTTCAAAGCCGTTGCGAGGTAACAAAACGGTGTGTAAAGCTGGCGTATCATTTCGTATAGAAACTCATAAAGTATTGAGAGTTCTGGCTTTATTTTTAGTTCTATATAGTTCGATCTCTATAGATTTTTTTTTAGACAAATAATTCTGGTCATTACAGCATAAAAAATGCTTCATGACAAACTGAGACGCCAGATTCACTCAGCTCACATTGTTCCACGGGAGTTCTTTTAATATTTCTTCCTGGATTTCAAAAGATTTATAGTTCTACATAAGTTCTGGAAAGAGTTCTGCCGATAAACATTTCTTTTTTAATTTTTAAATGACATTTATCATTCGGGAAATTGATTGATTCTAAATAGTTTTAGTTATTCTAAAAAAAGTTCTCATGAAGTTCTGAATGTATTTAACCCAGTCAACTCATTTTTTTTTATAAACGGTCATCTGAGGTTATTTTTACCCCAATTAAAAGTCACTGTTATTAAATACATATTGCATATTTTTTATTGTTCTATAATTTATTAGTATTTGAAAACGGTATGTATATAGATTTTTTCGATATTTTCTGAAAAAAGTAAGGAGAAACCAGTACAATTTTTAAACAAAAGAAGTACATTAAAATTACTGTGACATGAGCTTCATTTTTTCCACACTGGGGTGTAAAAATCACTCCAGGTGATCATTCTCAGGTTAAACAATTTATATAGAATTCTGAAAATTAACATAAAAATTTTTAGAATCAATCGGCATCTCACCTTCGTTCCCATAAAGACAACTTTCTCGAATGATAAAAATCATTTAAAAATTAAAAAAAAACCAATGTTTATCGTCTCAAAACTCTTTCTAGAACTTATATAAAACTATAAATCTTTTAAAATCTAGCAATAAATAGTAAGAGAACTCCCTTGAGACAAAGTGAGACGCTGCGTAAACTTAAGGTCTTAGTTTGTCCTGGGGTATTTTTTGTGCTTGACCAGAACCACATATTTGTTTAACTTATAGAGAATCATAAAATTATTTTTTAAAAATCCAGAATTCTCTCAATACTTTATGAGCTTCCACAAAATGATACGCCAGCTTCACACACACGACGAAACGAGTACAGGTGTATTGTTGCGCAATCTCCCCTTCTCTATCGTTCCCCTTGTAACCAAGAGTCAGGACCGAAAGTCCATTGCAGGAGTAAACCCGGAAGTGGGCCGCCCCCGCCAGAAAAGCTCTCCTTCTTGGTAGATATCCCCGGCGAACGTTCCGTTTACTTCACGGGCTACGGTTAATATCGAGCTTCTTTCTTTCTTCTCTGTCTTTCCTCTCGTGAGAGACTCGATCATCTCCTTAGTCCCGCCATTATCTCTCGCGTCTCCTCCCTCCTCTGGTTTTCGTTGCCGCCCCCGGTTCCTTTGCTCTTGACAGGTACTCACGACGGTAATGCGTCAACTGCGGGGTACCCTTTTGTCCCTCGTTATCGTAACCGCTTGAAAAGAAAGCAGCGTAAGGTGATTTATGTCCTGAACAAGTCCATATCCCATTTCACGCTAAACGTAAAGGTACCAACGCGAGCCGGTACACAGTAGCTCGGAATCGCCTGATCTGTCTCTCGGACGCGACTTTCGAAGGCGACCCCAAAGGGTCCTTTTGGAGCAAAGTCGGTGACGAATTGGTCTGAAACTTGGGCAAACGCAAATATCAAACGTAATGAGCGAACGGAATCGATCCGCGAATCCGATTCGCTCCGTAACTTCGTGTTCTAACAATAAGGGACACTGGGCTGCATACAAAGCGACAGTATAAATATCCTAGATCGCCGCAGGCCGCAGAGTACTTTGTAGGAATACAAAGCGCGCTGTTGCGCGAATCACGCCGTTGTTTACGTAGACATTCCCCGTTTTTCCTTCTTTCCCCCGCGCGATCCACCAGTTCTCTAAATTCTTGGCACACGGTTGCGCGTTGTCCTCGCCGTTGCGACGACCTATATGCCTAAAAGAAGAACGGCTGGCCGTACGCGAAATCGTTAACGAGGCAATTCCCGGAGAGGCGCATTCGTCATCCGCCCGTCAGCTGTCGAGATACTCGCGAGCGCTCGTTCCTGCACAATTTCTTTGTGATCGGCCTGCGCTTAATACATGGCATTTAAGGCAAACGCGGAGGGGCCTTTCACGAATCGCCATTGTGCGCTCTCTCGACGATCTGTTATTATTAGCGGCTCGAGCCAGCGCGGAGGAAAAGTTCCTCTGCTTTTTGCGCGAGAGAACCACAAGGATGCATTCTTTCGCCAAACGGGCGTTTTACGTTGCACTTATTGCGGAAACTGCGCAGATGTATCTCGGTGCACGACCTCGTTCAAGTCCGTCTTCGAGATGGTCCAATCCTATTCTATTCGCCTCGTTCTTATTTGTTCTTATTATGTCCACGAAATACGAGAAAATCCGTGTTTTATCAGCGCGTCGAGAAAGAAAGCGGCACGAAAGGAAGAGTTGGTTCGCGTAACAACGCGCTTTATTTTTCCATTTCCTTTCCTTTCTTCCCGTTTGGGAATCCTATTCGTTTTCACTCACGTAAATATTTTCTTTTTACGTTTGCCGTTATAATATTGTCTTCAACCGTTCGTATAATTGCACGGTTATAGCTACAGGTGAAGACGCTAATAAGATTCATAAAAGGTGTCATAATATGACTAACGACCATGACGGAGTTATAGCCCTCAAAGCTTCCCGACGCGTTAAAGAAAGGCGTATGATCTTAGAATGGGAATTAAAAGCATTGTGCAATATTATAGTGTATCACGCAACGAGTGGAAATCGGTGGCTGCTGCGCCGAGAATTTTACGAGGGAGAGAGCTCGAGCAAGGGAAAATCTCAATGGTGATCTCGCGGATGAAATCTCTCTACCGTACAGAAATCGTACTGTTAACGAATAAAGCGACGCGATGATTCGTACACGATTTTTAGGGATAATCGCGAATATTCAGAAATAGAACCCACTGTCGAACAAGATCGATACCTTCTTCATATCCAATGTGATAGACAGAGAGAGAAACCTCTTTGGAATTAAATACGATATTACCCAGCATTGATTTAGATTTTAAATATAATACGGAAACCAATTATTATAATAAAATCGCATCATCAAAGGAAACAAGTGCACAATTCGTTGGACATACAATAAGATATTCTCGATTGCGACAATAACAAAAATAAAAATGTGCTAAAAGATTGATCAATTAACACATCACGTGGGTCACCAAATCATGAGGAGAACATATCAATGAAGGGACTAAAATATATTATTTTAGTCTCTGAAACATAACTCGTTCTCCGTTGAGAAACGCGTAAAAAGTGAAAAACACGACGGATCTTCTGAACATGAGGACTCCGAGCGTCCAAAGGCCTCGACAATAGCCTTTCGTCAAAGGACAAAGATGACGACGTCGCGGAGTATGTAGTTCGCGGATCCGCGGATGCATAATGAGAGTCCTAGGAAAAAAAAATAGAAAAAACCAATATACGACCGATATATACGATCCTTTACATGGGTGTGACATGTCGGCATTTTCGCCCATTCTCTCGTACCTCTTACCGATCGTATAATCTGCATCGCACTCAACCATTAGGTTTTACGAGGTGGATGGATATAAAATACCATCTCTTTCCCTCCTTCTCTACGTCGTTACTCCTGACAGCAACAGGTTATATCGTCTCGTTCTATTCGACGACGACGACGACGACGACGATGACAACGAGAAGGAGCAACATTTTCTCCCCTCCTTCGCTTACGTGCAACAGAACCTGATGCGTCTCATATATCCGCAAAATTTATTGCGAACGCCCGCGGCCTCACGCTGTAGCATCCTGTTCGCGATTGCGATGATATAAAAAAATATAGTGTCTCCCAGCTACGAGTCGAATAGAAATTCGGAAACGGGACGTTCGGACAGAACACAAGAAACAACCCGGTGCTATCACATGAGGAGAAATAATTGTATTTATACACATTGTGCAACACAGATTAAACAAATATTTTCAAGTGGAATTTTATGCCTAATAATAATTTTTGTAGATATTACATATTTTGCCTTTATGCTTTTGATTATTATTCACCGATTACTATTTAGGCTTGAAACGCAATTTTATGCCAGAGAAATATAATTTTACATTATTAAATTGATACACAATTTAATATTGCTGATGTCAACGAGTATTTTATAAAGATTTTATTGCAAAAAATATTACCCCACTCAGAACACAATAATTGTATTTTATAAATGCTTTTATAGTTGTGTGTATTTTTAAGGTATCTTAAAATATAAATATAATATTTATAAGATATAGATATAGACATTTTATATAATTGCATTTATAAAATAAAATTATCCTATCCCAAATAAAATATCCTCGCCTTGATTTCTTATCTCCTTTTTCATAAACTTTTTTTGTAACCTTCTTTTTAATTTAGATATAATAATAAATTATACAAAACAATCATTCACCGTTAGGTCATTAATTGGAAATTTTATCGATCTTGATAGTTTTCTTCACTCTTTTTTATTAATTTCGAATGACACATTATGAAGTTAATAAATAGAAATTAAAGTAATTTAAATCGACCGTGACTGGTAATATATAACGTCTTTCCGATATGAACATTGAAAAACTGTGAGCCAACTTGGTTTGTCGGATTTACACAGCACATTTTCGGATCAATCGTCAAGACATTATTAATTTCGACCATGAGTTTTGGTCAGTTGATGTAATTTCTAAATTAATAAATAGACAATTTGAGCTTTAACTGATAACTAAAAGACAAATATGCGCACTGAAAAATTGTATATGTATATTATCCCAAATACAAATTTCTTTTCAAATAAAGGAAATGATCCATTCCACAATAGAGAAATATACTAGCCTACCAGGGAAACTTGGGAGAACCACTGTTACAAACAGTTCGAATGCAGCCTAAAATAAATCGTTAACGATAACGTTTGCGAGACGCGGAATTTATCTCGAAGCGAATTTTATTCGTACAGAATCGACAAAGAATCGGCAAGGTCCGCGGAGCACTCGCTTGAACACACGCGTATGTCTATCCGCGAGCGCAATAACGGTGTCCATTGAGAGTTCTCTTCTATGCACGAAACGAGATCTGATTATATTGCAGCTGAGGCTTAGAAATTTACAGAAAACTGCGTACCCGGTACGCTTGGAAAATATAATCTCGTGTGCATAGCTACGCGCGCGAAGCACGTAAACACATGAAGCAACGTGTATCATTATTACGTATAACACACTCTCTTATCACAAGAATCGCTACACTAGAATATTTTTATCGGCTATTGATTACTATATTGATATGTGCACGTGCATTCTCGTCGCGTGACACACGATCAGATTACCATGAGCTCTAAGTACGCATGTTTCTGTTATTTATAACGGCGGATTACGTAAATTTTTGCGTAAAGACGATAGACGATCTCATATCTCATACCCTATTTGTAATGAAATTTTTGCAGCAAATATATTTTGAAGAAAAAAAAATTAAATTGTTCTTGCTCAACTTTTTCTTTAATTATCACAGAGCCTAATACACATATATTTATATCGGTGTTTTTATTTCACTTCAATGCCATCCTTCCCTCTCTACATAACACTCAAATTCATTAATAAAATCTATTTAATTACGATAGAAAAATAACGCTACACTTAACTACATTATTAACAAGAATTGATACACTTTTATCTTGACCTTTAAATTTCCACGGTCTCTGCGTACATATTTTTCAATTTTAACATTTTGCTACTGAGTCTCTATCTTTCTCGTCCACATCATTTTGTTTGCCTTAGTCTTCTCCGTGACGTGAAAAGAAGCAAGCGTATAATCGGTATAATATACTGAATCGATTGGAACGATTATTAGATTTCCATTTATCAAACTTTTATTTATCCGTCTTTTATGGAGTAGATTACACGCGACTTTTCTTCTGTTTCTTCTTTATTGCAGATTACGCTTTAAGTAAGCGCAAGCTCCCGTACCTCTATTCTGTAATTCTTAACGACAGTGTCGTTATTGTTATCGTTATATTGTCGTCGTGCACACAGCTTTTTTTACCATATATTACACCTGCGCAACGACAATATAACGATAACGACACTGTCGTTAAGAGTTACAGAATCAGAGCCCCGGTCAACGGCGCGGGCGTCGAACGCGAAACCGGCGAAACGTCCGCGTGCAGGTATGCATATACTTGGCTGCCTCTGCTTTCAAAGTTACACGCCTCGAGGAAGTTTGCTGTGGAACGAACAAAGACTCTCCCAACGTTTTCACCGACTGCTTTTGAGATTGGTGGTCAGATAGGCGCGGATATATGGCAGAATAATGCTTTAGAGAACGGGTCATTAAAATCCGCTCGATCTTCCCTATAAGTGCGCTTATATAATGCGCATACCTATAATTCATAATCTGCCATCATAACAATAAAGCGGATAAGATCTGCCTTGAGAACCCGTCGACGATTGCATGCTTCAGTTCCGCTGAGGATGCGTGCTGAAGACAACGTAAGTAGTCGATGTCAATATATTGCATATCAATATATCGCGATTAAGTAACAGTTATCGCGCAGCGTCGATCTTCGCCGCATAACACGCAAAGAAATATTGTTAATATACAAATTTTTTTCTTCAATTTATATTAATGTTACATTAACACTGAAGACAGCGAGATTGATGTTAATATATATTATGCATTAATTTGTTATGATTAAGTAACAGTAATATATTAGTTTATCGCGATGAAATAGCAGTTATCGTGTAGCGTTGATCTTTGCCGCGTAACACTCAAAGAGAAATGTTGTTAGACATAGTGTACCTACAAAATTTTCAACGCGTATATTAATGTCGCTATAATGCTGAAGATAGCGAAGTTGATGTCAATTAATAATATTAATATATATATTATGCATCAATTTGTCGCGATTAAGTAGTAGTTAATATAGTAGTAAATAGTAGTTAATTATTAAGTTTATTAGTAGTTATTAGTAATATTGATTTTTGCTGTGTAACACTCATTGTCAGAGGAATATCGTTAGGATACAATATTCAACTCGCATAGTAATGTTATAGGT
The DNA here is from genome assembly GCA_035220615.1 of Leptothorax acervorum. Lineage (NCBI taxonomy): Eukaryota > Metazoa > Arthropoda > Insecta > Hymenoptera > Formicidae > Leptothorax > Leptothorax acervorum. Next base: position 211,694 of record JASTWQ010000027.1, on the reverse strand, counting down.
CAATGCTGAAGACAGAGAAGTTGACGTCAATATATTATGCATCGATTTATCGCGATCAAGTAAGTTTAGTAAGTTATCACTTATCGCGCAGCGTTGATCTTTGCCGCGAAATATGTTGAAATTTACTGGATGTAATTAGTAATGCAATTGTTTCGCAAATCGAAGCGATATTGTCAGCCAAACGTATTTACGTATATAAACTACCGTCTAGCTAACAGCTAAGTTATCTTCTTCTTCTTCGTGATTGATTGGCACCGGGCGGAAGGAGCTAAGTTATCAATAAAGCAGAAAAGATCCGTGTCAAGTGTAACTTTTGGTATGACTTTCGTAATCCAAAAGAATTCACACCAATCAGCTTCGAGATCGTCCCGTTAACCATGAACTTAACCAAGTCCACCTTCTTGGCTAGAGCTATTAATAAATAATAATTAACCTCTTGTAAAATTGAGGTACCTATACGGGGGATCATGGTCGGATTCGAACCTGGAACCTGTCCATTACGAATTTATTGCTCTTGCACGGAGCTACATGTCGTACCCCTTAAGATATACATTTCAACAGCTGTTTGAAAAATAGCGCGCTCATGACTCGCCCGGGTAGCGATAGCGACGCGGCGAACGCGGCGAGGGGAGCTTGGCCCGATCGTATTTTGTTTTACCGGTCCGCGCTTGCGATGCGAGACTCGCAGCGACGAGTTTATCTGCGCATTCGGTCGAAACCCTCGGAAGAGATAGCACGATTTCTTGGTTCCCCGATTTCTCAGTTCGGACTTGCAATCTCTGTTTTTCGATGGTTCAGCGATTTCTCGCGACAATTACGTTAAAGCTTTAGTTTATTTAGCAAAGTTTATTATTACGCGAGTAGTGACTTCGTCTCTAATTAACTTCAACGTATTCGGAAGTGATAGCGAGCGATATTATCACCCTAATGGATTTAATTGCTAACGCGGTTGACAATCTGACTAAAGTAGGAGAGTCAAATGTTACGCCGCAGAGAATACACGCGCGTCTTACTCATCTTAAAGAAAATTGGGAACAGTTCTCGTCTCAACATAAAGCCATCGGCCTGGATGGCAAAGGATGCTATGTCGATGATATTTATGGAGGTGCCGACTCACAATCAGTGCAAAAGGCACAGGAAACTGTACAGCAGGTAACTCGTCTCTGCATGGCGGGCGGCTTCCCTCTGCATAAATGGGCCGCAAATCGACCGGAAATTCTTGAATCTATTCCTTCGGACAAGCAAGCCATTTCATCTCCAGTAAAGATCGACGAGAATACAACAGTTCATGCTTTGGGATTATGTTGGTATCCTCCAACCGACACCTTTCATTTCACCATTACGCTACCGTCAACCAAGGTAATAACCAAACGGGCCATCATGTCAGTCATCGCAAAAATCTTTGATCCTCTTGGCCTGCTCTCTCCAGTGATTATTCCAGCAAAAATTCTCATCCAAGAATTGTGGACTTTGAAACTCGGTTGGGATGATCCTGTGCCCATGACTGTGTCTCACAAATGGATCAATTTCGTGGATCAATTACGAGAAAAACCCAACATTGCCATTCCTCGATGGATCGGCTTCAAGTCTGGTCTTCGGATTGAAATTCATTGATTCTGTGACGCCTCTAAGCATGCGATTGATGCCGTCGTGTCCATACGATCCACCCCCGTCAATGGGGATACAAGCATCAATTTGTTATGCGCTAAAACCTAGGTCCTTCTAAAGGGTACCATACCGCGTCTTGATCTTTCAGGTGCAATCTGCTTACGAAACTTATTTCACACGTCTTGGACGTTTCTCAATACAAGCTTACCCTGTTCTTTTCTGTACAGATTCCGCAGTAGCACTTGCTTGAATAAGTGCTCGTACAATGGAAGGACTTCGTGCACAATAGAGTGTGTTACATTCAAAGGCTGGACCTCACGCTACATGGAAATTCGTCCCAGGAAAAGAAAATCCGGCGGATCTTGCCACACGGGGACAAACAACCACTCAACTTCAGAGTTTGCGACATGGTGACGAGGACCACCTTGGCTTAACAGCCATTTACACCTTGGCCAATAACAGGACTTAAGTTGCATGAACGTTCATGTGAAACCATTGATGGTTCATAAGAGATCGCCCCCTGCGGGGGTGAGGCTTGATTTGAGCCTCTTCAAGAAAACCTACGCTCCTTGCAGGTGCGTAAGGTTTAAGTTTCGCTTCTATGAGGCATAGCCCGCTCCTTACGGATACGTAAAGTTTAGACTTATCTTCTACGGAGCACTCTGTGGCGACAGTTGCTCATGCTAAGTGTCGGCCCTTACAAAGTCGTCATGCATTAACGCCTGAACACTTCTTGATAGGAAGTGCGCCGGCAATACTTCTCAAGCCTTCTTTTGTGACTGTGAAGACTTCACGTTTATCTCGTTGGCAATTGATTCGCCAGATGTTAGAAGATTGTTTCGAGAAGGTCTACAAGGTGCTTAAAGCGCTACCTTTCAATTTTACAAATGGAATAAAGCTACTCCTCACGTTGGAAAAAAGCAGGAAGCCTGAGACAGATCCGAGGTCTCATTTAAGGCGAATCATTGAAGTGACGATTACTCACCATCCGGGTAACGACGGTCATACTCGTGTTGTCACCGTGCGTACGCAAAACTCCGTAATGAAGCGACCTATTGTTAAGGTTTGCCCGCTCCCGAATAAAACAGACATTATGTAAATTTCTGTTGACCCCTGGTCAACGAAGGCGGGCGGCATGTTTGAAAAATAGCGCGCTCATAAATCGCCCGGGTAGCGACAACGACGAGTTCATCTGCGCATTCGGTCGAAATCCTCGGAAGAGATAGCACGATTTCTTGGTTCCCCGATTTTTCAGTTCGGACTTGCGATCTCTGTCCTTCGATAGCTCAGCGATTTCTCGCGGCAATTACGTTAAAGCTTTAGTTTATTTAGCAAAGTTTATTATTACGCGAGTAGTGACTTCGTCTCTAATTAACTTCAACGTATTCGGAAGTGATAGCGAGCGATATTATTGCGCGCGACTGCTGGCGAGGCGTCGGCGAGGTACACGCCTCGCGACCGCGATCGCACGCGGTACGATCCTCTTGCCCGCTACCGACAAGGAGAGGTGGATGCGTGTCATCTTCGTGCGACTCTAAAGAGAGCGATCTTTTATCCCCGCTGACAACCCTGAGGCACACGACACGACGCAGTTCCTCGAAGGATGGATTCGAGCGCTCTGCTCTATCCCGATGGATCCCGTGCCGTATCCAGTGCCGTCTTCGTCCTTGACGATCCTGCTACGAACATCAACGCTAAGTACCCCGTTTCTTCTTCAATCCGATTTCTCGGATAAGCGTGGATCACGCTTTTGCATGCTCTTTCTAGCTCATTCGATTTACGTCGGATAATTCTGTCTCGCGACATGTGTATTTGTTAATCAGTTCGGTTTACCGGAAGGCCCGCGATAGCCATGATCGTGTAATGTTGCGTTATTACAATTATCTCGTTTAATTCGGAAATCTCGTGTGTTCTCCGTGATCGGAATATAGCACCGCTCAGAAACAACTCTAAATTCCAGTGGTATTCACACCACCCGTTATCGGAGCTGGGTGAAGATGGCCCCCCCACCACTGAAAATTCAATAATTACTATTACCATTCGTTTGGTGGTCGTTTGGTGGTGTTTGGTAGTCCATTCCCGACGTTTGGTAGTCAAACCTACCATTACGAATACCAAAAAACGACATACGCGCGTGAAGTTAGCCCCCCCCCCCTGTTATAAAACTCGGCTTTCCAGACTGCATATATCAAAATAACTGTAACCATTTGTTTGGTGGTCGCGTACTGACGTTTGGTAGTCCATTCCCGATGATTGGTAGTCAAAGCTACCATTACGAATACGAAAAAAACGACATACGCGCGTGAAGTTAGCCTCCCCCCCTGTTATAAAACTTGGCTTTCCAGACTGTATATATCAAAATAACTGTAAGCATTCGTTTGGTGGTCGCGTACTGACGTTTGGTAGCACATTTCCGTTGATTGTTAGTCAAAACTGTAATTAATAATACGAAAAAAAAACATACGCGCGTAAAGTTACACTTTTTTAAATAAAATTTGGCTTTCCAGACTGTATATATCAAAATAACTGTAAGCATTCGTTTGGTGGTCGCGTACTGACGTTTGGTAGTCCATTCCCGATGATTGGTAGTCAAAGCTGTAATTAATAATACGAAAATAAGACATACGAGCGTGAAGTTAGCCCCCCTTGTTATAAAACGACTTTCCAGACTGCATATATCAAAATAACTGTGACCATTCGTTTGGTGGTCGCGTACTGACGTTTGGTAGTCCATTCCCGATGATTTGTAGTCAAAGCTGTAATTAATAACACGAAAATAAGACATACGAGCGTGAAGTTAGCCCCCCCTGTTATAAAACTCGGCTTTCCAGACTGTATATATCAAAATAACTGTAACCATTCGTTTGGTGGTCGCGTACTGACGTTTGGTAGTCCATTATGCATTTACCATTTCTAAAATATGAACCATACATACAAATAAAACAAATATCTATATAATTATACAATTAATAAATAACTTTTAAACTTTATATAATAAACACAACATTTAGCTTTATTATTTTTCATTTTTATGAAAAATAAAGCTAAATGTTGTGAATCCACAAAGCATTGCAATCGTCCGAAAGAACATTGTTAATATCTAGTACAAATATAAACAATGTGTTCTCAGCTTTTTTAGATACTTTCATCACCTGTGTCTTCTTAAATAGTAGTTATCACCCAAGATTGATCTTTGCTGAGTGTAATACTCATTGCCAGAGGAATATCGTTAGGGTACAAAATTTTCAACTCGCATATATAGTAACGTTAGGTCGATGCTGAAGACAGAGGACAGAGGTTGACGTCAATATATTATGCATTGATTGATTTATCGTGATCAAGTATTAGTAAGTTATCACGCAACGTTGAGCTTTGCCGCGTAACACGGAGGGAAATATCATTGGGATACAAAATTTTCAACGCGCATGTAACATAATTAATGTTATGCTAACGCGCTCATTTGCATTTTATCGTTATCTCTCTCTCTCTCTCTCCCGTTCAGAGGCGGCCGGCAGCAGATGTCAGAGGTCGAAGCCGGTATATTTATTGTGCCGTAAAATCAAATATCGCCGGAGGAGCGATCTCCGTGTTTGTTCGTGGTAATGGAAACCAATGGAAAGGACGTTTAACGACTCGTTCGCATGTTTTATCAGTATCGTTGGAATTTTCACCGAAATTGCACCGGCGTCGATTTTCGCCCGGTCGAAAAGCGCAAATATTTGCATCGTACGTAAAACGTTCGGGACGAAAGGACAAAAGGGAGCATCTACTATTGCCATTTTTTCTCCTCCCGCGCAAATGCGTGATGAATGCACAATTGGTGTGTGGGTGAGAGACGCCTCAGGTCACGTAACAGCCCGCATTTTATTTCATTGCACTTTTACTACATAGTATGTCGTGTGAGCCCGCGGTGAGTTGTCTTCTTGTGGTTTGAATGTCTCGAGTTCTCCGTCGTCGTCGTCGAGACCTTTATCATCGTCGACCCATCATCCCGTACTGCATTATTTCATTATGTATTATCCAACGTTTAATTGACGATAATTTAAACAATGGCGTTGACCGATGCTATTCAATGACCCGATGCGACTCAGTACGTCCCTTCACGGCGACATGCGAGGGACGAAGGTCAGGCGATACACCTGCGATAATCAGCGGTGTTTCGATCATAAATAGTAGAGCCACGGCGCGCTTTCGCCACGAAGAAAATAAGACGTCTTCTCATAAGAATTGCGCTTCGGTCTTAAGGGGACTGTACACAATCAGTAATACTGTCAGTACTGAAAAATACTGATAGTATTACTGACCGTGTGCGGGCAAGAATGATGGAGTGAACAGAAGTAAAGATTTCGTTTTGTGATTGTAAATGCTAATATTATTACAAGACATGCCTTTCTTTTTTCGAAATCCATTTTACAAGATCTTTACAGAATAAAGAGCACACCGATATACTGAGCAAAATACTGACACTAAAACTGATAGTGTACACTGTACACGGTCACAAAAATACTGATGCATAATGTTATTACTATTGATTCAATAATAATGATCAGTATTACTGATTGTGTACGGTCCCCTTTACTGCAACAAGCGAGACGATAGCAATTGTGTTTTGCGAAGAAGAATGTAAAACAATCCCACTTTAATTAATTTTATTATTAATTCTATTATTAATTTCACATAATTATTAATATAATTTTTTGTTATTATTATCAATTATATTTTATTATTAATTTTTTATTATAATATGTACACGTTTTATTATAGGTGATTTCAACAGTTCTTTTTATATTTTCTTTTATTATACATTATTCCAATTATTTGATAAGTATTTTGAAACTATCAATGTGCATAGTAGATTTTTCTTTTGCGATATTTGTTTATTTTGTATAAATAGTACAAGTAATTAGTAATTATTGTTAAAAATTTTGAAATAAGAAAATGAGAATTACAGTATATTATTATCTTATATAAGTATAAGAAGTTACTGTAAGTGGTGTACTATTGCACAATGATTTTGATATTGATATATTATAATTAGCGAAACGTTATTAGTATAAATCAGGAAGGAATAATGACTTCCTCCATACAAGAAAAACCTAACAAAATGTAGCCGCAGTCCCCTTTATTCTGCTCTCCGTGTTAGGCCTGAAATAAATATTAAGTGAAAAGTTCACGTGTAGTTTAATAGCCGGCTGTTTCACCCGTTTTCTCGGCTTGTAAGTACAGTAATTAGTACCGCGTGCAGTACATTAATTTCGTATATATCCGTATACCAGTACGACCCATAAACAAGCGTGTTTTTCTCCAATGGATTTTCTTATAACTGGCACATGATTACTCAAAAATACAAACGGGGCGAGTACGTAAGCATGCATTTAATTAAGGCCGACGTATTTTGTACAGGGGCGACGTAAAAGTATCCAGAAAAGGTAAGGATTAATAAGTTGGGCCGCGTCACATTTTTATCGCCGATCGATTCCGCTATAACAAGAGTAAAACTCCGATGAATCCGAAATGAAAGCGAAAATCCAATTAAAGTCTTGGCGTTTCTTTTTACCCGAGCCCGAAACGTGTATGCCCAAGGATAAACCGCTGGTAGACGATGCGGGCAAATTTAATTGTCGGATAGATATAACTTTTAAATATGACTTAATTTCCTTGCGAACTTGATGAATTTTCCCTATTCTCTTCGAAGAGTGGCAGAAGTGATTGAATTATTTTGATCTATATGAACGCGGAATTTATAAAAGATATAAAATGTAATTCATAAAAAAACACCGCCTTACACATTTATCTGGACCATTGGACATGATGGAATAATATTTTCTCGAAAATGACAAAAATAATTATAACGCTCGACGGCACAGATGTTTTTTTATACCTTATATAACATGTGATCAGAATTATGTCGTGGCGGTATTATACTTGTAAATAAATTTATCCAGAGAAGCAGAGTCCCCATCAATATCCTTGAACTATCGGGTGTTTTTAGCCACAGATTCTTCGAATTTAGAGTTAATTTCTTGTTTTCTTCCTTAATATCGAAGGTGAAGGATGTTAAAGGCGTTCATCGTGGATAACAAGATGTTAACAGCGTTTAAAACGTTTTCCGTTAACGAGGATGGGTATGGCATGTGGGTGAGGAATCTCTTGCCCCACCCATGGAAGTAAACTGTGTAACAGCGAACTTATTAATTGGATTTTCACTTTCGTTTATCGACATTTCGCGTCTGTAATTGATCAGCGATAAAAATGTCACATGGCGTGGCTTATTATTCTTTGTTTCTTCTGGATACTCTTACGTTGCTCCTGTACAAGAACAGCGCGGTCTCATTACGAATGCAGGTATCGCGCCGGCAGAGAATCCCACTCTCAATTTCCGACTGTTTTTATCGCGCCGGTAACGACGGAATTTCACCTGTCGCGCTATTAATTATACGCCGATCTGCGATGCAAATCTTCGGTCGTTCTTCCCATCCGTCAATGTGAGCTGTTGAAATATGTCCTTCTAAATACCGAAGAGAAAGGAGAGAATTATTGTAAGAACGCGAATCAATTATTTCGATATTTTCTTATGATTCATCGCGAGATAGGCGGGCCCATAAGTGATCGCCCACCGGCTATGACTCGTTAATTTTTAATCATCAATCATCACCGTAATTCGTTTCTCGATGCCAATACGCAACAACGACGTCCTCACCTTAGTGTTCTTTTTTGCCATCAATTTTAAATGGTGTAATTCCCTGCTGACAGTGCTTGAAAGCTAAAGCCGCGTTAATATGCGAACAGACCAAAAGCGTGAGGCAAGAAAACGATATCTTCATTTACCGAGCGATTGGGCAATCGTGTAACGATATTAAACTTATTCCATAATTAACACATTTTATACAATTATAAATACATTCATCAACATGACGGTCACTGGTGAACGACACCGAGTTTTTTGTTTACGTTTTGTCGATTTGACTATCATGGGGTGACTGTTAAATAAATATTATGTATCATATTATAGTACTATTCAATAAATTCGACACAATAAATTAAGTGTTTTATTGTTCTTCTTAATATAAAATTATTTAATCCGACGTGAATGGAAAATCAGCTGAAGTAACGCTTGAGGATCGCTTTCCACCGAGACGGTGGCCGATTTTTCGGCATAACTGTGCAGGATTTCGTGCGAAACTTCTCAGGAATTTCTCTCTCGTCTTTTGCCTCTTTACTCGGGATAGCACGTAGCAAAATTGCATCGACGTCGTCGTTCGTTCACTGTGATGCCATTCTCGCAGCGCGAGACGCAAGTCGTCGTCATTGTCATTGTCGTCATCGGACAATTTGTTAACTTTTTCACCTCTCGTGCTTTTCACTTTTTCGACATTGCAATGTCGCTTCAGTGCACCGTGGCCGGCCGTCGCCGTCGTTGGTTCGCCGGGTCGATCTTTCGACAACCCGTGACCGAAACCGGCGAATCGCGAGCCGATCAATAATCGGCGTTTTCTTATTAACGCAATTAATTCAGCGAGATATACGCGCCATGTCGCATTAAAAATTTTAGTGTCGTAACGCTGGTCGAACGTAATCAATTGTAAAATATTTTGCGACGTTTTTTTATCAATAAAAACTGGACTGACTTTTTCAATCTTTCTCGCGTGACTTACTTCAATTCGACACAAGTGAAATTCAAGAAGAAAAAGAGAGAAGGAGAGAGAAAGAGACAGGACGTCGACGTCGTGTATTTAAAATCCTACGAAAGGCTTCACACTGCGTAAAATTTTATATTCAAAACGTTCATTCATGTCAGAATATCAGAATGACAAAAATCCCATGTTTATTATTATATAAATATGTATAACCATTTTATAATATGTAAATATTAATAAAGAATTTTAATTTTTAAATTTTATTCATAATAAAGTTAAATTAATTATAACAAACTTACATTTTAATTATAATAAATTAAATTTTATTTTTATAAAATTTAGATATTTATATATTAAAGAATTATATATATATATATATCTACACACATATACATACACATTTTTTTTCATTTAAATGCTCCTAGAAAAGAAGACAATAATTTGAGATAAGAGAAATGAGATGTTTAAAAACATTTAATCGATTTGATTATACATTATGAATCCTATCTTTCCTACCACTCGTTACAAGCTATAATTAATAATGTAAACTTCAAGTCTCATGTCATTAAGACATCGCTAATCGCGTTAAATAATGATTAGGATCTATCAATCAACTTGTAAGGTTTTTCTGCGCTAATGGAATATCTAATAGAATAGCAGTGCGACTCATCAGGATACACGATATCTCTCGTATGTACTTTAATCCTGTAAAAACTGACTGGGGAAGAAAAAAGAAAAAAACATGGTTTATTGGTGGGGCGGACGTTTATAAATTGACACAACTGGACGTCCTCGATTGGAGATACACTCGAGCCGTTTGTAACTGACCGAACGTAACGGAAAGGAGCGTGCGTCGCTCAAAACACTAATTATTACCGGTATTAATGACGCCCACCGTGTTGGATCCCAACGCGTTGTGTTGAGAAATTATCCCGATGTCAGCGGCAAAGTGCATCAGCTTGTTATCTGCGATCTTCCCGAGCCAATGGGCTTCGCGATCAATTTATCTTATTCGATCGACCGTCGCGGTGCGTGTCCTCGCGACAAAGAAGCGACATATGATTTATCGGTAATTATACGAATAAATATTTGAGCATTGCACGCGACGAGGCGTGAAGTTCCGCTCTTCCACGGTCGATCGATCTCTCATGAAGAGATTTCGTCGGGTTAGCAACAGGTTTGTCCCGGCTACCATCGGCCACTTCAAAGTCCAATTTTGATACTTCGCCATGGCTGATAATCCTGCCGAGCACGTGCTCCCCAAACGCAATAGGATTAGGCACTTTCTCAATCGGGATTTTGCAGCTCCCGAGATGCTTGTCGCAATAAGAGAGCCATAGGTCAGGTGCGTATAATCGACCGAAGAATAATGTTGAGAGGATTCAATTCAATGGTTTCGCTAGATAAAATCGTTGCAATACACTTTCTATTATTGTCTATTAAACTTTAGTCTGTTCAGCAATCGATTGGGAACTAATAATTTCTAGTTATCACTTTGTGTATGGGGTCTTTGATTCAATTTCTATAATTTGATAGTAAACGTAGAGGAGGTGTTGCCTTCGTTTGATCTCTGTCATTAAAAAAGAATGTCTATATTTTTTACTGCACGCACACTCTTTTTTTAAATTCAGGATGGTTAGAATTCCAATCAATCACATTGTGATCCTACTAACGTAAGGTACTCATTAAAAATTAGGATTTAAATTTTCAAACACCGTTACGTACGGAATGAATAAATAAAGCCAATCAAAATAGATAATAATTGGCTCGTCTGTAGATAAATTATTAAAAATCTGTTAGCTTTATACGACCAGAAGAATATTATTTTATTTAATTGAATAATTCTGGAACAAATAATTACATTTTAAAACAGATTTGGATAGTATTGGAATGCTCTCACACACACACACACACACACACACACATTGACACTATGATTTTTTATGAGACAAAATATAACAATTTTTAATAATTTACTAAAATCTTACCATGTATTAAGCCTGTACTATTCCAAAAATTAAAAAACTATAGTAAATAACAAACTCTTTTTCTATCTGTCTCGAAATTACTTTGTACTTTTTTCAACATTATTCACATGTTAAAACAATATTTACCTTCTGTCTAATTATCATCCTATTTGTCTCGATATCACTGTATACTTTTTTCAGCATAATTTACACGTTAAAACGACGTCACCACAACCACATTTACCTTCTGCCTAATTGACATTTGCACAATCTTGTCGCTCCTTTGTCCGATTTTAACTGCCGGTTATAATTATGTACGATTTTATCTGCCATTTCATAAAGGGAGAGGAGTCAGTTAGGAGAGGACCTCAAGGTCGGAGGAATACAAGGTTCCAATTCGCGCACGGATACTCACGGCGCGTTTTCTTCGCCGGCGGATCTTGCTAAACCAGTCTGCGCGTCGCGCCGCAATCCGGCAGTTTAAAGTCGGATTACGACCGATCTCGGGGACCGAGGCGAGGGACCTGCGATTTCCAGGAATCCCGGATCTCCGCGGCCCCTCTTGCCTGACCTCGCGGGCTTTCTTCTTTCCGCGTGGACGCGAAGCACGAGATGTTCACCGCGCTTCAATTACCTTCACCTTCGGGCGCTGGCTGACTTCTTCGCGCCGAAGCGACTTCTCTTGCGCACCCGTTAGCCGGAGGAAGATCCGAGAAACTGTCGAACTGTCACATTCTCCAGTTACGATGCGTACAACGTTAATTCGCTGAAGCCACGGCTTTATAATGAACTTACCCTGCTGACGAATGTCTCGGAGACGAAGAAACGGACAACCGACGTGTGTGCGAAGTAAGAAAACGTGTTTCAAGCATCTGGACACACCTGGCGCTCATTTAATTATACCGGCGAAAAGTATTTTGCATTGCATTCATTTACAAAATGACATGCAATGATTGCGGTTTCCTTCGAAAGATGGATGCAACACATTTCCTCTCACTGGCTAGACTGATCTTAGTAATAGCGTGTTGGATGGAGCGGGTTTAAGTGCCACAAATGAGCCCAAGTGAGTCTTATCAACTTATCGGAATAAAGTCACGTTTTTTTTTTAAATTTAAGTACGAGAGAGATAAATATTTCTCTTGAGAATATTCGAGAAACTCGAAGAGTTGCTCAAGCCTAGCATGGCAAGCTGACGAAAGCCGGTTCTTTATTGTGCGCTTGGTAATTTCTAGCGATTTCTATTTATATCAATATTTTGTATATCGCTGATTAAAATGTCGTAACTTTATATACAGTTGCGATGAACGATCGCGTTCGAGGCGGAAAGTTAAATCGCGGCAAGAAAAACCGGAGTACGCGCGTGTTTTTCTTTTCCTTTTTTTTTTCGCTTTCCAAGCGGCACGTTTACTGTAATCATGAATAATCGATTGTTACCGGCTCGCAAATACTGTAATTAATACCGTCGAATAATTGTATACACTTGTCGCGCAAATCACGCAAATGGCATCGACGTGCGGAGCGCTTTTATCAGGCCGGCCGGTAAAAGGCCGCAGGTGCGAATACACGCACATGCGTTTATAATTACAGCACGCCGCGCCGGAGCGTGCACGCGCGCACGCGGAATTATACACCTCGTTATTCCCGCTTATAACGTGTATTACGACACACGTTGCCCGCGCGGGCAGCGCGCATGTAACGCGAAATACTTCTTAATATTTCCAAATAATATGGGTAATAACCGATAATGACGGAAGAAGTTCATTACGCGCGGGGAAAGTGCGCGCGCGCGCGCTTACTCGCGCGAGCCGCATCGGATTTGGACTCCATGCTCCATTCCACAATTTTACGGTTGCTCCTCGAAGAAAGGGGGAACGGGGGTTCTTTTTTCTCTCTCTTTTACTATCCTCCTATGCGCCGCACCACGATATTTTTCCCCAGGATCGTTCCAACGATGCGGACGGGGCAATAATTATAAGCTCCATATCGAGCACTGAAATATTACACCTATTATTATCCCGTGATTGATTTAACAACTCGTTGCTTCTCTCGTTTCGTAATTTCCCGATTGGACTCTACCATGCGTCCGGCAAAGCGCATTTTCCCGCGTCACAATAAATGGCTATACTTTTATTATGCAAGAAGGTGAGAATGGGGAACGCAATTATTTATATTATGCAAACTCCTGATCTGAAGAACGCGTAATGTCGTACTCTCATACAAATTTTAAACTAAAAAAATGTATATAAATTGAATTTTGATTTATGAATATATAAAAGCTCTTAGTATATAGTATGTACAGGCAAAATATGTAATTTTCAAAATTTTGCAATTATTTCGTACAAATGACAATTCTCCTTCTATCTAGTATTGCGTGCTATTAGTGATCGAGATAATTGATTCCAGCATATCTAATTAAAGATTTTCTATTTTATTGCTAATTTAAACAAACTGGTATCTTCTTCTTCATGTCCAAGTTGACTTTCAACATCAAGAACTAATTGGACTCGCATCCTTCTCAATTATTGAGACATCCATCAGGCCGGTCAAACAGCAGTAGGTACTGTCGGTGTGCGCCAACGAATTCTAACGCGCTATGATCCAATAATAACAGCAATAGGATCGGCATCGTATCCGCCTTGTCCTCTACACCCTTGGCTTCGATTCCATTCCGCTTGCGTCGTAACTCTATCAACGATCTCATTTGCGGATTAACCTCCCTGTCTCTCTCTCTCTCTCTCTCTTACTCTCGCTCTTTCTCTTTCTCTTTTTCTCCTTCTCCTTCTACCACTCATCGTCGTCATCAGTTTCTCTCTTTACAGGTACCTGACTGTCTCTGTCCTTCGCTCCATCCTCTAGCAGCTCGCTACGTCTCTCTCTCCCTGCGTCTCTTTAACTCGCTATTCCTCGTTATTCTCGCTATCTATTCGTCTCTGTCTCGATATTCTGCTGTCTAGTTCTAGTCGACTTACGATCCCACAGTACATAGCAGCCTTGCCGCCGCGATCCGGGTTCAAAATAAATTTCACGTCGGATGATTGCGCGCTAACGGAACTGCCTCGGATCAGCTGTTCAGTGTTTACGTTCGCGGATGTCGCGAATCAAGCGAATGTAGAGATCGCATCAGATTACGGCAGATCTCACGAGCTCGGCTTCGTTAACAATGATATAATACCTATATAATCCGATATATCCTTACATATGTATATATAATATATACTGATATAGAAATACTGATATATTATACATATTTATATATATTGATATATTATATATTAATACAGGGTGTTCTAAAAAGGTAGGGCCAAAATTTAGGGAGATATTCCTCACACCTAAAGGATGAAAAAATGTTATATGAACATGGGTGCGGAAACGCTTTTTTCAGGAGTTAGAGCTTCTTTTCTGAGTACGGCTAAATGAGGTTGTGACCTTATCTGTCAGGCAGAAATCAGAAAAATTTGACCTTTAATGTTATAGTTACTTGTTTACATAATGATTAATCCTAAATTGTTTCTTGTGTAAGTAATACAGTCAACAATATTTTCAACATAACTCCTGAAAAAATCGTTTCCGCACCCATGTTCATATAACATTTTTTCATCCTTGAGGTGTGAGAAATATCTCCCTAAATTTTGGCCCCACCTTTTTAGAACACCCTGTATATTATATATGATATATTATATATGTATATTTAATTGATATGGGAATGTTATATAATTTTTGAATAAATTACTTAATTGTAGTTAAAATAATTGAAAAATATTATTAGAAACTTTATTTTATTTTATTCTTCTTTAATGAAAATTCTTAATTAGAATTAATTGTTATCTCAGACAATGTTAATAAATTTGCAAAACAGTGCAAAATATGCGACACTTTAGTTATCGAATTTAATATTATGACATACAAAGAGCAAGATACCCAGCATTTATTTTACAAATCTAATTTACGAAATTTTATAGCGATAATAAGTATAGCCTTGATGTTTGTTTTTGCAGTGTAAAGAGCGTTATTGTTTACATAAGTTTACTGTATTACGCATTCCTGTAGTGAGACATCCTGTATTTTGAAAACGAAGCAGTTTGGGACACATGTTATAAGACTTTTTTCTTAAAATAAGCCAAGGAATATTCCCTTCAAGTTTTGGTATTTACTTAGGAAACACCCTGTGTATATATATACATATATTGTATATATTATATATGTATTTTTAAATTTATATTAGTTATAATATATCAGTATACCTAAAGCTAGTGTGCATTTCAGATATATTGATATATTTAAAGAATATGTTCTTTGATATATTCATATAGTCAATTTTGTTTGAACAAAAGTTTCGAAGAAAACCATACATATAAGTATATGTAGAGATTGTATTAAAACTTAAAGGATTTTAATAAAATACAATTATATACATATTTACATATTAAAATGAGATAAAAGACGACGGGTCTCAGACTCCACAAAGTAGCAAAGTGGAACAGCATTTCTGGGGCATCCTGCATGATCTAGTAAGTTACATAATTACCAAGATATCTGTTTACGCACACGTGAAATTAGAACGTAACTCGCTTCGTAACCAACTCCGCCGCGTTTAATTTTACCGGATTCAATCACCGTCGCGCGACCAGATGAATCCGTGATGAGTGATGAACCTACGGTGTATAGGTACCGGTGACAAAACAAATAGAGAAACGATTCCGTAATAGATGAGCCAGTTCGCTCGATTCGATTAGCTTGCACGCGTATCACCGCTCTCGCCGAGAAACTGCGAGATTGTGCAAGACTTCGAGTGCGCGCGCGGCCACACGTCCACAAGTTATCCTTAATTTAATGGAGGCCTATTAAACGTAATCTTGAGTGATGTGACATGCGCCGGCTAGAGAAATCTTTAATCTAAAAATTTTTTTATCAAGGACGCGACGCGCACGCGATGCAACGAGACCGCTTTCACTTTTGTGCGAAATTCGAAACTGCGCTCGTGGCCGCTTCTGCAAAACGCGCAGGTCAAACGAATTATATCATATGATCGAACCGAGAAAACTCCATTTTTAGTCATACTCTCTCTCTTTCTCTCTCATATTAGATATATGTATATACTTTTCCTCGACAGATCATTATTCGATCCGTGAAAATATTGATACCAGCATAACTCGAGAAAATATCAATTTTATTCGCAATATTGAATATCCCTGAACAGAGGGTGTTCAAATTAAGATATCGTTAATGCACTTAAATTTATTTAAAAAACTGTGTTACTATATTAATATTTATGTTGATAAAATATTATTATTTAAACATATTAAAGGAGGAATATTTAAATATATTAAGAAAGGAATAATATAAATGTCAGAAAATAGAGAAGAGCATCTTAGCATTGAGATTCTCGAGAAGAAAACATTATACGTGTGGCTTGGAGACTTGGTGTTGCAAACTCGATCAACGACAGGTAAAGCAAAGAGAAATATGTTAATCATGGCTGAAGTAAGATTTTATTTTCGCTGGAAATTATAAAAAATTTAAAGCGACCTGTCACGCTGGGCATTATAGCTTCCTCGTGCAGTTACCCGCGCGTTTTATGTAACCCCCAGCGCGCACGGCAAGGACGGTCGTAGGAATAATTCCGCGTCAGTGTAAAATCAATTCGATGCCTTTATAAATATTAATAGATCCGCCGCGCGGATCGGGATTCATGGATTTTCCCAGCGCAGCTTTGCGACGCGGTGCTCCGCCCGGAGCTAGCACGAGCACCGTTTGAATAATCGATACACTTATGGCTGTCGCAACGTTACTACGTCCTTGCGCTCACTTATAACGCGCATTGTCACTCGCATCCGCCTCGGGTATCCGCACTTTTATGCCTCAGCGGATTGATTGTCGGAGCGACCGACACAAGACAAACGGAGCGTAAGAACGTTTACGCTGCAGGATACTTTGACCCGCGTGAAATATCGCACGCTGGACCCTCGATCCACGATCACCGCGTTCGAATGGGTCTGAAAACGTCTCAGACAGCACGCATGTCCAAAGTCGGGACATAAGACATTAAGACATCTTTAAGATCTTTAAGTCTTATGTCCCGATTTTGGACATAATGCTGTCTAGGGTAGAAGAATTGGAAAGTAAAAAATATGGAGAAAATTGTAAATATAGGTACTTATATAATATAGATTAAAATATAAAGGATGTTCAGGCGGTGCAGGTATATTTTCCCTGCTAAAAGCTTGGGGTTGCTTATGTACCTACAATCAGTTTAAAGAATTAAATCACCTTTTGAATTTAGCAACATTGCATAGCATTTGATAGTGTAAACTAATGAGGTATACTTCAATAACACATTTTCAAATTTGTCGTCACTCTGATGTCGCTGCAACATTACCATTTTTGGGCATACCGAGAAATTTTTCGGAAACATTATTAAATAAAAAAAAACAAGTCTCCTAATGAAGGTAAAAATTGGTATAGATAATTATGTAGTCTTACTTGTTCTGCTTGCAAAATTTTATATTTTTTTCATCATTTTTCACTAAAATATAATATTTTTCCCCCATTTTCCATAAGACTACGTGTAATTTTATTATTTAATTTTTTCAATAACAAGCTTCCTAAACAGCCTCAAACTTTGACAGAATTTTTTTTATGATGAAATCTGCAGAATCTATTTGGATTCAAAGAGTTTTCATCATTTTAGTCGTAATGCCTGAACATTCTTCGCTGAGACGTATGAAAAGTGAATACATGTGAAGTTAACAAAGAACTATTATAAGACTTAAGAGTAGGTATCGAAATTGTGTAAAACGTTACTAATATTCTAACTAAAAATAGAGAAAATGGAATAATAAATTATCAATATAGAAAGATAAAGAATTTGCACATATATAATTAACACAAATTTCCACGAAAGCGATAAAGGAACAAAATTAGTCCGACATTAGGTAAGTAAATTTTAAACCACGAATTATAGATATTTCTTGTCGAATAACTGCTGACGAATAATCGCGATTATTTCAATAAGCTACTTTGTTCCATTATCCGCGTGAGTACCCGAACTATAATTTATCGATTAACCAATTAATCGCTACTGTAAAACGCAATTCAATATCCGGATTGGTTTCGTAATTGAGGTACTTTTAAATGTGCATTTTCGGTTCGTTGATATTAACGAATTTACTAAAATATGGCGCACCCCGCGATTTATTCTCTCTCTCTCTCTCTCCTCCCCCTCTCTTTCTCTCTCGCCCATGCGCCTTCAATTTATCTCCATTATGTGCTCGATCAATTTAATTCATTGCGCTACCCTGTTCGTTGACTTCTCAATTCGCTCATGAATCATATCGAAAGATCCGTGATTTGCCCGATAACCAGGTTGATATTTCACCGACTTGAATATAAGTTTTTTTTTATATAATATAAAGATAATAATATCAATATATGTCAATAGTTTTTCGAGTTTTTTGAGTCACATTGAAGACTCAAATGATGTGTATGATTGACGTTAGTTACATTAACCTTCGAGAAAGCAGATAATAAAACACTTTCTTAGTTGTTTTATCAAGCCTTTGTTTCAACATTTCTAATTAAATAGTATCGATTTTTAAATCTTAATTATCAAGTTATCATTATAAGTAATATAATCTTAATCATATGATAAACTCTATCATGATTGAATCAATATAAACATTGCAAGTACAATTTTTTAAATCTTTGTAAGGGTTTTTTCAAAATCATAGAGCTCGTCAATTGCATATCTAAATTTTATTCAGGAGAATTATAAGAAAATCGCGGTTGATACTCTAAAATACGAACAAAAATAATTTCTTTTTTTTTTTATAAGAACGATCACAACTTGTGCTTGCGACTTCCGCCATGCATGCATCGGTGCATCCGGCGCACAAAAAACGCGCGGTTGCCGCAACCTCGATGAAGTAGACGGTTTTCCCGTGTCTGCTGTGCAAACGCGCGATTCGCTTGTCGAAAAAATAATACGAAACCCGCATCGAAAGTTCAGACCGCAGAGGTATCAGGTGGCTTAACGTATGCAACCGCCGCCAGGAATACCGATGCGAATGTCGCTCGAAAGAAAAGGAGAAAGACGAGAGCAAAGGCGCCTGATGCATCTCTCGGACTCACGAGCGCATCCAATCACGAGCGCGCTGGATTCATCTAAACAGCAGATGATGCACGTTAGCGAGGACGGGGCTGCTTCACTCACAAGCTGGAAAATTGCGACTCTTGCCTGAAGATCGAACTTTTAAATCCGGAGCCGGAAAGAATCCGGTTCCCTTCGCTTGATCTATCGATGTAACAAGCCGACAAAATGTATATGTGTGCGGTCGTGTGTGTACGTGCGCTCGTCGCGGACGCAAGAGGGAGACCTTTACGAGCGTGGAGAAATTGCTGCTGGAGAGATCATCCGGACGAGTTATGGAGGTGCAAGTATAAAGGCATGAAGCAAAAATGAGAGCGAAAGAAAAAGAGAGACAGAGGCGGAAGGGGTAAGTAAGTAATGCAATCACGCAGCGCGGGTGGAATCGCTCAAGCAAAGGGGAGCGTATGTTATTCTTTGTATTTAAGTTAACGATGCCGAAGCATTAAATCTAAAATATCAGACAGAATTATAGAATAAAAATGAACCGATTATAAAGAAAGAAATATAAAAATAAATTACCTATAAAGATAGATTATACAAAAAGAATGTAAAAACAAATTATAAAGAATTTCGATTATTTTTAGATTACAAGAAAAAACAAAACGGCGAATTCTTTTGTCTCCGTCAGATAAATGTTTATAATTACATTTATGTTTATGTTTACCTAGATTTAACTTTAATTGTGTAAAATAGTTCATGACCAGTGTTTTTATTTAAACTTATAATGTTACACCTTTTTTATTTCTAATATTTAATAGCTTTAAAACTAAGAGATTCAAAGAAGAATAAAGCTCGCTTATCTAATTCCAAAAAGTTTTCTATATTTGATTGTAATTGAAAGAGTATTGTGATATTATACTTTGTTAGAACTTAATGTGTTAAAACTTTTCTTTGTAATTTTCTTAATAAACCTACGATATTACCGAATTAATCCAGTGGAAATAAGCTCTGTATATTACTTTAAAAAATTATAACAACGCAGAAACGGAAAATAGCTGATTACAAATTATATGGCTGGGTAACGGAGTTAACCACCACAGGTAGAAATCGCTGAAAAAAGAAACGCTATAAGGTTCGATGTTCAGAAATAAAAGTAACCGGCATATCGCTGACGGAAACGAAACGAGGGTGTAAAAATTGACAGGGCGCGTTGATAGAAGCGGAATTCGTGCTACGCGTGCATCTACCGATTCGCGTTACGATCGGTCTATATGCGGCGGTTAGAAATTTCAAGGAGGCATCGGTCATAAATCCGCTTCGCTTATCCTCTATTGCGGTATCTAGAAAGAGAGAAAGGGGGAGAGAGCAAGAGAGAGAGAGAAAGAAAAAGAGAGAAGAAAAAAAACAGAGATCAGAGAAAGGCAAGAGGGTGATAGTAAAAGTAAGCGTTGCGAAGATAACCGGTAAGAGTAACCGGCAAAAGCGATGCACTCTCGTAGCATCGACCTGCGTGCGCTTGTGCATTATCTAACGCGTATCGCACGGTGCTGTATGCAGTATTTTTCTCGGGACGGGGATGGGAGACAGGAGGTTTCGCTATATGCGCATAGGTAAGCCGCTTTTATCTCGGCATAAATTCAAGAATGCGAGAGAACGATCTCTCTCTCGTGGGTACTTCAAGGTACGAGATTGTATCGAAATTAATTACTGTAATAATATCTTAAGCAGGAACGACGAAAAATGTATGTGGCAGGAAATGGCTTTGCTCATATACGCGAGAATCTAAAAGTTTTTACGATGCAAGGGAACGTTTCTAGTCGTGAGGACTTAAAAGGATTGCTAGAAAATTATTTTATTAATAGGATTCATTCGCGAAAAAATGAAGTATGTATGCGACACAGTCGATTACTGTTTTTCTGGATTTCAAAGGTTAATGTAGGTATATGTCGTAGTCAGATTACAAAATCCGTCGTTTTATAAAACGTCTAGGAATTTTATAAAGTACGGCCACATTCTCAAATTATGATAGAAAATGAAATGTTTTACAATCTGGCTAAGAATTTTAGTCGTTTTATAAAACGCTAACAAGCGACCCGCCACATTGTCAAACGCAACGATTTGTACAAATAAATCTGACTGACTCATTTTAGTCATTTTATGAACTGTCTTTATAGAATAACCATTTATGGAAAATTAATAGGTAATTATGTTATAATATTAATAGATAATTATTATGTGTATTTTTAAATGAGAAAATTTTCAGGCTTGTATAAACACATTTATTACGATTAAGATTTTATAAAAAGTGACATTAGCCATTATTTATAGCAGTAAAACAGACGGATGCAGGATCCCCTTAACCATAGTTGTACAATTAATTAAGAAACACGAAACGTCGGTAAAAACGCGCTGTTCATAAAATGACTGAAATGAACTAGCCACAATCTAAAACGAATGTACAAATCGTTGCGTTTGACAATGTGGCGGGTCGCTTGTTAGCGTTTTATAAAACGACTAAAATTCTTAGCCAGATTGTAAAAAATTTCATTTTCAAGCATGATTTGAGAATGTGGCCGCACTTTGTAAAATGCCTAGACGTTTTATAAAACGGCGGACTTTGTAATATGACTACGACATATACAACGTTCAAAAGAGGAGACACGCTGGTTAGATGACGTTAAATCTTTCACGCAAAAACAAATTTACGAAGGCAGAAACAACGCCGGTGATCAATTCACGCGAACGGCAGATATTCAAGGAGTTCGCCGAATTAAGTCGAATAAGTTTCGGGGTATCTTTTGGGAATGGGAAGCGGCGCGAGCGCGCCGGCGTCTAAAAAAATCTTTCAGATTCATAAATCACAGGGGATTTAGATAAAAATCGTGCGATGCGGGTGATTATCTAGTCTGGGAAAAAAATTAAATGCGGGGGCGACGATCGATACGACACGCCGAACGTAATCCGGATGGAAATGAACAAACGCGCGCGCGTCGTATCGGTCGTCGACGTAATTTGGTGAAAATTAAAGCCGATTGATCAATCATTGATAATTAAAGCCGATTGATCAATCATTGACACATCGCGGACGCGAGAGGCGTTAGTATATCTGCCGCGATTGAATCAATTCAGATTGTTCGTCGATTTTTCAAGCAATTAATCATCTCTCTTAAGTTCTTTTGTTAAGAGAACCTTTGTGCTACGCATTCTTGCGATATCAGAACGTGATAACGACAGGTCGGACGCGTGGGTTTTCCCAGATCTGTGTCTTTATTAGCGACAGATCCAGATGGAATCTTGTTTATTACGTGATCAATACGCGTACCTCTACAGAGAGAATCTTATAAAACTCCTCCGACTGTGAAATAATTTTGTGCCTTTAATATTGCCAATAATATTGCTATAATAACTTTTGCAAATAATTAATAATTTTTATTATGTATAGGATTTTCTCCATTACATTTTTGGAATATCGTTGAATGGCTCAAGAAAATGTCGCAGCCTTACATCATGCACCCATCTCACTCACTTGACTTGTCTCCCATAGATTATTTCTTGCTTCCGAAACTGAAATTGCAGTTGAAAGATTCGATATTCAAACCGCTGAGACCGACTAATTGAAAACGATTATAAAAGAAAAGTATTCATACAACAGCGATATAAAGATTAAAAACGAAAATAGAACGGTGTATATTGATTGCAAAGAATCCTATTCTGAATTAAAAATGTTTAAAACATTTTTTATTCTGTATTTTATATGATTTTTATCTCAAAACTTGTGGATCGCACTGTGTATACGTATCTGTGACTTCGCGAAATAGCGATTTTGCTATAATAAAGAGACACGAAATATATTTGTAATTAATTAATATCAATTAACTTAATTTATTTATTTATATTAATTTTATATTTATATATAAAATTTCGTGTCTTTTTAATATAGCAAACTTGTTATCTTGCGAAGGACATATACAGCTATTTGAATTATTTGCGAATCAAATTAAGCAATATCCGTAATTTTTTTATCGGATATCGTAACGAAATAAAATATAGCATTAGATGTGAAATATATACTATAATACAAAGTAAAATATATAACAATATAATGCAATATAAAATCGTACACGTAATACAGCAAACGTAAAGGAGATATATTTTCTCTCGCCGGATCGCTTTAACGGGCGCCTTTATCGATAACGTTTTTATCGGTTTCTCTCGACAGTGCCGTTACCGTAAATCTCCCTTGGTGACCACGCGAAATCCACCTCGCGATAGCACCTCGCCCGTGGCGATGCCGCTCGTTACTTGCGCAAATGTATTCATGGACGCGCGTGAAAAGCGTATTTCGCGAGTTCCGATCGCGGAGCGCGCGATCGCGCGCGGACGCATTCCGCGGGTCAACTGACCGCAACGACCGAGAAGAATTCAAGCCTATTGCGATCTCGCAACGCCAGCTGAAACTTTTCGTCGACCTTGCGTAATCGCGGTCGCGCGTTCCGCGCAGCCGAATTGATCGGCGGGGTAACCGGGCAGATCAACCTGAAGATCCCTCACGACCGCAATGTCAGAATTTTGAGAGAAAATTATGAGGGTCTCTTTATAAATCTGATTTGGTCAGATCAACGCAAAAGTTCTGCCTCGTTCGTCAAATAAAGTTGGAAATTGAAGCGAATTTGCCGCTATGACCTTTGATATGCTCTTCCCTTGAGAATCCCTAGCGAGACATTTTTCAACTCTCTTTTTTTCAGAAAAATTCAGTTTTCCGATTTTATATAATGCAAAGCTGATTGATGTAAAAGCTATCTTACGTATTTTTTAACGCAGCCGAATTGATTGACTGTAAATCGGATTGATTGATTTGAAGGTCAATCTCATGATCAAAATGTGCGAATTTTGAGGCAAAATTATTATGCTCTCTATATCATCTGCTTTGATCCGATCGTTGTAAAAAATTCGACGTGTTTGTCAAATAAAGTTAAAAACATAATTTCAGTAAAATCAAGGCGAAATTGCCGCAATAAAGCTTCAATATTTGGTCTTTTCTCGTCTAGAGAAAAATTTTTCACTCTTTTTTTTCAAAAAACTTCGGTTTTCCAATTTTATTTAATGCAAAGTTTAATTGATGAGAAAACGACGAACTTTATATTTGTCTATTATGTTGCGTTTTTCAGCGCAGACTGATAATGTTGCTTATTTAAATACTTTTTTGCGAATAGGTTAATCTGCAAAAATAATTTTCGCATTTATTTACTTTACGAGAAAGGGATAAGTTTGCGCTGTAAATAACACAAAATGGAGAATTGACTCGGTGCACATATTTGCATGTGCGCAACTCTGCGAATAACACTTTATAAAATTGCCGTAACACGATTTTCCGAGATATTTTCGAGCGTTTTCGGAAATAGCTCGGGCAAGAGGCCTCTCAAAACCCCGGGTAAAGTTTCGCGCATTAAAATGCGCGAAATATCCGTGGAGATTGTTAATCTGCACTTTTAAACGGGAGGAATTCGGAGTAATTAGCCGAACCGGGGATAGTAGCTCGCGAAACACGCGATCATAAATTACAAGAATTTCAGTAATTACGAGTTCTTGTTAAACGTTTTTATATCGCGGAATGCCGATCGCGTCTCGGACTATGCATCGATAGATCTTTTCGAACCGCTGCCAATTCGCGCGTCGCTAAATTTACGTCCGCGCGTTCTAGGCTTAAGTCGGGACGAAGCGTTAATCGCGAATGGGGGAATATTCCCGAGCCCATTAACATACCCGATCGCGATCGCCTTCTTACGAAATTCATGCATCCGGTTGTTAATTCACATTTTTTGACGACGATCCAGCTAAGAATCCGGCAATCTCGCGAGAGCGTGCGATAGACGTTTAAAAAATATAATTCAAAATGCGAGATGCATAATGAAATGTAAATGCATTCCGCTGATCGATCCGATAAAGCGTTCGATCGTTCGTTCCACCGATCTGCCTCCGATCTCGTAGAGTCTAGCATTGATCGATCGAGTGCGGAATTCCTCGAGCGACAATGATGCAACATTGTTGCGACTGTGTAACGCATACAAAAAGCTATTTCTGCCTAAAAACTGGTTTGCGGTTAAAATATTGATTTTTATTTTTAACCACCAGAACCACAGGTAAATATTTTTTTACTTTAATAAGTAAATAGATAGACCGATATGTATGCAAACATTTTTTGCGTTAATATACATATATATGTGTGTAATATATGTGCATAACGTATTTTTTTCCTCCGAAAGGTAAACCTCCGCGCCGATAACGTAACGTATAAATGGTGACCACCGCCGCGGTCGAAATATCAATCTACATTTTTAACCGCAAAGTGCCCGGCGCATGAAAGGGGAAAAAACGCTCGCTTGCGACAAGCCGCGAGTTCCCGGTCGACGAATAAAGCGCGGGCCGCAATTAGCGACGAGGATATCCAAAGGGATTCGGAATAGCGATGGCTTTTCGAGGAATTTACTTATCCAAGAGAAAACGAAAGTAAACAAGCAAAGCGATCTAGCGTCTCGTTTCGACACGATTGCATTCGAAATTTTGCGTCGCGCTTACGCAATATAACCGGCACGAGCGCGGCGCGGCATTCGGGAAATCGTGGGTGCAAAGGAGAAATTTATTCGACGTCGTTGCGTCACGGTGTGCACGACGAGGTTTTATTCTATCGGATGGCCTCTAGGACACGCGCGCACGCATGGCATGCACTCGCGCATACATCGCGCGGGCGCGCGCAGGAGGCGTTATGCGGAGCGGATATGACAATTCATATTGAAATTAATTGCCGCGCGAAACGCCGCTAAGTATTACGAAACTGTCGCGAGTGAATGTCACGACACGATTGTACTTTCGATCGATCTGAATTCATAATTGCCACCGCCGCCACCGCCGCCACCGCCGCCGCACGAGAAAACGAGTTTAATTACACGCTACCGTAACGGGTCACGATAAAACGGGATTTCGTTTTCGAATACCGGTTTAGTAGTCGACTTACCTCATACAGCTACACTAGCAGCTCGCGCAGCTGCAACGCGCGAAATACGCGCCGCAAAAGCCGAGCGGACTCGCGGCGGAAAAATGACAAAGATACACATGCCGAATCGCGCGGCCGCCGAATATCGCCACTAAAAGCGGCCGTGACCAATCGAGCAGAAATATCGTGATGAGACGTTGTGATTTCGAACTCACTGAAATCGCATCAAATCGGAAAACCAGACAACGCCAGCGACAGATATTTGCGGAGATCGGCGGAAGTGTGTGGAATCCCGTCTCTGCTTCCCCGATGATTTCGACGAAATTTAACAATGCCGCGCCGATTCATTCGTCCTTTAAATTGTTACGCAAAATTTATTTGAGAAATATAATGCTATGCACATTCCAGATCCACCGGATATCCTGCCAACCGTACGTAGATACCGCGGACCGAATCAGAAAGAATAGCCAGCCGTTTCAATGTCGGGCGATGATAATTGCGAAATTATTTAACCGCTCTCAATCAAAGGTTCTTTCTCAGTTATACAATTCTCAACACAATGTCAACTTCACAATTGTATATTCTGAATTATTGTATTCGTAAATATATTTTATGTATAATGCAATATAATGCATAAATAAATTTTCTTGTAAACTATTTTTATTCAGCTTAATAAACATTTTCCTTACGAGCTTTTCCTACGACCTACGAGAAAGCATTTAAATTCAACGTTATTTTTAAAAAATCTTATTGTCTACGTTTAATTTTTGAATTCTTCAACTTTAGAGTTAAATATAAGTTTTTAGATAATTAAGTGCGTTAAAATAAAGTTTACTCTGTGTGAGAGAGAAATCGAGAATTAAAGAAGAGAATTTTTTAATCTATTCACGCAGCCAAAGTGTTTAATCCGGTTAAATATTCATTATGTTATACGCTTTTGAGGTGAAAATAGTCGTGTACGCTCTGTATAAATCTCTTACAGCATATGTAATTTTATAGATATTAATCTCCGTGCAACTTTTACTTCTTCGTTCTACATAAATGTAAAAAAAATTCAGCTGTTGCGCGAAACTAAATTATACGTAACTTTCAAATATGTTATTAAAAACGGAGATAATGAATTAAATATTTAATTCTCTTTCGCACAATGCATATTTAATGTTTGAATTATGCTTTGCATCTCATAATACAAATTAGAATAAGAGAAATGAATAAAACACACTCGATATTTGCGTAAAAAAAGATAATACATATATATAAAGGAAAGGAAGAAGAAAGGAGATAAATGACGATATGTCACTCCGATTTGTATTCTCGGTGTTTACATGATATTTATTTTCACTTTTTATAGGTATTCTTATAACATTTTTATATATGGGAATATATAATCATGGGCAAGTCAGAGAAATAAAAAAAGAAATTTACCAGATCAACGCCCACTTATGCACTCGTAAATCGCACGAAATAGATAGCTCTCTCTCTCTCTCTCTTTCTTTCACTTGTTTTCTTTCGCATTCTCTCTCTCTTTCTCACTCCCTTCATTTTATCTTCTTCTTAAAATACAAACGGGGATAATGTTAATTTTAATATTACAATTATTATTACCAGTAAATCATTCATTAACAGTAATCATCGTAAATTCCGTACGCGCGATATGCGTGCGTCGTTGTTTTTAGATTTTTCTCGCATGTACATCTGTATGGGGAGTATCAGTATCAGTTTATTTAAATGTATTGTATGCGTTTATTATCTGTTTACGCAAGGTGCGTTTGATCGTGTCTACCGCAAGCACGCACGCACACACGCGCGCGTGTATGTGTATGTGTGTGTGTGAACTTAGGATCGAGCTTCGACTCGCTCTCATCGCGAGGAGAATCCGAAGAGAAGAAGATGGCGAGAACTGACAATTAAACGACTGAACGAGAAACGAAGAGGAACATTTGAGTAAAGAGGACGTCGCGGGAAAAGGGAAAGCGCGAGGATAAGCGAAAAAAAAAGGAAGAAAGGAATAGGAAAGCGCGATCCTCCTGGCACGCGGCGGCTTCGCGATCGCTCTAATCGGTCGCCGGAAGTCGGCCCGATCTTGATTCGAGAGAGCGACCGGCGGAACTTTCGGCATTGTTGATCCGCGCTCGAAATCACGCGAGGGTGATCTTCATCTCCTGATTCGGCCGATTCGCGCGGGCATGATCTTCCGGGTTAAACAACGGGAAGATCGTGCATCGGGAGGAAGAGACGTGACACACGTAAGATGTGTGCGAGCTCTCACTTTCGAATGAAAAATTGCGGCAAAGGGCTACAATGATATTTTCTCGCTACAGCGCCATGTAACACTCTCTCTCTCTCTCTCTCTCTCTCTCTCTCTCTCTCTCTCTCTCTCTCTCTCTCTCTCTCAACATGTAGGATGAAACATGTAGGAGCACGAGAGCTGCTGAGGATCTTCTATCTCTCCCCCCTTGCAGAACTGAGTTGTTCAGGCGATCTTTCAGATCGTGCGCGTCTAAGCTATGGAACGACCTTCCGCCTGATATTCGAAATGCACAATCAAGGAGTAGTTTTAAGGACGAGTTTCATGAATATCTCCTGCGGATGTCTGGGATAGATTAGCCACGTGACTGCTCTAGTTGTTTTTGTGTCGGACGCACGCATGCCTAAACCATATACTTTTCTGGAATCTTATATACTGTTTTAGAACATGTATTATTGTATCATAATATCTGCATCTCATTTTTCGCTTGAAATGTTTATCTGCATCATCTATGCGTGTATGCTTTACTCATATCTTTTTTACACGATCTTGGTGTACTCTCTATTTATATATAATTTCTTGGTGCATATTCAATTTTTCATGTCATACTTGTATCTTTTGGTGCGCCTGAGGGGATGCTATCCCAGGGCGCTTAATAATAAATGTACGCTTTCTCTCTCTCTCTCTCTCTCTCTCTCTCTCTCTCTCTCTCTCTCTTTGCGCGTTCTACCATTATGATATTGCTATGTCACTACATATCGCAGCAACCGTGGGCTTATACATACATACGACACGTATACATTACACACACACACACACACACACACACGGCCATAACGCGGTCACTATACTCATTTAGCCGCTGCTAGAGAGTAATGGCTACTACAGCTATTAATCAGTGTAATAACTTAATTATAATGGATGGTCGAAGGGACGAGATCTCTTTCTGACGCGCCGCGGCCAATTATGAAATATCGTTGTAGCCGAAATTTCCCATCGCCCATTCGTAATCACGAGCGTTTGAATTATTAATGCGACGGTCACACACACGACCGATGTATCGCGCGATCCTTCCTCCGCGTGCAAGATGGAAAGGCGGAAGAGCGGCTTCTCGCGTGATCTTCACAGACCACTCGTTAATCACTCTCCCGCTTCCCGCGAGAAGTTCCGCCGTTGATCGACGTTCGATCGGAATCGGGCGAAGCGATTCGACGGATCTCGATCGGAGAATCCTCAACAACATACTATACAACAGAGATAATTGTAGAGATATGATAAATAGAAGACGAGAAAAAACGATTTTAATTTACAGTACAATCCGACAGAATTGCGCACGGCGATGCGCCGAATTTTACTTGATTGTTTCGATCGAACGGGACCGTAACGCCGAGCAGGAACAACGAGAACGCGGAGGGTTCAGTAATTCTCGAGCCGATTGTCTTGGAGCAATCGGAAACAGCGTGCAACTTCCAGAGGATCGGACCGTTGAACTTCCTCGTTAGTGATGCCAGATTGGGAGGCGCGCCATTATCCTCGACTCGACTTTTCCTTACCGAGAAGTCAGAAGACGGAAGAAGAAGAAAATCTATCATGTAAATATCCGAGAAAAATATCCTTTTCCGCACGTATGTTCCGTTCCCTTTGCATATTTTTTTAAACTGCTTTTCGCATTTTTTTTCTACTCTCTCGGTGAAAACCCTTTCCCTTGGATTCGCCGCGAGAGAAACTTTTGATTTGGCTCGCAAAAGAAGAAATATCTGAATGGTATCTGGCATCACCGGCATCTGGTATTTTGGATACGTAACAAACAGAAAAATTGTCATTAGCGTTTCTGCCGTTGCGACACGCGTCACGTGCCTCTCATGCCACGTTAATCTTGTATACAGCGTGAGAATTGTTGGGATCTCTCTCTCTCTTGTAGGCATTTTAGAAGTTGGTTATTATCCGATAATTATCTTCGAAGACCCGGTATTGTGTACGATGCTTCAGAATTACGCTCTTAATCCGATTAGCGCGTCGGAGATATCTCTCGTTGTCCCAATAAGAGAGAGTATAATCCGTGTGAAATTCGATCGGCAATCAAAGATAAAGAAACAATCGTCCGAGTGCAGTCTTTATCGTGATCCGCGTTAGTACCAGAGTTGAACGATGGCAATCACTGGCGTAAGCTCGACAAAAGGAACAATATTGTGTACATTTCCCTGATTTACGTGTACGAATGATTGTTGAGCAAAAATATTCAGAGAAGCTAATTTTACTAAAGATAAATTAATCGGAGTCTTGTAATTAAAATATCTTTGTGACTGCGCAATAAAAATAAAAGGATTAAGTTTCTGATACGCTTCAGAAACAATACCGATCTTCAATGTCTTTTTTTGTTGTGACAGGTGTAACTTTAAGAATACCAGCTAGTTAAAATTCTCCACTTTATTGCGTATTTATTAGATCGCGTTCCACAAACAATATTAACATTTAGTTAACATTATCGCTTCTACATGTTACGTGATAATTTCTCAATAATGCGAAGATTGAATACTGCATCGGAAAGTTAATGCAAATTACTGATGTTGATATGAACGCTATCACTTAATCGTTTTGACAAAAACTGCGATACCACGCCATCGAAAGGCCAATTAATTTTGCCGTTGAATAAAGTATATTATATCATTGTTAGCAACGAATTTTACGAACATTATCGCGATTTGTGCGTATTCCGAAATTCTTCGAGCAAATAAAATCACAACGACGTTCAGATCGCAATCGCCTTTACACGGCATGACGTTTTTGTCACGACCGACGCGTGATTATCGAGTTCGATCGATCGGGCATGAGAGGATCAAACGCGCAATGCGACTTGATAATTAATCTTATTTGATAAGGTCCGCGCGAGCATTCGGGAAGCGAGTGGCGCTAAATATTCAATATATTATCAAAACTGGCAAATCCGAGAAAAATATGTGAAAACTCAATATGAAATCAAATAAGCCGAAACGTTAATCAGTATTGCATCACAAACAAGTCGGTTTACTTCGTTAGAGACGATAGTTAAACAAACAAATCTATAAATCGATATCATTAACACAAATAAATTCTCTCGGTATTTTCGCAAATTGAATTGCTTCGATCGGAAACTGTTTTGTGTTTATTGTTTGAAGAACTTATGTTAAAGCCGGTTAAAGCCGGATGTAAGAAGCAACTGACTTATTTCTACGATGCGGTTTAACTCTTTTGCCGAGAAATAAACAATTGAATAAATTTTTGATTCAATTATTCACCATCTCGATCGCCCGAGTGCTCGCTGGATCAATTAGCGCGATTGATTAAAACCGATCAGCCGAGGGGCGCTCGCGCTGAACGTGTATGTATTGTATTTTCCCCGACAATTTGCCGTAGCAATTATCTAATTAGCTACGCGTGCGGCTCCGCGCTAAATAACGTACGCTACATGACGACTCACTGGGGTTTTCATTCTGTAACCTGTTCAAAATTAAAGCGGTTTGTTCGCAAGGCAATCTCGATTCGTTCGCCGCTCACATGTCTAGAAGAAGCTAATCGCTAAGTACGAATCGTTATACATATATTCGCGTCGTCAGTTAAATCCGCGCAAATTCACACGCATGTGTTCATCAAACGACATTATTTAAGCGTTCAACGCGATTAGTCTGATTAGGATCGTATTGGCCGATCGTCGCTGTCCTCATCACGATCATAGAGCGGCGACGCAGTACAAGAAAAAACGATTAGATTTATAGATATATAGATCTTTCCTCGCAAAAATGTAATAATTATATCTTAATATGTAGATATATCAACTATTTTCGACTATATGTAGACCGATAGAATTTAGTTTCCGTAAAACTTTTCTCTCTTTCCATTTACGCCTTAATCTAGCCACAAAAAATAGCGTTGCCTTTGCTATACACATACTTTATACGAGTCTTATGATTTTCACGAAGTATCTGGGTCCAGACGTATAATCACCGTCCGAAACCAGAAAACTCCACAGGCTTCCGGTTAACGGACGAGGCAAGAACATTATTTATCTCTCGAGGCCTTATTATTATTGTTATTTTATTATTATTATTTATCTGTCGTGAATCCAGTCAAGTCGACGTCGCTGCGTTCCAGCGTCTTAATTGCTAATTCATTATCTTATCCTTATTACACAAGTCTAACGTTAAGAAAATCGACATCAATTTTTATATCTGTAATTTTAATAACTTTTCAATTTTTTATCCGTTTAATCTATATATTTATTTGCTTACGATGTATGTATGTATATATATATATATATATACAATATATATATATATATATATTAATTTAGTTATCCGATGATAATTAACACAGTCAGAGGCTAACACTATATACAATCACAACCAATTCAAAAATTATTTCGAAGCCTTACTTTAAAATCGTTTTGTGATAGATCGACCTTACTTATCAGTAACTGCAATGACATCGTTTCAATTTCCAAACGGTTCAAGTATCTTAATTTTTATCGCTGCATATATATCTATGCGATCCGAGTTCTACATAGAGCACGAGCTCACAAAAGCCGGCACGAGCGTCGATTCTATCTCTCATAGATTCTCAAGCGACGTTGATTCGAAAGATCCTCGAAAGTGTGTGTGTGTATGTATTATGTGTGTGTGTGTATGTATATATATATATTTACACCCATATAAATATATATATATATATATACATATTTATATTTATATAAGCATATATATACATATATTTACACGAGCACGATGTACGCGCGATTTTCTTTTTGAGGTTTAGACGCACACTTTGTCGGGATTATTCTAATAAAGACGCAAAAGGGCCCGCACAGTTCTCTCTCTCTCTCTTTCTCTCACTTCTTTTCGCAGCTGATTCGCGTGTAACATAAACGGGGCAACACGTTTATCTTGGTACGCACGAGGATGCGTGGACACGCACACACGCATACACACACATATATGCACGATGTGCGGACGCGTCCAGCGGCGAATCGAGTCTCGTGCCTCGTAAAAAAAAGAAAAAAAAAAAAAAAAGAACGAACACACAAAGACGCACGTATATGTGACGAACGAAATTAGAGAATGTTCGTCATGGGAAAGGCGGGCTGACCGCGATTTCCCTCGATTGTTTTGGGCCCCTCATTCCTCCCTCCCCAACCCCGCCGTTTGGACGACTTGAGATTTCCCCGGGCACGGGCCCGTTACTCTTAACTCATCTCTGGACGTAATTATACATATACATATATATCTTTATTTCTATCGACATGTACGTGAAGTATGTATGTACATATATATCCGTTTTCCGCGATCATTTCTGCCGTTTATAGTCCCTCGGCACCCACCGATTGTCTTTCCCTCTCTGTTTCTTTCTTGCTCGCTCGCACGTAGTAGGGCTTACTAAAGAATTAAAAATCGTAACGGGTAATCTAGTAAACACTAAAGACGATAATAGCATTCTTTAAATACACCTCTCTCCTATCTGCGACTGCTGTGTGCTATGTTTCCTTTAATTGTAATTACGTTATAGCGTTCCATTACACATATTAATAGAAAGATAAATTCATTAGTGTCGTATTTCCTGTAGTAAAATATATAAACGGTAATGTAACATGAGCGTATGCGTCCTCCGATATCTTTCGCAAGAGATATATGTATATATATGTATAGTTATACACAGTTACGTATCAACCCTGGACCTTAAAGCGCTTAGTGAAAAATCAGGGGCTGTCCTCGATCGATTAAAGACGAAAGACATTTGCTACGAGAGAACAATGTTACTAATCGACGATCGGGATCTCGAGAGGGCGAAGAACTCGGCTCCTTCGGGCTTCTGCTGTTGTTCGATTCGTAGGACCCGAGGTGAAGGATCAATCGCGCAAACCGCAAACGACAGCATCGAAGCTTGTATTTTAAGAAGAACCGATATATCATTTTGCAAATTAGATCCGGGTCCGCTTTATACCGCGCAAATAATGATTTTCTTATTGGCAATCTCTTTCTTATTGCAGCTCTCATGCATTTTTCTCTCAAAAATTACAAAATTCGATAGGTTCTAGATTCTTTTTAAGATACATTGGTCACTCAATGAAATCATCGAATGAAAAGACCAAAACGGAAGTCTATCAGCCTTTTGCGTCGTCATGTGGATACTCTGAATTTTTATATATCGTGCGTACACACGTTTCGAAAATACACGTTTGCGACATTCCCGCTCTGACCCTTCCCCTTGCACGTGTCTCATCAATTCATTGGCGCGTCTCAACGTAAATGCATCTTTATCGATGTGTGCATGAAGATGCATCTACGTTGCTCAGTTTTCTGAACGTTACGATGCTGCTGAACGTAATCGACGCCTCTTCGCTTTTACGACGATAATGATAACATAATGCAGCCTGAAGATCGCGGGCACGGCCTTTTGGTTATTATGTACTCGACAAAAGTTTTCGCCCCACGCATTACGCAAAATATATATATATATATATATACATATATATTTATATACATATACATGTACGATTTATATACATATACATATATGTATATATGTATATGTATATAAATATACTTCCATGTTTCAATTTTCATTCGACTTAACGTACGAGTTAATAAAATGCTGCCGACATGGAAGCAAAAAAAATCATTCGACTCACATTTCTCGTACTCGTTTACCCTTTTTTCTTCTTTACTCACGCTAATATATTAAATTTTGATTTAACGCACAATCTATAAACAAATTAGCTTTCACGTTAATTAATTACAAGCTCGTCGAGATTTATTCTCGAGACATATGTAGAACGCATGTATTATGTAAAACTGTACATTATTATTTTTACTATTTTAGAAGTAATTGTATTCGACAATCTATACAAGTTGCTCGTTTATCGCTGAGTAATCAACGTAATCAACGTGTCCTTGATAATGGCAACTAATTCCGAGACTTAACGTAGACACGGTTAATTATTTCAATAAGTTGGCACCTGTTCCGGCCATCCGCGTGAATTTTTCTTTCACAATTAAGCGCACGTTTAGACATACATAAATACAATTAATAACGAAACGCGCTCTCGACACGCAAGATTCGCTATTCGAAATCTCCAATTCACAAGACGTGGACGTGCGCGTGATAGACAAATAATTTTTTCGCTTATTTCTTTTTCAACGGTTACACACATGTATAAATCACATATAAAAAAAAACAACGCAATAATCAACAAAATTTAAACAACATATTAATGCTAAAAATGTACGCTGGTTCCGATTTTGTAATTCCGATTACTATCAGCCTCGCTTCTTACTACCACCACGCTTCTGGATATTTTCGGCGGGCTGCCAGTTGCGATTTGTAGTTATAATCCTATCATTAAGTATCCTCCGATCACTATAACATTTTTATCTTCTTTTTCTTTAGCAATACACTGACGTTATCTTTTTATTGGTACGACACCAAAATAACGGGTGACAGTATAAAAAATCGTTTACAAGATGTTCAAGTCGATATTCTGAAATAAGTCACCATACAAATCAATATTTGTTACGTATAAAACAAATGTTAATTCGAAAGAAAGGAATAGCCTACTTAAAAAAAAAAAAGAAAAATGCCTGTATTCGCTGAACCCGTTGTTCGAATTCGTTCGCGTCGCCATTTAAATAAAAGCGGTGGAAAGCGACGAGGAGGAAAGCGAAATGAGCTCGCTGCCTTTTATAGATAACGGAAGGCTTAATTCCGCCGACGGTCGACTCATCTCAGGCTCATCTCTGGTAGATTAATTTGTCGATCGATGAGCGCCGCGAGTGGCTCGGATGTGACGCTAAGAGGGAGACACAGAGTACGACGTTCGACGTCCACTTAAGAATATCATTAAAGCTCGATTGTAGGAATTCGCACGATGCGAAGCGACGAGTTGGCGTGGATATTTTCCTTTCAGCGCGAGACACGCCGAACCGTTAATGTCGGTATAACAAGCGTTTTCTGTTGATCGAAATTGAGATGCGGTAAAAAGATTCTAAAGGACAGGTCTCGATGGATCACGACGATCATAGATCATGTAACTAGAAATTTAGATTTACGTCTCTCATCTTTCCAATTACTTTATTATACCTCAAACATGTACAGTATCTGACTATATATAACAATAACATTTTATATACTATATATCCATCAATCTCTCTTATCCTATACGTTGCACAATATCCTATATATAGGATTTCGTCAAGATTTAGAATTGGACCGAATGAGAATCCGCCACGACGCGGCATGTCGAGTGATCCAATAACGATTTCGCGAACGTCCGATCGACGGACAATGAAGCTCCCGTTTATGCCGGGGGAATGCCGCCCCCCATTCTCACGTTTGCAGAAATTCATCGTTCCATAATCGTTCGAGCGGGTCCGTGAGCCACGAGATACGCGAGATACGTGAGAGGCGTCTGGGAAGAAGGAGAAGGGACGCGGCGGTAGAACAGGCGGTGGTAGTAGAG
Source organism: Leptothorax acervorum (assembly GCA_035220615.1). Lineage (NCBI taxonomy): Eukaryota > Metazoa > Arthropoda > Insecta > Hymenoptera > Formicidae > Leptothorax > Leptothorax acervorum. The sequence continues at coordinate 174,672 of JASTWQ010000027.1, read as the reverse complement.
CGATAGGCGATAGGCCGGCAATAGAGGCACTCCGGCCGCGCCGGCGGCTGGATCTCCTTAGCATTAACACGCGATATACCTGAAAAACCAGTTTACGGGCTTTTTATTAGGCCTTTACTTTCGCTCGCGAACTGAAAGTAAGAGTGAGCGAGCGAGCGAGGCAAACGAGGCCTGTTAGCGAGCGAGCTAACTAATGGGGTCACCAGTCGATACGGATACGCACGTAAACGGAGACACACATACACACATACGCACACCCGCACGCACCCGTATACACGCGCACACGCGGAGAGACGGACACGTACATACGCGCGCGGATCTACACGGAGAAAGAGATAAGGAAAAGAGGAGAAGATAGAGAAGCGTACGTAAAAGTACGCACATATTCTGCACCGTGCACATGTACAACTTGCGTATATACATGTGTCCAGTTACACGAACACGAGACCCCGAGCGCCACGCTGCCGCTGCCTCCGCGTATGTATAACGCTCGTATACACACGCGGATGCATGCGCGCGCGAGCGCGGTACTGAATATTTACGATGTCTAATAAAGAAAATGCGGGCTCAGTCGCCGCTATGAGAGAGAGAGACCGGGTCTGTTACGTCGTGCCGATCAGCCGTGATTCGTGATATTACCCCCTTTGTTCGACGCGAGTCGCGTTCCGTTCAACGTACACACAAGAGGGAGAGGTGTAGTTTTGCATTCCCTCGTTCTCTCACTTCTATCTCATCCTCTTTTTCTTTCGCTCAGTCTCTGCTTGTGCCCCTATCTCCAATCATTATCCTTTTCTTTCTTTTCTCGAACGTGCGCGCGCGCTGCGAGTTTCAGGCTGCAAAAATGTTGCCACCTTCGAAACGAATGTTCGGTGATTATTTCTCCACACGTCGCCGCGCCGACAACCGCAGTTTCTTTCAACGATAGATAATACGTGAGTAAATAAAGAGGAAAAAAAGAGAACGTGATAGATGCGGTGGTTTTCCGATGGGAGTGGACCAAAGTCTTCGCTCGACGCGCGCACGCGCGCGGGAATGTGACGCGGGTTTCGGGCGAGCTACGGCGCGATATGCGATTCTTGAGACAATGGCACTGGATGACAGCGTATACTGATTTGTGAAACGTATCGACGTGTTCCGACAATGCTCGACAAACATTATAAGAAAAAAAAAAAAAACGTTTTTTAATACTCCTCGCTCATCCTCGACATATCTCGCCGTGGCTCGAATTATGCTGCTAGGTTTTCCTTCTCGTCACGCGGGGTTCATATCCGGCTCTCGTAGGGAGAGATATCTAATCATCCCCCATTAAAATGCGATTGCAGCTACAATTTTCTTTTTAGCGCCGTGTGCCGCTTCGGCACTCATGTAGTATTTATCGCCCAAGAAAAGCACGGTCGGTCGGACACGTCCGGTTGTACGTGGATATGTGAATGCACGCGTCTGCGTGTATGTGTATTGTATATATGTGTATTTGTATCGTATTTACGCTCGCTCGCAGAAATTAAAGAAAGAAACGCGGCTCGGAAGCGTTTTTCTCTCGATTCGAGCGCACTGCCCGTGCTTGTTCCCTTCTCCGGCGTGCCAGCCGTGCCGCCCCGCTAACATCATCTTCCCGAGTTAAATCTTATTACGTTATACACAGTATCTAAATGAAATGTGTTCACAGCCACACATTAATTATTTATACATAAATTTATACATATATCTGTATATATTTAAATATAATTTATATTTATATATATATATGTATATATCTTTTCGTAGCCCGCAACGTGTTTCCTCCCTCACCAAAAATACCCCTTTCCATTGCTTCCTTCTCTCCCCCTGCTGTCCGGCACGCAATCGACTCCGCGAGAGAAGCGGGAGGCAAACAAAAGATCGAAATAGGGGGATTGCGTTTCGCACGAGCCGTCTGTTCATACGACCACTCTCTTCTCTGTTTGTACGATGTTCCGCCGTGGTATATTCCGCCTCGCGTCCACCTTCGACTATTTTTTTCTTCGTTTCTGCTTCCTTCCTAACATGGCCTCGTCCAGAATTCGCTGTACACAACGTCGACGTCCGTTCCGTCGACAAACGCTCGTTCCGAGACGGTCCGACACCTGTTCTCCAAAAATTCGTGTTTAGTCAATAAAAGCGGCGCTCGTTCCATTAACCTAAGACCGTCTTGCTCGTTTACTACGGTTTTATGTCCGTCCTTTTTTTATAACTCATTCGGAGGAACCGTCTTTTCCGTTTTCCTAGTCTTCTCCGATCTCTTTTTTTTATTTTTATTTTTAGGCACAACACATCGTTTCTGGAGTCTTTATAGTCTTTTTTTTGGTTGCTTTACACCGCAACTGTAGCCAGTACCAGTGTTCGGTCCTAACTTCGCTACAGCGACCGCCACCGAGTTTATGTTTACGAATGCATAGAAAGAGCAGCACTCGCGACGGAAGGCCGGAGACTCGCGATGAGAATGCTCCACGCCCCACACTTGCCTATCGCTTCTCACATCATCGACGATATCATACGTTCGTCGTCCGAGCACGTCGCCTTTTCGATCCACGATTTTGTTGTTACCGCGTTTGCCGACAATCATCCTCGATGCCGAAGAGATGACGTCTTTCGTATACCGCTTCTGTATCCAATCTTGCATCACCCCGACGAACGTCAACTAAGGAGTTTAGATTCTTTGACGTTGGACACGGAATGATCGATATCTGCTTCCACGTTCTTGGGCACCTCGCAAGGACCACAAGCGTAGCAAAAGTCTCCGGGATCTTCCAGAGGATAATAGAGGCCGTAAGAGCAGAGGTAACAGAATCCGCATTCGTATCTCTGATACCAACGACTGTAAGAATCGATGTGATTGGGTCGGTTGAAGCAGCAACAATCAGCGATCGTGGTGATGGTGGTGGAATCGGTGGTAGCGGTGGCGACGTCTACGGATACGACGTTATCGCCGATATCGTCGCATCACGAGGAGCACGCCATCCAATTGCAGGTGCACGTGTAGCACGCCGTCGTGGGTATCACGGGCGCGTAGTAATAGCCGTTGGCGTAGACGTAGGTGGCTGGCGGACCTTGCGGTGCCTGCTGATGACTTGTCAGCCGCTGCTGCTGCTCCTGGCAGAGCACTTGGTAGGCAAGGTTCTGGATCAGGGCGAGTGTCTGCCGTCGCTCGTGGCCCATCAGACAAACGGTAGACTCCTCAACGACGCTGTGAAGCAGCATCAGGTACTGATACCTGAGGGCCTCCTCCTCGGGCCCGACGAAATGATTCCACAAGTAGTTTTCCAGTTTGGAGCGCTGCTGTCCTATGTCCGGGAAATCGATGAAGAATCTCGAACACATGTATCGTTCGAGGGTCTTGATGTAATCTGGTTGAGACGGTTTGTACATTTTCACCAATAGGTTGCAGTATTTGAGCAGGCCGCCGCCGCGTATCTCCTCGGGATGCCTCGTCGAGATGAGCTTCTTGTGCAGATGATAGAGCGCTTCCTGGAAATCACCGTAGACGGACTCGCCCACCACGGTCGGATAGAAGTTCTCGGCGATCGGCAGCTTGCTGCACTCGTAGAACAGCAGCAGGGAATCGAGAACGATTTGGAAAGAGTCGACGGAGAACTCGAATTGCCGTCTCATCGAATCAACGAATTTGAGCTCGACATTCCGATGGCCCCGGGAGTTGCCGAGGGAGATCAGGGACCATCGGTCGCCGTCATTGTTCACCTTCACCATTTTGCTCACATAGGCCTCTTTCAGGCTGCAGGTAGTGATGCGTTTGCGGCTCACACCTTCCGGCAGCAAGTCGAACAGGGAGCCGAGCACCGCGGCCTTGACCTTGTCGTAGTTACGGCCGCTGGACAGTTCGACCGCAAAGATAAGGTCCAGGTCGTTGTAGGGCTGGGACTCGGTGGCCAGCACGTGAGAAGCGGCGCCGCCGTTCAGCCGAATGTCGCGTACCCTCATGCCGGCGCCCCCGTTGCTCGGATCGGTCTCTAGCTTGCTGCGCACCACAGTCACGAGGTCCCTCAATCGGACCTCCAAGGTAGGGAAGTTCCCTCGGCCGTGAATGCTGACGACTTCGTTCATTACATCGTTGAGGCGGCGGACCTGCTCGAAGCTCAGCACCGCCAACCTCTGCTGAGGATCCGGACAATCGGTGGCATTGCTGTTGTTGTTATTGTTATTATTGTTATTGTTGTGGGTATTGTTATTATTGTTCGTGTTGTTATTGTTGGTTTCGTTGCTAAGATCTCCATTGCTGATGCCGTTGGTTTTACTGCCGTTTACCTGGCAGAGCGACTCCATCATAGCGACCCGACGCTGGCGTTCCTCGCCGATCTCCAGAGAGCCACACTGCAACAATCAATAAAAGACGAAACTTTTATGCGATTCTCTTTTGCAAGCGATACTAAATTACATAAGCAAACATTGTAAACGTTCACATTTTCTTTGATTAATTATAGATCTTTCGATAAGAAAATGTAACCAAGATTTTTTATTTTTTATAAGAGATTTTGTATTATTTATGTGTGTGAGATATTTATAAAGAGTAAAGAATATAACACAAATATTTTCCTGTACGACTTTGAAATAAATATCTTTAAAAGTAATCTTTCCTGAGATTCTAATCTTACTTTGGTGAACAGATTGTCGTTTCTGTGAAATTATGATATTGTTCTTTAAATTATTATCATATTATTCGCATCGTAATCTCTTTAATGACAGTAATAAATCTAAAACGTGCGCGAATTTTTTCTAAACTGTTGCATCTCTTCGCATTAAAAAAAATGTGCGTATGCATATGCAGATATGCAAATTTACAATAATACGGAAAATTGTAACTTTTTGATAAATGAGAACCGCGATAATAAAGGTCTTCGTATGCTAATGCTTTCAAAACTCGCGTGATGTTGTACAATGTCACACTTTGAACCACGTGCGGGATTAAAGGTCAGAGTAAAGGTGAAAAAAAAGAGCGCTCGTTTTTAAGTGTCTCTCTCTCTCTCGGCGCGTGCATCGCGCGAATTTCCGACGAAGTGCATCGCCGAGCGCGCCCTTCGGCGAGTAATCTATGTCATGGTGCTTAAAGTGTACGGGTGCACGGCAGAGAAATGCCACGAGGTTACGTCCGGGTACGCGCGACGTCAGCTCAGCATTTAAGTCCTCTCGGCTATATTGGCTTTCGTGCGCGGGTGCCGTTCAGAAAAGCGCAACAAGTCGAAGCACCGGTACTCCCGGCACAACGCGATATCCTCTTAACTTGGGGAATTTCAATCGCGCGATACTCACTCATGCGTCTCTTTAAATTATCGAAAGCAAATACACATAGGGATCTATCGAAATACAACTTGGGTTTGAGTCCTTTGGCGTAGGATCAAAGCCGATATTTCCTCTCGGCCAAAATATCGATGAGAAAGATAGTATCCGCCGTTACGAGGGATGACATCATTCGTAACGAATTCTAGTTCGTATCCCGCATTCCAGTTCCGATTGCCGCGCAGAGCTTTTATACGGCGTTAATCTGTCGCCAGAAATTAGCTTATCGGTTATTATCTGACTTCCATGTGTGCCGTACGTGTTTTTAGATAATAGGTATACTTCTTTGAAAGCAATTATGTCACGAACCAGATTTTTAGCAAGACGTCACGAGAGATATGTGACCGGGAGTTCCAGTCTTTAATCTCAATCAGCTTTTAGAAACGCAACGTGAAGTCTATAGATACGCTAAGTAATCGCCCAGATAATAATTCAATGTCAACAGGTTGCGAAAAAAAGATGGCTTTAAATCAAAAACTTTATTACGAGTATCCGTCGATTCGCAGCTGATCGAAGATCGCGGATGAAAGGAGTCGACGGAGACGAGAGGAGGCGCCGCGAGAGTTCTAGAACGTCCCGTATATACCGCCGACTCCACCGCGGCACCGCCGAGAAAGCTGGCGTCGATCTAGCGAAGGTCGCGTCTCGACTCTCGGGACGAACCGAGAAGTCCAAAATGAACTTCGGACTTGCATTAAACTGCTGAAATTAGTTCTGACTGGGTATTACAAACGAGAATTGATTAGATAAAGTAACGGCGATAAAATGCATTTCCGGCGCGCGTCTCTTCCGCACCATACCAGAGGATTATTCCGCAACTGTCAATAAACGCGCGTAATTTTTATACGGATATATCCGAAAACGCCGATTTATCCCCAGGCCCTACATTCCCCCTTTATTCGGCCCCCATGACTGACAACGCTTCGAAACAACAAAGCGAGCTGTCATCTCTGTCGGATACTACGCACAATCAAGATCATGGATATGCCTTTGACGCATACAAAGTAAATTGCTATTACCGCTTATTGACACGAGAGTGCTGTAACGCGGAAGAACGTGGCGTTTTCCAACACATCTGTCTGCGACAGTTTCGTCTATTTTCGACGGAGCATGCTCCGAGGGATCGGCCCGCATTTTTCACAAAACCGTGTCAATTCGCCTCGAGCTACAATCGAGTTCCCCAAAATTTTGGGCCTCGATCGGGCTTTCCTGTCAGTTTGCAATGCCGTTGTTTCGTGTATTATATTATTTTCAAAACAACGAAGTTCATTAAACTGACGAATTAGCAGTCCTAAAGGCCTGAACAGAATAGCTGAATTATAATTTTAAGACAATGTTTTATGCTTTAAATCTTTGTTTTTAGTAACGCACAATACCTGTCTTATTATGTTCGAAGTCTTACAAACGTTTGACACTTCATACACGCGTTTAAGACTTGAGACACAAAACAGTATTGTGCGTTATAAAAAAAAAAAACAGAGATTTAAAGCATAAAACTGTCTTAAAATTATAAGTCAATCATTCTGCTCAGGCCCTAACTCGCTCGTAAGACAACAACTTCAGCAAGACGACTTCGCACGCTTGTCAGACGTGCGTCGCATAAAACAGAAGGGTTACTCACGTAAACCGCCGTATTCCCGAACGCTATGGCCGGTATTCATAGTCGGATCTTATATTTAAGACCGTCTTACGTACAATCTTAAGATGTCATGAACCAATCACAGAGCCGTATTAGCGTCTTAAGACATTACTTAAGATGGTCTTGAAATAAGACCCGACTATGAATACCGGCCTATATATTATTTGCTTATTCTCGTACGGCCCGCGAAAAGAAAACGAGCCAGCGAATCTTCAACCGGCACGCACCTCCTTTTGGAACTCCGACACGATAACAACAAAAGAGAAAGCACTCGTAGCGATTTGGAACGCACACCGGATACGCTATCCCCGCAGACGTTTTGGTAATACCTCCACGATTGTTCCCTTAACGTTGGCACACCATAACTTAAAGAGAGAGGCAGCTTCGTAAAAGAAGTCTCTCTCGTAGATGAGAATTGTGTTAGATCACTTTTCCGGAGCTTCACCTCCGATCACCGTACATCGACTATTCCGTCTACTCCTGAAGCGAGGTTCAATGAGCGACGCGCGTTCCTCAGATTGACGCTCTTCAGCGGGCTGCGTAAGACGCAATAATGACGAAGAGGCTGGTATCCACGGATCTACAGGTGCGACGCGAACAAACGCGTTTCCCAGGAAGCCGCGGAGGGTCGCGTAAGCGCAGCAACGCCCCGAAGAGTCATGGAAGACGCAACAAAAGGACACGAGGCATATATACCTAAAAAAATACACGTTGGAGTGAACAGGTATCACGTTGGGCTGGTTGCGTCGTTCGAAGAGACCCGCAGCTGATGAGGGACACCAGCGAACTGAGGAGTGAGGCCCGCGCGAGTGAAAGGCGGAGAGGAGCGGCTGGACTGGTGGTGGCAGCAGCGGCAGCAACGGCAGCAACAGCATTCGCAACCGCAGCAACAGCAGCAGCAGCAATACCAGCGACACACGGGGGGTGTAGGAGGGCAAAGCCAGTACGAAGCCCTCTACTATCGCTACTACTGCCGTCACCACCGGCTACCACCACCATCATCGCCCGCTACCATTAGCAGACGTAATCCTGGACCGTAGGACATAGATCGTGTGCGCGCATCCTCGATCGCTTCGTCTTTGTCTTTCTTATTCCTCACCGCTCCGCCTATCCGCGCGCGCGCGGGGTAGTGAATGCTCCAGTGCTCTCTATGACGTCACGTGGAAGAATGCGGGGGTGGCTCTGAATGAAGATCGTAGTTTGCGAGAATAGATTCGATTCGGCGCTCTCTCTCTCTCTTGGACACGGAGCGTAGATATCGGGGGTGTCGATAGTAAGGGATTAATCGCTGGGGAATTGTGGAAAACCGAGGATCAGTCGAGTTCGGTGATCTGAGCCTAATGCGGCGATATATAACGAAATCTCGCTTTTTCTTTCGTTCGACTAATGAATATCTATATCTATCTTGCGGCTTGATTCGAATCGATTTCGTTTCGCAAAAACGCGTAAATTCTCGTCGGACCCCATCAGGAATTGTAAAAAAGCAACTTATACCCATTTCGCAGTAAACATAGATTGGAATACCGAGAAATTTCATGTAGAATCGAGTCGTCACTTCATATGAGTTGCCTTTTTTATATGAAATATGTATGGCGGAATGCGAAGCAATATGTGATATTAACTTATAACTTATTTCGACTCAGACGCTCTGGAACATAACATTTTTTTCCGAAACGCGCCATTTGTCTAAATTGAAAGGTAAACCCATCTCTCTGAGAAATATCAGACTTCAGAGAGAAGAATTTTTCTCATAGTGACTTGCAAACTTTCTCACAGCGAGTCTCACGCGCAAAATGAAAAAAATATTCGAAAATTGAGAAGGAATCGTCTCCTTCTAACGCTTCTCGATAAACGTTATTAGATTTGTGAAGTAACTTTTCGCGAGAAAATTAAATCCCGTGCAACATCGGACACCGGTGGAAACGAAATAAGATGCAATTGTTCATTCCAGTAGCAAATGAAAGTACATCAGAGGATTGAATTGCTCCACGATTCGGAAAGAATCTAGAGAATCTTCCCTCGGTCGCCAAGTGCCGCAAAGACGGTACGTCCGGAACACCCGGTGTTACCTCGGAACGGCGTACGAATGCGGGGGTCAGAGATACGCGTCACGGATAGAGAGTGAGATAGGTATATGTACGTTATACATATATATATTTCTGGACGCCCACGCGCGTCGCGTCGGGGAGATGGCCTGGACCAACGAGGCGGCGACTCGCCAAGTACTATCGATTTTGCCCGACACCCGCAGTCGTCAACCCACGTCAAAACCGGTCGGGTCGGGGGTGTCGCGTTTACGTTACGCGCTCGCGCTATTTTGCACCGTGTAACGAGAGTATCCCCTGTCCCTTCCGCACCCCCTTTCACAGTCCTCTCTGTTTTTTATCGCGAGGGAGAGAAATTCGCCGGCTTTTTATTTATCACCGGGCTCCAGGTGCCGGCGCGGCGTTCGAACGGCGCCGGCGGTTCCCCGCCGCGACGCGGTTCCACGCCGTTTCGTCCCGCGCAGACGCGGTGACATTATACGAACTTCGCACAGCCAACTTTTTCCCTCCCTTCCCTTTTCCTTTTCCCTCGATATCGCGGAATAACACCGCCTCGCCGAGACTTGCGGCGCATTGACATGGAATTCGTACCTTATTTACCTTTCGGCCGCGAGAGGCGAAGAGCCGATTGTCTGCAATAATGCTGGAACGCTCTTTTTTTAAACGTATAACAGAGGAATGCACATATCAAATACTTTTGTTATCTCCGCGTAAGCTGGTCAAACTTTCATCGTGAAATTCTCAACGTTCAACGAGTGTATTGCGCACCTTTTGAGAGTAGTTGTAACTTTTCGCAGAATGTTATAACGACCTGCCTTTCGGCTGTAATGAATCGAACGCGGACTAGCTCGCCGGGCCAGGTGTTCGATATAGGAGGTCAGAGATGAATAACAGACGCCGATTACATAAGATGTTAACTTACATGCTACTTTATTATATCTAGAATTATGTACAATTAAATCTATATCGGTACGGACGGAACGGAAAATATATATACAGGTACGCGGCGGACCGCGAACATCTAATCGGTTCGAACAGCGCGAATATATACAATCGGTACGGACGGAACGACACGGTTATTTAATCGGAAATCGGACCGGGTTAAATCGGCAGGGCCGCGTGGATCATCGTTGATACGGCACGCGGGATCGGAGCGGTCGCGGTAGCGACGTCTCGTTTTACAGGTACGGTACGGCGCGGTCATCTGTCGGACGGACCGGACGTTTAACAGACGCGCGGATCGTCTTCGATTCGGTACGCGGAATTGGAGCGGTCGCGGTACGCGCGGCTTCTCGGTTGAATTCGTTATACGGACCGGGTGTTCACTTAGCCAGGACACAGGAGGCGTCGGCGACAAGAGCCCTTGACCGAGACTGAGAGCTCTCGACCTCGGTTTTTCTGCTAACACGGTCTAGGATGGTTAGGCGGTCCGGGAGTTCGAGCAGCGCCTGAGAGCGCTCGGTACGACTGCTCTAGGGAATAAGTGGAGCACGCTCCCAGCAATCCGGATCGGCTGTTGGCCGGGAAGTGAGTCGGCGTTTTCGGCTCGGTAGCCTGGTTTTATACCCTGGCGGCGTTCAGTGGGGGTTGTCGGCGTTGCGCGAGCGGGGCAAGATCGTGGGTCCCGGTCCCACAGCGCTCGGCGGCGGTCGGGCTTTTCCGGCGACCTGATATCGCAAGCTTAAATTGCACGGACGGCAATCGGCAGACTAAAAATGATGCCCCAAAATGGTGCATCGTTACAATGTGTTTCTCTCTGTATATGTTAAACCGTTTATTTAATGTTACTCGTAAATAAAGCAATAAATACATTTTCAGTTAAAGGATTAAATTTGAATAATTAAGAACGGATCAACAGCTGTGGAATTAGGTACTCGATCATTCGTGAAAATATATCACTTTATTGGTTCGCAAATTTCGGGATCGTGGCGGAAACATATGTTTATCATATTACATCGGCCCGCATTAATCCTCGCATTGAAACGTGCGATACGAGAGGTATACGAGAGGCGGAAACACAGCGACGCAGTGAAATGACATTTCGCAACGCGCCGCGGAACAAACTGCGGAACAAACTTCAAATTCACGTTTAATCACGTTACAAAGGTCAGCCGTTGACAAATTACCTCACATGAGGAGATTGGAAAGTGACGGATGCGAAGATTACCGCGGCCAATCAGACGCGCATCGACGCGCGATGGCGGCTCGGAAATCCAAATAGTCGCTCGCAAATTGCATCCCGCTGCAAACGCCGGCATTCCTCGGTGTCGCGACGTGCCGCGCTGGCGAGTCAACTCTCAGCCGGGACTGAGGACTTCGGACCTCGCGAGTAATAGCGACGCGCGCGCGACGTGAAAACGCGGAAAGAGACGCGCGCGTCCCGTGCCGCGTATCCGGAAACGCGTGCCTGCATGACGACGACACACGCTCGTAACTCGTCCCCCCCCCCTTCCCTGTCGTCCCCCCCCCCTTCCCTGTCGCCCCCCCCCTTCCCTAAAATGCCGTGTTGCGCGGGGTCAACGAATTAGCGCGGCGAGAGATATCTCCCATGCGATCGCACCATTACAAGTCGTAATGCGGGATTACAGGTCCCTCCGCGGGCCTCTGGAATCTGCCATTTATACCGGTTTTCAACGTTAAACGGCGATGTAACTCGAAATCCTAATATACATGAAGAAAATATTGTAAAATTACATAAAAAGTATATTTTCTTTTACAATGTTTTGTTATAAAACTTAACGGGACATAACGACATTATGTTGATTATTATGAATTACTTAATAAATTACTGAATAATTTATTATTTTTCGTTGATAAAAATTAACAATGCCTATTGTATGTAGAAAATTATGCAAGTTTTAAGACATTGTAAAAACTTGCAACGTATATAATTTTGCTTACAAAACGTTTGTTGTCAACGTTTTGTGATATGGGTAATTAAAAAATAAGTATATCAATATTGTAATTTTTACTATAATAAATAACACATAATAAAATGTACAATTTGTATAAAAATAACTACACTCAGATTATAAGATTTCTATCTCACTTTAGTGCAGTTTGCTTTATATGACATAGAAATATACGAGTAACTACAATCATCCCTTTGTAAAGTACAAAATAACATTCATAAATAAAATATACTTTCGTTATACATATATCTCAGGATAAAAACTTTATTGCAATTTTTATTACATTTTCTTCGTGCATCTTTTTACGTTAACCACATAAAACATTCGTTGGATGATTTATGCGAAGAGTGTAGTTTTGAGAAATAAAGCAAAACCTGCAAAAAAATGTCTATTGAACGCGTATATACGTGGGAAAGTTTTAAATATAAAGTCATAGCTTCGAGGTGTGTAATCTCCGATGTGCAATCAAATGAAATCGAGAAAAGAGCGACAAAATAGCGGAGCTATATTTATCTCAAAAGAACACAAAGCAGATAAAAATACTATAAATTAAAAGCTGTTATAAATATCCGATCTGATCAGATCTCCGATATTAAAGCGGGTATTTTCATTGCATATTTAAACGCGACCGCTCGATCTGCATTTTATATCTATAATTAATACGGCCTTTATTAATTTGAATATTTATCGATTGCTTTCTAAGTTTCTACGGGAATATGAGTTCTGCGGTTATGTAACATAAACGATTGTAATATTTAATACATCGATCGAGTAACCCCTTTTCGAAAGGCGGCTGCTTTAATTCAGTTCTCCCCTGAAGTGTCCTGAACTTTAATTCAGTTTTCCTGAAACGTTGCGTGCACCCGGCTACGCATTCTACTCCTGTAATTATCTCGCAGCAGGCTAAACGAGTTCGGGTAGAAGCAGGTTTAATTGATAATACATTTTCATTCAACGTAACGTAACGATCCCGGCAGAGCAATGGGGCCATCGATCGATAACACTGCTTAGACAATAACATCGTAACTCGTAAATCTTAAAACAATAAAATCGTAAAGTCGCGTTTAACGAAACAAATGAGGCGAGTCATGATCAAGTAGTTACGAATGCTGACATTAAAAACGCTAACAGGCTATACTTGTAAAAAATGAAATAGCAGATATACGTGTTCGGAGAAACAGGTGTACTTTAAAAAATATACAGGACGTTCCAAACTCATTTTATGCCAGTTTCCGTTTATTTGATACTATTTGATCAATTTTAAATTTTTTCCACACCGAAAATTTGGTTAAACGCTTTTTCACTTTCCTTTTCAACTTTCAGTAATTTTAACTTTATTTTTGTCAAATAAGAATCGCGATTCCATCATCCAAAATAATTTTCAATGAAAAGGATGTGGTGACTGCATGGAAAATGCAAAGTACGTCGTTACGTTATTCCTCATTGTACATTCTAGATATTTAGCAAATGCTAAAATTATCCGCAAAATAACTAGATACAATCATTACGTTCATATAACAATGAAATAATTAGAAGTTTGATCTCGATGCTCGCGCAGGTGTGAATTTCAAAGTGAGACATTCTGTGCAGCTTGCGAATGCTCATAATAAACGTACAATGCTGATTCACGTTTCTCTAGAATGTATTCACAGCTTTTAATTCATCGTGGACACGTTAGACACATATTTTACTAGTAATCGTGACTTCGTTGCGCGCGCGGTAAATTCATAAAGCCATAAAATCGGGGACACCCGAGGATTGAAACGCATTATTTCCAGCGAGTCGTTCGTACGTTGTATTATGAACGCGATCGCAATTACGAGTATTACGTGGCGTGTCTGACTCGTCGTGTCGTCGCCACAGAATAACCAATCCTCTCTCCTCCCTGCAATATTCTCTCGCACGCTCCATCGTAATAGCCGGCACCCACGTTGAATACCACAGCCATGCTCAGATTAAAATTCTATTAAAATGTACCATCCACTTTGAATAGAATGAGATTAAACAAATTGTGTGTATTATCTGCTTGTCATTCTGAAATTTAATTCCTTATACTTAGAACTTGCATACATTCTCGATCTTTTATAATTGCAGCATCGGTGTGTCAATTTTGTTAAAAACAAATTATTTCAGCAATTAATTCACACATATATATATACGCATACGTGCATACGTACATATAATATATTTTTCAAAAATTCTTCAGGTGTATGTGCGTGTGTAATATATCAGATAATATTTATGTAACATTTTTTATATTTACATTTATATTTATATATTTATATCTCATTATTATTACATTATTCTATCTTATATATTTTTTATGTAGGATTCTTTACTTATAATAATTCTTTATTTTTATCTTACATATTCATATTACACACACAAATTTTCCTTCTTTCTCTTTCAGTTTTGTCGTGACTTAACTCTCTATCCGGCGATATGTACCTATCGACGTGCAGGCAGTGCAGTGAGTACGTACATCACTTGTCTTACATCGCCGCAATATGTGCGGGCGATGCGATATGCGCAACGGCGTTACATACTTGTTGACAAGGGCGCGATGGCAGTTAGGGAGATACGATTGTCCGAGAGAGGCTCGACATTATATATCTCCGCCTCGGAGAAACGTCAGAGCGCATCGTTTCCGCGTGACTCAGATTCTGGCAGACCGTGCCAGGCACTCGTGCACACACCGTTGCACTATACCTAAGGTTTCCTGGTGTAATAATTCGAGACATTACCGCGCGGCTCGGACGAGCGGGGGACTCCCGGCAACTCGCCGTCCGAATCTTTTCGCTTTTCGCGCGTCGCGTCGTTGCGTCATTGAGCGAGCGCTGCGCGTTATCGATCGCGATTCCTAATGGAGTTCAATTATGATGAAAAGGCCACAAACCGATATGAGAGAGATACGTTTACAATAGACCGAGGTTATCGACTGCGAAGTTCAATCGATGCCCATACGTTAGCATTATCTAATATCTGCACACAGGCCACCATCCAGCGCGAGCGTACGAGCCAATTCTGCCAAACAATATCGCATTACTAGATTACGGACAGCATATGGGACGCGTTCGGAGAAATCACGCGTTTTCTCTGACCAAGACGCTTGCGGGTCACGTCAGTCAATCATAACGCTCCCGCACCTTTGAAATTATTGATCGAATAAATATCGCTTTGGCCCCTATTGCGATTTTCGCGCAGGAAAGTGGAGTGGCGTTCAGCCAGTCGAGAGAATAAATACTTAGGATAGATCAACGATCGTGAAAGCCGCGGCAAGGAGCCAATAATTCGCCGCCGGACGACTTCATCTGCATCGGCGAGGTGCTTATAGCACGCCTGGCTATCGAATCGCTACCGGCGGATCTATAGACGCGCGGCGAGGAGCTGATAAATAATTGATCGTGCATCGACATGTTAAAGAATTTAAGAGGCGTATCTGTCGCGGATGTGCGCGCTACGCTGTCAATCCGTTTTCGCGCGAAACGTCATTCGCTGGCCTACATCGTCCCGGGAAACGTGAACGCCGCGCGGCTTGGAAAAATTGCCGCTACGAGTCATCATCCGACACGTGCCCGGACACACCGAGGCCTCTCTTCTACATACGATGCATGCAAGCGGTAGATCCGCGCGTCCACGACGGCTGAGAGACGATTTAATGTCGAGTGCGTATCGCGATGCCTCGCGACGTGCCCATTGAACCCGCGATCGATCTGTATCCGTGTATGTATCTATGTGGATAGGGAAAAAAAGTTGGGTTTCAGCGCGACGTTTCAGTCGGGAGAAAATGGGAGAAAACGAACCGGTTAAAACAAACTCCGATCCTCGACGCAGAAAAGAGATGATTTTAGTCGAGTGGATTATAAATATTTGATCAAGGTCAGAATTTTTATTTAGCAAAGAGATCTAATTTTGGAAGATCTCTAATTATATCCAAACACGTATTATTGGATTACAAGATTTATTTCGCGTCGGTGAGAAGGAAAGAGGTATCGACTCGCGCACACAGGTTTAGAATCATGTAAAAAGACAACTTTTTACTCTCTTTAATAGATCGAATTTTATCAGGGTGTATGTGACTGTAGATCGTATAATTATAAAAAAAGAAGAAAAATACTAGGGAAGACTGAGGCAACGTGCCAGAAAATGCATATCGGAAGATAGATTTGCTAAGTATACGATGTAACTCGCGTAAAATTAGATTTTAAAAGAAATTGGATTACACGCGCAATAAAAATTAACAGCACGCAAGCAGCGGGAGGGGAGGGGGTGGGGAAGAAGATACGATACTGAGCAGGTTGGCGCAGTAACTATATCTCACGGAAGATTGTGTGAGATATAGTTACTGCGACTATAGAATCTACGACGGCACACGAGTTAAATGATGTGCTATAGCGTAGGTATTACTACAAACGTGCGTGATTCATGTATCACTAACGACGGCGTAGTTTACGGAACTTTCCCATTTGTAACGTCAAGCCGGTCGCTGCGCCACGATACTGTGTGGGATAAGAAGTAAACGTATCTCACACAATGAAATATAGCTGCTCGAAGGAAACGTCAGAAGTCAAAGTTGGAAGGACCGGCGATAAATAAGCGGGCAAGCTCCTCCTTTTCTCGGTCTACGTCGTTCTTCCGTCTACCTTGTTTATCTTCTTCTTAATGAGACACAATGTTGAAGCAAGGTTCGGCGGATTTGAGCGATTCACGTCGACACGCGAAGCGCAGTTACCATCGTGTTTAACGCGATTGCATGTAGGCGACGTAGAACTTGCACGTTGCCAGACACGCAGTTCGCGTGTCCCGAATCGTCCATTCCAGATAACACCCTATACCGAGTGTGGGTGCACCTTCGCGTGCAACGAAATAGCGTGCTACCAGTTGCGCACATATCCATTTTTCCCGAATCTGTCGGACGAGCGTCCTGAAGTCTGACCAAACGAACGTGTATGAATAAACGAATCTGTTTCAATGAGCGCTCCGGATGGCATGCACCGCGAGTGCGAACGAGTTCAACGTTCCATCTCCTGTCGGTAGTACATCAAAGAAAAAGAGACAGGCTCGTTCGAGCTCATCGTGAATATCAGTGTTGTCACATGTGTGACGTTTCAAAATTTTTCTCCTATAACGCGTATCTTAAAATCCTCCAAAAACCCTTAAGCGCTAGAAACAAATCCCTTAAATGTTCCCCTAATAATTTACAAGTTAATTCCATCGATCTTAAAATATATATAAACGGAGCAATTCATAAGGGGAAGCTGAGATTAACGGTAAGGAGAGGCTACAGGCACAACGAATCGATGCAATCCACTGTAGTGGATATAGATAATGAGATTTTAATACAGATATACGTAATAAGAAGATAAATATTTATAATAAATGTATATGTAATAAAAAATTAATGAATTACAAATCAATACAATTACCGCAAATTTTATAGATCTTTGCATTTTCTTCCTCAAAAGTCCCTTAAACATTCTCCTAAACTTTTTATTCCCTCAAAAAATCCCTCGTGAAAATAAGACCCCTTTGGGAAAAAATTGTACAACACTGGTAAATATCTCGTTTCGCAGTCAATATCGAATCTACTAGCGCAATTAATTTGCTAATTGGAAGTAGAATCCAAGCCATAAATTCTACACTAGTGTACAGACTTACAGAGTGTGTACTAACTGGGGTTATTACATTTCTCATCCGACAAGTTTTTCATATTTTTTAATAATTTTCAGTACCTACAGCGTAAATAGATAATTAAGGTTTATTCTCGAATGGTATCATCAAACATAATTTCATTTTTTGGTCATGATATGCCAAAGAACTTATAATTAAGAGAAAATGTTCGTTTGAGGCACCCTTTATGACGTCATGGACGAGTTTTTCGTAGAAAACCGCTGATCGTCATTGTCGCGTGACGTCAAACGACGTTGATGAGCACTAATAATCGAACTCGGACGGATAAATGTTTCCTAGATAAGTCCTTAGAATCCCGATCTATTATTGTTCGAATCATCTACTCAATATACCAAAATAAGAGAGCAAATGCGGAAATGCTATTGAGGGTGAACGGTTTTACCATGACGCTGGTAGCCGGAATCAACTGAAGGACGTGCAGGTGGTAGCCGACAAGAAAAGGAAGGACGTCTCGACAGTTGTGCCGGCTTGACCTGTCGTGTCGCGTCGAAAGTATGAGTCGACCTACACAAGTACCTCGCGGTAATTCGCCCACTTTCTCTCGACTGAATGGCCACTTGTCACGCACTTAGACAATTTGAAACCTTTCGTAGGAAAGACGTAATAGAATATTCTATCCTTCTCACATCTTAGAGATGTTTAACGCCAGATAGCCGCGAGGAAAACTGGACGAACCGTGAACGCTTTAAAAGCTTAGATTTACGTACAAAACATGAGAGTATATAGCTGAGCTTCAAGAGTTCATAAAATTTCTTTGACATTTTTTATGTTTTCGAGATCGTTGGAGATATTAAAATTGTCAGAAAGTTAGATTTATTTTGTACATTGAAATGATTAGTTCAAAATGAGACTAAGGTCAATTAATAAATGAAAAGTAAAAATGTAATGTTAATATGAACTTTTAATCGTTATTAATTGCATTATCAAGCGTAATTCTATAAGAAAAATGTAATTTTTTATATAAAATAACTAAATAAAAATTCTCTATTTTGATATTATATACAAGGCCTACAATTAGTTATATCAAATAAAAACAAATCATATTTTATAATTTCACAAGGAAACATTTCTGTTCGCTGAATTTCTTTCCTTTTAATCCCAAATTAAAACGCGGTATTAGTTATTCATAATATTAATTTGCGCGTAATATTATTTAAGCTTTAAACCTATAATATTTAGATATATCTTTGTATATAGTTAAATTATATTAGAATTCTCAATAAATAAAAATCAAACAACCTATGTAGAAGAATCCAATTAATGACATTGAAGTGCGCGCATTTGATGATTAACGCACCAGAGAAACTTTATCGTTCACGCTAGTAAAAGCTTTGCCGTTCACACTGATAAAGGCTTCGTCGCTCGCGTTTAGTATGCCGACGGAGCGACGTTTCGAATCGCTCGGGGCACCCCGCGACTTCCGTCTACGCATCGGTGAGAGGTGACTAAGAAGAATGAAAATCGAAATGAATATTCGGCCTTCGTTCGAACGCGACGTGCGGTACGGTTGTAGGATCGTCGTCGTCGTAACTGAAAAACGAGGTCACCGTGTATACGCGAGTAGGGACGACGTCGCAGAAGAGCCGAGGATGTCCCAGTTTCGTGCCGCGGGGGTCGTTGCACCCGACCACCGTCAGCCGGTGCCGCATCGGGTGCATCGTCAGTTATGTACGCCGCGCCGGTGTGGAACGTGGCAAGGGGAGAGGCGAAGACGGGGGGGTTTCGATTTCGCGATCGCGCGCGCATCCGGGAATCCCTGGCTCGTCATTGTTTTCACCACTTGACGTATGGACAGCGCCGAGACGCGAGTCCAAAAATGAAAATGAAATGCACGAGGAACAAAATGAAACTTACATGCGATAGTTCAAAGGATAAAATGTTGCTACGTGCGACTGAAAAAGAGAACAAAGAGGCATGGTTGGAAATTTTTAGATATTAATAGAGAAGCTGCTTGAGATTAAAATATCTTATCTTGAATAAGATTTTCTACATTTTTTAACCTCCCGGTTTGAAAAAGAAAGAAGATACTATGCCGTACACGTACCAAAAATCACTCTGTTATCAGAGATTACTATCTAGATTTTAATTTATCTTTTGTTTTATTCTACGTTTTCTTTTCTTATTTTGTTCCCGTTATCGTGCCATGGCATGTTTCGTATAATCGTATGTTGTAATGGAAAACAAGACGCTGCAATCATGTCGAAAACGTTAAGTAAAGTACGTCAGATTGAATGAT
This sequence comes from Leptothorax acervorum, assembly GCA_035220615.1. NCBI lineage: Eukaryota > Metazoa > Arthropoda > Insecta > Hymenoptera > Formicidae > Leptothorax > Leptothorax acervorum. Next base: position 154,842 of record JASTWQ010000027.1, on the reverse strand, counting down.
AGAAAGACAATGCGGCAACGGAGTTTCCCTCGCGCTGCACACAATTCACGAATTTGCAGAAAATTAATTTATACATCAGATAACGGATGTTCGTAATTGGAACATTCGCTTGTCTGAAAGGAAGAACAAAAATACTTTTATTTATTAATAGAAAAATTAGTGGTAATTATAAGCTTTAAACCAAGTTTGTTTAATATAAAATAAATTTGGCCTGTGGCCAAAAGTTAAAAGAAAATATAAGAAAAGAAAATATATTGCAGTTGTGGAGATCTTTGATAACAACCGACCCGACCTCGGTGAAACGCATACTCCTTCCGTTTTCGCCAACCTTCGGTTGGCAGCAGTCGGGAGTAAAAGTAAAATAAATCGATCCACAAACTATTTCATAGCTATACAGATTTATAGCTATTCTGTATATTTCTTGTTATAATCGCGATACAATATTATAATAATAAATTTCCTTTTTGACGTCTATACATACAGGGTGGTCCTGAAATAGTTGGTCAAACTCAGGGATGATTGGGCTAGCCGCTAGTCATAAGGATGAAAAAAGTTCCCATAAACATTAGTCCAAAAACGCATCCCGCAGGAGTTACGACACTTTTAATTATTAATTCCTGATTCAGATAAATGGAAGGCCATAAAAGGGAAAAACATTTTCAACAACTTCTGTAAATAAAAACTTTATTTTTATTTACAGAAATTGTTGAAAATGTCTGTAAAACACACGCTTCCATCCGTCTAACCATTGACTGTTCTAACACGCTCAAGATTTTTGGCATATTTCTTATAACTTATTTGCAGCTGTTGATAATGCGATCATCACGTAAGCGTGTGTTTTAGTTAACGGTGAACATTTTCAACAACTTCTGTAAATAAAAATAAAGTTTTTTTCTTTCATGCCTTCCATTTTTCTGAATCAGGTATTAATAATTAAATGAGTCGTAACTCTTGCGGAATGCGTTTTTGGACTAACGTTTATGGGAACTTTTTTCATTTATGACGAGCCCAATCCAATCCCTGAGTTTGACCAACTATTTCAGGACCACCCTGTATATAAAGATACTTACAATTAGCATCTTAAACATACTACACTTGGAATAAAACCAAGGGAAAACTCAATCTACTTGACCTATTGTAACGTCTCTCAGCTTCAAAAATTCCTTTCTCTCGATACTGGTATCTGCCGAGTTTATGCTGTTTGAGCACTTGAGTATCTCACTTATCGATAACTCAGGATGCGAACAAGAATCGTCGTGCTGTTGAAGCTGTGACGCGTCTTTGAAGTAGCGGGAGGAAAATATTATGCGGAATGACTACATGCACCGCGAAGACGACATTTTATCTGCTGAAGAGAAACGCGATAAGTCTGATTGTGAGATAACCGAAACAACGAGACATCACGTCTCTGATCTCGAGGAGAAGCAAGTGAAAAAATATATCTAATCCGCGACATATTTCATATACAAGCATAAAGTCTCTCCCTGGATATCTCATGCACTCCTTTATTGTTTATGCATAGAAATGGGCCCGGGGACTGGTATAAAATAATAGTTTAGATAATCTATGCACGTAGATTACACATATAAACGACCAGGATTGCTGTAGACTATATAATTCACGTGGTTTCTCTACGTGGGAATATCGTGCATAATGAGAATATCAACGTGCACTTCTTTCTCATATAAAATGTAAACTGCGAGAAAGGAAGAAAGAGAACGGGGGGGGGGGGGGGGGGGAGAGAGTGTCTAGGAAATGAGCGCGAACCGCTCCTAATTTTCATGCTTTACAATTGCACACGTAGGAGATACACCTGTTAAATGTGTTATATCCGTAAATATGTCGTGTAATTTGTGAATTAAAAAAACTGTTAAAAAATGAAGGAAAACGGAATAATTATCGGAATAAATATATGTTTAGTAGGTTGGAAAATCGTGTACTTGGAAATACACGAAAAGGATTTGAAAAATTTATTAGTTTATAATAAATTTCAAATCTTAAAAAACGCGTATATCGTGATTGCCAGTAATCGTCGATTAATATTCTCAATTTGGAATAATTATCGTTGATTTTAATAAAAGATGTTGCGACAAGTTATCTCGTTGCGTGAAAATAAAATATTTCAGAGGAAAATTCGGTAGTAAAAAGATATTCATTTTCTTGAAATTGGAAGCAGGGTTCTTCTTGGGCGGATCGCGTATCTTCATGAGCTCGTACAAGAATAGTTCTCCCGTAGATGACGTAAGAAAACATGCACAATAGAAGACAATGAGAGAAAGATATAGCGAGAGAGTTGAGGTAAAAAAGAGCAAAGAGAAACACGAGAGCTCGTTGATAGCGAAATGGCAGCATCTAATGCGGTTTGAGGGGAAAAAAGGTGCTCGAGAGACGAAACGAGGCACCTCTGGTGTATAAATTCACTATACCGCGACATATGCGTATGTGAACGGCGTGTGGATAATCCTGGTGCGCGCGCGCGCGTGTGTGTGGTAACGCGAGCGGTTACGTGCGCGAGCAACGCGAACCAACCGTGACGTCATTGGTCATTGATCTTCGGTGCGTTGACTAGCGTCCGCGCTGATACGTCCCACTCCCGCATCACGTGTCGTACTCTTCTCTCCCTCCCACCCCTCTCCACCCTCTGATCACGATTCTTGCGGGCGGCTTATCGCGTAAGTTTGCCGTAATTTTTCCACGTATAAACTATCTCACAGCCGGATAATTCCCCGGTCGTAAACACGTCCTGATTCGCCGAGGAGTCGCGTATTTAAAAGTTAAACGCCGCGCGCATCCGTTTCGCTATCACGAACGTGGATACACACAAATCCGTTTGCCTACTTTTCCCTTAATAGAATTGCCTAAAGGATTCGACATTAAAATTTCACGCGGATTGCGCGAGAGGCTCTCCCGCGTGTGAAATTTTCAAGTGAGAAATCAACTCTTGGATCTGTTACACAATCGTTTTGTACATGTCAGACGTCTCACGGGCACGTTTACATACGCGATACACGCGTAACCGCTCATCGAATACACGTCCTATTTTTAGAGATCAGAATTCGCAAACTTTTATGCAAAACTGGTTTTATAATTACGCGACAGTCGCGCAGCTGCGAGGCACATACGTTGCGACATTCATCGAAGTCCTTGAACTTCATTTTATTAGACCTTCGTGACGCAATGCGATTCGCAACGTAACCAACAACTGCAGTTATGATATCATAAATTACGATTATCATAAATTAGCATACAACTTTTAACCCGTACGCATGCCAAAGTATTTCACCGTGAATATACAATCAGAGGTCAGGACTGTAGTTATAAACAATATTCTTCGATATTCTCTGCTATAATAGACAACGTACCGGAATTTGATCTTTTGTCATCCGTTAAATTAACACAGCAAGCATATAAAGTACTTCTTTATATATAGCAGTATTGACATGGCAAACTATTCAAAATAACATTCTTCTTTTTGTTTACGCAATATTTTATCCTGTATAAGTGTATACTGTTATTATTTTACCTCTAAAAATAGCAAAAATATTTCTAATCTCACGAAAATATTAAATTTGTATTAAAAAACACACACATATATGGTAAACAAAATACTTTGCTTCAATTTAAAAAAATTTAGATTTTAAAAAATTTATCAACCGCAATGTTATATCTGAAGTATTAATTATCTTATGAAAAAAACACAATCATCTCCACCACCTTTCTATAAATAGGAATTTAATCAGGCTAAATTTATAAACAAGATGTACTTATGTATGTTATCTAGCTAGCGCTTTTGAAAGCATGATGATGTTCCTTCAAGCGAGAAATGGATTTCTGTCATCGCCACAGGTTCGAAGAAATTTCGTGCGTAGGATCCGTTCCTAAATGAAAATACAGCGTTGAAAGCAGAAGCAGAAGAGAAGATCAGATTCGCGGTCGCGCAGGGAAGGAAGTCAGTTAAGAGATCTAATGGCCGTTAAATTACTAATTAACCGACGCCGAATCATTGACGTCACGTTGGACCGAGGCCGCCCCTGTTATTTTCGCAAAATACAACTCACGCGCTGATGCGATGGCGCAGGGAGAGAAGGCACGTGGTCGGGGAAGAGGGAGGATAGAGGAAAAACGACATCATTCGTATCGACTGATTTGGCGAGGGACGGACGAACGGCAAGGGGAAAGGAGAAGCGAAAAGGGACGGGCGCGCAAACGCGTGGGGACGAGAAAAAGGAGGATACTTAATAGAGAAGGAAACCCGAAGGGGCTTCGTAGGAAACGCGGCGACCTTGCCGAGGTTAAGCAAACCCTTGATGGCTACGTCGGCAAAGTTCGCGACGGCTTCAACCACACCGAAGTACTTCCTCGGTCATCATTGTTGCAAGATCATGTGGCAGAACATTATCCTGTTAACGGTGATAGAAATTTTCCGTTACTCGTTTCGTCGAAGCGGTGAAGAAACTCTTATCAGGCTCCCAAACATGCTGAACAACGAAGGCGGAGCGTGCTGTTTTCAAATTAGTTTGAATGGATTCCTGTTTATCGGAAAGTCGACGGTCACGTATAACGAAGCGAATTATCCTATATATTCGTTGTAGTTAACTTTCAACTAACGTGAGACTATCTCTTCATGACGATTAAGTTTGCAGTACGGTTTAACTATTATAGGAGCGCAACATAAACGCGCGATTCAGTTAAATTACGTTTGTTAAGAGAGCAAACATCACTGACGATTACGCTACTTCGAGTAATTTCGCGAAATTATGTGCGTTCCTCGCGTTAAATAATTTATTATAATTGCGTTATGCAGAAAAAAATTTCTAGTTTTGACAATTTTTTAAATATGATAAGAAATAAGCTCAGTGTCGAATAAATATAAATGTTATTTATAGCAATTTGTGATGTTTCTCCAAACAATTGTGACACAATATAATATATGTAAAGCGAATAACATACTCAGGATAAACATGAGATATGCTATATAAACTATGCTGCACGGTGGAATGATAATTTATTTCGCGATTGCATAACGACTGGAAACGATTGGATCGCTCGGAGCGTGAAGTATCGAGACATCTCGAGAGCCCGTTAGCCTCACGCGACGAGAAAGTGTCGCGGATAAGTAGGTGCGTTTGTACGTGTCATCGACGGACAAGCAGTATAATTCGTGGGTAAATCTGTGCTTTATCCGCGCTGGCCGCGCGAGAGCACGATAACGCGCCGCGCTATTAATTCTCCCATTTTCGCGGCTTTAGTAACTCTATTTATGCATAACAATGCGGCGTGCGTTTTTTGTGCATTAGCGTTTTCGACCCGATCACTAGTACGGCGACAAAGCCACGTGCGAATTAGTTGCGCGAATATCGATAACATCGCGCAACGTAACGTGACGAATGCGCTTTCATCGTAAGTGTTCTACATTTCCCTCGGCGAATTGTTTCGTTGAGCATTTATAATCGTTGAACGTTAAACGCTAAAAGCGCTGCGCGTCGTACCTTAAGACTTCAGCTTTAAAAGAGCCGCGTTCAATAATACGTAATACTTAAGGAGCTTTGCCAGGATCGCTCCTTTCCACCTCTCGTTCCCTCACAATAAATCTTTTTCTCTCTACGTGCGCACGTAGAATCCGTCACGTGAGTAGGAATGCACGAGAAGCTATGCGAAAGAATGACATACGATGAGAATTTATCGACGTCTAGCAGTTTTAAATGCCATAAATATATAATATTATAAATACAGAGTTTCGAAGGAAAGCACGATTTTTAACGTCAATGATTGAAACTCGAGAACACAAAAATTAAATGTGGAGATTAATTCTAATAATGTCCTAAGAATTTCAGTCGAAATTATATCTGTCTACATCTCTTTTTACTGGTATAATTTATCCATTGAAATAATTAATATTATTTATATCGGCGGTAACTGAATTTTAGATATTTGCGTATGATTAAAAAATAATTATTTTGCCATTGTATTATGGGAAGCTTTTAATATTTAATATTTACGTAATCTCTAAATTAGATCTTTTTCTAAATATCTTGAATATCTTAAATATCTTAATATTAAAAACGTACTATCTTCAGCAAGAATTTGATGAAATAAGGATCTTATTAATCTTGCAACTATTTATATTTTAATATTAATATAGCGCGAGTCTGAGTAAAACATTACCATTACCATTATCTGCCTTAAATTAACTTTTTATTAAAATAAAATGTGGTAAATAAATACGTATTATAAACAAGATTACTTATCGAGTATTCTCATTGCTATCATCTCGTTCTTCATTACATTGTAATTTACTTAAAACATTATCGCGACCGATGATATTTCACCTTTGACTTCTGCTAATTGTATGTAAGCCAGTTACTTATACCTAACGGCAACCCTGATACCTTATATAAAATACGATTCAGAATATAAATAGACTGGAGTGATTGGGGGAAGCGTCTACGTAAAAGAATCATCCTCGTACAGAGCATAATGTGAAGTGACAGTCGTTTTTCAAACAGCGTGAAACATTGAGTTTTTCCTGATTTCATATTGTAGCAATTCAAATCGTTGATATTAATGATATGCATTTCATGAAACACCTGTAGTTATACATGCAATTACGGCTGCATTTGTCACAGTACAGATTTTAGAGAGTAATCAGAAAGTATAACTCGCACGGTTTATCGTTGTTGTTTAATGTTAACAAATAACATTACGATACCATTAACAACCTTTGGGCTGTTTGCTCTTTATCGAAAATATATAACCTCGGTATATCAGGTCAAATACGGCAACAATGTAATTAACGAACATTTAAACATTCATTAATTTTGAAAGATTGGCGATATTGTTGTTATTCACGAGTACGATTTCTCTCGGTCGCCCGCGTGATGCAAGCTATTTACAACTTCAGAAGTCTGGAATTGTAGACGATTAAGCATCGCGTGCAATTAAAGTATAATTACATTATCTTTAATATTGTTATGCAGTAATATAAGAACTTTCTTATTGTTTGATTATAATAATTTAAAAATATTATGCATGTTTTTTAACGAAACTATTCAAACGTCGCCAGATCGAAATGATAAGATTATTATCTGAGCTACTTGATATTTTATCGTGTTTTTATTTAGATAAAAACTTACATGATAAAATAACGCGTTTTTCTAAATAGCGCGCAAACTGCGCGCGTCGCTCGTATTATCTAATCGAATAAATATAAAAAGTTGGAATTAATAATTTCTTGGTAACAATTTGACAGAGATGATTTTTCGTATTTTTTGAACCTTGTTTTTCTTTTTTACGTAAAGTATTTTAAATATTTCGAACTTAAGTAATTACGCGAAAAGCTTTCAAGTGAAAACAGTTTTCGAACAAATCTCACAAAAATTTAAGGTGTTTTAAATTTATGATTTTCGTGCCAAATATACTCGATAATATATACCGATTATACATATCGATACAAAGTATTTACGCTGCCGACTTTTATATTGTGGATATCTTTTTCTAAACATTGTTACGCAATATCGGAAAGAACCTATCGCATCCTGTGTTCCAAGGGTCAAAAGTTAACAACGGGATCAACATGTTTCTTTAAATCTCTTATGCATTACTTCTAGCGATTACGTTTCTCCAAAAATAGTCGCCGTGCATATTATATCAGGCCAGTGCGACTCAAGCATGCAACGATATCGGCGCAGAAATCGCAGAATACGATTATCGCAAGTTGCAATTATCTCAACGACATTTTATGCTTGTTTTTTTTTAATAAGTTCTTTGAATCCAATTATATTCGTTACGATATCTTTAAGGATATTTTTATGAGCAATCACATCTTGTATTATTTTTATATTAATACGTCTCTATAATTAAACTCTGTCAAACGTTTAACTTGTCCAATTTATAAAGCAATTTTAATATAATGTCAAGTACAAAAAGATATTCAAGAAACCATTTAAGCGTAATTTTGGAAATAAAAAGATTAAAAAGTCAGAAATAATAAAATGTACATCATAGCAGAGTAAAATTATAGTTTTAAATTTACAATTATTTTCCGAAATTTATGATTACTTTCAATTATAATAAATTTAAAACAAGAGATTACTCAATTTATTTTCATATATGATTAAAAAATTATCTCTAATTGGATCAACATAACTAAATTTAAGAAAAAATAATAAAAATACGAACGAAAATTAGGAGAAAAAGCAGATAAATGTAGAAACCTCTCTTGGTCCAAGAATATATTAAAATAGTTTACAGAATAGATCTGTAGATTCCATGGTTTGCCTCGAAGCTGTTAAAACCGAGCTGAGGAAAATTACTCGACAACCAATTAACGAGTCCCCTAGTATTAATAACAAGTCGAAGAGAAAGAAGGAGAGAGAGAAAGAGAGAGAGAGAGAGAGAATCTAGTTTGTAAGAGGGCAGCCTTGTACAACCTCATCGTCACCATCCCTTTTACGAGACAGAGTAGATGCATCTGACCGAGGTTGATCGACGACCTTTCGGAGGAAAGGGAAGCCCATGATCGAACTCTCGCGCGAAGAGAGAGGTACGGCCAAGGACAGGAAACGGCGAGAGAGAAGGAGCGGTATCCGTATTCGAAGGATCAAGTGGCGTTTCTCGTTTCTGCGAGAACGGCCGCGGCGGCTCGTATATTACCCAACCGGATAAATTTACATTCACGAAGCGCCTGGCTAACGACTGACGTCTGGCAAACAAACTATAAAACAAGCCGCAATTTTTTTTACGACCGAGCTCATTACGCCGCAAATTAATTTCACGATCAAGTCCACGCAGCGGAATAATACCCGCTCGCCCGATCAATACACATAGACAAAAGATTCGCTTTTTATTGTTTAAATTGTTCCAATTATTCGAATAATTTCGGGTGGAGAATTGAAAATGCACTGATCTGGGATCTTCAATGGAAATAACAATTAATCAGCAGTAAGGCTTGTAACTCGACGATAATTCCCTGAGATAACAAACGGCGGTATCGCGTATGAGAGTTAGAACTTTATTCATTACACTGCAACTTATTATGTGATTAACGATAGTGCGAAATCCTAAAGTTAGACTGGACTATGATTGGTAGATTAATTCAATCTCTGATATCTCTGATCTTTTAAGTACTATTATCTCTCTTCTTAGGGAACAGTCCACTAAGCTTTTCTGCTTCTCTATCTGTCCCTTTAAAAAATTTCTTTAAGTTAGAAACTCCCGATCTGCTGAATAGAATTCTATATCTGTCCTTGTATAGACAAGGAGATATACAAGGATAGACAAGGTTATAGGTTATATAATCTTTTAAAGCACTAAATTTTTTTTTTAGATGTCTGAGCCTAATTCGAGAACGGTATGTTATTTCTTTATGTTATACGCTGGGCCCTTGGGTCTCATTTTGTACCAACAAATTGTAGAATTTTTATATGAAGCAAATGTTGTCTTGAGTTGCAGTTTCGAGTAGGTAACGAAAATCTGCATTTCTGAAATTATTTTCGTTCTCGGCATAAAATCGCTCGACGGGCCCAACATTAGTGCACATACTTTCACTTTGGAAAAGAATTTTGCATTCTGTAAAGCCAATAAAAAGATCGGTGCTTCAAAAGAAAATCGGTAATATAGAAATTACAGGCGGGTTTAGAATCCCCTTAAGTAAGAATATAATTTCAACGAGTTTCTCTCCGGAAGTATTACTTTATGAATTATACGCTGTAACTGACATAAATCTCGAAAATGCGAGAGAATGCTTGATTCCGCTTTGTTTTCGGGTCGGAGGGAATTTCGTAGCAGGCACTGAAATTGCAGTAAAAGGATCTGCGGAACATTCGCGGATCATCGACCGCTTTTCGCTCATCATACGTGAATATGCATACGCTCCGGTATTTTTTCACGGTCGACACCTCCGTTTCCGAGGGTCGCTCAATCACGCGTTCTGCGTGCACACCGCGAGAAAACGCGTTCCCACGAGATATGGTGACCCACTGACACACACGGAAATGCCGCTAATGTCTAAAATTATCGTACCGCGTCCTCCATACTTCCACGAGCCAATCCGTAAGCGCAGTGGGCGAACATCGTCGCGCGTGTCGGAATACTCCGACTCGCATTAATCTCCTATGTCGCTTGGTGTCAGGTCTACGTTAGGGGGTTTCGATCTTTAAAGTTACCGGAAAGAGTGCCGCCGATTATGAGTAAAGTACCAAAGAATCCACGATAATCGGAACGCATCATAATATACTCGTATCGGAAGATATCCATTAATCACAAAAACGTTCCGCTGAAAAAGAATCTTGTCGAGATATGAAGAATGCCGATACAGAAATAATATAGTCACGATTGTATCACGTAATAAAAATTCTGCGAATTCGAAATCTTTATTGCATAAATTTTATGTGAAAAAAGTTCTCCGAATGTAGGCTTTTATTGACAATATTTAAATAGCCACATTACTTGGTAGTCAATCGCGGTTATAAACTTCCCGAAAGAATTGCAAATATCGCGATGCGAGTCGTTAAATGCATAAAGTTCATTACTGCTACATTATTTGTCATTTAAATTATTATTATCTAATAACTTTCGCAGGATGTACAATTTGACGACTAAAATTGAAGTAGCGGATTTTTTAAAAATAGTTCTTAAACGACTTGGCAAGAAAGCATCAATGGAGAGAACATGTAATTAAAATACTCGTTGTGCGTCACTATTTATCCGATCAGCGATGTAAGACCGGCCGCAAACATGTATATTTGATTATCGATTTAGCCCGAAGCCTCGTAGTTATCCGGAGGTCCAGTCTCTACGGTTAAAAACTTTAGCTTGCGTAACAAACAGCGGCGCACACAAGCAACATGAATGTTGTTGACGCATATGCGATTATCAGACTTCCGTCCAAGCGAGCTTGGCAATCGGTATCCAGAAAGAAAAAAAAAACTGACGGCTAGTCGTGGGCAATAAGTTTCGACGTGGCACAAAACGAACGTGGCGTAAAATAAATGTTGCAAGATTTATGCCGTTAAGAAACAATGTACGTATAATGTGTAAAGCGTAATTTATAACTAAAGGAGAGGGGGGGGGGGGGGGAGGGAGAGAGAGAGAGAGAGAGAGAGAGAGAGAGAGAGAGAGAGAGAGAGAGAGAGAGAGAGAGGGAAAGAGAGAAGGGGAAATAAATTCCCATCCGTATAATTTATGGAGAAAATTATTCTCTTTGTAAAGTGGACTGATTGTTATTTACTAGAAATCTTTCTCGAAATAAAATTTACATTTAAATTCAACATTTGAATACAGTATTTCTGTGTTTTTATTCCACCAGGCGATGTCTAATATTCTTCCTGAAAGTTACGTAATATCATTTCAGTTTCTTCAAGTCAAAGCAACATTAATCATAGTAATTTTCACTGGAAGTCTTTCCAATATCCATCTTCAAGACTGGCAAAGGCATTCACAGTCGCTCGTGTACTTTTTTGATGACGACGATGATGAGAAGAAGAAAGTTAAATATCTCTCTCTCTCTCTGTTTAATAATAAGATATCTTGATAAAACGATTGATAATAATGTATTATTTTATGAAAATATGCGTTGATCAAAGTGTGTCTCTTCTCATTTGGTTACATTATCGTTATTATCGTTCTTCAATCAAGAAATAACAGAAATGATAAATTATTTCATGCGAATTTGTGTTAGAACCACGCACACACGTCTGCGAATGCTTCCTTTTAAACGAACGTGAGGCACGCACACGCGCGAATTGGTAATAGCCCAATTTTGCTGGTGAGGATGACTAATGGTGGAAACGTAACGTCGCAATAAACTAATAAAGCGACGCTGTGCGGCACCAGGCGAGAGACACGGACGTGTGTTTCTGAATCCTGGCAACGGGGATTAGACCCGAAGTGAAACAGTGGCATTCGGTGCACGTGCATCGCGGAATCTCTAAATGCAACAGGATGAAAGCTGGCCCAGAGACAAGCTACTTCCGTCTCGGAGATCTTATTCGGTTTTTCTCTCTTTCTCTCTCTTACTACTCGCTTGCCGTGTGTCTCGTGGTAGTCGTCCGTCTGCCATCAAGGAACTTTACAACACCGGTAACAATCAAAGCACAGTGCCATTTTGAACGGTGCAACCTTCGCCGCGACCGTCTCGTAAAACACGTGCAAAAATCACCGGTTTCCGGCGTCGCGCGAATTTGTGACGGCTTTATGGATCTCGCGATACCTACGCAATTTACCTCCCATCATGGCTGATCGTAACCGAATTGTGCCGCGGCGCCACGCAACATGCCGAAACGTTAAATGTGCATTGCAAGGAACAATATGGGGTACGTCTAACATGGTAAGGGCGTTGCCATGTGCTCGGATTGTGCGCCGACATAATCCGCATATTTTGAATCGCTCGCGTTTATCGCGTTTGTTTTATTGTTAGTTGCATAATTTGACGTCGTGATAATGCGAACAAAGTGCAAAATTCATGTCAAATCCTTCTACAGTGATTTTTTTAATAATCTAACTTCCTGCAATTATTATTTATAGACTGGAAACTGGAATACAGAATATATTATTGTAGAATAATATACGAAACAAGTTAATCATTATTTATCAGTGGTAATACAATGTATCTAGTAATCTATAATTAGTTATTAAGTAAAATAAAAATTACGTGATCCAACAAATTTTGTAATGTTATTATTGCATATTTGATGTAATATAAATAGATATTTTATTTTATTTTACATTTTGAAAAAATTTTTAGTTATATTTTCTAAATTTTATCTATGTCTAAATTAGTAGAATTATTATCTCATTGTTTGTTGGTGTAACTGCGTTGAGTTATAAAGACGGTAAAATATATTGTGCATTATGATTGAAAATGCATCTTAAAACGTAAAAGCAGTAATCAGTTAAGTTTCATTTAAACTACTACGAAGCGTAGCCGTAACAGAATCAGATTGCCTGCCCCGTAAACAACGTGTCAAAGTAAGACGACGTCTTGTTCCACTACCGTAAACACTTCGTGAAAGGCGACTCCTTGAGTTTCATTTTGCTTGTCATCGTACGTGACGGGACGATTTCGATGTACGACCTCTGGTGCAACAGCCTCGATCTTCAACAAGTAGCACGATACGCGTAATAAAAGATCATGCGATTCTATTATGTCGAATGCTGCACTTTAACTTTTAACAACAAATTGATACACGAATCAAATATCATCTTCCCAACGTAATCGAGACTGTGTACCTGAGTTAATAGCTAAAACACATAACAATAATTATGTTGTATTAACACAGCACTAGTTAACGGCAGTCTAATTGAAAATAATCTTGTTAATTTAATAATAGTATTAATGACATAAATACGTTATTCTCGTTTAAAATGTAATTTCTTTCATTAATATTGTTATTGAATTAACAAGATTATTTTCAATTAGACTTATGTTAATTAATACTGTTAATATAACACTATTTTTTCTCGTGTATTTTTTGAAATATTGTCGACTATTATTTTGAAGATATTGAATATTGTCACTTTGCAAATAATTAACCAAAAAGTAACACAAAAATTTGTAGAAAATTAATTAAATAAATAATAATTGTTTACAGAAAAATATATTTAAAAAAAAATAAAAAAACAAATCTAGGCCATATCCAATAAAATTTTGTATATGTTCACAGACTTGAACTTTACTCTAACTTAGGCGCGTAAAACATTCAATAAAGCATTAACATATTGCAGTCAATTATAATCTTGTAATTTTCATCAAGAAATATTAACGGGTATAAGAAACCTGTGTATTGGTGAAGCCGATTGAAAACAATTGAGGCAATTTGTGAAATCGCTTGTATTCGACAAACGCGTGGTCGGAAAACTAAAGTAAATTCAAACATTATTCCGTAAATATGTTTATAAATATAAGAGTTTCGGAATTCTCTTGATTGGATATCGAGTATACCACATTCCAAAGTACATATTATTTCAGAAACACGCACGTATATACCTACTGTGCACTAAACTACTGTGTCGAAACACAAGTCTCCTCGCTCTAAGAGCATGCGTTGTTTTCACTCTGATAAACATACAGTTATAGAAGATTGACGCAGTCGATTTAATCACGCAAAACGCTTCGCAACAATTTATCATAAGTACACGTTGTTCTCTCATCGGAGTCACAAGAAAAGAAAGGAAAAAAACTCACGGTGCTCGTTCGTAACTCACTCACGGGCCGTGCCTGCTGTCCATTAGTCCCAAATGGCTAAACAAACGACAGTAACGTCGCCAAAAATGGAGCTAACTAAAGCCGATCGGAATTAAAACACTCCGGGAGCTCAACCTAATTAGCCACGGCGATCGTTACGATGTAGCAATGTTGCACAAAAGCTATCGAAGACTTACGTGAATGCACGTCCTCGGCGCGGCACGCGAGCTCGCCGGTTCATCGGCGATACGAGTTGCGCGAGATACCGTCGGAAATCGGAATCCCACGAACGACAACGATTTGTCTATTAGCATACCTTCGCGTCGTTATCAATTTGTTGATCGATCGTGCGACACTCGAAATCGAGCGGTGTCGCGACCTGCAGATTTCCCGACCCGTTTCTACTCTGATTTTTTTTATTTCGACAATTACGTCGCGCGACCTAGGTTCTGCAGCCTTTAACGGCGGTATAGCGACTCTATCTGCTTTATCGGAATGCATGCAAACTTCTCCGTTCGATACGTGAGAGAGACTTTTCTCTATATCCTTGTAACAGCTCCAACTTTTTTCTCAATGCAAATTGTACCAGAACAACGCGCGAACTTGCAGAGATTCGGAATAGAATAAATCAGAATTTTCGGATTAATGTAGCACCGTTCTCAAGATTTTAAAAATACATTTACATAACAAAGGAATCTAAAAATTGTATATTTTTATAGTTACATTTTCCAATATAATTACGTAGGATAAAGATATATTTACTTCTGTTAATGAATGACAACTCTTTTACTTGAGAATTCCTTCGTTATATGTACATTTCTTGGAAGGGGGGATGGGGGGGGGGGAGCAAACAGTGAAAAAACCAAAGTTTTTACGCGGCTCGACTGCACGAGTATATGACAATATATCGGGTATAAATCGCGCCAGTCATGACAGACTACGGTGATGTTACGAGCGCTTATGCAACCGACCGCGAATGTTGATAATAGCCTGTACAGGCCGATATGAATATAATTGCTCAATTATCTCAAACAAAACTCTTACATTATTTGCATTGTAGCATGACTTTGTTACGTGCGCGGCTCTCATTTATCACGATATCGATCTCGCGAGGCGTCGAGCAAACGTTGAAAATTAACAGAGGACAGAGGACACAGTGGAACATGTATATTAAGTTAATTCCCCGCGATTGTGTGAAATTAGGTATTCGCGGCGTGAACGACGCTCGATTTTGTTCGCAAACGAGGCAGCGTGCCAAAGGCGTAATCGCAAGGATGAAGAGGGGGGGAAACTCGAGAGCGTCAAGCGGCGAGAGAATTTCGCGAGGACGAGAAGCGCGACGGCATGTCGCTCCTTCTGTCATCGTCATCATTAATGCCATCCTGGGAAAGAATGCCATGGAAGATTGATTCGCGCGGCAAGAGAGCGCGGCGGAGCGTCTTCTGCAAATGCCTTGGCTATATTCTAAATACCAGAAAAAGGTCACGTTCGCGGTAAGCATCGGGTTTCTGGCGCTCGGCGCAGCCGTAATACTGCAACATTGTCGGTCAGATAAACTAGGCTCGTACTTTCACGCGCGATGAGCGCTCGAATGCGCGCGAGCCGGTCGCGGTCTTTTTCCCGCCTCGCACAGATTTCGCTCTCAAACGAAACAAAGAAAGCGAACGTTATAGCAACCAGGAAGTGGATCTCCCCTTCGCCTCGCGGCGCGGCACCTCTCGCTTCGCTTTCGATATTAAGAGAGAAAGAGGCTTGATAATTTCATATGACAGAGGATACGATATGTATGTGAATGTTAATCCTTAATCCTGGCTACGGCGATCTTTTATTATGCAATTGTTGCGTCATCGAATCGATGTGACTTTTGATTCGTAACGGTATCTCAAAGATCAAAATCTATAATTGAAATCGTGTAACTTTATTTTATTTACTCAATTTTAGAAAGTTCAATTATATATTTCATATATTATTATATGAGATAAATGATTTATCCTCACTAGGATTCGAGTATCGACACATGTTAAAACAAAAGATTAAACACTTAAGAATTTTCTCTCTTTCAAGATTGAAGAACAAAAGTTTCTGTTCGCACTATTATTGACACAGTTCGTTAAAAAAAAAAAACTTGTGAATTTGATTCGAGTTTTTGAATGGGAGGCAATATCGCGAATCTAGAAATAAGAGAATAACGCCACACGTTCCAGAGCGTGCCACAATGGTACATTGTGACTGACTGCCTATAATCTTCTTTCATTCGCATTCCGCACTGTTTCAAACGCAATTCTTCCTAGCTGCTTAGAATTATCATTAAAAAGAAGTATAATTCGACATTTTATGCGACATATTAAAAGCAGAATAATGAGTAGAAAATACAGAATGGAAAATACTAAGATTATGCAAAAAGTTAAAAATTCTACGAGACCAAACAATAATAAGTATGACAAAAGATTTTTTTAACCTGGTTTATAACATTCTTTAATGCCACGTGTTACACCTGACCTCTTATTTATACCATAAATTTAATTAAAATTAATACTTTAATAAATTGTTAGGAAATATTTATTTAAGTAACAAAAATCGGTGTAATGATAATGGTAATAAATGACTTAATAATCATATATGTTAATGATTAATTTTGATCGCATAACAGCTCGAAGGCCAAGTTCCTCTATTCCAAGTTTACATTTCATTGATGCAAAAAAGACACGGTTATGATTGACTTATACAGATTTTAATGGTTCGATATTTGCTCACCGATCACGGACAATATTTCAAAAGTTTTTTTTTTGTAATTGCGTAACAAACGCGCTTGTAATTTTTTAACTTATATCTGGTCCAATAGATCTGTCTCATTTTTCATAATGTTTCGTCATAAAGCTTCGGTATTTTCTCGATTTTACTTTTTGTTTGTTCTTACGCTATACGAACTGACGTTTGATTGTCATCAGAAACAATCCAATGCGAGTGAATGTTCCTGTGGAGCCAATCGCAGGTCGTGCCTGCGTGAAATATCTCCGGCTCTATCGGCGAGAAAGATACGGGACATAAAAGTAACACGAGATCCGAGCGCGTGTTCGCTATTTCCATATAATCCAATATAATAAAATCGATCCCGACTGGTTTTATAAAATCGTTTCGTAAACCACGATTGTAAAATTGCAGACGTCGAAAAAGCGAGAAATAACAATTATTTATGATTAGATGGAATTAAGAAACATCAGCAAACTTATTTAATACTTTCACTGCCGTTTAACGTTTGCACAACGACTGTTTTTGTCACCGGTGATACGTTGCAAGCGTGAAAGCGTTAAATAATATTAATCACCGATGCCTTTTTTTACGCTCTCAAAAATGTTTAACTCAGGATGTATCATGTTGGAATGTTTGCGTAGAACAGGATTTTATAATTAATCGCCGCTGTTTCATTTAAGTATTCTATAAATTTGCCGTCATATACTTATGTTTATATATATAAATACATTCATCATGTAATTATAATTTTAGATAAATAGCACGTGGTAATCATGTCATTCATGCCGATGAGAATTCAGTAACAATATCCTTGCGGAATGAAATTCTGTGTACTGTACATTAAATTTATAAATGTAATATTTAAATTTTTGTAAATTTAATTCATGCATTTTTGCGATTTTCCAGTAAAAAATATAAAAAATAATCGAATAAGCTGGTATCGAGCAGTCAAACAAATCGGATCCCCTCGTTAATGTTACATTTATCACGACGATCACGTAATAATTTTCGAGAGATTTGACATTTACGTTATATCCTCGCGAGAGGTTAATAGCTTCTCGGGACTCGTTGACTCGTAGGAGTAGTTAATGAGTGGCGTGCACGTAGAGTCAACACTCGATGAGTATAGGTTCGTTTCACCTGCGAACGAGAGTGTGAAGTGTAGAACAATGTCGTCCGTTGTGTCGAAACGGTATTTTCTCGTTGCCGCGATGGGTTTTAAAGGCGTCGCGAATTTGTTGTCCAGCTTGTAGATTAGTTCTCTCCCTAATACGGGGAGGTAAAGAAAAACAGAGTATCACATAAAGCCGCCGTGGACGGACGGAGCAGTGCATCTACGACGTTTTACGCAACGCGTATGCCACGCCGGCATTTAATTATAGCACTCGCGATTAATCATCGGCGCTGTTATCGAAATCTAGCTCCACTGCTTATGAATTACAGAGGTTTTTCAATAATGCATGAAGACAATGTTAACGCAGCAGTTATAGCGTCAACTCGCCACGTCAGTACGAATAAACTCGTTATATAACCCGACGAGGATCACAACTTTTTGCAACGGGCTCTCGCTGCATAATGGACATAATCGCGTATCTATAATAGGCAACGCGTCCCTTTATTTGCGGACGCGCGCGAGCGGGTTTCGCCTATAAATCCGCTCGAAAACGATCCCGGGAAAGCGCGCAGAGAGAGGCTTTATCACTTGGCCGCGTTCCGTGGTCCATTTCTTTGCGCCTATCTCCGTGTCGCCATTTATTTATTATCACGGTCGCCGCGCTACGAGCCGAGATTACGTGTGTCGCTATACGCGATAGATACTTCGTACAGCACTAAAGAAACGAGGGTTTGAGCGGATAAATATATAGCCCTCCGATACTTCTTCATGCATAAGATACAATGGGATGTAAGAACGAGAGTGAGAAACCTGATAAGTACAGAGAGCCCGACTCACATCAAAAGTATCGGTGCGCAACCCGCGTATTAGTATTAGGTATTCCTTTGTATAATGTACTCCTCGTATTTTATTTCGATCCATGACGTCAAAACATATTTCCGAGCATATTTCCACACCACCCGATATAAATAGAATCATTTTGCTTACTTTTGTTCGATCATTTTACCAATATCTTGTCATACAAAATAAATTATTATATAAAATAAAAAAAAATTACACGTTCCTAAATTTGACAATTAATTTGGCGATAATTTCAGTTTAGAGGAAATTGTAAACATTTCTTCAGTCTTCCACATATACGCTACTATATCTTATTTGGAGAGAAAATCTGTATTGGAGGGCAACAGCAAAAGATACGACAGCGTTCTTTTGAATAAAAGAAAGATTTTTGACTTCAGATAAAAGTCGATAGTCTTTGTTCTTAGAGTTCTCGCTCGATCACGCTTAAGCAACGAGCGAGAATGAAAATGAATCTCGGCGATTCGACGTTCTCCGAGCGTCCGAGTCGTTGAGAACGTGCGAATCATTGCACTCTCACCGCCTCGCGATACGAATTCAATCGCTACGTTCGTAACGAGCAAATAAATGGGCAATGGATATCCATACAATAGAATTGAATCCGCAGGCAAAGGAAGGAGCCCGTAAAGCGTTCTTGAAAATTTTCGATATATATAAAGCGATGTATATTCTTATTGCATACGCGGTACTAAATACAAGGTGAAAATGTGAAACAGCAAGAGATCTCCCCTTCCCACAAGCCTCTCAAGCGGAACATTGTCATTTAAAACATGCGATTCTTTCCAGATGTTACAGCACTTTGTTGTCACGTTTGCAGATTTAGTAGAAATAAGATACTACAACAAACCTGTTTGCTTTTTAGTTCCATTGAGATTGGATCACTAATTAAGACGTGGATCATTAATTAAAGATTTATACGCTAACTTTTAATGAATCTAACGTGAATGACACAATTCTCAATTAAATTAGTACGTCAGTATTACTAAATAGTTCTGCAATATTTTTGCAAACAATTTTTCAGCTAAAATATTCCTCATGATGCATACATATACGGTAAAAAATAATATATGTTATAGATAACAGCATTAATCTAATTGGAAACTCTTGTCAGTTTATACGTCATGCTCTTGTTTTAATAAAACAAGTATTTGTTTCATTAATATGTTATTGAATTAACAGGATTATTTCCAATTAGATGAAATGCAATATTATTTTTTTCCGTGTATATTCAAAGATTTATATCTTTGCTTTTAGCAGTATCTGTTAATTTTCAAGCTTTCCGCTTACAAAAGTCGCATACAGGATTAATAGATAAAACGTGAGTAAAGATAACAAAATTGATAAATTCATCATATAATGCATCAGTGCATTCCCGTGTATATAGATTATATCATTACAGGTTTAAATATAAGCGAGAGTGACCGGTTGTCGACCTTTGATCAACGAAACAGATGACCGA
Source organism: Leptothorax acervorum (assembly GCA_035220615.1). Classification (NCBI taxonomy): domain Eukaryota; kingdom Metazoa; phylum Arthropoda; class Insecta; order Hymenoptera; family Formicidae; genus Leptothorax; species Leptothorax acervorum. The sequence continues at coordinate 134,478 of JASTWQ010000027.1, read as the reverse complement.
GACAGGTATCAAATGCCTGACAACGTCGTTGAGGAAGTTCAGCTCGAGTCGACGTCACCCCGATAAACGGGACACTGACAAATGGAGCTCCGCTGCACATGTATAATAAAAGGATCGGCCGCGCCGATCAGTGTGTTACAAAAATAGCATTGATAAGAACGACATCATTGTTTTACGTCGTTATTGACGTCAAACTCTATCATAACTTATAGGATAAATGAACGAGACTTACATATATGATATTCAATATCAAAATGTATAATACAGGAATTTTTTCAAACCGAAGTACAAAATAAAAGGCAAGCCTATCAACTTTATAAACGTGTTGATTACATTCTTGGGTAAAAGTTTACGCCATTCCTGAGGTTACACAGGAAAGTCGATTTAGATAATTTTCGAAGTTACCCAGTCTCAGGGAAAGGTTTTTTGTCTAATCGAACGTTCGCGTTACGATCGCATTCCTTTCGCATTCCGAGTCCGACTTTTGCGACGAGCGACCATAGATCAGCGTCGCCATCCACGGATCGTACGACCTCGTGAATCCACCGATGTGGGACACCTCGATAAGAATACGCGGAGGGCCTTGACAGAGACGCGACCGTTCCTCCTACGAGTGGCAAAGAGAGAACGCGATCCGTACGGACCGTACGACGTACGACGTACGAGTCGTACGACGCGCTCGGCGCTGCGCCTTTCCACGCGGTCGGCCGCCTGCTCTGCTCGGCCCGATCGAAACGAATTTCCCAGACGCTCGAGCGGTCTCGCGCGCGGATTTCAACAGCGAGGGGAACGCGCCGCAATCGTGCGCGCGCGCGCGCGCTCCGTGACGCAACCCGCGACGCTTGCGAAATAAACCGTAAAATAGATGCAGAAAGGGACAGTAACACTTTAACGACGCGCCGAGCAAGCAGGTGAGAGCGCGAACACCGCTTGATCCGTCGAGGAATTTCTGTTCATCTCGGTGAAAAAAGCGCGGGGGCTTTCTCGGACCGCAAGGTGATTTTTTAAACATTTCGCGGCGAATTCAAAGGGAATCTGTTCTCACAATCAGTGGAAATTTTATGATGGAGCTGATTATACGAACGCTTAAGCGTGCCAAGAGCGAAAAGATTTCGTAAAATCCGATTTTGCAGTTTTTTATTTTATTCTAATAACTGAAAGAGGAAGCAACGTGAAGCAATATCTGTTGCTTATGCTTTATGCATTCAAAAGAAAAATAGATAAAACCTTCCGTCACATCGTACGACGTGAGAAAAATAACGCGGGCAGAGCGGGAAGAGGAAGAGAAAAAAAACCACGGAACTGAGGAAAAAACGCAGCGTAAGAAGCAACGCTCACGCACTCGATTTGCCAATCATAACAAGATCGGTTATTGCTCAGTGCTAGTACGAGCGTTTCCACGTGCATGCCACGTCCTGGTACGTGCCGGCAAACCTTGAAAACCAGCCACGTTCCTTTTGCAGGGCTAAACCAGAGCGTTCTCGGCATTAAAACGCGATGACGTCGAGAACGAAGCCGACTGATCGGCGAAACGTCGCGTCGGCGGTTCGCGCGGCGACGACGCCGCCGCGCGTATCTCGTATTCGTTTTATCGATCAGCTCGCAACGCTCCACTTCTCTGCGAATCTTGCAGCGAAGCTACGAACCGCCGCCGTACAAAAGGCTACGAAGACTATTAAGCGAACACGACTTCTACGACTTCTACGTTCAACATCCAAGTTCTGCGCAGTATACATTTTTGCCGACTTCCTATTCACAATTGAGAAATTTTATTTAAATGCGGATGTATCTGGAATCTTAGTGTACTTCAAATTGGTTATCTTAAGTCGTATAAGTTGATTGGTGAATTTCAAGTAGCTCTTAATTTCATGTATTATACCTTACGCAATATCGCTTTATAATATGTAATTTCGCGGGATTGATGTATTACATTACACATATATTATGTATTACACCTTTAAACGTATGCCAACATTTTGCTACAGCGAACACAATAATAATACGCTACGAGTAGTGGCACGCTGTGTTTATATTAATAAATTCGATATTACATATACTCGGACGTATATAATCGAGTATCTTTCGTTGAAGTTAATAGTGGAAAAGTTGTAGAAAATTTAATAGGAATGTCTGTGCATTACTATATAGCAGTAACACAGATTGAAATTTTGAAATTTTCTAATTATGATAACTTAAACCGCAATATTTTTCCATATTTTTGTATATTTAAAAATTACTCGAAAAAATATAACTTTGGTACTCGCCCACGATTCTTTTGTTATTCGAGAACTTGGTATGCGTTTAATCTGCGTTAAGGCGAAGTCGTTTTCAGCTTCGTAAAACGTTCTTTATACTGCTGCCTTCCATATAATTCTGGAGCTGGCTTCCACCGACCGTACGACGTTGCACGCTCCAATTCTGCGTTACGGAAAGGAAAGAGAAAAAAAAAAAGAAGAAATGCATAAATGCGAGGAGGAGACATGTTTTACACGCGTGAGACACGTGATCGTCGTCGATGGCGAAATCGTGACGGTAAAGAAAAATAAGTAGGTACCGGGCATCAAGGCCGGGTAGAGAGTTGATCGAGAAAGAAGATATAAGTAAAGATGGAAGGCGCAAAGTGACAGGAGCGGAGCGGAGAGAGAGAAAGAGAGAGGAGGGCAAGGCAGCGAAAAAGAAAAAAAAAGGAGAAGAAAACATATTTGCGGTAACGTAATTCAGCCTGACCACTTTCGGGGCCGTTTTTCGCCACGCCCGACATTCGCCGGCCTCTAATTGGCCGCACGACGAAGTCAGAGCGCCCGAGGTAAAGTCTTTCGGTTCGCCCGCCGTATTTAGACGAACATTAATTATGCACTTTTACCTTAGACGGCCGTCACCTGTTTCGAACGCCCGTACACACGCACGGCTTACGTCTTATACTTCGGCGCGGGCGCTCTAAATATACAGGGTGTCCCAGACCATAGAGCGTCGCATTGCAGATTTGCCGATTTGGAGACGGGGAGACTAATTGAATCGCCGATTGCAAATTTTAAATGATAGCATAAATTTCTGTCGAGCTAAATTGCCATTTATTGACGCATATATTATGCAAATAACGTCTATTTCAGGCAACTAACCATAATTGTCTTTATGTATTTTCCATTTCATTATGAGATATAATCTATTAAGATATTTTTCAACAAACGACCTTCGTCAACTTGATTTGCCAGTTTTGAACACCTTTCGTTTAGTAGTTACTATTTAACCTCGACATATTTTGGAATTATTCCAAGAATCTATCCTAACAAAATTATACGATGATGTAGAGCCACCCTGTACACATAGAGCGTACAAGTAAATAACGAGGTGAAACGTCGAAAGACAATAGTTCGAAAAGTCTTAGCTTTCTACCGCGTCTGAAGATTGATTTCCGCATATGTTCGCTACAGCCGAAGTGAAAATGTCTGCCGGAACTGATCGCGAAAGCCATGTATTTACTCTCGATCGGCATGACTACAATTGCTATAGCTAATTTTCTCACAAGCTTTATTAGCGCGAAGGATCCGTGAAAGATACTATAATAGTATCTCGCTGGTATACATGACGATTATACACGCATTGATCGAATAGAATTATATTAAAAGGTGAATCTAATTACGGTAAAAAAATTGCCTTTCAGTAAAACGTAAGACTAACTGCTTCTTAGCAATCAGAAAAGCGGATCTTTTAACTTAGCGGAGTAAACCAAGCAAAATAAATATAAATAGACGAGATTTGAAGTCAACCATGCTTGTGTGCGCTAGGAAAGATTCAAATTAAACTTATCAGAAAAGACTTCGAAAAGATAAAATCTTTTGAAGGATATAATATTGAATATCAGGATATTTTATTTCGCGTTTGATCCTAAGGATCGCGTGTTGCAGGACTAATTAATACCATAGCATGAATGTCAATTATGGTGAGACGCAATCTGCGTGCATGAATGCTCCTATATCTTGAGTAGAGGTGGATCGCATGCGACGTATATACCTAGATAAGGAACTTTAGCTGTAAATGCCAAGTAAAATAAAGATTATATAGAAGCATATAATATTTACACCAAGAGACTACGCCAATAATGTTATCGTAATAACATAACGGCTAGAGCTCTATTATAAAATTAGACGGTTGGTTAAACGCATCGTTCGTTATAACCTCCCGATAAAAATCTCGCACGATCGCGCGCGCGAATATTTATCAGAAATTATACTCGATGTCAACAGCAATATTCGTCATAATTATTTTATAACTACGCCAGGAGGTACTTAATACCGCGTTTATATTGCGTAAGAAACGATTCTAACTTCAGTTCTTCAGTTAATGGCGCTGAAAATAATTCGAATATAAAGACTCTATAATCTTTCCCGATAAGACGTACGTTTATGTATCATATAATATGCGTTTATATATCTTTATCATATAATTGATATTTCCATAGACGGAAAAATTAGACCAATTTATTTAATTAATGGCCAATTAAACATCATAAAAGTTCAAGCTAGTTAAGGCCAAGGATTAATAACACGACGTCGCTGTAATTATTTTATTAATTAATCTGCATATTGTATCAACTCAAGGTTTTGGCACAATTTGTGAAAGTATTTCGTTCGAACCGGATACGACGTTTTATTCGAGTAACGCATGGAGGCAATCAGCCCTGTTGGTGCACTAAGAAGAGAGGGATCAGAAAATAAAGTTCTGAGTGATAAAAAATAACAAGGGACGACAGGCGGAGCAACGGACATAAAACGAGGAGGTGCGGTTGATCGAATAGTGGTTCACGAAGGAGCGACAAAAAGCCAATAATGTGTGGCGATACCACACTTTGCGCGAATAATGAGAGAAAATAAATACCGACGAAACATATGCGTAATGATACTCGTAGCCGCACTTGACCCAATGGACAGCGAACGCGTGATATTCGACCATGAAAAATAAAAGGGAGATCGTCGGTGTGACGCATTAAACGTGTAACATCGCGGGAATGAAAGAAAAACGATGCGATCGTAAACAAGAAGCGTGCAAGGTGTACGCCTTATTCCATTAATAACATCGATCGCGGACAAGATAAAGAAAATGCCGCAATGCACGACATTGTACACCGGCGAGCAATGCATCAAAACGGACGTCGATAGGTGCCATGATAAATATGCGCTTGTTGCCCCGGGACAATCGCCAGAGATCGATCTTCCATCCACTTGGAATTGACAATCTTCCATAACAAAAATTTAATTGGCATTTTCACAATTTCTGAATGTGCGGTCTTAAATAGCTCGGTAATTAAGCTTTAAGTTAAAAATCTGTGAGAACAGGCTTCGGAGGTAATAAATCAACGTTAAGTTGTTCAACAGTCCGTTGCCTGCAGGGGCAAAAAGAGACCATTGGAAAAATGCGTCGGTCAACGTAACTTGAGCGCGGTGCACTCGCACCTATAAAACATATTCGACTCGTACGTGAGAATGAGAAGACGCGAACCAGTTTATACGGACGGAGTCATGCGAAATCAAGGAAAAAGAAATATGAGAGCGCATGAGAGTGACGAAAGAAGAATGCAAAATTAAGCAACGCGTTCGATTTGCAAATGCACGCAGCGTGCTGTTGCTCAATACGAATATTGATAATTATTTCATATTTTCTATTATTTACAATATTATTTCATAATATAAATTTCTTGTCGTATCGTAATTCATAAAATAATAAAGAAAATAAAGGAGGATATTCTGTTGTACGTAATAAATTTTTGTAACATACACAGAAAAGAAAATGCAGTTGCTTCAATTAAACGTCTACGTCACGGGCTGCCACAAGCATATACAGTTAATTCAATTGGATATTAATTGATCCAAATATTTGGATTATTAAAACAACTATCTGATGTTTTCGTTCAAATAATATCCAATTGAATTAACTATTTATGTTTGTGGCAGCCCGTGACGTCGCGTTTAATTGAACTTTATTTTTTTTTCCGTGTACATATATCACATCCTTTGTTTTATACTTTTACTTCTAATCCTCCTAAATATAAAAGTGTCTCTCGAAAAGTGTGTATTTAATATTTAATAAATAAATAAAATAAAGGGGGATATTCTGTTGTACGTAATAAAGTTTTGTAACGTATATCATCCTTTGTTTACTTTTACTTCTAATCCTACTAAATGTAAAAGTGCGTATTTAAAATTACCAGTGCTCATTGCGTTTATTTGCCATCGTAATTTGGCAATGACGGCGAATAACGGAATAATTTTTCATAAACGCCGAAGGGCGCACTTGACTCGTCGCCGCCCACATTATATAGCGATTACGAACGATAAAGAGGAAGGAGAAAGACAGAACGGCGAAGGAAGATGATTAGGGAAGAAGAAAGAGAACGGTGGGCGGGAGGATATTACGCTTTCACGATGGAACGCATGTAAGTGCACATTTTAATGTCAAGGAAGACGTGCGCACGCGCGCCCGTTTTGCAACAATACGAACGTGGGCTTACCACGGTAAATACACAGTAGCGAGTATGTCTTACTCACAACGCACGCCGAAACGACCTAGAAAGGATTAACCCTTTATAACTGCGTCGTTCTATATCTCATCCTATACTTTCATCGAAGTCGACAGTTCGACGGTCTCCTTCATTGTATTTCATTAATATGATTCGACATATATGTATAATTTTTTATAATTAATGCAAGAGAGTCAATTTGATTCGGTTAATGCATATTAAAATACCTACAGCTTTTATTTCTGGCAAACCGAGTTCTCAATTTCGAAGATATTACGTGTTTTGATGGACTTTCCGGTTAGTTCACATTTCAACAGGAATTTAATGCGCGCATCTTGAATGCTGGAGTAATGTTAGGAATTTAAAACAATTCGATTTTACAGTGGCGCGGACGGCGTATCTATATATACATAGCTACCTAAATTTGCTAAATTCGAATACAACGCCCGAAGTCACGTATATTTTCATCAGGCTACGAATTTACTATTAACCGTCGCCTTACTCAACATACTCGTTCAATCATACGAATTCCGAAACGTGACCTTCGACAAGCCGAACGATATCATCGCGTGTATACAAGTTGCTTGGAATTATTGGAATAAAAGGTAAACACAAGGGAAAACGATCAAAGTCTACGAATTCTCGGAAATTGTCAAATTAATAATAATTCACGCGACACGATAAAATTTTATTAAAGGCAATAGATCTCAATATATCAGTCCAACTTTACTTAACATTTTCTTTCCCCACATTACGATTCGGCTATATCCCTCCAACGTTAAATCAAACTCAATTTTAATAGGAATTTCACTCATCTTGTGAAAGAAATTGCTGAAATATTTGCTTATCAACTTACAGTGGCGCATATACTCACGCGGATTCAAATATGGGACGAAAGTATTCGCGAGGATAATAAAAGCGATGACATCCAGTCATGGGGAATCGGCACATGTTGCAAATAGAGCCGTTGCACAATCGCAGATCGCGGCTGATATTTTCGAGAAACATAACTTATTACGCCTACGTCAATATACAGCCGCGCGGCGCAACAAATGACCCGCTTGATCAAACGGACTTCTAGCACCATTGTTTGGCGTAATGTAATCGGCCGTTCTGGAACACTCGCCGTGAGCATTGTCGCCTGCCGAGTCGGATTTATTAAGCTTAATATGCAGGAGAAAGGTTATGTTATTGCGCCGGCGCATGGCTGATCTATTAATAATGATGAATAACGGGTGTTGGAATTATGAATAAGAGAATCGCGGGGAAGATACTGCGGCTACTGAATCTCGGTCGCGCACGAGACGTGAGTGATATGTAGATATAGTATATGTAAAAGACGATACATAAAGGCGCCCTAAATTTCCCTTTCCTTCTTCTTTAACCGAAATCCGATCTGGATTTGGATTTGGATTCGATTTTAATAAAATTTTAATATTTTCATAATCAGTTATTTAATTTGGACAACCGCAAAAAGTTGAACAGAAGAATGGCATGTATTCGCATAAAACATTGTCAGCGATATTGTGAAGTTACCGTCACGTATCACGTTTAATCGTCAAGCGTCTAGTTACAAAAATGCCGATAATTCGAGTGCAAAGTCCGTTTCGAAAGTTCGAAGTTCGATTAGCGATTAAGCGGATGACACCGCGAGGAAACGGCGCGCCAGCCAGCGCACGCGATTTCCCGAGATTATCGCCGTTATAAAAACGCAAGTTTCGCGCGTGGATGCACGCAGATGACGGAAAATTGACGGGCCGATAAAAACGACATGCCGCGAATGTAACGTCGAATTATGCGAATTTACTGCATAAGTGTAGGAACAAATACCGTCACCGTCGTCACGCGGAGATACACCAGTCGTAAAGTTGTCCATCTGTGAAAATATTGGCGGACCTCTTGACCTTTGCGCGAATGAAACGACGATTGCGCGACAGGTTTCATGCGATTTCGGTGCGAAACTTCGGAAGAAAGCGTCGCTTGGTGACACCGGCCGATTCCCTTTCGAGATCTTTACGGTTGTCTTTTCTGTGTTAACAGCGAGATGCGACGCGAATCGCGTGCGAGATTCTTACTCGATAAAAATGCGAGATATAACGCGATAGAATGACAAAGCGAGGAAGAAGTGATACGTGAAGTTTAATATCGCAATAAACTCCTGGTTATTGTCGTATCGGCATATTTAGGATCACTTTACGTTAACCGATACGTGAGATGAAATTCATGAAGTTCCGTAAAAGAGGTACTCACAATCAGATACTCAGATACCGAGAAATGCAATTCACTACGGAAAAAGTAACAGCGAAAAGAGAGAATTATACACTGGAACTAGCATTAACCAGTAAAATGCAAGAAAATGAAAATGTTGCAAGTCGTTTCAATATTTTGTTATCAGCCTGTGAACGTAAATAAACATCGAGTAGATAATTTAACGAAAGAAGTTCGTTTGATGCTTATGTCGTAATATCGTGAGAAAATATGGGCTCAAGAAATAAAATGTCACATTTAACCGTTAAAAGCCATCTGCTGTACCTAAAGACCATTCCAACATAGAAGTTTAGCGAGCGAATCATATTTATGACTTTATGGGCGGCGCCGTAATTTAATTGGTTAACGTACACCGGAAATTCGAAAAAACTTCGCGTAGCGGAGAATGGCGAAGTGTGAAAAAATCCGAAAGAAAGGAGGAAGTACTCGCGGGAGTGAAAGGCGCGAGGATCGTTTAAGTGATCACTATGAAGATTACTATGCCTGGTCGGCTGACGAGCACGTCACGTTCCAAATAGACGGAGCACCATTGTGTGGACGGAAAAAAAAAATCAATATTGCGACGATTTGCGATACGTCGCGAAAAGAACTGCCGGCATACCGAAGGCGGAAATTGGGTGGATCGATTGAGTGAAAGGTATCTACGGAGAGCGATATAACACGGATCCAACGCGTGTCGTGCACGACGTTACGCACGAGCGCGATATCTTCGACCGGAAATTCGGGTGAGAAGCAGGGTCAGGAAAACGTCAGGAATGCATCATATTGCGATCCCGCGAGGAGATTCGCGAAGAAAGGAGGAAGTGGCCGCCGGGTGAGTGAAAGGATGCGGGATCAAAAAATTCAACGGAGAGATTATAACGCGATCTCTCGACGCACGTGCACGTCGGCGTCGTATATCTCTCTTCCTCTCTCTTTCTCTCTTTTTTTTTCTCGCTCTTTCTGTCGCATACGTAACACATCGGTATCCCACTATCGCTCTTTAATAGGAATCATAATACAGCGCGACCGGAATAAAGCCGATTCCGCGGACGCGTTTACTCATCAAATACAACAACAATCGCAACAAGTACGATAAATGCGACAATACAATAACAATATAATACATGACTGCAGCGCATTTGCGTACATTCAACATTTCAATATTTAGCGAATAAATGCACTCTCTTTGCTTTGGTTCGAAATACAATGCATATATTTAAATAAAGATTCAATATTACGTGTTGTTCATCGACAGTTAATTTATTTATTTAAGCATTAGTGACGCATTAGTGACGCGGCGAAATTATCGCGATGTTATCGGACCGATTTGCTTCTCGAAAAAAATAACAATTTCCTAAATGAGCTCATTTCTATGACGCGCTAATGACGCCATTATAGAAACTGCCTAGCAATTTAGGTAATAATGAGTAAATAAAAGATATTTATATATTTCAACTAAGTAACTAACTTCTCATTAACTATCCTTCTATTAAAGTTTCATTAAAAAAATCGATTTGCGAAATTTTTCTCAGCAATGGAGATCTCACTACAAATATTCAATATAAAGAATACAATTTACGATTAATTAGAGATTAATTTATGAATGTAGATTTACTTATATTAATTATGTATATCTCCATACGTAAATTTTTATACGAGTCTTCGGAGATTGTTTTGCAGCCTCCTATCTAGCAATCAGTTGTTAAACTGTTCCAATATTAATTACGATCGTCGTATGCAAACAAGTAATTAAGACAAACAAGTTTTCGCTCCCGAGGCAAGCGCAGCTGCACGGAGCTCCGTAGGTGTCGCGCACTCGCCAACGAACAAATGCACGTCACTCGAGTGACTCGAGTTAAACGAGCTTTTGTTCTTGCGCGAGTAAGAAACAACTTGTTGGCTACGTAATCAACAACGGTGCGCGTTATTTGCACACGCGTCGCATGTCGCATCGCGCCGCGCGTATTAGGGTCTTGGCAAATCTGCTTAAGATTCCATTGACACCTCCCTCAAACGGTTGACATAAATCGGTGGATTATCTATCTTCGTGCGAACAATGTTAAAACGATTAAGAGGCAAGATCGCAGACGCGGGAGCGACGACGCACGGGCCCCGAATGCGCGTACCGAAACCGTCTGGCGCAATAATTTCCCCGCGCGAATTATTCCATTCGCGCCGTTCAGCGGTTTAGCTGGCATTCGCAAAACTCGGAAAAAAAAGAAAGAGGGGGAAAAGAAAGGAAAGAAAAGGAGAAAAATACCTTGACCCCCCCTTGCGAACGAGTCTATCTTTAGCTCGCCGTCTCCGAAGCGATTGGGGTGATGTCACTACTTAGGTATTCGGGTAGTATTTTGGGAATATTCTGGTATTTTGGAGTTTGTCTCGAGTAGCACACGACCCATCGAATAAATCAATTTGTTTGAGAATGTCTTCTTGCTCGACCGCTTTCGCGACATCATCTGACATCATCCGCCGCGATTGAAAGGTGAAATGAGAAATGACCGTCGATTTCGCAAGCTCGGAAAAATCATCTTTCGCGCCGACAAAACGTTTCTCTCTCGTATTTCTATCTTTCTTCGTCTCGAGGAGCGCACTGCAAGCGGAAATGCAGCACAATGTAATTTAATCCGTGCTAATGCTAAGATCGCGAGACGGAGCTTGTTTGCCAGCTTGTCATTAGTCATTTTATTCAGACGATTAACTGTTAAGTCATAGAACTTCCCGTATACGCGAAAATACGCTCGTTGCACTGCCGAGAGTGCCGAGAGTGCAGCGTTTATAAATTTCAAGTATATATTTCTCGCGCGCGCTTTATCACTCCCGCTGGATTTAAATGTCGCAATAGAATAAAGCTTTGATAAAACCGCTTCCGCTCTCCATTAAACATGCTATAAACGGATATATCGCAGAAACGCATAAACACGTATTGTATATATTTCCTCTTTATATGTTTCGATGTATCGTTTTCACTTCGCGCGCAAATAAATCGGACAATTCGATGGATGCCTCTGATCTGCTTTGCGTAATCCCGATTCCCTCCCCTCCCTTTTCCGCGCCGCGACGTAATAATTATTTCACCATATTGCCGAGAGTGCTCGTTAAAGACACGGTAAACAAGTCGGCGGCGGCTTTTAATACACCGCTCGCGCGCGATCGCACGTAACGGATGAATTAACGTATACGTAGAAGGCATTCGCGCCGGCGCGCCGCGGCGCGGCGATCCGATATTCCGATGTGCGTTGCGTGCGCGCGGGTATATCTGTGCATGTCTCGACAGTCTCGATTTGTTGCAAGCAAGATATCCCGACCTTGACTACTAATCTATTCCCGTAAAACAGTCGATTTCTCAGAGTATCGCGTGTAAACAATGACATAATTGCGCGCCACTTGTAATTCAATTTCCTCACCTTACATTGCAGTGGAAACGAATCGAGCTACGAATTAAGAGCGTATCTCCGAAAATTTCCAGTCTGCTCATTAATCATTTATGCTAAATTTTTTCAGATTTACGGTGGCAAACTGTGCTCTTCATATACGTTGAATTTATTTACAAGTTGCAATTTTAAATATATCTTGGGAAAACTCTAGCCATGTGTCACGAAAAGATAAAAATTGTGTGCTATATTATTGTTACTTCCTCGATTTTAGTATCGAGATATGCGAAACTAGGAAACAAATCATTTTTACATTTGTATCATTCTTATCAGAATTCGATGTATATTCGACGTGTTAAAGGCGCATTACTCTACTCTTTGTTTTTAAGGATTAATCAGTTCCGCGTTTGAGAAACGCAGTAGTCATAAAGTAATTTAAATTGCATAGTGAAAGTGAACTGCGCAAAATGAACCACTATCCTATAATTATACCAGAAGAACAAGGAAGAACGAGTTATTTTCGCACACAATGTCTCGGAGTAGACGCACTGGCGAATGATCGATAGCCATCAGCCGGACAGCCGTCGAGTTCGCTTCCGCCACTTACGGTTAGACAAAATCAAGTTAATAAGTATCGTTTTTAAAAAGTCACCGTAAATACAACGTGTAATTAGTGCGCAGTGCGCAGTCACCAAATAAAATCATTCGTCAGAGCTACTTCATTAACGATCCCGTCAGTTTCGATACCTCGCTCTCCACCATAATGCCGCGTAAAGTTAGTAGCGTTCGATTCAAATGCTGATCGCGGATGAAACTTTAAAAGCAAGCGCGATTGATTGATATTTTAATTAATATATCACGTATCAGAGAGAAGTTCCTCGACCGATCGCGTACACCGCCACCAGTGCGTTTACCCTCGTGTTTTTCCTCGCATCGGGGGTGCATCGACACGGCACACGCAGAGAAACCCGGCGCGCAAAAAGCGTCCCACCTGAACTCGGCGAGAGAGGCAGGAGAGGAGCCGAGAAAGGTCGCGCGCGTGCGCGCGCGCGCACCGCGACGTTTCTAGAAAGAGCGCGATCGTTCGCACAGACGCGAATTGGAATGCGTACGCACGGATGCGAGCGGCGGGTTTTTCAAGCCGAGGAAGAATTCGAAAAGAGCCGAGTAAGAGCGAAGTCCCTCGAGATTCCCGAGGGACTTCTAAGTTTTCGCTAAATGCCAATTCACAGGAACGAATCCTGCCTTGACTCGAATCGAAACGGAACACCGCGAAGTTCGCGCGTTAATTTCGAGATACGAGTCGAATGACTATCGAGACAAGAGTGATAATCGGCTATATTCTCGCCCCTTATTATCCAAATCTTTCTGTCTCGTCGTAGAGCTCGCGAGGATCGAGCACGAAGGGCTAACATATGGTGAACGCGATCAATAACAGTTCGATACTTACAATGCGTACAAGCGTTCTGCTCCTTGTCGTCGTCGGGACACTAGGTCACGGGCACGTTTTCACTGATCTCTCGCTAGGTCGGAGTATGTTGTCATAATACAAGAACGCAGAGATGATAACATCCGGTCCGAGAGAGTTTCGCTTCTTAATCAACGCCTCTCAATTTCGTGTAAACGCCGCGCACTTGAGTGTGCCCGCTTCTTCTCGTACCTCGATGTGTATATTACGAATTACGATAAAACTCGCCGAATGTACAAGGAGCGTTCGCGCCGTTCACGAACCGATCGAGCTCGTTGCGCCACCAAAAATCGAATTATCGCACGTCGCGTTGTAACGAGAACACCGTTCGAGGAAACTTGGCGCCTTTCGCGTTTGCGTCCATATGAAGTGAAGAGATCAGCCGTACGTCTCTCTCTCTCTCTCTCTCGCCGCCCGTCTGCGTCGACGGGCAGGCCGGTCCGCTTCGATGCCGCGGACGGAGCTTTTCAGTTCGCAGCCGGTTTCCGTTTCGCCTCTCCCGATCGTCCCGTCGCCTCACGAGCCGCCCGCTCCGTTCTCGCGCGCGTGCTCGCTCGCCGGAGGAACCGGGAAAAACGAACGTTTTACTCGGCCGTGGGCAAGATGCGCGCAAGGGAAACCGTACGTGTCGACCAGAACGAAGAGGTTCAAGCGTAAACACGTCTACGACACTACCAGTCACCGCGGCGAACCAACTGACACTGACAGCGACCAGCGACGCATACGATTCGAGCGCGCACGCACCCGCGGTACCCCCCTACCACCCAGCGACGAATCCCTCCCACCTCGGGCTCTCCCCTCCCCCCCACTCGTGAATCGTGACTCCGGCCGGCCGCGGTGTCCTCGTCGCCGTCCACAGGTCCCCGCGTGATGCCGCACGCCCACACACGCTCGCGGACGCGGAGTCGCAGCGCGAGCGCGACCCGAGATCTACGATCCTATACGATCTCCGTTTATTTTATTATACAACACGGATCGCGCGCGACACATGCGATGAGAGCCGGCCGCGGCGCGGGCGTGCACGAAAACGCGCGGCCGACCAGGCGAAACGAAGGAATCTCTAGCGAGGCGAAGGAATTTTTGTAGCTTTCGAGCAAACTTTGCCTTTGCGTTTCACCTAATTGCCGCGCGCTCTTTATTATTCCATCGATTTTCCTCTCCCAAGCGCGTCACGTAGCGCGTAACGCAAGGCTTGGGTCTTCTTTCTCTCTCTTTCGCGCGCGCGGAGCGGACTCTTCGCCGCTCGTGGGATCGCGGATGGTGCCCGAAAGAGAGAGTAGGCCACGACGCGACGCGCGAGTAGTATAGTGGCGTGTTGCGCGATCGATCGGTACGCCGAGAGTGCCGAGACTTCCGTGATTTTCCGGTATCGTCCGACGTTAGTTGTCTCTTTATTTTCTGAAATTTTGCGGGCTGTCACAATCTTGTACGCCTGATGATTTAAAAAGCGTTTTAAGTTTCTTAATATCTGCGCGCGTCCTACGTTTCAAGAATTACGAAACTATTTTGACGAAATGCACTTGTAAAGAATTAGATAGGAGCTCGGCTACACTCGGCACGGTATATTATGCATGCAAAATTCTTTGTATGAAAATTTTGCATCGCTACAAACTGCAGGATTTGTTTTCGCATACGTTTATATTGAGAGAAATCGTAGGCTGATACTCGGGCTGATATCTATAATGCACTTAAAAATTTTCGGATATCGTAAAATTTTCGAAATTATGAGACAGAATTAATGAATAAATTATATTTTGTTATCGTAATAGTTAACTTCAATTCGCTTAAAGCGCTGTACGTACGATAAATTAATTGTTTTTTACTCCTTAAAATTATTGCTTTTAATTGTACTCATTGTGCGCGTAATGATATACCCCTTAAATTTGGCCTAGAATATAAATCATAGTTATGTACAAAGACATGAAAAAACGAGGAATCCTACAGATTTCCGGACGCTAAAATCTTTCCGCGCACTTCCGTAAAACGGTAATCAAACGCTACGTACTACATTATAATTCTGAGAGGCGAGGCGAGCATTATGCGCTGCGAGAGACAATGTTGCGACGTTCCTCTATCTCAAATCTTACGTAATAGCCGGATCAATTACTTCTGCCTATAAGTGGGACCAGTGGGACGACTTTGAGTCGTTACGCGGCCTTGTTTGCGCTCTTTATCTTCGAAATTATTGCAATTTTCAAATAGCGTCGTCCTTTTTTCTCGAGTTTACGTCCACATTCTAGTGCGGCGTGGCGGTTCCTCCGCGCGCGCGGAGGTGCGCGTTCGACGTTTCTAGCAGGCAGCTTCGAGAAACGGCGAACTATAGACATCGATGTCAGATAAGAGATTATAGCTTATAGTCGTGTTTCTCGTAACCTATAGGCCTATAGGCTAAATACGTCCTTCCGCGCACCAAGAGTTACCGTCCTACATTACGCTACCGCGTGTTTTCCGGATTCCCTTCGAATTGTCGTTCGAGCAGTTCTTCTTCAATCATGACGACCTCACCTAAGCGGAAGCCACAGAACACGAGAGGTAGTTAACATCAAAGCGTCCGATAGCGATCAACTTGATGTAATTAGTATTGAATTGATATTTTAACGTGTTTTTTCATATGACAAGAGAAATGGGTTTGATATTTGTACACAGAAGTATGAAAACATAAAATATGCAGACGTGAGTTATCAAATGAGATTAGACATTAGATTTAGATTAGATATTTGTTGTTTTTAAAGATAGACAAAAATTGTAAAAAACAAAGTAGCAAGGTACAGAAAAACATCGTACAGAGATAATAATTTCTTTGTAACATTGCACATGACTGTTATCTTCATTTCTTGAAAAATGGAAAATATTAAAAGATTAAATTCTATTCTTCGCCAGTAGTGATTAACACAAAATAATTTTATTTTGACCGAACTGACGCTTTATTACATCGTGTTTACATCGACGTTTCGACACTAGTTTTGTGTCCTCATAAACACGATATAATACAGCGCCAGTTCGGTCAAAATAAATTATTTTTTGGAAAATATTAAAATTAATACTATAAAAAAACAGTTTTCGCTTTTATATTCAATACAAAATTATATTTTATATTCAATATAATAATATTTTTAATTGCACTCGTGAAAAAGGTCTGTTCAAAAACAATTAATAGCGTTGTCAATAACACATGCTCGATAAAGTTCAAAAATATGACCTCGACAATATCTATAATAAATTTGGATAATAAATGAATAAAAAATCCCCCGTTTAAACATCAAACGAAAAGTTCGCAATAAATTTAACATAGTAAGGTAATGAGTAGTATGGATAAAACGTAGACTGCTTAGAAGTACTTTGTTAGCGAGTATTTACTTTGGTATTAAACTCTGGTTGTGGAAGTTTGATATTAAAATTACGTCATTAAACGCGCAGTACGAGAATGCAGAGGAATTTATACTTACAACGGGGGTATATACTTCCGTATCTATAGATCCTACATAGACTCGCCCTCCCATCCGTAGAAATTCTCAGTGCAGAAACACAATGGAAGTCGAGATATCATTTGAAGCAAATTAAAATCTGCGGAATGTAATCCCATTTTTTCTTTCATTAATCCGTTTTTTCTTCATATACGTTTTTCTTTTGCACAACAAAATATTTATCATGAGTGCACCCCAAATATATTGAACGTGTTTTCTCAAATATCAAAGTAATACTGCTGCTCATGTGATCTCACGCACGTCAGATACTGATTATCTCTTGTAAGAAAAATTCTAGATATCCTGAACGCGAGCTTGTGTTCATTTTTACTCATATGCTATTCATACCGTGTGACGGGTGATTCTTCCGTGTATTGTCACGAGACTAATAAGTGCGAATGGATATTTATGACCGAGGAAAGAACGCAGGAAAGGAACTGCGTTTAGAAGGACGACGCGAGTAGAACATCAGGACACGAGTCTGCGGAAACGAATTATGGTCGTGTTATCGTGATACAAAATGCGCGAGCGATATCAAATTTAATCTACAAGTCGACTAAACTACCTACGCCTTATTAATATATTTCAGAATTGACTGATTTAAAAGCATGAAAGAGACAATCGTCGCGGCAGATCGAGCGTCGCGGGTTCCGAGCTGCCCGCGGAAAAAAAACTCTTCCAGGGTTCCAAAGACAATTTTAGGTCAAACAGTTATTGCAGGTTATTGACTCGACATCAGATCGTTACTTTCACGTCATAGTGTTGGTCGTGCTTTTAAATCGAAGCGGCGGTTAATCTATTCTCGGACGCGCTATACCGCCGATGTAACAATCCTGCCATTCATCGTTAGGCAAAGAATGTAAGGAAGCGATGATAAATTTTTTAGATGTTCACAAGTCGATGGTGTTTTAGCGTGCATCTTCTCCTATGAAAGAGGGATTTGTAAAAAAAGATATCTAAGGATGTGGGGATTCCCATTAAATGTTCGCGATCGTTGACATTTAAACATAGATCGCACGAATCATCCAACTTTTGCGGATAATTCTACTTGAAAAGTCTGTCTAGATTTTTTTAGCTTTCGATAACCTCGCAATCTCTAGATATTTTAATTTCTCTACATTCGAGTACAAGACATTTCGTATTAAGACTCAACAACTATGCTTTTATTCCATATTATAAAGTGGATGGAATCTATTATATTATTTATGTTCGCCTAAAATTTATTTTGTAAAATTCTTCAAGTTTCTTGTCGCTTTACTTGAAAATAATTTACGGTGTAGCATTGATTTCTCTAGTTGTGAAACATCCTATATACATATAGATATATATGGTCATAAATAAAAATAAATAAAATTAATTTCGTTGAATTAATTCGCGTAATATCTAACAGATCTAACAGATAATGTAGCACAATCCAAAGCTGCTGTAAAATCGTTCTCTTATCCCGTTCGAGTTAAGTCTCTGCGCACGTATTCAATTTGTAATTTACACGATGCCAGAGCATACAAGATAGGATTACATACCTACGACGGTAACTTTGCACCGTGGTTAATAAAGCTTTCAGAACCAGGTAATGTAATGTCCGAGAAAGTAGCTTCAGTTAAGCCGTAAGCTTTAATTTCTGTATACATACGAGCCTTGTTAATATTAGATAGGTTTGCAATTTTCTCTTCTCTTAAACAAAGAGCATCGCCGCTATCATTTTATTCTGTGTCTTGCAAATAATGTTAAATCTAAAAATATATTCTGAAAGAAACATTAAGGGTCAGTTTTTCAATAGTCGTTTAAACTGAAGTTTAGCTAAAGTCTAAAAACTCACTCTTCATCTTTTTCTAAAAGGGATAGTTAGAAAGAAATGAAGAGTGAGTTAAGCTAATTGTAATGAGATTAAAGTTAAACAACTATTGAAAAACTGGCCCTAAGTAGCATACATTTAGGAACAGTGAGCTTCACAATATATTCAATTTTTCCTAAAGATAATTTTTTTTTGAATTGAGCAAAGCGACAATACCAGTAGTTGGATTTTTTGAAATGTATTTCAAAGCAACACTTTGAATTTTTCGATTAAACTTTGCAAGAGATCATAGAACAATACGACGAGGTGTTGAGATCCGTTAAATTTCAATTTGTCGCTTTAACGGAAAGATTGTAAGGGTTAAATTCAAGCAACGATCGCGAAACTAACGACGCTAATTCTAAGACCCGCGACTGTGTGGTGGGACACGAAGGCAGGCCGAGAGACGACGAGAGATCGTGTCGTCGCGCTCGGACAGCGCGAGCGAAGTGAAGGTGTTGATGACGTAATGTGCGCACGGCAGCAACCGCGTTTACCGCGTGCGTGGTAAAGTGGAGAGTTGCTCGTGACTTGCGGTGTGCATTAAGAGAGACAGAGAAAGAAAGGGAAAGAGAGAGAGAGAGAGAGAGAGAGAGAGAGAGAGAGAGAGAGAAAGACAGAGAAAGATAACAAGAGAAAGAGTGAGATACACACGCGAAGAGAGGAGCGGAGCGTGGAAGTTGCGCACAAGCGCAACGACGTGCAACGCTGCGCTGCGCTGTCGCCGTCGCTACAGCGACCGTCAAGGACGTTTGCGCTCGGTTTGCCACGCCGAGAGAAAGAAAATGTTGGAGCGAGACACAGAAAGACAGAACGGGGGAAACCGAGAGAGAGAACGTGGACGGAATGGTGGATGAGGAAAGGAGAGGACCACGGGAGAGGGAGAGAGGCAGAAAGAGGGTTTGAGAGAGACAGGAATAGACGTGAAAGAGAGGAGCTCACACGGACGCACGTTTCTCGCGAGAGTTCCTTCTCCCTATCGCGCGCCCGCGAGATCGACGCGACGAATTCGAGCCTCTCGATCCGGCCTCGAGCGGCCTTGAATACGTCGCTGGCGACTCTTGCAGGGTGGAGAGCGAGATCGACAAGATCAATCTCCAAGGCATTGCGACTCGCGGTATTCGTGGTGTTTAATTATCGGTTCTATATATAAGCTAACGTAATTTAAAAGTAACGTACTGTATTATTAGAAGGTAGAATTTTATTACTTTTTTCAGCCAAAAAATTTAGGTTAAAAAAATAAGCTTCATCTACGTAGATTCTTAGAAGTCTTCTAAATGCTTACACACAATGCTTATGTTGATTCCGACTTAAATCTATATAAGTGATTCCTATATATATGATACAGATTTTTTTCTATTATTTGTTACATAAAATTTGTAAAATATGGTATATATCCGAGATGCGATTCACGTTTAAAAATATCGTGAACGTTAAGTAAAAAATTACATTTCTCGTTCCATTAAACTTTTCGCTACATCATTCACCCACCTTTGTCCGCCCATCGCGCGTTACGCAATTGCTATTGTATTATCGAAATGTGCGCAACACGCGAGCGCTTCTCCAGTAAACATTATTCGTCATCCGCAAGGCGACAACTTCTGGTTCTGGTACGGGAGAGATAAACTCGCTCGCTCGCAGAAACGCCGTTCGTTTTCGTTCGTTAAACAGTCGGACAGTGACAGAATTACATACTTGCCGCGATCCTCTGCCGCAAACATGCCGTCTCTCGGCGACATGTAATTTCTTAAAACCTCTACGAAGGTGGCCTCCCGCCTGGCATTCTCGCCGGCTCACAGCCCACTTTTACTTCGTTAGAAAAGTCTGGCGTGTATATCAAGGCCATCAGGTTTATCGATCAGAGCCGCGCGCGGGCTTCTCTAATAACACGAAAAAAAAAGAGCGATCCTTCTCATCAAACCGATTGAAATTGTAACTCGATATGCGCCACCCGCGGTTCCTGCCTCGCTTATACGTTTTCCGCGTAATGCAAGAGCTCCCGAAGCACTTACGCCAAAAACCTTAATACATATCGCAACCGATATTCGGGAATCCCAGCAAAGAAAATCCTTCGTTAATTCGTAATCTTTTTCGAATTAGCTAATCAACTCGACGGCCAGTGACTCAATGCACAATATTTCTGATACATCGCGTTGGGAAGAAGTTACATTTGGGTAAACGCTGTTGCGAGTAGGTACCTATAGCCGCGCGAATGTTTGTCTCGCGAAGTTAACTTTTGAAACTTCCTTCCCAAGGGTTGAAGACTTCGTTTATTTTTGTCCGACACGCGTGGGCGACGTAACCGTGTAAATCCACCGTGCAATTTCGTTCGTCGGCGAATCTGTCGCGCGGGAATCACGGGACGAACCTGGAACAGCCTGTACACGATACCGACCGTTCGATAAGCTGCCGGGTGTAGGAGAGGCGATTGTAACACTCGCGCCGGCATGGCATAGGTCAATCGGTTATGAGTATGCCGTAAAATGATCGATGCGGCACTTTTCCGCGTGATTGTGTTACCAATCATGAACGCGTCGGTTGCCGCGACTCGTATAACAACGAGATCTCAGCCGTATCGCAATTCGCATCGACTGATAAACGAATGCAGCAGGAATCGACGAATTATGCCGGGGTAATGTCGAAACACGATGACGGCAGTGACGACGGCGACCGCGTGCTTATGTTGTCTTACTCGCAATTATGTTTTCGCAAGCAAAGCGCCGCGCCGCATTGTGTAGACCGGCGCGGCGCTCCGTTCCGGAGTGTTCGTTTGCAACACGGAGTTTTTAGCGGTTCTGTCGTGGTGCTGGCTAAGAAACGCGAAGAGAGATCGCGGTGGTTTTCGCAGAAACGCGAGGAACGCTTATCCAATCGGCAACACGGCAACTCGGCAATGGATAAACGTAACGGTTGCGAGTCGGTTGTGAAAAAGTTTTGCATAATGTATAACAGCCGGTGCTACTTCTCGCGGGTATACGAGCGCGGTCGTCAGCTAAATCAATGACCCGCGGCCGGCCTGATCGAGCGTTTCATCGTCCGCAGAATTTATATCGTTTCAACAACTACGCCGTGTCATTGGAGTAACTTATACAGAGCGTTCCAGATTCCACCGCGTTCCGCCTCTACCGTAGATTCTGCCTTCAAGTATCTTCAACTATCTTCGTGAGAACTTGGGGATGGGAAAGTATCGCTCTTATAAGTTTCCTGTCAAACTTCCAAGTTCTATCTTTGGTAAATTTAATATTTATGATATGCTTGCTTAACTCATGGAAATTTTGTAATTATCCTGAACATGTGTGTATATATATATACTAGCTGGTTACCCGGGCTTCGCCCCGGAGGACTTCTCGCCCTATTGTAGACATCAGTTAGTACATAGACAACAGAGGAAATGAACAATACGATGAAGAAATTTAAATCTGAAGCAATAGAATTGGAGCAAAAGTACGAACAAACACTAACATAATTAACACTAATATAATATTCAATATGATTTAATATTATATATTAATGTTTATACATATATAAAAAATATTAAATTATACTGAATATTTTGTACATATATAAACATTGAGAATCATATTTAAAGCGACAATTATATTAAACCTAAAAGCAAATGTTTTTATGGTCCAATTTTAGATATCTCAAACTTGAAAGGAAGATAAAAGAAATTTTTTTTAATTTCATAATACTTATTATATAATCGCATCACGTACGATGTCTTCTGTGACTTCACAGCTCTTCAAGCACAGTTATCTGACTTCGACTAATGTTCATATACCGAAATCAATTCAGCAACCTTCACTACACCATTTCACACGTGTAACCTGCGCTACCTTGCGTAAGATAATCCTGTAAATCGCGAGCGTCACGGTAGGTGAGATAATCTTGCACAACCGTATACCAACGTTAGCGGGAATGCAATCGATGATAAGCGAGTGCGTGTATTTCATTTCGTTTAAAGCGGCTAGGCCGCTACTTTCATAGATAATGCCGAGCGTTGGAAATATTAGAAAAAAAAATTTCCATTGCGAAACGGTGGAACGTACGTATATGTTCGTATTTTTATGCTTGCGTTATTACAATAAGTAACGATATGAGCGATAAAAGCACGCACGTAACGAGTAATTGGTCGGTGGGTTTACGTCAGCAACGCAAAATTCCAACGATTATCTTCGTTACCTAAAAAGCTTTCCTCATCGCGAAATTGCTGGGTATTCTTGAACTACTCCGTAAAGATAAACATTCCGCATACGTTGTTTTTACAGCATTAATTCGTCATCACGTCTTCTCGTAACAAAAAGAAATCGGGTGATTATCGAAAATGTGTCAAAATGTACCATGTGTCTTTGTGTACGGGAACTGTCATTAAAATAAATTCAGAACAGCAAATAATTATTCATTATTATTCATATATACACCCGTATAAACACGTAAGCCGTTTAGTTTGAAAGTGATGTGAATCCGGTTTTCTGGAACATCATAAATTTTAATCAAGCGTAAACTGATGAAACTAAATATAAACTGATCTTTTATATCGCCATCAATAAGTAAATACCTCATATGCAAAATAGTGTTACTTCTGAATCGTAAACATTTTTATTTCCTAGCATTTTTTTCCACCATTCAGGAAACAGTGCATACCTATATAGTCAATTTTGGCAAACTCTTATGTCTTATAGGCTTACCTATAATAAAATAAACTTCGTTAAGGTTACGAGATACTATTTCGCATAAATGTGGTCTCGCTGCATAAAAAGCAAATTGTGCTTAATGCAAGTTCACAGCATCGTCATAGGTTAATGGAAAACGCAAATGATGTATTTAATCTAAATGCATTAAATCGTATTTAATTTGTATATGCGAAAAGTTATTTAAATTATTCTAGCTCCGAGTACTCTTTTACTTGATGTTGACATTTATTAACCTTTCGTCTAAAGTTTGCTTCTTTCTCCAAAGTGAAGTGCCCGGAAAACGTAATGCGCAACAAGCTCTTACAATTTCCACTTCATCGTGGTTACCGGGATAACAAGGATTACTTATGAAAATTCTTCAGAAGGTCACTCGCGATCGATTAAATATACAGGGTGTTTCAGGTTTTTCCGCCAAACTGTGCTAGTATATTTTACGAGTAGAAATAAGAAAAAAATGTTATATAAACATAGGCTTACAAATGCTTCATTAAAAAGTTATAACAAAAATTAAATTCTTATTATTACTATGGTACTGTGTAACAACGATCTATATAGTGTTTACTATTATTGTTCCATTTCAAAATGTCTACCATTGTTTTCAATACAAGACCGATGTCGCTGAAAACTTGAATTTATCACCGTATAAATCGCGTGTCGAATATTATTACAACTTTTTAATAAAGCCTATGTTTAAATAACATTTTTTCTTATTTCTACTTGTAAAACATACTGGCACAGTTTGGCGGGAAAAACCTGAAACACCCTGTATATATTGTTCGACTTTTACGAAGTCGAGATATATGCAACGAAGAATTTTCATATTCCGGTATAAAGAGCGCGTGCAATATTTTTGAGTAAACCGATAGGAAGTCCGATAGTTTTAAGTCACATGCAGGTTTCTTAACGTAAACCTTAATTTTTAAACTGATAATTAGTCTTATGTTATTAAGTTCAATTAAGTTTATTTCCGCGCTACAGTTTCAAAAGTTAGTATGTAACATTATTATGAGCATAATGGCGTAAGTCATATGGAAATAAAATATTTACATTTTTGACTTTGCATCGCAATATCTCTGCTCGTAGGAAACGTAGACAAAAAATAAAAACACTCATTATATAATTCAAACCCAAGTTGTCGACTAAACCTACTTACAATTAGAATTTGATCGGTTCAGCCGTTTATGAGATCCGATAATTAATCTAGGGTCTCTCAACTCAACGGTTTGCGTAAAGATACACGATCTATCTCGCTGCACATACATTTGGCGCGAGACACTACCGTGTCTTTTGATATGTAAATACCTAGAATATAATAGAATATAAATAGAATATAAATAGAATTCTTTACATAGCTGGATATAATAAAGTTATAAATTATATATAACTTTATTATATCCAGCTATGTAAAGAATTCTAATATATACTGTTTGATGCAATATAAAAATATAATAATAAAACTGATATTATTATTAAAAATAAAGATGCGATTGTAACAATAAATTTTATATTTTGTACATTCAAACAAGCTCTTTTGCATCTCAACCGCACAAGTCGAAGATTGAGTCTAGTCAGATTCATATACAATACATTATGCGCGCGATCTCGCTTGGAATCCTAATTTTCTATTCACGCGTAAGATTCTCAAGTTCACTGCTGCGGTACGGTAACGATCCTCGCAAAGGTTGAAGAGATTTCGAGTAAACTCGAGCGCGATAGAATGATACGAGACTCGGTGTCTCAAGGATATCATTGAAACCCTCGGCAAACGCATTGCCGCCGGCACCGACATCACCTTCTGTCTTATCTCTCGCTCTTACAAAGATCTGTTCGACGCGTTATCCTACTAGCGACTGAACAACAAGACCCCGAGACCCCGATGCTATTGCTACTTAAATTGACCTTTACCGCAGCGCAGCAACGTCGGCTGCGGATGTCATTCGCGACGTACATACAGACGGTTTAGTTCATTACGGGAAGTAACGAACTTGTGCTAACACCGTGGTTTGAGTGGGAGACATAAATTACTCGCTTATACGCGCAACATCCTATCAGAAATGTCAAAACCTTACCACCTTAAATGTGCATATAACGTAGAATGTAGATGATCAAATAAAATAGAAGCTCGAGTAAAAGGACATTCAATATTCTATGGCGAATTAAGTTAATAAAGAAGCTTTATAGTTTATATCGTTAATATCCCGTATAAAAGTATCTGAGTTTTGTACGAAATCAAGAGTCAGAATGAGCGAATAATGAAATCATTTCTTACTCTCATGCACTAACTCGTTGTCTTATATTATGAAATCTCTATTCTATAGTCAAATAAATTTATAGGACAAAGAGCAGAATTTATAGTGTTGAAGCTAGAACCTTTTTAGAGTAGGAAAAAAAGAAAGGGGGGAAAAGATATAGGATATAGTGTTCAGAATATCCCATTTTGGAAAATTTTTCCTAAATTTGTTTGTGTAATCTTCGACGATAAAAATTAATAATGGATAAATTATAAGTTTTACAAAAAAGCGCAAAATATAAGAAAACCGGTATCTTACAATTAGATAAAACAGAATGGCCATCCAAGAAGATAATCACCGACAAAATTTTATAAAATATGCAGAATATGCATGCAATAATATTTGCGTTAATAGTCGAAATAATGAAAGTTTTAAAAATAATAATAGAAAAGAAACGTGCGTAGAGACTTTTAATTCACGCTAGATTCGCTAACAATCTCGTTGAAATTTAATCAGGCGATAATGCAACATCTCGTACAATCTCCGAAAAGACTAGTTTAGCTTATCTGTATCAATCTACCGAAAGACGTGTCTGAGCAGGTAATACGGAAAAATTTTGCGGAACCAAGTCACGGGTCAACAAATGATACGTCGAAATTCTACACGCGCTTTCGCTTTCGTGATCCCTACGATCGATTTACCTGCACCGCGAGTTCTCGACACCTGTTGCTGATTACGGTTGCTACTTTCCCGGGAACGGAAGCCAACCCGCCGTTCATCAATGACGAATCGTCATACAATAACTTGAGCAGTCGCGATCGCCGAATCGTCTTTTTGGGAAGCGTGATAATACGCATCACGTATTGATCTCGATACATATATTATCAGCATCTTTTGCGATGTTCTATGTATGATCAGTGCAGCACTTCTGCTTCACACAAGGCGACTTTCTCACTTTTATTTTTTTCTCTTTTTCTTTTATCTTTTTTTCTTTTCCTTTGCATCCTATTTCCCTGTTATAATTTCTATTTATTGCAATTATTAACGAAATACGAAATTCGATATAAAAACACAATAAACTCGCCATGCAAAGTGCAGAATGCAATGGCATTATAATCAAATTAATCGTGATAAACGTTTGGTTGCCTCCGCGTCCGATCAAAATTGTGTGATTCAATTAATAATAACACATTCGCTTCCAGATATTATTATTGGAACTTCGCTGGACGTATAGAAATTATAATGTACAATGTTCCATTCTCGATACGATGAAAAATTTTTAACGTTTATCAATAGAGTTATCACTTTTTATCACGAGATATTATGTTATGCCATCGCATTTTGTAAAGCAGCAATAAACAACTTCTGCGATAGGTACATCGTAGCGGATTTTTTGTAGACTGATAATTAAGAAACGATTAAGAAACGGAATAACATCGTGGTCAAACCACTGTGACCGATAATATGTTATTCTAGACATTGAGACAGGAAGGAAGACGCTAACTTCCTGAATCGATAAAGTAGTCGGTATGCGAACAACTTCCTGAGATAATTTAGAGCATGTATAATAAAATATTTTAGATTTAGGATTATGCACATCTAGTTTTGTGTCGACTAGTTGATATAAAAATAATACTACAATATTACAGTATTAAAAAAACGGTCTTTGCGAAACTTAATATAACATAATGTTTTATCGTATAAAAGTGTTATTCCATGCTTTATTATTTCGCTATACAGGGCGCAATCGTAGAAAAATCAGTTTTTCTTATAAAAAGTGCGCCAACTAAATGTCAACGTGGGTTTACCAATACTATTGCGTGAGAGAATGGCGAGCACAATTACGCACTAGTATTACGCAGCTTAGGTACTGATACGAACAGTTCCTAAGCTCACCACATTAAAGTCGTTAAAGTAATAATATCTAATTTCGTTAGAAGTCGCAGGCGTTATAAACTATTTAAGCGTATCAATTTTAACCAGATTTTCAAGAAACCAATTGATACGTTGATCGAACTCGTAGATAGAATAATAGTACCAATGCAAATTTATATACATGTATTTGTACCTATATAAATTATAATTATAATTTATATATATAAATTTATATAAATGTATATAGGACGTATATTTATATAAATTTATATATTCAAAAAATATGTTTTTTTCTATCGTATATTCAACAGAATGACACATGTCAAGCTGTATGCTAGTTCACTAACGATCAATGTTGCGATGCGAATGAATTCAGCGTTACAAAAACAGTAAAAAAAAAGACATAGATAACGAAATTATCGACGTGACGTGACGAAAAATAAAAATCGATTTTCCTGTCACTTGCGGCCTTCCAGTGTTTGAAACTGGTGAAAACCGAGCTCTCGGCTTTTGCATTCAGAATCAGGGTGTGGTAGGTAACGCACAAGGTTGACTACATTCACGCAGGCGCCATTATCTACCCGCTCTCGAACGAATTGTTGAAGGAACAGGTCTTAAAATTGTCCTCGTCCCTATCGAAAGTCGCGCTCTCGACACTTTACCGATATGTGTATCTCCTACAATTCGTTTTACTACAACGGAACTTATACGATTAAGTATAGAAAAGATGCCTCGTTTATAACGATAAACCGATCCGTATTAATTAATTCAAGACAATAATAAATATTATTATTATAAATAAGCAGCATTCAATTCTTTAAGAAAAAACGTGTTGAATGTTTATAAAATATCCCTCAAAAGATATGGTTAAGATTATATCAACAACAATAAGACAAATTGCATTGCAATATAAAATCTTCGTACTATTTAAAAAATACTATATAAAAAAATGAAGTGTTTTAACTCTTAAAGATTAATAAATCCGTATTCCAGATTTAGTCTTAATGCAGTATCAAACTATTTTTACTTAATTATTATTTATAATTACTTTTATTTATTATTTTGTGCATATTATTGTAAATATACTTTCAATACTTTTAACATAGTCTGTGACTTCGCTTGAAAGTAAATTCAAACTATCGTACACCACAGTCGTACTACAACTGTCGCAGAACAACTTAACTTTTTCTCATAAAAGTTGACTATTTTCCGTTCAATCGACTTCGTCGTAGATTAAAAGTGAAAAAAGTGCGTAAGTAGGCCTCATTTCGCAAAAGATGCGTGGAAGATGCAAGGCAAATAATCGGAAAAGAACGCGGAACGCGGTTTCGCAATATCGCGAACCGGGACGGTGACCTTGTCTTACTAGCGTAGGATCGATGGGGACTCTTAAAAAATTAAGCGCCACATCTCGTGGGGATTTATCGTGCGCCGTCACCTGGTGTAATTGCGTTTCTCGAGTATAATAGCGGGACGAAATAAACATCGATCGATACTTTCTAAGGAAGCCTGGATAAATGTTTTAAGGAAAAAAAAAACGCCACGATCGATTTTTCGTGCGTTACACCTGGCGACGCGGTGCTGCTCGTTAGAGCCAGAAGAGGACGCAGAGTGGATCGAATGCAGATTACACGACGTATCCAGCTTAGCGAGAGTCTCTTCTATAAAACACGCTGTAGGATAGGCGATCTCTCATATAGCTCGGCTATAAAAGGAATGCATTAATGAACCCTGACAAGTTTTGTTTCATCGTATCAAGTAGTTTGACAACATAATTATGGGTTATAACGTCTATTGTACTTAATGCATTGAGGCGTTGAAAGTCTCATACTAGTTCGTAGCTGTACGTAACATAGTATGTGAAAAAAATCAACCTAATAATTTGTTAAACCCGCCAGATTTTTGCAAAATTCTCGCGAATTAAATATATTATTACCTAACGCGGACTTTTTTGTCTTTCGGAAAAAATGACGAAAGACATCTAGTCAAGTCTCAATGTTTCATCACCGTGGCAATCGAGGTAATTTAGCTGGGCAAGCGCCATTCATCAGAGTCAGTGTGCATAGGGTGACGAGGCTTCGCCAAATATTACGTTACACGTTAAGTATGTCGTTACGAAAATGCCTCGAGCATCTAGTTGTTGAGTCCGAGCAAGAGCCACGCCGAGCGGAGTAGCGAATCGCTAAAGCGCGCGCGGATGATATGTTGCTATAATGTCAAGAGCAACCGGTGTATCACACTCAGCACACGCGCTTAGCGCGTAGCTGCGCTGCACTGCCGTCTACTGCTGTTCCTCTGCTGTTCCTCTGCGTATTTAGGATACGGCTGCTAACGCGTCCGCGACATACGAATGCGATTTTCTACGTGCGGGGAATTGCGTGCCTACACACTCGTCGTGCGTCGCGTCGCGTTCCGTTGCGTTACGTTGCATTGCACACACAGGGACCCTGACTGCTAATCACGTATCCTCATTGACGAGACGCAAGAAAAGCGGAAGAGTCGCGATGAAGAAAGATGACAATTACGGAACGACCGGAAATGGGAGGCAGCAATTTGTTTTCGTCGAGCGTGACAGAAGGTACGATTCGACGCGACGCATCGCGACGCGACGCGCGAGCTATTAATTAATTTGCGGTGATTAAGCGCGCTTGCGGAATCGTGAAAACTTTCGCTGTACCCTCGACCGTTATAATAATGTGAACGCTATAACATAATACGCGCGCTAATTTATATATAAATATGTCTTGATAAACAGTTTACCATCTGCATCTTCAGCCGTTTCCTTTTCTTATGTAAGTGCTATCAAAATGTTATCTCTTGATTATATTTGTCTCGAAAAAATTATCGCTATTTTTTTTGAAGGTACTATATAAAAGAATCTGAAGAAAGCATAGGAAAATATGAAAAACTCAATCAAAAGTTAATGATTTTACATATTAAAAGATACAAATAAATAATTCTAATATATTCTAAAAAATCTATAATTTTTATTCTTTCCAATTTAATATCAATTTAAATTCAATTTTAGTTTTCAATTACATTTAAAAAAAAAGAAATTTTTTGAGATTTAATCAAATACATATATAAAAAAATAACAAAACTTCTAAGAATATAAATCCAAGGAGGCCGTAGGCAATAAATTAACGATAATGAAGCATTTTGTTAACGATAATGTCACGACAGCTGCGCGTACAGTAATCCGATAAAAGTATTGACGCAAACATCATGTTATTCCACTGTCGTGCACTGACAGAAATCATTGGTAGGATAAACAGAATATTGAGCAAATCGGAGATCGACGTCAGTACCGATTTCAATAACGAACATATTGTAATAACACCTGTGCGTGCGCACACGGTGCGCAATTGATCCAAATAAATATCATCCGAAATGCATATATTGCTCAATTGACATAAAACCTGCGTACGTTACGCGTTATTCGTTAAGATAAAAAAATAAAAAAGATAAAAAATGATAATAGATCTGGATAAATATCATCTTATTTATCATATTAAATCTGAATAAGTTTAGTAAACGTCATATTGTCAAGTTAATCTCGTCAATCAATTTTGTTCTATTCTCGTTAGAATCTTATTACATGTTTTAATGATAACGATAATAATAATAAATAACTATATGTTATATTTAATACACTATCCACAAAAGAGCGATTTTATTACATTCTATTTATATGGAATTTAGGATATTTATAGCAATAAATCTTTTTTTTACATCATAATAAATCACGTGCTTATATTTTGTTTATATATGTAAGCCAAAGCTTACGTTACATCTCAAAAGATGTAGATCAAACAAGTTTCTTTCTGCGTTTCGTACACCAGCGAAAACTTTATAATTAAATCTTAGAACGCGTTTTAACCTCACGTTTTAGCTAAAATACTTTCAAACATTTTTTCGCGATGCCGCACAAGCGGCATCCGTGACCGGCATTTCCGACCTAATTCTATTCGGAGTGGCCGACGTTATCATTTTCTGGCACATAACGACATCCTGACGGTATTGTCGTAGCTTCCTGACGTCGCCGACGACGCGCCATATTTTAACATTAGCGGGCGCCGATGGCCATCATCGAGACATATTGTCTCACAGAGTGTTACGTAAAGATATATTAATGTACGGAAGCAACATGTTAAGTGACACTCAAGTCATAACTAGCGCACAGACATAACTACATCGTTTTGCAGGAATTGCAAGACTAGAAAAGAAAATAGCAAAAGATTGACACACACGAGACAGCCTTCACAAATACGGCAAAAGTCTCTTAAAAAGTGAAATTTGAGAAGTCAAATAAATACAGAAATTCATTGAAAGAAAATGTACAGGTATAATTTGATGAGTTATTACATAAAGTTAATTTACTTATTTAAAACTAGTCATCGTTATATGAAAATCAACTTTGTTAAGTAAGAGCGACATTACTCTTAAAATAAGATAGATAACTACATAAAAAAGAAGATCACGCACAGCTTCTGTCACTGCGCGAATTTCAACGGTGTTTTATCGATCAAAAGTGGGAGCGTGGCGATTATATCTGCGAGAACGTAATAATTACGACATAGAATTCCTTTCAAGGATTCGCTTCGTGATTCATGCCGGGTATACAGAACGAGCGTTGCGCACATCTCTCACCGCGAAAGCTTAACACAACCGAAGGAAAGCGCTTTCTAAGGAAGGATTTGTATAAGAAACGCATAGTTAATCATCTGTTTCAATGTTGTATACTTTTCAATCATCTTAACTGTGTAAATAAGTTACTCAAAATCTTGAAAAAAGTTGAATCAACATTTCGAGATTTATTTCGTTTAAGTATATTTGTATAGGTACATCACTTCTGATGAACTGCATCGTTTATCTTTTTTTAATCAACATCATTATTTAAAGAAATAAATAACTGAGAACTCTTAACAATGAAATTAAACAAATTACAAATTAAAAAGGCATTGAGTATAACGCGGTTATGAGTGTGTAAATTATCCATATAAAACATTCTCTTTAATTAGCAATACAATACATAGTTAGACATCAAACGTTTCGGTTCAATTTTTAGCTATCTTCAATATTAAAGCATTTGTTACATATTACTGTTTTTGTTTTAAAAAAGTTTTTTTAAATACGATAATAGCGTATCAATACTAAGAGCATCCATATTTTGATTAATTTGCTATTTTCTCTACACAAATAAATTTATCGTACTTATTTTTCTTATACGTCACCCACGTATCTATAATTGCAACGTAGCTTTTCTAACATAAGCTCATCCTGTTTGGAATTTTCTTTAGCATTTGCTCGTTTGGCATTTCGTGTCCTATATTTAACAGTGGAAATCCGACCATCGTAACTGTTAGAAAGCAACGACTACTCACAGATTGCGATTAATCAAAAAAACAAGGAGAAAGAAGTGGATTCGAAGTGTACGAAACATTTATCTAACCAACGAGTATATCGTCCGCGCCGAACAAGGTAAAGTAATTATTCGGGGAAGCAACGTTCCGTATAGACCAATGCGGGATGCGGAACACGCGAAAGCGAGAAAATTTATTACAATAATTGCAAAACAATCGATTTCCTGCATCCATCTCATTGCTAGTATTGCTTACTTCGCTTCCTTGCGCAAACCTTCATCATTTTAATTTTTGTGGTAAAAAATGTTGATTAAATACAATTTCATTTGTTTGCTAAAAGTCCTATTATACTCTATATTCTGATGTGCTGATAGTTATCAGCTTAATTTATTGTGATAATCAAATTTTGGAAATTATAATACAGATGCAGAAATCTAATTTATGAATTAATTTATTTAAAATAATTTATGTGTGTATACGTTTTTCAAAAATATTCCAGAAGATATTAAACCGTTATAAATAACTATGGAGATTTCACATAAGAACTCGACCAGAAAGTCCGGGATTAAGGCTCAATGACGTCAC
This sequence comes from Leptothorax acervorum, assembly GCA_035220615.1. Taxonomy (NCBI): domain Eukaryota; kingdom Metazoa; phylum Arthropoda; class Insecta; order Hymenoptera; family Formicidae; genus Leptothorax; species Leptothorax acervorum. The sequence continues at coordinate 100,826 of JASTWQ010000027.1, read as the reverse complement.
AGCATCGACGTCACAGTGTCAACGACTTGACATAGTGATTTGTGCATTGAACTTCTTCTAATAGGTATATAGAGAAGTATATTGATAATTAACTTTTCTTGGAGACAAGTTAAAATATTATAGAATTATTAATATCTATAATGTATAGTTGATTTAAAATGTTAATAATCTGCTCTTCGTAACTTAAATCGACTAAAGTATGAAACTTATATACGTGATATATTAAAACTTCCAAATAAATAAATAGAGCAAACGTTAAACAAGATTATTTAAATAATTTCCCTCTTATATGATATATTTTTAAAATATCCGATATTCAAGCATTTGTTATATATTGCGTATTTCATAACAGTCAATTATCGGACAATACGCAGTAATCATAATCATTAAAGGAATTGTAAATTATGTCATTAGGATAATAAAATAAATGGAAGAGCATAATAAAGAATAGTTCTAATAATCCTGGTTATACCAGTGTAAAATATCAATTCCATTCTTGCAGAAAAAGACAAGCTGAAGCAAAGAGATTTATCGCGCGCAATATTTCACAGCAATATTTCTTGACAATACCGAGGAAATGGAGAATCGATTAAAAGAAATGCAGGGCATAAAGAACGAGGTGAAACTTAATATCTTGCGTTGGAGCAAGAATTAAAGTTCAAGGGTTAATTCAAGCTCCAATTTCATTCAGAAGTGGGGTAATGAGTGAAACTGAAACACGGGAAAGATAAGTGTACGGATAAATAAATGGAGTGATGTATTTCCCTAAAAAAGTTGAATTGTGTCTCGATAACTATCGCATTCTCGTGTTATACAATCGATTCGATAGTGACTATAATATTTAAATTGTATCTTCCATTAATTTACGCTATATTCTGTTGAGACTCTTAATTGTAATAAAAATCGATAGTCCCTATAAGGATATACTATTACAAAGTTATAAAAATTTAAAAAATTTTTTGCCGTTCTTTCTGTTTATCGTAAAGAATTAAAACCGATATATTTTCGACGAATTCAAATCTCTTATAGACGCAAGAGTTATCGTAGGTATATTTATTTACTCGCGATAAGTGACAGAATGAAAGATTGAACTCATCCAGATTATAACGGTTTTAACGTCCCTTCGTCGCCCATCTCGACATTCTTTTTCGTTAAACCCGCGAATTATCATCCCCTTTGTTCGAACCCTAAGGCCTCCTGGGCGACAACGAGACGCCCAGGGCAACTTTGTTCGCAGGGGGACAATCGTGTTCGCGACCGACACCCAACTATCTGGGTCAATCGGTTGCTTGGCAACGGTTCAGTAAGCTCTTCCTACGCTTTATCTCCGACCAACTACGTTATACGTAATGCTGGGTCGCACCGTCGCGTCGTCGCTTTTTTATCGCGTAGGAGATACGCGTACCTATACCTGTACATTGTCACTACGGGCGCCGACGTCCCTAGACACCCCTGTGGCGAGCATATTAAAATTCTTGTAGCTGTGCGAGCGTGAAGTAAATGTCTTGCCTAACCATGGCGCTGTGCAAAAAGAAAAAAAGAAACACAAATTACGTAGATCTATACGGCAGAAAAGCTGATGGATACTTATATTACCTATTCCAATTGTCAGTATTAAAATATCTCGGCAATAAAGCGTTCACTTGAATTAAAAATTAAAATATATTCCATGTGTTTGCAGGATCGACAAACCCAATCGTATCATTCTTCATTCTTTTAGTGGACTATCCATCTTTCTATCGGTCAACAAATGACATGGTAATTCAGAGACAGTGAATAAATACTGATGGCGCCCGGCTTGACTACCTGTTTATATCCCTCAAGTTTTGAGCGACGCCGGCGCCCATGCTTCGCTTCAGCTACGCTAGACTGTTGCGTCGCAACAGAATTTGTGTGGGTGCAACGCGAAATCACGTGGGCGATGGGCGGAATGGATGGATTGATGATCGCCGTTGTATGCGGGCACGCACACTCGTCCGGGTACGCGTGAATCAGTGCTCCCCAAACCCCGAGATGTCGAGATTCCATAACGCAAAAATAGACGCCCGGTGATCACGCTCTCAGTTCACTATCTTCTGATGAATTTAAGTACTTACTTATCAAGCGTCGCGTACACGAGCGCGCGACTACGGTCTTCCAGCTATTACGTAATCGCAAGTTAATTTGCATTACGTAATTGGATTACTTTATTGGCGCTAGATTATTCGCTGGGCCTTTCATCACTTCGACCGTCCCGATTTAAACAGCACGTTCTTCGCGTATAAAGTTAACAGCGTTCCGAGAATCTGCTGATCGATACCCTAATCAAGGAACGAAAAGTTAATCAATGGAAAATAAACATTTTTAATTCTTAACATGAGATTCACATCATCATCTTGTCCATCCTACACAAGTTCCCTGTCTATCCTTAAAATTACATTGGGAGACACTGACGCACGCACGATGTGCGTAGCACAGGCGACGTACTACACGCTGATGGTGACTACTATGTCATTACCCCGTTATGCGGACGGCGCGACACGCGGCGTCGCCCGATATCATTCGGCGTCGATAGCTGCAGGGATGAGTTTTGCGAGGGTGGACGGTGGGGGCGAGCGACGGCGATGGAAATGACAGACGATCGACTTGCCGCGTTGTCCCGATTCGACGCGCGTTTAACGCTTCGACGTTGACGTCATTCACTACGGCGGCGGCTGTATATACGGCGGCAATAAACGAGAATGCTACATCAATGAGAACGTCGAAATACGTCGAGCTGGAATTCCGGTACGCGTCTGCGAACGTTTTCAGCCAGACGGCTGCGATGATAAACGAAAGTGTTAAATACCTTTCCCTTTCTCAATTCATAATAAATATATATAGGTATATAATACTAATACTCCTTTGCTACAAATGGAAGACCTACTGTCATTGTTTCGCACATTTATAGCTTTCTTAATTATAGATATTATGATAATCTGCTTTCTCATTTCGAGAACAATAGTGTCGTCGCATGAAAATAATGATTCCCAAAGTGGATAGCGAAAGATCAATGTTGAGAAAAATCGGCATTCCTCTTTCTTATTTTTTTTCCAGATGTGAGAGGATATATAGCACAATGAGATACAACGGCACAAATAAGACTTGGGGGGTTTATTGAATCGCCACAATCTTGGATAACTATTATTCAAGGCAGAAATATGATAACAAAGTCGTAACACCGGATATCGCGTTATCGCGTATTTCGTAACGTACTTGTCAGCAATATAGATAAACGTTCGCTTGTTTGAAAGAACTCGAGTTAATTGATGATAATGCCGGCGTATGGCATTGACATTGAACACATTGTTAGAATAATATCCCTGTTTGCCTCGTATAGTCGGACATTCACGAGGAAACACATGTATATACGTTTACGATATGTTCCTTACAAGGGAACTGTCACAACTGTCCGGTTCCGATTTGATTCTCCTTGAAATATGTTGTTAAATACAAAAATCAAAAAGACACGTATTTTTTATAGGTGTGCATTTTCATGTTTAAGGGGTGAAACACCTTATTAAATTTTTTAAAATTTTTAAAATTTTTTAAAATACCCCTACCACCAAACATTATTTTCAAAATTTTAGTTTTTTTTTCACCAAACAAAAGCTTATTTTTTTACAAATTTAACCGTATATAATAAAGTTACGTTCCAAAAACCATTTTTGAGAATTAATTACAAACGCCTCCGTACATACGCTATCCGTGCTCATCCGTACCTACTATGTGCGTAAGTAATTATTGTCGAAACAATAAGAGATATAAAAAAATGTTTTAAGTAAAATTTTTGTAGTTTTCTATATGTTTTATAATTGTATATATATAATATACCTATATTTAAGTTTTTTAAAAATGTAATAATTTTTAAAATACCCCCAGCCCTGTTATTATTTCTTTGACATTTAATTTCTTCTATAAATATAGATTAAAGGCAATTTTATTCAAAATTTATTCACTTATAATAAAATTATTTTATAAAATTGAATCTTTGAGAAATATGCAAAAAAATCACTATATATGTCGCAGGGCTTACGGCTCTTCGCACCGCGCGACATAATTGATATTGATGGAAAGAATAATTACAATGAGGTGGAAGTCGTATTGGGAGTATTTTAAAAATTATTACATTTTTAGAAAACCTAAATATATATTATATATATATATAGGTATTATATATACAATTATGAAGCATATAGAAAACTATAAAAGTTTTACTTAAAACATTTTTTTCTATCTTTTATTGTTTCGACAATAATTACTTACGCACATAGTACGGATAAGCACGGATAGCGTATATACAAAGGCGTTTGTAATTAAATCTCAAAAATGGTTTTTTGGAACGTAACTTTATTATATAGATACGGTTAATTTTGTAAAAAAATAAGCTTTTGTTTGATGATAAAAAAACTAAAATTTTGAAAAAAAATGTTTGGTGGTAGGGGTATTTTAAGAAATTAAAAAATTTTTAAAAATTTAAAAGGTGTTTCACCCCTTAAACATAAAAACGCGCACCTATAAAAAAAATACGTGTTTTTTTTATTTTTGTGTTTAACAACATATTTCAAGGAGAATCAAATCGGATCCAGACAGTTGTGACAGTTCCCTTGTTAGTATTGTGGTATTTGTACGTAATTATACTATTTAGTATTTACTGTAATATTTTACTCATCCCGTAATTTACGTATACGCAATTTTTGAATAGATGAAAACAAAACTAATCGTTTTTCTAAAAAAAGGGAAGAAAAGATAAAAACAAACGTTTTAACACGCAAAAAGGTATTTTTACAATGCCTGTCGCGAAACTACGATTTTCGATTGCTGTTTTATTGATAGTTTTTGTTTTACAATTTTCGACTGACATAACAAACTTGAACGTAACGAAATTCACGCGAGACAAAACGTCAATTCGTTACAACCGTCATTCAAAAAGGATAAAATGGATTTTTTAATCTCAAATTGAACTTTCGTGACAGGCAATACAAAAAATATTGTATGTGGCATGTGCGGAACGAATTACGTCGCGGGTGAAGTTGCCGCATGAGCCGAAGGCTCATGACACGAGTACGAGTGTGAATGCACCATAAGCCTTCGGCTCATGCGGCAACTTCACACGCGACATATAATTCGTTGTTTTTCACACTTGCCACACAAATTACTATTACAAGGTGGAGGTAGAGGTAGTGAGAGATAAGAGAAAGGGGGGGGGGGAGAGATATCGCAAATAAGCGATTATAAATAGAAATACAAAAGTACTAGAAAGAAATATTAAAATTGCCGTGAATAAAAAAATTCTGATATTTGTTACATTAAAAATATTTCTTGACAACATTATCGATATCGATGAGATACGATATCGACGTTATGATCGTAAGAAAATTTCATCATTTCTATCGTGTGCAATTAAAAAAAAAGTATCAACTATAGTTCGACTCTCTAATAAACATGTTTCCTCAGATAGCATATGTAAACAACAAAACATTATGTAGTATTGTATAATAGTAAGATGTTTAAGTTAATTAAATTAGATAAATATAAATAATTGCGTAAGATAATTTTAAATCATTAACAATATTACTAATTTAATATGAAATTTTTGTAATCTTCTCATGTTTGACAAATTATATTTTTGAATATGAAAAATACACATTGAAATGTATTTCATGTACTGGTGCAACTTAACGACCTCATTCATCTCCCTTTCTTCTTTCAAGCCATTTTTCAAAACAACAAAGTCGTATATCAGGATTTGTTCAGCTGAGTAAAATATTGTTATACTGTTGTACGATGATTCATTACAACCGGAAATGCAACGTAGGTGTGTAATCGATGACTTGCGAAATGGTAATGACGCAAATACGTAGGTTATTAATTAGTTCGGTTCTGGTATCAGTTTTCCCAGCAACATCCCCGACGTAACTCAATTCCCTCTCTGTTAATATTTACACAATGTACGACGTCGGTCAACCGAATTTATTTACAGACGCTTATACACGCAACTAAGCTGTAGGGGAGACCGGGGCTAACTCGACACGATTTTTTCAAAGGCAATTTTCAACAACTAATTAAAATTTTTAAACGAATTTAATTGTACACATTTAAAGGGTGTTCCTTTAGGTACAAAATTGTTTCAGGAAGTTTTGCTGTACGTCACTTTGTTTTGCCCCCAGGGGAGGAAAAGTGACGCGAAGACAAATTCTCAAATTGAAAAATACTGGGGCAAACTCGACACTGTCTAATCGATACAATTTGATCTAAAACTTATTTTTTTATTGTCTGAAAATGAAATACGTTGTTTATCGTGTATTTAGAAAGTACAAAAATTCGGAATAAAGCAAAACAGTCATTGGAAATAATGAGAAAAAAATTGTTGAACTTTCAATTATCTTCTTCTAAACTCATGTCTGAAAAACAATTAAAGCGGAGTCTACAATGGGAATTTAAGGCGTAAAATTTAAGTTTTAAGCCATAGGCCGTACGAAATTGACAAATCACAGTCGAATATGAGAAGAATACTCGACTGTGATTTGTCAATTTCTTACGGTTTAAGGCTTAAAGCTTAAATTTTACGCCTTAAATTCTCATTGTGGACTCCGCTTAATGCAGGTAAACTCGCGATCGGCCATGCGTGCAAATTTGTCATGAGCCATAATAAACGACAATTTGTCTTGACACCCCTAATATTTCTACAGTATGTTTAATCTTTATTTTTTTTCTTTTACGGCAAGTACAGCTTCTTTCATCATTTTCTTATCTATCACTGGTCTTTTTCTATTGTATGTACAAACCATTTTGCTGCAAGCCAAAAGCAAATGACTTGTTTACAACGCTTTAACAAAATAGATTAGTGTCGACTTTGCCCCGGTGGCGTGGTGTCGACTCTGCCCCAAACGTCGTTTTTCACTTTTGTCACTCCAAAAACATGAAAATTTTGAAAATATGCGAAAACGATTATTGGATTCGTATAGAGCATCGAATTTCCCATCAAAATCACTTAATGGTAGATTCGTAAGAGTAAAGCTCGATGAAAGAGTAGAAATTTTCGAGAGATCAGAAAAATTACTTTTTACCATCGAAAACGCTTATGTCGCACTAGAAGTTACACCATAATTCAGAATGTCACCAAATTCCGTTGACAACGCTGGCACATAAAGACGCATTTACCACAGGAAAGGCAAGTTTCTACGATAGATTTAAATAGGCAAAAAGCCTAGTGTCAAGTTTGCCCCGGTGTCGAGTTAGCCCCGGTCTCCCCTACTTTATACGCGAAAATAACTTTAATGCAATCAAATATTATAATTAAATATTTTTCTATTATTACAATTATTATAATTTTTATCTCTTTTCTTACATTTTTGTTTTAGTTTCTCTCTCTCTCCCTCAGTTCTGATTTCTTTCCCGATTGTTATTTCCGTCATAAAAATATTATATATTAATATTATATCAATCTAAGATTCATATTTATTTGTATATAGGTATATAAAAGCAAATAATAAAAAATTGTTTAATTTTATATATACATATATATACATAGTGCAACTAAGACCACTATACTTGGTACTTGAAAGACCACATTAACACAATTTCGGTAAGAATATATCTTTATATGCAAATAAATAAATATACATATAATTTATATAAAATGTATGTTAATACGTATATAGATACGTATACACACCGTACACCGTTGCACGATTCTTATCGAACTTGTATTGATGTCGCTTTTCAAGTGCCAAGTATAATGGTTTCTGGCATACGTCCACGACCTTTAAATGACTGCCGATCGTATCAACGAGGAAGTGAGCAAATTTCCTACAACATTGACGCTGGTTTTACGATGCATGAAGCCGGTCAGATTAGTACATGACAAAATTCCGAAAATCACCTGGCGTGTAACAAAATTAGATTATTCAGCTTAAAAATTCACAGTAGACATATAGCCATTATTATACTTTTCTATTAACAGATTTTCAATAATTTAGCTATCAGAGTATTTGACAAAATACACCAGATATATTATTAATTTCAAATGAATAAAATAAAATTAAAAACAAAAGTAATCAATAATTAATAGTTGTTAATTAAGTTTAAAAAAATTCGAAATTGGTCAAAGTATCTGCCTACAGAATGAATAGCGTACTTTTTTTCTTAGGAACTAGTATGCTTTATTGAAAGATTTATATACTCGTATAAAAAAACATAGCGTCTTCTTGTGCGCGACAAACGAGATTATAGCGTAACAATATAAAGCATATAGGAATGTAATAATTGATTAATAATTGATAAAGGCCGTTATTAATTAGCAAGTGCGTCAAATCGCCGCACCTTACATTATTATTATTATTGTTATACGCAAGTCAACCGCGATGCGTAATATTATTGTCGACACTCGCGCTAAAATATACGTAATGCCTTGGCCGAGGCGTTCAAAAGTGAAGCGCGGATTATAAATAGGTGGAATTTGTTTCGACTTGTTCGTATCGTGCCATTGGCGAAACATTGGAGAACGTGGGGAAATGGGAACTACGTTTTCACTATCGAGCGACAGTGTCACAACTTCGAGAAATAAAGCAAAATCAATGAACAAAAGCTGTTTACATCCCGCGTGGTTGAATATTAACAATAATTAAAGAATGAATTTATAAATATATATGTAGAACTGCTTCTACCGACGGATGATTCGACCAATGTAAAGTAAAATCTTCTGTAATCGAAAATTTAATTAGATATATCAATCTTTCTCATAAGTCTCGAGTCTTTGAGATTCAATATCGTGAATGTTATAAGTTTGAAATTAGGTTTCTCTTAAAGTGCTCTTGAAAGTAACTGATTGTGAGAATAAAATCTCATTATTGGTTCACGCTTCGGAATTAAGTCGTCAAAAATTGTGTTTTGTAATCATTCCACTAATTTCAGTTGAAAATGAATTTGTGACATACCAAATTCAATCGATACCAAAAATCATTAACTTTGATTTGTCTTCAGTGCCTAATAATCAAAAGCTGCGAGGATATTTCTAAGACACTATGTAATTCAGTCTCAAAACAAAATCATATTTTCACCAACCGCAAATTGAAATAAAAAAATAACTGTCGCACGATTCTTTGGGAATTAATTACTGTGTATCACTAAAATGGGAAATGTATTTGTGTGAAGTTAGTGTATTATTTTGTGGAAACTCATAAAGTATTGAGAGTTTTCTAACATTACCTTTAATAGTTCTATAATTCTCTATGGATTAGACAAATAGTTTTGATCATTAAAGCACAAAATTAATATTTATTCGTAGATTTCAAAAGATTTATAGTTCTACATAAGTTCTAGAAAGAGTCCTGACGATAAACATTGTTTTTAATTTTTAAATGATTTTAATCGTTCGAAAAAGTCGTCTTTATGGAAACGAAGAGATACTGATTGAGAGATTCTAAATAATTCTAGTTATTCTAAAAGAGTTTTCATGCAGTTCTAAATATTTAATATTATACATATTTAAATATTATACAGTTCTGAAGATAAACATTGCTTTTGTATTCTTTAAATAATTTTTATCATCCGAGAATGGCTTACATGAATAAACGTGAGATGCTGGTCGATTTTCAAAAGTTATGTGTATTCGAAAAAAGTTTCCGTACACTTCTAAACGTATTTTTAACCATTTTATAACGAGTACAGGAAACAAATATTATTTTTTATTTTTTAAGTAATTTTTATCGTTCGCGCGAAAGACATGCATGCGCATATAAAGCCTTTGGTCTATTTTCTGTGTTTATTTAATAATCTTGATATTTGACAAATAGTTTTATGATTAAATGATTAAATATGTTTAGAACTACATGAGAAATATTTTATAATGAATAGAACTCTCGAATCTCCAGGTTTGTTGCGGTGCCTTTCTCGAGCCATAACAATTATTTAAAAAATAATATTTATTGCCAGAACTCTTTCTAAAATGATTAAAAATACATTCATAAGTGCACAAAAACTACTTTAGAATACACAAAACTCTAGAACTATTTAGAATCGATCAGCATCTCATCTTCGTTCAGTTCGTTCACATAAAAATAATTTTCTCGAGTAATAAAAATCATTTAAAAATTAAAAAAACAATGTTTATTAATGGTTAAAATAAAGGGCATAGAGCCGTAACTAAGTATTAGTGTTACAAATTTAATTAGTCGAAATTTGACAAAAAATAAACAAACGTTTCGGCCTGAATCAGACCATCCTCAGTGAAATTAATTACAAAATATAAAGATTGAAACCGCACGCCTATTTGTTACATCGTGTCGCAAACCGCAATATATAAATGTTCTAATCGAAAACGCATGTCATGTCATAGTCGTGAATTGTTGAAGAAAATGTCAAGAAGTAAAAACTCTGAAATAAGATTATCGCGGTAATAGTATATGTTAACAAAACGGAGATACAATGGTTGTTGTTTGTCTTTAAATACATACGTACATATTTAATGAATTATGAAGACCTGTGGTGATCCATAACGAGAACGTGTTGTAATTAATGTCAAAAGATGCTGTTCGTTCGTGATGCGGAGAACAAGTGTCGGGAATACACGTATCTGTTTAGACAAAGGATAGGAGGGGGTGGACGGGAACGAGTAGGGATGGAGGACTAATTGGTGGATAAGCTCGATATGATGTCTCAGTGCGATGTTGTCTATAAAATCTCTTGCACTGATTGTGATGCTACATATGTTGGACAAACGAAAAGACAACTCAAGAGTCAAAGAATATCGCACTGACATCAACAAAAGGTCCTCATCACCATCGGTCATTTCCTCTGTCATAGAGTGGAAAATGGCCATAATTTCGATTGGGAGAATATTCAAATTCTTGATCAAGAACTGTCATATGCCAAGAGAATCGTGTCTGAAATGGTACATATCAAACGCCAACCGGTGGCTCTTAATAAACAAAATGATACCGCTCTCTTATCGGACCAATACCTCCCGGTTTTAAATTTACTTCCCACCAATTAGTATCCTCCATCCCTACTTGTTCCCGTCCACCCCCTCCTATCCTTTGTCTAAACAGATACGTGTATTCCCGACACTTGTTCTCCGCATCACGAACGAACAACATCTTTTGACATTAATAACAACATGTTCTCGTTATGGATCACCACAGGTCTTCATAATTCATTAAATATGTACGTATGTATTTAAAGACAAACAACAACCATTGTATCTCCGTTTTGTTAACATATACTATTACCGTGATAATCTTATTTCAGTTCTTACTTCTTGACATTTTCTTCGACAATTTACGACCATGACGTGCGTTTTCGACTAGAAAATTTATATATTGCAGTTTGCGACACAATGTAAAAAATAAGCGTGCGGTTTCAATCTTTATTTTTGTAATTAATTTCACTGAGGATGGCCTGATTCAGGCCGAAACGTTTGTTTATTTTTTGTCAAATTTCGACCAATTAAATTTGTAACACTAACACCTAGTTACGGCTCAGTGCCCTTTATTTTAACCATTAATTTTTAATTATTTGAGCGTTCTTAGACAATGTTTATCGCCAAAACTCTTTCTATAACTTGTGTAGAACTACCAAATCTTTAAAAATCTAAGAATAAATATTAAGAGAATTCTCGTGGGACAAAGTAAGACGCTGCGTGCCTGCGTGAACCTGGCGTCTCAGTTTGTTCTGAGACATTTTTTGTACTTTTTGTGATCAGAACTATTCGTCTAATCTGTAGAGAATTATAGAACTATTAAAAAATTAAAAATAAAGCTAGAATTCTCAATACTTTATGAGTTTCTACAACATGACACACCAACTTCACATAAATGTATTAGATATATTCTCTGATATATTTGATATAATACACCAATTTTGGATTGTAACCTAGAAAATCGCACAGATATGATAACATAATTTACTTTTAGATGTCTAATGATTCTTCCAACATTGCTTACGTCTAACATTCGATAACGCCAGTTGTTAAGGCAATAAGTCGTTGCAATGTTATAGCAACAAGTGGCAGCGAGCGCTGAAGAGGGAACTTCTTTACACTCGGTGTTTCTTATCATCTACATTGCGGCTATACGCTCCCTTATATCTAACCAATCCAGCCTGACATGTCGCTATGCTACGCCACTTCCAGGAAACTAATCTGTTGTTTTATGTGTGCTGTGCGACCAAAACAAAATATTTTACATAATAGCAGACAGATATCTTAACATAACAACTTAAACATTATTATTCCGCGTATCTCGAGCTGTGGCACAACTTTTTCACGGTAAAAGTGATCTTAACAATGAAAACAATCGACTCAAGATCTGAGAGAGAAATTTTTACCAGGATATTATTTATAAAAGAAATAAGACAAATTAAAAATGAGAATAGAATGCACGGCTATATATCTAATTTGTGATATCATCTAATATCTAATTCAATAACCATGCATGCCGATAGCCATGTATAGGAATCATTGTGTCGAGCTTGTTGCCTTTTTATCTCGGCATTATGTGCAAAATGATGAATTCTAAATTAAGGTCTAGTAATGTTTTTGTGCATACGCCGCGGGCTACGAGATAACGCAAAAGAGCATAAACAAGTGTATAAAATGCGTCCATTTAAAAACGCGCAAACTGATAAGTAGATAAATCGTATCTGATGTCATCGTCATAAATACGCATCTATATCTAATTACGAACGTTACCGTTAGTTTCGCGGCTAGAAGTTTTATTTTTACAATGGCGTATCCACTCTCGCTGATTAAAATGTTGCAAGATCCGTTTCTTGATTATAAAGAATCTTTTAACAGTTATTTACGAAAAACTATATACAGGAATAAAAATTATTTAACATTTTATTAATTGTAGCTCAATTACAGGTACATTTACATCAATTTTATTTAGTAATACCTACCAATATAAATTTTTTGTCTAGGAATATATTATTATCACATAGATATTATTATCACGTTTTAGCTATATGCCTTATCGCACGTTTCACTAAAACAGTATTAGTGTAATATTTTATACTTCTATTTACTTTTTGTAAGTTATAACCATATGTTAGAAACATATTTTTACAGTTACATTACGCGACACATCGTGATAATATCATGTCAGTAGCGTGCTCGCGTAGTTTTACAGTTGAGGAGAATTACCCTTTCATAACATTTTTGCAAATTGATGATAATAACTTATTGCAGGCAGGATGGTGTGATATTAGTATCGCAAAGATAGCATTGATAAAACTATGAAAATAAGTCTAAAAGTTGTTATTTTTTACTAAAGTATTTAGTAAAATTTTGAACAAAATGCTAAAAAAAGTAATATGTAAAAAAAGAAACAATAAATCCTTAAGGACTCTTGAAAATTCAAATACAATATAATTGGCCATGAGAGTAAAACGCGGTACTTGGTGCGTATTTTTAATCATAACTGATTAAATTTCGAGATACAAGATCCGATATTCCGTAAGTTTCCAACATATTAACTGCGCGCCGGAATATCGGATCTTGTATCTCGAAATTTAATCAGTTATGATTAAAAATACGCACCAAGTACCGCGTTTGACTCTCATGGCCAATTATATTGTATTTAAAAAAAGAGAGTTTTTTCGTTATTTTATATTAGAAAATTCAGCACTATGCCAAATCACGAAGCGCTTTTATTTCTATAACTTCTTGCAGTCTTTCGGTGCAGGGCGAAAGAGAAGTATGAAAAATGCAAAAACGCAACTAATGAACGCATACGAGCGATTACGCGAAGGATTTCTCGCACTGATAACCGCGCTACTGCTTCCATTGTTCGTACTGATTATTTTTTTTTTTTCTAGCGCCATGCAACCTTGCAGATTACTCGCTGTCAAGCACGATGTACACGTTGAAGGCGAAGGACGCCGTGATTTATTATTCCGCGCGTCCATTTTGCCCAATCGCGAAAAATAATAATCTTCTCTTGTACCGTCGTTCCTTTTTATTCGCGGATTTTTTCAACCGAAAAAATTTAACACAGTTCGTGAATCAATTTACAAAATAGATTTTTTAAACAAAAATACAGCTAAAAATTATCTTACCTCGTGCAGTTTTCAATATTAAACGAGATCTTTGCAACTCAAATCCTCTCATAAGATTTCGTTAAAGCAAAAGTTGAAATTAAGTAAAGCCCAAGACTCGATTACGTATATTAAGAGCAACAAAAATGTGAGTGACTAATATATTCCATTGCTATCGTCTAGTATTACAAACCAGTTCTATGAAACTGTGCCGATATGCTTTTATTAGTTAGACAGCTGTCGTTTTATTAAGCCGAGTTAAATCTTGCTGTGCATCTTAGAAATGATATTAGAATATATAAATAAATTGAAAGCCACACACACACGCGTAAAACCGGATAGAGCAAAGTTTGCGCGGTTTGACTAAATGAAATGCCGTCTAATCGTTCGGGGCCTTTCTGCTTTTGCGTAACCGCGTGTAAAGGTGTGTTTAAAACGAGATACAATGTTCAATCCAGAATCGACTCGACTAAAGAACGGGCACACATCAGTATTAGTATAAACAACGTGTAAAGCATAGGTATATATCTTTCACATGTTTTACGTGTAGAGCAATTATCTTTTTACACGTAATCCGGTTATATTAAAGAGATAAATAATGCTTGTTACACGCGCATTTCTATATAAAAATTGTCCATTATAAATAAATCTAAAGTATGTTACAATTTGCTCATATCATAAAATAGTAGAATAAAACACGTCCATTCATTTTCTGCGTAGTGCAAGTACTTTGCATCTTAGGTAAGAAGAAAGTTCAAGCAATAATTTCTCGACGCAAAACTGCGACGGTAACTGTCGTAGGACATTAATCAAATTGGAGACCAATAAAGCGTAGCAGTCGCAAAATTACAGTAGCTACGACGAGGATGGCATCCCGAAGCGCTTTCGCGACGTACCCGCAGGTGCGTCGCAAGTAACGATTCCAGAAGTAAGAATGTAGACAAGCGCCGTAGATGCGTAATCGAGAGAGAGAGAGAGAGAGAGAGAGAGAGAGAGAGAGAGAGAGAGAGAGAGAGAGAGAGAGAGAGAGAGAAGCAATAATCATCTACAGCAACATAGGTGGGTAACGATTCGACGTCGAGACAACAGTTTTCTTTTTCTCGCTTTTTCTCCCGCGGCTGCGGCGATTTCCTCGTCATTAAAATCCGCTCGAGCCGCTCAGAATTGATACTCGGACGTTCACGAGAGGAACTCCGGTTTTTCCGCGTTCGGCAGGCCGAACTGTCATTGTGGAAATGCTCCGCCGTTGTGCACCAATATTAAAAGTCCGTAATCGTACTTTTAAACCGTCGCTCCGACCGTGTTATCGCTCGCGTATTGCGAGGCGAGAATGGCGGCAATTAGCAGTGCGACCAATGTTTCTGCTTTCAAGAAAAATATAAATAAACACAAAAAATAACTATCCTGGAGCGTTTTTTTCGTACATACTTTTATCTTAAAGCAAATAGTTTTTATCAAGAGGCGCATGTGAGATAGGGTAAGGTTGCCTATATTGTACCGGCTCCTAAATTGTACCATTTCTATATTTCATATAATCCGAAGGCTTAGCGCCTTCGGATATATGAAATATAGAGATGGTACAATTTAGGAGCCGGTACAATATAGGCAACCTTCCCTAATACATCAATGATAGTAAAAGTTATCGGCTTGAAATCAAAATATGACAGAGGAACAGCCGAGATGCGACGAATTTAATTCGTAATCAAACTAATAATTAATCTATGGCAATAGAAGAGTCAGATTATAGAAATGCAGTGTTTGTTAAAATAAAAGATGAATAAAAAATAACAACGTACTCTTGTTTTTTCCTTGTTTTTCTCGAATCTTATTCACAAAGATTTATGTTTTCCTCCTAAAACATCTTATCTTTACATGAGCCATGCTGTGACGCATGGAATCATTATATCAATACTATCTGCTTAATATATTTCACTTTAATGATTGCGAGCTACTAGCGAGTTTTATTCTGGTGCACGAGAAGAGGCTAAAAATACACGATAAAGTGACTTCAGTTTATTGGAAATAAGATACAAGCGTTAAATATAAAGTCGTCTGCAGGGTATCGAGCGTGTCGCAACTTTTACTCGAGTTTTCAAAGAGCGTTAAATAAAATAAATGCTATTGCATTTGATACCTTACACCGCGTAATCTGAGGCTCGTGTCTCAAGAAAAAGAAAGATATATCTCATGTGATCCTAAAGTTAAAGAATTTAAGAGATATGAATTATATATAAAGGAATAAAAATAATAGAGAAGATAGTTATAAATACTGAGACGGTAAAAAAATGTTCGGAGTTCGCGGTGTATAACGTGATGCTGTCATTGACCGATCTCACAAATATTGACAATTACTGGTACTGTCTTCGCTCGGATATCGGCCGCGTAAGTAGCGTTCAAGAAAAAGAAAGAAAATAGAAACGATCGTCATTATGAACGCGTGTTCGGACTTATCAGTTCGCCGAGCGCACGCTCGGGTAACATTGCATAAGCGATCGGAGACAAGCAAAGTTATTCCGTTCAATGATTAATTTGTCGCGGCGGAGAACGCAGACACTGTCCCCATGTTCGGCTACAACCATGTACGGGGTTCACAAGTGGTCTCGAAATGATGCTCGATAACGACGAGGGATCAACGATTTTCGATCTAACCGTTTAAGTCCCTTGCACAATGCTAGGCAACAGGCAATAGGAACAGGGAACAGAAATCAGAAACCTTGTATTTATGCAGAATAGACGATGACACGGGCAATAGACACAGAATTTCCATCACGTTGGAAATTCTGTGCCTATTGCCTGTTGCCAACCAATCATATATCGTTCGAATTTTTTAGGTTTGTATTGACGAATTTGAGGTTATTTCCTGTTCCTGTTGCCTGTTGCCTAGCATTGTGCAAGGGCCTTTAATCGCGCCGACTTTACGCGAACCGTATACGGAACGACTGTTACATTTACGATTAGTTTGAACTTAATGGACGCGACAGATGTCTAGTACACAACCATGTTGTACGCTTTGCGTATCGTGACAGGCGCTTTTCTCTCGACTATAACGTTTATTCTGGAAGGACATTTCTTTTTTCGCGCGTCGGTTCATTTTCCGTTTTTTCCTTGTATTCAATCGCCCGTCCGATCGTTCACCGTATGTTCCGGAACGACAACGGCGACTCTTTCGACACATCTAGTTTATCACATAGTGACCGATCGCCAAACATCGATTTCAATTAGCTTTTCTTTCGGCAGCACTAACCATCGCTGTTTGCAACAACGCGTTTGACATTTCGCCTAAAAGGGTCGCGATACTTCAAAGGTAGTCTTTCCTTCTTGAAACAGAGAATGTGCAATGCATAGTAACAGAAGTTAAATGGATCAACCTCATTTTTTATAAAGTCCTTATATTTTTAGTACCAGAATTCATAATTATGACTTCATAAATTTTATCAACTTTATATCTCATAAAGGTGATCAGAGTTTATCTTCCAGAAGGTTCATGTAGGTATATCATAATATTTGCGATAAAAATCACATACGTAGTCATTTGCAACTTTTCATTGCGGCCATTTATAAGTGGGTGGAAAGAAAGTAAGGTGTGTGCTAATATGCACATTTCTGAACAACCAATAAATTTTGTTCCAGCGACCGTCATTTTGTAGTGGCAAATTAAACTGACATGCCTTCACTGAAAATACTGAAAATCTATAGTGTACGTGACGTAAAATATAGATTTTCAATACTGACAGTAAATATCGGAACATAGCCATAAACACAGGAATTTAAAAATGGATGCGGCTGGTACAATGCGCAGAACAATACGAAAACGCGTCCTCGGTATGAGCATACCTTACTTTCTTTCCACCATGAGTGGGCCAATGAACATAAAGTTACACATGATATAATTTTTGTCGCAAATATCGCGATCTCTCGAGCTGGCTCGATCCAGCTCGATAAGAACATGAACGATGCGCTTCCGCGCGACGGTTAATCGCCGTAAAACGAAGGTATCGGACTGATCCTGACAAATTAGTTAGCGATTAGCCTCGCGCCCGTAAAAATTCGCAACGTATTGCCACAGATTAGCACGCAGAGTGCAATTACATTCCAACGAGAGATCTTTCATTTTTCTCCCTCCCCGTTCGATCCACGCGCTGTATAATTAATCGCGGTCGAACGGGTTTGATTGTTTTTTCCGCGCGTTTTCGCGCTGCCGGTTTCATACGCCGCGTGACGTGACCTCACGACAGACGCGTGTGCGTGACGTTGCTGTCACGCGTGTACACTTATCGCGGCGTACACTTTTGTCCGACAGGCCTTCGGCGATCGCGCGGTGGACAGCGGGGCGCACACGGAGAAACGGGTAGGCAGATACCGGGAGTTGAAACCAGGCCTGTCCCGGGGAGATAATTCTCAAAGCTTATTACACGAAATATCAAGGTCTTGCCTTTCTACGGTACGTACGTGCACACACAGGTGTGCGGTGCGCACGCACACACGCAGCGTAGCGCAGCGCAACGCAGCGCAGCGCAGAGCGGAGCGCAGCACGTCTCCGCGAAACGCGCGCGGCACGTCCACGATTCGTGATCGGCGAAATTTTCTCAACTGACCGACGAGATGAGGTTCATTTGTGCGTTCTCCTCGCTTAGCTAAGTAAAGGGCATCGAAGAATCGCGGTCGCGACGCCGAGCGATTTTAAAATTAAAATGTATTTAAAATGAGGGAATTGCGTTCGTTCAGTCACACCCCAATCCGCGTATTCTCGACGTAAATTCAGCGTTAAATAAAGCGACTAGTTTGCACTCGTCTCGTATTAATCTGTCGAGCAGAGAAACAAGTCAATTTAAGCTTGAATTTCAATTGGTTAAAATAATGGGTAATAATGACAAATTCGTTCTTTGCTAAGGTTCAACATGCGTAATAAAATTCGTTGGAAGAATTAAATTAAAATATCATTTTTCATATCTTTCGCTCTTTAAGATTTAAGTGCTATTTAAGTGTGTGTATTTAAAATAAAAAAAACATTTATATCGTGTGTCTCCTATTTAAATTTCAAATAGTATGTTTTCAAGCGCGGACATTCACAAATTAATTAAAGTTTCAAGTCGATAATCTTGTTTCGCGCCGGGCTAATAAATTTACAAAGTAAAAACATATTAAGTATACGACATACATTTCTTTCTACGTTGAATAAAATAATTTGTGGTCTTAAAAGAATTTGCCTAGGAGTATAGAAAATGATCGATTATATCAACGCGTATAGCATTTAATCGAACGTGACTAAAACGATAATTTTCATGACTGCAGGCGTTTTGCAATCAGGGTCGTTTGTAATGCTACATTTACTATGAATACATGCATACAAATGATGGTATAAATGTTATGATATGTTATAAATGTAATATTGAAGATAATGGTCAATAATAAAATATACGACCAATTTAATTACGCGCTTCAATAATATCTTTTATTATTGCTAGGAATACGGCGCCTATAATGCATGCAGACATATGCGTGAACTCTTTGTAAATTACGCAGCGCACGTTTCAGTGATTTAACTTCAACAAAATTTAATATCAACAGTTTAATTTCAACAAAATTTTATTTCATGCTGTCGCATATAATTGATCGATTATATGTATTTATAAATATAATTATCTGATAGCTATATAAATTAGATTTTTGTATAACAAATTTGATTTCTCTCGTCTTCGTAAAATAAAAGATGCTCCCCTTTTGTTGTTTGTGGAACTAAAAATGTCTGGTATCGAATATTGGCCGCAAGAAACAGTCACGATCGCCACAACATAGGGATTGAGAAAGAGAACGGTATTGGTCGCCGACAGCTGGCTAAGCTTCCTGCGACTTATGACCTATGTATCGGGATAAGAGCGTAGCTTTATATCTCAATTCATATCTCACGATGGTGATAGTATTTCACGATAACTTAAGGAAAAGTTACGACGGTTTCTTTTTTATCGCAAAAGCGCTCGTACCGTTTTTACACGCTACCATTGTAAACGAGTTAGCCGAAATTCCCCACTTAACTGAAAATATAATATTAAAATACGTTAACGACGGAAAATAATTTTGTAACGCATAATATTTACTATATTTTGTATTCTTCATTACATAAGTCTTGAATACGCCGTGTGTTTTACGATCAAGTCCCAAGTGTCCTAACGAATGACGTGCTAAAAATGGGAATATCTTTTCATGGAACGATCGTCAGGCCCTCCCTCCCCCATGCCTTCTAACTTTATTTATTGTTTAATAAACACAGACGAGCGATAAAGCGAGTTGGCTGGGTAAATGTGTGTTAGATGAAGACCAACAGGTGAGCCGCCTGACGCATTAAAATAATCGCGATAAGTCGCATGTTCATGGAAATACCAAGTTTATCGTTGCGTGCAGGCAATTAATCTGCTTGTCATAACTGCTCGATGGTTGCAGTTCTTGTCTATCACAAAAATGGCTCATACATGCAATGCGAATCTTGTCTCCATCTTCCATCATTTAATCAATTTTTCAGAAACATCATAATAATCTAGCCATTGTAATTCCTTCGCTAACAAAATTAAGCTTCTTAATATATCTACGCTTTGAATTAAATACTTAGAATAAAGTAAAGATATTGAAACGTAAGATTCTGTTTCTTATTTATAATTTTAAGTCCATATTTCAAGTCTAATTTAGCGAAGCTTAACATCTACTTTGAATCTTCATACGTCAAGAAAGAATATGTATTCAGGATACAAAACCGATAATTTATTATTAATTATTACGTTTCCACGGTAGGAGGCAAATGTACGCTAATTTGCTATTATCAAGGAAAATATTAAACGTACGTATATAGGATTAAATATAATTTGCCAATAGACTAAATGTAACGTTTGTACATGTACATATTACAACATATTATATACCGCGACCTATACGTAATTTGCATTTAATCATGATAAATCACACTTAAATTACACTTAAGTACAATGTAACAGGACTAACAGGTAACTCGTGATGCTTGGCATCTTATCCAGGACTCCGCGCCTATGTTCTTATATCGAGAGTTATCGATACAAATCATGTATAAACCGTCTATAAAAATCATTTAAATCTTAACTGCTTTAAATAACATTTTAAATATCACGGTCACTTGCAAAAGTATCTGAACAAAAAAAGTATTTTCTTAATAATTTAATCGAACGTACATTTATGTTATAGCTTATTATTTCTCGCATTAATATAAATATTTTTTTTAATAAAGCATAAAATAAAGCTATTGCAAAGAAATCAAAATAACTTTCGCCATTGAGAGTAGTAGAAATGTTTGATGAAGCGATCGCATGTATTACAGAGCTTTAAGAGAGTATTCTAGTGTAAAAGTTGAAAAAAATCGAAATTTTTTTTTTGCATTTTTTTGAGCAAGAGGAAGGTCCCCTCTTATGGTCCTGGACTGGCAGATTAGTAGTAAGTAAAACTATCTTCATCAAAACGGTGCGCAAAACTTTAAACGCGTTTTTTTCAAAACCATGTGTTTTGAAACGGCTGCCATGATATCTCAAGATGTACTTGACCGATCAAGTCCAGCTTGTGCGTACATCTTCAGCAGATGTGTCGCTATAGCCCCTAGTAGAATTAAGTAAAAGAAAATTTTTAACAATTTTTACAGCCTTTAAAAGATGAAAAAAAAATCGCGAAAATCTATAGGGGAAACTGGGGACAGTTGATCCCTATGGGAGACATGGTACATCGATTTTACGGTACTTCTATGAACTCAGTATTTGATTCAACTAGCAACACTGGTTGTCTATGACATGACTTAACTTCACGTAGTAGTGATATTTGCCACGTGCGTGACGTTTGCATATGGCGGGCGGTTTTGTGATTTGCTGATTTTTTACTTCTTTTTAATGAGTTTTTTCCTATTGGTTTTCTTGAATTAGGTAATGGATAGTGATATTTTACAAATACGCATTTGTTTGCATGTCTAATAGATAGTTTATTTTACAGTAAGTCATAGAAATACACGTGTGTCGTATTTAAGAATTTATTGACATAAAATTATAATCTAATATCAATGGGGAGACTTGGTACGATATAGTTTTGTTATGTTCAAAAGATTTAAGAAGTATCAAATTTGTTAGTTATGTAAGAACAA
Source organism: Leptothorax acervorum (assembly GCA_035220615.1). Taxonomy (NCBI): domain Eukaryota; kingdom Metazoa; phylum Arthropoda; class Insecta; order Hymenoptera; family Formicidae; genus Leptothorax; species Leptothorax acervorum. The sequence goes on along the minus strand of JASTWQ010000027.1, from coordinate 78,628 downwards.
AACATTACTTTGTTACGTTCAGAAGATTTAAGAAGTATTTTTGTTTATACGTATATGCAAATTAATAAGAAGCTATATTATGAAAATTAATAAGAAAATGCTGCCAAATGTGGTTTGACCACTAATTAAAATAAAAACTGATAATTACTTACAAAAATTAAATGTTTTATTGTAAAAAAATCAAAGGTTGGGAGACGTCAACCCCTATAGATCGTGTCACCCTACACGCCGGAACAAGTCACCTTCAATAGGGGACACATGGTACAATTTCCCACTTTTCAGTTTTAGTTCAATAACTTCTGTATTAACTGATTAATAAAAACGACTTTATGATGGAGTAAGGCCAACTAAATTCCTAACTATTTCATGGTATTAGATTTGAGATACACCATAAAATGACAAAAATAGCCCTTTAAAACAAAAGGGGGGATCAACTGTCCCCAGTTTCCCCTACTCAATTTTCAAAGTGCCGCCATTTTTTAAATTTTCAGTTTTTCCATTCCATTCTAGTACCTGCTATAGCCAAACTCATACTAATTAAGAATCTTTTTGTTTCGGATAAACAGAACGGCAGCAATTATGGCAGCCATTTAGGAAGTTTTTTTTTCATAGGTGTATTCGCAGGGTTTTACTGTTATTCTTATTTATTTTAGCTCCAAAAAATTTTTTTAATGTTCTCCAAAGATGATTAAATATATACATAAAAAGCCAATATTAAAAATTTCTATTGGTTCCTTGTAAAAAAAAATCCCCAAAACAGCAAAGAAAAACGCGTATTACACTAGAATATCCCCTTAAACTTTTACTTGTATTAGTCCCTTTCTTACGACTGACTACTGAGATCTTATATTTCTTTTTTTGTACTCCTATGGTTTATCCAAATATTTTTGCGAGTGACGGTGAATCTCATTACGAGCGAATCTCCCATCCAAGACTGAGAAGATCGTAACGAGACTCAATCTTTTTCAGCAGCTTTCTTTGTGCTCGTCGTGTTGGCTATTTCAAAACTTATCGTGCAAAAAAAAATCGTCTCTTATTACTCAATCTGATCGTGCAACCTTTCACGAATGCATGCCGAGAGTGATGAATCCGGTGGGTTAGAAACCGGCCGACCCACGAACGGACGGTCCGACACCGTCGGCCATGTGTTATACATATCTGTGTGTGCGTACGCATCATGAATCGGGTATTGAGTGGATATTATCTTTGATGGTAGATTAGTTGATCATTATGTAACGAACGAGAGAAACACGTCGTGTTGCGTGTTAGTCCGATTACTCTCGACTTGCTTCCACGCATGCCAACTCTTACGTCGAATCGCCGATCACCGTGTCGAAGATCACGTGCCGATATGTATATAATTAAGGAGTTCTCAATTAAAATAACTTGGCATCGTACTTCTTTGCCCGCGGGCGAGAGAAATCGATTCGCGTCTGCGCGGCGAAAACGCCGCGGCGTCAAAAGTCATCATACGCGTCGCGTAGCGGTTTGCGCAAAGCGAAATACATGTTTTCGATAACGGCGCGACACACCGGTCACGTTAAAATACGCAATTCGCAAATACTCTCCTTAGATACATGCGCAGCTTGAATACATGCGCCGAGTAACTGAGACTCCGTGTTGTTCTCATCATATTGAACGATGTAACGATCATAATGAAAGTAACTCTCTTCTTGAAACTTGCAACAGCGCTCTCAATTGGTCTTTAAATATTCTCATACTCTGCTTTATCTTAACCTGTTTATATATACTTAATTCCGGCTAACGATATCTCTACACTTACGTTACGCTTTTCACCAGGCATCTTGCTGGTAACACTTTAAATTCCGCGACAGTTTGCGCAAGTAGTGAAAAGGTATAACGAGATACGGCATATGGACACTTCATCCGCGGTATTGTTACGAAATTTCTGTTGATCGCATTTAGCAGCTAGCAGCTGCGTATGTCGGATCCCAATGCCACGTCGCGGCACCTTATTAGTTGTTATTACTTCGGATCACGAGACGTCTCGTCTAAGTAATAATGAAAAGAAATAATGAGATATGACGTATGAATTGTCATTCAGAGTGTTGTTAAGAAATTTCTACCAATTGCGGTGGACAAGAGGCTGTGCGCGGGTTTTCGAACAACAATATTTTGTCCCGCTCGCAAATCGCATCGATCATTGATGATTTTCGTATAACTATATTTCATAAAACGTGTGTGAGTAACGCTGTAAATAAATCTGATAGATAAAAAGTGTTTCGAGAGATTTGCGGTCAAGAGAATTGTTATATATGTATACATATTGCATAACTGCGAAATGTGCTAGTTTCGTTTTATTTTTTTCATATCGCGTGAACTTTTAATTTAAAAAGAATTAAAAGCACTTATTTTTAATATACCTAAACTAAATAAATTAAATTATATATATTCTCCGTTGTCTTTCAATGCATGGATATTAATGAATGAGTACTAAACCACATTGTTAATCATTAATCATCATTAGTTTAACTTTACTCAAATTTGACAATAGTGATAAGGACACGAAATATATGAGAAATATCGCGAATTTAAAAAAAAATCAATTCAAACACAAACAGATAAACATCCTAATTTTCGTTATTAAATAATGAACATAAAAAGTGTGAATCGATGTGTTAGTATAATAACGCGTTTTGCAAAAACATGTTAACGCCAAGTGTAAAATCATTTGATAATAGTTTCATACGCTCGAGACCAAATTAGAACGAGGAAAAGTAGTTAACTGGAATAGCGCGTTGAACAGGTGTGTTGAAATCGAAACTGTTTAGCATACACACGTGCGCCGTGTATGTTCGTGAACGCAATCACGTTTCGCGCACGAACTATCGGACCGTCGGAATTCGATTGCTCGCGGATCTGACGAGATTTCGTCCCGCCGACCGAACAAGGTTGATACATTTATCACGAGTGTCCGCCAAAACGATCGTAATAATGCCTTGTGTCTTTGTTCATCGCGTATCGACGAGACAGTTCCCGTCGTTAACGGCGTTTCTGGTCGGCTTTGAAAATCCGGTTTCCTTGAATACGTTTCACACGTGTTTGTTTCTCTACCTCGCAAATCGATACGCGGAGATTAATTTGATGTTACAGGTTTTCACAAAAGGTTTTAAAAACAGAAATTTAGTTCTAATATTATATTAATCCCCTTATTTTATTTAAAGTCTCTAATTTTCTATTTAAAGTTTCTAACTTTAAAGTTTACATTTAGGAAAATAACTAATTTTATATGATAAAAGAGAAAGAGTGAGAGAGAGAGAGAGAGAGAGAGAGAGAGAGAGAGAGAGAGAGAGAGAGAGAGAGAATTCTTGCAGTGTATGTTGCTTCGTTAATTTAATTGCATCTAGATATACAGTGCACACATGTGCTTTGTATAGTTCGCAACGTATCATCACGATAATTTGCGCTTTCACGTTTCGTTACGGATATGTTTAAATAAAATACAAGATGGCTATTTCATTAATTATTTAATTTGATATGGCTATTTAACTTTCTCGAGCATTTGCGTAAAGTTAACCCGTAGCATAATTAACCGCTCTCGCGTTCGTTTTCGGTAATTGCGTGAGAGGAGCAAGTAATATTCAATTTTCTTTTTAGCAACAATGCATTTCAAGAAAAAAGATGTCCTGTCGTTAAATTTACGACAGGACATAAACGAATCCTGTCGTTAAATTTACCGTAGAAATTAGTATAGCGTTGAAATACATAAAAATTCATATAGTAAAAATTAATGGCGCAACGCAAATATATTTTTGCGATCTTTTTTTGATGAGCCGACTCTGAGATATTTACAGTCGTTACATGAATCTCGAATCAAAAAGCACATATCCGCGTGATATTTAGGCGAGATATTTAAACCGAAATTTCATCTTGAGATACAGACAGTTCACATTTTGATTAAACATCAACTGATTGTGAGAGTATACTCGACTAATCGCGAAAAAACGATACGATTACTCTCGTGAAACCGGACGCGATTGAAGTATTGTATGAGTATTATGAAACATTCAGCAATATTAGGATATGCGATGAGATAGCTATTAAAAATAATATATAAGATCTAATGACTAATAAGATCTAATATTACATAAGAGAGAGAGCTACTCATTACATACACATAAACATATTAATCATAAAATCTAATAACTATCCTCTCCAGAGATATAAAATCAAGCATAGCATAGCATAGCATAGCATAGCATAGCATAGCATAGCATTTAAACTTGTGCTCCTTGATGGTCCGCAGTTGATGCGGCACCATAGCAAAACTTAATATAAAATTTTCTCCGTGTAAGAATAATTGTAATATCATTAGCGTGCTTTTTCTAATAAATAATTAGTTAAAATATCTATCTAATACAAATACAATAAAATATTTTCGGTTTATCTCTTATTGTTAGTACGCTCGTAAAATACATGTAGAAAAAGAACTCTAAGCATTGCTTTCTTGCACATCAATTTATACACATAATATTTAATGCTGCGAAATAGAGATTAAACCTAAACCTTCTATTTAAATCTAGACAAATGTTCTATTTAAAAAAAGATATTTGGAAAAGACAAAATAAAATTAATATAACTAAATTAATTTTTCCCTACTGTGTTCTATACATACATATATAATTTATTATTTTGCATTAGAAAATATGTAGAAAAAATATAGATGTTTTCAATCTTTATCATTTATAGGTATAGAAACGAGATATGAATATCCCATGAAAGAATTTAAGTAAAAACTTCATATTCTAAAAATATTAAAAGGGCAAAATACCAAAGAGAAAAAAGAGAGAATAATCTACTTGTCATAAATTCACTTTATTTCTTTCTCTTTTTTGTTTTTTACTAATTATCTGAGCAATAAACTTAAAAGTTGATCAACATCATAAGTTGACAATAGTTGACAATAACACAAAATAAAATTATTAATTTAGGGGAGACCGGGGCTATCTGTCTACGGGGGCTATGTGTCCACAGTATTGTTAGCTCATGTGTTAAGAGATATAGGTATATCTCGGTAATTATTTAGATTGACGAACCCCCTTCTAATGACTTTGTAATTGACAATATTAAAGTCAAGATTATTGGAGGGGGAGTTTGTTAATCTAAATAATTACCGAGATATATATCTCTTAACATATGAGATAACAGTACTGTGGACACATAGCCCCCGTATACAGATAGCCCCGGTCTCCCCTATTATCTCTTTATAGTATTCTTAATTGTGATTTTCTTGAAAATTTTTCTTACGCTTCACAATTCTGTATAAATGTCCAATAAATTTATATTAATGATTATTATAGTAATTCCAAGATTAAATATTTGTATAATCTGCAATGTGTCTTAGCTCATTCATTTTAAGATAATAAATCTATATGAGATGTTATATTTATTTATATCGTTACACTTTTAATTTGTGTTATATATATTTGTTAAAACATGCATGCAGCTTAATAAAATAAAAATAATATATCATTCACCGATTGCGCAGCGACGGAATTGCGACTAACAATAAGTTGAATTACAAAATAGAAATATATATAAATTATAACAATGTCTAAAACAATACCTAGAAGAATAACTGTTATCCGCAAGTAACATAATTGCCGAGTTGTAAATAACCAAACTCTGTGAGTAACAAATAAAATAAAAATAATAATAATTTGCTCATTCCATATGGTTCGTCGTCGCCCGATACCTCCCAGGCTTTGTCTTTCTCTCAAATTCGTTTGCGCAACACAATACTCGCACTCGCGAAAACACGGCTAATTATGACTGTGCGTACCGACCATTAGAATGGAATAATCACACGGCATTTTGCACGACACTCCCGATGTTAATCACACGCGACACGCACTTTACTACTGCATACTGCAACTGAATTCCATGAAAATGCGATCGTGCAAATACTGAAAATAAAGCGCATTAAAAAAATATGAAGCTCTATGATCTCTCGACACTCGCAATTCGAATCTCGCAAATTGACACATGAAACGACATGTCAAATAATGGAGGGTTTTGACAAATAACGATATATATATATATTAACGTCGAATTTATTCCGCGCAATTGATAAATATCAAAATATACGGACTTAATTACGAGCGTACTTATTAATTAAATATACAATGAGATATACATATTGGTAATAAATAATCGATATATTTTTCATTATTTTAATACGTTCTTCATCCAAAAGTGACAAGCAAATTACGTTTAGATAAAAAAATCAAAGTGTTCTATTGCAAGACACACTCAAACTTGATCATTAAAAAATTATTATTGCCAGCGATAAAACAATATCGCAATAAAACAATAATTTATAATCTCCATTCCCTATCGCTTCGAATCCATGAAATAAACAAGTTGCACGAAATACTTGCTTCGACAAATAGTCAATGCATTTACAAGCGTTAATCGTGGGAGGTAATTAATTGCGGACGGATAGTAATTAAATTGTTCGTAAGAAATAATCACGTTTGGTGTCTTCTAGTACCTACTCGACACGATCGCGTTTCGGTGAGCAGTACGACGACACGCGGAACGTATGCGCCACTACCTGCCGACTCGAGTCTCATCAAACGAATGATAACACGGCGCGCTACGACTTTGAAAATCAAAACTAAGGTCGTATGCCCCAAAAGCTTTGCCAATATAAAATATTTTATGTATTATGAGAGATCAAGGTACAAAATATTCTGCTGTTTCGTACAACGCGGCATTTTGTTACTCGAATGACTCGATCTGGCGACTCGAATATTATTCTGCGTTATCAATCTCAAAATAGCAGTCAAATTATATTTAAATTAAAAGTTTAAAGCACGATACGAGATGTATCCGAATCTAAGCATCGCTAAGAAGATAATCGTTGCTTGTATAGTATCGCGAACAATAAATTTATAATCTCCACTCTCTACCGTTCTTATCCTGCTACTCCAGATAAAAATAAATCGTATGAATATTTGCTTCGATACGTTTGCAAATTCTTACTAACGCGAACTAATAATTGCTTATTATACAATCGTGAGATATGATAGAGTTTCATATCTTCTAGTATTTGTTGTAATTCGTAAGGCGGCTCTCGCCACTTACTAGCTTGATCGTCACTACACGAATGCCAACTTATACGTGTGCTATATGCTGCCAAAAACGAACATCAAATTAATATGTTAAATTTCTTACTTCTAGAAAAATATTACAAGATTTAAGAATTATAAACGTACATAAGTATGTACGTTTATAATTCTTAAATCTCGTAATATTTTTCTTATATGACTTTTGTCAAAAATCAATTATTGAATCGCGAGAGATAAAACTCGGACTGTGTTTCAAGATAATCTTCATCTTCTTCAATTCCTAAGTCGCAATTGCAAATACAAATAAAGAAAATTGATTCTCAAGATCCATTTATTAAAATATATACGTCTCAAAACTGGCTTTATTTAATTTTTCAGTAGAATTATAACTATAAATATAGGTACCTAAGAAATGTATTTTAATCTACAAATCAAAGGTGCATGGACGTAACACATTTTAAGACCTTATCTGAGCAGAATCTCACTTGTTTAGCTTTTATTTTTAACACGAGTGGACGTTCTCGTTGACACACAGGCCACAATAAACAACTATTAAATATTTCCACGTCACATCTATGTGATAAATGACGTTTATCAACTCGGGCATCGTATAAAAAATAATTAACCGCAGGCGCGCTTTGGCCTCATTTAAAAATCATGTTGATGTAATTAATATTGCATGCTTTCACTCGATTATTATCAGAATCTCATTGTAAGACGCTGCCAGGATATTAAATGACAAGAAGTAAAAAAAGATCATAGTATAGACCAAGCTTTATATAATTTATGCGGAACATAGTAAACATCGTAAAAACATGAAAAATCCATTTGTAGCGGAAACAATTTTCATATTTTTTTATCTAATGATTTACGACTTTACATAGGCGCCGTTAACGCGGCATTTATAAATCTTAAAAGTATTAATATTTCTTATATCGTTAAAATAAAATTATAACGACAAACACAACGGAAATTCGAAAAAACTATTGTTACGTATAAGGCAAGAGAGAAACGTATAAGGAAATTATTTAAAAATTTGAAAAAAATAAAAAAATCTTGCTCTTGTTTTTCATTGTAAGACGATAATATACCTACATAGAAGGGACTCGATGCTATTTCTCATAAATTATAGAATATCTCAGCGCGTAACGTCACGTAGCTCATAAGAATATCTCTAAAAAAAAAAAAAAAAAAAAATGCTGGATTCCATATAAAGCAAATCGAAATTTATAGCATGCCATTAAGAGTTAATTTAAGAAAAAAAGTTTTGTGCGGCAGATTTCTCGTTTCCAACTTTTTTTTTAATTTACTCTTAAGGGCATGCTATAAATTTCGATTAGAAATAAGACGATAACTCGCTGGAAATTGCACGGCGTAGAGTGGAATTTACCTTGTGCCCCAGTCAGCACGGTCCAGATTCTCCCGCGGGATCAATGGGTCGTTGCTCTCATGCCTGCGACGACCAGTAGGTACATAAGAGTAGCGACCGAGGCTGCGTTTACAAGAAATAACGACGTTTTTAACGTCAACGCGCTTATTGTTTCTTGCATAATACATGCGCGTAAATGTTAGTAGTTTGCCTGATTCACTGAAGCAACATGCAAGCACACGACATTTGCAAAAGCATTTTGTTTCACACACACATGCACACACACACACACAATTCAATAAGAATAAATATATTCTGGATTACGCGCGCACGTTAAAAAGAACGGTGGAAAAATATTTGTTCCTTTTTACAGCCTTCAATTTATTTATGTTTTATCGTGTTCCAAAAGATTGCTTGTCCTGATCGATTTCACGAGGAAATCCTGTATCCTGTAAGACTTCTTTAAGAAGTTTTTGATCATAATATTTTCAGAGCGAAGACGAGTATTTCTCGACAAGGGAAAGTACATTGCGGACGATCGTCTTTTTCATCGAACGCGATAATAATTCCGTTATAATTAGTCCCGATTTCGTTACATCTGTCTTTCTTTCTCTCACACTTTCCTCCGTTGGAGAAGACGATATTTATCGCGGCCTTCGCGGAGAGATATATCGTCGATCGAATCGAGCGATCCTACATGGCGTACGTGCAACAGCATCGACGTCACGGAGATTGGAAAAACTTTCCCTGCATGGCTTAAGCACCGTCTTTGACAATACGGAAGAGGGCAATTTACGAGAAGATTCCATCGGGTGCACCGCGGCGTGATGGCTAAGGAATGCGAGCCGAGGAAAAAGAAGAAAAGGAAAAAAGAAGCGCCGTACGATCGCCCGGTAAAATGGATTTTATATCCCGCGGAGACTTTCTCTAAAACATAGACGGTCACGCGGATCTCCTCTTCGCGCACGGCGAGACTTCATCTACGAGCAATATCCGATAACTCGGAATTTACGTGTGGCTGTCATCATCGAAACTCATCTCGATATTCTCCCATTATCTCCGCGCTGCGCCTTCTCTCAATATTCTCTCCCTCTCGCCGTATTGATTGCATCTTGATATCTTGCGTTGCGCCATCACCTTTTGTAATATACGTCCGAGGAATGTTTCTGTATATATACGTTCAAAAACAATCAAGGCGCAGAGGCTTCCATTGAAATTGAAGGTAAATCAATCAAAAATACATCAAAAAGAGCTATTATTAATTTGACGACAGAACGTACTGAAAATTCAGCGCTGCAACCATTTTCACGTACATACACATAAACTGTCCTCGCTGTAAGTACTTCCATTTATGTCATTCCCGTTATCGTTTTACGATAGTCGAAAATAACATTTAATTAATTATTCTAAAGCGCTCGGCTAATGATAGAAACAATGCACCAGAAATTTCAAGGTAGTATCTCCAACGGCCGGACAGCTGTTCTGGCTTTAATTTTCATATCAACAATGCCATTGTTTCGCGACCATATCTCGGCGTGACCGCACCGACTTACGAATCGCCTGCGAATTGGGCACATCCTTCCGTACTTCCTGCATAATACGTTTATCGCTTGGCCACGAGAGATTACAGTAGGTTAACGTATATATACATATATCGCGGATATTTAATGTAACAGACCGGGGACCTCGTATAGTCGTATCTTTCACCCGCTTTTCGCCAAGCATTCTCGCTATCTGCGAGCCACGCACTTCCGTTCGATACAACACGCGTTAATTACGGGCGCACACACGTTTCTTTGTCACGTTGAAGGGGGAAAGGGATAACTGCATTTTAATGAAGGCTGAAAAGTGAGCGGCTCATCGCGTCGATGTCGTTTCCTTTAAATGGCTGTAATTAGAGAGCGGATCGTTATTCCGCGGTAATGTTACCCGCGGTCGGATAAACAAATCGTTTCGGTTTGCCGATGCGCGTTAACGAGAGCCCGCGACTTAATTATCTCGCCGGGCAAATCGGGACGAATAGCGCACACGCATGCGTTAACATGTGACGAGCTGCCGTGCTGTACGGCATGTATTAATAGACAACACTCGCACCGTGTGCATGCGCGTCGTGTACATCAATGTTAAATGTCCGTCGAATGCCGGAAAACCGCGCGAACCAACGTATCGTGTCTGAAATGACGCTCGCTTTGATTGATGAACGCAAATAAACGACGACAAAGCCGCATCCGCCTTACCAACGTCTGTGAATGCGTGAAACCGAACGTGAGACTGGGTCACATATTCGCACCTGTAGAATGCGACTGGCACTTTTAAAACGCCTTTAGAATCATCAGAGAAATTGTGACGTTAAACGTTTCTTGAGGTAATCTCTCTTGAGAATTATATTCGAGAAAATTGTGATACTTGGAATAGAGAACGCTTGAAAGAAAAAAAAGTTATCCGTGTTAACTGATATTTTTTAAAGTACGACAGATAAACGTCTTGTTCTAATTACCAGCACTAATATTTTTTGAGTTAGATAAGACTTATTTTGGAGATGTAATATCTGTATTCGTGACTGGTAAGTATATATTAACACTTTGGCTGCCAAGCTGACTTCGGTATGAACTCTCGAAGGTCCAAAGTCGAGAATTGCGCGATTGTTTACAAAATATTATAAAGAATTAAATTATAGAATAAACCATACACACCAAATAAATATAAAAATATACTGTAGAATATAGAAATAAATATATAGAAATAAATATAAAAATATACTGTATATTAATATATAATATATAGAAATAAATATAAAAATATACTGTATATTAATAAATTATAGATATTATAAATATATTATATATGTATATTATTTATATTACTAAATATTTAATAATATAATTTCACACAGAATAAATAAAATTGTCATTCATAAGTCAAAATAATATTTTTTTTGCGATTAAAACAGATAAATATAAGTACAAAAATAGAAAAATGAATTATTCTGTTTTTAATAAATCTAGTAGGTACATTACTTTTATAATATTTTATTGTTTTTTTTATCTTTTTATAAATACTTAAAATCATTCTTAACCGCGGATAAACAAAACCGTTATTTAAATGGGTAACGGAATTCTTGTGAAAATTCACATGTTACCCAAATATAGGTAACATGGCAATCAAAGTGTTAAATTAGTGTAAAATCAAAACGACAATCTAGATACCAAATAAAAGAATTTCTATGATAAACCTCGAATAGAAGTTCTGTATAAGCTACAAATCACACACACACACATATACATATATACATATACAAAAATAAATTTTATTTTATTATTATACGAATTCGTAGATCAAAGAAAAAAAGAAAGATAGTTCCAAAAGATTATATACATATATATGCGTTCGAATATATTAAAAAGCAAGAGAAAGAGTTGATACAATTAAAAAAATTCACAAAAGACTCAGAAAAAGTATTGTTCTGCGATTACATCATTAAACTTGTTTTTTTCCAATATATGCAGGTATAATGGATAATAATAAAGCAGTCAACACATTAATGCTACTTATCGCATTAGCCAACGAGCTTTTTATAATCGCTCGCTGCAAATTGGATAATATCGCGCGTATTATACCTACACATTTTTGTCGCGCGTCAGTCGTCAAGAAATATTACCCTTTCTCGGTGCGCTTACTTCTATATTACTCCGCGAATTATAGCGCGTAAGAAGACTTCGATTTACGTAAAATCGCAGGCGCATGCACATTTATGTCGCAACTATCGTCCACTTCTTAATGCTAGCGAGATTCACGCGCCGCGACCAGTACCTGTATCGATGGAGCATTACATCCGACGCGGTATACGTTTCTCCGTTTACGCAACGGCTGCCCTCCAGCGTTTTGCGCGAAGGATGAAGGATTTGCATGCGAACTATGTGGGCATTACGGTTTCATAAGGTCATCCGCCGACAGAGACTTCTCGCAGTCTCAACGGAACTCGGTCGATCTCTTTCCTCTCGTGGAGCGTGCAGCGGAGTCGCGGTCTACAACTCGCTCGTGGACCCTGTCCGCGCTTTCGCAAAATCGATTCACAATTATCGGTGGTTCACGATCGATGCTAATTAAAAATAAAAAAATAAACAAGTGCGCATAAAGCGCAACGCGACGCAAAGTTAAATATTCCGGTTGCGTAAGGTTCAAGCGTTTTGTAAATCTCGCCATAAATAATTGTTGTGATATAAAGTTTGCTATTGCTTAACGCATACGTGGCACGTACATTTTTCTGTTAATTTATCGCTCTTCCCGGTACATTATGATCTCCCGTGCAAAGTAACGAATAGTACCGACTCATTAACCCATCCGCCTGCCATTCCAAACGTTGTAAACGTAGCAATAAATTATCTCTCACCTACAAGTTTTTAAAATATCATAATCATGCTATCATAGGCTAAAGTACGTGCTCGTATATGTCCTAATTAATAAAAATAATAGTTTCTCTAATAATTCCTTCCTCATAATAAAAGCTTTTCACTCGTAAATCACGTGGAAATTAATCAGTATTATACAAAAATGATTAAACATTATATAAATATAATAAATTCCGATCTCTTTCTCTCTCTCAACATTCGATTCTACTTAAAAACTGATTTATACCACATATACGGGAACGATTATTTGATATAACCACGGAATATTGTAAAATTAATTATATCAATTATATCTATTGATAGTTGCAATTATCACTAGGCAATTGTTAAATTCTGCCAATAAATTACGCGATACATAATAATGCTGCTGTTGAATGAATGACGATTAAATTATAGCCTACGAACTTTTCAATTTGAAGCAAAGATAAATAACTGCTGTAGAGAGAAGAGTATAGGTATATATATATATATATTCTCTTTTCATTAAAATCGGATTATAACCTCTTTTATCGAGCTTTCGGAATTATTTTTCATGTATATATACTGAGTTATCTATAATACTCACAAAATTTCTTTCAAACATAACTATATTAATTTTGTGAAATTTAAAAATTTTTTAAAGGAGCAAAGAGAAATAATCGCTCTCATCAAATTTTTAAATTTTATAAGAATCAAACATTCATTAATTGAAAAAACTAAACGCCTTGTCTTTGAAAAAATTAGTGGACTCTTTTCATAAATATTTATTCTGAGCATTTTTAATTAGCAGCTTATCTCGATAAAACACTTTCGATAATTATTTATTTTTAAAGCAAAGTATGAATCACAGAACTTATCAAATCTTATATCTTGATAAATAAGTGCTTAAAAGTTATAGAAACGAATTTATGCGCAGATATTTTTTTTGCGTTAAACGATATTATTCGAATCAACAAACTTATATAGAAGGTTAAGGCTTCCAACATACGATCGTTCGAATACACATCTATCAGTACCTTTCTTCACATCCTTTCACGTACGATTATCGACCTTTGACTCCCGCCGACGAAAGCCGCTTCTATTTAAGGATCCTCAGCGGCCGTGACCAATCTCATTGCCTTATGTACGAGAGAAAGACAATCGTTCGTAGTGGTCGTGACGTAAGACGCGCGCAATCTTCGGGTTTCCGTGTGCACAAACTCCGATAAGATCATCCGCTTTGTTACATTGCGAGGAGAGAAATTCATTATCGCGTGCACGCAGTCGATTATGGTATTCTGCGCCAGAATGTCGCGAATGAGCTTTCACCAGGGAGAGTGCTGCTGGACTTCCGATGACGCCTTTCCAGAGAGGCAGACGCGCTTTTGAATCGATAATATCGGGGTGAGAGAGAGCACTTCCGGCGCGCGACGGGCTTCGTCGATTTTCAATCGGGCGCGACCACGAGAGAATCGTGTCGGCCGGATTGGCGCCCGGATAAGTAATTTTTAAGTCGGAAGCGTGGGATTATCATCGGGGAAACTTGATTGTCGTTGTTACATCACGCGAGTCCCGCGATAGGCGTAATTTATTGTGTTTGTACACGCGCAGTTTTATTCCTCTACCCGTTATCATCCGCGCTTCAGTAAAACATAAATTTTAGATACACGAGGAAATGATAGTGCCGCCTTGGTTTATTCAGGCTATTTATGCATTTTTTCCGTACTGCAAAAATACTGTATCTCGGGAAACGAATCAAACTTTCTTCAGGCGGTTCGATTTGTCCGAGTTAGATCTTTAAGATAAAGATAACTAATTTAGATAGAAGATAAGAAGCTTAATATGTGCAGCCTGTTTTTATTTTATGGTTAATATTAACTATAGCTCGATATGATCGAGCTATCACAATATGATAATTGATCATGAAAATAAGCTTGCACAAGTATCCCCCGATATTATCTACAATTTGATATTTAATAATTAATCTTAGAGATCAATTGCGTAAGCTGAACAGTTTTACTATCTCTCGACAAATTTTGCGAAGTTTTGTTTATTACAACCATTACTTCTTTATTTATTGAAACATTTAATATAGATGACATTTAATAAATCTACTTATGTAAAAATCACAAAATAATTCTAAATATAATTAATGTGCAAACTCTCAAATAAAAGAAATTCGAGCAGGAAAACATCTGTCAAAATAGCGAATGTATCCAGCTGTTACGGCAATTGAGAAGGAAAGAGAGATACAGAGTCGGTGCGTATGTGATATTCACTTAAATATTCTTGAAAAATAATTTACATTGAGATAAGCTTTTATAACGCAAGCAAATTATCGTGTTGTATCGAGTCACGATAAGAAGAAATCTACATTACGTATTTAGAAGCTTAAACTCTCATCAAATGCGTGAATCTTTCAATCAAACAAACAAGCTCGCTTAATTATCCTCCAAAAGATAATGCCGCTCGTGCGATGTGTACTCAATTGCCCAAAATACGATAAACAATGTTGCGTTATCAACGTTGCGTAATGGAAATAATTATCGTAAAGCAAGTTGTATACCCGTGCCAAAACAACGCGTGGGTCTGTTAATCAAAAAATTAAGCTTATTCCATTTTCGTTAAATTAAACTTATCCGATTTCCAAGCGCCACGCGCGTCATTATGTCTTTTCGCGGAGGATAGTGCATATACTGTTCACTATGAAATATTACGAAAGTGACGAACGCGAGAAATAGTCACGATTTAACTAATATCTGCAATGCTGCGGGAACTTTCATAAAAACGAGACATAAATATACTTTTATCTTTTTGCTTTAAATGCATTTTCTCTGTAATTTCATTTTATGTATATCGGACTACAAACTTCACCTTTGTGACTTGACTCTGACAGTCAAGGAGATGTTATTAATGAATTTCAAGCAATGAAATAAGATAAACCGTAGAAGGCAGAAAAACAGTCTTTATAACAACATTTCAAGTCTCATCATTTTTATAGATATTATTATCTCAGTACCTATATCTATTTCTAAACATTAAAATTCCTTTTTTACTCTTTTATAAAAATTTACAACAGAAACAAGCTGTATCATAATAAAATTCAAAATCGAAAGTTTTACTACATTATAATGCAATTAAAAATATTTAATTATTCATAAATTGAATAATACAGGTAATTAAACGTGAAATAAATCCTAATTTCCGTAAAGTTTCATTTTTTATGAAAGAATAACGTGTTTATGAAATCTTTATATTCGTCGAAATCTTGATATCGCATCTTTGTTTCATCAACTAACAAGTGTATATAGCAAACATAAATATTTCAAAGTTCGTAGAAACACGAAACACGTGTGGATAAGAAAACTCATAAAATGTGCTAAATAATCTCCAAACCACATGCTATAAATTTTTAACAACAATCATTTATTTGACAAGTCGCTAAGAATTGGATCGCGTTGCGCGGGCACGCCGCTAATTTCGACAAGAAGTCACTGTACTCGAGAATGAAAGCACGTAGACGAACGCACATCGACGGGTTCCTTTTGCGGTCTATCGACCGCTCCGCGTCTACGTCATCGTCGTGGTTGCAATCTAAATGTGCGAATCTGCGAGTCACCTTTTACGCGAGCCGCACACGTTGTATATCAGAGCCGGTCGAGCCTGTGTGTCTGGCGGGATTAATTACTATGGCAGGCGGTCTAAAAGCACATCTCGTCTTCACCGCGAACATTTTCGATTTATGAATTATGACATACGTAAGTACGTCCGATCCTTAACGCGTTAACCTTTCCAATGAAAGCGAAAGAGAGAAAGAGAAGAATAGAGAGAAAGAGAGAGAGAGAGAGAGAGAGAGAGAAAATACCGTTAAGTAGCCGACTCTCGTTTCACTTTCGCGACACTATAACGTTACACGGGCGCGCGACCTTCTTCTGGTATTTCGGGTAAATAAGAGATGCCGTACTCGGGTTGGCAACGTTAGGGGACCGCGTGCGTGTGTCTGTATAATATTCCGCCGCGAAATATTATAACATACACCATATACACACACACAAAGACATACACATGCGAGAATAACATCGGCAAAAAATACAAACGCCGACTTTAGTCGACGTTACGAAAATCTCCGTTGTAACTTTAGCCTCGGCCTCGGCCTCGAAATAGGCCATGTATTCGGCTCAACATATCCCCCCGATAAACTTTCCATTAATAATGTATGATTGCGCAACTTAATACTTTGAAAGCGAATTTTTAAAAAATCTGTCGTGTTTGCTATCATTGTAGATACCGTATAACATATTTTATTAAAATAATTTTTTTTTTTCATAATATTTAAAATCCCATCATTTTTATCGTCGCGGCGTCTGTCTATTTGTGTTTCCAATTGTCAAAATTTGCTTTTTTTCTGTAGTTACAAATCTATTTTCCATAGGACGCGGTTGTGCATGTGACTAATCAAATTTTATAGTATGCACAAATAATTATACTTATAATTGAATGCAAATTCTAAAATCGGTTTCGACCTCTACTAATTGTGAGATCCTCTTCGGTTGGTGATCTTTGGCGAAGTGCTCTTCTTCACTTGCGATTGAAAAATTCAAAACAACTCTACCTTAAGTGTTATTTCTACGAAAAAAAAATACAAAATGGTGTTGGAAATTCGCTTTCAATGTAGAATATGAAATGCGACATGAATCATAGATGTCGACGTCCTTTATTTGACACGCTCAGATTACGCTTATTATATTTAGATTATGCAAATCATTGGATGAGATCCCACGCGTGCTAAAATTAACTGTACTTTTTCCTTCGATATTTTCGTTACTTATCGTCGACTAATGGTATAAATATTCGGAATCTATATGTCACTGGTCGATCGATTGTTAATGTAGTTTCACACATATCTGTATATAGATAAACTTTGCCTTTCGTATCTAAAAAAAAAATGTTTAGCCGTTGTTATCGTTCGTACATAGCGGATGGTGTATTTTCTTGCAATTCGGCAAGAAAATACACCATTCAATAAAGTTCGAAAGCTCGATCGTCATAAGTAGCGTCGACGATAATCTCATTTTATCACGCTGCGAAGTCAGTCGTCGTCCACTCCTCCTCTCCAGCATCATCTCGCCAATCCCATTTATCGTGTGTATGATCCACATCTGCACGAATCGCGAGATTCTCAGTATTGCATAAACATGTTTGGCACATTTAAGCACGATTAAGGACGCACGATTAAAGCATCGACGTTATCATTTAAGCATTTAATGCCGAATATTGCGAAGAAAACCGACGCGACAGCCTCCAGCGTCGCAGATGACATAATCTCATTGTCAGAGAGAAGCATTTACAAAAGTAAATTAACAGAAGCGCAATGCGAGTAATTTTGATGTAAAAATGCACATTCCAAAACTTATTAGAGATAATTCTTATGTGCAGTAATGTGTGTAGCATTATTCAGCTCGCCGGTATCTCTTCCCTGCAACGCTGCCTTTCTCAGGTCATAAAATTATTTATTATCTCGAAAGCAGTAGTATCGGTAACATTTTTCAATCAAAATACTATATGTAAGCAACTCAGCGTTTATCACGCTGTGGCCTGACATCCAATCGATAACCGTGCCATTGCTCTGGGAGCAATCTCGTTGTTCGGAGGTGCAGAAGACGAGAAGATGACGTCATTGCAGACGCAAATGATCGTTCGAAGACCGAGGGAGTGATGCGTGGGAGTGCGATACGGGAGTATTAAAAAACTCACGACGCTAGGCACGGCGACGGCGACCATAAGGTGAAATAAAACAGTTGAAAAGTATTTATGTGAAGCAAAAGAAACTCGTATAGATACGAGAGAAGTCACTTTCTTCGGTTACGAAGTTTCGGTGTTCACGTCCGAACTTTGATTGAAAAGGAGTTTTCAGCAATCGGCTAATCTCATTTCTTCGTAATCATGTGCCAATAGATATTACCCAATTTTCCTTCTTTTTTTCTCCATTAAATCCTTTTGTATTAAGCTTTTTTCTTTTATATCTTGATATCTCTCTCAATTTTTAAGACATAATCAAATCTAATTTTAAGCAAATTTTAAACAATTTTAGCCAATTTCTGCTCTTCTAACGAAAATAGATTGTCATACGATATCACACTGTGACATTCTTAGGGTGCGATTATGTTGGAGCAGTGATAAACGATAAGAGCGGCGATACTAAAAAAGCAGTGAGAATAAATGCATTAATTTATATGTAATTGTTTATATGCTTTATATAAACACTTACATATTGTGTACTTACAATTGTTTATATGCTTCATATAAGCACTTTCATATAAATTAATGCATTTATTTTCACTGCTTTTTTAGTATCGCTGCTCTTATCGTTTATCACTGCTCCAACATAATCGCACCCTTAGATATAAATATAAAATTATTATTAAAAATTAAATATTCCAGAGATCTTGTTCGTCAACAAACTTTTCACGATCTCTGATCTAACGAGCATGTAATGATAAGTTCTTTCTACCCAACGTTCATTAGCATGATAATTATCAAACTACTTTGTGATGCTTAAATTATTAAAAATGAATGAATCGTCAGTTTAAATCATCAATGCAAATTTCAAAAATGTTAATGAGAGATATCATTAATTACTCTATCTTTCTCACTATGTAAGTAAATAGTTATCTTATCACGTGACCTTTCTCGACTGTGGAAATTATTTCTGCCATATACGCGCATCAACGGCATATGATAAAATTTCCGGAGTGTTCAGAAGTCGTGATATCAATGTCATTTGTATTTTGATGGTTTGTAATAGGTACTTGTTGAATAACATTTTTATTGGGGAGTTATCTTTATGCTACACTATGGAAAGTAACGGAGACTAGAACGCGTATAAGAAGACACTATTGCGTAACTTGTTACTTATGCTAGAAAATTTTTTGAAAGATATGGTTCTCTCAATGCATCGATATTTTCATTTCATTTACGCCTACGTAAAGAAAGAAAGGAATACGAGCAGTATTTCGTTATATGGTATAAATTTAGTTGCAAAACCGTATATTCTATTACACATATACATATACCATACATTCGAATGGAGAAACGGTTTAAATTTCGCTTAAGTTTTAAGTTTCGTTTAAAGTGCGTATAAAACTGACGTTATGATAAATACAGTACATATACAAATATCATCAAAGTATAAGCATCAATGCAAAGTTTCAATAACGGTCGGGAAAATTTTGTTGCAGACGGATATGTATCACATATTTATCATAATATCAATTAATATGTGCTTCAAGCAAAATTTGAAATTTAAGTAAAATTTAAATTATTTCTCTATTCGAATGTGCATATTATATATACATATAAAAAGACATTTTGCATTAAATTCTACACGTGTTTTTATTATATATTTATTTTTATTATATAGATATAATTTTCTATTATATATATATATAATATATAATACAAATAAAAAGTTTATAAAAAGGACATATATAGATATGCAATTTAATGCAAAATATCTTGCGACAAAGCTGGGGACAAAGCAGACAATGCCGCGCGGCGAGTCACGTGATCAATATCACCTTTCATTGAAACTGCGGCCGGTAAATTAATACATACCGGGGCACTGATTGGCCAACGCCACCGCCGATCGTGGCCGGCCGCGAACACTCGTTATGCTAATTTAATAATTGTCGTTCCTTTTAAATTCTGCAGCCCTTTCCATTCGTTTCCCTTCTCGTCGTGGTGATCAAATCGGAGCGCAGTTGCGTTCGGTACACGCGGCACACGCACTTAAGCGGAAAAACGGCGTTTAAATGGGAACGTTCTTTATCCACGCCCACGATCAATCAAATAGCGTGAAAACAACCGTCGACAGATCATTCCACGATATTTCGAATAAAACGGACAAAACGGTATAGGTATTGCATTAAAGTAACCGAAATCTCGCCAGAATGTTACAAGGAAGTGCTGGAGTATCCCCGTCGTCAAATGTTTCATGAAAGTAATAGATATTGTAAGATTGTCTCGCTCTAAAATCAATAAGTTCCGGAATTGTCTAAATAATTCACTTGAAATATCACCATCGATACTTCCAGTGTGTGAAAAAATTATAGATATCTTCTTGTTCTTTTTTTATCTCGCGAATGAAAGAATAAAGTATTTCTTGCACTTTCTTTCCATTTTGAAACTTCTAGTGCAGTTTAAAAGTTTGAAAATACAGACGATTCTACTAACAATTATAAATTCAATTTATACTCGCGCGAGCAATTAACTCGACCGAAGATCGACGATCTCCGATTGCTCGAGTACGCGCGATTCCTAAAGAGATTCTCCAATTTCACTTATCTAATCGCCATTATCTTTTTCACGCACGAATTCTCTTGCACATGCAATAAAGATTCTGATTTGATAACGCGCAAGAAGGCGTGTTTCCTAAAAGCTCGCAATCTCAGAAATAACGAAAGAGGAACTGTTTAGAGAGATTGACGTATCACATGTGTAACTCTGGATAATAAATCAGACAAACCGGATCAATCGGCAAATCACGACAACCCGGATGTATATACAGAAAATATCGCCTTGTAATCTGTAAAAATTCTTTGGCTTTAATAAGAATCTTCTACTCAATAACTGCGAGGGAGGATTATTTCACTTGAGTTAATTTTTAGACATACTAATTTTCAATATTAAATATCTTGACAGATTTAATCTAAATTCCGCTAAGATAAGATTACTTAAAATCAACTGAAAATAAATTGTTAAAAATTCTGCAATTTTATTCAAAAGAATTCAGTATTAAACTTGTTAAAGAATGTAGAAATAAAAAATCTTAGGACAGTCTTTAGAAAGTGAAAATACATTCGAAAAAAATTCTATAAAGTTATAACTATTCTAAATTACCTACTTGTTGTTAAATATATATGTATATCTACCTATCATCATATTGTTTTATTTCATAATTATGTATCATGATTTTTGAGAGAGAAATCTTATGTTCAATTTATCATAATAATTTATACCAAAAGGGTATTAAATAAGATAAATAATTAAATTAAAATATTTGTTTTTTAAAATCTGTTTTTTTGCATACTTCATTATGTATACGATATTTAAGAGGTGCTAGATATTTCGTATTTTTGATTTACGATTTGCATCGAAAACTTGTTTCCTACACCGAGATTTTTAAATCTTTTTTTTATACTTGATCCTTTTATATTCAAATTGGAGATACAATATACTTTATATCTGCTATTCCGAGAAATAGACAAAAAAGTACTGTTGTTCTTCTTTAATAGCTATGTAAATTATAAAAAATTAGATATTAAGGAGAACTCAACAGAAGTAATTCATCGGCATAAGATTAATGGCAATCTCAATTTAAATAATTGAACCGAGGAAGAATTAATCGTTACTACAAATCGCGTGGGATCTATCGAATGCCAAGCACGTTATTTGCGTCTATTATTTCGTTGACCCTCAGTTGCTCGCGTGGGTTGTGAAATAAATACCAGCCTCAGAAATCAACTAAATTCACAGAGTAAAAATTTTTTCTCGATTAATGCCCGTTCCTACCAACGTCGGTTAACTTTAACCTTTGGTTAATTCACTCTTCGTCTCTTTCTAATGCCCGTTTCTACCAACGTCGATTAACTTTAACCTCGACTTTAACCTTAGGTCAACTCATTCTCCGTCTCTTTCTGAGGGGGACAGTTAGAAAGAGACGAAGAGTGAGTTAATCTAAGCTTAAACTTAACCGACGTTGGTAGAAACGGGCATAAGGGCGACAGTTATGTCCATTTCTACCAATGTAGATTAACTTTAATCTTGGTTTAACTTACCTTTTATCTTTTTCTAATTCTTAGAACTAGAAAAAGATGAAAAGTAAGTTAAACCGAGATTAAAGTTAATCTACATTGGTAGAAATGGACATTAGAAAGAGACAAAGAGTGAGTTAACCTAAGATTAAAGTTAACTGACGTTGGTAGAAACAGGCATAAATGCTGCACAAATTGTTTCACAATTAAAGAACTTCTGCACCTATTTTTATCCAACAAATATATGGAATATTATCAATCTTTATTTAACTGTAAATTGTAAATCATCAAAGAGGACGATGAAAATTGAGATATAACGTTGGGGTGTTGAATAAACCTCGCGCGAGTAAATACGTTTGAAAAAACCACGTGAATAATGTAGGATTAATGTCCATTTCAACTGAGATTTCTACCAATGCAGGTTAATTTTAATCTTTGTTTAACTTATACTCTTCATCTTTTTCTAGTTCTAAGGCCCAACTCCACCAATAGGTTAATTTAAATCTCCGTTTAATTCACTTTTTATCCATTTCTAGTTCCAAAAGTTAGAGAAAAATAAAAAGTGAGTTAAACCAAGATTAAAGTTAATCTGCATTGGTGGAGTTGGGCCTAAAAGTTAGAAAAATATGAAGTGTAAGTGAAACCAAGATTAAAATTAACCTGCATTGGTAGAAATGGACATAAGAAGAATTGTAATCGCAGATTATAAAAGTGGGGAAAAGAGATACAATAAATCGGACAAGTTAGATAGTAGATACGCGTCAATGTGTTACAATTTTACAGACAGATTCGGAGCAACTGCATGTCTGCAGCAGCGCGAGCGTAACAATATTTGTCCTGAAGTCGATGTAGGACGCGAGCGCAAACACACGAAGGACAGAGGCAAGGTAAACAGTGGTACGTGTGCGCACAAGGGGGGGCAAATAAAGAAAACTGAAAACCCGCGCGTTGACGTTTCGCGGCTTTCAGATTTGCGCTTCGGCGTTGGAGCCGTTGGAGCACTCGGAGCATGAGAATCGTCCCGGGGAATCGATCACGGGGATCGATCGTACACTGGCGAACGCGCGGGGTGTCGACTGTCGACCTCCCCGCCGCAGTCTCTGGCCCACGAGAGGGTTGAACGACTTCGTAGCTGAGTCGCACCCGCCTCTCGCGTCTCGCTCTCCCTCGACCGCCGCGGCCGGCTTGGCGCGCCGCAAATGGGCCGAGAGGCGAGGTGCGAGGCGCGCCGACGCGACGTATATACTCCGAGCTTATTACGTAAGCCGTAAGCCTTACCTGCATCAGCGGTACTTGAGCGAGATCGGCGGGCCTGGCTGACAGCTTCCTGGACGTTTCCGTTTCGTCTCTCGCAGGGACAACGACGGCGGGGACCTCGGTCCGCGCGGCTTTCGGCTTCGTCGAACGCGGCGCGTCGCTGCGGGCTCCGTCCTCCATAGTCGCTTCCAGGACGATTCGTCTCCGTCGGATTCCTCTCTTCCCAATGACGACGACAATGACGACGACGACGACGACGAGACACACGCGAAATTCCAACGATGGAAAACGGGACTTTTCGGCTGCGCGCCGATTGACGGATCGGGTAGACTCCGGATCGATTTGCCGGCGCGACGCGAATCGGGAGATCCGTAGAAGGCGACGGCGACGTGATCACGCCGCGCGAGGGGGCGAGCGGGCAGCGGACTTCCGAATTCGGTCGCGCGCGCGCGCTAAGTGACGAGGAGGCGTCCGATACACCGATTTTCAGCGGCGACGAACGGCGCGAGCGGCGCGGCGCGGGTGTCACGTGGTCGATTCGCGAGCGCGTAAACTGACGAAGGAAAACGAGAGACGACTACGTCGATTCTTCTGAATTCTTCTGATATAAGGCGGCAAAAAGCCGGATAGTGGATCGTCGCACAGGGGAGTCGCGCGCGAGGCACACAGACAAGAGGAGGCACAAACACGCGCGAGCGCGGACACCTTCACGCTATTACGCGGTGGCGCGACGCGACTGCGCGAAGGGGCACAGGTACGGCGATATTAACGTGAACGGGTATTACTGCACGATTATTATTACAAGGTCGAGATGCGGAAGATACGAGCGACGAGACAATTGCGAGGCGAACGACGGGGTTCGGCACTGCGAGAATCTCTCGCGTCGCCTCGGCCGGCCCCGGCTCGCAGTCGTCGCCCCACCCGAGCGAAGCCGTAGCCGAATGCCGAGCAACCGGAGCAACAGCCTCCCCCTCCCCCTCCCCCACCCTCCCGGCACCGTCTTCTCGCTCCCCCCGCGTCACCCTCGCGACTGTCCGTCTGCCCGAAATCATCCGAGAGAGAGAGAGAGAAAGAGAGACAGAGACAGAGAGCTTCCATTTCCATCGCCGTCGGCGTCGCGGTGTTGATCGTCGACGACGTTCGCGATGACGCGATGTCGTGGCCCGTTGTCTGATAGCCGAGCGAAGCTCGACGACGACGAGGCGCGACGGGGAAGATGGTTAGCTCCGCTCGCCAACCGCAATTAGCCAACGCTGACGCGAACGCGGAACGCTTCTCGCCTCGCGGCTCGCCAATCCTCTCAATGCGGATTACGTTCGCACGCACGCACATTGGTACTTTGGGACTTGAGGTCGGTTTAGGGCTACTACGATCATTATCATTATCTTAATCGCGATACCCATGTGGTTTCAAAATCACAATGAAAACAAGTGTCAATTTTATAACCCAAGTATTTAAAAGCCTGTCGAAGGGATAATTTGAAGTTAATTATTTATATATGTATATATTATATAATTTTATATATATATATATATAAATTATGTATAATTATATATCATATTGCATTAAATATAGTATAATTATGTATACATATTGCATATAATAATTTTTTATAACCATATATATGTAGATATATGTATGATATATAAAATAAATCTACTATATACTATCTACTCTACTGTACTATATATAATATTAATATAATATTATCTATATAATTTTTATATAAGAACGTGCCATTAAAATCTAAAAAAAGTCTACAACGTAATCTTGTAAACTCTACAGTTTTATAAATATCCGGATGCATATATATATGTCTTATTATTCAATTATTAAAAATATCCGTAATTTAATTCTAACTGAAAGATATAATAATAATATGCACATATTACAAGAATTTTCATAAATTAGATTTACATAGAAAGCAAGTTTTGAAATTAGAATTGCAAGTAGCTGAAAATGGTGCTATACATAAATAGTTGTTGCAACACATCCTATATGTTTTGCCTGCAGAATTAATGAAACTACGAGCGTAATGAGAATATTTTGCGTTATTTCTTTATCTATGTTTCAGATAAGCGCAGATAATCTTATCCTGTTTCTGCAACAAGATCCGTGTTTCTACAGCCGTCGTATTGTCTTGGCAGGATGTACTCTCGAAAGGTAACGCGTCAAATTAATAATATTTAAGAGCTTCAGTAGGTATCGCCGTTAATTGTTCTGTGAGACCTACCTATATTACATCGTGAGAGAACTCTGAAACAACAGCCGGGAGGTGACCGTGACGGTTGCGAAGCCGCAAAAATGTTTGTTTACACGTGGCTGACAAACATGTCGAGTGAAATATCTAGCAATATACGAGATCACGTAAATATAAGGAAAGGAAAGGAGAGAAAACAGATATTTCAGTTTGTAATAATTTGTCTCGAAAAGTTTCTATCCACGATTGACGCAAAGTTAAATTAAATTCCCTCTTGTTGTTGAGAGTATTTTAAAAGTTTTCTCTTAATAACATTAATCTATTTTAATTACTTCTAAATTTGATTTTAAATATATTACCCCTTTAATGTGTTTATATGTATAATAGAATATATATTCATTTCTAGTAAAGAAATAAAGTTGCAAACGAATTTTCCTAGCCTCAAACATGATTTGACTTCACGCCAAATCGGCCTGACCTTATAATCTTAATCACAAGGCAAAAACTAGTAATCAACACGGACACTTTAACACATTGCAAATTTATTCTGATAATAGAATTCAGAATCATTTTATAAATCTTTAAGAATAAAAGGAACTCAAAACAGAGAACTTGCGTATATTTAAATTATTGAACAATCAGAGATAAGAACATTTAGGTAATCGAAGATAACAATATTTTTTTCTCGCTAACGGTCAATAACTTTTGGTCGCACCATATCGAATTGGTTTTTTACATTGTCTAATTAATATTTCCACGCTCTAGAAACTCGCCAGTATTCTTTTTTGCGTAACTCGCCAGTATTGCGCTGTATTATGCTACATTGTATTATGTCGGAGGTAATAACTCGCAAACGTGCAAATAATTGCGTTAAACGTTGATTAAATTCGCGAGTAGCCTCACTGAAAGATCGTTTATAGACAATTAACTTTCCTTTCGAAGCAATGCTTGAGCAATGCAGTGATTTGCGCGTATCCGCCTCATCGCGCCTTTTAACTATTCGACAAGATAAAAGATATGGGGCTTATCGGCGTGATCAGATTCTCGAGGCATTATCGATAACGGCTATCGTAGCTCGCTCTCATTGATAAAAGTATCGTGTCTTGTAGTTATCTTACAAACATATATACGAATTGATTCGCTTTGTTCCATTTTCTCTGCAGATCGAGTTACTTATCTCTTAACGATTTCTGATATCAGCAAACAGGTTTTCGTCGATCAACGAGACGGACAGGGTATAATTAATGTATTCATACCTGCAAATGAGATAATCCGATCGGCGGATTGTTACCGCATTTGTACACTGTAGGGTCGAAAATACAGTCGACCGTATGTGACCGAGAATGGAAAGCCACCCGAACCAGCCCGGACGTTGGCAAAGATCGGCCGATGGATGTAAAGCGAATTAATTTGCCGCTTTCTTAAGGAAGAATGTATGTGGCACAATAATTATTGCATCGCGGCGCATCGGTGCATCGGATTGACCGTGTTCGCCGCGCGTATCGCGTGTATCGGTCGGTCGGTCGGTTGGCCGGCTGGCCGCTTTTTCCGTTCGTTTTTCCTAATGAATGTGCACCGGTTGCGCTCGACGTGCGTATGTACGTATAAACATCTCGCATCTCGTCGAGGAAGCAATTTGCAGTAAAAGCGGTCGATCGAGATGAGACCGAGAGCTGGCGAGGAAGCCGTGACGCGGAGCCGCGCCTGCATAGCCTGCTCGGCTACCCGCCTTGCCTATCTTGCGTGATTACCTGTCCGGCGTAAGTCAACAACCTGTAATTCTCACAGGCAACGAACTACGTGCGCTAAACGCAGCGTTCATCTCGATTATGCGTGTCTTCAGGTACGAGCCGGTGCCCATTCAATTCTCAGAACGTCCCTCTCTCTTTCAATGAGCTTCCTTCTTCTCCATTCATGCCTGCAGCAAGCTTAATTAAAATCTTAAGCGAATAATATAATTTAAAAATCTCATATAGTCCACCTTGAATACGAGACACTTTCGGATTCCTTTATTGCGAAGAGATATCTTTTTAATTAAATAAGTTGAAGCTTTAGGTAATAATTTTTAATTTTAATTAATTTTTAAATTTCTGTACTCATTAAGATTCATTCTCCACATAGGCGCAATCACTTTCATAATTTTTGTAATGGATGTGACTGACACCTATTTAAAACATTTAAAAAGAATTACACCGTTAAAAAAAGTATGTTAATATCTTATTAATACATTTTAATAATGTAAACTATTGTAAACAGTGGTTATATTTGCAAAATTTTTTTATATATTGAGATATACATTTACAACAAAAATTCAAATTTTTTCTTACATCGCTATAAGTTTTTATGCGATTGCTTTGTAGATGTTTATCGTCATTCTTTTAACATTCGTTAAATATCTAAGAAAATTTTCAAAATTTGCACAATTAAGTATCTCTTTTTATTTTCTATAAATAGGTAGAAACATATATCAATCTTCTAAAAGTGAATAACAAAATAACTAATAATGTGTAAGAAATGTTAATCTAAATTAATATCACAATGTAAGTAAATAAACATATATTATTTAAGTAAAGATCATATTGCTCTTAATAATCGCATAACTCTTCAATCTACCACTGTGAAAAAATGAAAAAGTATAATACAAGATTTATTTGCGTATTACAATAAATGGATGGCAGAAAAAAATGTAAAAATATGAACAACTTTTCGGTAGGACTCATAATATTAGTCATATTACTTCGTATTTTAAATTTAAAGCGAAAGATGTACACTACAGAAACGTGTATAAATTGGAATTGTGCTCTACATTTATGTAACTCATTCTCAACGATTGCAAAACGTGACAGCAAGTTGTCTCTACGGCATTCACTTCTCAGAAGAAGTTACGTTGTGTTAACGGCCTAACAAAATTGCAAAGAGAACGTAATCTGCCTATCAGTTTTGCCAATTAACATTACAATAAATCTACCGAGCGCGCGTTTGCGATAAAAAAAAAAACAGAAATGCATAATTTATGAACGTTTTTTTGCGACGGAATTGCAATCCGAATAATTACGCGTGTAACGCGCGGTGTGCGCTACTGTAAATATAGATCAGCGATTAGTTTATTGTAAGACTTATTTGTCAGTGCACATTATCGTTGGCGTTTTTCTTATGCGCATATCTAATCATTATTGATTTTTGCAAGAAATGCGCGAATAGAGTAACAGCGAAGGGATCCACATTCACCGTGGTCGACCGTGAAACGACACAGAATTGCGGAATTGTTCGATATATTGCTTTCAAATTGTTCCATCAATATACGTTAAATCTCCAAAAATATCGCAATGAGCTAAAAAACACTTTAAAAAGGAGTAGGAGCATCATGTCGGTGGTGTAGTTTCGCATTATACTAAAGGAATGTATTACCTGAGTATCTGAGAAATATTCAAATAATATTATAAATTATGCCGCATAAACTCAATAATGTAAATTCAATTGATTCTATTATGCATATGTATAATATAAGCGCGGTCATCACAAACATTCTCCATTTTGCCAACCACCACTTTCGGATGTTTGTGATAATTTTCTTTTGGATTATAAGCAAATGCTGCGCGTTTTAAATCTTGCCATGCAAAACCTCTGGTTGTGTTGGCTCTTAAGGGGATCCTGAACCCGTCTGTATACCGACATTATTGCATTATAAGAAATCTTTGAATTGGGTTTACAGAATCGCAAAATTCTTTTACAGAATTAAAGTACGTGCAAAAATCTAGCGCGCAACGGTCGAGTTTGTATGAAAAACGAAAAAAATTAAAAAACTTACTTATTTTTTGCACGTAGAGCTGTCACCTGACGACAATATTTGCTTAATACAAAAATACTGCAGTTTATATGTACAAAATGAGATAGAGGCGCGCTAGGGAAAACATGTAAGAATAATATCGCGCAAGCAGAACTAAGATTCGAAGCCTAGAAAAAAAGAATTTCTCTAATTGCATTTTATGAATGCAATGTAGGTACTATCCTTGTCTAGATCATTGTCTACAGAAGGACAGATATAGGTCGGTAACATAGAAAATGATAGAAAATGGTAATTTTGTCGGAAAATCATACGGGTTCAGGATCCCCTTAAGCAACTTAGTTATAAACTTCAATAATTAATAACTCGACAACCATGCAGACAATTGTCTTCAACTTTGGCATGGATGACAGATTTCCATAGACGAATATCCTCTATAAATTTTAACTAATTCTTATCATTTTGATATACTCTTATACACGGGCGACATAGCAAAAATGAATAATTCAATAATTAATTACTAGACAACCATGTAGACAATTGTCTTCAATGTCTACATGGACGACAGATTCCCATAGACGAATATCCTCCATAAATTTGAACTAATTCTTATCATTTTGATTTGAGCAAATACCCTCCTTAAGCTCTACATAGAAACGGCAGCAACGCGTACCTATAATGATTTTTTATCTTATTCCTATAAAAGATATACCTATGTAATTTTGTGAAGTAACATTATCATTTTTGAATGAATTTGACATAAAACTGTCTTTAATTTTTATTCATAGAAGAAATGTAAAAAATTCAGGAAAATAATAATGAGAATAGAAGTATTTTGAAAACTTTTATTAGATTTTTGGAAAATCTATAAAATACATAGTTATAACATATTATAATAAACCATAAAAGTTTTACCTAAGCCTTTTTTTTATTGTATATAGGGAAAAGTCGCCTATACCGTAAGGTTTAAACAGAAATTGAAACAAAAGTACTGAAGAGATCAGAAAATTTCTTTATTTATATCAAACTTTGGTTTATTGATAATATAACGAAACAACATTTTTACGAAAGTAAACATTGAATTATTGTTTAAATCAAATTTTTAAAAAAAGTAGCTATTGGTACGATTTGGAGACCGGGTCTTTAACCGTCGGTACGATTTAGCCAACTCTCCCCTAAATATTACCGTTTTCATCAATTGTTTATACCTATACCAATTTATTAAGTACACATCACAATACTACAATAGTTCCTCTTTTGTGGTTTTTTTTAATGCATTTTTTTATAACTAATTTTGCTATAAAGTGTTTAAAAATGATTTTGAAAAGACATTTGAAAGGCACCTTAGAAATATATTTCGAAGATATCATATAAATTAGGTATTATCATCATCATATAAGACATCTTATTTCCTGATTTATATGATATCTTCGAAATATTGTCTTAAGGTGCCTTTTAAACGTCTTTTTGAAATCATTTTTAAACACTTTATAGTGAAATTAGTTATGAAGAAACGCATAAAAAAAAAACCACAAAAAAGGAACTAGTATTGTGATGTGTACTTGATAAATTTTTCTATATTTATATCTACAATAGTATATAAATATTAAATTATTTATAAAATAGAATAGATATAGATATAGAAAATTTGTATATAAATATTAAATTATTTATATACAAATTTTCTATATCTATATTTATTCTATTTTAACTATTTTCTATATTAACGGAGCCGACTGGACTCGAACTTGGGATCCTTCGTTCACACGCCTAACACTCAGCGTGCGACGCCACGACTGCTCCGCTAGCTGAGTTAATTTCCCCACTCTCCTATCAATACCTAACTGGCCTTACGGCCCATAACATAAATGCCTACAATATAGAATAGTTAAGATAGAAGATCAAAACTAGTTTTTATCTTCTATCTTAACTATTTTCTATATTGTAGGCATTTATGTTATGGGCCGTAAGGCCAGTTATTGATAGGAGAGCCATATTATTGATAGGAGAGCGGGGAAATTAACTCAGCTAGCGGAGCAGTCGTGGCGTCGCACGCTGAGTGTTAGGCGTGTGAACGAAGGATCACGAGTTCGAGTCCAGTCGGCTCCGTTAATTTTTTCCGTCTCTTACAATATCTATTTTTCATTAATAACTGATATAATTTTGTTGTTGTCCATCATTGTGATATGATTACCTTCCACATAATGAATTTGCACTTTACCTTCGGTGACCTAAAAATAAACTTCTTGTTATTTTTAAAATCATGATCTTATTTAAAAAATATCCATCGAAATTAGATTTACCTTATGTAGACCATAATCCTCTTCAGCAAAAGAGGCAATCGGAAATGTGGGTTTTAGCAATGTTATAGGTGATTTAAGGCGAGGTAATGAAGATATATTATAATCTTGTATAGCAATTATATGATTGTAAATTGTCAAACATACAAGTTTTTGATTTTCCATGGTCAGGTTTAACTCCTTTGGAAAGTAAACATGAAATATTTTTAATTTCTCTTCCAATGTGTTACATTTATTCAGCTCTAACAGAAACTGTAAATAACAATATTTGTACTTTCTATAATTAATAATAAAAAATATGCTAAATTAAAAATAATATCTGCGTTTTGTTTTATTGGATTCTTCAAAACTTTTGAATTTTTGCATAAACTCACAATGTCACAGAAAATTAAATTACAATTTAATTAAACATATGTATTACAGCATCTGCAAAAGTGTATTTTTTTAGGTTTGTCTGAGTAGTACAATGAGTAATACTTGGTTAATTAGTTTAATTTTAAATTGATTTAAGAAAAGTAATTTTTTACTTAATGTACATTTTTAAACATTTTTTATATATTTAGAAGACGTTGTTTATCTTTATAAAGTTATTTTTTGATTTAAATGTATATATATATATATATATGTATATATACAGGGTGGTCCTGAAATAGTTGATGAAAATCAGGGATTGGATTGGGCTCGTCATAAGGATGAAAAAAGTTCCCATAAACATTAGTCCAAAAACGCATCCCGCAGGAGTTACGACTCATTAAATTATTGATATCTGATACAGAAAAATGGAACGCCATGAAAGGAAAAAACTTTATTTTTATTTACAGTTGTTGAAAATGTCCACCGTTAACTAAAACACACGTTTCCATCCGTCTAACTATTGACTGTCTAACACGCTCAAAGATTCCTGGCGTATTTCTTATAATTTTGCAGCTGTTGATAATGCGATCTCGTAATTCCTCTACATTATTGATTGGAGTTACATAAGCAAGAGT
Source organism: Leptothorax acervorum (assembly GCA_035220615.1). NCBI lineage: Eukaryota > Metazoa > Arthropoda > Insecta > Hymenoptera > Formicidae > Leptothorax > Leptothorax acervorum. Next base: position 45,456 of record JASTWQ010000027.1, on the reverse strand, counting down.
CTTTAGGTGCCCCCATAAGAAAAAATCTAGAGGGTTGCAGTCCGGGGAACGGGGAGGCCATGGAATTGATCCACCTCGACCAATCCACCGATCAGGATATCGTGTATTTAGGTATTCTCTGGCAATTATGCTGAAATGCGCGGGCGCTCCATCATGCATGAAGTACATTTCATTACGCATAAAGACTCTTGTTTATGTAACTCCAATCAATAATGTAGAGGAATTACGAGATCGCATTATCAACAGCTGCGAAATTATAAGAAATACGCCAGGAATCTTTGAGCGTGTTAGACACTCAATGGTTAGACGGATGGAAGCGTGTGTTTTAGCTAACGGTAGACATTTTCAACAACTCCTGTAAATAAAAATAAAGTTTTTTCCTTTCATGGCCTTCCATTTTTTTGTATCAGACATCAATAATTAAATGAGTCGTAACTCCTGCGGGATGCGTTTTTGGACTAACGTGTATGGGAACTTTTTTCATACTTTTGACGAGCCCAATCCAATTCCTGATTTTCATCAACTATTTCAGGACCACCCTGTATATATGGAGGGGTTAAAGCCATAGTGGTGTAAGCAATTTTTTTTAACTTATCGAGTTGAGTTCATAGATGCAGTCTACACATGCAGATATGTTGAAAGAAAAAGAAAAAAAGTGGTCAAAAAAATTTACCTACACCACTATAATTTTAACCCCTCCATATATATATACATTTACACAAAACAAAATAAGGTAAACATTTTGTTTTACTTTTATACAAAATTTCTGAAGAATATTCACATTGTAACGAGTTACTTTATGTATGTCCTTATTTTATTTAAGTTCATGTGAGATTAAAGGAGGAGGGTCCCTAAGGCCTGTTTTCGGCACCCTTCAAAATTGGACCAAAATGGCTGGAATTACTTCCTTATACCCTTGGAAGTAATATTTAGTCAATTCCAGCCTAAACGGAAGTATTTAGAGTGTATACTTCAAGTATACATGGTGCATCAGCGCGCCCGTATCAAGCATTTCTTTGGAAAACTAAGCGTTTTTGAGAAAAATGATTCAGATAAAAGTTGTATGGTTTCAAGGGCGACATAAAATGGTGTCATTGGTTTGACCTTGGATAGTCATTTGAAGGTCACGTGAATGTCGATTTCAATATTTTATATAGAACCCCCTATTTTTACATATCTTGTAGCTTATCTCGAGAGCTTTCCAAAACACTTATAACTAAGTCATTTTTCATTAAGTACTTTGCGAGTTATGAGGCTTCTTACAGATAGATTTGTAGAAACGTTACTTAAGGAGATCCGAGATTGAAATCATGTTACTTATTCTTGTTGATTCTCCACACGTGAACAGTAAAATCGTAAACGTAATCTTCCTTTAAGAAGCCACGTAGAGTGGGGTGTTGGATTTACGTGAGTCCGTAAGCTACAAGATATGTAAAAATAGGGGGTTCTATATAAAATATTGAAATCGACATTCACGTGACTTTCAAATGACTATCCAAGGTAAAACAAATGACACCGTTTTATGTTCCCCTTGAAACCATACAACTTTTATCTGAAACATTTTTCTCAAAAACGCTTAGTTTCCCAAAGAAATGCTTGATACGGGCGCGCTGATGCACCATGAAGTATTTAGAGTGTATACTTGAAGTATACACTCTAAATACTTCCGTTTAGGCTGGAATTGACTAAATATTACTTCCAAGGGTATAAGGAAGTGATTTCAGCCATTTTGGTCCAATTTTGAAGGGTGCCGAAAACAGGCCTTAGGGACCCTCCTCCTTTGTATAAATAATTATTTTATAGTAAAAAGTTAAAGGGCCTTTTTTATAAATTACTAACCATTTCTTTGTTAATTGTGGTATACATTTCCATTATTAAAAGTAATATTATATTTTGTAACTCTTCTTGTGAAGAAAAGACCATATGTTGATTAATAAAAAATTTTATTTGATCAGGAGCTCCGTCTATTAGTATTAACTGTCCTGAGAAATTATTAGCTTCTAATAATCTTGCTAATTCGATGGCAATTAAGGATCCAAAAGAATAACCAACTATTAGGAACTTTTTTTCATCTTGTATCTTCTTCAACATGTGCTAAACAAATAAATATGAATGTATGAGCTGGAGTAATATAAAAAAAGATTTGTGATTATAAAATATTATCTATGTATGTAAAATACAAGAAATAATAAATGTAAAAGTTTTAAACAATTTAAAACTTCTTACAGGCAGCAAATAAGTGGCTGATTTAATCACTGAATGACTTTCGGGAATATTAAGTATACCATGTTGCAAACAAGTTGCCGACGATTTAATTCCTGATGCTATAGATTTGTATACGCATAAGTTTCCTTCAATTCCTGGTAAGAGAAATACATTGCCCCTACCAATCTCCTTTTTTGTAGCAAGTTCTACAAGAATGTCTGAAACAAAGTCTGAATCCTTCATTTTTTGGATCAGTATGTCAAAACCTTCCAAATTATTTGTATCAGTATTTTTTATGTCATGTATCTTTCCTAGTTCGGCTGCATTTGTCATTTGTTTAAGTTTAACAAAATTTAGATTTCTAATGTCTTGCGCTGTCAAAGTAATATCGAACTCTCTTTCCAATGTTTGCTTAATTTCAACTGCCATCATCGAATCCATACCCATTTCGGCCAGTGGTACGTTTGGTGGCACTGCGTTTATGTTCTTCAATTCTATTTTGAAATAAAATAAGAATTATATAGTTAAATAAATTTTATGTCTTGAATCTTTATTTAATTTTCCAAAATCAAATAGCAATAAATTTAAAACTTTAATGTAAGATTCAATGTGTTACATTCTTTATATGTTTATAAACTTAGTCATTTCAATACAAATACTTAATAATTGGAAACATCGTTCTCTAATTAGCACATATTAGTATATATACATTTTATTTGAAATTATTTAAATTTTTTGAAAGTTTTCTAATGTGAGACGCTAAAGAAACTTTTAAATGATATAAGAAATATAAGCGAGGAGATTCTGTTAAGAATTTAAATATAAATTCAAGTGAAAAAGTACTCAACAAAATTTAATCTAGTCTTCAAGCATTGGAGGAGCAAAAACTAGCAAACACAGGTGATCTATATACAGAGTGTCTGATAATAAGTGTAGCACCCGCAGAGGGTATAAGTAGGGGAATCTGGGGAGCTTTGACCATAAGGGAGGTTTGAGCCACCGTTGTATTTTCCTTCATAAACACGATGCATAATTTGGCTACAAAGAGTCAAATAAAGTACCTATGAGGTAAATATTTTTACAATATTTTGTAAGAGTGTGCTAATTGAGGGATTAGATGTCATGTCAAACGATCAAAATACCTAAAATATTATTTCAGCACATTTGCATTGTTGTTAGCATTAAACTAGAAATATAATTATGCGCTTTTATTTTAAAAATGACGGCATGGGGAGGTTTGACCCATTCATTTTAAGGGAGCCTTGACACTGTGTCAGGCTTTCCTAATATGTCTATAAACAGATAGATTTTGTGGAATTACTTTTTCTTGGAAGTTGAAAGAGATTTTATATATTTTCGTAGGCTCCTTTTTAAACTATTAACTTCCCTCTTTGAATAATATATAAGGCCTGTCCTGTAAATATTGAAATTAGGAATATCATATTGTATTTTATTCAGACCTAATTTTTTAAATAGCTTATTCTCATGAACATTTTGGGTTCACTGATCTTGTCAGTCCTGTATCCTATTATTTTTTATTTTTTTTCTAAGTAAAAACTCTAAGCTATTGGCATGTCGACCTAGTGTATGGTAGTTTTTTTAAAATTATTTCACCAGAAGATATCAGACTTTTTCCGAAAGCAGGCCCCAGGAAAAACGGTGGAGGCAAAAGACCAGCAAGACCGCGTATTTTGATGGATTTACCAATAAAAGCAAGCAGAAAGAAGAATTCGAAACAAGAAAGAAGCGAAAAAGCACAAGAGTGCTCAAAGAAAAAAAAATGGTTAAAAAAATCTATTAAACGAAAAGTGTGGTAACGAAACAAGTGGGTCACATGTTTATTTTTATTTTGTGTAGTTCTTTAATGGATTCAGATTTTTTTCAGTAAATGAATTTGTTTCCTACTATCCTAGTCAAGCCTCCCTTCCTATGGGTCAAGTCTCCCTTATGTCGGGAGGCTTGACCTATTTGCACAAGGTATAAAATTATGTGTATATTTACGTGTATATGAGTGAAAATTTCACCAAATAGCTTTCATGATATTAAAGTGCACAAAATTTTAAATATGTAACAATACACTTTTTTTCTTAGTTTTAAAAAAAATTTTATAAGTAAATAATTGAAAACGTGGTCAAGGCTCCTCAGGTTCCCCTAAAACGGATTAAATTGTATAGAAAAGTCCTAGCGTTATGATATAACCGTTTGGCTATTATGGCAATAAATAATGAAAAGAAATGTGAAGGCTCTCAAATTCAATAAAATATACTAAAAAAAGGCACTTAAAGGCAACGCGCGGTAATTGATGCGCAATTATGATTTATTTAATTAGTTTACATGTGATTTAAAACGAACGTTTCGACTCTTTTTTTGAGTCCTCTTCAGCATAGAAAAACAATAATAACATTTAAGTCAGAAATTAAAACGCATTACTGCCGTGGTCAAAATAAAATATCACGAGACAAATATCACGCAAACGCAGTCATAAATACTTCGCATTACTGCCGTGGTCGAAATCAAATATCACGCAACGCAGTCATAAATGTAATGAGTACCGTTAAGCCACGGTTCAGAATGAGACGACGTAGTCTTGAGTGTTATGGAGACCTTAAACGCATTGTATCCACACGCTTGGGTGTTCACAGATGCATTCTCCGAAGTACTTCCAGGTATCCTCAGATTCAGAAGAAAGATGACAATATAACGGCTTTTTGTCCATTATAGAATGTAACATGCAGCATATTTGTGTGGCAAAATTCGGAGTAACATCCGCCAAATACAAAGCGTACGCGTATCAGTAAAGATGAAATATGCAGTATCTTACAATGCGTTGTCCAAAAGGTCCAATTTTCTCTCGAAACATTGAAGTGACAAGTACTTTCGTTTTAATTATGTACCATTGTCTTTTATAACCTGAACCTTTTGGACAACGCATTGTAAGTTACTGCATATTTCATCTATACTGATACGCGTACGCTTTGTACTTGGCGGATGTTACTCCGAATTTTGCCACACAGGTATGCTGCATGTTACATTCTATAATGGACAAGAAACCGTTATATTGTCATCTTTCTTTTGAATCTGAAGATACCTGGAAGTACTTCGGAGAATGCATCTATGAACACTCAAGCGTGTGGATACAATGCGTTTAAGGTCTCCATAACACTTAAGACTACGTCGCGTTGTCTCTTTCTAAACCATGGCTTAACGGTACTCATTACATTTATGACTGCGTTGCGTGATATTTGATTTCGACCACGACAGTAATGCGAAGTATTTGTGACTGCGTTTGCGTAATATTTGTCTCGTGATATTTTATTTTGACCACGGCAGTAATTCAAAGTTTTAATTTCTGACTTAAATGTTATTATTGTTTTTCTATGCTAAAGAGGACTCAAAAAAAAGAGTCGAAACGTTCGTTTTAAATCACATGTAAACTAATTAAATAAATCATAATTGCGCATCAATTACCGCGCGTTGGCTCTGTGTGCCTTTTTGAAGTGAAACTTCTTTAGGCGCGGGGGGTGATTCGAAACGGAAGCGTCACGGAAGTCCGTCACGGAAGTCCGTCACGGAAGTCCGTCACGAAAGTCCGTCACGGAAGTCCGCACGAAAAGTTGAAACTTCTAATGGGAGTGATTTGGTGCGGGCGCGTCACGAAAGTCTGTCCTGATTGCGACCTGACTTATAGCGTGACCTAAAAATGTAGTTATCATCCGTTTACACCGAAAGAGACCTAAAAATGGACGGGGTCTTATTTGAGATCGCTGTGAATTCATTGGTCTAATGGCAAGCGTTTCTGCGTTTTATGTACTAACAGTTTGTACCTAGTTGGTAGAGATTCAGGCTACTTTCCGTTTCACGTATGATGCGCATAATGCATCCTTTGTCCTTGTTCTTCACCGAGTGTTAAGGGGCTTCTCTAGTGTGACAGGGCCTAAAATAGATTGATTTTTAAAAGGAAAACGACAAAACCAATTGAATTACAACTTTTTCTACATATTTTACTATATTTTAAGAGTGCATACAAATTTTTTCAATATCAAATATCTGTTATTAAGCCATCCTGCTCAAGCGCCGCGAAACGGACGGTGACCACGATTGCAGCCGTTATAGTTATCTGAAACAAAAAAGCAAAAGGATTCTTAATCTGCTCGAGTGTGGTTATCGTCTGAACTAGAATCATGAAAAAATATTAAAAATTTAAAAAATTATAGCGATTTTTTTTACCCGACACACTAGGGAAACCCGTGTGTCGGGAAATTAATCGCTATAATTTTTTAAATTTTTAATATTTTTTCACAATTCTAGTTCAGACGATAGCCACACTCAAGCAGATTAAGAATCCTTTTGCTTATTTGTTTCAGATAACTACAATGGCTGCAGTCGTGGTCACCGTTTTTTTCGCGGCGCTCCAGCAGGATGGCTGGCACGGACTTAATAACAGATATTTGATCTTGAAAAAATTTGTATGCACTCTTAAAATATAGTAAAATATGTAGGAAAAGTTTTAAATTAATTGGTTTTGTAGTTTTCCTTTTAAAAATCACTCTATTTTAGGCTCTGTCACACTAGGAAAGCCTCTTAAACAAGAATAAATAATGCATTATACGCATCATGCGTGAAAAGGAAAGTACCCTCAGTCTTATCATTTAAAGTGTCTTCCTGTGATTCCACTGTTACTTCGACCAACTCCAATTAACTTTAATCGACGAAAATAAAAAATTAAAAGATTTGTTATATTAAAAGCAGCTTTTATTCACGAAGTGGTAAATCACGAAGAGATAGGTTAACAAAAATAAAAAAGAACAACATATACATTATACAGTTAAAAGTCTTGCTGTTGACGAAATTGCTGATCGAGTTAATCGTCGATTAAAGTAAATCGGAGTTGGTCGAAGTGACCCTAAGGGTGAACAAATAACGTATGCGCGACAAATCGAATCATAGTTGAAAATTACAACCGAATTGTTGAAATATGATCGCAACTACAACGATGGTTGAAATATATAGTCTGTCTATTCGCTTTTTTAACATGATAATATGGGAGGATGTGTTTGATTAAAAAATGTCCATTAATTATTATTATTGAGAATAAATATTAAGGTCTGTACATATCTATACACGAGAAATTACAAAATTTTTTCGAAAAACCATGTTATTTACGAAAATAACGTAAAAAAATCGCGGAGCAAACGCGGAAAAAATTATGTAAAAAAGAGTTGGATGCACTTTCTTTTAATAGAAATGCTTTATTTGTAAATGCTTAAATAAGTTATCAGAGATTATTAGGACATTTAACTTTTGTATTTTTTCCAAAAAGCCTAAACAATAATTTTTTAATTATTTTTATTAATGTAAGAATAATAAAATTATAATTAAGGTGATCCTAAAGCCGTCTGTATTACCGATTGACGCGATTTTTTAAAACAGGCATATTATTTTATTAGCTTTACAGATTTAAAAATTCTTTTTGTTACCTACTCTAAGGATAATCAAAATATGAATTTTTGAAATTATTTTTGTTCTCGGCAAAAAGTTGTTTGGTGTGGAAAACATTAGTGCATATACTTTAACTTTGGAAAAGGATTTTTAAACCTGTAAAGCCAAAAAAGTTTTACACTCCTTTAAATATTCTAATATTGATAAAATTGCTTCGGACATGGACGACCAAATATTACTTAATTACAGTCGCATATGCAAGAAAATAGACTATGATAACCGTTAATAGAATAAATCTATAACTATTATTTGAGTGATCTATAACAAACTATCTACTCACACACAAAAAAGTAGACTTAATTATTGGTTGATATTTGTCAATAAAAAAGCAGGGGTCACTTACATTTTTTATTACTTATTTCAAAACTTATATCCTTTTTTTTTCAGATTTTCCATCCGATCACCGATTCGATTTTTGGAAAGAGAAACTCTTTTTTACTCCTACATCCCTATTACGATCTAAAAATTTTGATTAGGGCCCGAGTTACAAGGATTTAAAACAGAAAAGCGCATAGGGATCTCCTAGGACTTTATGGGTTTAGTTTTAATGGATAATTGTGAGAGATAGTTTCCCAAAATATTGTATGTACGTATTGCTTCAAATTTAATTTTGCACACAAAATATTACTTTTTGAATAAATATATTTGTAATAACATTTTGATTTCACTTCTTTTTCATGATATTATGTTTGGTTCTTTGCATTGCGTTTTTTGAATAAATATTTTATTCGGTGTACCGATTTAATTGGAGGGATCTGCCTCGATGATCTTTACCTTGATATATGTTGTCAAGGTCTTGATTCTGAACAACATTCAAAAGGTTTTAGTCGTCGCACGTTATTTGTTAAAAAGTTATTAACAAAAAAAGTTTAACAAATACAGCAGTTATTTTGAGTACTAAAAGACATAAACGACTAATCTGTATGTGAAAATAGTAGTACATGTATGAACGAAGGAAAGTCATTTAAAGCCGTGAATTGTTGATATATTGAACAGTCATTTTGTTAAAGCAGAGAATAGTTGGTGTAGAAAAGTATATATATGTATACACTTTTATGTGTTAGAAAACATAAATATAAAGTATTCTCTGCTTTAACCATAATTATATTATTATAATTGGACAATTAAAGATAGTTTACAATTATAATCATACAATTACGGATAAAGCAGAGAATACTTTATATTTATGCTTTCTTATATTATTGCTGAAATATAAAATTGTGCATATACGTCATATTTTTCTATACCAACTTTTCTCTGCTTTAAAAAGACTGTTCAATATATCAACAATTCACTGCTTTAAATAACTTCCCTTCGTTCATACATGTACTATTTCCATATACATACATATTAGTCGTTTATGTCATTTAGTACTCAAAATAACTACTATTATTGTCAAATTTTTTTGTTAATAACTTTTTAACAAACAACGAGCTACGGCTAAAACCGAGCTAAAACCTTTTGAATGTTGTTCAGGGTCATGACCTTGACAACATACGTCAAGGTCAAGGTAATCGGGGCAGGCTCCTTCCATCGGTATATTTACCTTTTATTCTTGTGCATAATATTATTTACAAAAAAATTTTGCATAAAAACACTATAAAATATATCTGGCTCTTTTACATTTTTAACATCTGTGGATGTACTCAACATTTTTTTGGTAGCATTTCCTTTTTTGTACTTTTATAATATGTATATGTTTGCGTACCTCTACATTACTTCTCTTGTGCAAATGTTTATATGTATATGTATAGTACAAATCTTTATTAGACCGATAATTATGTGATTAGAACTACTATTAGGTATTGCATAATAACGGTTGTGTTAAAAAAAAAAACATCTGTCGTAATGTCCTTATCTTAACATCCCTAATTACAGTCTAATTGTAAGAACACCAAAAATATGTATAATATATAAAGGATGTAAAACTCATATTTTGTGATAATATCTAATAGGAGGAAATATTTCAGATATTCCTTTATATTAGCTTTGTTTAAAATTGCTTACCCATGATATGAGCGACTGTTTCATAAATATTCATTGATCCACCAATCTTTGCTTTTTCAGCAACAACCATACTGCTTACGACAGGTCGGTCTTGGAGTAAGAATACTTCTAATGTATTCAAACAAGAGGATATTCGTTGTTGCAATGTACCTCCAATAACTAATTCCTTATTTTCTTCTTGCATATCTGCAACAAGTCCAACATCTCCAATAGCACCCCACTGTATTGCTAAACCGTGTAATCCTTCTTCCATCCTTTTCTCGCAGATTCTCTCCATTACGGAATTAGCCATGCCATAATTCGTCTGACCTGCGTTTCCCCTTCCACATGAGACGGAGGAAAAAACGACAAAATGTCGAAGTTGTGGACAGATCGTTCTCGACAATTTGTCCATCTTTTTCGTCATCCATGCTTTCGCTTTGAATGAATCCTTGAACGTTTGCGGTGATTGATTTTGAAACATACAATCTTTTAAAACAACTGCAAGATTAAATATGGCATCCACTGGTGCTCTTTCCTCAGCAAATTTCAATATAGATTCACAGTCTTCATGTTTCAAATTATCATCGATTGTAACAATTTGTACATCCACACCACGAGATCGCCACAGTTTTACTCTTGATTGCTGATAACCTGTCCTAATCCCGGTCCGTGATGTCAAAACCAGTTTTTTTGCACCTCGAAGAGTCAACCAGTCTGCTAACTCTAAACCAAAACCGCCTAGTCCACCCAAAATGACGTAACTTTTATGTTCCAAACAATAATATCGTGGGTGAGCAAGTACAGGAGCATCCAAACGCTCTTCTTCTTTATGAACTCTTATTATTATCTACGAACAATCATTTAAGATACAGTTGTTACTACAAAGCAAAAAATTATAAATAACAAAGGTTTCATCTCTTTTATTGTATTATTGATATTGTTTTATATTTTATCATTGGTTTTATTATTAATTTTAACATTACATTTTATGATTTAATTTTACTATTATGAGGAATAATATTTACATATAATAAGTATTTAAAATAGGAACGAACACGTTTATGTATTATTTATTATAATAGTAGTAAATAGTGAGGTAAATATTTACAATTAGGGCCCCAACGAGAAATCAATCGCCACTTAAATATGTTGTAGGGGAGGTCTTTCTGAGTAATTCTACGCAAGAAAAAAGTGGGGGACGGCATTGGTTTAGAAGATATAGCAAATTGAAATTTCAGAATTTTAATGCTTTTTATTAGATATTATAAAGTAACACCACGCCGATGACTTTGATCTTGACATATATTACAGAGATCATTTTCCTGAGTAACCTTTAAAAGGTTCTAGCAAGGAATCGTTGTTTATTAAAAAGTTATTGACAAAAAAGTTTGAAAATTATAACAGTTATTTTGAGTATTATGAGATACATATATAAGAGACTAATATACCAAAGTACATGCGTGGACAGAGGGGCGAGATATTAATCGTTACAGTTGACGACTATTCAGGTTAGAAAATCTGACATATCGACGAAAGAAGTAAAGCGCGCCACTAACCTATATAGGTTAGCGGCGCGCTTTAACAAATTATTTGTTAAATAATTTGTTAAAGCAGAGAATAGTTGATATATGAAAAGTACATATTTATATATCAACTATTTATCGTACATATAAATATGTACGATGAATAAGTACATATAAACATGTACTTTTCATATACCAACTATTCTCTGCTTTAACAAATTCATTTTGCCTTTCACATATGGATAGAAACTGAAATAATTTCATTGTTCTATTAATTGTTATAACACAGGACTACTGACGATAGACTTCATTGCTCGATTGTCGGTCGAAGACTGTGACGTTATGATTTTTGTGAGAACACGAGAATTATGTTTACTGTGCAAGGTACGAAGGAAGGTCTACCCCACAAAATCATTAACTTTTGAAAATAATGATTTTATGTCAATATTTACCACAATATTTTAGTAAATACAAGCGACCCCCAAATTTTATCAACAGTTTTGGATTCGAGGGGCAAAAATACATAGAATTTACCTTCCTGCACCCCCACCTGCACCCTCCCTCCCAACCCTGTATAGGGTAGACCTCACTTTAACTTACAAAGCGCATACTTATAAAGCGCGTCACTAACCTATAGGTTATTGGCGCGCTTTACAAGTATGTGCTTTGTATGTGCTTCAACTTACAAAGCGCATACTTATAAAGCGCGTCACTAACCTATAGGTTTATAATATCTAATAAAAAGCATAAAAATTCTAAAATTTCAATTTGCTATATCTTCTAAACCAAAGCCGTCCCCCACTTTTTTCTTGCGTAGAATTACTCAGAAAGACCTCCCCTACAACATATTTAACAATAAGTGGCGATTGATTTCTCGTTGGGGCCCTAATTGTAAATATTTACCCATTTGTTATTATCATTACAGTATTAATTAAATAAAAGGAATGTTTCTAATTTGACTTAATAAAATATTTTGTATTATAACTACATGTTTCTGTATTAAAAAATAATTGTACCTTGCCAATATGTTTTCCAGCGGCCATGTATCTAAAAGCAGCTTCTATTTCATTTCTTTCAAAGACTCTTCTGCACAGTGGTTTAATAGCACCACTTTTTAAACCTTCTGTTATTATCTTCCACAATCTTGACTTTTGTTCTGTGTTTGAATAGAATAATTTATCTAATAAAATACTATAAAAACTGATACCTTTAGAAAAGGTAGATATATCTAAGGAATTATTGGAAACCATATCGAATTTTCCAATTTCCAGAAAACGACCACCATTTGCTAAACAGCGAACAGATGCTTGCAATTTCTCTTCGGCTAAGGAATTCAATACGATATCCACTCCACGACTTTTTGTACGCTGCATAATCATTTGTTCAAAGCTTGTATCTCGAGAATTTCCGATATTATCTTCGGGAATAGAGGGAAATGTTTCTCTTATAAATTGCCGTTTCTCGACAGTTCCAACTGTAGTAAACACTTCACAACCTTCGTGAAGCGCAAGATAAATGGCAGCTTGTCCGATGCCTCCAGTACCCGAATGGATCAACACTTTGTCTTCTTTTTTTATTTTACCCTTTATGTACAAAGCATAGTAGCACGTGCTGTACACACACGGAACCGTTGCTGCATCTTCCATTGTCCATTTATCTGGTATGACCCAACTGAGATATTTGTCAGCCACGCAAATGTTCGTTATACCTCTAAACATAAAAATTTTGGATGTTTATTTATCTAAACGTTATTTTAAAATGTGACGTATATCTTACGTATTTTTATATAATTTAATATTAAATTTAAATTAATATTACTTGAATTAAAACATTATTAATATAAATTAATAATATTCACATAAAATAGAAATTAAGGGCCTGCAGGAGTCACGGTGGAGACCTCACGCGGCAAGCCGTAAATTACGATTTGTACGTCTATTTTGACTATTTACCTCAAAAATCGTCTGTAACTCCTTGAAAACAATGCTGCTGATTACGAATATCGCAGTTAAAGTGCGATTTTCTCATTATTTTGTCCGTAAATACGAGATTTAGTGATATTCGTAAATTTGGTTTTACGTCTTGAAAAATTGATATTTTTCCATGAACCTTGTCTTGTTGTATTTCTTACATTGTTAGAATTGGAGCTACAGAGCTGAATTTTGCAATTTGGCTCTTAAAAATTTATAATAAATACAATTAAGAATTCGGCGGTAACTACACCTGAACCGCGGTGTGCTGTACTTTTGCGAATTTTATATTTTGACCATTTTTCCAAAAAATCGCTTTGTAGCTCCTTGAAGGAAATGCTGCTGATTACGAATATCGCAGGTAGAGTGCAATTTTTTCATTATTTTGGCCGTAAACAAATTTTACGAATCGTATTTTACGGCTGAGGTCTCCACCGTGACTCCTGCAGGCCCTTAATACTGTCAATTGCAAAAAGTTTTTTTTTTATCACATATATATACATATTGATATTATATATTTTACCCGTGTGAACATAATCCCATAATTCTCTGCTTATGCGTATTGAAACCAACAAATTCCAAGCCAATTAAACAGTCATTATTACGTTCGAACGGTGTGGAAGAAAATTCGGTGGTTAGTCTACCAGTAGCCAACATAATATCTTTAAAATTGAGAGGCGCATAAATTACATTAACAAGGTCTTCAAGCTTATTGCAGACAGATATTTTGCTCTGTACCCAACAGAGAGTACTCAGATCTCCTTGTACCTGTTAGGAATAAACTTTAATTACTATTATTTATAATAAAATTTACAATAGAACTTCTTGACGCACCATCTGTGTAACGTAAGCGCTCTGAACAAGTTTTGATTTTAACGGTGGTAATGGAAAATGCCTATATGATCCCCAAACGTTACCGGAACGTAAAACATTGATAGGTAGGTCCAACTGCAGCTGCTTCGTGTACAATGACTCTTGCAAAGAAAAAGCAGGCGCTTTGTGATCTTGAATAAATACGCTTCTAATTATTTCACCCCCTGGTTCTTTTCGCAAACAATTAATAAGACCAAGTAGTCCGCATTCGAAGTCTTCTTTTGAGACGAGTATTATCTGCGTATCTGCACCAGTCTCGTTTTGCGTACTCATGATTGTTTTTAGTTCATCTACCCACGTAAATTCATAATTGTTTATATTTACAATCCGCTGATTTCTCACAATATTTTGCGTTTTTCTTAATAGTAAAAGCGTCTTTTTATTTATTTGTTTCTCCACTATGACATCCAACTCATATGTTTTCAGGCATGAATAATCGTAGATCGCACCGAATTTCTCCAGAGTCAGTAGAAAACCCTGCGGCATCAATAGAGACAATAACTTTTGATATAATTTTTTGCTATTCTTTGTCAAAATATCGAAACCAATAACCATCAAACAATTCTCGTGTTTCGACAACTTAGTAATCTCCGTTACAGAAACATTGTTGGGCAAAGAGATATCTGGAAATCTCTCGTGAGTCGTCGCAAGTCTGGTGTTATGTCGAATCTGTGGTAAATCATTTAAGATTTCACTAACAAGTGGAGAATTAAAATCTTCTGGTACCACTTTGTCACTATCATCGACAAATTCGATAATTTTAACGTTTATCATATTGCAACATTCGAGTGCTATGTGCGTCGACATTCTTATTGCATCTTGTAATGACATAGTTTTTAAATCACGATGAGCAACAAATTTGTATTCTTCAAGAACGGTATTAACTGCTTTTTGTCGGCGAAATATAGGGGTCGCTACAATGCCACAAATTTCTATTCCTCCAGATATTATAGCATCTAAAGTCTTGTAATGATAAACAGAGAATTCTGCAACGTAGTAAATGAAATTTATTTGTCAGGCAATTTGACGGCATTGTATCACTTAGTTTTACTTACGTCTTTCTTTAATTGGATAATCCTGAATTAGCTGTATGTGATATTTTGGATCGATTGTCAGTTTGCGAATACTTTTTGGAACAAACAGGTTTCTTGAATTCTGTCCTAAAATCATCATTTGTAACATATTGTCCATAAATGCCACCCAATTAGATGTCCATGCGATATGGCCTTTTGACCCCGTAACGGATGCGCTTTTTAATCCACGAAATAGACCAGTGTATTGATAACCACGAAGCCTCAATTCCTTATAGATATCTTTTATATTCATTTCTTCTTTATCATCGACACATTCAACAAGATAAGTAGATATTTTTTCATTTTCAATATTAGTTGGAATTCGTACTGTTCCAGTAACAACGGTATTATCTCCTTCGATTATTTCAAACCTGTTAGTACCTAGATATAGATATTACAGATATATAAAGTTTTTAAACATTACATGTTTAAAAATCAATAATAATAAATCAAGTGAACGAGAAAATATTAACATAAGGTTGGCTACCTTACAAAAGCAATTAATTCGTAAAAAGACAGATTTCGTGTGCGGTTTAATTATTTTTATCCGTACCTATATCTTTACACTTTAAATATAGGATAAAAATATTGCATCGTAGAAGCAGCATAAATCTTAAAATATACCTAATACTGACAATACTCAAATGAGACAATTAACTGTTTACGTAATAATATTACCTTCTAGGAGCGAAAGAGTTAATTTAATCTCATTTTGTTGTGATAGCATTGTAGCACGAATAAAATTAACGTCTTCAAATACAATTGGTGTATTGGTATATTCTTGGTTCTTTAATGATGCGATCATCTCCCAGATATAAAAGAGATATCCCATAGCAGGAAATAAATTTTTTTCATTAACGATATGGCCTGTTAAATATGTGAAAACCTCATCGTTTATATCAATATCGAGAACCATTTCTCTTTTATAATTTGTTCTTTTATGAATATGTCGAAATACGAAGAAATCTTTGGAATGATCCCATCTACAAACGTCATTAAAATTTATTTTGTAATGCATTTATAAATAAATTATTTGTTTATTTATTATCAAAATTACGTGTTTTCTAATTCTAATATTTTCTAAATCCTCCTTCGTTCTTTATAATAAGTATAAGATATTATGTAAGTATATTTATCGTTGGGATAAGTAGAACGATGAGGTACCATTTGGGTAAAATTTTCAAAAAGGGGAAACCTTCCTCCAAAAATCTTGACTTTTATATATGGTGTAAAGATTGTAACCTTGTAACATTTTAAAAGATTTTAGTCAAAACTTAATATTTATTAAAATATTAATATAATATGTTTTATAAATAAAACGTAATTTTCCAATGTTTGCCCAATTCCACATAGGTTTTCAATTTTCCCCGACGAGATCTGTTCCATATTATCGTTTGATAATTGCACCACGAAACGAGAACTCTATATTATTGTACGATTCCACACGGTTTTTTTTTGCACGTAAAGCACTAGATCTGTTTCTGTATAGCTAAACTAGTGTATAGGTACACAGAAAAAAATGCAGTTGCTTTAATTAAACGTCTACGTCACGGGCTGCCACAAGCATAAACAGTCAATTCAATTGGATATTATTTGATCCAAATATTTGGATTATTAAAACAACTATCTGATGTTTTCGTTTAAATAATATTCAATTAAATTAACTGTTTATGTTTGTGGCACCCGTGACGTCGCGTTTAATTAAATCAACTTTATTTTTTTTCCGTGTACGCTTTTTGTATTTAAAGTAAAATATTAGAATATATTTTTGGAATTTGGCAAAAGCGAGAATGCAAGTTTTCTAATTCAGTCCAGGGCAGCAATAACAAAAAAATATTTTAACTTATATCACTCGAAAAAATAATCAGAAATGTAATATAAGGTAATTATGCATAAAAGGGGCATCCTCTCCGATTTGCTTGATATTTTAGTATGTTGTTGGGGATGTCTTCCCAAGTCATTTCATATATATATATAAGGGCCGGACTCAAATAGTTTCGGAGATACAAGCTGAAAAAGGATAAAAATAATAAAATACAAAAATGAACGTTTAATGATAATTTATTTAACACTATCATTAGGAATCTGAAAGATTTCAACCAAGTGTGTGCTTTGTATGTGCTTCAACTTACAAAGCACATACTTGTAAAGCGCGTCACTAACCTATAGGTTAATGGCGCGCTTTATAAGTACGTGCTTTGTATGTGCTTCAACTTAGAAAGCACATATTTTTTAAAGCACAGAACAGTTGGTATTTATATACCAACTATTCATCGTACATATAAATATGTACTTTTCATATACTAACTGTTCTCTGCTTTAACAAATATGTGCTTTCTAAGTTGAAGCACATACAAAGCACACACTTGGTTGAAATCCTTCAGATTCCTGATGATAGTGTTGAATAAATTATCATTGAACGCTTATTTTTGTATTTATTATTTTTATCCTTTCTCAGCCTGTATTTCCGAAACTATTTAAGTCCAACCCTTATATATATATATAAAATGACTCGGGAAAACATCCCCAACAACATATTAAAAAATAAACCAAATCGGAGAGGGAGTCGCTTTTATGCATAAATACCTCCTTTCTTAACCTGTATCTCCGAAGCTATTGGAGTCCGGCCCTTATATATATATATGAAATGACTCAGGAAGACATCCCCAACAACATACTAAAAAATCAAGCAAATCGGAGAGGATGCCCCTTTTATGCATAATTACCTAATATAATATTATGTTATTTATTAAATATAATCTTTTAATTAATTTACGTAGGTACTAATGCTTTAAGCTTTAAGCTTATAAAAGTTTCTGTTATTCAGCTATTTGTCCATTTGTACATGAACGCAAAATATATACATACCTTATGAGAGGAGAAATCATTGGAGTACCGCGACTTACAGGAAATTCTACTGTCGGGTACAGATTTGCAATCTGTGGCTGCAATCCTGCGTTATAAAGATTTCCGATTGTTTCTAAAAATTTATCACCATTATAATCCTCAGTCTCTTCATATAACGCTATATTTTTTACTGTAGAGCATAAATAATTGGTTAAAATGTGTTGAAGAATATTCTGAGGAGATATCTCAATCGTCACTGCATCTCTTGGAATCGAACGTATCGTCTTTGCGAACAACACCGGGGATAACAGATGATTTGTATAATATTCTGAACATAAAGGTAGAAGTGGATTGGTATATTTGTGAGCTGATGTTGTTAACCACTTTGAGCTGCGAAACTTTTTTTGTGGTAATATTTGCTTCAAGTATTCCTCGGACTTAGCTACAGCAGGTTTCATGTAACGACTATGAAAAGGTATACAACCACAAGAAATTTCTTTTATAGAAATACTATTAGCCTAAAAGAATGAATAAAATCGTAAGTATTGTTAATTGTTTGTTTTAACAAAACAATTTAAAGAAACTAAGCAGAAAAAGATTATTTATATAAGCATTAATATACCTGCAGTTTGGTGATAAATGTTTTTACAGAATTTATTGGTCCGCTTACAATAAAATTAGAAGAACTATTATAACAAGCTATATCGATATCCGAAGGACACATAACTTTTATGGTTTCAAGATCAAGATTAATTTCAGCCATGGAGCCGTTAATTATTTTCGACTCATGAAGTGCTAAACCGATGAAGTATGCCAACAGAATAGTTTCTTCGGCCGTTAAACACCCATCGACATATCCACAGATTAGTTCACCAATAGAATGACCGATTATAAAATCAGGGACGATACCAATAGATGTTAAAAGATCGACCAATCCAATCTGCAATACATATAAAAGAAATATCTTCCCATTTGGTTTAAATAAAGATTAGAATTATAAAATAAATACTTAATCATCTTTGACATGCAATATATATGTATACCTAAAATACATTTATAAAGTACAAACAAAGAGTTCTTTTTCTTACTTGTAGCCCAATGAGACCCAATAATAAATTAATGATATTATCAAAAATGTTTTTATTATCACTTGTTAAAATATCTGCAAGTAGTATGCCATAAGATCTTAAAACGGTACCACATTTCTGAATTGCCTTGGCAAACACTGGGAATTTCATTAGAGCACAACCTATTAAAATTTTAATCAAGTATTTAAATTTCGATATTTGCAGATATGTAATATACATGCATCCGCGCACTTATAATACACACAAACACACCATTCACCCATGGCCAACACGCATGTCTAAAAGACATTTTAAAGACGTCTTTCTTAAGACGTCTTAAAAACGTCTTTAAGGTTTTGGAATAGACGTCCAAAAGTTGTCTTTTATAAAACATTTTTTGGAATAAGTATGCACAGATACTTACACTACTGACTATAATATTTATCGACTAAAATACATATGTGGCCAATTTGGATATAACATAGCCATATAAATATATGATAAATGTGTAGAAGTGGTGCTCGAGCAGGAATCGCGGTTTTTTTGTGACAATCAACAAAACAAGTTCTAAAAACATATATACGTAATGATATAAAGGGGGGCTTTAAGTTTTTATTAGGAAAGACCAATGTTTACAACTTTCTATGTGAATCAAGGTTTCGAGCCGAAAGCAACGACTCACGGCTTTAAATAGTTTAAATGACTTTCCTTTGTTCATATATTTTAAAGCAGTGAATCATTAAGGTGGTACCTCCACGGAGTCGTTTTTTCAAGAATTTATTAAAACTTGGCGTATACATTATTAGATATGTTATCTAAACATCTTTGCAAGTTAAATGAGATTTACCATCTCTAAGCCGAGATATTTACATTTGAAATTGGCATGATTTACATGTAATCCATGTACAAAACATGAATCAACGACACGTTTTTAATTCTACCGTCAAAACTACATATAGGAATTGAATAAAAAACGAGAGAATGCTAGAGAGAGATTATACGAATATTCTGGAAAAAAAATAGAGAGTGATTTACCATCTAGTTTTGAAGATATTGCCTTAAGAAGCATGACATTTTTGGTATTATTAGATACATAAGATGTCAATATATCAATATATCGCATATTTGACAGCATGTATGGTCTGTATGCGCAACCTATTCCGTGTGTTTGTGCACAGCGTGGACAGTTCTAGCAAAAAGTTTACTCCCGGCGTGACAAAAACAGTTAACAAAAGAAGCTTTGCATGGAACAAAACTTTTGGTCATGGTTGTCGCAAAGGTACCACCAATATAAAACTTAAAGCCCCTCCTTATAACCTTACGTATATGTGTTTTTATAACTTGTTTTGTTGATTGTAAAAAAAACCGCGATTCCTGCTGGAGCATCACTTCTACACATTTACCAAATATATTTATTGTATTATATATACTGCCAACTAATTTATAGATTTTAAAGTTATCGGTATGCAAGAAAGTAGTCTAACTCATCGCCATATTGAAGTATTTATTCTGGATGGAATTCAATTTTATTTATGTATAATTCAAGTTTAATAAATAAATTTAAATTTCTAATAAATAGTGAGCAGTAAATAAAACTCTTATGTAATATTATAAGTTTGAGAACATATTAAAAACATGTTAAGATCATAATATAGTAGCGCTTTCCTGTATAATTGTGAAACGTCCCAGATAGCACAGACGTTTTTAAGTCCTCCTTGATACATTCAGGTAGAGTCCGACCGAAACAGCCTTTTTTTAGTTTCGGTCGAAACCGAAAACAAATATTCGGTTGAGTGTCAATTTCGGTCGAAACCGAAACCAAAAACCGAAACTTTTATAAATTTTGAAAAGGCTATATGTATATATGCGCGCACATATATACACATATACTTTTTTTATAAATACACTTTAATTATTAAAATACACATATTACATAATTATCACAATCTGCAGTATGCAGTATACAATATACATATAATATACTATCTCCGCAGTATATTACAAACTATATTATTTTAATAATACCAAAATAATTTGTTGGTCATAAATTCTGAAAAACTACTATTTTATCTTACAATTATACAAGGTTATTTAATTACGATTATAGTTTACTGAGTGCAGTGAAATCTACGGTAACTAGCCTATTATTAAAGTACAAAGTCTATTACTTAAAATATATTTAATATGATATTTATTTTCCAAAGACTTTTTCAAGGAAATATTTTATTTTATGGTTAGAAGTATTGATGTTATTAAAATAAAATAGTTGTGATGCTACGGTATATTATTAACATAATATATAGTAAAGACCTTTCTAATAGTACAGTCATTTGGTGCTAAAAAAGGGGGTTACCTGGAAAGTTTTCCGGGAGTTTTGATATTTGGCATTTTGATAGATTTTGAGGTGTTTTTTTGGAATTTTCACTTTGCCACCTCGTATCTTTGCCGTTTGCGCCGCCATATTGGAAAAAAGCGTCTAAAAACAGTTTTCCTACAATATCTTTTTTCCGGCTTATTTTACGATAAAAATAGTTATGTTACAAATTAAACTAGAGAAATTTTCCTATAATTTACGTCTTCATCATTTTTTTTGTAAAATAAATAGTTTCGGCGTCCGAGCGCCGCAAAGTTTACTTCAATACGTGTATTGGCGAAAAAAACTCATTTCCACATGTCTGTTAAGTTAGCACCCCCCTACAAAAATTGGAATGACACATATACAGAAATTAAGTGCTCTTTATGTGCTAATTATGTGCTCTATTCGCGATTTTTGTGCTCGAGCGGTTTAGCGGAAAATCGCAATTGAAAGTGGGGGTGCTGGATTAACGTAAGTTAGCACCCCCACTCATTAAAATAACATATAAAATCAAAAACTCATTATGCTAGAATTATGTGCTTTTTATGTGCTTTTACATGCATAAATAAAATTAGCCTATCTGTAATAGTTTAAAAGATATACGCCAAAAAATATCTATGCACCATTAATATAAGAGTAAAGTGCCAGTAGACTGAGTGAAGTAAACTTTGCAGCGCTCGGACGCTGAAACCATTCATTTTACAGAAAAATTATAAAAACGTAAATTATAGGAAAATTCCTCTAGTTTAATTTGTTACGGAACTATTTTCATCGCAAAATGAGCCGGAAAGGAGATATTGTAGGAACTGTTTTTGGGCGCCTCTTTTCCAATATGGCGGCACAAGCGGCAAAGATACGAGATGGCAAAGTGGAAATTTGAAAAGAGCACCTCAAAATCTATCAAAATACCAAATATCAAAACTCCCGGAAAACTTTCCAGGTAAAACTACCAAATGACTGTACTACTCGGCCAGCAGATGTTTTGTAGAAGGAAGAGAAGGGGGCCCGACACAAAGGTGACGCATTTTTTTATACCTGCGGAGGACAGGCCATAGTAAGCCGGTTTTTCAACGCATAGTAAAATATTTATTGTTAGTATAGTATTTAGATTTAAGTTAATTTTATAATTCACAAATGTAATCAATTACAATTAAATGTCACGGGTTGGCGTAGATGTATAATGGTTTGCGGCGCTCGTACGCCAAAACTATTAATTTTACGAAAAAAAAGGTTATTACATAAATTGTAGGAAATTTTCTCTAGTTTTATTTTGTATATTAATGTTTTTATCGTGAAATGAGTCGGAAAGGAGATATTGTCAAAAAAACTGCTTTTAGGCGCCATTTTTCCAATATGGCGGCGCAAGCGGCAAAGATACGAGGTGGCAAAGTTGAAATTCGAAAAGAGCACCTCAAAATCTATGAAAATACCAAATATCAAAACTCCCGGAAAACTTTCCAGGTAAAACTACCAAATGACTGTACTATAAAGCAATATTTTATTTTATGCTTAGAAATGGTATTATTAAAAATATAGAGTAGGGCAAGTTGTCACTTGAAAAGTTTCGGTTACGTTACCGAAACTCTTTCAATTTCGGTCGAAACCGAAACCCAACCGAAACCCCGATTTTTTGCCGAAACTGGCCGAAACCGAAACCGAATATTCGGTCGAACTCTACATTCAGGACTGAATGTATCGAGGATGACTTGAAGACAATCTGTGCTATCTGGAGTTATTGATATTCTTATGTTTTATATGTATATCCTATAACTTAAAAATTATTGAATGTTGTATATTTAAGGTAGTAGTAGCGTGAATCGCAAAATGTAAAAAAAATTTGAAATTTTTACTATATGTTAATAAATGTGGTATCTACACATCTGTACAACTTAAAAGTGATTAACCATCACGAACGCGAGATAATCGCAATCAAAAATTGCATTTTTTCCATGTATTGCATGCAGAAAGCATATACGAAAATCTTGTATTTTGAATTTTAATAATTAGAGCCAATTTAAGAAAGCGATGAAAAACAGATACATATATAGTAGAAGGATACTTTAGGAATACTAGTTTTAAAAAAACCGAAATTATTGACCATTTAGATTTAGTAATACAATAATAAATAGACCTCAATTTTCACGATTATTCGATGTAAAGAAGCGTCTGGAGGAGAAAAATAACAGAATAGTCTTTTGTTCTGTGTGTGAGGGACAGAACTAAGTATCCAAAAGATTTCAGCCTGTAACCGTAAATAGTCGGATGTTTCCACGTCAATTTAGAGTATAAAATTTTGGATTGTACTGTCGCGATACAACTACCTTAATGTGTATTTTGTAATAATATAATTTACTTACTCATCTCAAACCACTGGAATCCTAGTCCAGAAAATATAAAACAAATCGGTCTTTTTATATATGGAGAATGTTCTATTTTGCTAATTGTATTATGAGATATTTTAGACCCAGTAATCATGTACCCTCTATAAAAGTGATTTTCTATATTATCCTTATGGATATGATGTAGCAAAGATATGAACTCTGCATCTATTGGTCGATTTCGCACCTGCATTCAGTAACATGAATATACATCCTATTTTTCTTGGAATAATTTTACACAGAAAAGATGATAATATTATATTTATTATTTTGCAAAAAACGTTTTGCTAATAATACATTATTATTATTTAATATATTCAAGAACACATATTGACTTTTTGTTTTTGTGCAAATTGAAAATAATTTCGAAAGCAATTATGTATGCAAAAATATCTTTTTGCAATGCCTGTCGCGAAAGTACGATTTTCGATTGCTGTTTAACGTGCGGAAAGTGGCTTATTTCTCAACGATTTAATGTATGTTTTACTTTACCGCACTAGTGCGAGAAAAGCACCTTTATGCTTTACTTTACCGCACTAGTATGAGAAAAGCATCTTTATGACTTACTTTACCGCACTGTGTAAAAAACCTTTTTTTTTCACGATTGATAGTTTTTGATTTACGATTTTTGACTGATATAACAAACTTGAACGTAACAAAATTCACGCGAGACAAAACGTCAATTTGTTACAACCGTCATCATTCAAGAAGAATAAAATAAATTTTTTAATCTCAAATTGAACTTTCGCGCAACAGGAATTACAAAAAATATTGTATGTGGCATGTGCGGAAGACAACGAATTACGTCGCGCGTGAAGTTGCCGCATTCGCCTCAGCTTATAGTGCATTCACACTCGTACTCGTGTGAATGCACCATAAGCCTTCGGCTCATGCGGCAACTTCACGCACGACATATAATTCGTTGTTTTCCACACTTGCCACACAAAATACTATTTTAGACAATATTTAAATATATGTATTTATATTTAAATTTGTGTTAGAGGAAAGACCCCTATTATGAGATAGGTTCCTAATATGAGATAACAGGGTTTCTTTTGAACTAATAGGCCCAGATAGGGCCTAATAGTTTAAAAGAAACCCTGTTGTCTCATATTAGGAATCCTATCTCATAATAGGGGACTTTCCTCTATGTTATTTATATTTGTATGATAATAAGAAAATAATGTCATAGAATTGATACCATTTCTGAAATAATAAATAAAATCGGCTATTTTAATATATATTTGCTTACGTCATCAAGAATAATTTTAACTGCTTCCTCCGTACGTGCAGACACGGCTACAAGCCTAGGTAAGTTATCACTCGATGTTTCATTGTCGACTTTTTGTTTAGGATTCGATTTTAATAATATGTGGCTATTAGCGCCTCCAAATCCAAATGAATTAATACCTACATAACCACCCTCCCATTCCGTTGGTTCAGTAACAATCTTTATTCTGCCTTCGATAATAGCAGTTAATTCTTTTCGCGGACGCTTGAAATGTATGGTAGGCGTAATTATACCAGTTTCCATCGCTAATAATACCTTTAAAAAACCATATCTTTTTGCTAGCAGTAATTATAATTACAGTAATCATTTATATGTATGCATTATAATTGCAACAATATAAGAAAATATAAATTGCAGTAATTTTACATTTTAAGCAAAGTTAATGTTAAATTATTTTATCATAAATACATATATACCTTTGCAATTTGGCAAAGGCCACTGGCGGGTTCGGAATGTCCAATATTCGATTTTACTGAGCCCATTAATAAAGGAGTGTTTCTTTTAGCGCATATAGCCTGGTCAATGGACATAACTTCAACAGGATCACCGGCAAAAGTACCAGTTGCGTGAGCCTCCATGTAAGTTAATTGACTGGGTGAGATTTCACATTCTTCATAAAATTTTTCAATCAATATTTTTTGCTTCTCGAGCGATGGAAAGGTGATTCCTTCTTCTTTAAAACCATCGCAATTAGTTTTACCGTGTACGAAAGTCGCATATACGCGTCTTGCACTTTTTGCTTTTTGCAAAAATATTACAGCAGCCGAATCGCTGCGCATATACCCGGTGCCTTCTTCATCAAAAGGTGTACAATAACCATCAGAAGATAGAACTCCTAGAAAGAAATTGATTAGATATTATTAATAAATAAAATTCTTCAAGCTTTCATTTAATTGCTAAATGAAATAATAGAAAGAAAGCATGGGCTTATTGAACATTATGGACAAAGAGTACGTTTGTTTTACGGAGCATGTAATTGGATAAATAGAAACGTAAAATAATAATACAATCTAATATTACAGGTGTATGTTACACACAACAATGATTTGGTGATTTTACAGGAAACAGTACAAAAAGATATACCTGTGCTAATGTATCCGAATGAGATGTAAATGTTCTAGACTGTTGAAGAAATAGAGTTACGATTACGCATATATCTTGTCACGCGATTGGATTTGGTTTACCGGTTAAAATATATATATCTTTTTATTTTGATAATATTCATTTGTTTTATTTTCTTTAATTAAACTTTTTACTTTATTGGTATATGTATATTTAGTTGTTTAACTTGTTGTTCACATATTCAAAAATTTCTTGTCAAAATGTATGCAGGAATACCACATGCTACTCCTAAGGAACTTATGGAAGTGGTGGAGAGGCTTCACAATTATGTTACAGCACAGAACCATATTGTATTTTATTAGATATATTATTTTTAATGTCAAAGAATAATAATGACTGATTTGTAAAGTGTGTATAAATTTTATTTTAGTTGGCGCAACTTTTCAATTATACTAAATTATTATTAATTTTTAGGAAAAATATACTTAAGCAATAAAATTGTAATATGTAGGTATATGTATATGTATATTATAGTTTATATTTTTTGTTTAAAATTTTTTCTAGTTTTTAAATGTTTCTAAATTTATTTTTATATAGCAAAACATATGTAAGTCACATTTCTAAAATATTTAGCTAACATTTTAAAATTTGTTAATGTATTAAATGAAATATTGTTTATTTTAGAATTTTTATTTGAACTCGGCGCCTTTTTATTTTTTCATAAAGTTAATTTTTAAACAGTCAGTACCTAAACAAAGAACGGTGCTGAAATAAGGCCAAAAGGAGGAAGGTAAACAAGGGCGTTTTTGGCTTTTTCAGGATTTTTAAAAAACAATTTTTTTATTGTGTGATTATTAGGAATGTGAAAAATAACCATTAGATAAGATAAAAAGGTAATTATTTACAAAAAGACCCCACCCGCCAATGACCTTGACATATGTTGTCAAGGTCACTCTCCTGAGTGACCTTCAGAAGTTTTTAGCCGGCGGTCATTATTCGTTAAAAAGTTATTAACAAAAAAAGTTTTGAAAATATAGCAGCTATTTTCAGTATTGGAAGGCATTGATTTTATGTTACGTTTTTTTTTTAAAGCAGAGAATACTTTATTTTGCGAAAAAGTTGCTGTTAATAGTTAATAGATAATAGTTGGTTATTGACAAAACCTATAGGTTAGTGACGCGCTTTACAAGTATGTGCTTTCTAAGTTGAAGCACATACAAAGCACATACTTATAAAGCGCACCACTAATCTATTGGTTAGTGACGCGCTTTACAAGAATGTGCTTTGTAAGTTGAAGCACATACTTGTAAAGCGCGTCACTAACCTATAGGTTTTGTCAATAACCAACTATTATCTGCTTTAACAAAGGTTTAACATGCTTATGCCATGATTAAAGCAGAGAATACTTGTATGCACGCTTTCTAATACATAAAATAGTGTATATACTTTTCAATATATCAACTATTCTCTGCTTTAAATAACTTTCCTTTCAATATACCAACAATTCACTGATTTAAATAACTCCCCACCAAAGTTTTTTTGTTTTTAACTTTTTAATAAACAATGACCGCCAGGTAAAACCGTTTGAAGATCACTCAGGAGAGTGACCTTGACAACATATGTTAAAGTCAAGGTCGTTTATGCCTTTCAATACTCAAAATAACTGCTATATTTTTCAAATATTTTTGTTTATAATTTTTTAATAAACAATGACCGCCGGCTAAAAACTTCTGAAGGTTACTCAGGAGAGTGACCTTGACAACATATGTCAAGGTCAAGGTCATTGGCGGGTGGGGTCTTTTTGTAAATAATTACCGATAAAAATTTGATTCATAAAGCCAAAATTATTTATCAGTCTAGGTCTTTAGGTATAATATACGACTATGATACCTAAGCTCTTCGTGACTAATAAGTGAACTAATAAAATATTTTTGCTCATTATATACTGCTTTAAAAACGCTCTTATTGACCCTCCTTCTTTGCTTGTAAAGAAAATGTTAGAAATTGATCTGTCTGTATTTTTCTATTTTTGGGCCCGTTGAATTCAAATATAAAGTTGAAAATTCTCCAAAATCCGGGAAAATTTGTGAAAATGCAGTTTTTCTACAGGAAAACCTCGATTTGCAGCAAATATTTTCTAATAAACAAATAGTAACTATAAATAATAAAAGTCTACTTTTATTGATGTTTTTGAGAGAGAGAGAAAAAGAGAGAGAGAGAGAGAGAAAGGAGGGAAGAGCTGCAACCGTTTATTTTCTCTCTCTCACCAAAATTTCACATTTTCATAGTTCTATATATGCTTTGCAAGCTCACGCAGCGTTTCCTATTTTTTTCAATGTTCGCTGTAACATCTCGTACATTTTTCTTCTCTTACAGTAGTATGGATATAGTAAAAGCGATAGAGCATATACGAATATACGCATAGACTGCATTACTGTTGCGCAGCGCTTCGAAATCGTTCCGTTTTTTCAATGCGCATGAAGCGCATTAATTATTCGGAACGGTTGCCTGCGCGCTCTGCGCTAATGCGAATTGAAAATGTGGACGCCGCACAAAACGTCAGCAAACGTCGATAAAACACCTTTTTTAGAAGTGAATAAACATTTTTGGTTAATAAACAGACATTAGTTATGTTTAATTTTTGGTTTTATTTCTATTATACTATTTAGTCTTATATTCAGTCGTACATTTCATGTATTGTAAAATGTGAACAAAATAAGTAATATTTTTTAAATGTTTGCACTTTTACATTTCAAAAAATAAAAATAATGTTTTCTAAAAAATTGTTGAAGAAAAGCATATAAAAGATATTTCTTGGTAAGGTGAGACTAGAGACCCTCTATACAGAGTCTGGCCATAAGCGATTTTGTCAAAATCCTGCGAGAGAGACGGATATACATTTTCTCTTTAACCTAGCCTCATCTAATACGCTCAAGCACATTTGGCAGCTGTAAAAGTGTTATAAGTATTGCAGCAATAGGTAGATAGCGAATAATAGCGATATTATAAAGATATTATAGAGATAATGTATATCCTTCTCTCTCGCAGAATTTTGATAAAATCGCTTATGGCCAGACTGTATGGAGGGTCTCTAGGTGCGACCAAACGTATAAGCAAAAAGTCTGTTTAATTTTATGTTACGTTATTATATGTTATTGCTCGTAAGCATAATAACATAATAACGTAACATAAAATCAAACTTTAAGGATTACAACCCAAACTTAAAACTCGTAATTAATTAAAATAAAATAAACAAATTAATATAAAATAAACAACCTTCAAAACTCCAACTAGTAACGCTTAACTTTAAAATTATTTCTTGCAAACCTAAATAGTACAAACTACATTTTATTAGGAAATTGTTGCAATATGGAGACTGATGACTTCTGTACGTCAATTTGCTCTTTATGCCTTTTGTCACGTTGTTTTCTGTTTTCTTCACGTATCTTTTCCGAACAAAGTACGTCCGTACGTGTTCAACGCCCATGGCAATTAGTATGATGTTAGCCAACGACTGACACTTTTTTCTTTAAAAAATTAGGTGTGAAATTGATTGTATTTTGTTTGTACATTATTGTAGTGTATTTATTTTTGTTTGTTAGTCCATTTAATTTTTAATTAAATGTTTAAAGTGTTAGTCGCCGGCTAACATCATATGATACATCAAACGTATTATACAATAAAAAAGCTCTTTTGTAGTTAATTGTATTTTATTTGTAGTTTTGTAGTGAAGTCAAGAAGTTTTGTAGTCTTTTCAAAAATTGTTTATAATTAATAAATACATTTGTGGAACTATGTAGCTACCCGACAATTAATCTGTATGAATCAGGCATTGCAGTCAATTCTCTCGAACACGAAAGATCTCCGGAGCGCCAACGTCGTTTCTAGATCTCTGATTATCGGGTAGCTACATAGTTCCACAAATGTATTTATTAATTATAAACAATTTAAGAAGACTACAAAACTTTGAAGAAACTACATTTCTTAACTTAACTACAGAACTCTACAAATAAAATATATTTTGTTTTTGGAGTTTTGTATAGTAAAGTTAAGAAGTTAAGAAAATGAATTTTGTTTGTAGGGTTTTGTAGTGAAGTTAAGAAATTTTGTAGTCTCTTTAAATTGTTTATAATTAATAAATATATTTGTGGAACTATGTAGCTACTCGAAAAATCTAGAAACGACGCTAGCGCTCCGGAGATCTTTCATGTTGAAGAGTTGACTGCAATGCCTGGTTCCTACAGATTGATTGTCGGGTAGCTACATAGTTCCACAAATGTATTTATTAATTATAAACAATTTGAAGAGACTACAAAACTTCTTAACTTTACTACAAAACTCTACAAACAAAATACAATTAACTACAAAAGAGCTTTTTTATTTTATAATATGTTTGATGTATCATATGATGTAAGCCGACGACTGAGGGTGCGAACACATGGAGCGGAACAGCGTACGCAGAAAATCGCGGAACGAGAGCCTTGACCAATCACAAGCGTTCCGTGAATTCACGCTCTTGTTCCGCGATTTTCTGCGTACGCTGTTCCGCTCCATGTGTTTGCACCCATGATTTTTTATTGGGAAAAACTCGCAGCACTGAGTGCAATTTTATTGTTGTAATATAAAAATCAGTTCATATATTTTCAGTGTTTAATGTTCTACTGGCAAAAACTTGTCAAATTAAACACAGTAGAACATTAAACACTGAAAATATGTACTGATTTTTATATTACAACAATAAAATTGCACTCAGTGCTGCAAGTTTTTCCCAATGGAAAGCGCTATTAATTAAAAATTAATTATGGATTAACAAGCAAAAATGGATGCACTACAAATACCTACAAACAAAATACAATTGATTTCAGACCTATTTTTTTCTATTTCATAATACATGTCGGCTAGTTTCATGGTCTATAATTAAATAATTATTAAAAATTAATTATAAATTAACAAACAAAAATAAATGACTACAATAATCTACAAACTAAATACAATCGATTTCACACCTAATTTTTTTAAAAAAGTGTCGGTTAACATCATACGAATCCCATGGCGGACTCATCTGTTGTTCGTTCCGAATTACACAAGAAGCGCATAGACTGCATAAACGCATCAGACGCATCAACTGCCTCAAGTCGAAATAGAAGCAGTCAATGCGCTGGGAGGAGTGCTAAGAATTCAGGACGTTTAGTATAATCTAGGGAATCCTCAGCACTATCAAAGCGCTCTCAATGCGCGCATTGGCTAAATTGGAACGATTTTCTATGCAGTCTACGCGCTTCATGCGTAACTCGGAACAGACCCTGTGTATTATATGCAAGTTTCTTCTAACGCTATAAAGTTGGTAGACGGAAGTTGATGTTTATGTACGAAAACGTTTTGTTAAAAAGAGCAAGTAAAGGTTTTTTTAGTTTTCGCAGTAAGTTTTACCCACTTTTACATAAGGAATTTAGAAAGTTTCAATAAGTGTATTAATTTAGCTGCTTGTCATTTTTATACTACATTAAAATTGGCATATTTGCATGGCATAGTTTAGACATACCTCGCTCTGTGTATAGTTCACTACCATAATTTCAAATACGCGCCTATACTCTGTCCAACGAGAGACTGCCGTTAGATCGGACGAAAACTCCTCCGTCTTGCGCAGGTCTCCCCCCACGAAACGTCTGTTTACGTATACGATACGCCACGCTCTGGGAATTCTACCCCCACTTTGCCCGCCTATGCGCAGAACAAACGCAGTCTCTCGTTGGACGGAATATAGTCCCTTAAATCGTACCACCTATTGGTTGCCTATATTGTACCGGTACAATTTAGGAATTATAGGGTACAATTTCTCTTCTTTTTTGCAGAATGAGTGCCAAAGAAAAAAGAATTAGTTAATTTTTTTAATTAAAAATTTTTTTTTTTAGTTTATTCAAACTGTGATTTTAATTAATTTCTTGGTTAAGTTTTTAAAACATATTAAAAATATTATTTTATTTTTGTAATTTTAATGTTTTTCTTTAATTAGAAATATATTTTTTAGTTCTTTATACAAACTGTGATTACAATTAAACACGTATTTACTTAAATTGTTTGTATTATATTTTTATCTTTTCACAATTTTTTAATTAAATTATATCGGTACAATAAAGGAAACATGGTATAATTTGGGAAACCCGTGGTACAATTTAAGCAACTGGTTGCCAAAATTGTATCATTTGCAGAGGTTTTAAAAAAGACGTATCCGCAGTAGAAGTTGTTATGCAAAAAATCTTAAAAAATAGAGAATATCTCAAACAGATCAAAGATAAATCTCAATCAGTTTTTAATCCATTTTTATTAGATTTTTGCAAGTTATAAAATATAATTGAAAACTGGTCCAATATAGGCAACCTTACCCTATTTTGTATACCTACATATGTATAGAAGTTTGTAATGTATACTTGAGAGACAGGGTCTGTACAACATTTTTCCATACTTTCACTTTCTATCTTTTCTGTTTCCTAGTCCGCGTTTACAATAGGTGTTTTAAGCCCTAAGTCTTAAGAAATTGACCAATCACAGTCAATTATTCTCCTCAAATTCGACTGTAATTGATCAATTTCTTAAGGCTTAGGGCTTAAAACACCTATTGTAGACGGAGACTAACAAATTAAAGAAATCCCCAAGTTTGGACGTAACAATATCTCTAAATATCCCAAATAAAAAATATTTTAAGAGAAAAAAGAATAATATATAGTTATCAGAATAATACATTTCTTTTGCCAGCATTGAATAACAATTAAAGTAATTTAAATTGACCGTGACTGGCAATATATAACGTCTTTCCGATATGAACATTAAAAAACTGTGAGCCAACTTGGTTTGTCGGATTCACACAGCACTCTTTCGGATAAATCGTCGAGACATTATTAATTACATCAACTGACCAAAACCCATGGTCGAAATTAGTAATGTCTCGACGATTGATCCGAAAAAGTGCTGTGTGAATCCGACAAACCAAGTCGGCTCACAGTTTTTCAATGTTCATATCGGAAAGACGTTATATATTGCCAGTCATGGTCGATTTAAATTACTTTAATTGTTATTCAATGCTGGCAAAGAAAATGTATTATTCTGTTTATTATACACCGTCGACCGAAGAATCGGTGCTCCATCTTATATGTGTTATTGCGATAAATATTATCACAGCCTCAGTGGTCAAATTCGCACGACACCCGCACGGTATACGGGAGTTTCCAGGTTCAAACCCTGGCTGAGGTAATATTTTTTGCAATAAAAATCAAAACTTTTTAATATAGAAATTACATCAACTGACCAAAACTCATGGTCGAAATTAATAATGTCTCGACGATTGATCCGAAAAATGCTGTGTGAATTCGAAAAACCAAGTCAACTCACAGTTTCTCAATGTTTATATCGGAAAGACGTTATATATTGCCAGTCACGGTCGATTTAAATACTTTAATATATGTATAGTTATGTTTGTTACGGAGTTTAGAAATAGATAAGAAAGCAATATATCGTATTAAAAAAATATTTTGTGGTTAAAATATTACTAGCTCTATAAATGACAAGAAATATATTCGTATTAATATAACATGTACCTGTGATCAATAGTTACCAAAATAAAATTTGACATTTTGTAAGATGGAAATAAATGAGATATAAATGAACATATCAATACTTTTTATGATATGCAATATAATAAGATATAATAAATACCTACCTAAATTGTAAAATTGGAATTGCCTGTGAGGATGGAGACATAGATTGGCGGAAGCGATAATGGCCGCGTCGCAATCTCCGGACCCGAATCAGCTCGTAAGCTTTCACTATAGCATAGCTACTTGAACTACATGCACTATCAATATTATGCGATTGTCCAGTAACGCCGAGCCAGTAAGAAATTTGGTTTGCCATGAATGAGAGATTGCATCCAACCATGGATAATTTAGCAAGCTAATCACAATACATGTTTCTAAATATATTTGAAATATTAAAACGTACAAATAAATATTTGTCTTTTTAAAACTGTTTAAACTATTATGTAATTTTTCAATACTTTACACAGTAATGGGACAGATTTCCATATTTGCAATAAGAATTTTACACATAGTTATGATTTTCTTAAATATATTTTAATTAATTATGTAGTATATATTAATTAAATATATCACACCTGTAGGTTTAAAAGTCAAATAACTTTTCGTTTCAGAAAATGTCACTGCTGTAATAACGGTTGTTTTTGAACCTTTTAATTCATTTGGGTTTATACCCGCATCGATAATTGCTTCGTAAGTATGTTCGAGTAAGATTCTAGCCATAGGATCCATTAAATGAGCTTCCGTACCGGGTATATTGAAAAATTCTGAATCAAATTCTCTATATTGTTGACTTTACCAATTCGATGAGGCATATTGTAAGCTACGTAAGAAATAAATATATTAATAAGTAACAAGTAAAATGGGTCTTCGGAGTACAACGCTTGATAATGCGTAAAATTCCACGCGTTAAATTGCGCTGTCAACGCGCGCGTTTGAAAAAAGCACGTATTTGATTGGAGTACCTATGGAGACGCATGTTTGACGCACGTTATAACGCGCAGCAACGTGCATGGAAACCAGGGGTAACTTACGTTACATCGATCTTTAATAACCAATAGGATACATAATTATAGATCGGATATTTCGGTTTCACTTGAACCATCTTTAGCGGTAACAATTTAATTAAAATAAACTCACACTCTCCGACGAAAATAAATGAGTAATTAAAATTTGGTGGTCTAAAAATAGTGTAATTTCCGCGAGAAAATACAAGTGAAATCTAGGTAATAATTATAGTCTATAATATAATCAAATAAAAATAACAGGGCCAGTAAAAATAAAACTCTTAAAGCCAGTTTTTTCAATAGTCCCTTAACTTTAATCTTAGCTTAACTCAAAAATACAAAGTGTCACGGCGAATTCGAGTCAAGCGCGGTACGTGGTGCGCAAATAAATAATTAACACAGTACTTCCATGTTAATTAGGAACGTTTTGGCTCTTCCTTCGAGCCATCTTCAGCTTTATTAAAGTCCCAAGATTTAATACGAGTCTAATTGTATACTTATTGTTAGCTTAACTCATTCTTTGTCTCTTTCTAACTATCTTTCTTAGGAAAAAGATGAAGACTAAGTTTAGCTAAACTTCAGTTTAAACGACTATTGAGAAACTGGCCCTTAAACAACAAGAGAAGTGAGTCACTCACCCACCACACCCCACCAGCTTAGAGAACGCGTGAATGAGCATATTTTTATAAGAATACCTATATATTATATATACTTCTTTCTACATTAAAATATTAACCTTTTTAAGTTTTTATAATATGTATTTGGCTCGTTTTTAACCTATGATATATCAGAAATAACGTAGCCATGAAAAGATTTGAATCAATGAAATGTATTTTATAACCTTTGACGTTAATTACGAAGATCGTTTTTACTATATATACATATACATACATATATATACGGGGGTTTCACAACTACCGTATTTCCACTTAAGGGTCGTCTCACTGTGAACGCTCGAAAAATTCGCTATTTTTATAAATTTTTTTTTGGCAATACCAATGCAGATAATTGAATGAATGTTTTTAGTACTTATTAGGCATGCTTTAAACAACAAACATATTTTTTTGTAGAATTTTAGTCAAGTTTATTTAATGGAAAATACAACAATGCGAACAAGTAAAAAAAAAAAGGTTGGTCCACGGCGGACATTGTAACTCCTTTATAATCATCTGAAACAAAAAAACCAAAAAAGATTCTTGATTAGTATGAGTGTCGCTATAGCATGAACCTCCAGAAATAATTTATGTTTGAAAATGAAAAAATGGTGGAGGTTTAAAGAAAAACTTGAATAATTTTATTCAAGTTTTTTCTTTAAACCTCCACCATTTTTTCATTTTCAAACATAAATTATTTCTGGAGGTTCATGCTATAGCGACACTCATACTAATCAAGAATCTTTTTGGTTTTTTTGTTTCAGATGATATAAAAGGAGTTACAATGTCCGCCGTGGACCAACCTTTTTTTTTTTTACTTGTTCGCATTGTTGTATTTTCCATTAAATAAACTTGACTAAAAATTCTACAAAAAATATGTTTTGTTGTTTAAAGCATGCCTAATAAGTACTAAAAACATTCATTCAATTATCTGCATTGGTATTGCCAAAAAAAAATTTATAAAAATAGCGAATTTTTCGAGCGTTCACAGTGAGACGACCCCTTAAGGACGTATGTTTAAGCTAATTTAGAGACAAAAATTCTAATACAAAAATGTCGAGACTGCTACAATGTTTGAACGGGAAAGGTTTAAAGTTCACTAATGTGCTTGTCAAAATTTTACGAACTCAGGGACGTCGCATGTCAAAACGTCTCTTCCAAACTTTACTCAACTCGATAGAAATATTTGAAATTATTATTCACTTTATTTCTTTGTACCCTGTTCGCAAGACCGACGAATATCGGGATGACAATTTGGCAGCCTCGACATTTTGTATTAGAATTTTTGTTTTTAAATTAGCTCAAGAATACGTCCTTAAGAGGAAATGCGATAGTTGTGGAACACCCAGTATAAATATATAAGTTTCTCGATTCTGACATTGTGTTTTTAAAAATTATTGGGCTAGATTATTGGATTATTGGACTATTACAAATCTTTAATTACGATCAACATGAAATACGAATATTTCTTCTAATAAGTCTCACACACACAAAAATATATTTTAATATTAAAAAAAAAGTTTATTACAATTATTCCACCGTCCATGATCGCTTGAAGCAAGATCCATTTTGTTAAACAGATTTTCTTGAAATTCTTTTAAATTGTCACAATTAGGAAATCGGCCAGCAATACCAGAAATAACGATTTCTTCTTCAGCATCGACGCTGATATACGAATTTTGTCGATTCATAGTGTCTTAATTTTTTTAAAGCAGTTTTTTAAAGCTTTATTTTTTAAATTCTACAATGAAAAGTTATTATTTATTTTTTGAGGAAACAGACACAAATGTAAAATAAAGAAAAGTATCAAATTTAAGCATACAATTTAAAATTACATTTACGTACCAATAGAAAGTGGAAGCACCGTGGCAAGAGAACCAGTCAAGATTTAAGTTAAAAAGAAACTAAATCACATTTCTAAGATCCTCTTATTTATACTGCTTCTGTTTTGCGTTCTATTTTTACTTCTATTGCATACATATTAATGATGACGAATTAATTTCGAACTGAGTAAAATTTTAAATTTTCAATAGCTCATGCTTCCGTTATGATATGTCACGTTTACCACACATTCGTGAAAATTATTCAAAGGTAGATAATTTGCTAATTGGGAACGGGCAAGATGACGTCAGCTGGCCAATATGGCAACCGTAAGCCGGCTCGTAAACACGCGAGACATATGTGTGCTCACTCACAAGGGACATTCGGCAACTCGAAAATTCAAATAAATCTGAAACTGCATAATAGTAGAGTAGTAGGACCTAATAAGAAAACAATTTTTTGTTGGTGCTAATAAACGGTTCTATGGAAGAAACACTGCTTCGAAAAAAATCGATTTTTCTCTTTCGAGCCGAATATCTCCGAAACTATAAGATAGATAGAAAGATGTTCCAAAATGGAAATTCAATGGTTTGAAAAGTACTTTGAAATAATGACAAAAAGAATTTTTTTATTTATTAATTTTTAAATATACTCTTACCAAAAACCATTTTTTTCTAAAATTTTTAAAAATTGTTTATCACCAAATAAAAGGTTATTTTTTTACGAATTCAACCATGTGTGATAAAGTTATGTTATAAAAAACCATTTTCGAGAAATAATTACAAACGCCGCTGTAAACAGTCTATCCGTGTCCGTCCGTGCGCTTGGTTATTCACAACACGTTCCGTTCGCTTCTTTCATAGACGAAGATAAGTACGATAGCAAATACATTTAAAAGACATACAATATGTATATAATTATGAGAGTTTCTATCGCAGAATATAAATATACATATATCATTGGAGAAATAAAATATGTAAAATCATTTTGCGAGCGTTGTTTGAAGAGATAACTTCGTTTTATCGTATCTTATTATTAATTGCTGCAATTTTGTAGATATATATTGATATTTTAAAAATTAATTTATTAATTTACCTATTAATTTATTTATTAAAATTAATCTATTTATTTATTAAAATTAATTTATTAATTTATTCATTTACTATTAATTTAGACTTCTTGCAATCTTATTTTATAATTTTTTAATACAATTTTTAAAATTAATTGTGATATA
The DNA here is from genome assembly GCA_035220615.1 of Leptothorax acervorum. Lineage (NCBI taxonomy): Eukaryota > Metazoa > Arthropoda > Insecta > Hymenoptera > Formicidae > Leptothorax > Leptothorax acervorum. Next base: position 7,019 of record JASTWQ010000027.1, on the reverse strand, counting down.
AATTTTTGTCACATTAATCTCTTACAAGTATTGCGAAAAAACGATTCTTGGTACTTTGTATAACTTTAGTTTAATGTAACAAAAGTTACACGTTCTCGCAATACATGATAACAATGCTAAATATTTGCAGCAATATTTGTAAGCAGACACAATTATATAAATCATATTTATATATAATAAATATGTTATAACGTACAAAAAATAGGAAAAGTCACATACGAATTATTTACGATTCTTTCAACCACAGGTAAATATTTGTTTTTCATTAATAAATTGTATCGTATATTACATTATTATCGCATTTTTCACTTTAATATCAGTCTACTAATGAAAAGATATATGATATTATTAAATGTTATTGTATTTTTCACTTTAATATCAGTCTACTCATGAAAAGAATATTAGATCTCTTGAACATCACGTACATTTTTTATCGCGTACATTTTTTCTACGTATTATATCACACGTTCACATAATATTTATCGAAGTGTCATCTTAAATTTTGTATAAAAGCGGTACGTTTCTGCATTTTATTTACAGTCTAACATTATTTGAACAGTACGAAATTATACCATTTATGGGAAAATTTAAAAGTGTTTTGAAGAATTTGTGTTAAAATGTCAACAATAAATATAGCAAATGTTATAAACTTATTAATCACAACGTTCAACATTGCAAATTTTGCTGTCTCGCCTGTTAATCACCATAAGTTGAACTTCATGATGCTATTTCCGATCTAATAAAAAGTGCTGTAAATTATGATGTTGCGATTGAACACGGATGGGGACTTGATTTTGATGATTCGGCGGAGCCACATTATGATGTACAATTTGTGGACGTGTATGATGTTGATGCTGAAGAAGAAGATAATTATAAAGACGAAGTTTGTGTGGTGGATAACGAAGGTGAAAGTATAAACTTAAGTTACAAAAGAAAAGCAGTTGAATTTTGGAACAGTGGAAAAAAAAGGACGTTTATCTATTACTGCTGTACAAAATCGTTTTAGACAGGTAAAATTTTATTTAAAAAATAGGGAAAATAATACAAGTTAAACGATCAAGTGGACGTACGTTGTGTATGAATAGTAGTTTTAAACTTATATTACTTATATCGCATATCTGCGTTTATCTACATTAGTCCATAAATCTTTTCATTTTTAATTAGATTTTTTTAATATCAAACTCCTTGTCTTCTAGATAAAATCTGTTTTGCAATTGTATAGATGGCAAGAAAATGTAATGCGCGAAGGGACAAACAGGGACAAACTTGTATTTATTGCCGAATATGTACTAACAAAACTTCAAGAAGCTATGGCTAGAAGATCTATCATTTACGATATGAATTTGTGAACATTTCTAAGAATTGCAATTGTTTAAAATTATAGTTTTTAATCTCATCAAAAACTTATTCCGCTTTTTATGTTGTGCGATAGAAACTCTCATAATTATATACATATAGTATGTCCTTCAAATGTATTTGCTATCGTACTTATCTTCTATGAAAGAAGCGAACGGAACGTGTTGCGTGAATAATCGAGCGCATGGACGGACACAGATAGACTGTTTACAGCGGCGTTTGTAGATTATTTCTGAAAATGGTTTTTCATAACATAACTTTATCACACATGGTTGAATTCGTAAAAAAATAACCTTTTATTTGGCAATAAACAATTTTTAAAATTTTAGAAAAAAATGGTTTTTGGTAAAAGTATATTTAAAAATTAATAAAATAAAAAATTCTTTTTGTCATTATTTCAAAGTACTCTTCAAACCATTGAATTTCCATTTTGGAACATCTTTCTGCGGCGGCGGGTAACTCCGAATGGCAAAGTTTTGCTTTTTGTTTAAAATTGTTCATGTTGAAAAATTTATAAATACTATTGTAATTTAAAGCCAAATAACTGGAGTATTATTTAAAATAGACTTCTATAATTGATAAATAATCGTCGGTTTTATTTAACTTTTCCCTTAGATGTTTGCGATTTTTCCACTCTCCCGTACCCTTAAAATTATTTTCGTTAATAACTTTATTGTGGAATAAGAAAACAAAAATTATCTTTTTAAAATTAATTGTTGGGCTGAGTATAAGAACCGAAAGAAAAATACATAGGAATTAATTCACAGGAGACACAAAGGGTTCTATAATTCACCCCTGAATCTAGATTTGCGCCATTAGAGGTTGATTAGGGCAAAATCCTGAATTATGTTTTTGAGCATTTGTATGGGTGACCTACGTAAGCAAGAACCAAGTCGATATTTCATCGGGCCTAAGAGATATTGACGAATCCGTGAAAATACATTTTAACCCTTTTCACACCCTTAAAGGCCGAATTTTTAAAAATTCCTTCTTAGTGGGTGCTTACGTCATGAGAGAAATGCACCCCTCAAATTTCATGTTTCTATGTTCAGGGGTTTGGGCTGGGCGTTGATGAGTCAGTGAGTCAGTCAGTCAGTCAGTCAGGACATTTTTTTTCATATATAAAAAACATACTTAGGGATAGCGGAAAATGGCGGAATTTGGATATGTTGTTCAGTATATTTTTTGAACACAATGACGTAATAAAACCTTGTGTTGCAATTTTTTCTAGGTCTAATCGTATTTGACTGGACTAAAACTTTACATCTAAAATCTAGGCAACCATGGATGCAATCAACTTTTTGATAGAGCAACCTAATTCGGTTGGATTGTGAATTAAATAAGCTTTCATTTGATATAAAATTTGATTAAATAACTGATGAGGGTATATTAATAACACTTACTCACCTGTTTATACTTGGCAACCCCACAGCTGCGCAGAGCGGAAAGCAGGCAACCTTTATTTTTCCAATTCCTTCGGGTATATTCTCTCAACTAATGCACAATTTTTATAAATAACCAATCGAGGAAGTTGATCGAATAAATTTAATTACAAATTTAATCATTTAACATTATCCGGACCCGATTTAGCTCGGCAACCTATTTGCCATGTATCAATGTATATGTTATCTAGCATATATTTTGTATCATTCATAAATAACAAATGAGGGAATAAATTTCTTATACCGGATCTCGGACTAGAACATCGCTGCGGCGATTCTTCCGAACCATGGCGATTATTATTGGTCATAAGGCGGATACAATTAATAGATTTGGGGAAAAAATTGATAGAAATTTATTGTATGAAATTGGTAGAAATTTATTTTGCGAAATTAAATCTCTAAATTTTACAATTGGAAACAAAAACTTAAGAATATCTGAGTTTTTTAATAGAATTGACATACGAACTATGGCACAATGTCTCCACAATGTAGAAAAATATAAGGAAAGGTTAAATAGAGTTGGACGGCATCCGGGAAATCATTCGATGTTACGTCTTCCATTCTCTTTTCGCCTTCACCTACGCACGTCATTAATTAATTCTCTTCTAGAACCTATTTGTTCTCAGAATTTACAAGTACAATCGATATAAATTTTCCACTAATAACAAGGACTGTAAGGAACGGTGCTAAAATAGAGCCAAAATTTTCATATCACGGATGTATGAAATTGATATTTTTATACTTTCGAGCCTGCTGAATTCGAATATTATACAGCTTAAAAATGTCTAAATTGCAAGGAAATGTGTGAAAATGCAGTTTTTCTACAGAAAGGCTCATTTTGCAGTAAATAATTTTTAGTGAACAAATGGCCCTTCCCTCTTTCTCTCTCTCAAAGACATCAATAAAAAAGACTTCTTTTGTTTTCAATTGCTTTTTGTTCATTAAAAATTATTTGCTACAAAACGTACAAGCCGTTTCTGTAGAAAAACTGCATTTTTACGAACTTCCCTGTAGTTTGGACAATTTTAAGTTTCATTATTGAATTCAACAAGCTCAAAAATATAAAGACAGATCATTTTCATACATTTCCCTAATATGCAAATTTTAGCCCTATTTAAGTTTAAAAATTTATTATATGAAATTGGTAGAAATTTATTTTGCGAAATTAAATCTAAATTTTACAATTGGAAACAAAAACTTAATTAAGAATATCTGAGTTTTTTGATAGAATTAACATACGAACTATGGCACAATGTCTCCACAATGTAGAAAAATATAAGGAAAGGTTAAATAGAGTTGGACGGCATCCGGGAAATCATTCGATGTTACGTCTTCTATTCTCTTTTCACCTTCACCTACGCACGTCATTAATTAATTCTCTTCTAGAACCTATTTGTTCTCGGAATGTACAAGTATAATCGATATAAATTTTCCACTAATAACAAGGACTGTAAAGAACGGTGCTAAAATAAAGCCAAAATTTTCCTATCACGGATGTATGAAATTGATATTTTTATACTTTTGGGCTTGCTGAATTCGAATATTATACAAAAATTAAGCTTAAAAATGTCTAAATTGCAAAGAAATGTGTGAAAATGCAGTTTTTCTACAAAAAAGGCTCATTTTGCAGCAAATAATTTTTAGTAGACAAATGGCCCCTTCCCCCTTTCTCTCTCTCAAAAACATCAATAAAAAAGACTTCTTTGTTTTCAATTGCTTTTTGTTCATTAAAAATTATTTGCTGCAAAACGTACGAGCCTTTTCTGTAGAAAAACTGCATTTTTACGAACTTCCCTGTAGTTTGGACAATTTTAAGTTTTATTTTGAATTCAACAGGCTCAAAAATATAAAGATAGATTAATTTCATACATTTCCTTGATAGGCAAATAGCCCTATTTCAGTAACATTCTTTAACAAAGTAATGAGCTTGTACATTATGTATATCACATGTTTGTTACATATACATATATTATATGCATATCATATATCATATATATGTATGTTATTTGTATCTATATATATAAAATAGAATGTCTATATGGATGTCTGTATGTATGTCTGTTCTTTATACACTTTTAAACTATTTGACCGATCTGGACAAACTTTTGCACAGTTACTCTTTACATTCTTGCGCAAAACATAGGCTACTACGGAACCTCGATACCGATCAGCGATTTTATCCCTTGGTTTTCCCGGGCGTTTTTTCGGGAATTTTGAGATTGCTTACTCGCGATGTATATAGAACCTTGATAATTTACTTACCGATTACCGATTTTATCCCTTGGTTTTCGCGGGCGTTTTTAAGTTTGTTTGTTCTTCATACGCTCTTAAACTATTCGACCGATTTGGACCAACTTTTGTACAGTTATTCTTTACATTTTGCGCAAAACAGGACGTTTTTTCGGGAATTTCGAGATTGCTCGCTCGCGATGTACACAGATCCGTGAGCGAGCAATCTCGAAATTTCCGAAAAAACGCCCGGAAAAACCAAGAGATAAAGTCGCTGATCAGTAAGTAAAATATCGGAAAAGCGGAAATGACTCAATAGCGTGAAACTCGAGTAGAAAAAGTCCGGTTACGACATGTTCAATCAAGGAAAACATTTATGCGGTCCGATTTGAAATTAGAGGCATCTAGTTATGATCCAAATTACGAATATCAATTTCATCTGAGAGTACTAATTGGAAAAATGGATGCAATATGTTATTATTGTCAAGCAAAAAAGTTTAAAACTTAAGCACCTGGAATGTGTTGTTCAAACGGAAAAGTTAAATTACCGCCTTTAAATCAACCACCCGACACACTCCTTATGTTTGTCCACAATATGGATATTGAAACACAAATGAAGTCGTTTGAAGAAAAACGATGCCCGGGCGAAGCCCGAGTAACCAGCTAGCATCATATATGTATGTATCGCAGCCAGACTACAAAATCCGTCGTTTTATAAAATGTCTAGGCATTTTACAAAGTGCGGCCACATTCTCAAAAATCATGGTTGAAAATAAAATGTTTTACAATCTGGCTACAAATTTTGGTCTTTTTTTAAAACGCTTTAAAAAGTGACCTGCCACATTATCAAACGCAATAATTTGTACATTGTTTTGAATGCTGGCTGGTTTATTCCAGTCATTTTACAAACTGTCTTTGTAGAACAACCATTTATAGAAAATTAATAAGTAATTATAGGTAAATATTGAAAATTAATAGATAATTCTGTGTATTTTTAAATGAGAAAAAGCTTGTATAAACACGCATTTATTACTCATTGTATAAATACTTGTTGCATTTATTACGATTAAGGTTTTATAAAAGTAACATAAATAAAATTCTCGAAAATAATGTTTTAAAACAAATATTTAAAAAAATATACTATAAGCGTAAAAAGACACATTTATTATGATGACTATTATTTTATCAAATGTAATATAAATAAAATTCTTAAAAATAATTCTTTAAACAGAAAATAAAATTCTTTAGCTGATAATGATACAGTTAACGAATTATTTACCTATATTTGAACAAAGTCCGGCAGAATGACAATGACTATGCACTTTATTTTTTACTTAAAAACGAAGACAACGCTTGGAACAACAATACTGACAATGAGTTGTTGCTTGGTTTACACATAATAAATAAAGTAGCACAGCCACAAAAATTCAATGTAAACATTGCACCAAACGTTCATAAAACTTGTTGTTCAGAAAATGACTGAAATGAACCAGCCAGAATCTAAAACGATGTACAAATTGTTGCGTTTGATAATGTGGCGGGTAGCTTTTAGCGTTTTATAAAAAGACTAAAATTTGTAGCCAGATTTGTAAACATTTAATTTCAACCATGATTTTTGAAAATGTGGCCGCACTTTATAAAATCCAGACATCTTAAAACAACGGATTTTGTAATCTGGCTACGACATCTTTAATTAACTCAATTATTTATAAACTAGCTGGTTACCCGGGCTTCGCCCCGGAGGACTTCTCGCCCCATTGCAGACATTAGTTAGTACATACACAACAGATGAAATGAACAATACGATGAAGAAATTTAAATCTAAAGCAATAGAATTTGAGCAAAGTACGAACAAACACTAACATAATTTTATTTATTTTTATTATGTCATGAGATAATATTGTTCATTACAATTAAACAAAAGTTTATTGGAGTCAAAATCGATTTAAAATAATTAAATACCGTACGGGGAAGCACGGGTATTAAGGCTAG